>OU015524.1:111264294-112504294 GCA_907165065.1 Caprimulgus europaeus
AGAAGATTTCACAATGTGAATAATTTTCTAGCTTTTCCATTCACATAACAATTTGGAGCTGGGCACTTAAAATCAATTCTTCTGATTTTGAAATAAATGGATTTTTAAAATATAAATATTGAATATGTTGTATATCTGGTGTACCTGTCCCAGGTGGGATTTTTCTTGGAAATTAAGATATTCTGATTAAATTTTGTATTACACTTCTCTGGTAAATTTTTCACCAAGAGCTTCCTTAGCTTTCTATAGTTGAATAGATAGAAGTAAATTATTTCATTTTCATTTTCTTCCCCTAGTGAACTGTCTATTGGGATTTTTGTCATGTTTGGATTACTTCACTTCCATGGAAGCAGTAGAATACTTCTGTTCTCCTGCTAGGCCACCAAACAGGCTTCCCTTTAAGGAAAGTTCATTTTATCATCTGTAGTCCTTCAGGTGGCAAAAACTGAAAGGGTTTTCGTAGTAATGAAAGTACATGCTTCTGCCTGGAAAGTGTATCCTTTTTTTTTTTATTTATTAAAACAAATTAGTAATTTTTATTAATTTATTTATTTAATTCTTACACAGGTCCAAGGGATTCTTGTAGAAGAAAAAAAGATTATTTTAACTGTAGTGTGGACAGTCAAATTCTAAGTATGCTTGAAAGAGAGACAAATGCACCTCACGTTTACTCAGGTTATTGTACCTGACGTAAGGTCCATCTTACTCATGATTCCATTAGAGCTTTTTCTTCAGCCCTTGCTGATCACTAAATTTTGAGGTACCAGTCAACTTTAATTTCCTCTACCAGTGTCCAGGTTACACTGCACGACGAGCTCTTCATGAGACTGTACACCATAATTTCCCTATCGTGGCACCTAGCAGTCACTATTTTTCTCTTGATCTTACTGTTTCATTTCTTGTGACTACGTAGCATTTTCCACAAATTTCCTCAGACGTAGTCTTCAAAAGTTATTTAGTCATGATTGTTATCATCGTACTTGTATAATGGATTTTATTCAAACTCTGCCATTGCCCACTTGGTAGAAATAGTGAACACATGCAAGCAAACATTTAGCTGGCCTCTAAGCTGCATTGCATGGGACCCTGAATCACACAGGATTTCATACCTTGGGTCGTTCTCAAATTCAGAGCCTCTGACGGGTTAAGAATGACAGTTCAAAAGGCAACTGAGGGGCCTTTGTACTGAGCATTACAGGCCTGTCTAGAGAGAGAATGTTGGGTTTAATGATTCTGCCTCCCACTTTATGGAAAATTCTCCTATTATTTTTTAATATTTTTTTTACAGTATTCAAGCAAAAATGACCTAAATTTTTTCAGAGAACCAAGGATGTAACCAAGCATGCCATATGTGTGCTTGGCCACCAATTAATGACATAGTTGCATAATGGCATAGCTGCATAAACATGGCAGAGGGAGGAGGTCAGTTGGAGAACAAAAAAAATGTCTAAAGGCTACGATCTTGTTTATGAACAGATTGATTCATGTAAATTCACTCAAAGTTGAGAATTGTTTAACAATTCTGTTATGCAAACAAATCTGCTATACACATTGTTTGCAAGCTATCAGTGTAAGTAAGTACTGAATCTTCATCCTACATGACCGGCTACGTAAAGCACATGGCATGGCTTTGTTCCTTGGTTAGCATATTTAGACTGTATAAAGTGTTTTGCTAGAGTTTCAAGTGATTTTTAATGATTACACTGCCAAAAAATGTTCTTGATATAAACAAATCACTGCAACAAGCTCTAAATATCCATTAATATTGACATTATACATGATCTTCCTGCTTTAAGATTGTACTCTAAGCATAAATGAAGAAGTTTTATGGGATCTTCATCATCCTTCAATGAGGGTTCCATATATTTGCTGTCAGCATAGTATTAACCTGCCTGACCAGATTTTATCTGTCCTCAGAGTTTCCAACATAACACACTACATGCCTGCTTTTGGTCTTGCTTTTGTTTACGTCTCATCTACATTGTATATTACTGTTGACCACAACAAGTAATGACCAGATTCATGGTTGCACCAGTGTGAAATTCCCCACCTGAAATCTTGACCTGTTAGACAAAAGAAATATAAGCATATGTTGCAATAATTAAAAGATTAATAGGTCTAGGACAAATAATTAATGTTAAAATTTAAACCTAGATTGCTCATTCAGGTGGGAAGGAAGATAGAGCATAGATAACTCAAACATTGCCTGTGTCTATATAAAATACTAATGATACCACCTGAGTAGCTGCTTAGCATTTGCTGCTGAATTCAAGAGTGATATAGCTGTGTCAAAATATTGTTTTTTTGCTGTATAGAATCATAGAACCATAGAATGGTTTGGGTTGAAAGGGACCTTAAAGATCATCTAGTTCCAACACCCCTGCCATCAGCAGGGTCACCTTCCACTAGACCAGGTTGCTCAAAGCCTCATCCAACCTGGCCTTGAACACTTCCAGCACACCCCATTGTAGAAGGCCACCAAATTGGTCAGGCATGTGGGTGACTCTTCATTCTCCCAATCCCTGCTTCTGCCTTCTGCAACTTAGGGGGGGCGTGACTCAAGCATTTGGTGAAGACTGAGACAAAGAAGCCATTGAATGCTTCAGCCTTCTCCATATCCCAGGTGACCAGGTCTCCTGCTTCCTTCTAGAAGGGGCCCACATTTTCCCTAGTCTTCCTTTTATCCCTCATGTACCTGTAGCAGTTTCTCTTGTCAGCCTTTATGTCACTGGTGAGATTTATTTCTGTCAGGGCTTTAGCTTCCACCCTCTCTAGGCTTCCTTTTTGTCTTTGAGTTTGTCCAGGAGCAACTTGTTCATCCATGAAAGCCTCCTGGCATTTTTACCTGACTTCCTCTTTGTTGGGATGTATCACTTGTGGGTTTGGAGGAGGCGATCCTTGAATATTAACCAGCTTTCTTGGGCCCCTCTTCCTTCCAAGGCTTAGGAATTCACAGTGCTGAATTAGATGCCCAGAAGTCCTTACATGTACAGAGCTAACCTCTAGTCCCATTCATTGAAAATGTCATGCAACTACGAGTGTGCAAATGCAATGAAAGATGAAGGGTATCACAGACTAAATTATTATGATACTTACCTCTGTCTTTTACAGATAAAATGTGCTCTGCCAGTCTAACTGTTAATGCTTTTATTTTGTAGTATTTGTATTTAATTTTATGTAAAAAAAGGCAGCAGCAACAGAAAGGTTTTCATAGAGGGAATGACTGGGCAGATAATGAAGGCTATAGAGCATTAGCAATGCTAAGAAGTCTCAAACAGCCCTTAGAGGAACGGGAGTTTCATAACAGACTCTGAATGTGTCTCAAATATCATGCTGACGTTTGTCACCAATGAATTTCCCACACTGTGGGAGTTTTAAAGAATGACTTATTGGCTAATTGGCTTTCTCAACCCATGCATGCAAATCTAAAGAGACATATTCACTACATTTTTGCATATCCTTAATATTCCAAAGCCTTAGAATTCAAGCATTGCCGTTCACAGGTTGGTAAGCATACAAATAGGAGAGTGTGGGGAAGGACTGGCAGCACAATCAAAACAGAAATCACAAGACAGATCATTGTAGTCCAGTGTGTTACGAGGAAGCACAGAATAAATAAGTCATTCACAACCAAGTGCCTCATTCTGGAAATGAAGACATTTTAGAGGATCAAGTATGACTGTACAGTTGTAAGTTGCTTGAGTGGGATTTTCATTCTGTAAATTTTAAGCAGCAGAGAGACCTGTCAGAAAGAATATCTAAAGCTGCTTGCTTTTCCATGTTTAATCTTGGATTGTGAAGAAATTTTAGTGTTGGAAAGCTCTTCAGATATTTCTCTTTCCTTTATGAAAAATGCTATTCCCTGTTCATGGTGAAGTACCACAGCCTAGTGACCTTTCCTCTGGAATATTATCATAGGATGTCTACAGGGAGATCCTTCAGCTGCCAGCAGCACTGCAGCCACACAGTTATCCAACGAGTTTGCATACTGTCAGTTATCTGAAGATTATTGATTTCAGAGAACATTTCGAAGCTGCTAGTCATCTGTCAGCTGGTTGCTTCTGTTCAGCCTGCTGATCCTCTCCCTCCCCATGCTATTTGGCAACAGCCTGAGAGCAGTTCTCTAGGCTTCTAGTTAAAAGTGCTTATGTGTGGGAGAGATGAGCCTCTGTTAATAGCAGATATTAAAGCTATTTCTCTGGATGGTTGAATGGAGCCTTAATATTTTGACCTGGACTGTTTAAAATGTTTGTATGAAAATGTACTTTTCATTGAAAATGGCAGACTTTTTTTTTTCTGTCATCTATTTTCTGATTATTTTTTTTAATGTACTAATTGAGAATTTTAAAACATTTCATCATTTAGATGAATATGCAGTATTTTCTTTTGCTTTGTTTCCTGCTCTTTTCCTTTTGTCTCTCTTTTCACAAGTTTTTCCAGTTTAAAGGACAGATGCTGTGGAAGACAAAAATAAAAACTAAAAACCGAAGGGTGTGTACTAGTTAGATTAAAAACTTCAAAATACTTCTAGTGATCAGAATAAGAGGAAAAGATACTCTGGATAAGATAATATCAACGTTTCCACTTAAAAAAATTTACACTTGAAATATCTTTTTCAGTATAAAAACATCTATTTGGAGGAGTCATGAAACTTTGGAACACAAAATACCTGACAATCAAATCCCCAGTGAAGTTATTGTTTTCAATGTAACCAAGTATTTGGCATCTTCATGCAGGTCTATTATACAAAAATGAGTATTCACTAAGGGAAATCAGGTGGATTTATTTATACTTTTTCAGGAATTTTTTTTTGCTGCATGACTGTTAAGTATTGCCAGAGATCTGTGAACTTGTAAATGAGTGTAGGTAACATACACTGAAGGGCTTACAGGGCAGAGAGATAGCGTCAGGGAAAGATGAACTGGTCACAGACAGCTCAGAAGATGAAAGAAAGATAGCAACATGTGGATGGGTGTCCTGGATACTTAAAAACAGATAAAGTACAAAGCAAAACATAAATCAGTGGCAACCAGGAACACAAGTTTCATTGTCCACTCCTAGAACTGGGCATCTCAAGGACAGTCATGTCTCAACGACTCTATTACCAGTGCACTACAGCAAAAATAGCCCGCAGTATGGGAATGCTATTTCATTAGTGATACCAGTACCGTTTTTCTTCATTTGATGTATTGGGGGTTAATACTAGGTGAGATTTTTCAACCTATTTAACTATGAGTTGTGAAGTCAGTTGACCTTTGACTGCTAAGTGCTGACAGGGTCCTGTGAACCCTGGAAATGATCGCATGATGTTATTTTACTGGTGAGGTGCAAACAGATAAAGAACAAAGTAGTACATAAATCAGCAGAACCAAATTTGTGCATTCCCACTTAAAAAAAAATTGCAGGAGAAGAGGTAAAGAGAAGAGTTCTGATTATTGTGCACATTGGAGATCTGTCACAGTCATAAATTTGAAATATAAAACTTATCGCTTCAGGAACTGGGCTGATGGCTACAAAATACTCCAAAAAACAGGAATGGGCAAAATTGAACATCAGAATTTTATTTTGCAAGGGCAAATGCGTCCAAGAAAGACCTCTTCTTGTCATATCTTCTTGACATTTTGACATCACATTGCTGATGAAAGAAATTTTCTGCAGTTTTTTTACAAGATATAATATTGGGCAGAACTCACAATGAATAACACTGAAAAATTGGATAAGTCTTGATCTGATTAATCTCTTTCTTAATTTGATTTGGATTTCTATACTAGTGACAAGAGACTGTCTTGAGACTAAGAAATGGCTGCATGCTGCTTGAGCTGCCACAAAAAGCTCTGTGCAGAAGCAATGCTTGAGGAAAAATTTGCTTCAGTTTCCAGTGCATAGCCATCTTGTGATTTCATCAAATTAAGCAAACAGTTATCAGTTACTATAAATAACTGTTTCTTGATCCCCTACACTAGATGTAAAAATGGTTACATAGAAAAATAGGTATTATTTCCCTCATTTTACAGATCATGTGCAATCTTATCCTGGGCTGCATCAAGAGAATTGTGGCCAGCAGGTCGAAGGAGGTGATTCTCCCCCTCTACTCCGCTCTCATAAGGTCCCACCTGGAGTACTGTGTCCAGTTCTGGAACCCCCAACACAAGAGAGACATGGATCAGTTGGAACGAGTCCAGAGAAGGGCCATGAGGATGATCTGAGGGCTGGAGCACTTCTCCTATGAGGACAGGCTGAGAGAGTTGGGGCTGTTCAGCCTGGAAAAGAGACGGCTCCAGGGAGATCTTATAGCGGCCTTCCAGTAGCTGAAGGGAGCCTACAAAAATGCTGGGGAAAAACTTTTCATAAGGGCAGTTAATGACAGACAAGGGGAAATGGCTTTAAACTGGAAGAGGATAGGTTTAGATGAGATATTAGTAAGAAATTTTTCACTGTGAGGATGGTGAGACACTGGAACAGGTTGCCCAAGGAAGTTGTGGATGCCCCCTCCCTGGAAGTGTTCAAGGCCAGGTTGGATGAGGCTTTGAGCAGCCTGGTCTAGTGGAAGGTGACCCTGCTCATGGCAGGGGGGCTGGAACTGGATGATCTTCAAGGTCCCTTCCAGCCCAAACTATTCTATGAATCTATGATTCTATGATCATAGATTCATAGAATCATAGAATGGTATGGTTTGTAAGTGACCAACCCCCTGTCATGAGCAGGGACACCAACAGATTGCTCAAAGTCTCAGTCAGCCTGGCCATGAACACTTCCAAGGAGGGAACGTTCACAACTTCCTTGGGCAACCTGTGCCAGTGTCTCACCAACCTCACAGTAAGGAATTTCTTCCTAATATCTCACCTAAACCTACCCTCTTCCAGTGTAAAGCCATTACCTCTTGTTCTGTCACTACCTGCCCTTGTCAAAAGTCCCTCCCCAGATTTCCTGTAGCCCCTTGAAGTATTAGTGAAACCAAATATGGGAATGCTTCAATGGGTTGATGAGTCACAAAGAGTACAATCTAAAGGCACCAGTGAAAATACCAACACACTGCTAAAAGTCAGTGCAATCCTGAAGAATGTGTATGAAGAAATATTACGTTAAAACCTGGTTGTCTTTAGCACAGGGAAGCATTTCATTTCTACTAAAGCACTGACAGGATTATGAGGACTGACTAAGGACCTTAAGTTACAATTTTCAAAGCACCTAAGTGACATCGAGGAGTATATTCCATCAATATTCAATGGAACACAATTATTCTATTATCTTGTTAACTGTAGAAATTGTTATTTTGTCTCAAGGCTATTCTAGCCCTTAGTACATAGATATGTCTGTGTTCTAACTTGGATTATTCACTTGTCTGATCTCCAGAAAAGAAATGTAAAAATGTTCAGGCAAGCCAGGGTCACTATTACAAAGTAAATAGTTTGCTCTTGCCTGAGCCTGTTTTTTTTTTTTTAAATTTTGAACTTAACCTGGAATAAATACTTCTTTTTAGGATTTGCAAATACAGCTATCTGCTACATCAGTTCTAAGAACTCCAAATATAAATTACACAATTTTTTGTGCATAACAAAGATGAATATATTTTTTCTTGATGGAACAGATATTAAAGGTAATGGACATATTTTCATGCAGTCATATAAGAACTCTAACTATTTTAGAAAGTTGAATGACACCTTTATTTTCTTAAAAAACCTTTTCTTTATGTATTCTTCAACTGTGCTGTGTATGACACTTCTCCAAAAGGCCTGGTCTCAAGCTGAATTACCAATTCAATCACCAAATTTTAAAAGTAGAGGGGACAGCCCCTTAAAATTAGGAACTACGTATAATTAACACGAACAATATTTTTTGTCAATATATTTAGCTTTTGTCAATGTATTTTTGTAGGGTTTTTTATTAGTTTTTGAGTAACTGGGCAAATGTATGGGACATATATATATGTTTTTCCATATGTGTTTTTACTACTGGGTGTATTTTTTTTCCACAGATTAAGACTAGAAACCTGAGAGAAGTTGACTGGTCCATCGATCAAAATGTTCATTTCCAAGAAGCCTCACACACCACACGATTGTGCAGAATGGAGAGGGTATAAATCGGAAAATCACTTTCTGTTATTTCATTCTGTGTATAAAGAAAAGTAAGATGGGGCATGCAAGATACAGAGGTAATACCAAGATTCTGATTATTTTCCTGTCTTTCAGCCTTATGACTTTTCTGCACCTGTTGAACTATGACGTGTTATATTTCCCACCAGCTGTCAACAGCTACTGAATACACCACCCACGTGTCATTTCATCAGTTCTTTCAGTAATACTATTGCAGTGAGAGATGGGAGAAGATACTGTTGTTGGTCCATATGGAAGTAAAAACAATCTAGTTGAATGAAACGTTTTCGTCTTAATTGTACTACAAGTCCCTTCCTTTCATTAACTGAGAAAAATCAGCCTGCTTCTGGCTGAAGTTGTGAACATAGGCATGAAATTAAAATTTTTAGATTAAAATTATCAATGAAATATTATATAATGTAATGCTTCAACTTTTGTAATTAAGATCTTTCATATTGATTTCTTTTTAGCAGAGAAATGTTATGTGACAGGAAGGTAGTCACACATTTGATATGTTAATTAATTTCTATTGTAACACCTACTAAGAGCTTCACTTATGAGCTGGAAGGCACTGGTTACTAGTTCAGTACTTAGCACTGAACACAAGAAAAAACTTGTGGGTAAAGACAGATGACAGGAGGCTCACCATCCTCAAAGTTTATGGAATGCAGCATAAAAGCATCCAGAGGAAATCAACTGTCTAATAAAGAAAAACAGCTACATGTGGCTTTGAGTATTTATCTCTGATAGTTTTTAAAAGCCCTTCTGGGACCAAACAGCTTTCAGGTTTTCTGTCCACTGGTGTAGTCTCTTGTCTCGCCTTTGTCACCAAAAGCAAAGACATGCTTTTGCACAGCTCACAAGAAGGATCAGTCTCCAAAGTGATGTTCTAGGCCATATGGGTACTGTCTTATTTAAATGTAAAACACAAGTGTATCATCATTGCACAGGATGCTACCCTTGCTGCCCAAGCTTATTCTTCCTTGTGAGTTGTGACTCCTCTGACACTTGGATCATGGGGTATAACATCCACATCCTTTCATTTTCTTGCACTCTCATATCTACACTCTTCTTCCTCTGATCATTTTCATGGTCAATTCTGTTTATTATGCACAGTTTGAAATGCCAGTTTGTTACTGAAAGTCCTCCATTGGCTGGGGGGTGTCACTCAGGCTGTGTCTAAATGCTTTGGATTTGGCATTAAAGAGAGAAATCTTGTCTATCTCTTTCTGGTCAAAAGCAGTGCTCCCAGCCAGCAGCTGACTCAATATCTCCACTTCCAGGCTGCAAAGATAAGTCACCTACCCTGATTCCAAGATCGCTTTTTGATTGTTCAGGTATTGAGTCTAGATATTATCAAAACCATGACCCTCCTCAGCATGTCTACCTGTTAAAACACTATGCTTTTCTCAGAAACATGAAAAATTTGAGTATTGTTTTAACATGTATGGAGGTTTCCTTCACTAATGAAGAAAGATTTCCAATTTTAGGCTAACATATATGATTCCCACTGGGAGATCTGAAAATAGTTACAAAAATCCTTTACTCAAATGTGATATTGTTTGGAGCTAGGAAGTTAAGTAGTTTATGAAAAGGAAAAAAAGGATGCATGATTGTAAAAATTCCAGTTTGCAGATGTACTTGATTAAGATCACATAGAAAAATATTTAATATACTCATCCCTTATTCACTCAAAAAAAGTAGGTTAAAACAAATCCTTGGAAATACATGCATTAATCTTGGAACCTTAGCTCCTCTGTGTGTTGTGAAACAACATTCAAAGTGTATTTATCTACAGTGTCTGAGGAGTTAGTGGGGTATGTGATGCAGAACCCCATGTGATGGCATGTAAATGAATGCAAAACTGGTTTTAAAATGTCCTTAAAATGGTTTTATTTATATCTCACTAATTGACCTACATAATATTTTGCTAGTGATGTAAACTTCAGATAATCTGTTCTAGTTCACCTCAGTTGTGAAGCATTTGGTCAAAAAAAACCTGACACATTTCTGGATAAAAAAAATCTAAAGGTTTTTTCCCGGTTTACCAAGATACTTTAGATTTCTTGATAGGTAAGAAAGGATATACACTGTGGCTGATATAAATGTTATCACAATGTTTGCATTCCGGGGTAAATACAACTTAGGCAGGTTACCTGTACAGTAAGTAAAAACTGTTCCTAAAATTTATTAATAGAAAAATTATAATCTGCTTGTGTTGATCTTCAATAATCAAATAAAAAGGAAACAAGTTTCAGGTTTAGAGTAGTTTGGAAATTTGGCATATTTTCATAGTGATTATCATGCATTCTATAACAATAATGTTAAAAGTCCTTGCTGAAAAATGTACTTCACTACTGCCTAGTCAGTGACTGAGTTATTATGCACGCAGACATAACCACAGGATAGTAGAATGTCCATCCTACACAGAAATGGGAGGGGATAGGAAATTCCATTCATAAAGTTATATATATTGATAAAAATAAAGTTATATACATATATACAGTTGCTTCACTTGGTACAGAGATGTACCAGTAAATCAGAACAATTGTTTAAGAAGTAACAGTGAGAATTTTTTATTCCACTTCACTGAGCGAGTCTCTCAGAAGATGCTGGAGGTTGGACAGGATATTCCTTCTTTTAGTTTCCTTAAGTTTCTTCTAATACTAACTGTTCCCTTGGATCCCCTCTAGAATTTATTTAATATAATCTGTACTGCAGTAATTACTAGATCCTTCCCTTGAGATATGTAAATAAATGTGAAGTATGTCTGGAGGATTATCAAGAAGTTTGAGATCAAATTTTCCACTAAAAGGAAGTTTATAGTGGCTCAAAGACGTTTTTGGCCCAGTGCTATAGCTAAATGATTATCCACCATCAAGGATCAATACCTGGCAAACTTTATGCCTTCTATGCCTTTAATTTTGTATTGTGAAAGACACACTCTAGGGTTCAGGACATCCTGCAGTTTGAATCGGTTTGTCAACAAACCTTACTGTTTCTTGCTTCATAAACCAGAGTCCCATAAACAGCGAAGAATAAATGTGAATACATGAAACTCGAGACTAAAAAAAGCATAAAAGCAATAGAGAAACCTAAAAGCAATCAAAAATTACCAAATATAATGTTTTGATAGTGGGTTATGCCAAGTTCTATTTCATACAGAACTGTGTCTATAGGTACATTAGTCTGAGTTGTGTCATAAGAGCAGTATATGATGAGAAAGGATTCCTAGCAGGATGGGTTACAACTCTCTCCACAGCTCAGTGCTCGCAACCCTTTGCACACTGTCAACGCCTGATGCAAGTACAAAGAGCTTGGTTTTCCATCTGGGCTGTGAAAGTTATCAGAACTTCCTCCTCCTCCTCCAGTGTTTATTTTCTTCTGTCATGATATACTCACTGGTATACAATACCTCAGCCTGAGCTGTACCTGAGAGACAGTGCCTCACATCAGGCGAGTCAATAAAAACAAATTTGACAAAGAAACCACCAGGCAATCTCATTACAGACAAACTGTTGCTGGCAGTTTCAACTCTGGTGGTAAAGTCAGAGAGGCAACAGATTTAGACAACAGGGTCAGACTTTCATCAGCAAACTCTGATCAAGTGTTTGAAGGTCCCAGATAACCTCCTTGACACCTGAGCAACAGGAACAATGTGTAAATGAAGCTTTCATCATACAGTGAAATTAAAATAAGCAATAATTAAAACAAGTTAGATGTATTAGTGGGCACAACCCATCAAAAGCTTTCCTAAAGATACCTTTGCACATAATAGAGAGCATCTTTCCATCTGCGTAAAGATTTCTGGACCTGATTTACATTTACACCAAGACTGCCTTGTGCTGCTTTGTCAGGGAAAAACAGTTTGTTCATTTACATAGAAAGGAGAGTAAGAAGGCCTTAATAAATATGAGATTTGCAACTCTGATGCTTGTTTCTAGAAAAAAAACCTCTATATTATTGTTGCATTCCTAAGTATGTTTCTGAGACCTCAGTAAACAGCTCAGATTGGACCCTCCCTGCTGCCTGGCTTCCTAGCTGCTCTTTGAGCATCTCAACAACTTCTCACTCTATCTTGCTGCTCTCTTCCTAACCTGCTAGAAGCTCCTCAAACATTATTTCAAACAGTGAATAATTAAAAATAACTTGCAATGTCTGAAATCATAGTAGCAGCCAAGGTTAAGACAACATGAAATTGTCTTTGTTTGCCTCATACATAATCTCTCTATACCTCAGAGAATTTTGGTCAAGCTAGAAAGTTTCAAAAGTAGTTGCAGAATGAGTGAGACAGTAACAGCAAGAGCACATGTTTTTTGAAGAGAAAAAGAGACAATCCTTGCGCATCACAAGCCCCTGTCCAAAGATAACGAACACCAAAGCAAGCAAACAACACCGCTTCAAGATTTAACGCCTCACACATTTATTTAAATTTGAATCGTAGGGTTATATGTAGCTCTGCTAGGTTATCCATTAATATCAGATGTTTTTCACAACAGCCAAACTAGCAAAAATCTTTGGGTCATAGCTGAGGCCCAGAAAACATTCTGTAGAAGTGGCACTCTTTCTGCATCCTTTTCTCAATTGCTTTATTTCAAAAACTGCTATTTAAGTTCTAGGCTTAAATTTAGTTTATTTCACACAGAATAAATATAGAAGGCACTATTCCTCAGGAACTTTATGAGGCAAGTCTCCATAATGGATTAGGTTTCTAAGGCATTTTGCTGAGATGGAATATGCCAGATATAGCAACAGGTATAGCAAAGGTAGCTGCACACAATATCCTATGTATTGCACATGACTGCGTGCGATTGATATTAATTCTTATGACCTGCTAGTGGAATTTCTTTTGCTACGTGATAAAATTGTTTTTCACTTTAGTGAGAAAAAAAAGCTGCAGCCAACCAGCTGTGGCACCATGCATAAAGGAAGGTGGTGAAAGGTTGAAGTTTATTACACATGGAGTGCCTTCAGAGGCACAAAATTTGTCCCCTTGGTTCATTTTGATAGAATTCTCATGGTAGCAATCCACAGTTTATTTTATATGCTATACAACTTTATTTCTCTCAGATCATGCACTCTTAAAGTTCTCTCCATTTTGTTATCAAGTAGAAGATATTTGTCTTACGCAGCCCTTTGGCCTAATGAAGACCCTTTTTTTTCCATCAGGAAGTTTAAGAACTGAATTCATATAAGGAATTTCAAGAACATCTCTCAAAAAGATGAAACCCCCTCAGGGTGCATTATAGGAAATAATTCATCATTCCACCTCTTGTATACAATCAATAATACTAAAAGACTGTCTTGTCATCTTATCAGGCTACACAGGTTTTAGCAGTTCCTTTATTAAGCTTGGAAAAGAAAGCAAGGAGAGAGGGATTCTTTGAACATCCAAACACAGTGTCACACTGAGTGTGATCCTGACACTGCCCAGGGAACCTGCTATCCTTTGTTTACAGATGGATCTGTGATAACCCGACAGCTCAGATGGAAGGTCACCCTGGAGGACAAGCAGGGGGTTCTTTTCCATCATCCCCAAATCCTGGAAGTGGCGGGTTTGACCACCCTCAGTATCCGGGCTCTCTGTTAAACTCTACTTTTCCTGCTGACAGAAGTATGTGGAATGTGATCAGGAGATATTTGGGCAATTTGTCTTCTATTACAGGTGGGAGGGAGAATAAGCCTCTATGAGCTATCTGGAGGGAATTTTATTTCAGCAGGGAAAAGAATACATCCATGAAACTCTGGAGGTTTTTGACTGTCAAGCTGATTATTGTGCAAGACTGTTTTAAGTATCCATGTGTATTCTCACTGGCAGATGCAAACAATCATTAATACCACATGTAATATCAGAACTGCATTAGAGGCAATGAATATTATCTCCTGTTATCCCATGTCCAGGTCAAAATTCCACCCTCAGTTCCATGGGTGCAATCACAAACCAGAACGGGTTTGCTGTTCCTTATTGATGAAAGCACAACTTGAACAACAGACTAGAAATTGCACTTCAGCCTTGCCAGCTTTGGTAAAATCTTATTGTCCTCCATGGAAAGGTCACCAGAGAAGCAGTAACTTCTGGTAGACAAATAGTTCATTTTGGTTATCTTGATTCATCCTTCAGATGACAGTGACATAACCAGTTGCTTCAGAGGAAGGTACAAAAACTGCCCCAATAGCAACTATTGAATAATTTGCCTATGAAATTTTCTTCTTCTTTCCAGTACCTAGAAAGTGGCTTTTAGTTTCTTGCATAATTGTTAGTGCTTGCAACTTTGCCATAATCCTGGGTCCACTATTAATCCTTAGCTATTATTGAATTTTCTGAAGAATTTAACCCCATATTCAGTCTGGACTCTCAATATATTTTATGGCTATAAGTTGCCCAGGCTGCTTACTTGAATGTATGATTTTCTCTTATTGCTTCTAAATTGTTAGCTAATCAATGTTTAAAGTAGCACAGGAAAAAAGTAAAATGTAGTCAGTTTGTTTTGAATATCCTGCTTATTAAGTCTTTACTTATTCACTCTTTGACATTTATCTGCAAACGTTTCTTATGGTTGTCTTTGACACATGTCTAAAGCTTACCATCTATGATCACACTGTCTTGTCCAACTACCCACAAACAGTCATTTGACATAGTTTTATCAAGTCACCATTGGATTAAGGTGGCTTTTTTTTCTTTAACACATTTGAGATGTCCTAGAGGCAACTTTTCTTTCAGGCTTGTTCTTTCTTTATTTCTGTACCCAGGAAAGTAGTTGCTAAAAGAATTAATCTAGCAAGGGAAAGAATTACAGCTTGAAAATTTGTGTGGATAATGAAGCCATAGGTTAATGCATTAGGACAGGTTTGTTAACAGCAGCACAGAGATTTCATTACTAGCATTTTACTGTCAACATTTTTCTGCATGTAGTAGTTCACAGAGAAATACTGATGAAAAACTAGTGTTTTACTAAACCTGTGGGGAAAATCTAGATAGAGAATCTATCACATATCTTTATGTGAAGGAGTGAATTCAGCTAAGGGCAATATATTTTATTGGTTACATTCATGTAGTTAAGTTTATGTTTGACACAAGGAAGGACAACAATTTTATTAATTCTTTCATGTTCAGAACATTTTAAACTAAAGAAACTACAGTACTCCCTGAACTCTCCTCCTCAAACAAATTAGAAATGAGAATTAAGAAAGAATATTTACTTTACTATATTTAGAGCTAAGGGATTTATTTTTATAGAAAAGTTTCAAGTTTATTTTTAGCAAGGAAAAAAGTTCAGAGATTATCTGAACGTTTTTGATAAGAAAAAGGAAAACCTGAGTTTCAGCTGGGGAGCTGGGTGTTCCTCCTCTGCAGTGGTTTGTTTTTCTTGTGTTTCAGATATTTTTCTATGTTTGTACATAGTGACATGTAATAATAGATCTGGCATGATTGACCAAGGTACTTACAATGAGGATAAAATAGCGTGAAAGTAATGTTATCATGATATCCATGTCCTTAGAAAGTGTTCTACTTGGCATTGTGGAAGAACTTGTCCTTACTTGGTTGTTACTTAGGTGGCTTACTTAATATACTTTTATTTTCTTTTATGCAAATTGCTGTAGTTATACAAAGAAATATTTGTCATTAAAGAATAGTTCAAGAAAAAAAAATGTGAAAGCTACACTACTGCGTATCAGTGATACATGATATGAAATGGTGAAGTTTTATCTGCATGAATTCTAATTGAAACTTATGAGATAGCATTGGACTGTCCTTTGCTTCTACAACCCATCTGAAGCTCTTCACAGAATCACAGAATGTCAGGGATTGGAAGGGACCTCGAAAGATCATCTAGTCCAATCCCCCTGCCGGAGCAGGAACACCTAGATGAGTTCACTCTTCCTTTGAGCCAGACTTTTCTACTGACAGAGGCATGTGAATTACCTTTCACGGTGGGTGTCTGGTGAAGGATCAAAGCCTCTGTACCAAACAATGATAAATATACTATTATCCATATCTTAGTAATATCCCATTCAACTCCAGTGACCATTTTTTCCCTAACAAGGTGCAATATAGCTCAGACGGTACTTTGAAAGGCAAAGCGATCTACTCAAACAGTTGCTGTCCACCCATCATGTCTCTACATCTTCATAAAATGTGAATTAAGTTCGGACTTTTTTTAATCTGTGCATCCTGGATCTATCGCAAAGTGTCCTGAGTAAGCGTAATAAATTTCTTTTTAAAAGTTCATCCAAACAGTAGCTGAAGGTTTGATTTGGGTATATTTTCCCCATGCTTGAAGTGTGTTCAGAATAAAAATATACTAATTCATAAAAACAAAAGCAGGCAGCTAGAATGAAGTGCCAGACATACAAAAGATAGCTGAGTAGAGCGCATAAGAACATTTTTTTCTGATCATTGCATGCATTTTTCCTTAACTCTGACTGACAAGCATTTAGTGTCTGGAGTTTCTGATTACTACTCTAGTCATAAGAAAGCATTTTATTGTGAGAAATCTTGGGAACCTACAAAAAGTTTTTCAGGCACCAGATTTGATAGTGTTTCCTCTGATAAAATGTCATTGGCTTAACCTGTCTTTCTTCTGTTTAATCACTTTCAGAAGCTCATTAGACCAAAAGGAAGTAAGCTTTAAAACTCAAACCACATGCCACATTCAAAGAACACAACAACAAAAAATTACAGACTGTGTCCTTAGTTATAATATTGGATGGTATCTCAGTAATAAAAGAGTTAAAAAGGTGTTAGAAATACCCTTTTCAAATGGGAAAATGCATATGAGGCTGTGGTTCCTATTAACCCATATGTAAGAGTTTTTAAGGATACCGCACAAGTGAATTCCTGGCTTAGAAGGACTTCCACTCCATTTCGTTAATATTGTGCCTCTTTTACTTGTAAACTTTTGAAATTAATATAAATCCTACAATGATTTTCCACATTAAACAAAACCATATATCTTTTGTCCTACGTAGGTAAACAGGTGGGTAGATAGGCATAAAAAACTCATGAAAGAACACCAGTAACATCTGAAAATACATACGGGGGCAAAATGTACAAAATTTAGAGGAACATTTAAATGAATGCATGGATTTGAGCTCATGACTAAGCCATGCAATTTTGCAGAAGCCTCCACTGTTTTGCAGTTCCTTTAATGTGTTTTACGCTAGTTATCCTTCATTTTTCTCATCTGGTGTTTATGGAACTGTAATGAACAACCTTAAGGAACCTTGGTGCTACTCTTATTAGAAAAAAAGATCCTTACTCATCTGACTGCCAGAGAGCTCAGCAAGGGTTTATTCAGGCACCATCATTTATAGTTCCATGTTCTATTTCCTTTACATACTGGAAGACATGACAATAGCAAAAGACACTAGAATTTCCTCATTTCCAGGTTTTTTCTGGTCTTCACTGTTCTGCTCTTCTGATCCCCTTTTTCCTCCCCCATTGAGATCAACCACTCTCTCAACTTCTATCTTCACTTAATTTCTTGAGGAGGTGGAATTTTCTTTTAGATCACCATTAACTATTAAACAAGGTCCCTTTGGATGTGCCTAACTTGTAAAGTCGACTCTCATTCACAAAACGACCTGGCAAATCAGAATCCAAAGTGACACCAAAGATCAGTGACAATTTAATCCTTCCAGTCTGTATGTTTTTAAAATTTAGACATTGTGAGGTATTAGTGGTTTTATGTAAATTATTAATTAGAAAGACTAGCCCTAAATGAATTAATGCTTAGACTATTGGGGTTGGAGTCAATCAAACTGACTTTTGATATGTTGATTTTTAACCTAGATTAGTGCTCTTCCTAACTCCTTTTAACAGTAGCAAAAATAATATTGTTGATTTATTTGGTCTGAGAAGTTAGGAAACAAACAAACAAACAAAAAATCAGAGGTCTGGTATTTGTTTTAATTATGTAAAGAAGTTAAAGCTATAAGCCAAATATTTCTTTTGTTTTCAAGTGTAAAAAGAAAAACAACCTCTAACAGATCATATCATCTGTCACTGTTCCCCTCTTTTTTCATTTAGTACTCTTTCCTCAGCACCCACTTGCAGTCTGACTTTCCACCCTCTCTCTGCATTGGCTTCTTTTGCTTTTCTCTCTCAGACTCACAACTCTGTTCTAAACAGTATCTTCTTGCAGAGCTCATTCACCCATGGTGTGTTCACTGGACAGTGACTGCTGTTTGCATTTTTGGGTCAAAGATGCTGTTGTTTCATGACAGACCATCCGTAGGACCTTTCATCTGATTTAAGTGGGAAAAGCTGATAGCTTGTGTGACACTTCCCTTGTTGGTTAATCTTCTGAACCCTGAAGATTTTACAGTTAAGACAACAGAAAAGGGCTTTCTAAAAATAATAACCAAAACATAAGAGAAATAGGCAGATAGAGAAATGTCAGTAACAGATTCACTACTTTTTCTATTTTGTTTTAATTAGAAAAAAAAATATCTCTACACACATGTATATGTGTATGATTACATGTGTGAAGGACACAAGTATTAATTTTTTTCAAATAATAGGTGTTCATAAAGCCATTCTCAGTTGGCGATTTCAATATATAGGACATTTTGCAGCATGATTTAACCTATGAAAAGAAGGCTCAGAATATTTCAACATTTTTAAAATGTGTCAATGACTGCTTTAAAACACCATTAGCTGAAAACAAAAAAAAAAAAAAGATGCACTCAGCTATTGTCCTAGCATGCTTTACTGAAAATATTACTTCTTCGGTAAAGCTTCAAGACAGGATTCGGGAAGGTGAAAGAGGAGGCAAGGTCCTTTAGCAGGATGTATCAGTGCTGCATTCTCTAGGGTAGGCATCATTTAATGTACAAGGCAAAATGTCAATAGAAACATGTTACTCTGCCACATTACAGAGGAGATCTAAGAGGTTTAGTGCCCCAGAATGTTTGGTATTCCTTTTAAGCCTGCAGCTCCAAAAAATGTTCTAAATCCCTCATGTTTATTTGAATAGATGTTGGCAGGATAATTAAACACTCCCTTCAAACATCCTGTTGGAAATATCAAACAGTAATTACCTTACTCTACTTGTTCCTTTTGTGAGAAGGGGAGCCACCTGACTGCCAGTTTTCGTTTGCCCTGACACAAATGCAAAAGCTCTGCTGCCTTTCTGATCCGTTCACACACTTTCTTCCCATGAGAAAGTAAGCATTGATTGAAACATGGTATTTTCTCCCAACTTGCACACACAACTGCTGCTTGTTTCAGAAAGATGTCAACTAATTTGAGTAACCTCTCCAAAGGACTCTCCAGACAGAAATGTCTTTCATAAGTTTCCGGGTCAGCAGCCCTTCGTAACCCAGGATGACTATTCCAGTCCTGGAGGCACTGAAATAGTTCCATATAAATAGAAACAGCTTCTGTATCACATTGTTGCCTCAAGCACAGCATTCAACACCTCCTTGCACATTAAAATATCTCTCCATGACACAACATTACACAAAAGAGTGTATTTGCCCATATGGTGTCTCTTTGATTTGTTGATTTTCTTTAATCTGATCCTCTCAAAAACTTTTATATCTTCCTGTGAGCTGAAGCTTTAAATGGTCAGTGCGAATAATGCATGCAGGAGCCTTCTTCTCTTCTACTCTATTTGAATGTCAGCAGATGCTGAAGTCCCCTAGTGCTTCATGAAGTATTTCTATTATGTGGAGATATTTGTAAAAGAAAAACAGCACCAACAACTTCTGTACAACAATCACCTTTTTTCCTCTCCTCTCCTCTCCTCTCCTCTCCTCTCCTCTCCTCTCCTCTCCTCTCCTCTCCTCTCCTCTCCTCTCCTCTCCTCTCCTCTCCTCTCCTCTCCTCTCCTCTCCTCTCCTCTCCTCTCCTCTCCTCTCCTCTCCTCTCCTCTCCTCTCCTCTCCTCTCCTCTCCTCTCCTCTCCTCTCCTCCCCTCTCCTCTCCTCTCCTCTCCTCTCCTCTCCTCTCCTTTCTTTTCTCCTCTCCTTTCTTTTCTCCTTTCCCTCTTTTCCCATGAAAACAAATACATACTGATTCTACTTCATTAATAATACTTCCCCTGAGGGATTTTGGGTCTAGTCCAATGTTCTTGGAGGTCAGCATAATTCTTTTCAGTGGCTTCTATGGCCTTTTGACATACTGCATGCATTATTTGCTGTTCCAAAAGTATTTAATAAGTATATGTGGCTGCTGTGGTTGGAAAGGATGGCAGACAAAACAGGTGGGAAAGAGGTTCTGCATTTTCACATTAAGACAACTCTAACCCAACATTTCTGTCCTCTTTCTAGTCTCCTTTTCTCTCTCCTTTTCCTTTACATTTAACATCCTAGACACAGTAGGACCCAATTGAAATCAAAGGGAGTTTTGCCATTTTCTTCAATAGTAAATCTACTGTTCATTCATCATCTAAATGTAAACAGTTTATAAACCAATATGGAAATTGCTCATTGCCCATTAAAAGTGTTATGTGTATGCTTCAGTTCCCTATGTATATTGCTTTGTGAGAGCTCCTATCCAAAGCCTGTACTTGTTAATAACAAAGCAAGTGAAGTAGGCTGCTCAACCCAGATGTTGTGAGTGCAACCTGGAACAGATCCTTCAGACTGAAATTGTCTTCTTACAACATAATTCCAGCACAGTTTTTGAAAAATAGAATTTTCCAAAACGCCTAAGAAAAACTAGTGGATCATTTGATCATTTATGTAATGGGCATTTGGAAAATTATTATCTCTTAGAAGGAAGTAGTGAAAATGCTTTCTCTTTTGTATATTAACCAATCAGAATCCCTGTTCTGAACCTCCATAACTAAGAAGAACCAAGTCAAAAAACACTCATACTGTGCCTTACACAACTAGCTGAAGGATATTTCTTAGTTCTCTTCTGCAGCAACATAATTAATGATCAAATACAGAGCGCTGTTATTGGTTTCATAGAATGGTAAAGATTGGAAGGGTTCTTAAGGATCACCTAGTTCCAACCATCTTGCCATGAGCAGGGACACCTTCCACTAGACCAGGTTGCTCAAAGCCTCGTCCAACCTGGCCTTGAACACTTCCAGGGAGGGGGCATCCACAACTTCTCTGGGCAACCTGTCCCAGTGTCTCACCACCTTCACAGGGAAGAATTTCTTCCTAATATCTCATCTAAACCTTTCTTCTTCCAGTTTAAAGCCATTACCCCTTGTTCTATCACTGCCTGCCCTTGTAAAAAGTCCTTCCCCAGTTTTCTTTTAGCCTCTTCAGGTACTGGAAGGCCGCTATAAGGTCTCCCTGGACCCTTCTCTTCTCGAGGCTGAGCAGCCCCAACTCTCTCAGCCTGTCCTCATAGGAGAGGTGCTCCAGCCCTTAGATCATCCTCATGGCCTCCTCTGGACTCCATGTCCTTCTTATGTTGGGGGGCCCAGAATTGGACACAGTACTCCAACTGGGGTCTCATGAGAGAGTGGAGTAGAGGGGGAGAATCACCTTCCTTGACCTGCTGGTCATATATCATCACCATCATCATGTTGGGCATACAAGATTTACACTGCTGTGATAAAATTGTGTGGATAGGCTCTCTCTCTCTGGAGATTTTCAAAACCAGTAATTTTCTTCCTGATCACACTGAACACTCAGAAAAATTAGTGAGAAGGGTTTAGGCTGAAGTTGTAAGACTTTTAGTTGTGCCTAGCTGTTTGGATCCTACCCATATTTTTTATTTTGCAATATTGATCTGGAATCCTGTGACCTGGTTAGCCCTTATCATACGAAATCCATTTGTTAGGTGATGATCTTAAGGAAATCAAAGAAATACTTCCCTTGCTTGTGTAAGGATACCTTCTTGCTCCCTTGAAAAGGTTTTCCAAGAGAGTGGGTGCATGTGAATCATTGCAAATTGGATCAGTTTCCACAGTCAAATTGCAACAAAATTGTGCTTGAAGAAATTAAACAGTGGTTGTTTTCAGAAGCAAAGAAAAAAAAAAAACCAAACAAACAACTTTGACATTTCAGAGAGTAAGCTTTTTGTTTAATTTCTGTGTCAAATCTATGAAAGATGAATTGGACAACTAAACAGTCAAGTCTCTCAGGACTATATTTTAAGGTGAATCTGTCTGTGAAAAAAAACAAAACAAAAAAACAAACTAAAACCAACCAACAAAGCCAAATATATTTTCAGTTAATCTGAACAAAATCCAAACAGTTCAGATTAAACCACAGAGACTTTAAAATTTCTTGTTATAAAAATGAAACACTAAAATCACATTCTTCCATGTGAAATAGAATGTTTCATTCACATCTAGTGAAATGCTTGTGGGGAAAAAAAAAAAAATCCAACAAAAAGCAAAACACCACCCCCCCAAAAAAACCCCAAAACTCAAACCAAAACCAAGAAAAGGGTCTGGATTTCTGAAAGAGTCTGCTGATCCCTCCTACCTCATCAGACAGCTGTTAGAGCATTCACTGGCATGTGTGACATCCTTCCATCCTGCAAACTACCAGCCTTACAGCTTCAATTCCTTTTGTTGGACATGCTTCTTTTTGCATAGAACAGCAAAACATTATTGTGCCAGGCATTAAAGAGGCAATAATGACTCCATAGCCTGACTGGTTTCCTACAACACAGACTGGTGGGTGTTCAAATTCCTGCCAAGAGTCAATGCCTGTCTTGTCAAAAAAATATTCAGCTGTGCCATACGAACGGGAATTCTAACCAGGAATGAATGAGGGAAACTTACCTGAGTAACCACCAGCCTGTGTGACTGAACCAGCCTTCAACAGGACGACACCAAGATAAGGGGTCAAATTCTTTCCTAAAAGGACAAAGCTGAATCTACTTCTCTTTACTAGGAAAATGTTCTTTCTTTGGCTGTTTCCCCAGAGGGACAATATCAACAACAATGAATTGGTTAAATTCAGGAAAATTTTGTAAGCAGTTTCATGTTTATTGAATTCATATTTCAGGTTAATTTAATATTGGAAAAAAATAGATTTTTCCAGTCGTGAGATATTTCTGTTGGTTAAGAAACTAAGAGGTTTATCTACTTGCCAGTACCTAATATCTAAAGAGAATACCTTACAGTAGATCTTACAGAAAAAGGTAACTGATGTAACAACCAAGAATTAATTAGTCAATTATTAATGATTTATCTAATGCAATCTGATGTAACTATAACAACTAAACCAACATGATTTCCTCTATTCTGACAAGCATGCAAAAGCCTTGTGGCTTTCGAGTTAGGATGCAAGTTTATAAGTGTTTACCATCACAAAAATATCTGTTTCAAATATAGAAATACACAGAAAGTATGAGCAGGACTTCTGAAAAGGTTTCAGATACTTTTGTGAGCTCCAGTTAGGTCTTGTTAGAAAGGAAAAAAAGTCACAGACTATAAAGAGTAATAGGACAAGAAAGAACTGGAAATGTGATGGTATTCGAGAAACAGATGACAATGACTGGGATTATATTGCTGAGACTATGCAAAAGGGATTAACTTTCTAATGTGTAAAAACTTGAAAACATAACCTAAGTAATGAAATTTGAAAAAATGCTGAGTAGCATCAAAAAGATTTTTTTTTCTTTTTTTTTTTTTTTGTGGAACATTTAGCTAAGTGGTGTATTGTTTGCCCTAGGAGATCATCAAAGCAAATACTACTGCTGATTTTAAGAAAGAGCTTGATAATTTCATCCATAGTATTTTTTTTATTTTAATACACAGTTTACACAGTTTAAGATAATAATGAAGATAAAGCAATATTGTGCTTGTGGCTTAAACTGATTGTTAGCATACACAAGAAAGGATATTTTGCTTGTGGAAATGCATCATATAATTACTTAATTATATTTCTTTTATTCTTCTGAGACACTTGGGGTGGGATGCTACTAGTTTAAGGAAAATGTGGCTTACTTCCTCACACATATCGTTCTCCTGACTTCAGTGAGAGTATTTATATGATTTGTTTAAATACAGCCTTGATCCCAAACTATTTCCTAAGGATTTCCTTTGCTCTTGTTGTGACTTTGGAGAGACTGCCAGCGTTACAAGAATTAAGTTGTCTGCACTTAGAGTCGTTATTTCCACCACATTTTTCTTACCTGGCATTAGAAATCTGAAATTTAGGCAGCTATTCATAGTTAGTTGTTTAAGCTCCTTCTATAATCAATGGAGACAACAAACCTTTCAAAGGATGCTGCTATTCATCTCAAGATAGGTATGTAAGATATACGGGATGCATTGCCCTCTGGGCTAACCTCACTGTTTTCCAGATGCCTCTCTTACCAGCACATTGAAACTCACTAATGGCTTAACATTAGCATGTACCCTTAGCTGAGAGCTGTGCCATGCCTTTGGTGGGTCAACAACAAAGACAATTCCTACCATGCATCCAGTAGTGTGATACATACTTAAGGGCCTGGAATATGGTTACAAGAGTATTCAAGTATTACTGAAGCAAGTAGTATAGACCGTCCTTATGTTCCCTTTACTGAATCATAGGCATGAATGTCAAAAGGGACCTTTATTTCTTCTGGTTTAATTTCCCAAATGAAACATAACCTAGAACTGAGGAGCAGAAGGCAGGGGTGGACTTCTTTCCACAGATGCAGAAAAAACAAGGAACCTTGTCTGAACCAGAAGCCTCCACAGACCTTCTGTTTCTTCCTCCCCCTAAACTACAAATTACCTCAGCATCATGTAATAAGTTTAAGACCACTCCAACCACAAGTCTGGCTTCCAGTTAGCTATCCTGACTAAATCACAGCATTGAAAAGACTACCCAAGCTCAAGCTAAAATATTCAAAATTTAGAGAATGTAATTCTTCCCCAGGAAGTCTATCTCAGCTTCTACCCATCCTCACTGCTAGGAAAGAGCTCTTCATTTGAATTTAGCAACATTAAACTTCCAGCTGTTAACTTCCAGAAAAGCCATTGTGGTTTCTTCCCTAGGAACAAAGAGCCTTTTAAGCTTAGCTTTTTTGTCTCTCCATTGTAATCAAACCACCACTTAGTCTTCTTTTTCATAAAGGGTGTGTCAATACTGACTTCAGTGGAAGAAGGATTGGGTTGTTAATTTAAAACTAGTCCCTGAAAATATTTTTCTTATCAGTAGTTTTGCTCCATCACATGCACACTTCAGCTTATTATTGTTGGGCTGCTCACATGCTGGGCTGTGGGTTGACACTGTCTGGTTTTGTTTTGTAGAAGAAGGAAGCTCTGAAGCATTTGTTTTTGGAAAAAACATGCAAAGGATAACACAAGTCTCTTAAGCAGAGAGGAAGAAAAGCTCAACAGAAATTAAATCTTAGATCTGTGTACAGCACAAGCATCCTTTTTGATATCTACATCTGCCTTCATCTGAGCCAAGCCTTTCAGAATGGTGGAGCAGTATTTATCTTTGGAAATAACTAATGAAGTAATGTATTTAAAAATAAGTCTGTTTCACTGTTTCTAAGTTTGTAAACACTGACTCAAATAGTGCCTAAATATGCCTAGGTGGTACATTGGAGATAAGTTGAAACTGTATATAGATCATCATATACCAAATATAACTGAGTCCTGAAAAGATTTTTTTATACCTTTTGTTGCAATAGTGATGGATGCCTTTTAGAAGAAAGGAGACCATAGACTGAACCAAGGAGACACAACCTGGCATATATTTATGGTAGAAATAGAAATCACAAAGGCAAGAAAGAAAGTTGAGTTACTTTCTTGTTCCAAAACAGAAACAGGAGAACTGAGGACGAGAGAAAATTATTCCAAGAGCAAGCTCGAGAGACCACACCAAGAGAGAAGCTGCTGGATGACAATTTTTATGTTGTGATCTTGCTTTCTTCCTAATGGATGGAAGATATATGTATCAGGAAAACTAAGTTCCCCAAAAGAGGTCCCAGAACATGGCTGAGCCTTTATACAGCCAGGAAGACTTGTGCACCATCACTCTCTCTAGTTCCAGTTGCCAAATAAATGACAGAATTTAAAACGTGTTCATTACTAAAAAGGTGTTAATGCCACCTGGGGAAAGAACTAGGCACATGCTCAGAGCTCAGGAGTTCCATTCTTTTATACTTTATACCAGGTTGGCAATTAATAAAAGACTATCTTTTCACAAATCACTTTTTTTCTGAAGTTAAATTAAAGGTAATATTCCTGTTAATGACATTTTAGAGGTGCCTTATATAACCAGTGTGAGAATGATGACCTTAAAGCACTCATGCAGAGAATTAAATGGGAAAAAATGAGACAGTTGTAATACTTAATTTCATTCCAGTCTTTTCTGCTGCTGCACAGTCCAAATGCACCCAAATATTTTCTAACTCCATGAGTGCTATGGTTTGGGACTTATTTGTGGTTTGGGTTTTTCTCTTTATTTTATTTTATTTTATTTTATTTTATTTTATTTTATTTTATTTTATTTTATTTTATTTTATTTTATTTTATTTTATTTTATTTTATTTTATTTTATTTTATTTTATTTTATTTTATTTTATTTTATTTTATTTTATTTTATTTTATTTTATTTTTTTATTTTTTTTATTTTTTTTATTTTTTTTTTCCTATGAGATGAAATACTTCTTTTTCTTTTTGCTTTACTATTGAACTTACTCCATATTTATTTCCTTGGGTAGCATGAGTACTTACTCTTGCGGAATGCAAGAACAAGGTGAGGGAGCTGAACATCCTGTTGATTCAGCTCTAAGCTCACATACTGCAATCTACAGAAACCATCTGGATAAGTTTGCAAAACAAAGTGTTACCTTACAAAACATATCTTCCTGGCAATTCTATAGTCTAACTTCTTTTAAATTAGTCTACAGACTGATGAGACTCACCAGCAGTATTAGTGGTAGTTGTGTTAATAATATTGTCCAAAATAACTGTCCATCAGGGTTTGGATGGAATATAAACAGGGTAACAAAAATGGATTAAACTTTTGGCAATTCCATGAAATGACAATGTGCTCAAGAGCATGCATAGAAGTATAGCATGAGATCAGTGCATTAATGAGTATGATTAAAGAGTTACTTTCCAGAGCAGTTAAATGACAATTAGTACCACTTTTTTGTTTTATTTTCCCGTTTTATATTTAAAATTGTTGTTTAATTCCAAAGTATTTTTATTTACTTAGAGTGCAATTATAATAAATCCAGGGCTGACTATAAAATCTAAAGAGGTATGAACATTTTCTTTCATTTAACTTAATTGGGATGACACGATCAGGTGAGAAAAGATAAACAAAGAGAATACTGGAGCACACAGGAGAAATGAGACATTTACAAAAAGATCCTCTTGGCCAGATGGAAGGAAAGGGAAGTAGTTTATTCTGTTCCTTTTATATCCTCAGTGGACATAAACTTTTATCCAAATATTTGTTATGCTTTTTCCTCTCCAAGAATACCTGTACAGTGTTCCTTCCTATGTTTGCACTACAGTAACTAATTTTTAGGATTCTATGGATCTAATTGATTATTGTTGGTTGAAAGTTAATGTGGACAAAAAAAGATTACTAGGCTCTAACTGGGCAATATCACATTTAGTGAATACAAATACGTTGAATCTACTCAGTTCTGCCTTTATCCTTCTCTGAATTGTTTTGAAATTTCAGAAAGATTTTTTTTAACCTTCCTTTTAGTGCCAAGGGCCACAGCCCAGCAAACTGGAGCAGGATTCTGGAGTGTAATACAAAGGGATATTAAAGGGAAACTCCTTAATTTAATTGACTGTTGTAGATTTCACTGGGCACCTGTTTCTAGAAGAAAGCAATAGTCATTACAGTTGTGAAAGTTCACTTATCTTCCTTTCCTTACTTTTCGTAGGAAAGCAGAAAAGGAAGGAAAATGGGACAACATCCTCTCCCAGTTCTAGAATAGAGCACAACTGCTAGCTAGCAAAGGCCTTCTATGCAATAGCATGTACCTCACAAATGGGCCTAAGAGACCAGTCTGTTTTTAATGTAGACTTTAAAGATATTCCACAGCTATAAAACTTAACAGGAAACTAGCTGCAGATAGAAACTTGCCCAAAGGTCTTGAATATTTGTATACTGGATTTTTAATTGATCTGTCCATGGCATAGGCAACCAATGGCAAAGTCCAGAGCATGGAGTTGCTCTTACAGAGAAGCCAGGAATTTATGTAGAATTTATTCTACAAAGAGAAAAAAACACACCTTAGGTATACTCTATTTTTATACTTCAGATTTCTGAGACATGTAAAGTAGATATTTTTCTTATATTCATTACACAAAGTTAGTAAATTCTTCAGATTTTCCCCCTTTCAGTTCAGGAATTTGAAAGCTGGTTTTGTGTGGAAACAAGGGCTAAATAATGCCATAGGCTATGTGTACCTGCTTGTACATTGTTCTCTTTATCTCCCATTATTCCCCCAAACATTTAAACTTTATCATGAACTTAAACCAAACCAACTAGCTAAGGAGAGATCTATAAATTCTGAAGTTCCTGTAGAAATAGTGAAAATATGTAACTGGATAGACATTTTATTAATTCCACCCTGAGGGACAGAACTGTGTGATGGTGAAAGATTTTACTCTAAGAAAAGTTCCATTTTGAGTCTGTGCCTTATCACATGTCAAAATTGTCATTCTTCAGTCAAGATTTCTTCCCTCAGGCACAAAACAATGTATAAGCTCCAAATGATGCTTTTTCTGCAGTTGGTAAAGACATTCTTTCCTTTTTTTCATCCCTTATTTCTTGCCTATCCTTCAGCTACACAAGGATAAAGTCATGTTAAACTTTAGTGCGGTTCTTTCAAAGTCTTTTACTTAATCACATGACATGGAATAACTAGAAACCTAGCTTCATTATTTTCAGTATTCAGGATACAGTTTGTTTTGGTTTGGAATGATTTCTTAGACAAAACTGCATGAAAAAGTGATCAATTGCATTTTTGATATTCCAAGCTGTGTAAAAACTGTATATCATCACTGCCTCAAGAGTATCTTAAGGGTAAAAAAAAATCCCCAATTTTTGGCCTGATCATGATTCTACAATCCCTATGCAAATTATGGGATTAATCTCAACTATTGTAACATTGGCACTTTGACACTTATCAAGAAAAAGAAGTGTGGGGTGTGATTCCTATTTCTCATTTAGAAATCAAAGAAGTCTTTGTTAAAATGTATTGCTCCCTACAAATGTCTGTGTCTCACCAACAACTAAGAAGGGAGGCCAGGTTATCTTATCAGATGTGAATGTCTTATTTAGACTATTCTACATTTAACCAAACAAGTGTCATCCCAAGACTCTCATCTTCATGAGTTTAGGGCTCTACCTTACAAATATAAAAGTGAAGACTAACTGTTTCATGGCATTGCTGGTTCAACTCTCTTCTTTCTAGCATCTGTGCAAGTTCTCTGTGGACATAGGGATTTATGTGGACAAAGGGAGAAGGCATGAGCTCCTCTTTAATGCAGTTTGACATGGGGCTAGGCAGGATGCTATTTTTTCCCTCCTTCCCACAAAGATTCTGATGGAAATATATCTCCTGACTGAAAATAGACTGTGTCCTGCTGAGGCATTAATTTCCACTAGACTTTCCACCAGAAAGGATGATGCTATATCAGTCACTGCTTTCAAAGATGCTGTGTGAACAGCTTTAAGAGTCATACTGATGAGAGTGTGAGGGTCTAGGGAGACCCTAGGAAACATATTACTGGTAGCAGAGAGTGTTATCACCCACCTCAGAAAAGACCCTTCCCCTTTGAAAGGGGAATCCTGAGAATTCAATTTTTCTGCCTATAGGATTCTCATTACTCATTAAATCAACCCATATATTGCAAAAAACATCAGAGGAAACAATCTGCTCTTTAATATCTTTACTAGACTTTAATTTTCTCCACAAAACTGTATGTTATACTACCATCAGAATAGTAGCTATTCCAATTTATGAACATTTGAAATTAAAGACAAGCTATGGGGGTTAGCTTTGGAATCTTTACACAAACTAGACGCTTTGCTAATTCACAGAGAAGTATTTTTGTAACTAAATACTACTGTAATAATTCATATGGTTCAGGTCTAGAAAGTGCAGTTGGAACTGTCAGCTAATGCTACTTAAGAGCACTTGAAGGTTCAATGGATTATTCAAAAAAGCATTGAGCAGTATTTTCTCCAAGTGCATAGCTGACACCTTAAAAGTTCTAAATGTAATTTGAGAGGTTTTTTTGTTAAAAGGATACTCAAATGTGTACTTAGGCTGTGTCAGTGGGCCCAAGGCACAGACAGCCTCAGATGTTCAAATGCATTCCTGACATAACATTGGCAATTGCGAACACTTAGCAATTGCCAAGGAATAGTTATTCACTTGAGTAGGTCTATGAATTTCAGAATCTACTAAAACAATGCAAATGTTCAGCCTTCAAAGGGTCTGAAAGTACACCTAGAGAATTGAGTGCCTGGTACCATTCTCTGGTCCTGAGACCAAATGACACAGAGTGGTCTATGTCCATATGATTAAAACCTCTTGCCCTTTTACACACTGTTGTCACATTTATCATACTTACTGGGTATGGTCTTTGGGTCTATTCTAATTCCCAGGAGATGGCTAGTTTGCCCAGGCAAAATCTCTGATTGCTCTTGGACTCTTAACAGGCTATGACACACTTCAATGTCCAGAAACTCACCTGTCAATGTTTAACTAATTTCTACAGACATAGCCAGAGATTCTTCTTGGGAAGAGACAGGGCAGCCTGAGCTTACTTGCCAACTGCACATTTTCATATTTCAGGGGAGGTTTGCATTCTTCTTTATTAGTATGGATAACATCTGTGAATTTGACAAGAAAACAGTCTATGAATACAGTGAATAAATTAAAACTCGACATGTTCACAGTGTATCAGTAATGAATAATGTTTTCCAGGGGAGAAGCAAGCTATGGAGACTTAGTAAAAAGAAGTCTTTGTACAGCTAAATACGATGAAATAGGTTATAAGCATTTCAGTAAAAGCTTCTAAAAGGAGTTAAATTACCAATGGAAAAAATGTTCTACTTCTTTCCCTTCATTCCCTTTCTCTGTATAATACTATCTCAATATCAGTATCAACTAATTTTCATTTTCTAATGTAAATTCATGCATTTCCTAATGACATGCAGTACCTTCCTTATAGCTGCATTTTTATTACAAAAGTTCAGGTGCTGACTTTGAACTATTCTCATAAATATTGACCTGCTAGCTTCCACATTACAGATTCCAGTGGAAGGGTGAGATAGTTTCACATGACCATGGTTTCTTAAAGATTTCATTAACCCTCAGGAAGCCAGACCTCTTCAATACACTAGGCAAGGACCAGCTCTATAGACTTTTCCTCATTTTGACTTCTGACTGCTTTTGTCTCAAATTTATTTTGTTAATAACTTTTAAGAACTATAAAAGCAGTGAGGTTGGATGATCACAGTGGTCTTTTCTAGATTCAGAATGAATGAGTCTTTTAGATAGAGGACTAAGAGAATCTGGAACAAAAATTATGTTGCAGTCAATGATGTGATTGCAGCTGAGGAAGGCAAATAACTGCTTTGAATAGTGGCGGTAAAGGCATACATAACATAGCAAAGTCTTGTTACCACATTGAAGATTTCTTTGTGAATGGGAGATGGATACATAGAAAAATCTACCTTTAAAAAGAAAAATTTTGTTTTAGAAAAAAAATTCTCAGGGAAGGGGTTTGCTTAATTTACTACATTATTTTCATAAAAGACAGAATTATTTCATGCTGTGACAGATGAAGGTAAAAAGTAATGCCAAAAGGGCAAAAGTGATCCCTAGATGTATAGTCATGGGGACAGAGAGGTTCAGCTTCTCCTGTCTACTACCTGTGCAAAACTGCTTGACTATTCTTTCCCATTCTCTTGAATTTAAGTTCAAAATGGATGTTGATGAACTGTGCAGAATTAAAAAAAAATAATCTGAGATTAAAAGCTATGTATTATTGTAAAAAAGCTTCAGAGTATTCCAAAGGTTAAGTGATGCCTTGTTTGTATGCTCCAAGTCATGGGAAACATGAAGCTGTTAATGAGAGCTATATAACAAAGTCTAAAAACAACATAAAGTTTTGAAGTTGATGCAGGGTACATTCAGAATAGAAATAGAGGGCGGGGGGGAGGTTAACAATAGAAATAAGAGGCAGGGGGCGGCGGGTTTAACAATAAAGAAGATCACTAAAGAAGACCACTAAACGGAAAAATTCACCAATGGCAGCAGTGGAGTGCCCATCACTAGAACATCTTCACCAATTATTGATCTGTTTTTTCCTGAAATTTCTCACAGAATCTAATCTAAGGATGTCTTATATTGGCTCTTTCTGATTTTGTAATTCATAACTTTATGAAGAATCACTCAACAGCCAAATAAAACTCTTTTTTTAAAAAAAAAAAATAAAGTTCTTAAAGTTCATTCATTGATAGAGTATCTGCATCCTTTGCTGAGAATGTATCTTTAAGTCTCATTTTCCTTATATTTGTTTTCTTGCCAATTTGAATATAGCAAAAACAGATGTTAAAGGGCTGGAATTTGTGTTTGATTTGAAAAGAGGCCAAAAATTTTCCTAACAATGAAAATTACATTCATTAATATTTGCCAAAATTGTTGAACCACACTTGCTACTGTTTGACTCAATTTATTAATAACTGACAAGCACTCTAGCAAGGTTTTCTGGCAAGAATGAAACAAAGGAAATGAGCCAGAACAAGTGTAATCAAGAAATGTAAATAAACTTTAGGATAAAAACATGGTATGTTTGAACTTAGTATGAAATATTGACAGTTTCCTCCAGGAACTCTGCAGGTGGAGGAAGAAACTCAGAGATCTTCTGTGGAGAGGCGGGAAAAAGAAAGACAAGTCTTCACAGGGAAACAATAGGATCATCTCACCCACTCTATCAAGCTCATGTCATTTCAAACGTCTTAGCACAATGTTCTGGCATTTAGGAGTTACAGATTCTTTTCTCTGCTTTCAGTTAAAAGAATTTTAAAGGATTTTACTCAGCACATGTAGTTCTGCAGACACTGTTTCACAGTTATTTCATGTAAATGTCCACTGAGACTCAGTGACTGCATTTTAAAGGCAAAGACTTTTCAAGAAGCATGAAACCGAGGCATGAACTATTGTTGTTTGCCACTATTGTTGTTTGCCATTATTTGGTTCAGATTTACCAGGATTTACAAATGTTCCTTGACATCTGTAAAAAACTGTAATTCTGCAATTCTGATTTTCTTGAAGCTTGCCTGAATGCACAATGAGTTTTGTAGCTGGTAGCTAGCTGTAGTTATTTTTTTTTTGAGTGTAGTTGCCTGCAACTTGCTTTACTTTGTAACTTTTTCCTAGAACTGAATATCACCCCGAGTCCTCCTCTGCCAGTGGTTTACATCTCTCACTCCCTTTTGATCTGTAGGGCTGGCTTGTGATGTACAACCTGGTAACAGCTAGCACAAAAAGTAAATTTGAAGGGGAGGTACAAGCCCATCTGGGGTTTTGCACTTGTAATGAATTTATTAATATAAGGCCTGTTTGTAAACTCACATTTTTTAGTGCTTGGGCCAGTAACAGCACTGACTGGTGCCACATTCTTTGTACATAACAAGGAATAGGGTCCCAAAGAGATTTTACGGCACATATGTCATATAGGAACACATGGAAAAATCAGTCTGATGTTCTTTCATGTTTTCTGTGGTCAGGCTGTTTATAGTGCTAATTAAAATGGGCAAGGGTCCACTCTCTGTCCCTGAATCACAGAATCATCAAATAGTTTGGGTTAGAAGGGACCTTCAAAGGTCATCTAGTCCAACCCCCCTGCAGTGAGCAGGGACATCTTCAACTAGATCAGGTTGCTCATTGTAAAAAATATCTTCCTTACATCTAGTCTAAATCTGCTCTCTTTTACTTTAAAACCATTACCCCTTGTTCGATTGCTACAGGTCCCACTAAAATGTTTGTCCCCATCTTTCTTATAGGCCCCTTTCAAATATTGAAAGACCACAATAAGGTCTCCCCAGAGCCTTCTCTTCTACGAGCTGAACAACCTCAACTCTCTCAGCCTTTCTTCATAGGAGAGGTGTTCCATTCCTCTGATCATTTTTGTGACCCTCCTCTGGACCTGTTCGAACAGGTCCACGTCTTTCTTGTGCTGATGACTCCAGAGCTGGATGCAATACTCCAGGTGGGGTCGCATGAGAGCAGAGTAGAGGGGAAGAATCACCTGCCTTGACCTGCTGGCCATGCTGCTTTTGATGCAGCCCAGGATGAAGCTGACCTTCTGGGCTCTGAACACACATTGCTGGCTCATGTAAGCTGAAGTCAGCTAACATGGCATAACTCAAATTCTTATTCTCTCATCCTCCCTTCAACTAGGAGGCCACATCCAAAGTGTCTGTTGGGACAAGCAAGCCCCAAACCAAGGTATGCTGTGAAGGAATGCTTGTTGGTCTACTACAAACTCTGCCGAAAGCTGTTTTTCTTTGGTGTGCCAATGTGGCCAAGCTTAAATCACCTTCAGCCCTAACAGTAGATAGAGCTAATGTAGCTCTTGTAAGCAAACAAAGATTACGCTAAGCGTGCCCTTCAGCCTGAAACAAGTAGAAATTCAGTAGGTCAGAGGGACTGTTGTGAATCCATTCTCAAGGCTGCTATTCCTATAGAAAGCCTTCACTGGCTTCAGTGGAATCCCAGTAAGGATGAGTTTCACCAAATGAATTCACACCCATTCACACTCTTACATAAAACTTGTTTACTGGTATCCCAGCTGTAAATTTATTCTGGAGCATTTAAAATGTACAGGTAAATTATCAAGTTTATTTTGGTTATTGGAGGGATATAGAGAGGTAACACTGAATGTGGACACCAGTTCAAAACTGCTCCAGGCAGAGAATCAAATAGCAATAACAAGATGATTCCTACATCATGTATCTTTTGGAGCTCCTATACCATGAATATTTCACATTGTGCAATAAGTACCAGTTTTAAAAAAAACACTGAAGTTGAAACATACACTCAACAATAGATTAATATTAAGATTAGAATTAAGGAAAGTTGGAAACTATAATAATTTAAGCACAATTTATAAGCCTAATTTCCTGCATGTCACTCCCAGATAATAAATATTTTTCTTTTGGCTTGGAAAGCTGTGGAAAAAAAAAAAAAAGTTAATTTAAGGCTCATTAGTTTATTTTTAGTAGCTTGAGATCTGAGGGATTTGAAAACATTTCCCTTTTCTAATAGAACATGCCTTCCTGTATACCAAGGATGTCCACTGACCTCACTCCCTCCTGGAAGGTGCTACTGATCCATGACAGAAATCCTGTGAGGGCTTTGAAAGCTAAATAGGAACCAGAAAAAAAGTATTATCATGCTTAGCTGATTATAACATTGGAAATAAAGTCCAACTGTGAGTTTGAGGGGAGAAGGAGTAGTGCCTGAAACAAACAAGCACTTCCCGTGTTTGCATGGAAGAAGCCAATCTTCCCTCTGCTTATGTAATAAGAACATTACTCGCTAATTTGCCAGTAGCTGAAAGGGATTTCTGTTTTTAACCCCGGATCTGTGGCAACTGTTTTGTTTTAAATGAAAATTAAATGGGAACATACAGCTAAGAAACTGTTGAGCCATAATTGAAGTGCATTAATGGTAATTACTTCTTTCTTTCACTCATCATTTTGACAGAGAAATCCATTACTCCTCCATCTCCATGTTTCCACAAATTACTCTTCCCTGTGGATATGCAGTGACTGAAGAAAATCATGACTTTGTTCTATACATTTTTCTTTAGTGCTGCCCTGTTCTCCCTGTATTTGTTTCCAAGGGGATACAACCAAAATATCAATAAAATGTATAAACAGTTTACTACTTTGATAGGGATGAGAGGAAAAAGAAGGCATCAAGTATTGAAATGAAACTGTGAATGCCAGTTATTGGGAAATGCAATGTTTGGCATTGCTTATAGCCAGAAATTAAAGGAATTGATTTATTGAAGTGCTGATTTATTTGAAGTTTTTTGTCTTGCAGTGAGGGACACTTTCCTGAGACAGTACTTTCACCAGCTAAAATCCTTTTAAGGGTTCTATCAGTTTGAGCACAACATTTTCACATCTTTACTCAGGTTCTTCTCTTCAGATGTGGTCTGGCAGTCAAGGAAACAGAATTATCCCCGTAAGTCCAAAGAACTAGTGGGCTAGTACAAGGAAATATTCATAAAAGATATAGAAAAGTTCTCAACTACTATTAAGAAATAGCTTTTTTACAGATAGTAGGAATCTGTAACCACAGTAATTTTTTCTTGCTCCATGGATGAGGTGTTATGAGATTAATTTTATGTGAGAATGAGCTCAAGCTTATGCTTTGAGGTGGCTACCGGGATATAAGCACTTGTCATGGAGATACTTCCACTATTATGGAGAGACTGAATATGGTAGAAGCCAACAGCTACTTCTTCATTTCGATTTGAGGCTTTTGCAAAAAGTTTTGAATTGAAATAGCAATAAAATGCCAACTATTTCTGAAGTCATCACATAAAGAAACAGATTGACCATAAAAGAACTTCTGGATATTCATTTAATTAAAATTAAACATGCATTTAAATGTTTTAGTCACTTTATTCACTTATTTAAAGATAGTGATAAAACTTTAAAATTAATAGGTTTTCTATGATATCACCTCAGACCCTGAGAGTCCATTACTTTAGGTTTTTCCAGGCTTATAAAGCAAAGTGCTGTAGAAGGAAGAGCTCTTCCCTTCACCACAGATTTTCTCTTATTTATGCAGCTTTCAACAATGACAATTCTACGATGATAAATAGGAGGTGTTCAGGTGATGTCACCACAGGCATACTTAATATTTGTTTCTGTATATACATTTTGTTCATATAGCTCCATAATTTCTCACATGGATATTAGCTATAGATATGAGACAGGAAACATACATAAACAGAAACAAATAGAATTTTAAAAGTGAGGATGAGGCTTTTGGATGCCTAATTAAGTAATTTCATTTAATTTAAATAGCAAATGAATGTTTAAGTCTGGTGAAAAAAAAATGTTGCTTAGTTACTAAAATATAGTATATATGTGCCTTGCAATCAGTCTTACTTGTGTAAGAGACAAATCTTTAAATTCCTCACTATTAGAAACGGAAGATTTTACAGAATCTATTTTGTTAAGTATTTTCCTATGAGATTCTAAGATTGCCACTGTGTACTATTAATGAAGTAATACTGACACATTTCTTAGATGTTCTAGAATTGCATCATTTTACTGGATGAAATTACTTAGCAGAAGTGGTACCTCTTCTATAAATCACTCTTCCTGTTCATGGACATAGACCTCTCCTGGTATGAAGAAACAGGAACAGTGACCTGAGGTTTATCCTGGGGTTCAAATAACGTCAAGGAAAAGAAAGCATATTGTAATACCAGATCATCAGAATAATGACATGGGTTAATGACTCAGGTTCTTTGAGCTATAAACAGTCTCCAATGCACCAAAAGTGTTCTGCTTTCAAAAAAAATCTGATTTCATGGTAGTTTCTTTGGCTTTCCAATAAACTACAACCACCTTAAAAAAACCCAAACAAGCAAAAAACCAAACCCACAACTTTCGTAAACTGATATATAACTAAAAAAGGGCATTCTTAATCCAAATCTAAAATGTTTGACCTGAAATATCACAGTAGAAAAAGGATTTTACAACAATATTAGAAGGAAAATAGAAAGAAAAATGAAAGAAGAGGAAGTGAAGAAAACTTTACCCAGCTGAAATTCCAAGCAAGAAAATAAAGAAAGCATAAGGATGGCAGGGACCTCAGGACAGTGTCAGTTAAAACTGTGCTAATCCTGACAAATACTCTTGTGTTTGAAGATCTCTTTTGCTTGCCGTAGAGAACTGTGGAGTCAGGATGCAGACTGCTCCTTCAATGTTCTGTCTACTGCAAAAATGTTTCCTAATGCCCATCTTCAGTTCACTTGCCACAAGATCCATCTGTTGCACGTTTTCTGTCTCTAAGGAGCATGGAGAGCTGATTGTTCACTTCTTGCTTTTACGGTTGTGTTCTTCTCTTCTTTAGACTAAACAGCCTCAGTACACTTAAGTATTTTTTAAAAAATCTTTAAATTTTTTTTTTCTTTCTCTCAAGATGCTTTTCTCTTTTCACAGGTATACATACAGTTCAGGTGGCACTGGAGCATTCGAGTCCTGCTGTGAAGTTCGCTCCTCTAAAACTTTGGAACTTTGGAACATATTTTATCAGGTTAAGTGCTTGATTTCCACCTAAGGTTATCTTTGGGGTTTGTTTTTGGTTTTGTTTTTTTTTTTAATCCTCCAAACACCTTTCAAAATTTTTTGGCATCAAAATATTTCTGTTCATCTAACTCCAAGTTTTTGAAGTCTGTTCTCCTAGGGACAATGGTAAAACCAGTGATTCACGAGACCTGAACTAAATCAGCATACAGTAAATACCCTATTTCCCAAACATACATATCAAGGCAACACATATTTCTTTCTGGTGACATGTAAGTTGATTTTCTTGCTTTAAGGGAGAGATTTTTTTAAAATTTCTCTGTATATGTATTGATATAAATAGAGATGTGATTCTACCATAAATTTCCTCTTTTACATTGTGCCTCCTTGTCTTACACATCTTTCTCCTCACCTACTGCAGTTCCTACAGGAAACAAATTTCCTCCCACGGACGCCCACAATCCTTCTGTCCTACCAAACAATACAAGCTCAATTACATCATTCAACAAATTAAATAGGAAAATAAATAAATATGAATTGCAACTTTTTTATTTCAGTATGTTCAGAACAAGCTTCTGACACCCGCTTCAGCAGGACCCATTGTCATTCTAATGATGCTCTTGGTCTCTTCCTCAGCACAGATATGTCATGTGCAAACTACTGACAAGGACACTGGAAGACTGTGAGCAGATAAGGACTGGACCTGAGCTCCCAATTCCCAGTTACTTTTCAAATCAGCAGAGGATCTTTTGCTGTTAGTTCATGTGCTTGTATTGCACCTTTTTGTATTGAAATAAATTACAAATAAAGGGCCTGTTTGTTTTGCAGTAGAGAGAAAGCCTAAAGACTTGCTGTGGTTTCTTCTACTGATTGCAACAGAAAAAGGAAGCTTACCTTTTGGAAGGTAAGCTAAGGCCAGAGACTGGCTTATAGTATTATCCTATATATTGGGGAATATTGAAGACAGATCCTAAACTGGATGCATGTCACCTAGCTTCAACTACCTAAACCCTACATGTTTAGTCTAAGCTTGTCATTTAGGCTCCTTCTTATAACTGATAGGTACTCTGAGGGTGTGAAGTGAGATTAATCTGACTCTCAGGGACTTCAATAGGTTTGCAATTGCTGTTGAGTAATTATGCCTGCTAATTGCTGATAAGGGTCAGGTAAAAAAAAATCATATTCCTCTACACCCACCAGGGCTTTACAAGGCCACCACACAGATACTCTCAGATATTTGTCTGTCTGACAGAGTTTCAGAGGACCTGTCTGTCCAAGGTAGAAACCACCTGAGACAGGTGAACATCTGAGACCTAAAGTTGCTGCTTTGTTATTTGAATGTCCAGTCCTGCTGCAATAATTTGGGATTTTTTTTTTTTTATTTTTAATCTCAATTATATAATGTAACTACTGTTGCCTATTGATTTATACTGGTGGTTCTTAAAGACAAGGGCTGCTACTTGACTACATGTCTATACAGGTCATTGAAATACAAAGAAGTGTTCAGTGTCTCCTGATTCACAAACCCATCATCGTCTCTACCATGCCATCCACTTTTATCTATTTGTCTCCAGTTTCATATCTACTTGTCTCTCTTCTTTATATGAAGACTAGAAGCTCTTAAAACAAAACTTGTCCTAGGTTGCATACTATCAAGCACACGACGTCTAAGTCGTACTTTCATGTCTTTGGTATACAATCCAGCAAAATAACTATCACAAATTTGGTAGATGGAAAGACATGAGGTCTGTTATAAAACTCCTCATAAGAACTTTTGCCAAGTAATTTAAATATTTAGCAGGCTTTGCTGTACATGCAGCATATGAGTGTAACACTGGAATGCTAGTTAAATAGACAATGAGTACTAAGGAATGCTTTCAAATCTATGGAAGATTTATAAGTATGAGATTAGGTCCTAAACAGGAGGTAAATCTATGGTAGACTGTGAACATTGTAAAACTATCTGTTTATGCCTATGTACAAATGTCCTATTGGTGCATTTTTGACTGTTAATTAATGATAGATAAAAGACAAAAAAATATCCCTTTCCTCACCCTCTCTATATTAAGAGCTGAAAAAACCTAAAATCCCTGGTCCACAGGAAAAATAAAATCTTGGTTCTGGCACCAAAGCTGTCTTAATTATACTTTACATTTGACAACTATTTCCTCATAATCTAAACCTCTGCTCCAAATCCCATAAGCATTCAAGCACAAAAATGAAGCTGATTTAATGCACCAAGTGTGTTTTGTTCCCCAGCACAAGATGAATAAAATTTAGTGTTCCTGGAGGTCAAAACCCACACATTGTAGCCGACTTCTTGTAAATCTTTTAGATAAGTTTAGGATGGCTGCTGTTATTTTTGTAACCTTCCTTTGAACCATAACTTCCTCATCAGGTACTGCATATTCTACCTCAGAGACATAAAACTCCCAAAAGCCAAGCTATTTTTTTCAGCTCTTTTACAGTACAAAGCAGTCATCCAGCCATCCGTAGGGTCACATAATATTGCTGCCTTTTGCATCAGTACTTTAGAAGACAGACCTTGTCCCTTATAATTTTTCATACTGAAATTGACAAAATTTACCTGAAGGAGCCCCAGGCTGCATCTTATTTCAAATGAGGGCACAGGGACACACACCGATTGTCTGCCAACTCCATTATAAGCCTTGAAATAAGGCTGTGGTATCATACCAGCCCTTACATGGCTAATACAATGTTCAGGGCAGAAAGCTAAGTTTTAAAATAAGTTGAGGACTGAAGAACAGACTTTAACAAGAAGCTGAAAACCAGAAGGTCAAAAGGAGACCTATTAAAGCTTCATTGTAATTTTGTACATGTAATTTTGTGACTAATATTTTTATGGTCTGTGTGAATGTGTATGTGTTTTGAGTATTTAAAAGGATGGATAATAACTGGGTAAACATTTTAAAATTGGGAACTATAAATTATCCATTTTACTACTTTCTAGGAGTTTTGCAAACCTAAATGTATTAAAAATCATGACATGTTTAAATACTATACTGCTGGAGGCCACAGGATTGTCTTATTATAATTTTGTATTGTGCAGAAATAATAATTTTATTATTCACTCATAAATTAATGCTATAATCAGGACAGCTCCTGCTTTATTTCTATCTTTAAAAATAAAACCAAAAAACCCAAAATCTTTGTCTAATCTTAATCACTCCCCTCACAAAAACAGTTCCAGGAACATTAACCAGGTCCATTACTCTGGTTCAGAACAAAATGCCTCTTCCAGCCTCTCTAAACTCAAGTGGTTGCTCTCTCTCTCTCTCTTTTCCCCTCTGAAAACTGAACCCTACCCTCTTGGCTTCTTGGTATTGCTTCTAGAGGCTAGAGGAGGGTGAACTCCCCCAGACTATGCATGCCACGTCTTCTGTCCTTGGAAGCTGGGAGGTAGATTTGAACTTCCCCAGGTTCAGGTAGGTATAGCTTCCACCTCTGTTTTTAAATGAAGAATCCAACACCAGGATGCATGTTCTTTGGGCAGAAGTGGACATTGTTGCCTTCTTTACCTTTTGGTGAGCCACAGGTTTTTGGGTCTTACTAGGCACTCTCAGAGTACATGTACCAGACTGGATTCCCTGGGAGACTTGGGTGTCCTCATTTGTGTATCCCAAATGGCTTTAGGTAACTACTAGGTACCTAAATACTCATCACACTGAAAGGTAGTACTAGATTTTAATTGTCTAATTAGGTTTCTAAGTAAATATCTTGGTGCTTATGCACTGTCTGGCCCATCAGTGGGTAGGTGGGGTTTGTTTGAAAGTTCAGTCTTTTTCTGGAAAAGCTGCACAGTAGGCAAGTGACTGCTATTGGGATCTCACTCCAGCCTTTTAAAGAAATGTAGAAACTTTGTTGTGGTTGCTACCTGAGCTCAATGCACAGAAATTCTATGAAAACTTACTCAGCAATGGGTTTTTGTTTTGTTTAAGGTATTAACTGAAATCCAGAGCTTCTCCAGAGTTCCTACAAGAAACATAATGGTGTTTTTCAGCAGAAATTACAAACAACAGACATCTTTTTTCATTTCAAAAAAACAAGAATGTGATTGTGATATTTTTAACATGCTGGAATAGTAGAGTGGGGGTAGATTTGTCAAAGCTACTTATTTTACAGGGTGACATTTAACATGAACAGGTTAGTGAATGGCTTGAATTTGTCTAAAAAAAGAAAACTTGAACTGTGACAATAAACATCTCAGCAGAGATAAAAGGAATGTTTAAAATTGGTTTCATTAAACTGCTATTATAACTTCTACTTTTGTTTCTCAGTAGCTTCAGGGGGACCTTTGTAGAGCAAACTCTCCTCCCCCACAAAAAAAAAAAAAAAGAAAAAGAACTAAAAGGACTGGTAGTCTAAACTGGGAAAAGGTAAAATCTTATAGTTATGCAGCCCTGAATTTGCACCAGATCTTGTATTTTGTCCTTATATATCCTTTAATTTGTCCTTATAAATCAGTTCATGACAAGAATCTCAGACTACAGGAATCTGCAGAAAATTCACAGAATCATAGGCAGTGCTCAGTACCTTTACAAACCTTCTGCACTTCAGCAAGTTTTACCTCAAATGAACTCAGCTACAGCACAAAGAAAAGTCATGATAAACTCACACTGCTGCCTGGTGAGGAATGATTCAAAGAACAGCTCAATCTGTTCTTAGCTGGAACAAATTGTTCATAGAACCAGACTGGTTAAAAATTATATGCACCATTAATTCAGAGTGTACAAATCTGCAATAAAGTGCTTGTTTATGTCATTCACTACACCTCTTTCACTTATGCATACATGCTAAACTCTATATTAGGCATCTAACCACCAAAGTTATGCTTCTCAAGGAATAACTTGAAGATATTTCCTCAGTTGTTGTTTAATCCAAGGTCATCTTAGATGCTAAGGCTGCAGGTAACTAAAGGGAGACAATGTACTATTCTGCCTATAGGCCTCCTTAAATATATCCACACGGGTTTGTATGTGTCAAAGGGTATTTCTTTGTGTTTCAGATTATTCCAGCTCCATTTGTAGTTTGCAATTAGAGAGGAGGGAGTTTAAAATAGAAACATCTTGTGACTGAACAGTAGTGGCAATAGAAGTCTAGAGATTCCTTTGGATCATTACAATACTTATCAAGCTATATCAAGACCTATATATGCATTGTTCAAGACAGAACTGGAATGAGCAAAGCAGAGATTAAACCTGAATGGCTGAATTTATGGAAGTTGATAAACAAATAAAAAAGAAATTTTAGGAGCAAAATAAAGCCTTAGCATGAAAGCAGCATACAATAAGATCTCTTGGGAAGAAAGAACAGCTTAGTTTAGCAATGAGGCATGACCAGGGTTCAGTCAATAATTCTTTAAAAATAATTTGTTTGACTTCTTTTTTCCCCTTTATTCTATAAATCAACTAGTTTTCTGAATGCATTTTCCATTCAGAAGTATATGATGAACTGTTAATGGATAGTGAATAATTTTTATACATATTTCTGGAGTTACATTACATTTATAGGTATTGTAATGTCAATATATTCTCTCAAAACCCTATAATGAGTTAAACTGGGGAATAAGCAGGTAGAAATTAATTTGCAAAAACTTTTATTTGTCAAACTATTCTGGCAGACCTATAAAAATGAGTGACAATCCCTGAAAAAAGTCCAGTACTCTGCCAACTTGCTCTAGCACTATTTTCTCTAATTTCATCATGATAAAACTGTACAATTGTCAGTTATTTTAACAGGATTCCATTTTGTTTGATATGTGTTAACATAGACTATGACTTTTTTTTTTTTTTTAAACTGTAGCTTTTGCATACTGTAAGCAAACCTTGCATATTGTGTTGCTTAGAAACTGGTAAAAAACAAGTCAAACAGTATTAGAAAGAACTGTCCAATTATACATAAATAATACTGTTAAAATAATATTAATTGAATACAAATCCAACTCAGCTTTGCTTACAGATTATAGTGTGTCATTTTAACTTAACTATACAGCTGGTTTAATAGAATTAGTGACAATTAAGATAAAATGATAATAACTTTGTTTACCAAAGACACTAAAATATAGGCTGCAGTTTATTGTGGTTTTAAAAGGCAATTTGTTGAACCTTTTGGTCTCTAGGTAAATTTATCTGTTTATTTGTTTGTTTTTTCTTCTCAGTTTGAGAAAAGAAGAAAAAAATCAACAGCATACAAGTGTCCCAGGAACATCCTGTGGAAGATCTAAAGGAAAATTCACTTAAGAGAAACACATTGTCTGTGGTTTCATCTTTCTTTTGGACATGTGAAATCAAGTAACTGTAAGGAACATCAATATACAGCACCATTTCATGTCTTAATTCAAATGAAAATTGAACCAAAAATTAAATAGACAATTGAAATTCCATCAGAAATTGTCTTTTCATAGAAATTTTAAGAAAGACAGGAAGAAAAATAAAATGTTGATTTTGCTGTTTTTCACAAAAGAAGTTCTGTAAGGACAAAGTGCACTGATGTTGAAATATTAGGTTCCCATTTTCTGAAATGAATATTTTTACCTTTCATTTGGAACAACGTTCTGTAGTGACATTTATTAGATTTTATATAAGATACTTTTTACTAAGGCAGGAATTGATAGAACAAAGGGTAATGGCTTTAAACTAGAAGAGGGTAGGTTTAGATGAGGTATTAGGAAGAAATTCTTTCCTGTGAGGGTGGTCAGACACTGGAACAGGTTTTCCAAGGAAGTTGTGGATGCCCCCTCCCTGGAAGTGTTCAAGGCCAGGTTGGATGAGGCTTTGAGCAACCTGGTCTAGTGGAAGGTGACCCTGCTCATGGCAGGGGGGTCAGAACTGGATGATCTTTAAGGTCCGTTCCACCCCAAACCATTCTATGATTCTATGATACAGAAATATTGCAAATAAGTGTAAAACTACACCTAAATACTGAGCTGAATACTGAAAATCAAATATTAAATACTGAAAAAACAATACTGAACACTGAAATAAAAATATTTTAAAGGAAGGAAGGAAGGAAGGAAGGAAGGAAGGAAGGAAGGAAGGAAGGAAGGAAGGAAGGAAGGAAGAAAGAAAGAAAGAAAGGAAGAAAGGAAGAAAGGAAGAAAGGAAGAAAGGAAGAAAGGAAGAAAGGAAGAAAGGAAGAAAGAAAGGAAGAAAGAAAGGAAGAAAGAAAGGAAGAAAGAAAAGAAGAAAGAAAGAAAGGAAGAAAGAAAGAAAGGAAGAAAGAAAGGAAGAAAGAAAGAAAGGAAGAAAGAAAGGAAGAAAGAAAGGAAGAAAGAAAGGAAGAAAGAAAGGAAGAAAGGAAGAAAGAAAGAAAGAAAGAAAGGAAGAAAGAAAGAAAGAAAGAAAGGAAGAAAGAAAGGAAGAAAGAAAGGAAGAAAGAAAGGAAGAAAGAAAGGAAGAAAGAAAGAAAGAAAGAAGAAGAAAGAAAGAAGAAGAAGAAGAAAGAAAGAAAGAAGAAGAAGAAAGAAAGGAAGAAAGGAAGAAAGGAAGAAAGAAGAAGAAAGAAAGAAAGAAAGAAAGAAAGAAAGAAAGAAAGAAAGAAAGAAAGAAAGAAAGAAAGAAAGAAAGAAAGAAAGAAAGAAAGAAAGAAAGAAAGAAAGAAAGAAAGAAAGAAAGAAAGAAAGAAAGAAAGAAAGAAAGAAAGAAAGAAAGAAAGAAAGAAAGAAAGAAAGAAAGAAAGAAAGAAAGAAAGAAAGAAAGAAAGAAAGAAAGAAAGAAAGAAAGAAAGAAAGAAAGAAAGAAAGAAAGAAAGAAAGGAAGAAAGGAAGAAAGGAAGAAAGAAAGGAAGGAAGAAAGAAAGGAAGAAAGAAAGGAAGGAAGAAAGAAAGGAAGGAAGAAAGAAAGGAAGAAAGAAAGGAAGAAAGAAAGAAAGGAAGAAAGGAAGAAAGGAAGGAAGAAAGGAAGAAAGGAAGAAAGGAAGAAAGGAAGAAAGAAAGGAAGAAAGGAAGAAAGAAAGGAAGAAAGGAAGGAAGAAAGGAAGAAAGGAAGAAAGAAAAACAAGGGGTCATAACTGTGAAATCCAAGTCAAGGAAAGCATTTTTGTTATATCTAAGTAGAAATATACTCATCAGATAACTAGGCAACAACAGTTTAATGTTATCTTTTTCTATGCCTCTGGTCAAGGTCACCACTATAGATGGAAACGTTTTCTGAAATAAAGGTTTATATTTAACTCTGATGTGTGCAAATATTTGCATCCCCTGGTAGTGATATGTATATGTACATATGTGTGTATGGGTGTGCATTCTTTGTTGAAAATGTGTTTGATCTACAATCTCTACATCAGCTGTGGGTTGTGATGAATCCCATACTGTGCCATAATGGTTATTCTGCCTCTATTTGGGATGTCAAATAATCATTATACTCAAGACAAACTCAAAGACTGAATGAAGCAATTTCATGGCATAATTACTGTATTAATGCTACGGTCTTCTCAGCACAACTAGAATCCTATTCGTATTTAAAGATGTAAGTAATAAAGCTATTTGAACATCACTACTGAAAGCAGTGTGGGAGCAATGGAGTTACTGAATGCTGAACAGAACGTAATGGCTCTGGGCAAGAGGAAGGCTTGTGATCTCTCTGCCTTCACAGTGCTACCATATGCATAGGAAAACCTACTCAGAGGTCTTCTGATGTAAAAACGTATTTCTGATGTATCTCTGTGAATGTCAATGCCATTTTGCTAACTCTTAGTGAGTGTGAGCTGCAGTGTGAATGCTTCAGCAACTTCAGTGAAATCTTCAGTGTAGTGGAATCATCCAAGGGAGAAGAATAACAAAGGGTTTTTTTTAATCTTCTGTGCCTAAGGATGAGGAAACAGGTTGTGATCCTACTAGAGTGACCATAAACATTCTCTCTAGTTTCAATAAGTGTGGCATTTGGCCTTTTAGTATGAAAATTCTCATTGTAATCATGTTGTAACTAGTAGAAGTTCAGATTTCCTGCTTGATCCTCATCTCATATGACACTGTGATCTCTTTTCCTATTCAGGCTCCTTGTCTCCCAAAGCCATCAAGTTCCCAAGCAGAGGTGATGGCACCCAGTGACAGCATCACACTTACAAATCATGTGCCTCTGCACATACCTCCACTGCTGTCTTCAGTGGAGACTGTACACCAGTTCTTATTTCTAGAAATACTGGGCAGGATTTTATTTTCATCTTGAAAAGCAATCTTTATAAAGGGCATCAACCTCTTGGATTTAACTTCAGTATAACATAGCACTGTTTCCTTATGTGGGAAAATTTAGATTTTTTTTCCTACCAGTTATATATTTAGGGCAACATATTCTTAGCAGATCTGTGGAAATGACTCAGAGGTCAATGGGAGCCATATGCAACTAAGGATAGAATTAGTTTCCTAATGCAAAATGATAATGGGCTATTTTATTTTTCTCCCTTTAGCTTTGAACATTATCAGGTTAAAAAAGAGGTCTCCTTTACCTTTTAAGTTCTCAGGACAAACATCTCACATTTCCTTAATGAGTGCTTAGCTTTATTAGCATAACACCATTGCATAGAATAATCATTCAGAGAGAAATCTTCAATTAAGAGATCTGCCTTAATATGTTTTCACTTGAGGCAGTATTACCTTTCCCTTCTACTGTTCACTTCTCCCATGTGTTTGTCTAGACCTACCCAGAACACGCTTGATTGTTTGTACAGTAACAGAAGTCCATTTTTCCAATAAAGATAAAAGAGAGGTGGATGACAGAAGAAACCAGCTGGTAAAACTAACTGTGTATGCAGGTCACTCAAAGGAAATTTTTTCACAGCAGACCAAGCTTTCTGTTTAACTCTGCAGATGCGTTCCTTGCACAGTACTTAAATAGAGAAAAAGAAATGCAGCATGTTGCAAGACATCAACAGATAAAACAAATGAAAACTAACACAACATTTGCCCTGTACAGGGATATGTTCCAACACAGACTTGCTTTGCTTTGACATTTAAAGTTACAGCTAACACTAGAAAACAGCAAAAAAAGTCTGGAATGATTTAGGCAAGCCAATTCCATACTAAAGGAATAAAGATCTCCATGTGAAGACTGAAAAGAAAGAAAAGACATGCTACCATCTGGGCTGAACTTTTGTCCTGCAAGTCTTGAAAAGTGAATTCTAACCTGCAGACTAGATCAATTAACTGGGCTTGGACCCCCAGACTGGTTTTGCTTTTAAGATTTTTTTCTATTTTTATGTAACATAAAATGCATAAGCAGTCTACAGTACAGTATCCAGTCCTAGATTTTGCTTCTAGGGTGAGAGTAAGACCATCACACAGTCAGACTGAGTCTATTCTCTTGTTTTTACGAGTTTTATTTTTGATAAGAGGTTGCCCAGCTTCAACAACAGGGGGAATGATGTTCCACCAGGACTGTTTTGTAACTTGCATAAATGGAGAATTTTTCTATAAAGTGAAGAAGACAAATTTGAATCCGTTCAGACTGCGGAAGAAGCAGAATCTTGGTCTTCTATTCTGAGGTCAGCTGGCTAACTATAGGTATTTTCTAACTATCAGCTATTCCCTGAGGAAAAAAGTCCGAGATTAGTCTATATAAATGTCCAGCTGAGGTACATAATGACCAGCAGTTTCACTCTCCAGATCTCAGCTTGATAGGGAACTCAACTCGGGAGTGCATTTACAGACTCAGACTTACAAATGTAACAAACTTTTAGATATGTTGATTTGTTTATGTTTTGTCTATCTGCTTGAAAATTCATTGCTATAAAATAGCACACATTTACAAGCACTGCTTGTGATTATAAATAAGTAAGAGTAAGAGATTATTTCTCAGTATTGTTTAACATTTGCTTTCATAGAATGGTTTGGGTTGGAAGGAACTGTTAAAGGTCATCTAGTCCAACCCCTTTTCAGTCAGTAGAGACGTCTTCAACTAGATCAGGTTGCTTGGGACCCCACCCAACCTGACCTTAAATGTTTCCAGGGCTGGGGCTTCTACCACCTCTCTGGGCAACCTGTGCCAGTGTTTCATCATCCTCATTGTAATTTTTTTTTTTTTTCTTATATCTAGTCTACATCTACCTTCTTTTATTTTAAAACCATTACCCCTTGTCCTATTGCTAAAGGCCCTGCTAAAGTGTTTGTCTCCATCTTTTTCATAGGCTCCCTTCAAGTATTGAAAGATTGGAAGGTCTCCCCAGAGCCTTTTCCTCTCCAGGCTAAACAACCCCAACTCTCTCAGCCTGTCCTCGTAGGAGTGGTGTTTCATCCCTCTGATAACTTCTGTGACTCTCTGTAGAATTTATTAGATTATTTATAGTTACTATTCTAAGAAGTTTAAATCTAACTATTTAGTATTCTTTAGATTTCATAGATTTTAAAATTCTTAGTAGCATTTATGTGATGGCTTTTGTTAATAAAAGAGATTTCTGATTAGTAGGTTAGTAGGTCAAGAGAGGTTCTTCTTCCCCTTTACTCTGCCCTGGTGAGGCCGCATCTGGAATATTGTGTCCAGTTCTGGGCTCCACAGTTCAAGAAGGACAGGGAGCTGCTTGAGAGAGTCCAGCGAAGAGCCACCAAAATGATTAAGGGAGTGGAGCATCTCTCTTATGAGGAAAGGCTGAGGGAGCTGGGGCTCTTTAGCTTGGAGAAGAGGAGGCTGAGGGGGGACCTGATTAATGTTTTTAAATATTTGAAGGGTGAGTGTGAGGAGGATGGGGCCAGGCTCTTCACAGTGATGACCGATGATAGGACAAGGGGTAATGGGTGTAAGCTGGAACACAGGAGGTTCCGCTTAAATTTGAGAAAGAACTTCTTTACTGTGAGGGTAACAGAGCACTGGAACAGGCTGCCCAGGGAGGTTGTGGAGTCTCCTTCTCTGGAGACATTCAAGACCCGCCTGGATGCCTTCCTGTGTAAACTCATGTAGGTGTTCCTGCTCCGGCAGGGGGATTGGACTAGATGATCTTTCGAGGTCCCTTCCAATCCCTGACATTCTGTGATTCTGTGATTCTGTGATTCTGTGATTCTGTGATTAGCTTCATTTGATGCTGACTACTTTTTCAGTTTTACAAAACTTTATTTTAACATTTACTGACCAAGCATATTTTGGATTAATTCTGCTGCTTTAACCTATTATTCCCTTCATGGGTCCCAGACAATATAAAAGATTTGCACTCTGACTGCTCTTTAGTCCATTAAGGAATCTTCCTTGGTGTGGTGCACCTCTGCTTGGAGGGTATAAAACCTAAGCTCAGTTTCTGAGCTGTGGTGGCATGGGTCTTGGTGGGGTATCCTCTGCATTTCCAGAGCCAGCATGTCTCTCTCAACTTGCTTTCTGTGCTGTGCCACCCAGTGAAGCTGTGCTCTGATCTCCATCAGCTCTGCTCTGGTGAGTGTCAGGGGTGCTGGTACAGATGGGTATCAGTCTCATCTCCACCCTGTCATCCATCTCCCAGCCTATGTGTTTGATGGTGGCTGGGACAGAAGAGAGGAATTATATCTTCCATCTGTGTAAATGTGAAGTTTTTAAATGAGACTTCTGTGTTTTCTTTTCTCATGTTGAATTTAGATGGTTTATACAAATTCATTATACTTTTTGCAGCATCAATATTAAGTAACAGAAACAAAAACACTTTTCAAGAAATAAAAGAGTGGTTTTTTGCTTATCACCACACACACAGCACAAGGAGGCTGATGTGTGGCATCTCCACAGAGTAAGCCGTCTTTGCACAGGAAAATATTTCAAGACATACCACATGAACCTCACTCCCTTTTACTGATTATGAAAGAAGCCTAGATCAGTCCAAACCTAGACATTGCTTTTAATTACTTCAGTTAGGGCAGATGAATCTCATACTTTTGTAAAGTTAATAGATTACAGATGATTAACTACTTCATGGCTGAAAAGCTGCCTTGCAGCAACTGACAGTAACTTACATTGCCAGTAAAAAAAAATGTTGGGTTTTTTTTTAATTGTGATCTACCTACCTATTGTGATCTACAAGAACTAGTTTTCAGATGGAATTTGCATGATGCTACCACAAAAATTAATTGGGTAGAACTCATCGCTTCTCTCCTTGACTGTCAGAGATCTGAACTAACCAGGTTTCAGAAGGTTAAAACAGAGGTTAACTTACTCCTGAGCATGCCAGTGAAATGCACTACTGCTGGCACACTTGGGAAAAGGCAGCGCTACCTGTGCACACACTAAACTGCAAACACCACCGTTCTTAAAACGCAAAGGACTTCAACAACTTGTGGATTCTGACACAGCCATGAGAACATTAAGATCAGGCACACTGCATGTGCTAGGACAAATACATGGGCAACAGAGAAAGGGCACACACACATCAGGTAACTCCATGGCACAGTGCTCCTTTGTCAGCACGGCTGCTCAGTTTGCATTCCTGGACGGAAATTAAAGTTTCTTAGAGCTATGGAGGTGGCAGGCCTTTCCCTGATAGTCACACCCAAAATAGTTTACTCCCATGTCAAACAAAATGTTGTTCTGTTAATTAGTAATTAAAGCAGGATTAGTGGGCCTGCCTGTGAAATGAAGAACAGTATCAGAATAGGACTTTCAAAGGTTATATAAAATTAACAGTCTTTTCTGGATGTGTCTTTTCATTGCAAGGATTTTTAAGACCATGTTTCAGTGTGGTAGTAAAGTGACTTGAAGAAAAACAATCTAGTGGCTTTGAAATGGCTTAATCTTTGCATTTATGTCTTCCTAGTGGTTAAGTCAGCTCCCTAGTTTCACATGTCAGTTTTTAGAACTTGTTGTTACAACTCTGGAAATAATTGCTCATAATTTTTGGTTGTAAAAATATGTGCTTCTAATGTTTCTAAGCTGTGAGAATCAGCTCATATTTACTGGGAATATATGGTGATTTTGTCATGTCAGGGCACAGAGATTAATGACAGTCGATATTCAATCTTCCCTGTTTATGGCTCTGAAAATAACTTGAAGCTGGAACATGCATTTCAGCTTTTAACTCACAGGAACTAGCAAAAAGCACTGCTAGGATTATGATCTGCAAATGGTGCTTTTTTCTATCTTCTAGGATTTATCTCTTCTTTGAATAACAGCTTCACACTGTTGGGTCCTTTATATAGCAAATATTTTGTAAGACATTTGTAATGTCTTTATATATGTTCCACATATGTATTTCATTAGAATTTATAAGACCTACTGGTCTTAACAAGATTTCAAAAAATTGCTGAAACAAGTGCCTTTGAAGGTGGAGCAAGCACAGTGCTTGCTTTTTCAAGTGTTCCTGGATCATTTTATTTGCATAGGGGGAAAAAAAATAGCATTGAACAAATCACATCTTTGAGATATAGCTTTCCATAGAAAGCAATGGCATGGGATCTGATTTATTTTTAAGTAAAAACTCTAAACATACCAATATTCACCCCAAATGTTCCAAAATCAGACATTGAGCCTCACATCCTGAGCACCCTAAAATGATGCAATTTATTTTAAAAAAGAAGAAATAATATCCAGAGTTTGTCCTCTTTGTCTTCTGTGTGAGCTTCCAAGTTTCCCATTCATCATATTTTCACAACTATACTGACCAGGAGAGGAGATAATCTCTTAGGCATATGATATGTGTGCTCAGAGTCATGTGGTGGGGGATCAGTTGTGCCTTCCCCTTCATTCACACACCCCCCACACACCCCATACATTGCCATTGAAGCTAAAAATATACTTTATTTTAACGAATGAAAGCTCTGATTGTCCTAAAATAACATGAATTCCCATCAGGATCAGGGCACCATTGTGCTAAGTGCTGTACAAACACAAGGAGATAATGGACCTGATTCATCCCTGAATTACTCTGGTTTCCATGGATTTACAGCTGTGCAAGTCAAAGGCAAATGTGATAATGAGCAGGCTGCAAGAATGCACAGCTTAGGGCAAGGTTCCTTCTGGCCTAAATCCTTTGAAATCTGTGGAATTAAGGCAACAGATGACTTGATGTACACTTTAAGACTACACCTACCCTACTGAAATAAATAGGACCAGACCATGGGCCCTGGTTCAGCATTGCCAGTGGCTGCCCAATGCTCTCTCAAAGCACATCAAGCAAACGTTGAGGCTGGGAACCTGCTAAGTAGCTAGTCTGGATGAAACCAGACTGCTTTGGAGACTGGGATAGTTTAACAGGATTAATATGGGCAGGCCATACCAACTGGCCTAAAGGGTAGAGTATCAGGTCCTGGTACTGGTTACTGGTAGACCTACAGTCTGAAAGTTTCTACTTGTTTCTACTTGTAAGAACCACTGTTCATGTTTAACATCAGTCTATTATACAGGTTTTTCCCAAAGGATAGCATTAAAAAACCCCAAACTAAACCAAACCAAATCAAACTTTATGCCTATTTCTCTTATATTTATCCTTAAATCACCACTTTGCCTCCCTCATTCCTTTTGAAGACATGTTTTGTGCAGGACCAGAGCAGCTGCAGCCTGGCAAAGGTGAAGAGCTGCATGGATGCCCAGCTGCACTGCTCCAGCTGGACATGACTCAGAGCAGGCTGGCAGCAACAGACAGCCCCAAGGCAGCAGACCCACTGCTGCTGTTGGTGCAGCTCCTCTCAGAAAATCCACACTTGGTTTGCCCCAGTTTTGGGATCTGTTGCTGTTGTCACCTGGCTGCCTGCCCACAGCCCAGTAATTACTGGCATCTTCTTACCCCACCCCACTCTCTTGTTTTTTTGCCTTTCTTACACATCACATCTCATCCCAGTGCAGTCAAGTTATCATGTAGCACAGGCTTACACAGCACTTAAGCAGCAGAGCCCTGACATTGCATCCAGTGCTATTAAATAGAAACTCCCATTTCAACATCTATTTGTGCAGTTACTCTTACTCACTTTTCCACTTCTTCTCTCTTAAACCATGTCCCTGTGTTGTTTGGCCACATATCTCCCATGGAATGAGTTTGTAAAGCTCAGTTTGCTGCAGGTTTCTTTAAAAGCTTCACATAGGTGTTCTTGTACGCTTCCCCATCACACAAACAATGAATGGGAAGACACCCCCCATGCACCAGAAAAATTGCCCAACAGGTCCATGGCACTGTTGATTTTAAAGTATGGAAAACAGAGAAAAGGAAATTCCTAAATCTGATTTTATTTTGACAATTCAATTATTATTTTCATTTCAGAGTTAGATGTCTGTAAACATTTAGCATGCATTTCTAGAAAGGTTTACTAGTAAAAGCACAAACATTTTGAAAATTAATATTATTTAGATGCTTTTAAACAATATTATACTTGTAAAAATACCCACAGTTCATTCCTATTTGGTATGAATATACTATAAATAAAAGGACTATACTATAAATAAAAGGACCAAGGGACTATTTTCTGATAGAGGCAAAATGATATAACACAGTGCACATCTGCATGACTAAATGCCCCCAAAAGAAGCTGGTTAAATCCAAACTGCCTGATGTGATGTCTTGTGCCCCTGTGCCACGTCTGGGCACTCTCTGGGAAAGCGCAAGGACAAAATTACTTCAGGGAATGTGCCAGCTATTTAACAGCATGGTTAATAACATGCCAGTGCTGTTCTGTTTAATTTACTTGTACAGATACAGCCACTGAAAGCAGAACTGAACCAACACAGGCCCTTGTAAAAATCCCTGATAGATTGGAGAGAGGCTTCCGAGTGTGAATGAGCTGGTCAGACACTGATTACTCTGCAATTCCACTGGCTGGAGAATAGATCATCGTAGGCATCTGAGACTTTTTCTGTAGTTTTCTGCAGGAATTTTGTGCTGTATCAAAGTTTATCATCCAGTTTTGCTGTTATCCCTTCTGTGGAGAATAAAGTGGCATGGATCCAGGCAGCAGGTACATGCAGCATATGAGTAAATTCTTCCAAGGGTACTTGAAAAATGAAGAGTACCAAATAAAGAAAGGAGAAACAAATCTGTGCCACTATTTCTTTCAAATCTCTTTGGTACCATACCTCTTCCACTCTCTCCCCAGAATCAACATTCACCTCCCATTTGCTCCTCTAATGGTTTTGCTGTCAGTGTAAGTTGGTCTTTGTTCTCGGTGGTCACAAAAAAATTCTGACATACAAGTGAGGCTGTGCAAATTAAGTGTTGGTTTGGTTCATTTTCTGAAATAAGAAATAGAATGGATGAGAAGGAAAAAATAGTTCAGGTTGAAATAGGGCATTTTACTTTTCCTATGGCAAAATGAGAAAATGATACTGAAATCAATTTGAAGTATTCTGTTTGGTCCAAATGGTTTTGTTTTGCTATATTATTAATTTTAAAATATTTTTCTAACAGTACTTTTAAATAAAGATTCAGTGTTTAAACCTTTTAGTTAATTTTTTGAAAAAATATTGGATAAGTGAAATTGAGTATGTAAATACAAAATACATCATTCAACAAACTGATTGTTGCTGAAAAACTCTGGGCCTGACTATATATTTGTCAGACACCTGTTCTATTTTACAAGCCTGTAATTGTATTGTAAGAATAGTAGCAAACAGTATGGGCCTCTCAACATAGCTTACTGCTCAGTCCAAAGTCCAAGTACCAGGTCATGGTTTTGAACGCAATTTTCACAGTCAGTGCTTTACAACAGATTCAGCTGCTGATAATTCCGGACCTCTTCATGGTACTTGTGTTTAATGGCCCCATACTGAAACAGTATACTCTCTTTAGCTTCTTATTTGTTCAAGGTGTTCATAAAAACTGTATGTAATATGGATATAAGGAAGCAAACCCTTACCCCTCCTAACTTTCTGGTCTAGCCTTTTTCTGTTCATCAGCTCCACTAAATCCAGGTACATATGCTAACAAGTATCAGGCTAAAGACATGCATGCCTTTGACATGTTAGATAACTTTTACAAACTTCTGTATTTCTACTAAAGTTAACTGTTACCTAGTTATATGATCAGTTTAATTAAAGGGGTGTAAACTCCTGTGTGGATGTTCTCATTTTGGTAATCTCAAGCTTGTTTTTAATTGACTAAGACATCTGATTATGAGGAAAATAAGAGTTGATTCAGCTAAATTAGCCTTAAGTTCATAGCTTGCATTAAACTGATCCATCAATTAAACAAGCTCCCATATTTTTAAATATGAATATATTGAAATTATCTACATTTACATCACAGCAAATTCATTTGAAATGAGTTCACTAACACACTTCAACTAAAGAGAGTTTGAAATGGACTGTATCTATGTCATTGTATGATCATATTACTTCTCTAGACAAGGCTGTGTGAATCAAAGAAATCAAACAATTCTGAGAAGGCAGGAAGCATTAACACTGAATTTTCCACAGATCTCAGGCTGAGGTAGTAGATTTTTTTTTTTTTTTTTCCAGCCATAAGCATAGAAATACAGAAGCTATGTAGAGAAGATACATCTTGTCTACCATCCCTTACATTGCCTGGGCCTTGTCCTAAGCACTTTCCTCATTCATTCTGCACAACCAATGAAAAGCAGTATCTGAACTTGATTTCCTTCGTATGGTTAGGATCAGTTTTATCCCTGGTGCAAAACTACTGCAATCAAGGGAGCAACTTCTTTGTCTTTCACTTAAATTATCTAAAATAAATAAATCTACCTTTCTTAGGAGAGAAGAGGAATGTGTCTAAATGACATGCAAAATAAAAGAAAAAAACCTTATGTGTTCTTAATGAAAATAAACCCCAGCTAACTTAGAGCAGCACCTTGGGTGGTTTGCTATCTTTGTTGTTGATTTCAGTGCTTCCTGACTATTCCCCATGGAGAATGATACAGGTGAAGGTGTATTGGCCAGCAGAGGTATCCCCTTCCCCCAGAAAAACATTAGTGAAGAGCAAAAATGCACCACTTAAATTGTGTGGGGTGTTTTTTAAGAGATTAATTTGTCCAATAGGTCCAAATCTAGCACAGTAAAATTTGTTCTCCTTTATTTCAAGACTTAACCTTATTTTCCTTAGACACTCTACATGCACAATAGCAGAACCAGATATTATTTATTCTTGTTTGTTATCTATGGGCAACTTGTACTGGCTACCCACAGACCTGAGTCTTCCAGCACTGAAAAAAAAATGCTAGTGAAAAAAGGTTGTTTATATGAGTAAATTTGTGTACCAGACTACTCCCACTAAGTACAAAATAAGATCACTTAAATGCAGCAAATCTAAGGTCTGGAGATGCTTAACAGTATTGTATGTTCTATTACAAATCAGACATCTAAGGATAAAAGCCAACAGTTCTTCTATGACCTGTAACAATATTTTACACTTCCTCGTGTATTTCTGAATTTGTTAAAATTAGCTGCAAGAGATGGCTATTTGCTAATGGAGGACAGGTGTTGCAAAATGAATTATCCTTTCAGGAAAGTAATGTAGATTAGGTCTATAGTTAGATGTTTGTATAAGGGAAGAATAGGCCTTTCTTAAAGGATGTGTCCCTCCTAACAAAAATAGCTATGTTCCTTTTTCCGGCAGGTACCAAATTAACACAAACCAGATCCTCTCTTGAAGTTAGTGTATACTGTTGAAGTACAACCTTCCTATTTTTACATTATAAATAATATAACATTGTAAACAATAAAAATTAGGTGTTGAGCTCCATGCAAATAAACCAAATATCTCAGTAGTCTGTATCTATCTAGTCTCTCCTCCAGTTGTACAAACTCACTGCATGTTGTATGCATGGATGAAAACCATTAGTCCACTCAGTGACTGCAGGAGAGGTTCTGATTTTCCTTGTGCAATATAAATCAGGAGTAAACCCAGAGAGTCCCAACAGGTCCAAACAGGAATAACCAAGAAGACAAATCATCATTTGGTAACGGCCTAGAAGGCCAACCTTATCCTGGGCTGCATCAAGAAAAGCATGGCCAGCAGGTTGAGAGAGGTGATTCTCCCTCTCTACTCCACTCTCATGAGACCCCACCCATAATGCTGCATCCAGTTCCAGGGCCCTCAACACAAGAGAGACGTGGATCAGTTAGAATGAGTCCAGAAGAGACCACAAGGATGATCCAAGGGCTGGAGCACCTCTGCTGTGAGGACAGACTGAAAGAGTTGGGGCTGTTCAGCCTGGAAAAGAGCAGGCGCCAGGGAGACCTTATAGTGGCCTTCCAGTACCTGAAGGGGCTACAGGAAGGCTGGGGAGGGACTTGTTACAAAGTAATTCAGTCTGATTCACGTCTTTTTGGAACACTTGAAGCACAGCAAGACTAAGAATTTGCCACATACTTAGGCCTCCAATGGTTAAATTATTCTCACTGCTGCATCCCTCTACCAAGCAAAGCTCTAACTCTCTCTAATTTGAACTTCTTTTTAATTCAGTGGAGTATTGAGTGCATTCAGCCTTACATAAATTGGCCCTTTGAGATTTGCTGATGATTTCTCTCTTTCAGAAAATTTCATTATGAATTTAGTGTTCTTTAGAGCTGGCAGCTTTCTGTATCCCACCATGCATGCTTAAGTACATACTTCAACATCTCCAGATTCCACAAATGTCCTCATTCTGCAGTTTGATTCAGGCCTTTCTGGCTGAAGTGAAGGCAGTAAAGAAACTTACTGATGACAGAGTGAAATCCTAGTCCCACCAAAATTAAGGAAGATTTATATTATCCTTAAAGTTCTTCCTTTCATCTATTGTTTCTTTAATTTTTTTCTTTCTTTCGAATATTCTCCTATTCAATACCTTTCTCTTATTTACTTCACAGGAGTCTAGACCTCTTACTGAAGTCTAAATATGTATTATGGAAAGATAAAGACAAACTAACTTAAATATGAGTAATTAAGTTAACACAGACAATTTGGTAGCTTGTTCTCATGTCCTGAAAGCTCTCTTAGACTTCCATGCTCGAGCATGTCCATTCCCTTCCTATGGAGAGGAAGTAAACAGTGTATCTCCCTGAATGCGGGAGACTAGTTAATTGCTTAGCAAGTGGAGATAAGGTTCAAAGCATTTTATTATCTTCCTTCTTGGAAGGAGCTGTATGAGGTCAGTTTTTAGGTAAGTCTACATAACTTGTGTCTCTAGACAGTGTCAAAATGTTCTTCAGTTTTTCCATAGCTGTATACTATAACCTAATGTATACAGCATTGATCATCCTGGAATATAAAATTCAATTACATCAGAAATGAAGCATGGACAGTCACAACCCAAAGGGCAAAAAAGAAAACATAATGTAAAACCAAGGAAAACCCTTAAAAATAACAAAAATAAATAAAGTAAAAATAAAACTAATAATGCTAAAACAATTCTCCACTTGTTATGAAAGAGGCACTTTGCATCTTCCATTTAACAATTTACTAACTCATTTTGCTAAAGAAATTTACAACTAATCTTGATGTTAGTGCTACAGTATTCCAAAGCCCTAAAGCTGGATTTCCAGCTAATTGTTATGTGTTGTAGAAACATACAACACTGTACAGTCTAGCCACACAAAGTTGTAGAGCAGTATTATAACCTCTAACAGACCAAGGAACCCTATAGACTTCAGGTACGACTCCTAACTGGGCTGTCTCATGTAGTACCAGAAGATTTCACAGTTCAGTTTACACAGTCAAACTGCAGTATAAGGGTTTAAATAATTTTAAGCAGGATGAGGCCCACAGCTCTGATTTTGATTTGATATTTGGTGTAAATGCATTTGAAACTATTTACCCACAGTCAAAAAAGAAGGTGGTGCCAGAGCAGAAAACAGACCTCAAATCTTATCAGTCCCACTGCACCATTGAAAGACTATTTTTTTCAAACATGACACAAGACTACTTTGTCACTTCCTCAGATGACAGACTAAACCTTTTGTATTGTTTTAAGATATGAATTTTCACATTGTGTTTTGCAGTGGATTGCATCTGACATGGAGGAGAGGTCAAAATCCAGTGAAGAGGAAGCCAACTGTGCAGTTATGAAACACCTCTGATTTGTTTCACAGCTAAAACAACCTATAATGACACTTACCACAATGTAGCACAGTTATCATGAGCATTGCACCTAAAGTAAGTGACTCACGTCATTTGTAAAGGAGTTTCAAACCTCTTATCCTGCTCCTGACCCTTCTTCCAAGGTTAAAACACCTGCATGATTTTACAGATTTTCTTCCCTACCAGCAAAGATGAGAGGTCCCCCTTTCTACTGATTCTACCCAGACAGAAACTGAATTAAAACTGGACCTTTAAGAAGGAAGGTGGGCACAGTCATGTGGTTATAGTAAAGCAATCCTGCAATGGCAGAGGAGAGATTAGCAGTATTACTAAAGGGTCTTTCATGTCTTTTATCCATGGCTTACATCATTATTCAAAAGAAATCCCCTCCTACATTTCAAGATGGCAGATTTGTTCCCATGAATTCAACACAGATACATTTACTTATCTCAGTTGATGATTTGTTGCAAATGATAATAACAAACCAATCAGGCCACCAATCTTTAGCTTAAAAAAAACCAAAACCAAAACAAAAAAAACCCTTGAGAATGTCTGTATTGAAGTCATTACTGTGCTTGTGGCACGGAGTAATCCTTAAAATGAATGAGTGTAGCTGCTGTGGGTATAGTGGGCCATGTAGCTGCAGCAGTACACTGTCCAGATGGGCTGCAAAAGTCATTCTGTAAATGTTAATGCCATGCACCTAGAACACACTCCATGCTTCGTAGCTGCTCAGTGATGATTAGCTAGAAGGCTTAAAACTTACTAACGTGTATCAATACAAGTGTCTGCAGAGAAACCAAGATCTGCTCAGACACTCATGAACCTTCTTTAAAGTAGGAAATCCATAGTAAATCCAATGGTTATTGCTGAAGAAGCAGCGAGGTTCCTAGACAATCCATCTCCATAAAACAATTAAAGTCAGACAGAGGAAGTCACTTTCATGTAAGCTGTAGTTCTTATTGCCAACATGTAATTTACAGCTGTGTCAAGAGAGCCTAGAAGCTGCAATTGCATTCTTGGCTTCACTGTGCCCTGCAAGATATTTTTATAGGTCTTCTGGGTGTTCCTTAAAAGCATTGTTTAGGGTGACTGAGCATTAGGGACAATGGTTTATGGTTAGATTCATGAATAGAGCTCAGATCTGTAGGGTTCCAGTTTGCAATCCCTGCTCTCTGCTGGAATTTATAACTCTGAATTAGCAGGCCTACCTACCCTAATGCATAAGCCCATACAGGATGAAGCTCATAGTCTGTACAGTCTGGAGGATGGCAGGTCAGAGACTGGGTTAAAGCAACTGTTCCACCTTCCCAATATGACACGAATCTGGCAAGAGGATTCCTTTAACTCATTTATCTATGCAGCTCATAGTGTCTTGTTACACATTAAATCAAGACTTTCTATAATGGAGCCTGGTAGATTTGTCTGTATGCAGATGTGTGAGGACACTCCTTGCTATGCCAAGAGTCAGGGGCAGGCCTAGTTCCAGCATAAGATTTTTACCTTGTTATCTGGAGCTTGTCTTAAATCCATGCCTTCAAACAGCTTGAAGTAGAGTGAATCTGGGCACCCAGGGGAACACTTTGAGTCTGTGGAACACAGTGGATATTTGGTCCTCAGAAGACAGCACACTGAGCAGATGCCTGGTGGGAAACACCATAAAGAGAGTCTGAGTCTCAGCACAAGAGAATTCAGTACTTGTCCAGTGGGGGAGGGATGGAGGAACACAACTCTGTCCACATGAGATGTCCAGATGTCCATCAGCTTCTGAAGCTACGTTGGTCTCTGAAGGCATTCCTAGTAAACCTATGGAGCAGGAATTTCAACCCACATCTGACATCTATGTTGAGATACTTTTACCCTGGGCTTTAGGATATCTTGAGATAAAAATCAGCACTTTGGTTAATTTTTTTCACCCCATTTTATGTAAAGTATTTAAGCATCCATTTAGAACAGAATTTAATACTTTGGATTATCTCAACTAAATGTGTTAAAAGTAATTTTTCATTCTTCCATTAAAGAAATGTGATTGCTTTGATCTTGAAAAAGGTGTACATAGAGTGTGTAGGCAATATTTTATATTTGGCACTGATACAATGGCTGCTGAAATACTGTGTTCAGTTCTACTTCATTAATAATACAGAAATTCAGGATTTTCCCTGTTGAATAGCTTAAGGGAGCATTAGAAGAATAATGAAAGCATTAGAAAAAAATGCCAGAGAGTAAAGAGCTTAACCTGCTTTGCACATCTGATAGAAGATCGAGGGGACCTGAAGTACCTGCTTGAAGGATAAAAATTTGTTCATAGAGTTCTTCAGTCTAGCAGATGTAAGGGCTGGAAGCCAAAGCTTGAAAAAATCTGACTAAAATTAAATGTCCACTTCTGACTTTGAGGGTCATTAACTACAGAAAAAGAACTGAAGAGAGAAAGAATGGATTCTAAGCCATTAGAAATTTTAAAATGAGGATTATGCTAAAGACAATGCTCTATTTGGTTTGAGCTAGAAATTAGATAAGGGATCCCAGGGCTTCTTTTATGCAGGGCTTTAGACCAGGTGATGCGTAGGGCCTCTTTTGAACCTTGTAACTCTTTCTATAAAATGGTACCCCTGGTAGCACCATTTAATTTGTCAGACTTACGATAAGGAATAATTTGGCTCAAGAAGTAGGAAATAATGATTTCTTAAACTGAGTCAGAACTATAGAAAAAAATCATAGAATCATATAATCATTTAGGTTGGAACATGCTTTTTCTTTTTTGAGTTGTCTGGATTCCTGCTTATCAAGTAACAGTTGAAATTTACTGTAGATCTGGTGGAGGTTCAGTGGTTATGAAAAATAAATTGGATCAACTTGATCTGGCTCATTATAGAAAAATAGATTTCAGCCCTGAAAAGCTCCCTAGCAGGACACAGAACTAACTAGACTCAAAGTCCAAATTCTCCTTTCACCTTGGCCACTGAGGGCTGGAGCACATCAATATGACCCCATGTAACCAGAAAAGAGGTGTACAGAAACTGTTGGATGTGTTCTGTTTTGAGGGAAAATTCATCCCTCCTTTACACCTCAGATTTGGGCTTTTCACTTTTTGCCACCATTTACTTGCCATAGTGTGCAATCATTATTACGTATTACTAAACTGTCTACCTTATATTTAAGCATAATTGTATCTTAGTACACTGGGATTTCAGCTGAGAGCTGAGGAGTAGCCCTCTACCTTTGTGAGCTATAAAGGCCCAATTTTGCCCCAAGAAAACTGAGTAAGATATATCTCAGCAAGAAAGTTATTTTGGTATTCTTTGCATAAGGAAGCTGTGATTGCTCATCTGGTTTTGTGACTTACTGTTAGAATCACAGTATTATAGAATAATGTGTTAGAAGGGTCTTCTGAAGACTATCAAGTTCAAGCAGGACTACCTAGAAGAGGTTGCTCAGGACCTCATTCAGTCAAGTTTTGGGTATCTTCAAGGATGGAGCTTCCACAACCTTTCTGGACAATGCATTCCAGTGTTTAAGTAGCCTGCCATGAAAACAAAACAAAACAAACCCACACACCAATAAACTCACAAAAAACCCCCTAACCCTTCCCTGGTGATTTACTGTATTTATTCACCAGACCAAATAAAACCAAGTAGATAAGAGTAGGGACCTTTCATCCTTGTATCAAGATGGAGCTAGATGATATTCCATAGAATCAGAATAAAAGGAATTTGATCTTGAAATCTCAATTCATGTTTTAAATAACAGCAAAGACTAGCTTTAGGCCACTTGGTGCCAATGGGATAAGTGTCTGCAAGACTTGCTGTATTTTTAATTAAGGTTGACATATTGATTTTATAAGATAGACTTCTATTTATAGAGACTTACTGGGGATTTGCTTTCACTCTGAAAAAACAACTTCTGCAAATGCCACAGTTGTTGTTTGTTTGTTTGTTTTATATTATTAATAAAGAGCCACAGATAGCAGTTCTGCAGTGCAAAGTCCAGTACAAAAACCCAGCAAGACGTTGTACCCTGATACTTATACCCAAATAGCCAAACTAAAGGCAAGCAGGTGGAGATACAAGAAATAATGCATTTTGTTCACAACAGGTTAAGACCCGAGACTGAGATAGATGCAAGTCAGCTTCTTGTTCTAGCCCAACCCTGTGTCCATGAAGGACACTCATCAGTGTTGCATCACCTCTGAAATTGAGTCCTTTGTTCCTGAACTAACATCATTTCTGCTAGGAAAAAAGGATAGGGGAATGGAAACAGTGCAATGAGATCTGAGACAGACTAGGGCATTGATTTGCTTTTTATATTGCATGCTTATAATAGGAATTTTATCAAAGTTTGATAATGACCAGAGTGCTTTACTGTAATGTCTATTCAATGGGTGGTTATGAGTGCTGGCACAATACCCCAACACATATTTTTGTTTTATGAAAATGCAAATAAGTAAATAGTGTGTCTCTTGAGAGCTGTTTTGTGTTCCTTAAAAGCTTCAGCTTAAAAAGGGAGATCATAAGAAGGTGTGAAGATTTAGCACTAAGGTCTTAATTCTGCTGTCATTCCCATGTCCACGCCAGCTGTTCTAGGCAGGGAGAACTGCACCCGGAAGAACAGGAGCAGTATGAGAATTAATGGAGCACTGCTGCTTTGCACCAACCAAGGAGCACATCTGACGTGCCTTGCACACTAATGGTACGACATAAATAAAAACCAACAACACCATCTCCCCAGGGGAGGCAGGGGTGTGATCAAGGGTGAAACTCTGGCCTTTCACAGCCAATGCCAGACTTCTTGACATCGGCAAGGCCTGGATTTCACCATAGTGGGATTTATTTCATTGTGGACTTTCTCCTCAGTAACTCTGTGCTATTCTGAGAATGCATCCTTGATAGTTAGAACAGTGAACATTTACTCACTTGAATAAACCCATTGATTTAATATTCCAGTTTACTACAGGGAATGTAATTTTAAGGGCAGCTCTGTGGCTTTAAATTCCAGTAGCATATTTCAATAGGTTTCAAGGGGTTGAAAGAAAAATTTCCAAGGAGAAACAACATTTTTTGTGAGGAATTCTGCTGTGAGAGTCTCTAGGTTAAACACACTGTGAACATGGAAAGGAGGGAATCTTAGGTGTAATATTCAATACAGTTGGACCTGGCTCTTGAAGCTGCTCCCTCATTACAGAGAAACGATTTGGGTTTTGAATACCTTCCTGCAGAAATCGAGAGCAAAAATGATCCATCAAATTATCATGCTTGAAGAAAACATAATTCTTGTAACCAGGGGCAGTTAAAAGAAAGTGATGGTTAACCTCATACCCATCTGTCTTTCATTTCCTTATCAAATAACCTAGTTCCTGCTAAACTAACACACTGGGAGTTTCCTGGATCTATAATGAGATGTTTTAACCACCCTGCTGCCATAATGGGGGGAGCTAAGTGTGAAAAAATATTAATAGTATTATAAATTTGAAGAAGGCATAATGCACAATACTAGGATGCTAATATGATTTTCACGCTTGAAATTATTGCAATATAAATTAAACTTATGTCCTGAAGCTCTAGAGAAGCAGAAAGTTCTCTCCTGGATAAAACCTAAATATTCCTCTAGTGAGTTTCATTTGTGTAATCTATCCACCTCAGAAGCTGTAGTTATAATCTGGGGCAACTGTCTGGCATCCAGTTTTGGATTTTGTGAGGATCTGGTCCTATGGAAGATTTCGAAAAGGCACAGATTTGTCTTTGGTAAGGACTTGTTTCCAGAGCTATGGGAGGGTCCCCAGGGTTCCCAGCTTGCTCTCGCGGCAATGACCTGGTGTGCCGAGTCTGTGGCTGAAGACACCGGTGGGATCTACAGGGCTGCAAGGGCAGGACTGGAGGTGGGAATGCAAAGCCTCTGAGGGACAAACTGTCCACTGGGAATGAAGGCAGATCTCCAGCTCAGCATGGACAAAGCAGTACGGTTCACAGCAAAGAGGAGCAGCATTAAATGATCTATTATCACGTCACTGAATGGGAGGCTCTATTTTATTCTTTACTTCGTGTACGTTGTGCTGGTCGGCTTTCCCGGGCTCAGGACTGCTCCTCTTTCTGAAGAAAGGTTTCCTTGTTCACGTACAGTCCCAGAGTGCTGATGACTGGAGGAAGTTCAGCTTTTTAAGGCAACCTAGAGACTTTCTGTTCTAGTTTTCCTAGTTTCTAGCTGGGGGCTGAGACCAATAAAATTATTTCTCAGGAGGGACTGTATATAAGTTGAATACTGCCCCTTTAGTTGCTGTTAACTACCTGACAATGGGGTTACATATATGAACATATACCTGTAAGCAAGAATTACTGATTTGTAACCAACCTGTAAACCATCACATACATTTCTACTGGAGAATAAAAAATATTTCAGAGTCTTACTTTTCAATAGAAGTCAAATCTATATGTGAAAATTTTATTATACAATGGTACTATCTAGACAGCAATAAATCAGTGCCACATTTTTCACGTAATTTATTACTCATAAAGAAAACAAAAAAAAGAATATTATGTTCATGATACAAAAAAATATGATAAGAATTCCTTTTATATTGAAAGTCAAGGTTCTGCAGAAGCTTTCTGCCTGTGCAATGCTGAATTATAGATATACATAAAACTTTTAAGAGCTTTAATACTTCCTTTCGTGTCAATATTACATAGAATATGGAGTAAGTTACAGTGCAAAAATAGAAATATTCACAATATATCATTGACTTTTTCAAGACAGGAATAAGAATTAAAGCAAAGTACTTTAAAGATAATTTAGGAATAGTATGTGAAGACATGACTCTTAGGTTCTTGAATTCTTTTCTATAATAAAATATCCTATTCCCCAGAATACATATTTTTCTTAAAAATCCAATTTTTTAATTTTTTTTTTTTAGATTTCTTGAATTTCTTGAACTACTTTGTTGAAAGAACTATGTATTTCAAAATACTACATTTCTGAGTTTATCATAGAAACTTATCTGCCATTCCTAGTGAAGTGACTTTACTCAAAGCATGGAAAGCAAGCAGTAAAGTTTAATGTATTACAGTATAAGATAAGGACTGTCCTAGTTTTTGGTTCAAGAGTCTATCAGGGCAGTATTCTGTCTCCAACAGCAACTGTCTTAGACATGCACTACAGTTTATGTCAGAGGCTAATAAAATATCTGACCAAATGGTTATTGCTGTTCAATAAATCTCATCTATGAAAAATGTATAGCTGGTCCAAGTTGTATTTATAAGAATAAAAATCAATGTTTGCATGAATATGAAAAGCCAAAAATGCAACTTTTATTTATTTTAAAATACTACATTATGCCCTTTGAAGTAACTAAAACTGGGAGACCCCCAGGAGACTGTGTGGGTCATGCTTGTATATAGCTGGGGTGGAGAATTCAACACAGTTCTTTTCTTACGGTTCCCGAGACAGGTTTATTTCTCTCCAGTTAGTTAAGCTTCATGCCTTTGTCAGTGATGGCTAAAACAAAGTTTTAACAAAGTTTTGTCAGACATAGGTAGTATGCTTTATAGATGTGCATGATATTTCTTATTTCTTTTTTTCTCTAAAAGTATGTGCTTTTTAATTATTTTTACACAAAAACCACAATTTGCATCTTTATATTTCCTTAAAATTTATTTCTGAGAAATATTTCAACATCAACCATAAAAATTATCTTTAAGTTCAAGTGTTAACACCCACTGAAATGAACAAGGGTAGACTTTGTTTCTTCAAATATAATATACTTTGTTTTCTGTAGTTTCAAAAAAAGACAACTATGCATGAGCTTCCACCAGCTTCTACTCAGTGCATATTCAGAAGCTCTTTTTCAGAAGCATGAAAACTTGAAAAATGTATTTTAAAAAATGAAAGCACGTGTGGTGTAAAAACTGAATCTGTCACAGGAACCAGATAAATAGCTCAAACGGGCCAGATCTAGCCAATGAACAGAGTGTTTGACACCAGTGATTTATACTATTTCCCTTTCATGTTATAATAATTGTCATGAATTGAATTTATGTTTTGCCATTTCCTGTTCTAGCTGCAATTTTTGCTTCAAGAAAAAAGGTTTCAGGACTTTAATGCCTTCACTGTTCTTGGAAAGATAACAGTAAACGGGACTATTTTATGATTTCATTGCTTGGTTATTCATGTTCTTTCTTTCTATAGCCTTCAGGGAGAACTAGAAGGAAGGGACGAGACAAAGAATTGGTTTCCCATCGAAAACACAAAGAATTGGATTGTTGTTGCTGAAGGCAAAAAGTGAGCAGGGGAAAATGATGCTCCCAAAATTACTCTATAACAGGAAACCCTATAAATGTCTCCCATCCTTCTGCTAGATCTGCATTAATTCGGAGTGTGAGCAGCAGAGAGGGCAGATGTTGGATCAAAGAGGAAACGTTTGCCTAAACAATGAAAATGTACTCTCTGCTCTTCTTTATACCCAACACATGCCAGATTGCACATAGGCATTACTTGCTAACAGAAAGGCAAAAGATTTCTATTAAGCATAGTGTTGCCTGACAGCAGCAGAAGCAAACATACCGTGAGCATGAGAAGGGAAATGAATGCCTGATAGGAATTCAGTCTGGAAGCCAGCAAGAAATCATTAAGAATCTGTGTTTCATTGCCATATCTTATATGACAATATTATTGTTATTGACATGATGCTTGCCTTTCTGCTCTGAAGAGGAGTTTTTCCTACTGAAGAGCATATTTCTGGATATGAAATGTATTGATTCATACAATTCAGCAATATGTTGAAACACACAGTAAATAAACTCTTAGACATTCTCCTGTCACCATGGCAGGAAAGAAATATAAGGGAGTGAATTTAGTATGCATTCTCTAGATCTGAATTAAAAAAAAAGAGGACTACCCTAGCCAAAAGAATATTGTAATGCTCAGTTAATAAAACCATAATATCTCAGCAAGAAATGCAATTAATATTAATCCAAACAGGAACTGGGCTACTGGGCCACCTGTTGCATCCAACTCTCCCCCTTCCTGGGAAGCACATATTTCTCTGCCTTCTAAATGACTCACGAAGACATCTTCAGCAGTACATTTAGCTAGCTGGATGATTCCAGATTAGGAAAAAGAGAAGGTCCCCCAGAGCCTTTAAGCATCACATTCTGCTGCATCTCTCTCTTTTCCATAACATAAGCAGGAGCTGGGCATGGAATGACTGTGATGGCAGTGTGCTCCTCAGGCTGTTGATGGTGAGGCAGAGCTGGTGGCCAGGAGGAACCCTTGCAAAAGAGCTGAAGCCAGGTGCCTGCAAGGACACACTGTCACAGACTCTCCCTGCACAGAGAACCAGAGGATGAGGAAGGTTCAGGGAACACATGGTTGGGAGGGTAAGGAAGGTGGGTGAGTACCTGGTCTGTGCCCATCTGCAGAACCAAGGTGAAGCTAGAAACAATGCAAGCAGTATTACCACCTCTGGCTCTGTTTCAGCTGCCCTCCATGTCTGTCTTTGCAGGATAAACTTCTCTCTAACAAACAACTGTCTGGTCTCCATTACCTGAATAACTGGAGAAGGGAGACTGCTGGATTTTTGGCAGGGATTTCCCAGACAGCAGCCTGAGCTGTAGCACTCACAAGCACTGATCATCCCAGGAAGCACGGGCCCCATCAGCTGTGCTCTGTGGAGCTGCTTTACATATGGGTAGTAAATCTGATGCATTAGGAGGACTTCAGATTTACCATGCAGTAAAGGCCATCTGCTCCGTACATACGTGGTATGTCCAATGAGTTGCAGATACACATGTATAGCTGATTTGCCTAGAGTTACTGTTTCTCTGGATTTTTGGGGATGCTCAGAAAGAAACCCAGTTAGATTGTTCCAGGGGAACAACTGAACATCTGGAAATTTGGCATGGATAGGCAAAGTTAAATACTATCAACAGAAAACTTCTAGAGGGAGTATACTTAATATTCTGATACACTGTAATATCTTTATCCATAAAACCTTATTTATTTCCTCTTAACTTCTTTCAGTTTATCTAGGAAATAGATATCAGTGAATCACAAGCCCCACCCTCTTCTACCTGAGAAAATTACAGGGATGCTGAAAAGACTGAAGGAAATTTAGATAGCTTGGACTTTTTACCTCACCCAGCTTCAAAAAGACCACATTGTGCCTCTGGTGTTGGATGTTGTATCAAAGGTCTGTAATGATACAGCTTTGCCCTAAAGCCATGGTGCTGTATTTACGTGAATGCTTTCATATACCATATTATTTTGATCCCAATATTATTTATAAGGTTTCCTTAGTCTACTTTGCAAGATGCTCACAACTCCTGTTCAGACCATTCTGCTGACTTTTTTTGATCTCAGCTGCACTGGGAATATATGAGCAGGAGCAGATGAATTGATCCTGGCCAGATTCTGACTAGACATCCCAGTTTCATACACTGATAAATCTAATCACTTCTACTGGAATTACTTTAAAATTACACTGGAACAGAGTCAGTATACAAAGGCCAAAGGTTTGGAGTTCAGCTCCCACTTCAGCAGCTAAGTTAACATCCCCTTGCTAGTGAGAGGATGGGGAAGGTGACAGGCTCACTGCTAGGGATTGCTTTTGTCAGGATCCTACAGCACAACTTGCATGTTCCTAATGCTGCTCTGGAGGAATATCACCGCACATGAAGAGTCCCTTGCTCTTGCACAAAGTTAAAAACCTCTCTCGATTTCAAATGCACAGGTAAATAAAACACCTCGGTTTTCAGACACATCTTGTATTAACAGCTCACATTAAGGGAAATAAAACCTTCTAGTTGCTGAACCCTTTTCCAGGCAGAGTTCATTTTTATAGCTGCTTAAGACATCCATGCAGGGCAGAGTTGTAAGTGATCTGTTTTGCTCTGCTCTTCCTTCAAACTCTTGGAGAACGGTGACTGACACAACCTTTTACCTGCTTTGTGTTTCCCAATATGGACAAATAACTTGATTTTTTTCAAAGCTTGCAGCATAACCTCCTCATTATCACATTTGTTGAAACAGATGGGAAAGCATTTGGAAGGGCTGCTTAGAAAGTGGTGCTTTCTACAAAGAGAAAGTTGTATTTAAACACTGTTATTCAAGTTGTTGGGGAGGCAACAATCTCAGCTTCCCAAATCTGATACATTTGCATAATTTGTCTTTTGTTCTTTGTTTTTTCTGCCTGCTGTTCTCATGCATTCCTAGCCCTCTACAACTCCGCTGTGCAGGATATATTTGAGATAATAGGACTCACTTAATTTCATATATTTTACAACCCAGTCTTAATTCCCAACACCCACTTTACAAGCCGTAGTTTACACATTTTTTGTGGCTTCATTTGGACTGGATTTCCATTTTCTGAAAGATAGCTCTTCAGTTAAATAACCTCTTGAATTTTACAATTATCCCATACTGATCTATGTTTCTTTTGCTTTCCTGCTTCTTTTTTTTTTTTACTTTATTCTTTTTACATGCCTTCTGTGACTGATAAGAGATAGTCTAAGACTTTTATTTGTGCTTCTTTTGATTTTAAAGCTTTTATTTTTTTTTTTTTTGAATGGGTAGGCAGCTGGTGTTCTGTGACAAGAGCAGTAATTTTCTTTCTGATGAATGGTTTATTTGAGGAAAAACGCAATTTTGGTTGTCCCAAAACTATTAACAAATTTGGGTCAAATTCATTAAATAGATTTGGCTGGAAAAGCAACAACTTTGATATGTTAAATTGGTAAAACTGCTGGATAAGAAATCAGCTACCTTTCATCTGCTGGTTTTAAAGCTCTCTCAACTTTAATTCTCTGAATTTCCTCTTTTTGAGGGATGCTGGAAGCACATCTCAGCAGAAGGCTTCAGTATGCATTGTCTTGCACTCTGGGGCAGTGTCTTAGGTGAGTCCCCAGACCCACTTTTGTACACAATGCATTCTTGTTGACTCACAGGATATTTAAATACTTAATGGAAAATGAATTTGTTCCAACAGGCGGGACTGACGAAAACCCAGATCAAAATTAAGTACAACCAGGTGGCAGAGAGCTCCATATTGGAGAGGGAAATGTAAGGTCAAGATTCCTTAGTGAGGGAAGGATCACGTCCTGTTCAGTCACCCCAGGACCATTCTATAAAAACTCCTCCTGTGACAGTTTTTAGACTTTAATTTTTGGCTTTCGCTTGCTTTTTTGGAGTAATGAATTGATAAAACCAAGTTCAATGACAGATTATTCCAAGGTTGTTTATTGTTTATGGACCCAGTTCGAGAACATTTCCTGCAGTGTATTGGAATAGTTATGACTGAGTCCCTATATGATAAATTATTTTACTGATTAGTCCATAACCCATGTCTACCATACGGTCTTGGATCTGAAATTCTTAAAACATAGTGGGTTAAGATGACCTAATTTGGCCCCTGACTGACAAATTATAACCTTTTTGGACTGCTTTGGCTTGTACATTTTTTTTCTTGGGATTTTCAATTTCCTCAATTAGTTTAAAAAAAACAAAAAACTGTTGCATATGAACAAGTCCAGCATCACCATCAGACAGGGCAGCATTTTTCTTTGCTTCTTGCTTGTTAATACCCAGACAAAAGCATCAATGTTCTTACTATTTCTAAAGTGTGAAGGGAAAGAAGTATCTTCTTTAGTACAGGACTTTAAAGATCTATGTTTTACTAATTAACATATTGGTTAAGTTGTAAGTTGGTTCTCATTGGTTAACATATATTACATCAGCTTGGCAGGAGCTTGGCATCTTCTTCTGCTCCCTAGTTCTGTGACTACTTGTTTCTTTATATATCAGTACTAAAATTTTACTACAGTTAACTTCAGAATTACAATTAATTTCTTGCAAATTGATATTATTCTTTTGTTTCTTGCAAACGTCTGATTATTTTTATTTTTTTAAAATTCCAGATCTAGTGGTGGGTTTCATGTCAAGCAAACCAAAATACCACACGACTGAGACCTACTGTCCATTGATTCTCCTGACTGTATTCATCTACACCACGTTCTGGAAAACAGCATGCTCTGGTTGTGTTCATAGTGTGCAGACCTTGGCCTCGAGTCTCCTCTGAGTCTTCTGAACTGATCCTATGTCTGGCTTGCATATTTTTCTGTTCAAAATATCACAGAATCACAGAATGTTAGGGATTGGAAGGGACCCTGAAAGATCATCTAGTCCAGTCCCCCAAATATCTGAAATAATGTATAGCTGTGCTGTGGAAAAACACTTTTTTTGTACCATGAAACCAGCACTTGTATTGCACACCCTTGGGAAGTGGCACGATGGCATGCAGGAATGTTCAAGGGTGCAAAGTCTGCCTGGATAGTGGTGCATGACAGTGTAAGGTGGAAGGAGAAAAACCTGAGGCATACAGCCTGCAGAGGATGATCCCTGAAGTGCTTGATCACTAAGACTTGATGAACTTGAAGATAGCTTTTGGCATGGGCCAAGCTATGCCAGCAGGTGTGCTAGCAGTGAAATGGCAGGGTAGATGACTTCTCCAGTGCTGGAACTTGCTCTTTGACCATATCTTAGATAGCAATAAGATACAGCACTAGGTGCTTACATAGTAATAAATATTACTGTTAATTTTACATCTTATGATTTCTAGGGTCCCTCTCCCATTGCTATGTTCTTCAAGGAGATTGAAATCAGTTCTGGTACTGATTCTACTTGTTTCTTGAAACAATTTGACAGTGTTTCATTGCTCTAGGATGAAAATAACCTGAGCTGCGTTTCCAAGCATTGTTAGTTTGAGACATCAAAGAATTATTTGTCTGATGAGATATCTAAGCACTGTATGTAGATACTCAAAGCTGTCCTTTGTCATTATTTTAATAGACCTTGTTGAGGCTTTCATTTCCTTCAGGTCTTAACTCAACAGAGGTTTAAGTACATGCCTGGAATTAAAGAGATGGATAGATCCACTCACCTTGATGGAGCTACGAAGGGTTTAAAGGTAAGCATGAATCTTATTAAACCAGAGCCTTAATACACTCCTGGTCAGTGAAGAGCACTGCAAACATGCAAGGTAGCCCTGTTCTGACTTACAGATAGCTCTCTCTCACTCTCTCCAACCTCATAATGTTTTTATAAAATTAAAATGATCTAGTTTATTGGTTTTGTGTCTACAGTGTAGATGCCAGGTGACCTCAGGATAATTTAGAGTGTTGTGCTACCTGTCTAGTCAGTATATGAGCTTATGTGCAGGTCTCCACTTTGGATACAACCATGCACTGTTGTCTCAGCAGGAGTCAATCACAGATTTAGATGAGAAGTGAAATGGCTTCTGAAGAGATCTGTAGCTGTGCCTGTGCAGAACTGCACAACAGTGGTTCATTCTGGGAAGTCTGTACAGCAGTTTGCTGAGGGCTATGGACCTACTGACTTTGGGCAGCACCAGTTTAGGGATTGCCATGCCACAATTGTTATGTGGCACAGACACATTCATTGGCACTTCCAAGCCTGCGGCACAGTGTGCTTTTCTCCATGCACACCATATTCCCGCACGGTGTAACTCCTTGCACACCCACAGCAAACATGAAGCTCCAGGGTAGGAGAGTCTCCATAGCCTCACTCCTTACTAGAACAGAGGTATCTGGTTGGGAAGGTACTGGGCTTCTGTATTCATGTGGAGGCCCCTCTTCTCCATTCTTATTGCAAAGACTGAGTGAGCAAGGTTACCGCACTGTAGCAGCCAGGAACTCCTGTCCTCCATTAACATCAAAGCCCAGTTGCCTGGAGCACTCTGCCAAGAACTGAAGACCTGGTTTCATTGCCCTCCTCATCCTATGAACATTTTGGCCTACAGAGCTGGGGATTTAGAGAAGGACGTAACTGAGCAGGTGTGTGTCAGTCTGGAAAGTTGTTTTTTTTATATACTTTAGCTTTAAATCAAAAACTGTCAGACTGAGCTGTTTTGTCTTTTTCATAAATTTTCTCACTTGATTTTATTTAAAATTTCATATTGAAACTTTTTAATACTTATTTAGTAATTTGTAGAATTGGTTTGCCTCCAGGAAAAGACATCTTTCCCTTTGGAACAACATTTTTGGCATATTTTCAGTGCCTAATAGTAGTGAAGATAAACTGCTTAGAAATGTTTTCCTTCAATTACTTTTATTGGAATTTCCATTCTGCAAACAAGTAAAAATCAGAGACATTATTCTGATTTCAAAAGAATTTATTTTTTTTTTTTTTTTTTTTTCCCCAAAAGAGTTTAGAATTTCAATGGGGTGGAAATTCTCTTTTTGTAAGAAGCGACCCAAACTGGGCTGAACAAGGCATTGTCCTCAGCAGTGACCCCAAACGGGGCTCAGGTCCCCATGGCACGACACGCTGCACTGTCCACATGTGGTGCAGCCACAGTGGCTGATCACTCCTTCAGCGATGTGTGGAGCACCCTTTACCATGAGAGGGTAAGGTTTACATGTGTCCTATGTACAAATATTTTTAACAACAATTTTTTTCCTGTGCTTTTTCTTTTAACATCAAAGAGAATGATCAGACCCTGGGAAGCACAATATTAACTTCTGCTTTCAATAAAAGGTAAATACAGAAACACAATGCAAATGAAAAAAATAGTCAAATCTACCACAAATGTTCTGAGATCTGGTAAACATTTCATTTCTGGATTGTATAAAAATACAACAGCTGACAAGGATGTTCATTATGGGAAAGACTGACTGCGGAGGGCTGAGAAAAATGTGAGTGAAAGTCTTTTATGAAGACTCTAAATTTGAAAGCCTGTTGAGGAAAACAAAATAGCATGGATGCCTCCACTTTGAAATGAACTAAATAGTGTCCAGGTATCTGGATTTTTTTCTAGTTGTTAAACAGTTGGGTTTTATTTTTCCCATCAAGTTTGGAAACAGCCCTTGCCTTCAGAACTTTTAAGTCTAAAGGAAAAAAGTGCTTTTTTTGCTTGTCTCCCAGTCTTGAGGGGCTGTGTTGTCGTTCAGCATCCTCCAAAGACAGACACAGGCGCACTGGCCCTTGTGGAAGAGGGAGGGCTGCATCACATAATGCCTCCCTCTGGGGTTGCTGTTTATATTCTGCTTTGCTGAAGCAGCTGAGCTAAGTTGTGTCCATGACAAAGGCCAAACATGCTGCTGTGAAGCTAGGAACCCATGCTAGCTTGGTACCCTGCAATGCACATTACAACTGATCCAGCAAAGTGGATAAACAAGCGTACGGATGAGCGCACGTGGGCATCAGGCAGGGGAGCAGAGCCGCTGTAGGTTATGGGGCAACTTGTGTGCTTGAAACACACACAGAACACATGGTTAGTGAACCATGTCACATTCTTGTTACAGGCTAAAGATTCCAAAGTAAAATGTACAGACAAGCCTGGTGTGAGAGGCTATTTAAGGAAATTGTTTCCGAGTGCTGGAGCCATCTGTGATATAAAAGTATACTGCACGGACTCCTTGAATAAAAGGATTCACTACTTGCAGGAAATCTCAGTTAGAGATGCTTTTCATACAGCAGGCATATAGATCTTCCACATGATGAATCAGATTTACTAAGAACGTCTGCTGTTTGGAAGTGATTTCAGGCTTGAAGAATGTCTTACTGGAGGCCTGATTTGATCTGGGGAAGGGAGCGGGGGTCACATGCTGCTGGAGTGGGCTTGGTGTTCTTTTGGGCTGAACTCTAGCAATAATAATCATAAGGAAGGACCAGTTCAAGGCCTGTAGGCTAGCACCACTTGGAAACTAATTAGAGCTCTGGTTGTGCACAGCACTGAGGTTTCCCTCATAGGCTGCAGCACTGATTTAGTTGGTATGTTAATACGGAAGTCTAAATTAAATCAAGCTTGTGTCAGTGCTATCGAAGAGGCACATTCACTTAGCCCTGCAGTTTTATAAAATGCAAAGAAAGAAAACCATATGGCAGATTAGGGCAAATTGCTTTAAAATTGTGGCCAAGAGCCAAGGGAGAGAGAGTGAGCTTGAGAGAGCATTCATGTCTGTTTGAAATATGCCCACTTTCACTCTGCTGCTCTACATGCTTGGAAGTGGAAGGCTCATTTCCCTGTGAGCTGAAATGTATTAAATACTCCACATGTCTTAAAGAAAGTAACGGGTCCAGTATTTGTGGAAGCTACAATAAAAACTTTTTTTTTTTTTTTTTTTTTTTCAATTGGGATTGGATATACTGCCAAAGACTGAATAAAAGAGCTTAGTGAAAGCCCAGGAGCATCAAGGGGGGAATGAACACGTGTAATAAGCAACACTTAGTAGAAAGCCCTGGCTGCTATTGCTGCACATATAGCACAACAGTGACTACAAGATTTATGCAGGAACCGAGATCATGCAGCACTGAAAATAAATACAATAACGATCCCTGCCCCAAAGAGCTTTCAATGTATGTTTTTTTTTTCTGAGCCATGCAAAGCTGCAATAAGGAAATGAAACAGAAAAGACAATAAATAAATGGCACTTTGAAAACCTTTTTAATTTTAATAACCTAGAGGGGTGTCCTAGCACTTTGTCATACAGAATAAGGAGGAAAAATTAAAGATCATATTTTCTTTGTGGGAACTTGGCTTTGCCCCACAGTTCTTCTGAGTCATTGTACCAGCTTTCTGTGGACATTCCATGGATGCCTGGGACCAGGAAATGGTAGGCTCCCGAGGAGCTCATGCTCTGCAATACGTACCAGCAAATGAGTACTGAAATGCATGGTGACCGCAGAGAGCACCTGGGTCCTTACCAGTGATCTCTGCAGTGGCCAGAGGTACCCTCTAGATTGCCAGAACAGCTTTCCTCATATCACTAGGATCTTTGAAATGATGAGGCTTCTCCTCTTTCTATCCTGCAGGACCTAAACCCTTCTGCTTAGAGGAGGGTCAAGCTCAGAAGCTGCAGCTTCAGGGAGTTGCAAGTCCAGACCTATATAGGGTCTCTTTTTTTTCTGAAGCCTCATCTCCTCTAACTGCAGTTAGCACTGCCAGGTCTGTGGCCAAGAGGACTATTGCAACTGATCCTGAACAGTGACGATTGTTCTGCATGTTATGGAAATTACTATAAGGTGTCCCCAGAGTTTTCTTTTCTCCAGGCTGAACAGCCCCAACTCTCTCAGCCTGTCCTCATAGGAGAGGTGCTCCAGCCCTCTGATCATCCTTGTGGCCTCCTCTGGACTCACTCCAGTAGGTCCATGTCTTTCTTGTGTTGGGGGCCCCAGAACTGGACGCAGCACGGCAGGTGGGGTCTCATGAGAGCGGAGCAGAGGGGCAGAATCACCTCCCTCGACCTGCTGGCCACGCTTCTCCTGTTGCAGCCCAGGATACGGTTATTGGCTTTCTGGGCTGCGAGCGCACATTGCCGGCTTGTGCTAAGCTCCTCATCCACCAGTACACCCAAGTCCTTCTCTTCAGGGCTGCTCTCAATTTTTACCATAGCCTGGACCCATTCTGAGTCTACTAGCATTTGTTCTTTTGTTAATATAAATCCTAAATAATATACTTCTCGATGACATGGATGAAGTTTAGAATGAGATGCACGGTGACCTTTTTTCTGCTAAAGCAGTACATAGACAAATAGTATCTTTCAAACAACCTTCGTATGTCTTTCTGGCAAGGAACAAATCATTTACATATTGTACAAGCTAGAACCTCCAGGTAATATAATATCTTTCAAATTTTCTCCTTGCCACCCTGGCATGTGATCCTTAAAATAGCTGCAGATATCAGAGGTGGCTTGGTCCACAAACACACTTGCTGCCAATTCATTATTAAAATTCTGAAGAGTCATTCCCCCATATGTCAACAAAGCCTGTTGCAATCTTCCCCAGTAGTCGCCAGGGTTTTCCTCTGGTCTCTGTCTACATTGCTGTACTTTAGTTCAATTTACTTCCATCTCCTCACAAGCTCTAATCACATTTATCAGACCTCCAACCACTGTTCAGCAAGTATCTCTACCTGTTTGATTATTACACTCCCAACCAGGATCAACCTGAGGCCAGGCAGTCCAAATTCCCCCGCCTCTAGGGTCAATTCCACATTCTTTTCAACTATCAGGACCTGCTTATCTGGACAGAACAACTCCCTCAACACCAGATCAACACTCGCCCAGAATGGATCATACCCAAACAAATAATGGAAAATAATGATGCACACTGACCTTCATCTTTCCTCAATCTAGGCATTTGACTTCTCCATGTAACCAAATCCCTGGGGTTTCCAAGCGTGATGGGTGTGTATATGTACCACTGGAGGTCAGGGAGGAACATTTCACACACACACATACACATTCATCCCCACCACTGGCTGCATTGTAAAAGGATTAGGGATAACATTAGAAACTACAGGGTAGAGCCCAGTAGAATCAGTGGGGACAGAAGAGACAATTAGGGGAGAATCAACATGCCATGCAGAGGGAGAAGCATAGCATGGTGCAAAAACCAGCTCCACAAGCACCTCAGTTAAATTACTCACAATTGCTGCAGCTAAAGTTCTTCCTCAAGGTTTTTGTACTAATTTTTGACTATCCTCTTTATGGTGGTCATATGCCCAATTATCCCATACACACCAATAATTCATTTGTTGAAGTTTTTAATTTTCCAGAATTTTTTTGAGTGTAGTCACTTTCTTTAAATTCAAAGGATCATTTGTGGGGCCATACCCCTGCTTCTTTAAGTGCTAGCCAGTCTTCTTTACATAAACTATTGCTCATTTTTTCAGCATACCTGCAGTAACATCTATTTTCTTCCAGTTTTCCTTCTGATGCAGGACTTAAGCCCACTTGGACTTCCAAGGTGGGACTCAAACATACTCAGACCTAAAATTTGGTAGAGGAATTTTAACAGTCACTGGTTGGTGCCTCCTGTCCCAAGGTTTCCCACGTGAATTCACCCAATGTCAGCAGTTGGACATTTGGAGGTGAGAGAGTCTAACAGTGGTTGCCTAGAGTCCCATCTAGGTCACCAAATTGTTATGGAAATTACACATGCCAGCCACCATAGCAGTGTTTGACTCCAGGTTTGTGCTGAATTGATAAGCTGAAGATAAAAGTACTTTTTATTAATGCGCTACAGCTCAAGCTTCAAAGAGGGACCTTGAACAAAGAAACCCCTGGGCAATTACACCCTTGCAATCTAAATTCTCCACCCTTCATGTGACAGTTCAGATCCGTAGTCATACTGGGGTCTGAGATCTTCCTGTTCTCATAGGGTCCTTTCATTGTCTCTGGACAGGACATTTCTTTTCTTATCTCTAAGGTTGCAGCTTCTCTTAATGAATGCGGCATCCTTACCTTCTGGCTTGAAAAGGCTCTGGGGCTTCTTTTACATGACTAGATAAAAGTTCACCATATTTAGGTGAAAGTTCATATCTTGCAGGCTAAAGCTTCAGCAGATTTAGGCACTAATACTAAGCAAGTTACAGTAAGCCAGTTCTATATAAGTAGCATATCAAATTGCACAACTTGTGTCCACTCAGTGGGTGACTCCACCAGCTGCCACCCTGCTATCACGACACTGTGGCCAGCCTACAAGCTGCCCTGAAACCAGCATCCAGCTCTCTGCTCCGAACTACAAGAAATCTTGATCTAACTTTTGAAAATGCTCTCAGAGGCGTCTGCCTTGTGCGCAGGGCTGTGCAGCATCGTGTTAACAGAGTGGGGTATCCAGCAGATACTGCTCTGGTTTCCGTGGTAACTCCCTCTACACATTTATAGTCTCTCACTTACAGCCTTCATTAGATTTAACATTCAAAGAGACATTGATTAAAATATGACATTCCTAACACACCGAAAAATCTATTTGGTACAAAACCCCATTATGTAGCATAGACAAATTGGTTGATGGCCAAATTAGTTAACAGAAATTTCAGATGACATTGGAACAGACCACAAAAGGATGAATTCATATGAAGCTAAACGTCTAAGTGAGCCTCTCACAAACTTATCCATGCAGACTGAAGAAATGTGGTACATGGGTGTAGTAGGGATGTCTCATGTAAAGTATGTCTGCTGAATCCAAATTTAACCTGAAGTGACCTCATTTTAACCTTTCTCGGTAGTGATCTTAAAAAATATGGAGGTACTATTGAACCAAGATGTTTTTCTAGCTGGGGAGGCAGCAAGAGGACAATGGGTGTCTCTTTCCACTCACTAATTCCCATCTCTCAGCCAGCTGGACCTTGCTGGGGACTAGGATTTGTATACGATCGCCTGTGATGGAAACAGCAGTGCAAAAAGGCTCCGAGTTTCCAGCCATGATCCCCCCACCCCTTCAAATCTTTTTGTCCACCAGCTGCTATCTTAGGACTTTCTGTTCTTCACTTATTGTCCTACCATATGAGAACTATATTCCTTTCTCACTCCTACCTTTGGGCTGAAGATCTCCACTGATCATCTCCCTGATCCCAGACTCTGCTCCACAGCAGACCTTGGCTGGGGAAGAGGAGAAGAGCAGCAGAGACCTCACAGAGGCAGCAGTGCTCTCATGTGGGACAGAGACAGAGGTGTGGGTCAGAAACTCAGGGCAATCAGGTAGCATAGGATGAGGAATATGACTAGCATCAAGAGCACCACAACTGAAACAGTAACTAATAAAATGTGGGGGGTTGATACAATACATACTTAGAACAGCAGAACTATCATGGTATCAGTACACTGTTCATTCCCAGTTTAGGCCCCTAATGATACTCATTTCTATCTACCTCCTGCTTCTGTCTCGCTCTACACCTAAGAAAAGGGGAGAAACACCTGGATTTCATGAAATCTTACAACCAGTTCCCACTCAAGAAGATGCATTTGCACATCCTTTCAAGCAGAACATAGTCACAGGTCTGGCTGGACACCAAGGGGTCATCTAGCCTACTGTTCCTAAACTCTTTTTAACCCTAATTCCAGATAACCATCTTGAAGTTATGCCAAGGATCATCTAGTAGAGCATTGCCATTATGGTTTTCATTTATATCTGAATAACATTCAGCTATCCTGGGAAAGGTCTACAGTGACTTTTATTTTTCCTCATTTTGTTTTCTTGCTTGCATGTCTGGAAATATATGTATGTGTATTTATATTGAAAAGCTTTTGAAGTTGTTTCAAAACAATTGTGAAATTACCTTGTGATGTCTTACAGATCACCAAATGGTCCACAGATCACAGCTTGAGAAACATTCATCTACATTTGATGTCTATATTGGAGGGAGATGAATTGTACCTTAGGGCTATCTCTACACTAACAAATTAAACATGGCCAGGAAACAGTGTTGGGCACACGAATCCAATCATCCCTACCAAAAAGTTGCTAAAACAGTTTCTGGCACAGCTTTGGCCTGCACCAGCTATCACTTTACCAAATAACTGTTGGGGACAGCTCAGAGGCCACTATGTGTAAGGAACCATTCCCAACATGAATTTTCTGCATGACCACTCTGTTTTGGACAATAAAAGAAACTGCAGGCACAGACCTAGTCAGAATAACTCAGTTTGGCCTCACTGTGAGGGAATAAGCCTGGTACCATTTGTTTTACTCAGATATATTTTAGTTGATGTATTAGGCACTTAAATGGGATCAGACTAAATACAGACTATCTGTCTGTCCTCCATCTAAGAAGGTGTCACCACATTTTATCCTGTCACCTATGGCTACAGAATCAGAATATTTCCTAATAGCTCAGCAGGAGTGATGATAGTCTCCACCAGATTTCATGGTGTCTAGAATCAAACTGTTTGGCACAGTTTTTTCATTAGACATTGCCTTCCCTTTAATAGGTTTAATTAAGTATTTCTTTCATGAGATTTAGGACTTGAAAGGTATACCAAAAAAACTAGTATCATCTTTATGGGAATTCATTTGTTTTATTTTAGGTCTCCAGAAATAACCATTACAGTCTAGGCTGGTAATATAGGCTTTCACTGTACTTATGGACTATGATAATGTCCTCCAAAGGGTGATTCCTCCCAGACAAAGTAGACGTTTAGGAGATGTAGAATTACCCTAGAGAGGATTTACAGATACTTCCCGTGGTCATAAAAAGATACGAGACCAAATTTTCAGGTGAAATAAATTTCAATCACGTAGCATACATTTCAAACAAAAATAGTGAAAAAGAGTTTCAGAAAGGCAGTGAATAACTGAAACAGAAGACACTATTTAGGAAGGCGATGCTACCATGGCTAGAGTGATTTACCCCATATTTTGCTTTGAATTAAGCTAAAAGCTGTACAATTGTATTTCTATAGCAGAAAAGATAACCTTATCTAAAAGACTGAGAAACAATGGGTTTGAAACTTGACTGTACTTCAGCATTCTACATAAAAAATGTACATCCATATCCTTCTATACTTTGTGTGAGTCATTCTTTCAAGCATTAGCTGTTTACAGCAAGGAGTCTGTCTCTGCATTTGTTCAGTGAACAGTGTAATAGTGTCTCCATGGTCAGTTGTTCTTTAAGGTGCTACAATAAATAGCTATAAACAAAAAATAACCTATGTTTTTTCTCTCTCTGTTTTGCCTAGCTAACAATGCAGATGCTCCTTAACTTGGATCTTTCCTCAGAAGGGAAAAAAACACATGGGGGAAAAAAAAAGGCCGTAACTCAATACTTGCTCAGATTTCCATCTGCTTCCAAATCACTGCTTTATATCTTGAATACATCTCCTCTGTTGCCTTTATTTTGTAATTGGGCAGAAAATGAGATTTATCCAATTGCTAGATTAGTCCTGTGCATAGCATGAGCATAGTTCAAGAGCCCTTATCAAGTTTTGGAGCAGTTTATCTCAGAGAGTTCAAATGGTTACCATTCATTATGCTGCAGCTGTATTCTCCCAGAATACAAAGGACCCATGAGTTTCGCTACAAACCAACACACGATCTTTCTCAGTAAAGAAAACCCCACTTTCCACTTTCTGTTGATATTTTCCAATGGAACTGAGCAAGGAAAAGAAAACAAGACTTGGGCAGATGGTGGGGACAGGCTGAATGCTGCTTATTCTGCTCCAGAACATCCGTCAGACTCACTGCCAGGCGCAGTCCTCACTGAAAAAATGGTGTCTCTGTGCTATTTTTCAAACATAATTGTTCAAACCTTAAAATTCTTGATCTAGCCTGAGAAAATAGCAAAACCCAAGCTGCTCCTCGAGCCATTGTAAACTGTGCTCAGCAGCTGGAGGCTGGGCTGCCTCGCCGTGGAGAAGGGGAGTAGAGACCACCACGGACAATTACAGATGCTCCTATTAATAGGTAACAGATCCAGAGGGATGCCAAACGTCCCGTTGAGTTCATCAGGAATCAAGGTCTTTCAGCATCTCAGCTGATCAAGTCCTAAGAACTTGACACTTGCAGCCTTTATTTTGCACAGCACCCAAAAGCAGTTAGTCTTGTTCCCTTCAGCAGGACGGCATGCATGAGCGAGTTCTGCCCAGGACAGGAGGGTTGTGAAAATGGGCTCAGCTGTGAAGTATTGACTCTCTGTTATTGCGATGAATGTCACCGGTGGGAAATCATTGTCTCAAGAGTCTGTAAGCCATGTCCCCCCATTATATCTGGTTTGAATATATTTGAATAAATTTAGGAAGCAATTCATTTCAGCAGCAGACAGTACAACATGGACAATAAACAATAACACTATGCTTTTCAGACATATTAATTGTACTCAAAGGCTTAAGTGAAACATGAGCATTTCCAGTCCTAGTAGTGTTGAGTTGTTTCCATTTTCACAGGACAATCCCAGGGTTCTGAAGGTGATGGACATGCTGTGTTGAAACCAGCACACACATCTTTTCCACCAGTTTTTCTCTGAGAGCAATTGCTTGCTTTCTTTTTGCACTCCCACTCTCTCTTTCATGCCTGCTGTAGGCTGTCAATGAGGTACTTGACCTCCCTTTGAGGGTCCAGGTATACTCGGCTTCCCATGCAGCTGGTGCCAACGCTGCTTCACGGATCACTTGACTGGGGAAATCCTGAGAGCCAGCCAGCTGGCACCATCTTTGCTAAAATCTAAAAATGTTGTTGTCTCAAACTTTTAAGCCTGTATCTGGAGACTCATAAATCCTACGCTCTTGTCCAGGCTAAGATAGCATGTGTAACAACATGCAGCATGCTTGATTTTGCTGGCGAGTGAAGGGGTGAATGCTTTCCAGGGAAGTGTGCCACAGATGTAAACGGCTGTGCACGATGTATTTTCATTGAAGCGACCCGGAGGACCTACCAGTATTGTTTCAATCTGAACTGAACCATTTTTGCATACAGTTGTTATAAGAGATTTACTTTAAAAGTAAGATATTGGGAAGAGAAAATGTTGTTTTCTGTTTATTTCAGCCTGTTTATTTCCTGAATTTGGCAGCATTTTATATATAGTCAGCAGCACAGTTTCCTAAGTCCTGGTAGAATTATTTTACCCTATTGTCTATTTGAGTCTTTCACACAGAAACAGGAAACAGAAAAAATATTTTTTAAAGTTTTTCCAAGCTTGTGAAATACAAACAACAAATTATTGTTGTTATTCTTGTTCTTCCTCCTCTCCATCCTTATTACATTTTTATCTCAGTACATCTGCAGACTTTGTCTACATTTTATCCGCCATGCCGATATAGCTGTCTAGGTAAAGCTATGCTGGTATAATCCCCAATATAAACAGCTTTGCTCTGCTTTAAGCATAGCTTTTCAATTTAACTTAAACCTTAAGTTTAGCATAAAAAGACAAAAAAAAATCCACTCTGATATTGGATTAAGACTGATCAATTTCAGATATATTTGTGTCCTACCCTCAAAACCTTTTGCATATGGGCAATATTATGTAATGTTTAGCCCAAGCTAATAAACTTCGTTGAGGCCCAGTGGTTAATTGGCTAAAACTGCGAAAGCAGATACATGCCTTTTTCTTATTCCCCTTGGAGTAGACCCAATTAATTAATGTTGTTCACAATATTAAATGTAGACATAATTGAAATATCTTTAATTGTATCATAGGCTGCTATAACGATCCTTTACATGTTTTTTAAAGGAACAGCATCAGACCAGACAACTCTATCAGTTATGCCAGAAGATCTTCATGTCTAGCAGTAATTTATAGCTCCAGCTCTTTGGACATTGACCAACTAGATATCATGGACAAAAAGCCATCGCATACAAGTACAGTATGGTACCTGATTTGAGCTCTGTGCACATGGGATGCTGCTGATTTCTTGATCTGCTATGCTCAAGTGCATCTAGTAAGTCCAGCATCAAATAACGACACATCTGATGCTTTTGAAGTACCTACTGTTGTAATTCATGCTGCACAGAGCGGTTTCTGGGATGCTGGCAATTTTGGGTAACTGAGTGAAAAGTACTCAGCTCTGACTTCTGCCCACTCTTCACTCTTACTTTGCTCAAGTGTAAATGACTATGTAAACATATAAACAGTTCTGCTGGCCAGATTCACCAGTAATCTGTGCCTACTTCATGCTGTTCTGGAATAAAACTGTATAGCACACCCCCATGAAAACTAAGCTCTGTTTAAGAGTGAAAAGGATTCCAAAAACAAAGGAGAACTTTATTGATATATATATATATATACACATACATACATATATATAGAAACTATCTTTTGTATCCTAGTAAAATTAATTCCCCATTTCTTTTTCTTTGATAACTTCTTAAGCTACTACTTTCTTGTTTTACTTTTTTTTTTTTTTTTCCCCGAAAGTGGCAGGACATTATTTCAGTAACTAGGTAGCAGTTAACAGCAGGTCTCCTTGGCAGATATGCAGGGAACAGCAACTGACTGTTCTCTGCCTGCTCCAAACCTACTTAATTCCAAGGAGACTACCTTACCTCTGGCTTTCCTTTGACATCCAGGTTAGAGTGGGACAACAATTCCTGCAAGAGAAGTGGAACTGAAAATATTCCAAATATTAAAGACTGTAGAATTTTTATTTCTCCTCACTCAAGCCTAGCAGATATTTGAACAGATAAGTTAAAATGTATTCAAGATCACAGCTTCTCTGCATGTGACAAAGACTGGAAATTGAAACACAAACAGTGCCTAGCTGTAAATACATACATTTATAGCTATAATATACTTGAAAATGTATATATATACAAGTCTTTATAAATGTGTGTGTATAAGCTAGAATATGGGTTGTAGTTAGAGGTGAAATTGGCTTTCACAGTTGTGCTTGGAGCTGGCTAGTTAATTCAATGTGTTATGGAGCCATGCTTCTACGAAAGGTCTTTTCTCTTAACAGTGTCATCCTGCTAGTGCCTATACTGTTTAGACTTGATGCTTCAGAAGAAATATGTCCTTGAGTGGATTCCTTGTCCTGTGCACAGCAGAGGAAGAACTTTTCGCTTACATCAAGGCTGCTTCCTCAGCTGGGTTTTAACAAACAGGCATATTCACCCCAGGTCTGGGTGACTAACCTGATTTTCAACCTATACATTGCCTTGTATGTGAGGAGAATTGTCCTTCAGAGATCTGCTCCTACTTTTATTGATAGGAAATTTTCATTAATTTCAACAAGACTGGGTTCTGGTTTCAGTCCTGTGAGATAACTAAAATTAGAATAAAGTAGCTTACTGATGAAGTGTAATTACCATATCTATGACAAACTTTTTTTAGCATATAACCTGACATACCATATATTGGGCCTTGAAAGAAAAACAGTGATCAGTTCTTCAGAATACATTATCTAATAGGGAATAGAGACATGATGGATTTTAGGCACCAATGATGTGTAGAGGTAACAGCCTTTAATTAGGCTTCCCTTTGTTCACCTCATGTCTAATGAAGCAGCAAATTCACAGTTCAGTAGCAAATGAGAGGCAATCAAAAGAAAAATACCCATTTGTTTAACCTGAGCTCATGTCTTTTACAGATTAAAATCTTTTATTGTTGTTTGCTTTTCACTTCTTTCACAGGAAGAAGAATAGATCTCGTAGATAAAAAAGCCCCCAAACAAGTATTCAGAACTGGCACCCTGTCAAAACTTTCAGATAGAGAAAATCTCATATAAAATGTTACCTCTTTGGTCTTCAGTTTCTGTGAGAAAAATAAAGGGTCATTACCTTCTCATATTATAAATCAACTGTTTGATTCCCATAAGACAACTGGTTTGTATACTATCTCCAGTGCAAAGTGACATAAAAAAGAAAGACCTCTTCACTTGGTCAAGTGTAATCTCTGTGTGTTAGGGACCTAGCTGATAGAAAGTGTAGGTGGTACTGTTAGGTGAAAGAAAGTCATTACCTTCTCCTTCAGGAAAGATAACTTTCAAGCATCCTGGAAATACCCAGATGTTTTGAAGGCCCTCTCAGGATGATAACAGCAAGCCTACATGAGCACTGCATATGGCATTCAAATCATCCTGGAGATTTCTTGGCATCCAGGTGGTACTGAACTGAGCTACAAACTGACTTTTTCCCTATTCTAAGGCTGCCCCTAACTATAGCTGCAGGTTTGGATTAAGGCTTTTCACAACTTTGCACATGTTTCAGCAACCTGTTCTTTCAATTACTTAGCCTTACTAAATATGCTTCTTTGTAAGAAATAAAATGAATGTTATTTAGAATATTCTTAGGTATAGAGTATGTAGTTACCTCAATAGCTACAACTCATATTAATTTTCAGTTTGGCATGCTGTACTTAACCTTCTTGATGTTTGGTAAATAGCCTGCTAAACTATGTCTTCATGAATGCAAAACCATGGCAAATCATGTTAAATTTGTGGAGTGTTTATGATGGTATAACTGAAATCAGAATCTATTCCTTTATATATAAGTAATATTATTAAAAGAAAAATAAAGAAAATTGCTTAGAAATTGTTTTCTAGCTCAAGATAGCTATTGCAGAGTTGCTTATTGTTCAGTAATGTAAGATTCAGGGTGCAATGGAAATTAATGGGAAAAACAGAATAGAAGAGTAGATAAGCCTTACATAGCTAATTACAGCAGCAACAATCCTAAATCCTCTCAGAATCTGTTTCATAGAAACATCACTTTTCTGTGGAATAATTACCTCTTACAGTAGTAGTTGTTTTACAGGAGCTGCTCTCAAAGTAGTTCTTACCATGTGCATCACCAGTACAAATTGTTGCTTTGAGCCAGCTCTGCAGACCTTTAAGAGGTGATTGTATAATTTTCTGAGCTCCATCGGTCTCTTAGAGCATAAATATTCTTTCTTAGGGACTAAACATGTGCCTGTGCTCTTTTTGGCTCATTAGGCTTAGTTATTGACTGGGGAAAAATATTCAGTGATGGCATCATTTAAATACTGTAGGCTGTAGAGCTTCAAAAAGAGAATTTATTCACAGTAGGTGACACAGATTTGTAACCTTTCTTGTGCCCTTTGTATGGAAATGAAATGCAAGACTGACTTAAAATAATTAACACTAGAAATTGAGGGTGTTAAGAGGGTGTCCAGTTGAGAGAAATGGGTTGTTTCAGCCCTGTCTTTTTTCTATATATTGTTATAAGTGTCAGACTTAAGCTGTACTGTTTGTGGCCTTGTTTCCTAAAGCTAGACATTTTCTTTCAAAAAGATAATAAATAAAGCTGAGATTGCTAAGGATTGTAGCTTGAGACATGTTTCCCCACAATGTTAACTGAATTTAAGCTCTGAGTATAAAAGTTTGTAACTAAATTTGAGGAAATTGCATATATATTCTCCCCTTCTGTCTTCCTTTTATGACCCTTGAAATATTCCCTCAAGCCTTAATTCTCTCTGCTATGAGGGACAAGGGCTTGCATTGTCAGGGCTATCCATCTCCCAGGTACAATGGAGACACAGTTCACCCTGTGGTGAACATCAAAATTGGAATAAACAAGGTCCATCTTATTTATAAAATAATCAAGGATACTCTAAGGTGCAAGTGTGACATGAGGGTAAAGAGCAGAATCTGCCTCATCTTGTACATATGCAAAAATGTAAAGATAAATCAGAGGACAGACAGTGTAGACAGTGTTGGTCTTTACCAACATCAGATTAGACTAGCATATAAAGACTTACTTTTTTCTTCTGGCCAGGAGAAGATCCAGTGAACAAAGGAGAAGACAATGACAAAGGGCTAGATAAGCCACTGATGAGCGCTCTCCCTGCATCCAGGTACTTCTGTGGAATGCTTCTTCCCCATCCACAAAGCCAGCATCAGTAATCCCTCTTCCCATCGGCCCTCTACGAGGGCAGCAGTATAGACATGCAACCCAGCCCCAAGTAACACAGTTAGCAGAACTTGCTGTAGATGATAGAAACATCATCTAGCCCTAGACAAAGAATTACACCAGATTAATTTTCTCAGCTTGCACACCCAAACTACACCCTTTTCCTCTAGAGTAGAGACAAAATTACTTTAAAAAAGCAGTATGACCTAGAAGGGTTAGCTGTTTTACGAACTGCAACTTACTCTGTCACACCTCCAGCTCTGCAATAGTCTTGTCATACCAGGCACTGTCATAACAAGCAGAGTTTGAAATGGGAGGTTTCTTCCAGGCCAGGTGTGTAGCTAAAGAGATATTTGCACTGGAGACAAATCTGAAGAGAGAAAGGGAAAAAGTCAATGAAGTAGATCCATTTTCTTATGAATAAGCAATTTTAAAAGTAATTCATTAATTAATGCAGTGAAAAATTAATTTTTAAATCTGGTTGTTTCTTATTTCAACCTCTTTTACAATTAAAAAGGTACAAATAGTAATTGCATTAATATTTAATTTCTTAATTAAAAATATGCAGCTCATATTAATTATCCATCTCTGTTTCTCTAAATAGTGCAAGTCAGGTCTGACAGCTGTTTGTAACCAAGCTCGTTTTATTTGCAGTTTCACATATGCTGTCACGGAATTAGCCAAGCTGTAGAATTTCCAAACTTATATCTCAGCAATAAAAGACTCAGGCTTTACCTGAATCTGCTTAGCTTCTGAATTTAAAAGGTATTGACTTTTATTGGAGAAATCATAAATGTTTGATTCCATCAACACCATTTTTTCCTTAGTGTTCTGGTTTTTCTAGGATAGAGTTAATTTTCTTCTGAGTAGCTAGAATAGCTGTGTTTTGGTTTCAGTGTGGGATTTGCTATGAGAAAAATGTTGACAACATACTATTTCTTTTAGTTGTTACTGGAAGATGAAGGACATTTCTAACCTCCCTCTGGTTTGCTAGTTTGCAGATGCAAAAGACTCAGTGGGGAAGCGTAGTAAACCCAATATGGCAATGGGATATTCCATATTGTATAACATAATGTTCAGTATATTAATGAGGGTTGACCAGAAAGCTGAGGGATTCTCTTGGGGATTGCTCAGGCTCACTCTTCTGGGATTGCAGTTTCGGTTTCAGGACTGTCTCTGTTCTGGAACGGCTGGCTGGGAACAGGCTGGGCATCGGTCAGCAGGTGGTGAGCAACTGCACTGTGCACCATTCATTGGCATATTCTGTTATTACTGTTATTATCATTTTTATTACTTTAATTGTTATTTTATTTAAATTATTAAATTGTTTCTGTCTCAACCCATGAGTTTTCTCAGTTTTACCCTTCTGATTCTGTCCTCTGTCCCAGTGTGGGAGGGTGAGTGAGTGGCTGTTTGGTGTTTGGCTGCCGGACAGGCTAAACCCACCACACGGAGAAACCTTATCATAATACTGATCCAGTGTGACCCCAGCTAGCTCACACGTTTTCCTAATGTCATAAACAGAGTTTAGCACATATAGTGGCACAAGAAGTCAAAATAAAAGTGCTGCTAGACCCTTGTAGAGAGCTATCCACACTACACAGTGTCATGTTAGCATGTGTCCAAAAGCACTATGTGGTGGCAGTAACTACACAAGTATCTTTTTTACTGAAACAAAACCTGAAAAAGCTGATACCAGATTCTATGAATTAAACTTGCAAGGAAATCCTCTTGGTGGGTTAATTTCACGAAACCTGCTCAGAGTGAAAAGACATTGATCGTATCTCCCCAAACCAAGAATGCATGTTTCCATGTAAACTCTTACCATATCAAAAGTACATCATGCTACATAAACATGGGGTCATGTGGTAAGCCATTAACTTCAATGAAAGGAGTTACAGAGAGTTGTGACTGAGTTCACAAGCGAAGTGCCTTTGCTTTCATCATCACTAATGTAAGAACACAACTATCCACTTTTTTAAAAAATACAGGGAAAAAAGCCCTACACATTTGAGGCATCAGGAAATGATTCATCTTGTAAAATATTTAATCTCCACACATCAAAGTATTACTTGCATGCATTGCACTCCTTGTCTTCTCTAGTCATCTACACTCTGCTAAAACTGACATTTAGAAAATAACCAACCTCTGTTATCCAGCTACAGGCACTTCACTAATCATGAAAGAAGGAAGTTCACTAAGATTGAAATTATTGAGACCAGGAGTGATACATGTGACAGGAAGTTTATTAAAGACCAAGAACAAAGTTTCATTCTGCAAAGCAGATCTCTTATCTGTGGTAAAAATCTCACTTTTTTCTAAATGTCACTATATTTGTATGATGTGGAGATACTTTACCCTTTAATGTCCTAGTGACATCAGCAGGAATCCCATGAACACAGTGTAAGCATGACATGAGTTTCAAATTTGAAACAGTTCATACATCCTTTGAGTGAGTCTTATACGAGCAAGGAAAGGAATAAAATGCATGCTATTCTTTTGCAACTTTGCCTTTTTTAAAGTGGTAAGTTTTATGCCATGAATAACATCTCAGCCTTTCCACTGGCCCCTTTTTATTACATTATGTTTATTTGGGTAATGCAAATAAATCCCATCTTAAGCATTATTCACACTTGGATTCTTGCTCTATGGCTTGACATTTAATTTGAAGTGGATGCATTTCAGTTCCTCTGCCGTTTGTTAACATCTTCATTTGGGAAAAAACTGTTTTCACTACACTTGTCCTTTGAGAGGCAGGTCTATCTGTCACAATAATCTTGCTTTGACTTCATTTAGCATGAAGTTTAATCTTTACCTATGGAGCTGCCTGTGCTTTAGTTCTCATGATCCAGCTTTATTATTTTTCTTCCTAATAGGAGTTGTTATCATCTGCAGGCTAACTGCTTATGATTTTTTTTTTTCCTCAGAAGCATTTTTAATAGATCAAAATATTTTTTCCTATACTTGTTTTATCTTGCTACACTTCTCCCTGGAATGGGGGAGTACTATGCACTTCAGGGTCTGCCATAAGAAACCCAGTAATACTTTTTTGTGTACTGCTTGATTACAAAAGACTTGGAAAGCACTGTAATTATATAGAAAGTAAATTAGGGACCTAATTAAATTGAAGGTAATAACGAGCAAAAAGAATGAAAGATTATTTGACACATACAAAATCAGATGATATTCTGTAAAGTGATGTTGCTGTTCTGATCAGGACTATTGTAACTGTCTTCATTCTCCTGTTATTTGTGGATAAGATACATGTCAAGAAGTCTGCTAGTGATCATATGTCTAATCTTCAGTATCTTATTCTCATAGATTGAAGGATAAGAATTTGCAGTCTGAGCTATTTGACTTAAACAATGTCCCTAGTTACAGGTTATCTAGTGTGATGATAGCTTCAGTCTGCTTGCTGAGTGTACAAATGCATTCCTGACTAGCTGCACATTATTTTATGCTCTGCTAGAGCAGAAGAGCTACCTAATTTTCCCCTCCTTCCTTCCCTCCACAGCTGTCCTATCTATATAAGAATGATGGGAAAATGATGACTCAGTTGCAGTCCTCACATGTTGTGACCAGCAACACTGGTAGAAAGAAAATCCGGACTATGGAACCTATTGACAGAGGGTACAATTTGTTTTGTAATATGGCCAATTTGTTGTCAGCCTTTGCATTAGGAATCTGTTTATGAATATCTGGGCATAGTTGCCTGCTCGTCAGAAACTAAAAATAATTGCTTTAAGAGATGGAACAGAATTTGCAAATATTTCTCTTTGACATCTGTGGTCTCGGATGCTACTCTAGCCAAACGGGAACTGTCAATCGCTTTTTGAAAAGATCCAGAAAATAGCAGAGCTAAAAAACCACCCCTTTTTTTCCCTTCTGAAAAGCAGTATCATAGCTGGCTAAATAAGGTCTACACTGAAGGAAAGGAGAGGGGAAGACGGAGCATGTGCCTGTGCTGTAACGTGACTCCTTACTCATCAGATGGCACCCATCATCATCACAACCACAGCCTTTCAGTGCGCTGGAATAAACTAATTAACTCACTGACAGCTCAGGTTTCAATCCCCATTTGTAAGCATTTGTCATGAGGCTTGGTCAGCCAGTTTTTAAAGATTGCCATGAATTATATATTTCTCCCTTTTTAAGACTGCCTAAATAAGGACAACTACAATGCCCAGGAATGGGTTTCAATAAACACATTTGTGCTTGTTGCTGCCAGACAATGTGAATAGGACAAAGCTTTTTACAGTGCTGATTGTAAATTAGAGTTCTAATATCTAGTTCTTCTAGAGCTGAAGACTATTCAATGCCCATTACAATACATGGGGAGAGATCCTCATCCTGCTGCAAATCAATGGAGCCACACTTTTAAAAGGGTAAGACACTGGCCCCACAGAATTTATCGACTTCAGCAGAGTGCATCCAAGTTCACATCTTCCCTTATTCTTCCAGTCTGAATGTGCATTATATATGCTTATTGGAGAGCAAATGAAAGCCAGGTTTCAACCCCCTTATTTCTAGGCACTTAACTGGGATGTTGTTAGGACCCTGACTACCCTTCATCTATCCTCTAGTAAGGAAGTAGTGGATATTTTTCCCTCGAAGACCTGGGCAGATGGTAAAAAGGGCAGAAGCAATGGATAAAATTATGGTATAATTATTTTTTTTCTTTTTTTTTTAAGAGGGAAAACCAGTCTTGCAGTGGAATTTATTGTGGAACATATATATACCTGATGGTGTGATGACTATGTAATATTATTCAGTAGTTGTTAATATTGCACTTGTCATGATGCAGGGCCTTTCTCAAAGAAAAAAATCTCATACTGTAGTAACTAAATGAAAAAGCCAAATATCCCTCATTTTTGTAGGATCTGCTTACAGTGCACTGTTCTATCAGGTCTTAATGAATCAGTAAGGCAGTTTCCTTTATGGTGATATGCATTGGTATTTAATATAGCTTCAAAAATTACCTTCAGGAAAAGAGCTATTTTCTCCATTCTCCATGTTGTTTAGCAATTTAACAGCTTGAGCCAGATTTATCTGGCTGAATTTCTGGTGAAAATTCTGTTCACCTCAGTTGCATTAAACAGAGTTATAGCACAAAAGAAATGGCTTAGGTGCTTTACATTCTAGACCTTCAGCAATCTTGCCATGTAGAGCATTCTTTCCATGTGTTTTACAGACATTTTTGGACACCTGGAAGGATAAACAAATAGTAGACACAAGCTGTAGGTAGAGGTAATGTACCACATTGAAGTTACATTACTAGTTCCAACAAATAGTCAATACAAAGAAACAAAGGCTGTTCTGTATCTATGCACTAATTTTGCATGACTGTTTCAGTGATAAAAGTACCATTGCTTTTCTGGTTGCCTACCCAACAACCTATGTGACACGAAGTACTTTGAGTGAAAAAATATTCCAGTGTATAAAAGCAGTAACAGTTAAATATAAAAGAAGAAAATTTCTTAACATTCCTTTCCATTCTAACATTTTTTTCAGGTTGGAACAGGTTCTTCCTATTCACTTCTTAGCTGTTGTCAAGGGTAAGTGCATTTTTCATTCAGTATCAAGTAACATGAAGGTATTTACATGTTTTTATCAAGTCAGCTTTGATAAACAGACTGTTTTATGGTACTTGCTTCAGTCCTTGAATATTATTATGATTCTTTTCTATACTGCTTCCAATTGTTCACCATCTCTTTTGCAAATGTAAACACCAAAAGTGTACTTTTTTTTTTTTTTTTCCTTGACGGGAAAAGAAATGAGTGGGTAGTTATATCTAATGAGCAGGGTCACTTGTAGAGATAAAAACAATTCTCTGCCTGTATACCCTAGCTATCTGTCCACAAATCTTTCTAAAACTTCATATTTAACTCTATGCTACTTAGGGTTCATAAATCCATATCATGCTTTCCATTATATGACTCTACCTGTGCTCCAAATCCCTTCCCCATTCCAAGGTGCACTTCAAATTCCTTGCTCCCAGATAATTTTATCCTTATTACTCATTATTTATTTTGTTAATTTTTGTACTATGATTGTATGCTGCATAGGGCTGTTGATGGACCAAGGCAAGATACAAGGCATGAAAGAGATTCTAAGGTTGAAGGCGATGTTCAGATTATCATTCTACATGTCAAGCAAAGATGGTAGAGATGAGGAAAAGCAGAAACTGAGAGGATGTATTTGTTAGAAGTGGTGATGGCAGGCAGGGAAGTACATGTTTCACTTCATTCATGCTGAATTTGATTTGTCAGATGAGTATACATTAAAAGATGTCAGAGAGAGAAGGCAGGACTTTGGTTTGCACAGGAAGGTTGTATCCGCACTAGTATATAGTGCAGAGGCAGGCACAGGTTCCGCCCCTGGAACTCATCCTCCCACACTGTCAAACCACTCAGCAGTCCCTGCCAGTGTTTTGACCTTGCCACTACTCCAGAAAACAGCCTGGGAACCAGCAAAGGTCAGGGACCACTCCCAAAGGGCAATTTAGATGAGATCTTCCTGATGTGAAAAGAAAGAAAATGTAATGCTATGGAAGGGGCCAGACTCTGATAGTTGCTCCCAAAGAGAGAATGGCTAGGATTTTTGTGCATGGATGTAGCCAAGAAATCATGTCTGGAATAGACTGGTGTATGTGTGAACACAGAGAGCTCATAAGGCATCTAGCAGCCGAATCACTCTATGTCAATGAGAGTACCCAAAGAGGAGATGTAGAGGGGTCAGAGAAACTGAAGAAGAAAGATGTGAAAATCTTCAGAGATCTTCATACCGAGTACTTGTCATTAGAAACATTTCAGCATGGGCCAGCTTCCTAAGCAGTTTCAATTTATTTTTCTGACTGCACTGTTCACCTCAGTAGTTTGCAGGGCACCTTCTATTATATTTGATGGAAATCTCATCAGTAGTGATTTTATCAACTTTCAAGACATTGATGAAAATATTGAAAAAGATTATATCTAATGCAGAAATACAGACACCTGCATGATGATTCTTTATTGACAGATGTTTTTGTGATCTGTCAGTTAGCCATCTCTTAATCTGGTGTTATGCTTTATTGTTAGTGTACTGTACTGTATTTTGAATAATAGTGTCAGACAATATGAAGTCATTCACCCTACAGGAGTCCAAATATAGCTACATAACTGTTTTCTCAAATAATCATAATCTTGTCAAAGTATCACATCAAATTCTTTCAGAAAAACTACTTTTCAGAAAATTATCTTGATCATTTACATTCTTCACCCTTCACTCCTTTTTAGCTGAATCCTATGTGACTCTGCTCTCTTCTTACCTCTCAGGATTCACTTATTACACTATCCAGCCTGTGGTTACTCCAGTATTCCTATTTGCCTTCCATTAGTAGTTGCATTATACTAACACCTTAAGAGTTGTTACATTTTTTCTGGAAGTTACAAGTAAATAACATCAGTCAATGCATATGAGGAACTGATTCCTTAAGGACTCTTTGATGTAGAAAAAGATTTATTAAAGACTGTCTCTATAAGATGTTTTTTCAAATATATTTTTTCAAATCCACCAGTTGGCTGGTGGATGGATGAAGGACTTCATCTTTCTCAAATGATACAAACTCATAGATCATCTTTCCAAATGCAGAAAATATATATAAACTGAGCAACTCTATATTTTCCTTATCTTTAATATTTTGATCACCTCCATGTGCTTCATCATTAGAAATTACAGTTCTTACTGCTTTGTGTCCAGGTTCCTAGCACTAGTTCTGCGCTAGGAACCTGGACAAACAGCACACAACTGTTTGACTCCTCTTTTCCTTATCACATCAGTTTAGACTGTTCACATCTCCTTTGACTGTACATTGTATTTGCATTCTAGTGAGGAGATTTGATCCCCTAGCTGTGACTCACAGAGCATCCTATTTTTATAGCTCTCTCTCTCACTGGAAAATAGCCCAATGCTCTGCTAAATTAAAACTCCTCCTGCACAAACAAAGTTTTCTGCCTCCTCCCTGTACTCGCTCACTGACCCAGCAGTCTTCTATTGTACTTTCTATAGATTAAAAAGCTTGACAGAACCCCTGTCAAAAACACATGAAAAGTATAGAAGTATTAGGCAACTAAGAGATGTTTTGAAGCAAAAGACAAGACTAGCTGGTCTACAGTGGTAAAGACTTTCAAATGTAAATATTAGACATTAAATAGGGGCCCTAAGACATGTTCATTACACAATTAGATTGCATGCAGACTATCAGAATAGCAATATGTGCAACCTAATAGGGATAAACCAGAATTGCGTTGCTCTTTCATGCTTAAGAAACATGCCAGGAAAGCAGAAAACACTGCTTATTTTTTTACCATTACTTTGGTTAGTAGAAATTTTGACATTGTCCTAAGTGGGAAATGGAGCAGGGTTATATCCTAACACATGGTTCCCCTCCCAGGTTCAGAGTGTTATTGTCATGAGCAAACTCATTCAGCTTCTTGCAGCTGTGATAAAATTGTAAAGAAGCATTTTCTCCTACAGGAAAAAAGGAGAGGGCTGATGAACAGTAAGCAAGGAGATGGATCTACATGCTCTGCTAATGTGGTGACTTCCTCTGTATCTGAAATAGCTCTGAAAATGTTTCCAGGAATCTGATATGAGGTGCTAGTAAAACTGGCTCTGCTGGCAGTTAAGCGTTTATAATTGACAAAGGTCAGCTAGATTGCATGAGTTTCAGTGATGGAAAAATAAAACTCAACATATATATTAAGAGTGTTCAAAAGTTATAAAGCATTTAAAATCCATTAGCTAAAATTATCTTTCCAGATAATTCCAACAGGCATAAACAGTAAGCACATACTTCTAAGAGAATTTGTGCTTTTGGACAGTCTTAATGTTGCAAAATTTTAAAAAATGTAATTGTTGTGGGGTGCTGATACATTCCAGATTGTGAACTGTCAGTGCCCCTGAAGGCAAAGTTGTTTCATAAGCTTTAGCATCTTTAAGACTTTTTTCCCCACACACAAAAATTTCAGAGAAATCAAAGCAAGATATTGTAAAGGTGACAAATTTGATGTTATCTGAATTGCCAGGAAACTGTGTTAAGAATGTACAAATCTTTACAAGGTATAGCTGTCTCAGCTTTACATCGCTATACTTCTTGCATGAATCATTAGGATCTAAGATCATAATAAGCACTTACTAATTTAAAAGCCTATCCAAACACAGTATCTTGATCCTAAAAGCCTATCCAAACACAGTATCTTGATCCTAAAAGCCAGGTGGATGTCTCATCAAATTTCCTCTGCTTTTTGCTCCAAAATTATTGAAACGAGAACAGTATATTATGATGCATTGAACATCTCATCACAGCAGATTACCGAATGTTTAGAGAAGCAAAAAATAGATTACTTTTTTTTCTGTTTGGGGGGCTTTTTTAACACTTGTATTGTTTCTAGAGGCAACATATAATCAGATCTTGAAAAGAACACTCATATTTTCCTTTAATTATGCCCATGTTACCCATCTCCATTTCCCCCACGATGTTAGGAATACCTATGATGATCTGATTAGTCATTTTGCAGAAGAAGAAGGTCTGCAAAGGACCGGAATCACTCACAGCCACACAACTTTATTCCCAACACCGGACAGCAGGGTGAGTGAAAGCATTTGGCATGTAAACAAGACCTCTCTGTTTATACACATATTGTAAGTATTAGGTGCTAGTGAGTTGTTTCTAGCAGACGTAGAACATCCGGATACTATTATATGTGGGAAAAAAAAGGGTTGATGGCTTACTTGGAATTAATGTTCACCCTTTTTTCTCATCTGTACACGAGAATGCAAAATCTTTTATAGCCTGGTACAGGTTGCTAAGACTACTTCCAAGCCAGTAGCTTCATATCATGTAGCACAGCCATGCAATTCTACACATGGTCAGAATACAAAAATTGCCTTTGAATTGTGAGGACAAATTTGGGCACCCACCTTAACTTTGGAAGTGTCATGTCTGTCTTAAAAATGGTAGTTGAATGAGATCATAAGATAATTCTTCAGACTGTATGGACACAAAATTAACTAAAACATTCAGCACTTGCACTCTTGGTCTTGTTGGATTTGGCTTGTACTGGCCACTGCAGAAGAAAGGATGTCTACTGGTCTGGGAACACGCTGTTCTGGTCACCTCTTAAAAAACAGAGAAAGTTGTCATTATTAGTAACTGAATTAAGCACAGAAAGTTTATCAATTGTCACATCTCTAGAGCCAGACAGAAAACAAAAGCCAAGAAGGAAATAATGAAGACACATATTTATGAAGTTCTTAGAAAGTGAAACCTCTATCTGCTAGTGTCTGCTGTTCTATAATGCCGCAAGTGTCAAAACGTATTTCTATTATAACTTATTACTTATATCCCTCTAGATAAATGTTATCATTCAAAAACAAACAGATTACAAGCCTTTTCACCATCATTTTATTTAGATGAAGCTAACCTGGTTTTACCACATTTTGTTTTAAGTGACCCATTTTTTTGGTCAGGAAGATCACTACCCTTAAGTTTCAAAATAATTACATCTGTGACTTTAGTGACACTTTGTTGTTAAAACACAGGTAAAATGCAGCCACCTTCAACACAGAAAAAGCCAGCCACCCTCCAAAAAAAATGCCTCCTGAGAATGTCCAGACCAACCTGTACAGTAGCTCCAACAGCAGCCAGCAAGTTCAGAATAAAACCAGGCAAGTCAGCTGGAAACCAGCCAGGTGGCAGTCCTAATTTGCACATAAACAGCAGCTCTTCCATTTAATAAACCCACATAGCTTCATGGCATTGTGCCCACATACATTAGCTGAAAGCCCACATATCCATTTTTTTTCAGTGCTAACTCTCTTTTTCATGCCTGCTGGCTTCCAAAGAGCATATGCGGTGTCCACCAGCTGGACAGAAGTACGCCTTTTCCATCAGCAGTGCTGCCATACCTGTAGCAGAGCAATGCACACCATTCCCAACGGGATCACCTGGCTTCTCCACACTGTACAAAATTCCACAGCAGTACTGCAATGCTCCACTGCTCTTGGAGGGAACCCTCATTTAGGAGCTAATGGCTCTAACCCCTAACTCACCCACAGATTACACAACTAAACCTTTTTCCTTAGTGGTCTCAGATTTATATAAAATTTTATGTTCAAAAAAGGTGAAGTGGTATAGTGGAAACAGATATTACTGTTCAAGGTCATCACAGACTGAATAAGCCACAGAAAAAGGCACAAATAATGCAGTAAGATCACATGCAAAGCTGTCATTTGGATTTTTCCTGGAGTAAGAAAACAAGACTTCAATGTGATTTCTATTGCCTTCCAGAATGCTGCCAGGATGCTGCTCAGATGCATCTTATACCTTCATTTGTCTGCTGTTTTCTCTTGTTGCTGCTCTAAAAAAACCCACAGCAATGGAAAAAAAAAAGCAAACAAAATATTTTATGAACAACTAAGACACTGAATAATCACTTTTTAAATTATATTCTTGGTATTAGCAAAAATATGTTTGAAAGACTCAGAAGCATAACAGTAAAACAGTGCACAGACTGTAGTTCATATTTTGTAAAGGTACCTTTTGTGGCCACACCACATTTACTTAGACAGATAAGGAGAAATGGAGGTTAGAACAATGACAATTTGTTCTATCTGTGGCAGGAAATGCTAATGAAACAATTTGCCAAAAGACAATTACAGGGGTGACGCTAATTGTCTTCTTGTTGTTGCAAGAGAAGAGATAAGAAAAAAAGAGATACATTTTGTGGATTTTTTCTAAGCATTCTTCACATTCCTCTACCTGCTGCTGACAGTGACTTTAGTAGCTGACCAGCATTCCTTTAAGGAGCAAACAGATGGCTGGTATTTAAAAATCTCCACCCTTCCGTGTTTGGATCAGGACCAGATTCAGTGCTGACACAGTGAGTTATACATTGAGTGGAAAGAATACAACGATCAACAGAATAATGGAAAAAGAAAGAACATTTTCTAATAACACCACTTCTTCTCAGAAAGGCTGTTCTTTTTTAACTAGTCACAGTGTTTGACACCAGAAGTTGTTATGTGATGACAGTGAGCTTAGATTTAATTATGATTAAAGTGATAGGGTTCTGGGAAATGTCCCCTGCATTGGTCTGCTTTCTTGGAAGACCAAAAAATGGTATGAGGCTGTGCCACGCCTGACTCACAAATAGTAGGATTGTACCTTGTGACTAACCCAACCATTGTATTTACTCACAGGGTGAAACACTACCCATTCATATATCATACCTGTGCAAGTGAGTTACTGACAACAAGAAATAGCAATAGTATGCAGGAAAAATATGTGTATGTTTAATCTGTCATATTTTACAGCATGGGGACATGCTCTTCTAACTTGGATGGCTAAAACTGCACATTTAAATGCTGCTGCAAGACATAAGCACTGTCCTCACCTCCCTTTTTTAATCTAGCTGAGCTGAAGTTCACACTCACAGGGGAGTACTGTTGTACAGGTCTCCAGGATCAAAATGCTCCATTCATTCCTGAGACTGTCCTTTTGGGAATGCTGTGACAAATCAGAAGAAATACATTTATTCTAAAGTAAGCAACTACTTCTGCAATCTTTTTGATAGCAATGATGGGCTGATATTAAAGACCTTGAGTCCATTCCTTTCTCTAGCAGTTTTTAGGTGTACTGAGCAGCCACAGAGATCAGACCAGATGCTTTCCCTCATTCCCTCTGTGGAGGTACTAGACTGAAGGACCCCCAACATAGTTTCTATTCTCTATACTAGCTGCTTATTACTCTACTGAGAGCAAAACAGACATCTATTTTGTCTGTTACTTTTTTTTTTTTTCCCTCATGGTTTTGTTCTTTGTGTCTCAGCCTGCTCAGACCCTTGATTCTGGGCTGAATTGAGCTCTACAGGGACTGTGTTGCAATTTCAGGCTTCTTCAGGCATTTAACCTAAAGCTAAGATCTACGGCTGTAGCACATTTCCAATGAAACAAGGAGTTTACATATATGCAGACCAACTCAACCTACCTACAGCCTTGGTTCTAGCAAGAAAGCATTTATTCCACTAGTACAAGCCAGCCTGTGTATCCAGAGGATGCTACCTGTGCTGATCTTGTAACTATGCATAAAGTAAAAAATGATTTGTGATAGCTTTGTGCTTATAAGGTCAATAACATCATTAATATTTCTTTAAGTTATGACTGAAGATGGAATGGATGAGGAGTACATTATTTTGGTAGCTGGACTCACTGAGGGATGTTTTCAGGCATCTGACTGATGACTTTTATGAAACAAAGGCATACATACATCCAGGTGAGAGTAAAGTTAAATAGCTTATTCTCAATTATTTAATATTGTTCATTTTTAAAATACATGTAGCTGTCCATCTATCTATATGACAATCACAATTAGGAAATCATTGGCTCTTCTGGCTGTGGCATGACACTTTTTACATATCAAAGTTCAGATTAATAAGTACGCAAACTGTCATAAAATTCTGCATGCTCTATTGAAGAAGATGCATTAATATGACATGTATGAGGACCTAACACTCATACTAGTATGATTTTTGTTTTCAAGTGAAATAATTTTTTTACTGTTGTATTGGTTCACATCAACCTGAAATAGAAAAGATTGTTGTTAAAAGATGCAAAAAAAATTTAACATAATGTAATACGAAGTTTTACAATATACCTTTGGGCTCACTTCTCTGTGAGGACATCGAGATCGTGTCTCCCTCAAGACAAAATGGCAACCATAATGAAAATATGTTAAAAAAAAGATTATTAAACCAGACCCCAAATATTTGTTCATTTTATGAGAAAAAGTGAATATAAAGTCCTGAACATTATAAAATATGGATCAGTTATGCAAGCAGTACTAATGAATTTGAAGAAAGCTTTTTAGTCTCCCAAGTAAATATACAATTAGGCAGTTTTTATTTATTCAGGAGATAAGAACAGGTTGAAGAAAATGTAAAGGCTCTTTGGTAACTTAGACAAACTTTTATGTCTACTGTCTGTCTACTTTGGAAATAGCCCTTTATGTAGTGCAGGTAAAGGCACTACATAACAGCAACTGCAGCTACAGCGGTATGTGGATTAAAAGGTAACCCGAAAGGCTTTTTGATCTGCCAAAATCTCACCTAAACTTGATATGCCCTGATTTAGCAACCTATTATACATATGGTCTTACAGTTCTTCTTGTTGTTCACAACTTACTATTTTCCAGGACAGGCAGATAATATGGACTGACATGGCTATAAAGACTGAAGCAGTTCTCTTGTAACCCTGGTTCAATTTCACAATAAATTCTGCAAATTCAGTTTGAGCTGCACTGTGAGATGTACAGGAGCCCTTAACTAAGCAGCTTTCCCAGGGTGTGCAGTTCATCCCAAATGTCATCTTGCAATTAAGATGCTCTTTAAGTCTTAAGTCCTTTGATCACTTGTGATTTAGGCTTTTCTGTCTTTTGTTTCTATTTGTAGTTCAAGTTAGCTAGAACAGAGTTTGTCTTTTCATTCTGTCATACAGAATCTATTTTGGTCAGGCTGCGGGATAAATCTGGGGCTTCCACAATCTTTGACAACAGAAATACTGAATACTAACATCATTTAACCAAACTTTTAGTACTTGTGATGTTATCTACATGATAGTTATTTCAGACTATAAAACATATGTTATTAAAAATAATCTAGACAATGGATTCTACTGGACACAGCCTGTCAGGTAGCAGCAAGAGCAGGACTGGTACACAAGGGAGATGAGCCAGGAGCTGACAGTGATCACAGCACAGACACGGCAGTGACCATCTTGACCAGGGCACAGTCCTGAAGCATCTGAGCAGGACCAGGTTGGTCACAGTGACAGGTCCCATCAGCAGTCCCAGACATGGTGAGGAAATGAGCCATATCTGGGGTCCATCCAGTCAGGAACAGCAGGAGGCAGGGCCAGAGACAGGACTGCAGACAGGGCAAACCACAGTGCAGGTCCAAGGTCCACCAGTAAGTCAGTCAGTAAGTCAGGAACAGGTCTGGGCTGGGCACGGGCTGTTCTGAATATTCACTGTTCCTAAGAAAAAACAGCCATTTATGCCCTTATGGGCTGGTCTTGCTCCCCAGCTGATGTCTTTCAACCTGTAAACTGCCCTTAGGACATCTCTGACCCTGTTAGCATGAGTACTCATAGCTGTACCTATTCATGTACATTATCAGTCATGTGAATGACCAAAAGACATGATCACTGCTTTTTAAAGACTTTTTGTACCAATAACTTGTTCAGCACTTGCTCTGACAGCTTTCAAATCAGTTCAGAATAAATCAGTATATTCAGATGTCAGATTGTGATGAGCATCTTTTCTAACCATTTACCACCAGCACAGATATAAAACATTATCTTTCTTCCACCTGTCACAAACTTTCAGCCTTAGATTCACTATCTGCAGATTAACTTCTCCTGAGATTCTGAACCATCAGCTAGTCACAGAAGTATTTTAATATCCTGGGCCAACTTAACTTCCTTTAATCTCAGCATCTGGGATTGCTAATATCTTGATGGAAAAACAATACAACCACTTTTGGCCCCAGATATGATGTCTTCAAATAGTACGACCATCTCCCATTTTCTGGCCAGTTTTCAGTAGCACATTCAGACAATCCATTATGTAACCATGTTCCAAATCCAATTTGTTCTTTAATAAAGTGTTCTACTGTTACCCATCAATATTGCATCTGGTGACTTTCCAGGGACAATAAAAACCTATAGCAAGGTCCTTGGTGGCTATCAGGAAATATCTAACAGCACTCAAAGTGTTCCTAGAAGTGAAACAGGAGAGCACAGAATCTTTAGAAACTGAAACAGAGACATCAAGGTACAAGATAGAATAAGAATTAAAATGCTTAAGCATGTTGTCTATCAGTAAATGTTTCCAATGTTTAAAAGATGGGAATTAAAAATAACAGTAGTAAGAGAGGGAGAGCATTGTAAAATAAGGAATTTTTTTTTTTCTCATTACTTCTAAATGTTTCTAAAGATAATTTATGTTTCTAGCCTGCAAATTATACTTGGAAAGCTGCACTTACTTGATTCAGTAGACTGTAACTGCAAATGCAGCTGTTGAAAACTGAACTGTTTATTCTTTTGCTGTGCTTTCCTGGCTGTGACCAGATGCAACCAGCTGTTAACCAGTTGCTTCTCTCTGCCCATCGCCTGGCAACATGATGATCAACAAGCCCTACAAAATGGTTATAACTAACCAGAAATAGGAAACAGTTTGGACATTTACCTCCAAACCGATGATATAGTGATGCAGTATTTATTTATTTAAGATTATGAATCTGCTCATAGATTGATTTTAGTATGACTAAATTTGTATTTAAAGTTATATGCTTAAAAATGAGCTTAAACACATGTTCAACTAAGCATCTATGAAAGTAAAACACAGGCAAAAGATACAGACAACATGTTTTAATGTACAGTCTTGCAGTAAATGCTTTAGAATATGAACAAAAATGTTCAAGGCACTGATTACATTCCCATAGGTAATGCAGTATTTGTTCCTCTATTCTCTACCATATGGCACACAACTGAGTTTCCCTAGCCCATATTTAATATGCACACTGTTTAAACACTGGATTATTATGGGTTCTTCCTAAGCTTTGCAATATCATGGTAGCACCTCAGAACTTTACAAAAGGTATTGGATTTATCTCACACCTCTTCTATGAGTAAGAATTATTGTTCCTCTTTTTATGGAAGAACGTCAAAACAATCAAAATATCATTAATTCTGCGTGTCCGCTTTGTTAAATATGGACTCTCTTTTTTATAATATTTTACATAGTACAAGTACAGACTCCAGTTCCAGCTGTAGTGCTTAGTACTTTTTTTTTTTAAGTCAAAGCCCAAAAATATTGTGGCACTTTGAAAATAAAGAACATGTAATTCCTCCCTAACTTTGAAAATCTCATTAAAAGTGACTTGCCAAGCAGAAGGAGGGCTGGCATAAAATTATTTTTTTGCAGGCCTTTTTCCACCAGCAATATTCTGCCTCTTTCAGATTCTGCAATCATTCTGAGAAACATTTTGCACTTTATAACACTGATACTGGTTCTAGAGGAGGACATCTTCCACTGTGTAAGCCTGGAGCTCTAGAGTAAAAATTGGATGTGTTGCCACCAAGAGAGACTAACAGACAACAGCTGAACTAGGAATTCATGGTTATTTTTAAATGTGAAGTTTCCTTGTAAATTTAATGCTCCTTTAAGATGGATTTTTGGGCATAACGAGAGATCAATTGTCATTCAACACTGACACTGGCATAGTTTATCGCTTGGAGGAACTGCAGTTACTACAAATAAAAGCTGTGAATGAAAGCAGGATAATTGATTCTGGAACCACTGAGGAGCTCCAAAGATAATTCCATATGACCCCTCTTCTGTTTACTCTTCATGATGAGGTAATTCGCTTGCACAAATTCAACTTAGATATCACCAACCTAAAACACGTCTGTATTTATTCGTTTTTACTGATTCATAAAAGAATTATGAACAGAAGGCCTTTTCTACAGAAATTACAAATGTCTTTCAAACAAAGAAACTCTTTTAATCTTTCAAGCCCAAACTAGTTTGCCTAGCAATGAAGAAGGCTGACTTTTTGCAATCCTTAATGGTTTGAAACCAAAAAGCATATCAAATCTCTCCTTCCTGAACAAGCTCATTCAGAAGCTAGCCAAAACTCATGAATGTTCATCTAAGTGAACGTAAGAAAGTGGACCTAGCACTTGCTGGATTCATATAAAGATCCAGAACTGAACATACCTTGATGGTACTGGAAATGATCTACTACAAATGCACAGAAAGCAGATACTCAGTTGTGACTTTGGATCTCTTTCCAGCTTAACTTTGCCAGCTGTAAAATCTTCTTGCCTTATTGAGAAGAAATTGTATGATAACATCACCATGTAGAAGAGATTCCTGGTCTTCTCTGGAATGACATACCCAACCATAGTGGTGGGGAAATGTCTCTCATTGCTAGAATCGCTTCTTTCTCTGCTTGTTCCAGCATTTTACATGCAATATCAATTGAACAAATTCAATGTCAGCAACAAATGAACAAAAAGCAGCTGCAACTTTTCTTCTATAACATTTGACTGCCTCCTTATTATCAATGTAGCCCAGGATTTAAATAAAATCTGTTGCTAGGTAAAGAACAGCAGACTGAAATCAAATCTCAGGAAGACAAGAGGTATAATGATAAAAAGCATTTCATTTCAGTGCAAAACATTTCAAAAGTTTATAGCTGAGTTAGAGGGGTTTTAATGATAATATACATGCCCAATTAATGAACTAAATCTGCAGCATGAGTAATGCTTGTGACCATCTCAGATTGATAATATTTTTTCATATTATTATAAGATATCTCAGTCATTTCACTACCCGTCACAAAATTCAAGCATCTTATGGGGGCTTTTTTGGTTTTTCTTGGTTTTGTTTTTTTTTTCTGATCACAAGAAGCATGAGCATGGGCATCTTAAGTCGACTATGCTCTGAACCATTATGAATCTGCTTGCACATAATTTCCAGTTTCTTAACGTTTGGAAGCCCAGAAAGTGCATCTCAAAGAATAAAATCAGCAGGCAAATAAAAAACCACCCGAAGTATGTTTTAATGATTTTAGGATATCTCAGGGCTATCTTGGGACTTGATTCATATTTAAATTTCTGGCATTACCAACAGTGATATTCCTCGACATGGCAGTTAAGATAACTGCTTTAATCTCCATTCTACATTCATAATCCAATGCCAAAGCACAATCCTATTCTACATCTGGCACTTGTAAGCCTCATTGTTGGGACATATACTGCTGAAACAATTCTTTATTTTCTAAAGCAGGTGCTTTTTCTAAAGATTCAGAAGCCTTGTTATTAATTTCCTAATTTTTTTTTAGTATGCCCATAAAGAAAGACTTCTGTATGTCTGCAAATAGTGATACAAGAAGAGGCCCTGAAGCATGATAATGATTAATAAAATATAAAAGCAAAGCTTTGCTTTCCTGTTGCTTTGCATACACAATAATAAAACTTCTTCCCTGGTAGGACATAAAGTTAACATCTCTTTCTAAATTGCTTCAGCACCTATGCTTACAAATGGTGTTGAGGTTGAAGGAACATAAACATAATTTTATGGCATAGCATACCCTTAGTAGAGAAATGATGTGCACTATCTAAGAAAGAGGCTCTCTAAAACATTTTCAAAGACTATGGTTCCCATTAAATTGATGAGTTAGGAGATCACAGTGAGCGTTGTCACATGCCAAAAGTCGGGGCCGATAAGTCTACAGGACACACATTTAATCCTCAGGAGGAAGAAAGAAAAACTAACAAGGCAATACTGAAATGCAAAAGCAAGAAGCAGCTGGCTTTAAACTAATGCCTATTTAGATGGTGTAGAAGGAAATAGGCCAACTTTAAAAGTAATTTAGAGGAATCCTATTTTTACTATATCACTAATTACTGAACTTCATTAATAAGTTCTTTACTTCTTAAAACTCCATTAGGCATATCTACTTAAGAAAAAAGTAATCATACATTAGTTCTTCAATGCAGCAAATCATATTACAGTTGTATTTCAGGGTGGGATGTCATCATTATGAAGTTCACAAGCTATAAAGCTCTACAAGGTACTTATGAAAAAGAGCAAGCACTCTAATAGAGGAAGAATTTCAATTTGAATGTACTAAGAGTGCAACTCAACAAGAGTGCTGTTGTTAATTATTACAGAATCACCACATAGCAATGGAACTGTATTCCCTGCCTTTCTTACCCTTCCTCTGTAGGGAAGGAGGAGGCAGGATATGAGTTGCATAGGATGGATGCATGAGAATGGCTGCAATAAAGCAGTTCTGAATTGGTTTCCAACTTTAGCTTCAAGGGGTAGCTAATGTTGCATAACTTACAAATACTGCATGGTCATCTAGGAAATGAAACAATCACAGTTACTGTTCAGATGAATCTCACTGATGCGCTTTCACATTTGCACTCCTTTGCCGGGGAACAATCACAGAAGCAATGGCTCTTCACCACAGAAGATGCTGGTTAACGCAGTTTAGCCAAACTCCAAATAATTTCTACTTCTTTGAATTGCAGTAATTCTTAGAAATTCCATCTGATATCAACATCACATTGTGCTATGCACTTTGCAGACACACTGAAGTTTAGGACAGTACTGGAGAGTCTATTAACTGAATACAGTGAAAGTAAGACACACTTATTTACTAAGTAAGTAGGAGTGAGTAATTTGATCAAGGCTGCACAACAAAGCTCTGGCAAAATTTACAGGAAAAGATAGATATCCTAATGTAATGTTTTAAATGTTAGAGCAGAAACTGTAATAAACACTCATGAAAATGCAAAACAAAGAAATACCCAAACTTTCAGACACAATAATTACAGAAAAAAGTATTCTTTTTAGAATAAAAGATTAAGTGTTTTCTTTTCCAGTGACAGAACCCAGAATCCTTTTAACTAATTTGTTGAAGAAATATGCCACAGTGGAATTTAGTATGACTGATTAAACTATGTTAATACATTTTCCAGCTTTGGGTCCTCAGTCCCATTGCCCTATCTATGACCTTTCTAACTCGGGAATTATGTTACTTGTTCTACTAACAAGCATCCATCCATGCCACAGGATATCATGGTGGAACAGAAATTATTTGAAGTGCAAGCACAAAACAAAGAGTACATGAAATTATGAAGCACACGTATGTGTGTGTATTTGCTGAATATACTACCTCTGATGATATTACTGCCACTATATAAAATCATGATCTAAAGTGATATCTAGAAGATAAATCTCTCTCATTTTGTCTAAGTGCAACCCGTAAAACAACCTTGTACACATCACAATCCCAGTATCACAGAATCACAGAATCACAGAATATCAGGGATTGGAAGGGACCTCGAAGGATCATCCAGTCCAATCCCCCTGCCAGAGCAGGAACACCTAGATGAGTTCACACAGGAAGGCGTCCAGGTGGGTCTTGAATGTCTCCAGAGAAGGAGACTCCACAACCTCCCTGGGCAGCCTGTTCCAGTGCTCTGTTAATAAGGTGTTCTTATGCAAAGGTGCCACCTAGGGCAAACTATCAGCTGGGAAAATCATCTACCTTTAGAAGTAACTTGTATGGAAAACTCAGTATGTCACTTCTCACCTTTGTTTATTCTCATATATATCTCACTACTGCAAAATCACATATACATGATGAATGTAATGTATACACGTTCTGTTTGGTGATTGTTTTCATGACTTTCCTTGGAACTGTTACTAATGGTCTGACCAGTTCACCCCTAAGATCTGTTTGGAGGACAGTGAGCTGAACATCTGATCCTGAAGGTATCAGCAATCCTCCATGCCTTTTTTCTTCGGGCTAACACTATTGTAAGCTCCAATTTAGAGTCTACAGGACAGAAATAGTAGTAACAGACTGGAAAATCAGTCTATGCAGCTGTATCATGAATCTGTACCAGATTCAAGCCTCAGGTACCAACCCAGTAAAACATGTAAGCACATAAGAGAGCTAAACCTGTGAGCAAGAGCAGGACAAAACAATCTTAATGCAGATCTGCATGTGGCAATACAGTTTTTCTTTAAAAAATAATATAACCTAACTCCAATTGAAACCTGTCCATTCTTGCTCAACTATATATGGCTTTCCTAACAATATATGCCAAGAAAGATGTATTTCTCTTCTCAGTGTCCTGTTATCTCATCCCTTGACCACTTGGTCCTGCCTTTCCTTCAAAAATCTTGTGAAACCGCACCACCTTAGCCAGAAGGCTGCAAGCTGCCTTTGGGTACCAAACAAAACTAAGAAAAAGGAGTTGTCTTACCACCATCTCTTGATCCCTCGTGGGAGTAGTTGTGTTAATTACCAAAACTGAGAGGAAATTATTCCCATTCTCACTTAAGGCCCCTTTAAGGTTGAAGCAGTGTGAGCCGACCCAGTGTAAATAAGGCTCATTAAGTTTAATGCTGATCATGTCTGGCCAGTGTTAGTGCAAGCAAAACTTTTCCTTGCCCTTTCATTACTATTTCTACTACAGCACCTTCTGTTTACTTCCTGAGACCAAGGCAATTTTTAGCAATTTATGGACAAATAGTGCAATCTTAACCTGTACTGGGAAGCAAGGGACATGAAAGAGTGGCTGCCCCATCTTTTCTCATTCTTATGGCTAAGGGCAAACTATTCTGAAGGGGGAAAAAAAATCTACTTTTTTTCCCCATCACATTTTTTTTGCATTACATCAGACAAATTGTTCTTAAAAAAAAAAAAAAGGTAGAATTTCTACTGTAAAGTGTCTGTGGTAACAAGAGGGTTTTTTTCATTCAAAATGTAAATGCTGGTAGTATCAACATCTGGAGGACTGTAGCCTTAGGCACCATTACAAGAAGCAAGAGATTTGGACAGGATACATTCAATCTTGCTTTAATGGTATGATGTTCTGCCAAGATAAACTTCTAAGCTTTGACATATTTTATTTTGAAAAATGTTATCGTCAGGTGTAAAGGAAATTCCTCTTCACTGAGGAGAGTTTTGTAGCAGTGTATCTGATGACATAATTACTATGTGACTACATATTTCATGAACATCTTTCCTGACCTGAATATACAAGAAGCAACAAACATTCTTTCTGATGACAGCCTCATACTCCAGTAGATTCAAATAATAACAAAAGGAAAGGACTGAGATTCTCACTAAGGGTTCTCTAAGGGAATTATTTTGCATCAGCACACTGAACTTTAAATCCATTGCTCCTAATTAAAGCAAGTCAGACACTCAAAAGCTCCTTATGCCAAGCCTCTCTGCCTTCAGCCTTACTCAAAATCTCTTCTCAAGTTCTCACACCATTCCAAAGCCTTCACTTTTGCCATGCCTCACTTCCCACTTTGATTAAAAACCAGTTGCATCCTCCTGCTGTGACTGCTCTGATGTTATGGGTGACACCTTTCTCTCCAAAATTGTTCTTGTGCACACTCACATGGACTGCTCAAGACTATTGCTTAGGCTTCTCTGTTCATTTTTGTTCACTTGGTTCAACTGCAGCTTGACGAGACTTCAGAAAATCTCAAATGAGGATGCACTCACCATGTACACTGCCCGGGACTCTAACAGCAGAATAAAAAGTTCATGTTTGGCAAAAGTGAACATGTAATACAGTCTTACACATTTACCTCATGAGCCTTTAACCACCAAGCAGACATTTCTATGGAGTGGGAAAAAAGGAGGATGTGAAATTCAAATAGAATCATAGGAAGCAGACAGCTCACTCAATGCCAACATTTCCAAAGGCAACACATAATCACAAGAGTGACCCAGGTACTGTTAAATTCAGTTCTGCAATGCTTAACTACTAGGCACCCTCAAATTAGGATGTATGCTGCTGAGTACTGCTACTTAGGGGCAAACATCTGCTTCCAAAGAGACCTGAAACCACTTTTCTTAGGATGTTGGAGCTCTCTGCTCAAGAGAGCTTATAGTACAGGAACATACTTCAAGTAAATAATACTGTGGTGATTGTGGAAAAGAGTCTCAGCTGGTTTAAATTGGTGTAAGTTTACTGAAATCAACCAAATAAAAGTCAACTATGATGATGTGAATTAAAATCTCAGAATCACGTTGAAGTAGCAATGTTCTGTAATAAATCCATCAGAAGCACTAATAAATCCTGGTTTTCCTTGGACTAAATTAAAATTCAGAATTTCACTGACAATCTCACTGCACCCCCCACAATACCATGTACTTAACAGCAGCTGCTCCTGGGATGTCATTCCAAAACCTGTTTTCCAACAACTCAGACACATAGCTTCTACTTTCTTGGGTCATCTTTGCCTCTGCAATCCACATGCATCACAGATGTAAAAAGTCATATCTTTTATATCTAATTCAGTTTGTACTTTTTCACTGTAGCATTAATGTAACACAACATGAGTATTTCCCAGAAGAAGTATTTGTCATTATAACACAGGGCTCAATTCATTCACTAAAGGAAAAGTTTGCAGAGCTCCTGGAAGTAGCCAGCTTCAGATAACGAGACCATTGGATTAAATATAGGTTTAGACTTCTTTTTTTAATCTTTTCCTTTATCTCCATCCAAATCCCCACTCCCTTTTGGCTGCTGTCACTACAGCACTTCAGATTCTGGCACAGAACCAGTAAAGGAGGTATTTCAAGAGATGGTAAATCAACTTACTCAACGCTCTCCCTGGCTTCCTTTCTCAGAGGTCAAATATGTTTTTAAACCAGTAAAAGAAGTGAAAGTTCTTTCAAGTTTCACTTCTCATAAGGCAGGACAAGCAGAGGCGGGTTTTCCAATATTCACCGCTAACAACATGCAAGTCTCTGAAAAGCCTCTTTTCTTCTCTGAGCATGGGGTATGCACGAAGGCATACTCATTATCTTTTCATATGTCATCCAAAATGCCAGAGACAAGGCTATCAGCATAATGGGACAAGGAATGTACATACACCATGTTTCATTATCCACCTTTATTTTTAAGGCAGATTTACAAGCCAGCTCCAAGAAAAAAAGAAAAAACAAAACCAGCAAAACAAAACAAAAACCCAGGGTTTATGTGTATATGGGAACTCTCTCAATGATAATTCATGAGAACAAACTTGCACAAATAACACAGTCTTAACATGTAGTTACGCTCTGTATATAATAATATCCCAGCTCCAAAGATATCAAAACATATATTTTTGTAAATATACTGAAAAATCTTGTATTCACATTACAACTAAAAAGTAAATGACTGGAATGGCACAATTCACAGACCAAGTAGAAATGCCACTGCATCTCAGAAGGAGGTGCAGAAACAGAGCATACATTTTTATAACCTTGTTAAACAGTGACACATCTTTCTATGTAATTACCCTGACTTCAGTTCAAATTCAGAAGTAACACAATCAGAATAATACAGCAAAATGTATATACATCCATCCTGACAGCTGGCCAAGCCAGACTCATCTATTTGTCAAAAGACTAATCACCACTTCAGCACTTCACTGCTGCATGTCACATTTACCTTTCATTTTTTATAGCAGTTGCTGACTAATGCTCAGCCTTTACTTTCAAACATGATGATATTCTATGAGAACTGGTTTCAACTGCTATTTATATGCTTCATTAGCTATTTTTTGAAGGTTAACATAAGACATGGGTGGGAAGGAAAGGAAAAAAAATTAGCATCACCAGTACAAGTATTGGATTGTTTGTCCAAATTAGTCTCAAAAAAGGACTTTATGAAAGTGATCCATACAGCATACTGGAGCTTGATGCAGTTGCCTGGCCGGCATTGGTTAGACTAGTGCCAGAATGAAACACACTACAGCAGTTTCAAAATGATTCTAAGCCCATGTTATTAGCCTCATGAAGAGACAAAACTTTCTGTCCTGAGCAGTGGGCCAGACAAATACTGTTTATATATCTTTTAGTACATGAGCTATTACCAGTGCAGTGTGCTTCATAGATTTAGCAGCCCAGTCCAGCTGAGCTAGAGACAGTCTTCATACTCCATTGCCTTATGCAGATATATTCTAAATTCTCTGTAAGGGCAGTTAATTAAAGTAACAGTGCAGTTCAGCCTATAAAGAAGAAAACCAGTACAGACAAGGATTCAATGTCTTTTTTTAATCTCTATATATTTCCGAAACAAATAGACAGTTTTAATCATTTACTATAGGATAAGTTGGAGTATAAAAACACACCTATACACACACACACATACACATGTACACAAACATATACACAGACATATGCTTCTATATAAATACAATACTCTTCTCCCACTCATACATTTACCTGTATCCACTTTGTTGCTACTTTTTGTAAGTATAGTAAACTACCAAAGCATGAGCTTTTCTTATTTACTTATAAAATAATTATTTCTGTAATATTTTTTTTCAGAGTAGGCAGAAAACTAGTCCTCAACACCATGATGCACTGGAAGGAGGATGTCTTCCAACCTTGTATCTGTATTGCTATCCTGCCAAGAACAAGTCTCTACCAGTAGTCTGAAAGCCTGGCACACAAAAGTGATTTTCTGCACTGATTAATGCTGATCTAGCTGCCTGCACCCAGAATACAAGTCAAAGGAGTGGGAATGCCAGCACTGTGCTAGCATGTTTGCAACAGTGATCTTGCCAGAACGCTACATATTTAGCACTCTGGAACTGATGCAGTGAAAATTGTTGTTGGAAGACTTGGGTAATGTTAGGATGGAAACAAAACATAATAAGTTTTCATCGTTATTTTCTTCCTTTAGCATAGATTTAAGCTCTTTTGAAATAATGTGTATTTCTGTATTTCTTTGCTAATGTGACCCATCTATTGTAAACCTCAATATTATGCAGAATTACATTTGCAGGTATCATGAACACTTCAATTCTGTTAAATAAAATTATGTCACTGGAAAACAAATATATGCACCATCCGTACAGAAAACCGCTAGCTAAACCTTAATACTGTAATGGCTCATAAAGATTAGATTACTGATGAAAAAAATACTCAATATGTAAAGTCTGATCACATGAACATAGCTGTGCACTACCAAACCAGGATTACCATTTTGGATATTTCAGTTAACAATAAACCAAGGAAGTCCCTCCTATACAATGATCAAAAGTGAAATTAATAAATAGTAAAAAATCAAGGATATGCTTGTATAATAGTGGAAACAACATTAAATATATGTCTTTCATTCTCCTCAGCTCAAAGTTAAATAGCAACATTTTTAAACTCTTTTAATTAAGGGCTGTAAGGACATTCTGTCTTTAACTGCTTCTTCTGCCTTGACATTTCAAGTTACCCAAATCAACAGTCATTAAAGACCACCAAATATTTTTTTATATATATATAAGCAAAAACCAAACAAGTGAGTAGTTTTAAATGAAAATTGGTTTGTTATGATGCTTTATAATATAATTCTGCCAAAACCATATGCAACTTCTCTCATTCATACCCTCTTCTGAGTGACTACAAGATTAACATGCAGTCCTGTCTCCTGTCTTGTACTGTCTTTTCTGACTGCACCTTGGCTTGCCACATGTGACTCGATGTTACTTGTTCAGGTTTTCTCTCTTTTTTCCCCGTCACTTTAAGTACTGAGGAGTGAGGCAGCAGAATTGCATTTATAACGCCACGAGAAACAGGTTTAGAGGGAAGCTGATAGGTCTAGATCTTGTAGTATGGGTTCAAATACTTCAGCAATATGTGGCAACACAAAATCTTTAAGCCAAGGCCAAAGTTACAATGCTGATGAGCCCTAAAACATTCAAAGCACTGCAAGCAACAGGAACCCAATGTTAAAGATGATCAGTACAATAAATGGTTTATTATTCTTTGTAGAGAAAAAAAAATCAAATTCATAAACCACATTTGTTGTGGCACTTGCTTGTAAAACTCTCTACTTCTGAAAGTCTGTAATCTGTCAAACAATTTTACAACAATTATATACAATGATCAGAACAAGACACTTCTTTCAGCCTCCTATTGATGATGGCTTACTTCAGAACAATTTTCTGACTTACAGACTGTGGCTCATACAAAACCCTCTTGCACTTGCCTGGAAAAACATAAGAATATGCTAAACATGTCAATAGATTGTAGGAGTTGCTGAAACAGATGCAAACCTGGGTTTTTGAGCCTGGTTTCTCATCTTTAGCGATAATTCATTTGTTTCACCAGGAAGCAAACAGCTTTTTCAAGGCTCAGGTATCCAAGATTTGGCAAGGGGGCTGAGAGTTTCACAGAAGCCCATGAGAATTAGCTCCAGTGACATTAAGGACGCAGCCAGTTCTCTATGGGAGGCTACAAAAGGCATACCAAAGAACAAGGAAATGGTAAGAGAGCCAAAGACTGTGGCATAGCCCTTCATAAATTTCTGCTTACAGACAGAGATACATCAATAATTCCTGTGACACACAAATAAACAAAACTTTGACAGACTGATTTACTAAAGCAGGAATGGCAATAATAATAAAACCATCAAAACTCCATAAAGGCCTTTAATGTGTCTGAAGATATTTTCATTACTGCAATAAGTGTTAAGCATTTCCTTTGCTGTTAACAGTTTTTATGGCAAAGCTTTGAAGAATGTCCCATAGGTTATCAGTAAAGGCTCTATCTGTTGCATATAAAATGAGAACAAACTAAACAATCCAGAAAACTGCTTTCAAGTAGTGGCCCAGAACTAAAGCTGGAATCACGACAGGACAGATCTGTTGCCGGTCCCATCTGGCACAGTCCCAGTGGAAGGAAGCCATACCAATTGACACCAGCTGAGAATATAGTTTGATGCATCCCCTTATTCACTCACTTAAGTCTATATTTTTCTTTTTTTCCCCTTTAATGTTCTAGTCACCAACACCATTCTGGCTGGTCACTAACAGTTCTTAAAGGCTAATCTTCCTGTTAGCTTGCATTTAAAAATGAATCTCAGATGCAGGAAATGAAAGCCTTCCTCTCAAACATAAAGCAGATTCCAACTGAAAACTAAAGAATTCACGCTTCAAACCACTCTCTGAGGATGTCTTTCTCTATTGGGAACATTTGGAGACGCTTGAAAGGGAGCTAATGAAGACAGGTTTATGTGACTGGTTATAATTTTACCTTCCCAACTGCACATTTCACATTTGTCTCTGTGAATTATCTGGTAAAATATTTCATGATAATGAATTCTTTAAAAGGGTTTGCAACCAGTGAAATATTTTGAGCTAAAGTTTCAAAAACATCTAGCAACATGAACTTCCATAAAAATGTACACATGGCTAACTGCTCAAAAAAATCATAGAATCATAGAATGGTTAGAGTTGGAAGGGACCTTAAAGATCATCTAGTTCCAACCCCCCTACCATGAGCAGGGACACCTTCCACTAGACCAGGCTGCTCAAAGGCTCATCCAACCTGGCCTTGAACACTTCCAGGCAGGGGGAATTGAAGTTAAAACATTAAAGTTAAAACATTTAAGTATGCACAAACATAAAATTTTGTAATGCTTCAAACCATTAAACAACTGAAAATATTATGACAAAGCAGAGGGGGACAGGTAGAGAAGGAACTGGGTAAGAATCACGGACAATCCACATAAACGGTCTATTTTACAATAGATAAAATAGACCACAAAGATCTTCCCATGTTCACTGGTCAGTCTTGCTTACTAGGGCATTAAGATGATGTTAATTAAACTAAGCTTTTCAGAGAATTAAACTACTTGAGATAAACAATTCTTCCAGATGAAATGGTATTGTGGCATAGACCACTGTGAGAAAAGAAACTTAACTAGATGAAGCTGTCAGACCTCACCAGTCCTCTTCCCACCCGTCTATTACCTGCAGTGGGACAAGAGAAGCGAGAAGCTGCCCTTCAGTGTCGTTCTCTTCTCTCTGTGCCTACAAACTGTGAAATATATGGATGACTCTCCTGGGCTTGTCTAAATTAATTTTCCAAAGAGTTTTTCCCTAGCTTTAACAGGCAGTGGAGTGGGTATTGACTGAATATGCTCAATCCCTTGACTTTCAAAGAAAAATTTAAGACTAGAGCTGAGATCTACCATATTTGCTGTGGCTGAAGGACACAGTATAAATTTGCACTGATGATACTTTCAGAATTATTAACAGGTGACAGTTACTGTTTATTTGTAGCATAGTACTGCAGATTAGTGTCTCAGTGTGCTGGATGTGAATTATATTCAGCATAATTTAAAAGAAAAAGTGAAAAAGAAGCAACTGTACTGATCTACTTTTGCTAATTTTGTGCAAAACTTAACAAATCATTCTAAAAAAACCCAGGTTTATCATTGCTCTGATTAGGTACCGTCGAGCCATTTTTAACTGGCCTACTCGCCTGTTACAGACACAATATTTTGCCACAGCTATTGTCCTGAGATGCATGTGCATATTCAATGTGTTCATTGTGCCACATGTATTTATAAAACCAGAAATATAACACAAGAGCAACCCGACTCTACTGCTAAGTCACTGATGCTGTACGTCACCAAGCAGCAGACACTTCTGCAACAATTCATTTTAGGAAAGTTATACCTTCCTACTCATAAAGGAATACTTCCAAGAACGATAAATGCTTGTAAGTGATTTTACAATTAAGATATATTTTCATGCACTATGTATACATTTTAGAAGGAAGTAATTTTTGTAATAATGTGTGGGGGTTACAATATTGTAGAAGGGAATTTATCCACAGAGTTTATATTAATGTTTCTCGTTGCAGTCTGACTAAGAGGACCAATGAGGTATTTTTCTTTACAATCATTTTTGTGAACAAAGAAAATATTTGAATGCTGAAGTTTTATAAATTCATAATTTTTAAATTCAGGTACTTGATTTTTTCTTGGCCTAGTTTCTTGAGGAAAAAAAAAAAAAAAAGCACGTTCAATAGAGTTATCTGTTCCTTGATATGAGTTTTGAACTCACTAGGCAGTTTCAACAACTTTACTGAAGGGAAGAGGTCTAAAAAATCTCAAAAATCTTACAGTTTTATTTAAAATTGGAAACTGGAGAAAAAAAAAAGAGATCCTATTAATATTTCAATGAAGAAAAGTTAATAAGCTCATTCTTAATTAGACATCAAGAATTCTCATAAAAGAGAGACATCAGAAACCTGGCTCTCAACATTCCTTATTTCTATTACATTTCACTTAGTGGTCTTATCTGTAACTTTCTGAAGTTATTTTTGTTTTGGTTTGTTTTGCTTTAGAATACAACTGTAAGATACCAAATGCTTAGATGTTTATCTAGCCATATACAGGGTTTAAAAAATCTGTTGCAAGTAGGATGTTTTCCTGAGGAACTGCTATCAGCTTCTGCCAAATCTAAAAAACACATTTCTAGTCCTCCTGGTTTTAATGAAAATCTTCAAATGCTCTCTGAGCAGCCAAAAAGCAAGCTGAAGGAGAAGACTGGTACACAAATGCCAGTCTGACCAACCACTTTTGAAGAAATCAAATGTACACAGAAAGTACAGAAGGAATAAGACATTTTTCTTTTCACTATCTATTGAAAGATGGTTTCTGATGTATCTAGAATACTTAAACGTGGAGCATTCAGCCACAGTTACATGGTTAAATCCAGTATCTCCTCCTCTCTTAGCAGCCAGTGATATTCTATTCTATTATCAGAGTATTTCTTATGGATAATGTGACTTCAAAATTAGTTTTAATTAAATAGAATTAGTCCTCTGATTACTAGGTACTCCTTAAAATGCTTCTGAATGCAGAGGTGAGGTTGGCTAGTGACTGTAAGTGAAGTAACTCAAGTTTTTCAATGTCTGTGTTTGCACAATGTCTTGGTCATGTGAAACACTATACAAGCACTGGGTATTATGACCAGTATTTGAGAGTTTTCATGTCACAGGAATACCTGTGAATACATAGCACTGATGATGCCATTCTTTGCAGAGGTGGCATCCAGCAGCTTTGAGAGGCTGTGCTATTCTTTCATCTTAATGGATGATGATGACACACTCTGCAAGAACTTGTGGGAAAGTGATTGCTACCTCAGACTGTTACAATCAGCATACTAGGGAAATCTGCTTTGATTTCCATATGCGATATGGGGCAAGTCCCTTACCTTGTCTCACCTGAATGAGGGTAAAAGTTACACCACAGTCTACCTTCAGGAAGAGTGTCAAGATAAATATTTTAGATTGCACACACTCAGCAGCCACACAGCCAGGATCAGTACAACTACCTTGAAATTTTACTGAAAGTAAGCAGGAATAAATCTGCTGCTTTAATTCTGGAAGCTTCAAATACTATATACTAAATATAGTATACACTATACTAAATCTGACAGTACTTCAAATACCTTCAAATACTTCATCCATCTGAAAATGTTACTACTGCTGTCTCATAGGTAGTATTCCAGGTCCTTGTTTAAGAGAAAAACAAAAAAAAAAAAACCCAAAAAATCCCAGGTCTATGAGTGGTCATGCTTAGGTCCTTTCTAGTCCTACACATAGTTCCACATGTCATTTCTGCTGGTTGAGACAGAACAGGGATAAATCATTCCAATTCTGTCATGCTTTTGACAAGTCCACTTAGACCTGCCCCCTGCGATTAAGGAAACCCTTTATAAACCCTTTTTCCAATTTAACATGGAGTCATGAGAGTGTGTACATCTGACTAGCAAAGAAAACTGAGATGACTGAAACGTAACAAAGTTTGGGTGCCTCTGAAGAAGACAACTGCACACATATCAGGTCATACTGCCCTGTTTCTTTTGATCACCTTGGGAGTTGCAAGCTATAAGGGTGAAAGAAGTATGTGTGGCCAGAGAAACTTGCCTTACACAGCATTCCTTAATGAATCACTAACGATGAAAGGGACAATGTTCAGTAGCCCTGAACACCAGTAACTCACCCATGTATTATGCCCAGGTGTGTACGTCCAAGCTCTCAGCACAGTGCTTTGTCAGGCTCATTATTAGGCCAAATTAAAGACCACAGGATCTACTTAGATTCTTACCACTGTGAAAACAAAAGCATCTTTTAGCCTTTTAGACATGTTTTTATGCATCTTTTTCTACTTTTCCAGATAGTGAATTCTTACAATGCCCTAAAATGTTTGCTACACCACTGGTCTATAATGAGACTTAGTTTTAGTATCAGCACACCTTAATTCCCAAGTTTCTTCAGTGAAATGACATCATAATAAAATCACAATAACGACAAGTAATTTCAGGTTTCCATTTGCCTTGAGGCTTCTTGATATATGCCATTTCAGGGACAAAAGAGATCAGAGAAAAAAAAGTAAACGTTGATAAAACAACCCAAAGTATCAGCCAAAACAGCACAAAGACAGTGCAGTCCTTCCAAAGCTTTGCTCAATGTTTTCCACGTCTTTCTCAACTGTACAAGACAAAGTGATAGGTCTGGGGTTTTAACAAGTCTCTTTACCTGAACAGAGTCAGTGCTCATAAACGGCAATGTTTCTCAGCAGACTGCTTTCCATTTCCTGTTCAGTTGGGGTTTTGGTTTTGCTTTGGTGGGGCTTTTTGTGTAATGAAAGTTACTTTAAACCATTTGTCTTGAGTGTTACCCCTCATAAATGTTCACATCCAGAGTAATACAAAAGAAATCACACACCACAGCAGAACTTTCCTAAAAGTTGAGCTTTATTCCCACACATATACATAGGGAAAAAAGAAAAGAAAAAAATAAATAAAAGGCTGCTGAGAAAGTCTAGGTGAGAATTTATAATAAATAAGCAAGAAATCAGACAGCAGTCCATGTTCATCTCTTAAGTATGGACATATTAATATTTGCATATATAAAAACAAAGGAAATGTGGAACACAAAAAGTTACTTTAAAGGAGCAAACAATATATAATTGTTCAAACTGAGGAAGGTCCTTGACCAATAACTATAAATAAAACTGTTCATACATTAAGTAAAAAGTACTAATTGTTCATGTCCCTTCACATGCTCCAACCTGTTCAAGGCTACTGAAATTTGAGGGGGGGGGAAAACCCCACCACCCACACCTTTTTTATCCAGCCAAATGATCCAAACACAAATTAATGAAGCTCAGTGCTTTCATAAAGACTTCATATCTTCAAAGTACCAAGCACAAATTACCTAATCAATGAATTCCCCTGTCTTGAATCCAAAGTACATTACGGGAATGGAGGCCAAATCACAAAAGTTCAGGCAAGCCCGACCTCAAACACCTCACCAGCTTGGCTGGAACCCCGGCAGCAGTCAGTCCAGAGCTTCTCTGCTTTACGGTGACTCCAACCAAGTTGTAACTCATAGTGGGGTATCCAAAAGTCACTTTCAGCAGCCCCTGCTTGAATTGTGCTCATTTGGAAGCTTTGGTACAGAGAATTCACCTTCCAGGTACCCTTTCTGCTCTCACCGAGGGCCAGCCCAAGGCTTCTCAGCAACACTGCAAACAGCCACCCCTGCCCTGAGGGGAGGGACAGGAGTGAGCTGGGGGAGCCAAGAGTCTCACTGCCCCGGCTGGGGCCTTTTCAAAGCAGTTGTCAGCTTTGGTCAGCCAACCCGACCAGCCTGGCCTCCATGGCCTGCACAGGCAGGCTGCCCGCCGCCCTCACACCACCTCCAGCAGCCCCATGCCGCAGCCAGGCCTGCCCGGGGTGCCCAGCCAGCCTTGCTGCTGCCAGCCCTGGACACCAGCCGGCTTCGGGACCACACCAGGCACCCCAGCCGGTTGTCAAGGCCGCCTCAGGACACTGAAGGGTTGGTGGAGCCTCCAAGTTTTGGCCACTGAAGCGTGACATGGAAGCGAGCTGGGGATCACCACACGGAGGACCTTCCGGCACTGCCGGCCTCAAATTCCGTGAAGGGTCACACGGACCATCCCTGCCTCCCTCGGGGTGCAGTGTCCCCTCTCAGGAGGAGCCTCCCCCGCCTCAGTGGCTTTCGTCGACGCCGCGCTCGCCCCCTCCCCACCATACGTCCCGGAACCGCTGGGTCCGAAGACCCGGCGCTCGCCCCACCGCGGTCTGAGACGGGCCGGGGAGGCGGAGCCCCGCCCGCGGCGCCCCCACCGCCGCACACAAAGCGGCCGCCCGCCGCCACCAGCCTCCCTGCGAGCGACGCCCAAGTCCCCGCCTCAACCTGCAGCCTATGAGCGAGGAGGCGCCGCCCCGAGCGCCGGCCGGATCGGGATCGGGATCAGGATCGGGATCGCACCCGCCGTCGCGCACCGCCGAGGAGAGCGCCGCACTCCCGTCCTGTCGCGTCCCGTCCCGCGGCCGGCCCCGCCGCGGCCCCTGCGCCCGCGGGGAGAGGAGGCGAGAGAGCGGTGGGTGCCCCGCCGCTGGGGATATGCGCGGAGGCGCCGGGCGAGCTCCGCGCCGCCGCTCCTGCCGGCCCTCCGCAAGGTGTCGCCGTCGGCAGCGGAACGGCGGGTGGCGGCGGCTCCCGCCGAGTGTCCATGTCCAGTTCCGCGGGGCCGCGCCGTGGCGGAGAGGTGTGCGCGGGGGAGCGCGGGCCCGGCCGGCCGCCCGCCCGGGGGAGCCCGGCGCGGCGTCGGCGTGCAAACCTCGCTGGCCTGAGGGGAGGCGATCACTGAAGGGTGATTATCACCGATTATTTGCAAAGCCCAGAGCCGAAGCGACTCCCCCGCCCAGTCCCTTCCTTTATCCCCCTTTTGTTTTCTAATTGCCCCGGGTGTTTCCGCGGGAGATCGCGGGTGGGGGTAGGAGGGGGTCACTGCTCGGCCCGAAGGCGACGTTTCCCCCGAGCTCGGGGACCGGGGTGGCGCGGGGAGGGGGTGACACAAAGGGACAGCGGCCGCGGCTGCTCCGCGGGCCGGCGCGGAGCGAGGAGCAGCCCCCACAGCCGGCCCCGGCCCCGGCCCCCCGCGGCAGCTGGGCGCCCTCCCGGCCCGGACCCGGCGCTTTTGCTCCGGGAGTGGGACCTCATTCTGCTCGCCGAGAATAAAGAGCGAATGGGGCTTTTGGCGCCAAATGCCAGGCACCTCCCTGCTTGTATGGAAATCAGGGAGGTGGAGTTAGCCCGCGCTCGCTTTCCTCTTTTATTTTTTTAATGCTCCCCTCCCCGGGGGTGTCAGTGGGGGGTTTTTTGTGTTATTTTGGGTTTTTTTCTTTTTTTTTTCTTTTTTTTAATGCCTTTTTTTTGGGGGTTAGTACTATCCAGCAGCTTCAAAGCCAGGCAGTGACAGTCATCTGTCTGCAAGCAAAGGGTGAATGCGGAGGCTCGGGCCAGCCGCGGGGGCCGGGCGGGCTGGCGCTCAGTAAAGTGCAACATACAAGATCATCTGCTTTTTTTTTCTCTTCTCCCCCCCCCCCCCCCCCCTTGCTTTTTTATTCTTTTCCCTTCCCCCCCCCGCCACTCCTCCCCCTTGCAACACCCACCACCATCACCAAGGAGGTAAGAAGAGGAAGCTGCAGGGTCTGGGCTCTAATAAGCAGGAGGACAAAAACCCAATCAAATAAATACAATTCCCCATCGCATCCGAGTTGCTAAACTAGGGAGGATGGGAAAGGAAAGGAAGCGCAGGGGCAGCGTAATGCGCGAATGGGTTTTTCATTGAGCAGAAGAAAGTCCTGGAGGATATTTTGGTTTTGTTTTGAAGCTGTCGCACTGAGATCGCCTGTGTTTTGTAGGTGCTCTGCATTTTTAACGGTTTAATGTATTTCACGAGTAGAAAAATGTACAATACTGGAAGTGATCAGGGGGCGGGGCAGGGGGAGCGCAGCTGAGCCGGGCTCGTTTCTTTGCGTTTCATCAGAAGGCTTTTAATGGATTTTTTTTTTTCCCCCCCTTTTGGTCTCTGCTTCAGCGTCAGCTGTTGTGAACCCAGCAGAACGATTTCCCTTCGCGCTAGCGTAACCGAGCTGAAGGGAGAGGCTGAATGTCTCGATTGGACTTAAAGTCATTTTTTCTTTTTTTTTAACGTCTGATGCAACTGAGGTCTCGGCAGAGGAATGGGGCTGTGGTTGCCTGGTCGTGGCTAGTGAGTGGGGGGTCCGGCCGAGGTAAGGGCAGCAGCGTGCGCTTCCCGGAGGTGAGGGGGCTGGAAAGCTGGTGTGTTTGCAGGAGGTTGGATTGCACGAAGTGGCAGAATGCACCAAGTTGTTGTCCTTGCAACCTCGCCGTTGCTCATGTCTTAAACTGGAAAAAGGTGGAGAAGAAACTTCCCGTACCTTCTTGGCAAATCAGGAGGCTTTGTTGGTGGCGCCGGGGTGGTTTTAATGCATTTTTGTGCGTGAGATTACATAAGGTTGATAATTTCTGTTGCTGCTGGATTTCCCCTCCTCCTCTCCCCCCTCCTTGTGTTCTGTGCGGATTTCTGTGGCTCGCTTTGAGTGAATGAACTGGCGATTTGCGAAGTTGCAAAGAGCCCCTCCGCCCCCTTTTTTGCATCCTTCTCCGCTCTCCTCTGCACTGCTCCGCAGATGACAAAAGGAGTAAACTTCCTCTACTTTTGCTGGCATATTAAGAGGGCTTTCTGGAGAGATTACGGTATCAAAGCCTTGCATCTGTCTACAGTTACTCCGCTGTTCTGAGCGTTTGAAGCAGTTTGGGGAGAGCAGGCGAGGGCTATGTGCAGAAGCATAGAAGTGCTTTGCACCCGTGCTGTACCTTGCCGCCTGGTTTTGTGTCCTCACGGAGTACCGGGGAAGGCGGCAAGCTTTGCAGTGTGGGAGCACTACCTGATTGCTTTGAATTATCTTGAGTCGGGAGGAAAGGTGTGCGAGATGCATTTTTACTCAACTTGCAAAAGGCTCCCTCTTTCTTGTTATTGATAATGGGATTATTTTTCTTTTTTTTTTTTTCCCCTTCGATTAAGAGGGAGTCACATTCGTGTCTGTCTTGTTTCTTCGTGTTTTAATTGTGGTTGGTTTTTTTTACTATTTTTGGTTTAGTTTCAGGTCTTGGGAGAACGTCTCTTCTTACCTTTGGTGGAAATAACTCATAAAACCTGTCTCTAAAACCATTGCCGACCCACGGATCAGCAAGAAGAGACCCGTAATGCCAGGAATGGTCAGTAAAAATCCAGACCTCGAGTTCGACTCCTTGCAGCCCTGTTTCTACCCGGACGAAGATGATTTTTATTTGTGCGGGCCGGACTCCGCTCCCCCTGGGGAGGACATCTGGAAAAAGTTTGAGCTGCTGCCCACCCCTCCCCTGTCTCCTAGCCGGGCCGGGCTCCAGGAGCACCCCCCGGGGGGAGCCTCGGTGCCGTGGGGAGGGGCGGCCCTGGGGGGCTGTCGCCCCGCCGATCCCCTGGACTGGGCGTCCGAGCTGCTCCTGTTGCCGCCCGAGGCCGACCTGTGGGGCAGCTCGGATGGAGGGGACTTCTTCGAGACGGGCCTCGGCGTGACCAACAACCTCAACTCCATCATCATCCAGGACTGCATGTGGAGCGGCTTCTCCGCCCGCGAGAAGCTGGAGCGGGCGGTCAGCGAGAAGCTGCAGGGCAAGGCGCCCGCCGCCCCGCCGCCGCCCCCGGGGGGCCGCCACCGCCTCCGCGGGCAGCCCCGCCGCCGCCAGCGGCCGCGCGGAGCTGGGCGGCGCCGTGCCCGAGTGCGTGGACCCGGCCGTGGTCTTCCCCTTCCCCGTCAACAAGCGGGAGGCGGCGGTGACCCGCGCCGGGGCGGCGGTGGTGGCACCGGCCGATGGGGCTCCGCGGGGCGGCCGCCCTTCGCGCCCCGCCGGGGACAGCCGGACCAGCAGCAGCTCCGGGGACGACACCCTCAGCGACTCGGGTAAGCGCTGGCGCTATGCGGCCGCTGCGTCCCCGCGGTGTATGTGGGGGTGAGGGGGTGGCCGCGCTGCCGCCGGGCTGCGCCCCGGTTCGGCCCCCGGCGGCGGCATCGCCGGGCCGGGCGGGGCGGGGCGGGCCCGGCTTGAGGCGGCCGGCAGGCGGCAGCAGGCGCGGCGGCGGCGGGGGGGCCCCATGGGGGCAGCAGCTCTGAGGGCAGTCGTTCCCCGGCCGCCTGTTCCAGGAGCAGCAGGCCCGGGGCGGCGGCGGGACAGGAGCCCCAGCGGGCAGCAGGCCCGGTTCGTGGGGCTGCCGGTTGCTGGGGACCCCTTGTGGCTCCCTGCCTTCTCCTGCCCCTGCGGCTGGCCTACCCCGTCGCAGCGGCCGTGCTGGGGGGGGGTGGTGGACAGAGCAGGCTGCCACTGTCACCCTGGGGACGGGGTTCGTGCGGGGTGGGTGGCCGTGTGTGCCCCTGGGTGTGACTGGGGAAGGCTGGAGCAGGCTGGTGACCCCCCAGAGCAGCGCTTACCCTTGCACTGACAGACCCTAAGATGCCCAGAAACATCCCCTGTCCGTGCCTGCAGAGAAGTCCCCTTGGGCTGTAACATGGTTTCATGTGTGTAGATGAGCTGGTCCGTATGACCATCACCATAAACTTGGTGTTCTGTCCCGAGTTTCAAAGCTGCTGTCCCTTTAATGTCTGGTTTGACAGCTTTGGGTGAGGAAGCACTTCCAACAGCTGTCTTCTTGGCAGTGCACCAAGCGCCGGCTTAAAGGGTCCCCGGCTGGAGCAGCTTCACCTTCTGCCTCAGAACAAACCCGGCGATTGTTTGGTTTTCCGGCTGCTTTTCTACCAACCAAGGGCTGTGTTGTGGCACTGTGCAGGCCTTTTGTACCGCAGCTTTGCAATTCCATTCAAAATACATCCATTCTGTCTAAACTCTTTGCTGCTGCTGCTATTCTGTGGGTGGTAGCCTCGCTTTGATTGGAAATTAGAAGTGTTTTTTTAAAAAAAACACCTCATTAAACTTATTAAACTTTTAGAAATAGCTGTTCAGTCATTTAATGTATACTGCATGCTTTTCTAGATCTATATCTGACTACAGATGGTGGGCACACCCTGTTTTTGCCATCAGTTGTTTCATTGCTGCTTTTAATGTTCATATTTTGTCAATAAGTATATTTGGGTTGATACTTGTTCAGAATATTTTCTGGGAGAATAACATCTCTTTTATTTTCCATGTTCCGTTACCAAAAGATGACGAAGATGAGGAGGAAGAGGATGAAGAAGAAGAAATAGATGTTGTGACAGTGGAGAAAAGACGCTCCTCCTCCAACAAGGCTGTTACCACCCTTACTATTACAGTGCGTCCTAAAAATACCACTTTTCCATCAGTTAGGACACAGCCGAATGAACTGATTTTAAAGCGTTGCGCACCAATTCACCAGCAGCATAATTATGCTGCTCCTTCTCCGTACGTGGAGAGTGAAGATGCTCCACCACAGAAAAAGTTAAAAACCGAGGTGCCCCGTCCAGTAAAACCCATTATCCAACCAAAGTCTAAGAGTTCAAGTCCTCGAAACTCTGATTCAGAGGATAGCGAACGTCGACGCAACCATAATATCCTGGAGCGTCAACGGCGTAATGATCTACGGTCAAGTTTCCTCACATTAAGGGACCATGTTCCAGAACTGGTTAAAAATGAGAAAGCTGCAAAAGTTGTGATCTTGAAAAAAGCCACTGAATATGTTCATTCCCTTCAGGCAGAGGAGCAGAAGTTATTGCTAGAAAAGGAAAAATTGCAAGCCAGACAACAACAGTTGCTAAAGAAAATAGAATACAAGCGGACTTGCTAAACTTCCTTTGTTTTGTTTTGTTTTGTTTTGGCTGACCAGGACAGTCATTGCCACTTTGCACATTTTTGATTCTTTAAAAAAAATTGTGTTTTTTGACGTTAAGAATGTTGGTTTTACTTTCAATCCAGTCCCTGAAGTAGTCGACAAACTATATTATCCGGGTACGGAGCAAATGGATGTTCTTGCAAGGAGTTTATTGCAAGACTGCCAAACAACAACGGACTGCCTTTGTTTTTCTTCTTAAGAACTGTAGATGGTGGGGATTTTTTTTTTTTAAATTGTTGTGAGCATTTGGAGCTGCTGATGACATCTAGTTGAGTTTTAAAACGTTCATTCCTAAGTTTTATGGTGCTTATGTTCTAACAGATGTTACTTTAGGGGTTGGCATTTGTACCCCTGTGGGAATTTTCTGTAAATACCATCTACACACTTGCCTTTTGTACATGTCTTGGGTTATGAGAGGTGGCTTTTGCTACCAGTATTAGACTGGAAGTTCATACCTAAGTACTGTAATACCTCAATGTTTGAGGAGCATGTTTTTGTATACAAATATATTGTTAATCTCTGTTATGTACTGTACTAATTCTTACATTGCCTGTATACTTTAGTATGATGCTGATACATAACTAAATTTGATACTTATATTTTCGTATGAAAATGAGTTGTGAAAGTTTTGAGTAGATATTACTTTATCACTTTTTTGAACTAAGAAACTTTTGTAAAGAAATTTACTATATATGCCTTTTCCTAGCCTGTTTCTTCCAGTTAATGTATTTGTTAATGTTTGGTGCATAGAACTGGGTAACTGCAAAGTTCTGTGTTTAATTTCTTCCAACGATGTACATTTAGTGCTGCGTCTTATAGCACTTTGAAATACCTCATGTTTATGAAAATAAATAGCAATTACATGATGTGCCATTTACTATTTTTCTTTTAAATGAAGTTCTTTTAAATAAAATGTTATCTTCATAATGTTCATTAAATACAGCAACATGGTCCTGTATCATGGGCACTTAAGCTCTCAAGCTATAGGTGACTCTGTGGAAAGTCACCTAGGCAGGACGTTTCCATCTCTGGCTAAAACTAGTTGTAGTAAGAACTTTTTTCCTATTTTTTCATACCAGATGTCTCTTCTGATGTCAGGATCATCCCAAGGGACTGAACATACCACAGTTAATGGAAAGACTCCTGTGTCTGGTGAAGACTTCTGGAATATCCACTGCACACAGAGAATTGTGAGGGATCAGAAACACAGCTAGCATTCTTCTGCTAAGGGACTGGCCTCAGTGTGGTAGACAGGTGGAGAAGTAAATGATGGAGGTATACTTCGCTACAGCACAGAAAATGAAGTATTTGTAGTAAAGAAAGACCTTTTGACTGTTGTTGTTAGTTTCGTTACAAAAAATTTAACCTTAAAGTGGTCCATCATTGCATAGGAGAATTAATGTTCTTGTTTGTAGCTGAAGATCCTGTTACTGCTTGTGCTAAGTTAGTAAAATCAAAAATCCCAGAGAGGATACAGTTCTGAGGTGTGGAGAGCTATGAAGTGTGCGTCAAATGGCATGTAGCCTGAACAATGGAACTTGGCAGGTGGTTGTATCAAGGTGTGATGGCATTTGATGTGAGAGGAACAAGATGTTCAAGTCTGTGAAATATATTTGGTCATTTTGGTAAGCTTCTTGAGACCAAGGAGTTGTTTTACCTTCTAGTTTGTGCAGGTATTTGTGATAACTGTCTTTCCCAAGACTAAACTTGAAAAATAAGGGATAGATTAACTACCAAGTGGCCAGTGAGTAGTTTAAGCATCAACTTGCAAGCAGCCAGTCTAGGACATCTGCCCTTACTTTAGCCATGAAGGAAGTAACACTTAGTGATGGAGGTGCAGAACATCTCATATTTGCCATAAAGTAACAGTAAAAGCAGTATGTGGACAAAATTACCACAGTGATGGACAAGCTGTATGTCCATGCCCTACAGTAGCTTGTTGGTGTACCCATAATCTGTGCATTCTTGGGCCCCAGACAGCTTCCATACCAAGAACATTGGGAATTGTACTTACTAATCTTTCAGTGCAGTAAATCAAGGTCCTCAATAGGCACAAATTGGTGTAACACTGTTTAGACTCAACTAGGCCTGCACAAGTTTATGCCACGTTAGGAACTGGTCTGAATAGACTTAATATCTTCTGAATTCAGACTTTAGGACCACGTCATTCCGTAAGTAGAATCCTTGTTTTCACTCCCTTGATGTGGACTTGATCACGCTTCTTCCACTTTCCCAGCACAGTAAAAAAACAGGAAGAGACAAAGCCTAAGCAGAGACAATTGATGTGGACAATCACAGGGTATGTTTAACTTTACTACTTAAACAGTTTTTAAACCCTCTTTTATTGGCAATTTTTGTTGAACTGCTGTGTATTGTTTTCAAACAAGGAACAAGTCACAAGTCTTCTTGAATGAGAAGGAAAACTTTTCAAACATCCATTGTATTGTCTTTCTAACCTGTGCCTTCTTGACTTCCAACAAGGGCTTAACATGAGTTTAGAGTTAGACTTAGTATAACATTTAAAAAAAAAAAAAAGGAACAACAATTTACAGCTCTAGAGTGGCTAAATACTTTCCTAGCAGATGGCAAATCATGTTCTGAACAAAAATAAATTATATGTAATAAATTACTTTCCCTTCCCACTCCTGGAGAACATCTGGTCTAAATCCTCCACTCAGACCAGGGCCAAATTCTAGGTCAGATCAAGTTGCTCAAGGTCATATGCAGCCAGGGTTTGCATGTCTTCAAGGATGGAGATTCCACAATCTCTCAGGACAACACATTTCATTTTTTGACTACCATGACTTGACGCAGATTTTCTGTTTGGAATTTTCCTTGTTGCAACATCTGTCCATTGCCTCCTGTCTTTGTGTGTAACCTCCCAGAAGAATCTGGCTCCACCTTGTGTGTAACCTCCCAGAAGAATCTGGCTCCACCTTCTCTGTAACCTCCCTTTGGTAATTGAAGACAGCAATTACTTCTCTTCTTGAGACAACCAAGTTCTGTCTTGTATTGTTGTGGTATCCAAGCATTTAGAGTATAATAAAGGTGTCAGATATTCAGGTTGTGTGGATATTCAACACACATCCCATTTGAAAGCCTGCTTTTCAGTGTGGGAGTCTTGCCATGATCTTTTTGAATTTGGTGATCCAAATGATCCCCCTCCAATTGATGTCAATGGAGATAGAATCGGGCACCATTTGGTTCAGAAATGCTCCCGTATACTGTACTGTTTGCTGCTGTATGCTGTACTACCAGTATTTTGAGGTTGTTTTTTGTTTTTTGTTTTTTTTTTTTCTTCTTCTTTTGTATGACTTTCAGTAGTTAATAGGTTTGTTTCCATATTTGTCCTGGGTTCAGCTGGGATAACATTAATTTTCACAAGAAGCTGTGAGGGGGCATAGCCAGGAAAGCTGACCCGAACTAGCCAAGGGGATATTCGATACCATGTGACCTCATGCTCAGCATATAAACTGGGGCAGTTGACTGGAGAAGTGGGGATCATGGCATTGAAGCAGGCTGGGCGTTGGGTTCTGGGTGGTGAGCAATTCCATTGTGCATCACTTGCTTCATATATTCTTTTATTAGTAGCATTGTTGTTATTTCTTCTCTCCTTGTGTTGTCCTGTTAAACTATGCTTATCTCAACCCACAAGTTTTAGGTTTTTCTACCAATTCTCTACCCAATCCCACTGGGGACAGGGAGAAGTGAGCGAGTAGCTGCGTGGTGCTTAGTTGCTCTCTGGACCTAAACCAGGACAATATTGTTACTGCAAGGAGCAAATTGTCAAGGACAAATGTTTTTGTAAACAAAAATCTCAGTTGTAGGATGTTACTAAGTTACAGTTGTTAGATAGAAGCTAGTGGTTTACAACTTTTTTTGTATTTACAGGATAAAAAGAATCAAGAGGTGTAGAAAAGATAGTTTTTGAAAAGAAGAGGTAAAGAACTCATTTAGTAATATTTTCTGAAGAATAGGTACCCAGAAGGGTGCATAGAGAAGGACATAGAGACATAGCAAAAGCAGTAACAAAAGATCCTTCTGCCTGCCTATCTAGAATGAAGAGTCCATAATTACTCAGTCAAATAATTAATAGAGACAATATTCCTTTTTTTTTTTTTTAATATACATACCTACATTCCCATAACAAATGCAAACATATCTGTCTAGAGAATCTGTTAGAAAACGTGGCAAGTACCTAATAACTGCTTATTAAAAAGTGAGTATTGCCAATTCCTGAAGGGAAAACTGAATTAGATTGATTGCAATTTTATCTGATCTGCTATAAAAATTCCCAAATTCTTTTTCATACAAGATAGAATCTGCTGATGGAATCAGATGGTTTCCTCCCAAATCACATATCCTAGGGGATGTTCTCCTTATACTTTTATGTTTATTTTCTCAAAAATACCACTAAGAACACAAGGGCCTTAAAGCACCAAAATTAAATGATTCCTCCATAAACTACTGTAAGTAAAACACCAGTGGGAGAGCTTAAAAATCTGAAATGTGTTAATGATGTCATTACCTCTAGGTCACCTGTTGCCATGAGTGTGAAGGAAAGTGCATTTCTCAAACCCCAAGCTGCTGTTACAGCAACTTATCACCAGGTCTTGTCGAGACTGCTTGAGAATTCATGATGTGTATAATTTGCAAAGGGCACATTTGCTCCTGGTAAGAGTAGTGAAAAACCAAGCTAGAATAAAATTACTTTAAAAGGATCCCATTCTTAAGCCTGAATTTCCTGACTTGTGGCTGGTTTAAATCAGAAGATTTAAATTTTTTTAAAGTTTAAGTTTGAAATAATTAATGTAATGACTTTTTAATGTACCATGTTATCACACTGTGCAAATGCTTCACAATACATACCTGGATTAATTTCTTTTCCTTGTGTCTATTTCCTCTTTCTTTTTTCCCATTACCCTTTCTCTTGCCCTCTATACACCTAAACTACGTGGTGTCTCTTGTCTCAGGAGCCCAAAGCAGTCAAACCTAAAGGGATTTGAGGTGTCACAAAGACCCCCTTAAAGTAAGCAAGGATTTTAGAAGAAACAGGAGGTACCCAACACTTCCAGAAATCTCAGAGGAAAGTAATGGTGCAAACTGTGGAAGAAAAGCTGATTTTAGGGCCAGCACAGGGGTTTTTGCCCCAGCACTTCTGGAAGTATTGGAGTACTGAGAAGCAGAGCACCAGCTTGCCTCTGCAATTGCCTGAACTCAGAGCCTTTGGTCTCTGCCCAGACAAGCTTTTGCGTCTGCTGGGCTACCTTTTCCAGTCTGCCACCATACGCTAGTTTTTGCTGCCTGTCTGCTTGTGCTGAACCTGCAAGGAGGCTTGGCCACAGTAAAATGGGCATTTTGCTGTTAGGTTGCATGAGGTGATAATTTCCTCTTCCTGCAGATCTGTGATTCTCATCCAGCTTTGTGCCCTACTGGCCAGATCTTTCTTTCAATGAGATTAGTTGGAGATATATTTGAGCAAGGGTCGACTCAGAGAAGAGAAAATTAATTGTTGATCTCTGACATGTGAAGTCTCCTTGTATGTATGCTGTATGTATAGACTAACGTACACGCTGCATGCACACGAGGGATTCAATATGAGTTGATTCATGAGCCTTGCTAAATAAAGCCAAGTGTGCATTTTAACAGAGGAAGTAACAAGACTGTCCACTTGGTCCTTTGAAGAAAAAGCAAGCAAACAAAGTTATTTTGTTTCCTGTATTTATTATCACAATATGACAGACCTAAATAATGCAGAAATGAAAAAAAAGTATTATGACCTATTTGTTACTGATCTCTGAACTGTTGTGTGCGTAATCATTGCTAGGCTCCATATATACTATTGCAGCTGCTCTATTTGTGAGCCATATCATTTGCCATGGTCTTGTTCTTCCATCTGAGATTGTTTACATAAGTGGATATATTTTAATTTTACAGTAAAATAAGACTATTTCTTTTTATTATTATTCTATGCTCCCAATTTCCCAACCTTATCTGTCTGCTTTAAGTATTTACTGCTTTCTGTCTGCTTTCCATCTTCTATACTGTATGCATTTAGGGACAGGAATTGTCTTCCATGTCACTTGTCTGAAGCTGAGGTTAGATTGAGTTCCTGTGAGTTACTATATCAATCATTACAAAATTATGACAAGAGTCCTCTCCCAAAAGAGCAGTTTCTAGCAGCTAAATGAGTATAGTTTTATATTAGAGATAGGATGAATAATGTTGTCTACAGCTGTTAAGTTACACCTTCCAATCTACAAGCATTAAAAGCATTACAGTTTCAAGCACCTCGCTGCTTAGCTTCCTAACTCTCCTTATGTGGTCACTAGAGAGACACAGGCTCTTCCCAGAGGACAGTTCAGGGCATCTACATTGGACTCTTCTTGCAGGAACAGGCCCAAACACTGCTCTGTGCTGCAGAGAAGGAGTGATTACAGTGTGAAAGGGGTGATTGGGTGACTTACCTGAAGGGCTTCTTTATTGCTGCTGGCTACTGTCAACAAGTTGCTTGCTTGATCCATATCTAATCTTACTTACCAGATGAAATTTAAAGCAATGATTTGGAGGAAACTGCAGTTAATAGATTTATTTCCTAGAATAAAACAGTGGATGAATGTAGGGTATATAGTTAATTTAATTGGCATAGTAATTTTAGTTGCAATTAAATAAAATATTTCAATGGTACTTATCTCCATTTTGCTTCCTAACACCATCAAAATTAAGGAGCTAGTGTTTCATCATTCAGAGATTTCACTTCCCCATAGAACAAAGCAGTGTATGTGTGTAACTAATTAGAATATTATTTGGATCGATATTTTTATTATCCGTGTACAAATAGCTTTTTTTCTTGTGCAATACATAGCAATTACATTTGTTTTTTCAGAATGACATAGACTTAATAATAACTACATTGTAATTAGTGGTGTAATTAATTTAATTTTATTATGCAAGTAATATTGCAATTTATGATGCAGGAGATGAAGGAACTATCCAATATCATATACAGAATTCAGTGGGGGCTAGTACCTGGGAATCATCATAAAACATTTTTAAACTACTTAAATAATTTATTTCTTTTAAATTCCTAAGATCAATCTTAAAATATCATTGAAATATTGTTATGGATTTTCTTTTTAGTCTAGAAATTATCTCTGTCTTCTACAATTGTCATTAGGTTGGGCATTTTAGTAATATTCTTTTTGGAGAAAATGTTCAGTAAGGAATAATGTCAAAAAAGGAAATTGCACTGTCCTTGATGTTCACATCCCTGGAGTTATCTCTTCAAGGTAGACTCTATGTGGGGTTGTGAGATAAATGTTGATTAGGTATGAGGACTGTGAAGGAAAAAATGAAAAAAACCCCCAAACCCCTCCATCTGCAAATGAGAAGATTTCATAATTTTCCCCACAAATGTAAAGTAACTAATCATGCAAACAAGGGGATGAAACCAGACCTAACAGCCAGTGGTGAAGGCTGAGTGTATTCTTGCAGGTGTTCCACAGCAGGAATTAAAACTGGATGTTTTATAGAATAGAATCATAGAATGGTTTGGGTTGGAAGGGACCTTGAAAGATCATCTAGTTCAACCCCTCTGCAGTGAGCAGGGACATCTTCAACTAGATCAGGTTGCTCAGGGCCCCATTCAACCTGACCTTGAATGTCTCCAGGGATGGGGCTTCTACCACTTCTCTGGGCAACTTGTTCCAGTGTTTCACCACCCTCATTGTAATTTTTTTTTCCTTATATCTAGTCTAAATCTCCCCTCTTTTAGTTTAAAACCATCACCCCTTGTCCTATTGCAACAGGCCCTGCTAAAAAGTTTGTCCCCATCTTTCTTAGAAGCCCCCTTCAAGTACTGAAAGGCCACAATAAGGTCTCCCTGGAGTCTTCTTGTCTCCAGGCTGAACAACCCCAACTCTCTCAGCCTTTCTCCATTGGAGAGGTGTTCCAGCCCTGTGATAATTTTTGTGTATTGTATCCATGTATTTCTTGTGCTAAGGACTCCAGAGCTGGACACAGTATTCCAGGTGAGGTCTCACCAGAGTGGAATAGAGGGGCAGAATCACCTCCTTCAACCTGCTGGCCACACTTCTTTTGATGGAGTCCAGGATGCAGTTGTCTTTCTGGGCCATGAGTGCACTTTGCCAGCTCATGTTCAGCTTTTCATCCAGCAGTACTCACAGGTCCTTCTCTGCAGGGCTGTTCTCAATGTCTTCATCCCCCAGCCTCTACTGATACCAGGGATTGCCCCAACCCAGGCGCAGGACCTCACACTTGGCCTTGTTGAAGCTCATGAGGCTCACACGTACCCACTTCTTGAGCTTGTCCAGGTCCCTCTGGATGGCATCTTGTCCCTCAGGCATGTCAGCTGCATCACTCAGATTGGTGTCATATCCAAATTTACTGTCCTAGCAAACAGCGTGTGCAATTTCCATAGTTTTTGTAGGGGACATTATACAGTCTTTCTGCCCATCAAGTGTTTCCAGCTGTAATGTCAAGAGACTCATAAGGTGTTAATGTCTTAGATGTGATCAGAGCATGTCTACAGGATTTTGCACTACTGGTGAGGTGGGAGTTCTCTATCTCAGTTCAAGAATATCACGAAGCATTGGCGTGCATCAAGTAAGTCTCTGAGCAGTTTGTTATGTTCAGAGCTTCAGCAGTATTTTGGCCACTTTACAAATGTGATCAGTGATAAGTCAGGAGACTCTGGAGTTAGACTGAGAAAGTCATAGTTATATAAACATAGACATAGATGTGACAGCATGTAGTACTCAGATCTAAGTTTCCTAACACCAAGTGGATTGCATAAATGTTTGTCCTGAGAAACTAAAAGGAGTTTAGGCACCTGTACAGGATCCGTGAATTTGGTCCTAAAGAGATAGAAAATATCAGATGCTCAAATGAGAACGGTGATATTTAACAACCTCTCCCTGAAAGTGGCAATGCTTTTTGGGTTTTATTTTTAAGAGATATTTAGAGGTTCACGCTTGATGTTCCTCCACTCTAAGAAACTGGGAACATATGTGGTTTATCCCTTTAGAATTGCATGTGCTCTTAAGTAAGAGTTAGTGTAAAATAAATTCTAACAGAAATGCAAACATATTCAGTTACATATAGAAACTTGGTCATCAAAAATATACTGTAAACTGTGTTTCTGAGGGCTTTTTGTTTCTCATTTTTTCCTACAAATGTTAGTTTTGATCAGGGTTCTCCGTCACCATTCCTGAGTCACATCCTCAATAATAATGATAAGAAACATTTCTCTAAAAGCTCTACTTCAGGCCAGACAAGCCTGGATTAAGCACAGTGTGCTTCCACTCCAATGCGTTATTTCCTGCATGAGTAGAAAAGGAATATCGGTATACAAGATAACATTAGACATATCATAGTGCTATGAACCTGTACATTTATGAACACTTCTTTCAAACATACATTACTGCTGCTAGTGAAGCTATGCAATGATGTAATGTATTTCAATAATTTCAATAATTTCTATTATCTTCAGCCTTTAAACTTTTTTATTATGATCTGATTTATTATTCTTGTCTTTCCTTTTGCCTCCCTCAGCTAAGTAGCCATGCAGGAGGCAAGGGACATTCATTTGACGAGATACCGACTCTTTTCAGTCAATAAAGAAAACAGTTATTTTTAGTGCACAATTAATTTCATCTTTGAATAAATATTTAAAAGAACACAAATTCATCATGCCCTAGAAGTATGAATTTTTCTGTGTTGATTATGGGGAAGCCTTGGGTGAGCAGATACATATACCAACATTGTAGATGTCTAATGTGGGGTTCAGCTTGAGAGATCTAAATCTGAATGTCTGTTTGTACGTATCTAACTGAAAGCTTGGTATCTAGGTACTATTCTAGTCAGTGTAGTCTGAAGAGTGATTCAATGTAGGTGTCTATTTTAGGATGAACTGAATTAGTTCTCTAGGTTCAGTTCACTGTATTGATTAGCTCTCCATTGGCTGTAGAAGGAACTGCAGGTGTATAGTGAACATTTAAACACCTACGCATTGACACCTAATTTCAGTGCCTTAAATTACAAGTTGAGTCCTACTGTTCCTTCACTTATACATCCTAAAGGTTTTTTCTTGAAATAGTCAAGTAATCTGAAACCCGGTTCCACCTGGTTCATCTTTTCTGCAACACTCATGTCCTATTTGCTTTGTCGTCTATAGCAGCATCTTCATAACTTTAGCATCTTTGGATTTCTTTTATCCTCTCACATGTCCTGCTTATCATGAATGTATAGCAATATAAAGCCAGAAAATTGCTTGCTTTACTGATAAAAATTCCTAAAACATCTCTAGTTTTACCATATTGCATAGTGGGTAGGACCTTATTTTCTCCTTCTCACACCTACACAAAGCTCATTGGCGGGGCATGATGATACATTTCAGATGTTGATATGCTGACAATATTTTAAATTAAATTAAATGATAGCACATATCATATTATTTTCAAGACAAGAAGAAAACACAGAAGAAAAACAGAACGTATATGAACATTTAGAAAAATCACTATTAACTTTCACAGCTAGATCTGCTATTGGACATCTTACACATCTAATTATGTCAATATTTCCCTTCAGTTGTTTCTATAGCCTGACTCCAGTAGTCCTTTCATCTTTATTTCTCTGTTCCTTTAAAAAATTATTTTCACAGCTCCTATGGTCTTCAATAACTGTTCCATATCACTCTATGTCAATTTCTCCTTTAATCTGAACACTTGAGTTAGATGATAATCTTTTTTTTTGCTTTTCAGTCTCACTTTTCCTACTACTTACAATATGTCTTAGTCTATTTTTTTTTTAATTTGAGTCTAAGATACAGGGTCCCATTCTGTGAGCTGCTGAACACTTACTGAGTGGCTATAGGTCTACTGACTTCTAAATGAAAATTGTAGGCATGCCAAGTTAAATTGTGCTGTATTTTATATTCTTTCCCATTTTTCGAGTTCTTAATTTCTTACTGACATCTGTTTGTGAAAGACTGCTTTATGAAAACACAAGCATGCAATTAGAATAAAATAGATAAAATACTGCATATTAATTAATTTTGTTTCACTTTTGTCAATAGTATATTTTAAAGACTGAATGTAATTTTCTGGAGTAATTTAAGCATGTGCATTCACTATTAACCTAGGAGCAGTTAAGTTATCATGAACTCTTTTGATAAAGAAAATTATGCCTTTCTTTTCTTCTGCTGATGTTGACAATATGCAGTGCTTGGCTGCTTTAGTTATATAAACACCAGTGAAAATAAGTAGCAATTAGAAGTGGTCAGGAATAAGGCATTTGACCATCTATCCTACTGAAATTTTTTTAAATTAACATTTTGCCTCACTGTTAATAAAGAATGGCAATAAAACAAAACAAATTTTGGATGCCTAGTTTATTTATCAGAACTCTTTAATTGTGAAATTTCAGGAATCAGTCTAGTAGCAAATGTCAAAGTAAATAAATATTTTCTACACTGATTCGTGTCATTATACAACTTTGTAAGAGTGCCTTTGGCCTATAGTGTGTGTATTCTCACTTACGTGTTTCCCTCAAAGAAGACTCAGCTTTTCAACACTTGAGAGTTGGCCTTAGAAGTGTCAACTGAAATTCAAGCTGTGTATTAACAGGCATGAAGAAACAGAAGGAAGACAGAGATTTAATGACTTACCAATAGTTAAAGAAAAGATTAGTAACTGCTGAGGTCTGACTTCATATCGCTTGGTCTTATTTGATGTCTTCTGCATATGACAATGAAGCATATTGTGAGTAAGAAGTTCTAACTAATAATGTCCTAATTAAACCCCAAACCTTGATGATAAAATTTCAGTGCATATATATATATATTATACACTGGAACAGGGGTTCCTAAACTTACCTACTTTGTGCACAACTATACTGCAACAACATCCAACCATCTGCATTCACCTCACTATTGCTGCTGATGGGATGACTGCACTGTTTGGGAGTCCCAGACAGGACACACAAGCTCACTCCAGAAGAAAAGTCCTTGATTTTTCTTTCATTGGGGAATAATGACCCAAGAAGGGATTTTACTTGTGCATTTGTTCTGTTTGCCCAGAGAACTGAGCAGGTATAAAATAGTGTAGCACCTTCGGAGTCAATGGCATTAGGACAGATTATTCCAGCTGAGGAGCTGGAGTTTAAATCAATTGAGGAACCTGATTATAACTGTGCCATTGTATATCTGGAAAAGTATTTGAAGTCCTTCAATGTTTCATTGTGACCACATGTAAATATGTGTAGATTTTTAATGCCCTAAAACTCCTTGATCATTATCTTAATTTTAAAAATCATTAAACATCTTTGCCCAAAGTATTTTTATATTTGATATGCCACAAATGTCACCTATTTCTCAGCAAATATGCACTGTGATTAAAGGGTATAATCTCTCAAGAGAGGTTTATAATCATTTTAATTACCCTGGACTTAATAAAAGGAGTTAAGGGATTTAATAAAAGGGCATTAAGAGATTGCCAAAGGGTTAAATATATATATTTTTATAAGAAAAATTGTAAAGCTTCTGTGGCTTTGAGGGAGGAAAGCGGGAAGGCTTAGTGGGAAAAGAGGAGGAGGTGAGTAAAAGTCAAGATGAGGATTAGTGTCAATTAAGCTTCCCTTTGAACCTCCTAACTTGCATATGCAGAACCTGACACAGCTGAAAATATTTGCAATTTCCTGGGCCACACTGGACCAGAGAGGTTGGTGTACAGCTCACTGACCTACAGGGAATTGCAAGTGAGCAAAAGAAAGATGTAAACCCTGCCAAAGCCTTCAAGCTCAGTGATAAGATATTTTAGCACTGGGTCAGAGGAGAAGATCTGGAGTGCATGAGGGAATTTTCAGAGTTGGTAGATTAATTTCTCAGGCCACAAAGATTGTGTTTGGTTTTGATCTGCCTTAGATCAAAAATAAACAAATCCTTTGCCCTAGTCCTCATCCTCTGCTCTTAAGTTTCAGGTTAGCATAGGATTTGGTTTATTTCTAGTTTTCTGGAATATAATAAGTGTAATTAGAGATGAGAAGATGCAAGTGAACCGACAATCTTCAGACAGGAAATTCTATAGCTCCTACAAAACAAAACAAAATCCAACCTACAAACACCTAGAACATTGCCTCGCTTCACCCTTATGCTGAATCAAACCTGATGCCTTATCCAGAGAGGTAAGGTGGAGATTCAAATGTAGATACCTGAACATAAATCAGCACAAGTTCTCTTGAAGGTTTTGTGGGCTGGAAGTAAAAATGAGTTGCTTAGGTTTTCCAGTTCAAGTTAACACACATTTCTAATGTGTTTTCCATTTCCTAACATTACAGTCTTTCAGTGCTGGGCTAAGGCCTTTCTCTTGGTTGTGGAAGTTCCTGTAAGCCTCAGTGATAGACATTCTGCACTAGGAAGCACAGAGGAGTGCCTTGGGGGTTTATAATGCCTGTTTTCTTCTGTACAGCATCCTGGATAGGAACAAACTCCTTGGACAATATTATATGACTATGTATAAGATTTACATGTTGTAACTCTTTCCCCTCCCCTCAGTCCCCAGAGGCCACACCTGTGGTGTGCAGAGAAACCTGGTGCTGAAGTCAGCATTCAGGAATGAAATTAAAACGTGAGAGAAGGCAAGAGAAGTGACTCTGTACGTACCTTTATAACTCAAAATAACAAGAAACTTTCAGATAAGTGGGGCAATGCAACATTATTTAAAAAATCAAATTGTGCATCTATTTGCTCATACGTACCTGTGCATGTTTTTGTCTGCTTTCTTTCTTCCCACCTCTTTATTTATGGGTAAAAGCTACAGACACTGGGCCAAAGGGACTCAACTCCTTCTACGTTGTGTAAAATGCATGGGGATGTTCTTTAAGTCTATACTAAGCAAGTGATAATTTTGAGAAAGACATTTCTCAGCATGAAGACATGAGGATAGCTGAGAGAATATATATGATTAGTTCATGCTCTGTTCTTTGATCAAAAGCATAATTGTTTCCTCACTTTTTTGAGATGTGCTAGAAATGCAAAACAATAACCATTTAAAATTATTTTTTCACAAGTAGTGACCGGAGATGGCAAGAAAAATGGAGCAGCAGAAAAACTATTATATTTTAGATAACTGGTGTGTTTAATCAGGTCTTGCAGCAGGAACAATCTCAAATGGAATTTTGAGAATTTTGAGCAGGTCTATGCAGCCACACTATCTTTGTTCTGAATTCCGTGTGGTTGTAACTCAAACAAACCCTGCCAAGCAAAAGATATGTATTATTCTGTTAATGAATGAAACCTAGAGGTTTTTAATGCTTCTGTTGAAAAGAGATTGATTCACTGCAGAGTAAATCAAGGTTGTTTCTTCTCTTGGCAGAAACAAACAAACAAACAAATCCCTAGGCAGCTAACCTGCAAAACAAACCAGTTTTGTGTTTTGGGTTTTTTTGTATGTTGTTGGTTTTGGTTTTTGTTGTTTTGTTTTGTTACACTAGGAGCTTCTCATTAATAGAAAAGCCAGTTTTTGCCCCCCCCCTTTTTTTTTTCCTTTTGCTAAGAGAACTTAGGGCCTTTACAGTGGAAACAGAACATATGGATTGTAAACTTTCTGAGGAAGGAACCATGTTTTCCTTTTACTGTGGACAGCAGTCGGCTCTACTAAGTTTCTGTGTCCCTGGAAAGGTTCTCAGGTCTGTCTACACTGCAAAAACTCATAAAAATTCCATACTGTCTTTATATAGACAGGTTAAAGCAGTGAGGGCTTAAGCACTGTTAGCATTTCATGTTCAATATTAGCCAACTCCAGTTACCTTATCTGCCTTGGTTGCTGGTCGAAGCTGGGGCTGCAGCACAGCGGCGGCTGAAGCACATCTAACTGTTGGCTGACATGGTTCCACCCTCCCTGGCAGCCAGTAGTTAGATTGGTTTAAATTGCTGTGCAACCGCAGCTTAAATTGTCTAACCTGGGTTAGGTAACCCAAGTTAAGAACACACCTTTCTTTGTGGTGTGTTTCAGCTTGACTTTCATGTTGGTTTTATGTTTCCCACTAAAAGAGAGATCTGTATGGAAAGTGAATGTATTTGGAGGAACACTACTGAGTTCCACCAGAGATTTAGCCTTTGGCTACAACAGGCACAGCCTTAAGTCCTGAGAAAATTCCATATACTCCCTGTGACTCATTTCTGCATACCTTGCTCAGGCAAAGCTTCCACTTAACTTAATAGGATATTTTTAAAAAGGGCTGGACTAGCAGTTACACAGGATATAGCTGTCAGATTGTCAGATCAAGAAAAGTTAGTTGACTTTTGTGGGGGGAGCTGGAGGGCGGGGAAACTACACAGTGTTTTCATAGCATAGGCAGTGGAAAATGTCCCTTTAAACAGTATCAGGGTTTTAAAAATTGTGTGTGTAAAAAAGCATGGGCCTTATTTTTAAGGTTTTTCATCATTCTGGTCCTGCTTTGTATAAAGCACTTAAGCCCATGCTGTATGTTAAATACATAGGCAGTACTATGAACTTAAATTTCATTTCATTACATTTAAGCACACGCTTAAATGATTTGCTGGACTAAGGCCAGAATGCTTGCTGAATCAAACTGAAATACAGCAACGTCTGTTCCTCCTACTTAAACAAACAAGCACTAAATGAAACACAATAAAATAACATTCCCAGAGAAATCTTGCACCACAGAAAGAACTGCTGCATTGTTGTATTAGTAACTTGTCCAATGTTCAGTATCTGCAGTGTTCATACAAGTGTAATGCAGTAGTAATTACGTAAGCCTGACGATTTTATCCTCATGTTATACTGGGCATAGTTTTGTAGAGGAAGAAAGTAAAATGAAACCAAGTAAGAAAACAAAAGCTGGAAATGTCATTCTAAATTGCTTGACTTAAACTAAGTAATAATATTGCAGTCTTTACATCAGCAGTGGAACCTTGAAAAAATCTGGATTCACTTCCCTCAGTGCAGGATGTGCAAACCAGGACTTGTAAAGTAAGGCTCACCTCACAGCTACAGATGCTTCATCAAGGCTAGTGAGTTAATGTCTATTTCTGGTATAAACTGTAAAATGACAATAATGCTAGTTATTAGATATTACAGGGGAAATGTGTTGGTTTTTCAAACAAGCTGAAAAATATCCCATCTGTTTTCTATCCTAAGTATAGCCAATTCAGTATATTTTCATTTTTATTGTGCTTTGTTACTAGGAGCATTACAGGTTATGTATCGACAAATGAGCCAGAGTAAGAGTAGAGAAACTGTAAAAGAAGGAATAACAATTGGACAATAACAAAAATAATACCAAGTACCTGTGAACCAACCAATGAAACAGCAGGAATATTTTTTACTTCATTGGATTATGAAACAGGACCTAAACCACAGTGAGCTGTTTCTTTAGGGAAGGCAGCTTTATTATTTTTCTCCACCTAAATATGCAATACAGTGCAGAGTTTACTGAGAATTTTTGCATGTACATCCCCATATCAAGCAGCACAACATTTTTAGGGCCTTTCAAAGGTAGGCCTTAGGCCTCCAGTAAACCTGTGATGCTCTACTGACTGCATTGGAATTATGAGTACTCTTTCATGGACAGGTTTCCTTGGTATTTCGGACTGTTAAATGCTCCACAAAACCTTCTGCTCTCTGCTGCGCTGTGGTGCCCGGGCAAGATAGAAGGACCAAGTGACCTGTGCAGAGCTATTGAAGATAAAGGTCTAGTGGCTTCAAAGTAGAAGCTGTTGGTTCCCAATCCTGTGCCCAAACCTTCCCTCCTCCTCTGTTGTTATCTTTCTTCTCCAATTTTCTGTCAAAGAAACAAAATAGCTTTTGCAAACCTTCTTCAGACTATGACCCATCCTCAATGTTCTGCACTGAAGTTGTGAGTTTACCAGTCATCTCTTCAGTTGTTCAGCTGAGATGTGAAGCCCAGATGTATTTCCATGGACTCAGCCCTGGATACAACAGTCTTGTTGTCTAGGTGCAGAGAGCAGGATTAGACCCCATCAGAAAGTCTATCTTAAACATTTTCAGAAATACAAGATTTTTTGTTGTTGTTTTGAACTTCTTAATTCCATTTCTTTTTTATTTCTCTTGGTAATGTTGTTTGTAATGTTGTATAAGTAATTAGACTTGCAGAAATTAAGAATATAATTAGAAAAATTAAGCAGGGAAAGATCAACTGAGCCTGTCCCCGTTCCCACTGAAGTCTATGGATTTAGCATTTGGATCTGTCAGATTATTTATGAGCTAGCAACTGAAAGAGGCCCAGGCCATAGACCTCCGTGTAACTGTCTCCACTGTTATATGGTCAGCACATGTCGTGGCAGGGCTTTGACACACCCAATAAGAAGGCTGGATGTGGCCACCCTGTGCTGGAAGGAGAGGGGACTCAGCTGTATCAATGCAAACAGCTATGTGTAACTGTATGTGATGCACCGTGCCATGCTGGTTTGACTTAGGTCCAGAGACAGTCCACTGCAATAATTGTAATAAGTACAACCAATACATTTTCATGATGTAATGGACAAAGGGTCTTTCAATTTCAATCAGTTACTTTTACAGCAACCGGGACCACTTAAATGAAGATGGCTTCAAACAGAGCTTTTGTTTTTATACTAACTAACTTAATTAATTTCAGCTCTTATCTATGTGTGGTGCCATGAGGAGTTTTTTCAAGGTCAAAGGATTTCTTCTGCTGTTCTGGCATTTGGACATTTACAGGTTCCAGCTGATGTACAAAGCCAGGTACAAAATACAGCCTCCAGTTTTGCCTCTCAGCTCTGTTTCTCACTCCTGCCTCGAGCTGGAACTCTCTTCCTCATTCTTTTTGGTTCTTTTATGCAACAGGAATGCAGCCAGACAAGGCTGTAACATCTTGCCTTCTTTCTTCCCTTTTTTCTTTTTCAAAAATTTGGTCTTGAATGCAAAATGTACATATAGTCAGTGGATTGCTTTCCCAAAATGAAAGGTTCCCTCTGGTGACACGTGTCTGGTATCTCTTAATTAGCACACTCTTTCTGCACACAGTGAACTTTCTTCAGCCCAGAACATTCCTAAGAGTATTACTAAATTTTATAAGTCATTATCATAGGAAATATTAATTGCACAAACATTATGTCAAATGCAAAGCTCTAGCTCTCATCTGGATTTTCATAGGACTACATATGACGTACTATCAATAGAAATGACATACCTGGGATTCAGAGAGATTTTTCTTAATTACTTCCCCCCATGCCTTAGGTTAGGCTCTTGTCATCTTGTACAAACACTTACACACCTGCAGAAAAGGAGTAGACAATTTCATACAGACCTTTGTCATCATATGAGGACTTTTGTCCTTTATGACAGACAATTCCTTTAGTGACACTTGGTAAGTCAACCTAATTACACAAAGATACAGATTTCTACTGGTGAACAGATTCCCAAGAGTTTTTGAGGAAAGCATGAATGTTTCTTGGTTGTATCATAAGAACCAATTGCTCCTAAAAATTGTAAGGTATTCCTTGGAAGACTTGTACAACAAGAGACATTGGTCCCAAAGGCCGAATTTTTTATGGAGAAAGGGATGTGTTGTAAGAAACTATGCTTTCTGAAGATTTTGTAGCTGATATGGGGCAGGGGAATTAAATGTATTCCAGGGAAGTGCTGCTTATCTTTACAAAGCTTCCCTAAAATCCAGACTTGCTGTCTGAACGGTGAGTGGGTTTTGTTGTTGGGGTGCAATGACAGAGGAAAATACTTCAGTAAATTAATATTGGACTTACTAGCAAAAGATGGGGGGATTTATTTGCATAGAGTGACTGCTGCTGCATTTTTCCAAGTTTATGACTGTGTTCACTCTTCTTATAAAGATTTCCTTGTTTGTGCACAGCTGTAGAAGTCTTACAAATGGGAGAAATTCTTCCTGCTGCAAGTGCATGAGGAAGGCTGCCTTTGCTTTCCCCAGGTTTCCAAGTGGCAACTTCAGGACAACTCAGTTACTTGTGAAGAGGGTTTCAAGGTACATTAAATCCATGCCTTTTTTGTTGCCTGTGGGAAGAAGGGTTACATTTGAAAGCAGAAGCAAGCTGAAAGCTGGACATTTGGGTGTAAAACTGAGAGGACTGTCCCCAGAGAGGGGCAGAAGCCTCCCTGTTTCCCAGAGTGATGAGGTACAAACCCAAGTCTAATCTCTGCCACCCAGACCCAGGTCTAATATCGTGACAGGAGAGAGCCCAACAAATTCGCATTGAAATCCAACCCCTGTTATTTTAACTCTGTTCCGTCCAACCTTTACTGTTAAACCTGTCCCTCTGCCTGGGTGGCCAGGGAGGCACAATCAAAATGGAGCCTGAACACCTGGATGGCCAGGGGGAAGGTGCCTGAAGGGGCGCTGGGGGAGGTAAGACAAGGCAGCCCGATGCCTTTTCGTGTGCCCTTCCGTGTATTTCTGGGTGTACTCTTTCTGGGGGGCCAGCGGGCTGCCCCCAGTTTGGGTAGAGGGCCCTTTTCCTCCGCAGGGCCCTCTCCATACAGGCCGCCGGCTGCATTTCCAGCCCATTGTTCGTCGCCGTTGCCGTGGAGACGGGAGCAGCTGCTGGATGACGGGCCTTGGCTGGCGTCCCTGGTCAGCTCGGCCGCCCCGGCCGGGCCCTGCCCGCCGCCAGCCGCTCACCCTCCCGCTGCCGGCGGTGGCACACCAGACTGTGCGGGATCATGTTTACTAACACTGTCCACATTGCGTACCGCCGCGCTGCCCAAAATGTGTCAGTCTCAGCGGATTGCCAGGCGCCCGGCCAACCTGCCTGCAACGTGCCCAAAAGTCTGACAGTGGGGGCCCTCACCCGCCATCCCACCAGGGATCCTTCCTCACGGGAGGGGAGGGTGGCTGCACACCCTCCTCATGAGCCACCACATACGTGTGCCTATGGACACACACCCAGGTACACTCTGTGTGCTTGGGCCACCGGCCCCATTTCAGCCGACCTTGCAGGGTGAGCTGTGGGGTCCTTCCTGGCACAAGGGCTTCTCCTCAACGTCGGGTTTAACAGTATCGATATTGAGCGTCCCAGTGCTGACAATATGGTTTAACGTGTGCTTTTACTGGCATGTTGTTTCTCTAGCAAATTTACAGCAGGAGATTACTGCTGGAGCTGACCTTTTTTCCTTCAGCCGGGGTAATGAATGTTACTGTTTAAATGCTCTGCCTTCACAGCCCCTGTGCTTTAGTTTTTAAAAGAGTAGCATAGTACCCAGGGGAAGCCTTTTGTTGCCTGACTGTGAAACCTGAATACAAGGTCTCCTATTGGAAGCTTGAGAGGCAGAAAATAATAACTGAGAATGAATTTATAGGGTGCAACTTAGCCTAAATCATGTCACAGAGATAGAAAATATGTATCAGATCCTGAGCCAGTGTAAATCAACGTAATCCCATGGAGCAACGATGCTGAAGAGTGGGCTCTGCTTCTTGAAATGCAGACTAGCACCATCCAGCAACAGAGAGGAGTGGTGTAAAGTAAGGAAAATGGCAGGGAAGGTTCCATCAGGAAGGTTCCTGATAGGCAGAGCATAATCACTTAAATGATATGCTAAATACAAGAATGTCACTAGAAATGCCTTGGAATCCTTAAATATATGTGACCAATTTAGGACCAAGATATTATTTATTCTGTATATTTCTTTGCAGTTTGAATGGCCAGCTCCAGCAATATAAGGCCTTCTAGCATAAAAAGGATATTTCAACACAAAAGCATGGAAAAGAGCAGTATCATCTAATTATCCATAACACATCATGGAGCTTGTCCCTAGAAAGCCTATTTTTCAGAAATAGTGTCTTGTAAATGAGTCAAAAAAAAAAATATATCATAGAGATATTATTAAATTTCAGTCTTCAGTAAAATGTCTCATGAAAAATTCATATTCATATTATCCATCCCATCTCCCTATCCCTAAACTGATAATTATAGTCATTTTTTGTAACTATAATCAATTATACAAAGAAACATTCCAAGAAAGAACCAAAAGGTTGCAATAACATTCTTTATAAGTTTTAGGGTTTCTAGTAAGGAGTTATTAAACATTTTTGAAATGTGACAAGAATAATAGGAGATACAATCCAGGAAAACTGAAAACCTGGATTAATTTCCACTGTCTGTCCTGTATCCTCACCCCACTTCCTCTCTGTCTCACTGAGAGGAAACATATTTTGTTTTAGTTGTAGATGTGAATTCAAATGATATTTTGAATGCAGAGTTGCTTGTTTATCGCCTTAGTCTGGTGGTACACACAGTACTCTCCAGTGGCCAGACAGATCATTAGACAAGATGATTCACACTTTAATCAAATATAGGACAATTCCAATGTCACTATCCAAAGTTTAAAAATCCTACTAAAAATTCTAATTTACTCTTTTTTTTGCAATACAGTAGAATAAAGCAATGTGTGTACATTTTGCAGATGAGGTCCTAAATCCTTAAGAGATAAATTACTTCAGTTTTAGCAGAACATTAATTTTCTATTAGTCAGTTAAAATAATTGCTTAACTACAACAAAATCTCACTGTACAGAAATACCCTGACTGGCTTCTGCTGAGCCAGTACACCAGCCAGCACAAGGCAGTACTATATAAGGCTATACCTCTAAACCTGGATTGCAGGAAAACATTTAGGTGCATCATTAGCATCATTCAGATCTGCATTTTTAAAGCTCCATTGCATGCTTAGGCAGACAAAAAACAAAGCAAAAATAAAACAAAAGTAAAAAACCAGTTTCATGCCCCAAAAACTTCAGTCTTCTAATATTCCAGTTATTGCAACAGCAGGACTGTTGCTGAATGCAGGGGACGTTAGACACAGGTTACCAGTGTCTTAAGAAACTTGTGCAGTACTTCTAAGAAATTAATTCCTAATGACAAGGAAGAAAGTAGACAGTTTTAAGGAAATGTGGCCTTAGTCTGAGGTTTTATTGTTTTGTTTTGCTTGCTTTTTGTTCTGTTGTTTAATAAACTCTTATTCCCAGAAAAAGCTGAACAAATAATGATGAATGTATATGTTACAAGAGCACCCAGGAAGCTCTCAATATAATGTGCATGCCAGGAATATTGTCAAGCCCCCATTGACACAGGCTTTGATTCAGAGTATTTGCAACCTAGATAACAGAAGACCTGTGTCATTTAAAAACTTGAAAGGATTGGTGTTGAACTGATAATGTACAAGCAAATGAAGAAGCTAATTAAATTTCAGTCAGGTAAAGACAAATCCCAGAAAACCTCTGCCAAATCCCAGAAAACCTCTGCCAAATGCCAGAAAAGCTCTACCTTTTTAGAAAAGTATTGTTTTGGTGGGGTTTTTCTGTTTTGTTTTTGCTTTTTTTTTATTTTTATTTTTGGTCAAAGCCTCAAAATGCTCAAATTAAAAGATTTAACCAAAATAAGTAAATGAGAAAAGTTTGGGGTTTGGGGTTTTTTGTTTGTTTGTTTTTTAAAAAAGAACATTAACATTTTCAATAAAAATCTTTGTTTTCAGTAAAAACAATTCCTATTTTCCTACTCATCATCTTGTGTGAATGTCACCAGCAGGCCTGAAGCCTGAGTATGTATTCATTAGCCAAATATGAAGCCAGGTTGGCTGCCGCTAACACATAGTGTCTCTAATTCTAATATATAGTCTTCCCTGTTTCTGATGCATGCTCTTGACATCTCAGCTATCACAGTGCCATAGGAGCTGTGCTAACTGCCTTTGCCTGATCCCTTCATGTTTTTCATTGCCACTGTTCCTTGCCTTTCTTACTTATTCTGTCTCCATCTCTTCCACAGCAAAGCCATTTGAAGAACTGGATGGGAAAGCAGCCTGAAGTTCCTCACGAAGCAAAGAGGGGCATGGTCACACGTACAGGGGTATCATGCATAGCTTTGCAACTTTCCTGTTGTCTCTTTCATATAAAGATTTCCAGATAGAACTAGATAGGTCTGCAATTATATTTAGCACTGAATAAAAATAGATTTTATAATTCCACTGTACACCTTGACATTGTTGCTTCATTTCAATGAAACCTTTAATTGCCGGATAAAATTTTAAAATTGCTATTGGAAATTCCATTTCCATTCTACAGTTTCATTATATTAGCAATGATTTGTGATAAAAGAGGAATCCCATATTTAGCATCTCTTAAAATCCTCAAAAAATGTCATTTTGGAGTAAAAAAAGTTAACCTCATTTGCAGATTAAACTGTGAAAACTTTCAGCTTCCTACTCTTTATTTCCTTCTCATCCACCAAAACCAAAATATTAAAAAAAACAAGCGTGCATTTCAACATTGCTAATATATGTATCAGATTTTAATTTTCAGAGTTTATATACGAAATGAAATACAGATTTTTAAAATAGGAAAATAAAGCAAACACAAATATATAAGAAAACAGTTCTTATAAGAAAAGGTAAGATTGCATGTAACCCAAAACAGAGTTTAGGATTTTGTGCTAGGACTGGTCCCTTGACTAGAGATTTGGATTCACTGTGAGTTCTCCTATGAACTGCCTGAGTGATTTTGTGCAAGTGTCAATCCTGGAGTGGGGTTTGAGGCCAAATTTTCCATCCATCTGCATTGCTTGTTTGCATGAACTCCCACAGATCAATTTTGGAACAATCCAGTTAACACTCCTGGCAGGCTGGTGGACTCCCAGAACTTTGCATCCCTTCCTCCTGCTCACGCTTCCTGCTGTTTCTGGGACCAGCTGTGATTTGGTCACAGTCTTTTAGATTGCTCTGTGAAATAGGGTTAATAAAACTTCTCCTATCCATGTTTTGTCTCTCCAGGGAGGGCTGTCCAGCAAAGCTGCAGTATGTAGGATTACGGTGCGTGCTTTCATAGCCATGATGGTCTTAATCTCTAGTTACAAAATGACAGTATGAGCTCTGGTATATTTTATTAACGAGAATATGAAACATACATTGCTCAGTGGACATCAGTTGGCATTGTTGGAGTGGATCTTGAGAGAGTAAAGAAAACAGGAATCCCTCTCTAGCCTGTTACCAGTCTTCACTCCCCTCCTTCTGCCATTTTCCTAGACAGGCTCCTGAGCTTCTTTATTTCAAAACAGTGTTCACTGCTGTAAAATTTAGAGCAACAACTCTTTACATTAAAGTGTAAATCATGCCATGGTATTTTCATTGCTTCTCTTAACTGTAGTAGGTAGGCCAAAACTGTACATGAGGTATACTCATACTTCCTCCATTTATTCTGCAGCCATATCCTTCGCGCTGTAGGTCTCCATGCTATAGACTGCTGAATGCATAATGACATCTCAGCTAAGGGGGTTAAGGTGTTACTGTTATGAACTAATTTCAGTACCCATCCAAAGTGCCACCATATGCATGGTTAGGAAAACTGTTTCTAAATGGGACTTACTTAACCATGAACTAATTTGGAAATTTAACTTGGGAAAGGAGGATACAAAACATGCGCAGCTTCAGACTTTAACGTTCATCTGGATATAAAAAGTGCTTCTACAATGAAGTTAAAAGAAATTCAGAATATTACACAGAATGGTGCCGAGAAAACACAATAGCTTGATTATTTTTTTTTTAAATAATGCCTATATTATGAAATAAAATATTATTCCAAATAGAGACCAATATTATGTGTAAAACTGGGAGGCATTGTATTCTCTGTGTTAATAGAAAGAAACCAGCACAGGGAAAAACCTTTCGTGGTAATTTGTGAAAAAATGTGGGTTAACTAACCTTGAAGCAGAACCTTTTAAAAATCTTCTCTTTAATGCTGTTCTTGAGAGCAAACACTCCTTTCTGAAAACAAAAAAAAAAAAAAAAAGAAGAAAAAAAGGCAGAAGATGGGTGCATAATGTTTTTGTTTTGAATGGAACCAAAACCTGGACAGCTACTTTTTAACAGTATCAGAGTAAACACTTCATACATGTAAAACAGGCTTAAAATAATTCTAGTATATATTTGGATCTAGAACAGCAGCTGATCTATGCTGCTTAGAGGCGTTCTGCTGAAAACTGAACTTTTATAACAGTCATTAGAAAATAATTTGCTGCAGTTCTTTTGTTCTATGCTGAAGAATAAAAATCCCCCACCCCCTTTCTTTTCTTTTTTCTTTTGTTCCATGCCTCTTCTCTGGTACAAGAGCAACAGGAGGACTAGACACTAATATAAGCCTCCTCACATATACTCTAATATTGTTACGCAGTTGTGTAACAGAAGTTGTTGGGCCTTGATGTACCTTTTATAATCACATCATACAATAACTACCTGAGTTTATAGAGTTGATTATCCTTGCACGAACCTTGTTAAGACTTGCATAATTTCTATTCTATTCTATTCTATTCTATTCTATTCTATTCTATTCTATTCTATTCTATTCTATTCTATTCTATTCTATTCCCATGACTATCAATAACGTCTGTTGCTTAACTGTAACATTTTTTCTCACACAAAACAAAAAGAGACATTTTCGTTCCTTGCCCTCTGCCAAAATCTCTCATTATGAAAAAGTGAAATGAATAAAAGAGGCTGTCCAAGGTAGTCTCACCAAGACTGCAAGAACCCTGGATATGACTGAGCTCACAAATTCATCTTTTGAGATTTCAGATTTAGTCTTACCACATGGATGCATGGATGAAGGTGTATTTTTTAAATGCAACAACAGCGGCAATTATCATATGTATTATCAAATGATATAGTATTCTTTTTACTTTGGAAGGTATTCAAACTACTTCTGCAATTCCCCCCCTCCCTTCCCTTTGCACAAAACTACTAAAACCACCAAATGTGGAGTTTATGTTGCTGTGGGGTTTTGATTGTTTGTTTGTGGAGGGGTTTTTTGTTTGTTGGTTGTTTTTGGTTTTGGTTTTTTTTGCTTCTAACTTATAACTTACTGCAGAAACTTCTGAAGGAATATTCTGTCTTTGAAGGCAAGCATTTGAAATCCTGATGTAAGCCTAACAGGTGAATCAATGCTTGTAATCCCCGGGTCTTTTAAGAGAAGCTTCTTCATCAGTGTTTGAGTCTTTGGTGAATAGCTCACTGCAGCTCTGTTTATATAGACATATGGTGCGAAGAACACTAATACAGTTGTCTGTGCACAACTGTAACAAACAATCTGCTTATTGTGTATTTTTTTAGGCAACACTTCATGCTGTCTAACAGGTGGCCCCAAGTTACAATAGGCACACTGTCGGGGTAGAACAAACCCCATTTACACAAGAGCCTTGACTGGAGATAGTGACTAAGACAGCCTGCAAAATCAACCTTAGAACATGGTTGTTTAAAACACTGTATATGCCACGAACCTCTAATGAATATGAGCCTTGCCTTTTACATCCTCCTGTTGCCCTCAATCTATCTCAAGGCTGGTAGAGTTAATTCCTCCCAATGAATGAATGCCAAGTAACATTTAAAAATCTCTCACATATTGTAAGTCTCAAGTTTATGGATATAATGAAGTATAATTTATATAAAAATTGAAGCTATTTTTGTTTTAACTAGCCTATCAAGTTTCATTACAGGCTTTCAATTTGTTAGGACCATGATTTCACCTGCAATCTCAGAGTTTTGAAGTGTGCACACTATGTGTATTTAGGAGCATATTGTGGTACAAGGTTTATTCATGTTCACTGCAAAAGGGATAAGGTGAATCATTCAGCTTTTTCCTCTAAAGATAAACTTCATTCCCCTTTTAATTCTTTGTGACCTTTCCCCCAGAAATTTCCTCCCCATTCGCTGTTTTTACTTGCTACAGTTTTCTTCTTGGATATGCAGTCCTGGAGCATTTTGTGTTTTCACTTGTTCTAAAGGAAGTTGATATTTATGATTGTGGGTTTGGTTTTTCTTTTTTTTTTTTTTTTTTCTTTTTTCATTCAGTGGAATTCCCCTGGCAGAGAGGGAGATCCCCTTTAAACATCCCCTTTAAAGACTTCTTTAAAATTCCTGGAGCTCTGCTTTTGACACAATGCTTGATTCAACTCTCATTGTGCTTCATTGATTTTACAGAGGTGGATCAGGTCCCATGTAAAAATCACAATTGGTAGTGGAATGGAAATGGACAGTCCTATCAGCCCTGTAAAACTGTGGCACAATGATCATATCTGCATAGTAAAGTGGGTGATAATTTACATAACATGCTGAAAATTAACAATATTCTTAGACTGTGATCCATCTCAATTAACTTCAGTTATATGTATACTCCCAGTAAATCTAGGGTCTCCCAGCAGCTGATGGTGAGAGATGGGCACCTCTGGAAGGCAATTCATCTCATACCAAGGCAGATATCTGAGAGAGTTGTGAGAAATTTCTTCTGAGATCTTCTCTTCCCTTGACAAAAGGGAATTCCAAGATGAATAATGCCTAACTTCTCAGTGGTTACAGTAAGAGGAGACAAATCTCACTATTTCAGCTGGATGTGTGAAAATAATAATAATAAACTTTTGCATATGCATATTTGTGAGATGGTGTCTTCCCTCAAAAGATGTTTTCTTTCAGTTCTGCAAGGTGCTGAGTGCTTTCTGAATCACTTGAATTCCACAAGACTTGACAGTGCTGACTATTTCATAAAATGAATGAAGCATCTTGATAGCATGGATAAAAAATATTCAATCAATATTTGGATAGGTTTCACCTTTTTGGTGAGATACTGGCTTTTAACTTATGATGATCAGTTTCAAAGGTCACTTGCCCAGATAAGTGTTCCCATTATTTTCTTCCGCAATTTTTTCATGCCACTCCCATCCCCTTTGCAAAGTGTGGGAGCATTTTGAAACACACACATATTTTCTCATCAGACATATCTGGATGAGATTAGATAGAGCCTGAATCAAACCTCACAAAGTCCATGGAAAACTCCCAATGGTTTAGCTGGTATTTGGGTGAGGTTACTACTACACTAATTCATGAAGATGCCTTGCTAAATTTAAAAGAAGATCTACCTATCATGTCTGGAGCTGTGAAAGTCTGGAGTAACCTAACTCTATTGAATAGCATTGTACACACACACATCTCTCAGAATTAGGACACGGAACAAGTTCAATCTTCATTAAGGATCAGATCTTGAACTGTTATGAACTACAGATAGTTTAGAAATAGAATTTTGCAGTAAAACAAGGGACAAGACTTCATTTCACAGAATCACAGAATCACAGAATGTTAGAGATTGGAAGGGACCTCAAAAGATCATCTAGTCCAATCCCCCTGCCGGAGCAGGAACACCTAGATGAGTTCACACAGGAAGGCATCCAGGCAGATAGGATGGTGGATTGAAATGGAAAATGAAACCATAAAAAGGAATATTCTCACATTATGGGTTTGTGTATGTATGCTTGGATGGCTAAAAAAATACATTTTCTAGAACCTGGGCAGATTTTCTAAAAACACTAGTATTGTTGCATGGGACAAGATCTAATGTTCATCAAGTCCAGGATCCTTGGCTGCAGCAATAGCCAATATCAGATGAAGATATAAAGATATATCTCTTCTTGGCCTCTAACATTGAGATTGGCTTCCAAGTGTGAAATTAAATGGCACCTCCAAAATTTTTGTTATCAGTAAAGATACATAAATGAATATATCTTTATCCACATATAGATACTGTGGCCATCTTGTTTTGGAAATTAAGAAAGTTTCATAGCGTAGACTTGACCAGACCATACCAGCTGGCCTCTGGGCCAAGGAATGAGCCCTGGCAAGGGTCAGTTTATCAGTAAGGATGTTGCCGGTCCTTTCCTGGAGCCATGTGCTATGATCTCAGTGTGCATGATGTGAAAAAAAATGTTTCCCTGGCTCCAGAGTACAAATACTATAAGAAGCAGGACCAAGAGGTTTGGGTTTTTATATCTCCTAGTGCCATTGTAACTCCTTTCCTTCAGAGGGACAGTAAAAATACAATCATAACAAAAAGTTAAGGAGTTTATATAGGACAGTTTATACAGGACAGTTATACTTCCAGTTAAAAAAAAAAGGCACTTTCCTCTGTAGTGGGATATTTTAAGTGATCTAGTAATCTGGGTATGATAATATTTTTTACCTGGAATAACTTTTTTACTGATTTAAACATCAATCCAGCATTTAAAAATTTTCTGTAGTATCAGCAGCTTCCAGCCATTAACTCAGAAAAATGAATGTGTTTTTCAGTACGGCTACCTACATTTCAGAACAGGGGACAAGACTGCAAAGCTGGCTGATCTCCACAGATGACACTACTAGCCCTTTCCTTTGCGTGGGAGTGAGTTTTCAGCTCAGATGCCTCTACAATCTGGCACACAAAGGAGGTGAGGGAGGTGAGTAGGGGGAAAGCAGAGCCTTTGGGTAGGTCTGTGTGGGACATCAAGCATTCTGTGTTGTTACAAATGGTAATTTTGATGAGTGTCATCTGCTTTTGGTACCTTGCAAGATGATACCTGTTCTTCTGTAACTACAAGTTACAGAAACCATAGGTTCATCAGATATATCAAAGCAGAGGAGGAAGCAGTGATGCAACAGAACTCTATGCATCTCCCAAAAAGATACCAAAGTGATATCAACCAACATATTGAACAGTTTCCCAAGAAAATTAGCAGCATTTCAGTTCCTAGGTTTATCTTTGGATAAACAAAAATTTCAAGTTGGAGTGACATTTTAGTACCCACTGAAAGCCTTTGAGCTTGCTTTGAATTGGTACCTTACTTGAACTTACAGTTTAAATCCTTGGTAAACTCAAGTAAGTGGCTAGGTGCCCTGTTATCCACTGGAGAGAAGCAGATGCCTTTTGGGTCTTCCAAAGGAGTCTGTCTACCTGCTTTTTTATTAACTTCTAGAGCATCACACTCAAATAGCAATGGTGAGCACTGGTCCTTAGTGAATACAGTTCAGTGCTCTGTAAAATCACTTTACCCTTTTACCACTGAAAGGAAAATAAATGGAAATAGACAGTCCTGCTGTCTTTTCTGACAGATGCGTAAGACAATTGTTATTGGGAGGCAGAATGAATTCTAAGCTCAGAAAGTTTTCAGATGGTATAAGCTCAATGTCTCTGCCGTATGTTTGAGGAAGAATGATGCACCTGAGGTACTTCTGAGTCTGGACATCTGCTTTACAGTATGTTACATTCATAATAGATCAGTCTAGCAGGAGTCACAAGCTCCTCAATTTCTACTAGTGCCTTAAGGCTGTCATTTGTAAAGTTCTTCAACTAAATTCCTTTTAAACGTTACACCAAAAGGACTTTTTATAAACATATGTGTGTTTGTGTGTAAGTATATATGCATATATGTATGTATACTTACCAAGTCTTCTGTTTACTAGTTAAAAAATGCAACCAAAATAGCTTTTATTCTAAAAATAATGGTAAATAATTCTCTGAGTAAGAAACTCAGTGTCAGCAGTTACTGTCCCATCTGCCCTGGAGGGGATTCTCTGTCTTTAAGAATGAACTGAACTGCAATAAAATCAACACTTTCTTTCTGCAGGATGGGTAGCTTCTTTTTATAGGTTTTACACCACCGCCTGATGTCCTTAAAATAAGTTTTGCATTCTAAAATGCACATTTTAATTTGGCTTCTGGAAACAAGTTTTATTGCCTGTATATGGGAAATCTAAGTAATTGCTCAAGATATTGTACAATATATCTCACTGAAGCAGGTAGTCTGAATCTATGCATCTCTCTCCTTTTAGTCTAATTGCAAAATACTTTAATTTTTGTATCACTTCTCAGCCTTCACTGTAATTAACATAGCTGGAATATTGCCCCAATATTTTCAAGACCATGTCATTTTCCATAGTGAGACAGAAATTTTGAAAGATAAAGTTTTAACAGGTTTAACCAGTGCTATTAGAACCATGGGCTTTGTAGAGAGATGAAAGTAACAGAAAGTTGAGTGCCATGCTTTTGCAGTGGCTCCATCTCTGCATTTATTGCACTACATGTGTCTTCAGAAAGGTAATAAGAAACATGCAGCAACAATATTAACCAAATTGAGTCACAATTAAAATACACATGGAACAAGGTTAAGCGTGTTCCTGAATGGGAGGTTTGAAGGCATCTGCAAAGCCATGGGATTTAAACACATAACATATAGTGGTGTGCTCTGTACAGGCTCATGCAGACCGGTATTGGACTTCCCTGTCCCTTCCAAAGGTCAGCCCCGTTAAGAGTTCCTGTGTCCATCTCAAGTGGTTTTTGCTTGGGTAGACTGTATCTGTGGTTATGCCAACCACAGTTATTTCTACTCTTTCTTGGGGTGAGCCCCATTATTTTCTAAGTCTGGGTACAGTGTCATCAGTTTATGTTTCACTCTATCTCTGTTTTCCCTTAACTCTTTTTCTCTCTCTGCATATTTTTATCCACCTTGAGTTTTGGTGATTTTTTTAAAATTTGTTTTGTTTTGTGTGGTGTGGGCTTTTTTAGATATGTATGTGTGTGTGTGTCTGTGTTTTCTTTGATTTGCTTTACTATTTTTCTCACTTAATATCTTTATCTTTTATTTTTATTTTCCCTCCCCTTTCTTTGCCCCTCTTTTTTTCTCCCCATTGTTTTCCCTGTTTTATGTGCCTTGCTCCTTTTCCATGTATTTTCCTATATCTTTGCTCTAAAAAGGCCACCTAAGGTTGCACTGCCGTGGTACAGTCTCCCTGGCTTACCTTGGAATGAGACAGTATTTTCCCTGTGCTCTGAGGTCTGTGGTTCAAACACTCTCTCTTTTGCCCACCTAATGGGGTGAGAGCCGCTCTACCCATAGCAGACTATTTCTCCCTTGAGTATTATGCTCCTGTGTGATCTTCTGAGAAGTCTAACACTGGACATAGTCAAAGAGAATGATAGCATTTATTAAAAATGGTTTAAAAGTCAGAAATCATATACCATGGAAACATGTTATAAAAATGAAACATACAGAGAAAGGCTCTTTTAAGATGCTGTTTGTAGCCCTGGAAATGTGGTTACTGAGGAAGATGATATAAGCTATAGAAACACCCATTCTTAGAAATCACAGCTGGCCTCCTACCTCAGGAGCTGACAGAGTTAGAAAGAGACCAAGAAAAACTTCCCAGATCCTCATCCTTCACGCTATTTCTTTCCATAGGAATCCTTCTCTCTTCTGTGTTACTGGGCCCAGGCATTTTCTATCTCCTACTCACCTTATCGATAATGTATGCCCTCTTTTAGCACCTAGAAGTTATAAATGCACTTCATTGATTTCTTAATTTCTTTGGTGTCTAATCTCAGGCAGCAACCACTCTCGCCTTTGGGTATTCACAAGTAGATGTTATTAGCCAACATTTCTCTTTTCCACCCATGCTGTGCAGCACCCTGAGCTGCAGTGGTTGATTTAATTGCTGTCCATACCTCAGCTGCATTTTGATCGCTCTGTGTGTTACGTTACTGTCGGACACTTTGTGATCCTTTATGGTCACAGACACTTTATCAATAACATAGCGGTCATGTTAAACCTCCACGTAAGTACACAGGAGCAAACCAGTAAATATTCCAGAAACATGAATTTAAAAGCAAGGCATCCATTTTTCACCCTAGTGAGAAAGGTAAAATTGCCACCCTTGTGTGTAAGAGACTGAATTCATACATAGCTATTTGTTGGCAATTTTTAATGCAAGTTATTGCTGTACAGTCTTCTCTTTTTCTCCCCTTTTCTTTTTAAAAACATTCACTATAATTTTTCCCCCCCTCTTTTTTTTTTTCTTTTTTGTTAAATACCTTGATAGGCTACTGGTAATCTACCACTAATCCTTTCTCCTCAGTACACGCATAAAGAAATAAAAGATGCCAGTTTGTGGCTTAGCTGCATTCAGGAAAACTTCCGTATTGCTGCCAAGAACTGCCATCTGCCACCTACAAGCGCAGGTGCCAGGGAGTCTCCTCTGCACACAAAGCATAATAATATAACACAAAGGACCAATGTGCACTAATAATTGCTAAACACACAGAAAGAGGGGCCAGAACATTTTTATGAAAGTTTACTTAGTCTGTGGAGATTTGCATACAGATGGCTAGGTCAGGGTGCTGTGTATGCCGCCTGGGCCACTGTGGGGTAGGGCTGCCTTCAAGCAGCCTTTATAAGCACACACGGCTTTTACTATAGCATAGTGTTGTGGAGAGACCTCATTCTGCACACACTGAATAGACATTCAAGTAGCTTGCTTTGAAATGAGAAAAGACCTTGGATAGGGGGGAAAAAAAGCAAATTCTTTTCTTTGTGAGACAGAGGAGGAGTGTTGGGAAAGAGGCCAGAGGACTTAAAGAATGTGGGTTAGCAACCAGGAATTAGAGGAAAGTTTCTGTGGAGACACACAATTAGATATGTGGCATTCACCCCTCTCCTTCTAGTGGGCAACAAGAGCAAGCACATTTCAAAGGGTTCATCATCTGCATGAAACAAGGATAGGGGGAAGAAAAAGCACCCTAATTTTTAAAGCATAAAGAAAAGTGTAACTGTCTTAAAATAAAACAAACCCAAAGGTTAAGCAGCAAGAAATTTCCCTTCATCTAAGAACTTAAAGACACAAATCTTGAATCTGGTAGATTTCCTTTGTATATGTCTGGGTCTGAAAGTGTACATGTGTGTGTGTACATATACATGTATAGATGCCTTCTAATACATATTCAGATACTTTAAATTTGAAAACATTGCTTTAAGAGTTTTTAATGAATTTATGGAACATCTTTTTTTCTAGAAAAAAATATGTGACTTCCTGACCACAACATCCAGAAAGATGCTGCCTTGTGTAGAATACTCATGACAGGTGTCAATATTTAGTTACCACTATAGTAGGTACCTTTACAAACATCATGTGAATAGAGGGTGATTTTCAAAGCTGCTCATCTTTTATGGATTTTCAAGTATGACTAACTATCATTTTTGCCTTTGAAACTGTTCACTACCTGAGGTGTGGTGTTCAGCTTTTTCTTTGCTGTTTGCACCCTGATAATTTCATCAACACCTGTGAATCACTTCCTGATTCTGAAAGGAAAGAGGATTAATTATCTGGGCCATACACCTGTCTCAATGAACAAAAAAAACCCCAAAAAACCAAAAACGTATCTATTCATTCTCTTCCTGCACCTTGTCAGAGATTCTTGGGGAAATTATAATTATTGTACTCACCTTATTTCATTGCATCTTTAAATGTTTCTTTATAGATCATTTTAGAAAATAGTATTACAGCTCCAAAAGATACTGCAATTAGCTCAGTGTGTCTGGAGAAGGAAATAACACCACCTTACATTTTCAAAACTCTGTATAGATTCATGAAGTATAGCATTTGAGTACTTTGCAAAAGCTCTGTGAGGCAAAAATATATAAAACATGATTTAGAGGAAAAGAGCAACAGATAGGTTTGCCCAAGGTCACAGAGGAAGACTAAGAGAGGTAAGAATTGAATCCCTCCCCTGAATACCAAGGCAATTCTGTATCCATTATCATTCATCCTACTTTGAGAGTGCTAATTGATTTTGACTGCTTAGCAGGAGCTCTTTAAAAGGGCCTGATTTTCAGGGATGTTTGTCTCCTGCAGAATGTGAGGCTGAGGTCTGGGGCAGGATGAAAAGGGCAGCAGTGGAGAGGCTTTTCCAGAGTTTTGATTGCTGCAGGGGTGGGTGCTTCCTCCCAGCCTCCTCTTGCGCTCACCTTGTGGCTACACAGCACGTGGTTCTTTACCCTTTGCTCCGCACCAGCTTCTCCTGGGGCAAAGCTCTGACCTGGAGGGAGCATTCCCTCCGCTATGCTTCCGGTAGCCACGGGCCTGAGGTTTGCATTGCTGTCCCTAACACTGGTTTTGTCACAAGCATTGCTGCCTTTAGGCTCCTAAAAGCTAGCAGTAGTGGAAACTAATCAGACATGGGACTGAAGAGAGGAGGGAGAAATGGAGGGAGAGAGTTTTCTGTCTCAAACACTTTGTCTCAGGTTTTGTGTGCCATGTCAAGGATTTCCTGAGACTACACTTGGTTAACTGTTTTAGCATGTCCATCCTTTGAAATCAATAAACCATCTGTCACTTACGTAAAATTGCAACTTTAAAAGGCAAAATGAACCTGAAATATTTACACCAAAACCCACCAATATTTAAAATTTTCTTATTTGGGTGGTGTAGGGGTTTTTAATTTGAGCAGCACGCAGGACATTGTGCTTTCTTAAGCCATTGTGTCTGCACAGCAAGTTATATCATCCTTTCCCAAAGCAAACCTCCACCTCTCCCCTCTTAACACTGGAATTCCCCTTTCATGACACTTCATGTACAATTAGGGTGCAGAGCAGATCCAGCAGACAGAGAGTAACCAAGTGGGAGGTCTCCAATAACTCAGCAGCAGTCTGCAGCTGCTCACCAGGTATGTTCTAGCAGCTGATTTAGGATCTAAAGCAGTGGCTGCCAAGCTGGAGTCCGAGTTACACGTTTAACTTGATTTTTCCTTTGAGCATGTTGTTCCCTTTGTAAAAGGCTACCTTATAAATCCTGGCTAGAATAAGGATGGTACAACTGCAGAGATCTTTTTGGGAGCCATATACTTAAGTGGCAGCATGACTATGGGAGAACACAATAGTATCTCTTTTCTTAAATGTAGGATTTATAAGGCACTTTATAAGCCTTCTGGGCAAATTAGGAAAAAAAATAATAAGTTAGCAATGGATAGAATCCAGGTTCCTAAATACCAAACACTGCAGAATTTCCATATAAATTATCCCTTCAGGAGCTGGGTTTTGCTTTGAATGCCTTCTTGGTCTATGAGGTCTGAAATTATGCCAGTCTGAGGGTGTTCCAGATATTTTCCATAAAGGCTGCTTTCCAAAATCTTTCAAAGCAATCACAGGATCTCCAAGAATGTCCTAACCACTGTCCTCCTGAGCAGGAGGAGGACAGTGGTTTGGAGGAGTAACCAGGAGTAGTGTCCTCCTGGGTACTCCCCCATATTGGTATCATCTGAGTTGCTTTGGTCCGCTGCAATGTCTTTAGCAAGTATCACACAACTCATGTGGAAATTATTTTAAAGCAAACGTTTATCACAAGTGATTAAATGCCATAAAATTGTGGCATTTAAGCTCCCCAAAAAGTTTTATGTCCATGGTAAAATCTAGAATCCATAGCTAAACTTTGAGGCTTAGAGCTTATAAATTAAATTTCTGAAATTGAAATGAAGTTAAATTAAAGCTTCTGTTCAATGCATTAAAGTGAAACCTTGACCTCACTCAAAGCAATAAGGTGGTCACTGACAGCTACAGCATTAGAATTTCTATTTCTGTTCTCAGTTCTCTTTCTCTAAAGCAAAAATATGATAAATTTCTTACTTCAGTATAGATGTATTAACATTTATGAGATACTCATGTACAGCTCAGTACTTGCTCTCTTAGCTTCTTTAGAAAAATACCCGCTTTCTTTTTTTATTTTAATGCAGAAAGGCTACGTAATTCTTAGTGTGTATATACACTTCCCAGTTCCGAGTATCTTTTGATATCATCTGTTGATGTTGAATTTGCTCTAATCCTCTCAATGGAAGCATATTGTAAAACCAAATTTTCTTGGAGACAACTTGCACTGAATTCACAAAATATTCCAGAATTCATAAAGGAAGATATTTAAAGTATATGTATTTTCTTCTTAAAATGCAGTTAGTAGGAAGTGTTTAACAAACACAGGAGAAAGCTTTATTTCTCTTACTTTTTTACACCCTAAGGAAACCATGTTACAGATAAATAATTTTCTTGAACAAAGTATACAACATACCTAAAAAGCATCTAATATGTGAGGCAAGATTTATTACATTTTCACTCACTCTCTATTCCATAACTTTCTTCCAAACTTCCCTTTTGATCTGTAAACCTATAATTTTCAAAGAGAAATTACTTGAGAAATGTCAATTTGAAATACATACTTAAAATAAGTCAACACATCCAACTATAGGGGTATTTATTTGGAAGCTATTTCTAATAAAAAGTCTTTAAAAACAACCCCATGGGCACATGACCACTAACAGGCACTGCATGTATGTGAGCATGTATAGATCTGAAAGCAATGGGTCAGTAGGATGGATCAATCTTTTGAAGCAAGTATTTAGCCAGCCTCTAAGTAGCAATCACTTCTAGATGAAAGGCAAATGTATGTTGAGGTTCTAACAGTACTGATTCAAGAGTGATCCAGACGCAATATTACCCTCTGATAAATTGTGCCCCTTTTCACATCAAAAACTTCTCCTCTGCTACTTTTCCATTACACATATGGCTTGAAAAACACTTTTCTGTCTTGCAGCAGGCAAGCACAGATGCAGTTTTCTACAAAATATGCACAAACTCTATGCTGAATAACATCTGGCAGTATGGCCTTCATCTGAATTAGACAGATTTTTTTTTCTGCTGTCTTAAAAATATAAAAATGAGTTTATCAAACAAGTGATAACAAAAGCATGTTAAATTTGTTTAGATTCTTGAGAATTCTATGTCAAAATGCTGTTTTTTAATTAGAAAGCCAAGGATCCAAAACCAGCTTCCTAGATGTTTAACTGATACACAGGATTTTCTCAAGGAAAACATATCACTTAGAAATGTAGAGAGGACATTCACAGAAATATTAGGAAATGATACCACGTTTCAAGATCACAAGTTGCCAGAAAACAAGAAGATAATAGAGGAAGGACTGCAGAGTTCCCAGTCTTTTTCTAAATGGTATCCATGGGTTTTTACATCTAAATCTGCTTCCTATTTTCCTGGACAACTGGTCCTTGAAACAGCTTCCAGATAACCAAGGAGGCAACACAATACTTGAAGGTGACTGAATATTTTTTTAAATGCTTTGGTTACACTAATTTTCCTTAGCTGTGGGAGTGAGAAGGAGAACTAAAGTTTATACTGGGGCCATTTCTTCATGTAAGGTAATTAAAACAACTCTAAAGAGGCAGAGTAACATGCAAAATTTTTGTGGGCCTAGGCATGTCATTTGGGGCCACACTATTGAATCTATTTGCCTGAATATGGATTGAGCTGCCTAATTTTAGTAAGTTTTTAATTCTACCTTCTGATTGTCTTCCAAAAAGAGCAGACCACAATGTGGATCCACCTCTCATACTTCAGAAGTAAAAGGGACCATAGAAGTATGACCTACTGATACAGTTGTACAATATATTCATTTGTAAAAATACACCTCCTCCTCGTCTCTCCTATTGTGGCACCATATTTGCAATGAAAACAATGACTTTACTTTCTCATACATTTAAAATATTATGGAGTGAAAATAGCAAAGGAGACCTAGTTACCTGATAAAATAAGGTACATAACTTTTTATAAAGGCTGAGACAAACTTCTCTGAAACTATTAAGCAGATTTTCCATTGACTGCAGTGGGCACTGGATCAGGCATTTTTGTTATAAGAGGAATTAGTATCATCCTTGAGGAAACACATTCCACAGATTAGTTTTCTGTAGTGGATGCACCTTCTCTTCTCAAATTACAAAGAGCTTGTCATGAATTATTTTTTCTGCTTCGTATAGACAACGTCTACCTGCAAAGGTAACTAAAAGAATAACCATGGAGACGCCAATTTTACGGTAATTAAAAAACGAAAAAAAGCAACTTTGCTAATCAGCAAACCCTTTGATCTGGTTAACCCTAAAGGTCAAAATATCCTGACCCCATCAATGTTCTTGCTCTAATGTTGCCCTGCTTGGATCATTTCTCCCATTGTTTTATTCATCCCATATTAACTTCAAAACGAAGCTGCAGTGTTCCTGTGTACCTAGCAAATCTTCCTGATCTTACAATGAGATGAAGGCCCATTGTTTCACTCCAAATCAGTTACCATTGTGCCCATTCAGCAAAATCGTTCATTTCCCCAGTCTAATGACTACATCCTATTCGAGGCTGTAAGCATTTTGTCATTCTGACCGCAGAGGCTATTTAAGTCCTTTGATCTTACCTGTTATTGCCCTACTCTTCAGCTGCTGAGCTGACAAAATAGGCACTGTTCTAGCTACAAGCATAAGTGATTGTATTCCCATTTGCAAGATATATATGCAAAGGGAAGAATATGAATGTGTTGAAAGAAATGCCTCAAATCTTTAGTTTTACAGTCATGTGTGTAACTTGTGGGGAGCTGGGTTTTTGAAACATGCTGTGTGTTAGCCCCTGCTAAAGAGGTTATTGTTTCCCCTGGATGGCAAGGCGAGTTTTAGCTTTCATTTCAGTTGGGAGCAGAACTGAGCCAAATCCTTCAATGCTTTCAGAAATGACATCCTAATTTTATAAAGCCTCTCATGAGGGTTCATGCGTTTTAAGCAGTGTTTTCTAGGGGCAAGAAGGATGAGGTGAGACAGAGGTAGTATCCCCAGCAGCCTCCAAAAACTAGAGATTTTGCAGTAGAAGTGAGCAGCTCCAGTCCCCTCCCCTCTGCCATTTGCAGTCTCCACAAGTTAACAGGAAGAAGAGTGATTGCTTAGAGCAGATTCTTCTGGTTGTAGTGGATTAAAACAAGAGAACAGGGACTTGTGACTTGTAGCTTTCAAATATATAAGGTGGAAAAAGTGTCTTAAAAGACAATAAAAATGCATGCCGCAATGTGCCTATAGGTTGGCCCTTAATTAGTAAAATATAAATAATTATGAACAGAATTCTCTTTAGAAAATTTCCCCTGGTAGGTCAGGTTGGGCAAGTGTTCCTAGAGGATGTGCCATTTTTCTACTGGATCTTTTCTTCCTGAAGTGAAAACATACATACCTGTAAAAAGTGGCAATATGAGAACTAAACAGTGTATTGTAGAGTTATCAAATGCCTTTGGCTGTTAGCACAGCAGAACCTGTTGACCACAAAGAAAGTACTTTTATTTCAGTAAAGCAACAGGTGTATGCTTCTAGTCCAAGTCCTTTTTTTTTTTTTTTTTTTTTTTTTATAGAGCAGGATGATGTAAAAACAAATACTTATTTTTGTCAGAAAAAGATTCAAATGTTAAATGTCATGTGAACGTGGCACTGGAACATCTTGCCTAGATGGGTATTTTATCTAAAGTGCATGATTCAGAAAATCATCTAGTGGCATAAAGGAGCATGAATTACAATTCCTATGAAGCTCCTTGGTAGCTCATTAAAATTCATAAATTAATGCTGACTTAATTTAAAAAAAAAAACCAAACAACAAAACCTCTATTTCCAGATAATACCTAATGACACTGGAGAAAGGACAGCCTGAAATGATGAACCATCTTTTGCAAATTATAATGCAAGTGTTTGTTGTTGTTATTGTTTTTTTCCCTCAGAAGAAAGCTCCAGAAATCAGCACTATAAGAGCTACCCATGTGTTTAAGGATTCTGTAAGGTACTTTGTTTCCTGATTTCTTATCAAAAGTTATATTGGCATGCACTAACTTCCACAGGAAATAGCTTTACTCAGTTATTACGCTTTTGAAAATAAAATGTTTTATAACAGATACAAGTTGTAATAATAAAAGAAAGCTAACATGACCTTACTTTAATTAGTCCCAGAAAATATTACCAACACTGTCAATCTAACCTACATTGCTGCTGTGACTATGATACCAAGAACTGGTAATCAAACCTGTATTTTATGCTTAAAGTTGCTTTAATTCATAGCTGCTTTTTTAAGAACTGATTAATTTATGCTGAAGGACCACACAGGGGGGACCAGAGGATTTATGACCTGAGAGCCCAATGTTCTTTTCAAAATGAATTTTTGAGACAGATCCATTTTTTAAACTCTTAATATTTGTTTGCCAATAGCCCTGTACAACCATTTACCTCATTCCTTTCTGGTAAAAGTATGTCAGATCTTTTGCCTATGTTAATGGTGACTGTAAAGCTTGAATTAATAGTAACAGACTGTGGTCCAGAATCTTAACCTTTAGCTGTGGCTGCTAATAGTAAATCAAATGGACTGAAATAAAAGCTGCTGCATATTCTGCTTCCTATGCTAAGTACCTCAGCAAGGAATGTCCGCCTGGAATGCAGGGGAACCAAATAATATATGCACCATGCTAGAGAACATGGAAGAACAAGTTTTTAAGTCTATTTCAATAAGAAAATCACACAATTGCTGTTCATTAAACCCATGGTTCCACTACAACATTTGGTTCCATTTGGAAACATCAGCTTGAAATGAATTTCTAAAATCTTCTCAATGGCATTCAACTACAGTTAATACAGAAATGTACCAAAGCTTGTTATTTGAAGGCTCTTTTGGTGCTATTTACTACTGTCACTATTAAATTGTTACAATTATTTAATATTTGCAGTATGGTGGTGTGACTGAGCCTTCAGATGCAAGTAGAGGACCTACATCTGCTAATTATCCTGGAAATGTGTAACTCAACAGAACTTATTTCCCAGAGTGACTGTGATTTGGTTTTGTCATTAATATTTCAATACTGTTTGACATCATATAATTTTCAAACACAATGATAAACTCATATACCAATGATGTGAGAGAATTTTAACTGCCATTTGAGATTAAAAGGATACATACACCATATTTGTAGAAAGGAGATGAGATCCTCAGCAATAACTCATAAAATATTTTGGGAAAGCTTGTGAGGTTTTAAAGTTGCTTTGTCCAGACTCAGAAGGCCAGCTTATCTCCTGGCTGGCAGGGTGGTAGGAAACTTTGATTGGATTTGAAGATTCAGCTCTGTGGAACAGCTCTGGGACAAGCACCCATGATATTGACAACCACCCATTGTCTCAAAAAAAACCCCAAAACCAAACCAAAAAACCCACAATTTCTTTTGATGGGTTTACAATGTCAGTTAGAAAGCATATAAAATAGTACTCAGTATTGGTTATACCTGATAAAAAGACGTTTTTCTGAATATATGCATAATTAAGTCTTTCTTTCTGTTTGAAAGATATTTTGAGAGATCATTATTTGGAACTTCATTGGTTTTGAAAATGGTGGATTTGTGTCAAGGGGGGTAGGGAACCTAGGAATTTGTGGGCCTAAAGTCTATCTAACTGAAGAAACAAGCAAAGAGATGACAGTTTACAAAGATCTCACATAACTATTGTGTCCTAAGCAAAATCTGCATAGCAGAGCTGAGTAGAAGACAAGATAGGGACAGAGAGAAAAAGTGTATGGTTAAATAAATGTGTTTCCAAGAAGCAAGAATCAGAGGAAAATGCCAGCAATCTGAAGCAGAAAACCTCTGAGCACATCCCTAGGTGCATATTAACTAATAAAACAGTCCATTAACTGACCTGGCCCTGAGACTAATCTGGGCATGGCATACATAGTTCTTACCCGTACAGCAAAACTCTCTTGCCTTCCCAAAATATGCTGACTGTATCAAAGTTCTCTATTGAGAATAGTCCCTGAACCAAGCTACCTCCTGAGCTATGCCTCAGTGTTGGCTGGGAGAGAGCTGATTGTCACAACCTAAACAGTAGAGATGATGCTGTGGTTGTGATATGGACCACTGTAGACCTGCATCCTGGTCTTACTAAATTTGCGAGAGCAGGTAGAGCTGGTGAGCACAGCCAGTGGCTTACAGAAAGTTTCAAGTAGCTCTTGAACAGGTGTTGGCCACAAAATGGACTTTGAAATTTGACAAGAGGTTTGTAGGTTGAATGCTTGGTGCTCAAGGAAAGAAGACTCTGCACATCAGTGCTACTAAACAGAACTGCGTTAAAGAAACACTTAACAGTGGCTCCAATTTTTGTTAGTGAAAAAGCCAACAGAACACAACTTTTTGTTAGTTATGGTGGGATGTGGGTATAATACAGAACTGTATATATGGCCGGACAGGAGACATGTGTAAGTGCTGTATTCTGTGATCAGATATCTGTGCATGCCATGCCAAACTGCAGCATTCTCATGATTTTAGTAATGAAATTTCACATGTAGTTGCTGTTCACCAGCTTCTTGACAGCATTATTTTCCAGATTTCTTTTCCCACTGTTTATTTTTTATTTCTGAATCTTTTCCCTGAGACATGCTAACATATATTTATCAAAGTTACTGTAGGTCTTGTGCATCATTCCTTTGTGCAAACGTGTATCTCCTAATGTGAAATAAATGACAAATTTATCAACATGCTGTTTGCTTTTTGTTTGAGACCATCAATGAAGACTTTTAATGAGGCAGTAGCTAAGACCAATTCTTACCAGGTGTCACTAAAAGGTTCCTTCAGTTGGCTGTCGTTTATAATTTTCTTCTTAGTTGCACACATGAATCATCTCATGTTGTTTTGTTTTAAAAACACCAAGGATGTCTATTTTCTTTTTTTATTTTTACACATATGTATACTTCTTTCTCCTGTAGCACGTACAGGTTTGTATATTTACTCTTTGAAAGAGTGTCACTGAAAGACTATTTTGTCTATCCTGAAAACCAAGTTAATAGTAGTGGAAACGCCCCCCCCCCCCCCCCCCCCAATATTAATTATAAAATCTTTTATAGCACCTTTTCTTAAATATATCTTGATTCTTTATAATACCTTTGTCTCCCCTGTACATTCAAGTCAATTGTCAATTTTTTTTAATAGACATTTTTGTCTTTCAATAGAAATGCCACTCTAGGCAAGAACATGAGCAAAACAAATCACTGATCTTACTGTGAGGTAGCTTGTTTGTAATTTATAGCATCTATATGCCTTGAGCAAAGCAGAAAACTGGACCAGATTCTGCTGCTGTTGTGCAGGTTGAACCAAATCTAAACCTGGATACAACTTATGTCTCTGAAGTTAGGTATGAAACAACATTCTACTTGGCTAATGGGAATCAAGTCATTACAGTTTAAGTGGTACTGGCTGAGCTGTACAGAACAGACTTAGAAGGAACAGAGGAAGATCCCATATCTACATGGTAGGATCTGTATGTTTTGGGACAAAACCTCTGTATATGCAATACTGTACAAGTCATTTGGAAAAATTTGTCAAAATGTCCCATAAGGGCATTTCTTATTTGCATTTTCATCTACAAAAGATGCATATTAGAAAGATTTTGACACTATAATCAACTAGTCATTGACCAGGGTCAGAACAAGGTAAGCACAGCAGCATGCTGTTTCTCAGGCATTCATTCCACATTCAAGGAAAGTACCCCTTCCTTCTTGAGACTATTTCTAGCCTCACTCACCCTTTCTAGCATAGGTTGTAGCTTCAAGCCACAGACCTTCTGGGGCTTCTTTTGTGCCACCTATTGTGGCATATTTTACACAGGTACAGAATTATAAGTCAGTGTGAAGTCAACTCGCATTGAACGACAGCACCCTCTCATTTAAACCAGACCTTATACTATGTAGGAAGGATAACAGACAAGATGCAGAAGTGGAGGGACGAAGTGCCATTAAGAATAGCATATACTCATGCAACCTTAGTCTTTTCAGATGAAAAATGTACTTAAAATAGACTGAGAATAATGTATGATAATGATCAATTTCAATATTTTTTGTACTGAGTAAAATCTTTCTATGTAAAAAAACACAAAGGCCATTCAAAGCCATTAGAACATTACTGCTGATTTACCACTTTTAATTTGCAGAGGACAAGCCTCTACCAGTGTGAAGATGTGTGGTAAAATCCAGCTTTATTTTCAGACTAAGATTTATGTCTAAAAGCTGTAAGGAGAAGAGTTCTAAAATACGCTACTCTCAACTACTTGCCTCCCCAAGTACATGGACACAAATACCAGGCAGACACCCTTTGCACATGGTTATGATCAAAACTTCTATGAATTTTTGTCAGATTATTTTTGTTTTTATTTAAAATATGTTTATGAGACATACACTGTACTAAAATGTTGTATACAAGCAGTGCAATGTCTTGATTTTTCCCCTTTGCAAATGTGTGGAACAAATTTGATCAGTTTTGTTAATGGTATGGTATTACAGTGTTCATTGCTGCATTAGTTGAGGACTTTAGTATTCTGAGCTGTCATACAGATATAGAAATGAATGAAACTCACCCTTCCTTCCTTCCTTCCTTCCTTCCTTCCTTCCTTCCTTCCTTCCTTCCTGCCTTCCTGCCTTCCTGCCTTCCTGCCTTCCTGCCTTCCTGCCTTCCTGCCTCCCTGCCTCCTGCTTTCCTTGCTCCTTTCCTTCTTTTCTTCTCCCTCCTCCTTTCCTTTCTCCTTTTCTCCCTCCCTTTCTGTTTTCTTCTTTCATTCATCTGTTTCCTTTCTGAAACTGTTTGGTTTTAAATTGATTGTTGGTTTTACTTTTTGTTTAAAGTGAACATCCTCATCCACATTGATTCCATACAACTGCATAAAAATGTATTTTTGAATAGAGGCATCTAACATCACTATATATTGTTTTAATGTTAAGCTTGATCTGGTTGACTGCTATGAAAACTCTCACTGTAGCTTTTCTGATATTAGCATTATAGCATTATAGCTTCAGGAACTGACTTTTGAGAGTGAAATGGCAAGAGTAATCTCAGTAAGGTGAAAGAGTTGCAAAAATTTCATGCTTTAATGGTCAATTACAGACTAATGAAATCTTATCTCCAGATATGTGAGTCATGTTGTAAAGCTCACATGTACCAAGCTTTGTCACTAATTACCATTTCACTGTTTTACATAATTGCACTGAATAGTATAGGCTGGGTCTACCAGGAATAGTTTAATGGCTTAGCATCCCTTGGCGTAATTAGCATCATAGGTTCTTATTTCTTTGGCGCTTGCAGGCAAAACACTGTCTACTGCAGCTGTAGTAGTAAGTAAGAATGGCCATTTCTATAGGGTGCACAATATACTAAAATGGCTGAATGTGTATATTTACTCATGTGGTTTTGTGGACAGAATGTGGGTATTGTGTGTTCCATGTGTACTTTAAACTAAACTAATTCTAATTCTTAAGCTATAAGATTGCATACTGCTTAGTAACTTGATTTCAAATGTATTTAACTCACAGTCATTTCCCCAGCAATTTACAAAGTCTTTAGCACACCTCTCATTTTCTTACTGATTTTTTTCAATGCTGGATCTAATAGCACTGATGTTTGATAGAGCCTAAAGATGTAAAACATTCTTCATCTAGTCAGAGCCTAGGGGAAATGGAAGTAGTCACTGTAACTGTAACCTTTGAAGAAGAGCTGGTCTTTCCTGCCTTAGAAATACAAAACTAATTCATTCATTGCAGATAATTCAAGGAAGCTACTGGGAGGCAAGGGACTAAAAGATCTTCTGAAGACTAAGAGCATACAAAAAGATCAAGAGTTGCTCAAGAGCTTTTGTAACCAAAGGTGTCTAAATAACTACCTTTGTGGTGAAAATCAAGCTACATGTCATTTAAAACTTAGGACTGTTTACCAGATGCTTCTCTACTTACAATTTACCACTTACCACCTCTGTGATTAAATATCTTTAATGTTTAAAGTATATCCTTCAAAACGTGTCCTGAGCAGGACCAAAATGTTCAACATCTGGTATGGCAAATTCCTTCCAGAATCAAGCTAACATACTGAAATTAATTATTTTGTCTTCTGCCAGTCATATCATCTGAATGTTGTCAAAAGTTAAAATAGGATTTCCCATTCCAGGATATGGGATATCTGAACATAGACTTCCACTTGTCTTGTTACACAAATGCTAAGTGATCCAAATGTCACTCAGAGCACTCATAGCTTACCCCTTTGTGAGTTATGCACATGGAGCATGGGGTGGCATGAAGCAGAACACAATGTACTGGTTTTGTACAAGCTGTGTTTTTCTGTGTGAGGTCTGAACTCTGAGTGTGTCTGAGAGCTTTGTAGACTGCAGTTCAGAGAGGTAAGGAAGTATTTTATCACAGAACTTGCAACTGAGGCAATGGTGACTGATTTTCAGGTTTACAAATAGTAACCAACCATTTCATTCCCAAAATTTTCAATATGAATCCATTACACCCTGTTCAAAGGAGATACAAACTTATTTACGAACAACCTGAAGAAATATTTCATTTTGGTTGTTGAGATGCCCAGTTATAGAATAGTTCTTCTTTTGGAAGGAATACAGCAGAAAAACTCTGACCTTCTCTAACTACTCTGGACTTTCAGGCCTCCATCACGTTCCCTGTTCCTCTCTTCTTCAGGTGGAAGAGCTCTAGGCCATTTAATCATTCTTTTACGTAACAAATTTATCTACTAAACCATCCTGTTTCTGAGAATATGTTCTACCTGTTCCTTGCTAGCACAGTGTTTTTATTTCCTTTTTCCTTTTATGCCTCATGAAAAGGGTACCATTTTGGCCAAAGCAGGATCATACAATGTACTAGGAGATGCTCCATAATCTTATATAGCAGAGATTGCTATATCAGTGTGACGAGCTATATTTGGCCAGTGCTGTATTAATGCACTAATGTGATATGAATGTAATATTCATACTATATCAGTAACAGCAAGTGCAAATGGAGCATTAAGAGTATGACTCACAATTACTAATGTGACAAGCTGTTGATTTTTCATGAGTACAGCAAAGCTGTTAGCAGCTGCTTAACTTACCTTCAGCCTCAGCTGCTGGACTGCTAGCTTTTCAAGCACAGCATGCAAAAACAAATTGGAAATATCTCAATTTCCACCATTGTCAGGGGTTTCTTTTGTAAGACAACTCTGATGTTCCCTATTTTAAAAACTAACATGGACAATCTTGAGCAAAACATTCACAGGATTTGAATATGTCTCATTTTTCTCACTAGATTTTTTTGGAAAGAGACTAGATGGAGGCAGCAGCACTGAGACAAGTCTTGACAGAAGGTATGTTATGGAGGAACAGCTGTCTTTTTAAATCCTGCTCAGAAACACAGCCTCACTAGCCATATTTGGGACTATCATTTATCAGGAGTCTCCTGGTCATATTATGTTTTTCTGTACAGAAAATATTTGTTTTGCCAGTTCCATGAAAGTCTCCAGAAGTCCTAGCTAACTGCTAGCCTATTCGGTTATTGATATTAAGCCTGGTGTACCCAGGACATGCTTCTTGTTGCCTAGAGATAACAGATTCACTGTCCACATGTTGTGCAGCAGAAATGCCCATATTTCCCAGCTGATAAAAGAAATCTCCAGGTGTGTTAGCATGTTGCTTTTGGAGTGAGTACTACAGATTTGGTATTTCAATGGTGATGTGGATTAAAGGATAGACTGAACACCACACTAAGTAAGATTCATCTCAATTAATTTGCAGTCTCTGGAAGAGTAGCATGCACTCCTCAACTAGTCACCTTTGGACTTTCTTATTGTCCGTGGAGATCTAGTGAGTGCAGCTCATGGTGTGTGCACCTACCTTAAGATGAACTGTATTTACATTGTCTGCTACGTGGTCTGTAGTGACCAGCCCTTCACTGACTATAAAGGGAACAAGGAGAGAAGAGCTCAGATATGTATTACACATAAGCATATTTTGTAAGAAACATTACACTTTTTGAAGTATCAGTTCAGTTCTGTCTTTTCCTAGTTCCTCAGTAAGTGACACTGGCTATGTCATTCCCTTTTCATTGTCTTTTCCATTCTCCTTTCCTTTATCCAACTTGATTTACAGTGTGTGAGCACTGTGGGACAGGGGCTGATCCTTGCACGTGTCAAGTTCTGAGTGGAAAGATGGTTTTGCATCTTGGTTTTGGACCAGGGTGCAGGAGACCTACATTGTGTATCTGATGCAGCACAGACTTGTTCTATGAGGTCCAAACTATTTTCTATAGGATCAGTTATTTTTTAAGAAGTGCTTCCATAATTAACTATATTAATGATTAAAGTCATTAAAGTTCATGTAAATGCTATGCTATGCTATATAAACATTTAGCCAAAGTAAAAAAGGCAATCTTACCTGAAAAAGTATGGTATGAATATCTCAGAAAAAAGAAAAAAAAAGAAGCTACACACATCCTTTTTCTATTCATGAATTTTAAAAAGAAGCTTGCGATTTTCTCAAGAGGGCTTGATAGAATTAACATGGAAAATTCTAGGAACAGTTTTCATTTATCAGGTCTGTTTCTAGAAGCTTGTTATAAATTTTCCATGTCTGGGATTTGGAACTGTATTTATTTTATATGAATGAAAGAGTGAATGTGTGATGCTTTTTACTTATGGAGTGAATATAACTTCTAAACCTAAGTTTCCAACAAATTTTTGCATTTAAAAATGCAATTCCTTTAAATTCTTTATATTATTGCCTGTCAAGACATTAATTGGAATATGACAGAAATGGAAGACAAAATATGCGTGAACTCATTGAAAATTAGTGTCTTTAAACTTCAAATTAATTTTAAAAATAATATTTTGCAATATTTGCTTTGAGCTAAAATCCTTGAAATTAAGAAGTTTAAATCGTTTAATACATACATACGTAAATTTAGCAACTGACAGGGAGAGCAAGAATGATTTCATCATAAATGAAAAATTAAAATAATTTCTAGGAGCAGGGTAGCATAATTTTAATGCTGATTCCTGAGTATCAAACCAATTTCTTAAAATGATTGGGCCTTTTCCAAGCAGGGAAACCTGTATAGCTTGTCATCCTGTAGAACAGTAGATTCTGTAGTGTAGATTTAGCTGAACGTTGTCTTGGCCTAGTGTCTAGCATTGTTATTATCGCTGCTGTAAATTACCTTAAGGCATGGCAAAAGGGCCAGGAAGAGCTGAATTGAATGTTAAATGTGGTGATGAGAATGCTTAGTTTTTCAGTGTGACATATCAAGTTTCAGAATGAAAGCATAAGCCATCTCTTAATTGATGTGGCAAGTCTCTGAAGTGGGAATTAGCCTGTGCTGCTTCATCTGTGTTGGTGTATTCATGTGAATTGCTACATGTGTTAACAGTAAACAAAAGAGTGTTCCTGGGGAAGGCTGAAGTGCGGTGCAGGACTTCTGCAGTGAGCTTCAGTCTTCCTACTGGCAGACTCTCTTTTCTTTTTTACTCTCATAAGTACATTATTTTAAGGAAAGGGAAAATTTACCTGCACTGGTAGGATGTGTTTAACTTCCACATATTTCTTCAAGTGGAGGGAATCAATGATTTCCGAACAAGCTAAAGAGTCTTTGTTTCCTTAGTGTATTGCTGATGGGTAGTTTGAGGTTGTATGTTTTATTCTGTGGCTGAAAAATAGTGTGATGTTTTGATTTGATTAAGTATGAGAGCTGATAAACTAATTCATGTTATGGCTGAGAGATGGGCTAGTCATCCTACTACTGTGATTAACTAGATGTTTTAAAGTGTGCCCGAGGCCATCTTCTCTCAGTTACACATTTGCTTTATCTACATCTACAATGCTACAACAGTTTAAGTTAAATTATACTTTTCAACTAGTTTGGTTAATCTAATGTGAAAAGACTGTTTAAATTCTTTTTGCTTAGGCTAAGTTTACAATATTTTAATCTAAATGAGTTTGGAACAGGGCTAACCTAAGCCAAAATAAGAAATTCTTGAAACAAGTGTCAAAATACATGATTGTAACCAGGCAAGCTTAATAAAATTGGAACTGTGTTTGTGCAAAAATGTGCTAGAAATTCATGTCACCTGCCCCCCTCCCACCTCCAATTCTCCTAGGTCTATGAGGAAGTGATAATGCCCTGAGCTATATCTGAGCTAAATACATGAAGTGATTTTGTAACCTCCCTGCAAACTGCATCTTCACCATTTCAGATATGTTGGATCTCAAAGAGCCCCCAAACCACAGATGGCTTGAAGCTTTTGCTGCTGGAAATAAGATATATTTTGCACTGATGTGACTTTCCGTGGCATCGATGTTGGCCACTGGTGCAAATAGGATGCTGAGCAATATGAAGTTTTGGTTTGATGTGATGTGGCCACTCTTACACTCTATGTAGAAAATATGACCTTTAGGATTCATGTCCCAGGCCACAGGAGAGTGCACAGGAAGGTTATTTTTCTTGAAATGAACCATCCCTTAACAAAAATCATCTAAGCTTGGTCAAATCCAAGTGGGAAAGGAACACAGAGGAACACGTTTCCTGAAGAGAGGCGGAGGCAGTTTCAACCTGAATGTGCCACTGCTAAAGCATTGCTGATTGCTGTGTTGGAACACACATGGTGCTGGGCACCTTCCAGAGCCAGGGGATGGGCCAAATGTGGGTGGGTCACTGGCCCATGGGTGGGGGTCAGGATCAGACCCAGTGGGGGAAACAGGGATTAGACAACCCTGGGATGGCTGGGCAGGGTGGTGGGGATGGGCTGAGGTCTGTCTGGGATGAGCTAGGGTAACTCAGTCAGGGGACAGCCAGAACCTCCTCTGAAAGCTGAGGGAAAGGAGAGAGCCTGGAGGCTCCTCAGCAGGGCTGCCTGCCGCAGACTCCTCTCAGGCTTCTTCCAGCTTTTCCTTGGAGGGCTCTAGAGCTGACATCACTTCTCCAAAAGCTCTCTCCTCTCAGTGCCTGTGTCCAGCAGCCAGCTAACCACTGGCACTCAGGACCCTCACCATATGTCATGGAGTTTGCACTTATTTCTGAACCCTGCATGAGCTCAGTTTAGTGTATTGAGCTCAGTTTAGTGTACTGGCAGTCCTCATACACTCAACGTTTCTCCTGGACATATGCCCTGCATGACCCGTGCACTGCATGTGATCATGGCAGGGCTTTCAGGGCTGGTTACAGCCACCATGGGAGGAGGCATCATGCAGGAATGATGCCTTCTCTCATATTACATTGGTGGGAAGTGAGTGGTTGTCTCCAGGAACAGCTGTCTCCTGTCCTGGGAGCTCTCACAGTCGGAGTGAGGGAGGATATGATAAATCATGTTTTTAATGCAGAGTTTTAACCAGTTCACAAACCAAAATCAGGGTTGTGGAGAGAGCTCATGGCCTATAAGCTACAGGCTACTGTCTAAGAAGAGGAGTGTATCTATTTCTGGGACATTAGAGAGGCATGCTGAATCATGAAAAAAAAAGCAAAAAATAAAGAAGACACATGCAGTTAAATGGAAAAGCAAAACAACATTCTGTATCTCTAGACACCCAAATCTCACAGCTTTCTGAAGCTTTTTGATTCTGGAGAACATGCTTGTTCCCTAAAAGTGGGGGAAACACAAGTAATTTTACATTATTTAGGTCTAAGGGTATTTAAACTTTTGGATGCCAAAAATACTTGCCAGTTTCAAGACCTTTTCATGTAAGGCACATAGATGCTTACGAGCTAAGTCTGTACTAGCAAATTAAACAGTGCTTGTGCTCAGCTCCCCTAAGCACTGGGACCTGCTAATCTCTGCTGTCAAGTCAGCTGAACCGTGGCTGGCACAGCCACAAATCCAGAGAACAGTCTGGGAGTCAGTAGAGGCTGGGACCACTGCAGCACCCGGCTGCACGGAGCTGTGCTACCATGGTCCTGCCCGTCATCTGAGCTGAGAAAGTCAAAGCGTCTGTCTGCAGTTGTCTTCTCTGAGACTTGACTCCACAGAGCACTTAGGCATGGCTTCAACTTAAATTGTTAATTGGAGATGGAATTTAACTCCATACTTGAGCAAGTGCTTCACTGAGCTAGAACATCAGTATTGGTACATTTATGCTTCCTCTCAACAGTTTGCCTCCTAGAAGAGAACCACATATCCTACTAGGCCAAAATACTTGAAGCAATAAAAAAGAAAATATAGAACAAGACAGTGCCTTATCTTTGTAGGTTAAAATATGACAATGTTAGAAAAATCTTTTTTAATGTCGGTATAAAATTATGTCAATCAAAAATTGTATTAAAAAATAAAATTTGCACAGTTTATATCACTGTATGTATTGTTTATATTTCAGACATTTGCCATTTTCATGGACAAATAGCTATTCCTTTTAATGTCTCAAAATATATATACACATGTACAGAAAAAATCCCAACACTCCAGGTCAAAAAGGTATGATAGCTGTATATACCGAATAATAGATTCTGACCTGTACACATCACTGATTTTTGTTGCTCTATGCTTTTTCTGAATTTTGATACCATTGAAAGAAATGTATATTTTGTTTGTGAACTATTCACACTGTGTCTTTCTGCCCAGATGTTTGTGTGACACTGTTCACAGAGCTATTTAACTGTGGTTAAATATCCAGAATACCAGTGGTTGAGCACGGGAGTTATTGTGGAATTTATTTTAACCTTTGGCTTGTAGCTTCATCCATTTTTAAGCTTAACTCAAGTTATCCATCTGATGCAAATGACTCCAAGTTATCTGTTCTATAAATACCTGATGCTGTCATCTGAACTCAAATCTTTGTTTAATGCTAGAAGATAGCTGTATTTTACCAGCTTCTGTTATTTAAATGAGCTGAACATGTTTTGCTGATCACTTGACTGAAACTAAAGCATTGTGAGTATGTGTGCTTTGTTGTCAGCCACTAGTGAAAGATCAAAGAGATGGTACTGAACACTGTCACAGATTCTAATTAATTGGCACTTATTTGCTTACATCTCAGGTTAGCCCATAAGCAGCTCCGTAAATCTGAAATAACTGGTGACTTATTATATTTTTTAAATAACGTCATTTACTTTTCTATGTCTTTGTACATGCTTGCTATTATACTTGTAAGAAATATTGATTCTAAATCTTCTAATCTAATGCAGTATATTTCTGATCTTAAGGAACATCCAGAAAATGAGACGTGAACATAATTTGTGACTGAATTATCCATAAAACAAATATTCCAACATAGCTCTTAGTTTATATGATATATGATGTTCAATTTAATGCTAAAACAGTCTATACTAAACAGAAATGCAGCACCTCTCAGCTGCAGCTTTAGATTCAGCCCTTTTTCAAAATTCTCCAAGCAGCAAGAGGAGCTCAGTCCTAAAAACTCAGTGTAAATCTATGTATTTCCTTTAGAAATTCTTTGAAAACACCAGCGTTATTCATTAATGGTCAAAATTGTGGCTAATTAGTGGTCAGAGATGAGTGGGCTCTCTCAATACCAACAGACAGCTATCCCAAAAACGTACAGAAAATGCCACCTTTGTCAACTAATTGTTTTCTACATAATTTTCTTGCAAGTCAGACCAAGACTGAATGGGTCAAAAGGTGGAACTATAGCTTCACCTTTGGTTTGGGAGTTACTGAAGAAAATTATTGATATAATGATGACAAGTTTAATAGCTACCAAGGGTTGTCAGTGTAGTGTGTTTTTTTTGGTTTGGTTTGGTTTGATTTCATTTGGTAATTTGCTCCCACATACACATTAAGCAACTTCTGATTAAGTTTTGGGTGAAACTTGTTTTATTAAATGCAATGAAATTTCTTTGACCACCTGCTAGGATGTAACTTTAAGTGTGAAAATAGTGACATCTAAAAATGTCAGAGTCCTCTATATGAACACGTACATTTTTTGTATGTGTTTGTAGAAAGAGAGAATCCATCTCATTTTCTATCTAATTAGCTGTATAATTTCAAATACAAGAAGGTGCTTAGTCCATTGAACGGACATTTAAACCACAGCAACAGGCAAGAAGCAACAAAGTTTGTGACTTATTTGCCATTGATCCACTTAAATATAACAGAAAGTAACTGCTTTCAGGCCAGAGTCTATTACTGCAAACCCCAAACAGAATAGCATAAAAAAACTAGTTCCCACAAAGCTTTCCAGATTACAACGAACATTTCATATACTGTTTCACCATTCACTGCAAACATTTAGCTAATGTGAACCCAATGCTGTCTTGATGACAGGAAGCAAAACCTTGGGCTTTATTTGGTGCAATAAAGTAGATGACAGGTCTAAGGATCTTGTGACAACTTGTGATAGAGTGCAGCAAGTCAGGAGTCCAGGTGACTTGGAGTTTGTTCCGAGTTCATAGCTTCATGCCTCTTGTGCTGCTGTCATCCAGATTTGTAAGAATGGTATGACCAGCTTTGGGCTGAGATTCTGTGTTCTGAGCAACTGGTGGGACAAATTATTTTTCATAGGTGTAATGTAATAACTTGTTGCAAGTAAGATCAGGAGCTTTTCCAACAGCTTTCCAAGTTTATGAACTATGGATATATACTCTTAAACATAAGTTCCATATGGCAATGAACTTCAGAAACCTCCTCACCATGAGGATAAGTACCTGCATTCTCTTTAGTCAGCTTAAAACATTAATGACCTGGTTTTGCCTTGGTAGAATTGGTATGGTTGTATATCATGAAGAATAGCTGCAGAAATATGTGTTACTTCTTGTTAACAGTTGAATTTTTGTCAGCTTTTCATTTTACTTAGTGGCTGCCTGAGGATAAGTCTAAGGAAAAGACTTATGGTTCTCTTTTACCTTATACTCACTAGGACAACAGAGAACTTTCTGGATCTTTGAAAGTCAACACACTTAGGTTAAAAATCTAAAGAAATAGAATATTAACGGACATGCTTTCATGTTATTGCAGATGAAGTACGATGTTGCTGTCTCAAATTATGAAAAAAAACTATTTTAAAAGAGAATAAAATGAATATATATTCAGAGATAAAGAGTTTGTTTAAATTTTAGTTACTATTGACAAGTATGGGTTTAGATACAGCTGGAAATAATCTGCCATTCACTTTGAGTGTAAAGAAATATGTCTTTTGCTATAAGGTGGAATGGATCTTTACTGTGGGTCATATAGTTCTCTCATGCTTGGGCCTGTTGCATGAGCTTGCATCAAACTGCTGTGGATCACTTTAAGGTGCTGCAAAAAACTCAGACAAGGCTATTTATTTATTTATTTGTTTGTTTTCCCAAAGAAATGCATTGCAGAATTCCAGAAGGAAAAGACCAGGTCACTTCCAGTAGGAAAAGACTAGGTCACTAACAGAAGGATCACAGTACAGGGTTGTAGGGAATCTTAGTGGGCAGACCGCATCAATTCTGCAGCGTCATTTCTTTTACCTCTTTGTGGTCCTCGCATTTATTTGCCCTGTTAACTTACTCCTCATGGACTCAGTCCCACGGAATGACAGGGAATGGCCAAAGGATGAATGCTTTTCTTGGCAAATCTAGGCATCATGTTTAACTAAATCACATCTTAACCAAATGTGTACCTGAATGATTTCTTCAGCTCCCTCTGCTTGAGATTTTAATTGGCTACAGAAGAAACCTCGGAAAGAAACTCTTTCCAAACAAAGTTCCTTAATATCACTGGTTCTTCCTCTTAAAATTAATTTCCTATCCAGGAACTGAGAAATAACATGAGAAATGTGCAAAGAAAGCATTCAAAACCAAGTAATATCCACTGGTAAATTGAGGGAATATCACTTCTACAGAGTGGTTGTCACATCTTTTTAAACACACTGATTAATGGATGGATCTATTACTGAAAGAATGCATGCTTAATTTATTCAGAGAAGTTGAATGTATGTCACCACTCACAGGCCTGTTGCTCTGACATAGCGTTTCACATTTACAATGTTATAACTACAGAGAACACAATGGAAGAAAGAAAACTGTAACTCATACTGTAAAGCCCTAAAAATATAATGTGATTGATAAGTGGTATAAACTGACATATAAAAAAAATCAGTGGTATAATTTAAATCCAATAAAAATTAAGCTGTCATCAGTATTTGGATACATATTCTTAGATCAAACATTTTCAATTGTGACACTTAGTTCCATATTCTTTTCTTCCACCCTGTTTTATAGGCAAATGTGTTATTTGGAGAAGGAGCATGTGGAAACACTATGGAAATGGCAATTCTGTGAAATACCATTTGAGAACTGAGACACACTTTTAAACAAGGAATGGAATTCAGGTCAAGCATCACAAATGAAATGGTTATTGTAAAAAGAGTGAGAGCTAGCCATCTGCCACTGCAGCACTCAAAAGGGCTGAGATGCATGGTCTCCACAAAGATATTCCTATTGCAATATCAGTCAAGGCTCACAGAAGCCTCAGCTACAAACATTAATATAACGACAAATTTTCTAAAGTGACAAATACACTACAGGGTTACAAAAAGCTGTGCCTGTGTCCATATAGTAAAGTCAAGCAAGGAGAGGAACAGCCTTTTGGTCATTTTAAAGAAGGCAGTTTGTGCCCCTTAAGGAACTGATCCTGAATTATTTACTCGGAGGGTGATTATAGCTCCTTTTTTGGCATGAATAAGATGTTCTGTGTGTTGGTGCCATGCTGGAGATTTAAATGTCCCACACATTTGATCCAGGCTGGGGCTGTGGCAACTACTGCACAGCTGATGACAACAAAGGCTGGTTTCAAGCTCATTGTCATCACCATGGTGTTACACCAGATGAATGAGTGGCATTGATTCTGATTGGCATATTCATTCACATGCATTCAAAGCTCATGAATTTTACTTAACACGTCCCTTTGCTTATTGGCTGGGATTTAATTGGAGTGATGTATTGCAGCACTGCTAGATGAAGTGGAACAGTTTCTTTTTTTTTTTTCCTTGTTTTTTTAGTTCCCTTTCTTCCAAACCTCCCAACTAGAGACACCACAGCATTATTTTTTACAATCACCAAGACATTTCCATGTATGGAACCTAACTCTTGGCTTTGTATTGAAGTTTGCATTTAATATTTGGAGATAGAAAAATAAATAGACACAGGGAGGACTCACACAGATTTAAGTGTTGACTTTCATTACTGGGTTCACAAATTGTTTATTTAGCATTTTCTTAACATACCAAGAAAGCAAGAGGTTGTTTTTGTGCTTGTTTCTCTGAATTTTTTCCTACTTTCCCATATTTTAATGTTTTTTTCAGCTAGCTGAAATGGAGAATCCTGACCTATCACTTAGCAGATTTTTGATATCTTTCCAAAAAGTGAATAAATATGAGATTATGTGCATGAATTTAACAGATATACTCTTGTGTATCTGTGAATTTATGTATACACTGTTGCTGTGTATTTATCAAGAACATTCATACAGAAAAAATTCTACAAAATTTTTAAAAGAAAAACATAAGTTTTCAATAAAGAGGTGCCTATGTTGAATTTATATTTATTGCCATTTTTAAGCTGAAAAACAAGAACTCTCATCTGAATTTCAAATATTTATGTCAGCAAAGTCAAAATGAAATATTTGGTTTGGGGTCAGATCTATCCAGGCCAAAGTATTTTTGTTTGTTGAACAAGATCAAAGTGTTTGATTTGAAGATAGTTCTGCATAAACTGTGAATCGTATTGGCAGAAGCTAACTGCAGCGTGGGGTCAACATAAAGAGTACCCTTTGGAAGCAAGCAATAGCATCTATGGTTCATGCTCTGAGCTAGGTCTGGAGTTCTTAAGGCTTCCTCTATTGTTTCTAGAGCTCAGACAGACTCGTCTTCTTGGGCAAAAGTTATCACCACAAATAATGTCTGCCTGTGTACGGGGTTTGGTATTTCTTCTCTCTCAGCCTCCTTTATCTCTGTTCTGGTGGAAATCACATCAACCAGTGCATTATTCCATGATATGTTATGGTTTTCTCTCTTGTTGGCTACAACACCTACATGCAAATCATTTAATGGAAGTTGTTGGATGGATTGCAAACCTAGTCCACAGTGATGATATGTGAGAAAGTTTACAAATTACTGCTGAGAATTATAAATGCTTTAAATGCTGTGAGTATGCATGAATTCCATATGTATACTTAGTTTTGTTGCTAGCACATCATAGAATCATAGAATGGGTTGGGTTGGAAGGGGCCTTTAAAGACCATCTAGTCCAACCCCCCTGCAATGTGCAGGGACATCTTCAACTAGATCAAGTTGCTTAAAGCCCCATCCAACCTGACCTTGACTGTTTCCAGGGATGGGGTTTCTATCACCTCTCTGGGCAACCTGTGCCAGTGTTTCACTACCCTTATGGTAAAAAATTTCTCCCTTATATCTAGCCTAAATCTACCCTCTTTTAGTTTAAAACCATTACTCCTTCTCCTATCTCTATAGTCCCTGTTAAAAAGCTTGTCTCCATCTTTCTTAGAAGCCTCCTTTAAGTATTGAAAAGCCACAATAAGCTCTCCCTGGAGCTTTTTCTTCTCCAGGCTGAACCACCTCAATTCTCTCTGCCTATCCTCACAGGAAAGGTGCTCCATCTATCTGATCATTTTTGTGGTCCTCCTCTGGACTTATTTGAACACATCCATGTCTTTCCTGTGCTGAGGACTCCAGAGCTGGATGCAGTACTGCAGGTGGGGTCTCACCAGAGCAGAGTAGAGGGGGAGAATCACCTCCCTGGACCTGCTGGCCACACTTATTTTGATGCAGCCGAGGATGCAGTTGGCCTTCTGGGTTGCCAGATAAAATAGCTATTAAAACCTGGTCCGCGCCGTATGACAGTCTGAACATCTCAGAGGCACAAGCCAGGAAAGCCATTGATAATTTAAATCAGAAATGTTTTTTTCCCAGATTATTATCATGTTGCTTTTTTACTCTTTTATGTGTCATGACAGTTCCTGATTTATAGCTTTTCATGTATCAAATCAAACACTGTTGTTTGGAGGCAATAAAATTAAGATTATGAACATCTGCCTAGATATAAGTGGTTCTTTTGTTTTATCTGGCTTTTGCTGGGAATAGAGTTGTACATACAGCATTGATTATTCTCCTTAGTGATATACTAGAGGAGAAAACATCACTAGCTGTTACAGAAATGCATTAGTATACCTGGGTTATGGTAAAATGAAAAAGATCTCTGACGTTTGGTATCTCTGAATCAACAGTCCTTGATTAATTTGACAGAGGATATGTCTGAAGACTATTGTACTTTGCTTCCTGTAATTTCAAGTAGCATTACATGGCCTGAATTTTATTCTGTGGAGACACCATGAACTTTGCTGGATGGACTAATGAATTGTAATTGAGGCTGTGAAGCTTCACAATGACATTTTCCTGAAAGTTTTGAGGAAAGTCAGACCTAGCTACCAATTCTGACCATTGGTTTGAACCGAGGCCAAACTACTGGAAATTGATAGGAACCTTTCTATTAATCACTGTATTCAGTGTTGGATTAACCTTTCTGTGGTCCAAACAAGCCTGTAACAAGATGTAAATATGATAATGGAACATAATCCAAAGAGTTTTTCAGAAAAAGCAATAATGATTTTGCTCAGTGCTAAAATCCTTATTTTCTTCACTAGTTATTTACTTCAAAATAATGTACAAACTTAAATAAAAGTATTTTGTTTGAGAAAATGCCTGAAGTCTAAAACCTCTAGTGGAAAAGTATAGATAATGGTCTAACTCTGAGCTGTGTCTTGTGTCAGTCACAGTACATGGAGAGTGTATCTCAGGTTCCAGACAGTGAATCAGAGCAGATCACAGCATACGTGAGTTACCAGGTGGAGTTTCAGATATGATATTCAGGCATTAATAGTTACACTTCATCAGTTTCTCCTCACAGCTTTTCAATGGCAACAATACAAAACTCTGTGAATGACCTCATCAATACACCTTTAGAGCCACAGGCTGCAGGGGTAAAATCCCCCTGTAAATGAGGTGACACTGAGGTGGGATATGAGTCTGGGTATGATGTGGATCCAGACAGTCTCTGCAGCACATACAGGGGTCAGCGCATTATCTGCTACTGGGGGATTCAATTGTTAGGCAGTTCCCCCATGTCAAAGAAGAATGTCGCCCAGCCTTTGCTTCCTCCAAGGGAAAAATCACTATCTCAGTCCTGTTCTTTGACTCTTTCCGCAGGAAAAACAACAGCAACCACAGCCAAAACTGAGGATAGACTTATCACACTGGAAGGAGCAAATTTTGCAAGAAAGCCTGCTCCTTTGATGCATGATAGCCCCAAGAGGTGCTTGCTAGTGCAGTGGCACTCTGTGCTGTCCCATAGACAGGCTTTTGTGCGGCTTGCGCATTCCAGCCCTTCAGCAGGGCACTGCTAGCTTAGCAACATTAAAGTGCTGTCAATATTTGTCTGCCAAAATCCCACCATTAAGTGTGATGCCTAAAGCTGGGTTTTACAGATACTAATTACTGCCCTACCCTACCTTCTCTTCTCCTACCCTCCCGCTGCCTCCTTCAGAGAAAGGACCACCACAGTCTGTAAAGGAGGCTCATCAGTTCCCATCACCAGCTCTTTCAGAAGGGAGACTAAGGACCTTTGTTTGGACACAGTTGTTAGTTAAGCTTATTCAAGAATTTAAAGATTTCCTAAATTATGTATATTTTTGTAGTATTTTAGCCACTGTCGTATGTCCTCTATTAAAAGCGCATAAGATATTGGTCCTGTATGTTTCATCCTTCCCCTGCTTCTCTCAGGCCTGCTTCTCTGGTAATTTAAAGCCACCATATGGATGACACAGAAGTTTCAGCTCTCTAGAATGAGAAGAAATGAGCAGCTTGGGCATCAGCAGAGGCTGTAAGAAAATATAAGAGGATAGCTCTCCAGATGTGCAAGGAAACAAAATATGGCTACTTTTTTTTACCATAGTCAGTAAACATTGAGTCTATCAGTCAGCTGGACTACTGAGAACTGCCTTTCCTTCTAGCTCCAGTCATCTAAATAATAATTTTAAAATATAATGACTCTATATACCATGAAGGTTCAGAACTTGAGGGGTATTTATGTGCATAATAGTGGTTTCAATAGGACTTAGACATTTACTTAACTGAGATCTGGACCACTGGTTCTCCACACAGTTGCACATTAATTTCTGCCAACACAAGGCAGAGGATGGAAAAAGAACAGGAACAAATAAATAAAAGTGGGAGTGGAAAGATCCATCTAAAAGATCTTGGCATTACCAAAGAAAGTTTGGTGTGGGCCTCAGGGCTATGCTGTCTAGGTTGTCATCTCTTTAAGCCTTTATTTCACCTAAATACTTAAGTCCAAAGCACTGACACATGTGGACTCCTATACTCTAGATCCCTTCATGGAGCCAGGTGGAGTAAACTGAGCCACCCACAAATAGGTGACAGAGACAGACTGAGAAGTAATTTGGACAATGAAATAGTAGGGGAAGAAAGATAGTTCTCTAGTAAGTACCAAATAGATTTCCCAGTTAAACATGGGCTAGAAAAAACCAGAAAATCAGAAAGATGCAGTGAAAATGTTTTAATGATAACTGTCTACAGGTAATGGAATGCAAGGACCCAATGCAGTTGTCTATACATTAGTGTACAGTGCCTTTTGAGATGAGCTAAGCTGTCAGAGATGTCTACACAAGGCTACAGGTATGGCATGGGACCTATGGCTTATTGGTGTAGCAGCAGGAGGCTGGATGTCATTCCTTGTGGCACCAGATGCCAGATCTCACATGGCACCAGATGGCCCTGTGCAGACAAATGACTGTAGCCTTTGGTCTCCAAAACAAAATGAACATAAATATTCTTCTAACTAATGTTAAACAGAAATTGTAAAGATTACACTTCTGTGAAAAACAGTAGGAATAAAGCATGTTAATTCCTTTAATAAGAGATTAATGTTTCTCTTTGGCGCACGGTAGCCTTTCATACATATACCCTATTCATTATAGAGACATGCGTGTACTGTAAATAGTGTAGGTTTAGTATGATGCTCTCAAGGACATGTCTGTTGCTGAATATGCTTTTATAAATATATATATATATATACATGTTTATACATCTTTAGATGTATATGTGTATAGAGCTAGATATATACCTGTACATGTATTTCTGATTCTAAAAGCAGTACATACATCCCAATGTCCATTATTGTCAAACATAGACATAATGGTGTACAAACAAGTGTATGTACACATGTACATAATAAAATATGTGTGGGGACACGCCAATACCTGCACACACATCTATACAGTCTGCCTCTATGAACAAAAATGCAGATGTGTGCATCACATTAAAATTTCAGTAGTGTATTTTATTTGTCATGGGGCTGTCACCTTCCTGGTTTATAGAAGACTGAACACTGAGCAGGATTTGAACGTAAGCCTACAGTACCAGCTTCCGCTTGACTCCAGCCTCCACTTTGTCTGCTAATGTGGCTGGTAACAGTTAAGAGTTTTCTGGTGTGAAAGGTGAGCTCCATCTGTCATGGCTAATGTTGTGAGACAGTTGTGCCTCCTTTTGTTTCCGTATTCCCTTGAGGACACATTCTGGAAGCATGGCTGTGTTTACCCTGCAATTTTTTTTTTATTATTTTTTTTAAAGCCAGTAATCATGTTTACTTTACTTCCTTCCCCAGCACTGTTTACCAGCTTTGGTGTGGCGAGATGACTAAGTCAATATATAGTAAAGAATACATAACAATGTTGTAATGAGAATTAGTGGTACTCTGAAAAGACAGAGACATTGGCTGCTGTGTTTCGTACTGTTTAGTCTGGGGGTAATGAAGAGCTCACAGATGACCTGATTTCATTAAAGTAGGTCAGATTTGACTGAACATAGCTATGGCTCTCTCCCAGCAGTGCAGTGTCTTTCTCCCCCCATCCCTGCCTCACCCCCCTGCCTGTCACCTCGGTATTTGCAGTCTTTCAGGGAATTACCTTAGGGTTTTGTTAGTATCTTAGCCAAATATATACTACAATATTTAATTTCCATGGCTCCCTGTGTTTTCTGTCAGAAGATGGGTGATGGAAAAGATGACCATGCTTCTGTTTTAATACAGAAAAGGTGATGGTGTGAGAGGATGGCACAGTTGATAAGACAGCATTTATGCACCAGAGATATTTCTCAGTGAAATCCTATCTGAACAGGATACCTGCCACTTTTACTGTGAGGCAGCTGAGTCAGATTAACCCTATGTTCATATGCAGCTTTCATCTGATTTTCTATCTAATTGCTGTGTTTCATATTTACGAGTTTAGCTCTAGAGCAGACATGCTGATTTAGCAATATCCTAGCAGAAAAGCACCTTTTAAAAGGTACTGAGAATGTCTGTACTAAACCTTGTGCTCACAAATAAGGCTGTATTAGAGAGTATAAGATTTATTCACAACTTTTGATGGGATGGATGTAACACTGCGAGATGCTGGAAATACAGAATGAAGTATTGTCCCACAGGATGTCTGCTAAGAGATTTTCCCTCTAACATCAGTGGGAGTGAGGTGGGATCTACAGACCAGATCTAAACAAAGACATTAGGGAAGCTATTCAGACAGTGCTCAGCCTGAAAAAAAATCAGGCCCTGTTAGGTGAAAAAAATGATACTCTAAGATGTATAGAGGACACAGCCTTTTACTGAAAGAGATTTTGAAAACACTGGGCTAATAAACATGTTCAGGCTTGCTGTTCAACTGCTAAAACTGCACTGATCTTGTATCATGGAATATTCTTGTTAATATTATTACAGTCTTTCTATAGTTATGTGATTCCCAGAGAGAGATACAATATCCTATGTTTAGCTACCTGTTGCTGTTTAAAAGACTATTAGGTTTTTCATGTCAAAATGTCTTTGAAAAGGTGGCAGCCAAAGTACATTGCTTTTCTTTTGCAGCCATATCATGTTTAAGCTGAGGCCTACATAGTTGCTGAAATTTAGGAGCTCTGTTTTCCCAACTCCCTCCTCCTTACTTCTCTTTCTTGCCCTTAATTGTTGTGATTATGCCTCTCATGACTTCTAAAGCAGTCATTCTGTCCTCCCATTTGCTTCAGGTCATTACAGTAAAATCTTTTCATTCCTGAAATCTTTTTTCCCTCCATTAGTCCTGAGACAAATAAATTGATTATGATTTTGAGAGGCAACTGGGGTGGTCAAGCAGTTCTCAGAGAAGTCTGTAATAAGATTACTTGTGAAAGTAATCTGAGGACCGTGGGCTTTTGAAAACCCCAAGTCTTTTGGCTACATTTTGACTTTTAAATATTTTTTCTATTTGCTTTCCCTTTACAAAGAGTATAGTAGCATTATACAGTTTGCACCATTATAAGTAAAACCAACATTTATTCTAGCATAGAAATATCATGTCTTGTTTAACTTAGGACATTCTGGGTCATCAAGGGCTGTCTTCTGCTTTTACTAGAAATTGTACAATATTATTTATTCCTAAATATATCAGGTTCTATTGCCAAGATACTTTGATTTTCTGCTGTGGTCCCGTATTCTCTTGCTCTGTTTGAACTGAAATACTTCCAGGAGTCTAGTTATGTCAGATAAAAGCTATGTTTAAAATAGTCTATATGATTTGATTTAAAAGAAGTAAGATTACCATAGTTTCAGTAAAAGAGCAAGAAAAGCTATGTTTGCTTGAGGGGTTTTATCAAGTAAAGCATAGTTGTTCTTAAGGTCTTTCTATGACTTGGAAGTCTTTGTCTTAATTCCTCCTCTGCTCTCCTGACAGAAGGTCTGCTTGTCTGTCTACCTGTGTGTCTATGCTGTAGAGACGTATCATTATCACCATTTTGTCAATGAGAAAGTCACACAGAAAACACTGAAACAAATTGCCCATGAGCTACGGTAGTACAAAGGACAAGGCAGCAGAAAATCAACCTCAAACCAAGAATATTAGAATAACATCTCCTGCATAATGTCATAACACTTGCCCAGTTTGGGGTGTTTGATGATACTAGTGGGAATTTTGGCTATGCTGAGCCTGAGGAATCTCAAGTTTGCAGTTTGTCTTACCTGGGTAATGACGGGTTACTCTAGGGTGAACTGTAATGTTGTTACTGACTATGGTTGTGTTGACAGCTGTATCTGTTGTTTCTTTTCTAAGTGAAAGATGCAAAAGATGTGTGCTCACTGATTTTTCTCAATACAGATTAACTGGAAGGATCTTCATTTTCAGCCTCAGATTCATCTTTTATAAGCTTCAACAAAGGCATAATACTTTAGTTTACCACTGCCCTCAAATCAAAGGAAGGAGATCAAAAACCCTGTCTTGAAAAGATTATGCAACTCAATAGGACCTGATCCTGTTGTATTATTGCATCCATTACAACAGCACAGTTCAGGCAGGTGTTAGTTTCAATTAACCTGGGATTCAGGTATTCACAACATCTTGTCTGCCAATTACTCACATAATTACATGTCCCAGGACTGTAGAATAGAATCAGCCATCATGCTAGGCATGTGTGATTACTGAAGAAAAGAGGAATTCAGAGGGTGTATGAGTAAAGCACAGCTCCAATGATCATGGACAAAAGTGGTCTTTAGTGAAGAAAGCTTATTTACTAGGCTCTCGCTGATCTCTTGAATGCAGGAACTGTGCCAAGAGTGTTTGTGTGACACGCAGATGCCTCACAGCTGTCCGTTGTTTTTGTATTCTTATTCAGTCAGTAGGTAAAGTGAGAACTTATTTAGCATTTTTCAAGGAAGAAACTGAAAGGCATTCCAGGGAGCTAATGCCACAGACATATATGGCAAGAAATCAAAATATAAGAGTCAAGAAAACCTTAAATCCAACTTTCTCAGACCAGGATGCCAGCTGAAAAAGACAACTGCTGACATTTTGACCTGAAATATCCACTGACTTGGTTAATATGAATACCTTTTTTGTATGGCTCTGTCACTGTACTGTCAAAAATCAATCCACCATGGGCCTCCACATAAAGATCTTTTAAGGTCAAAGGCCAAAGGTCTTTCTGAGCCATAAATGCCATGTATCTTTGTACTATTTTAAGCTACAATGCCACAGAAAATGTGAAATTATGGACTAATGTTGTGAAAAGTAACAAGTATCTTCATAATCTAAAATTGTATACACTTATGCATACTTAATGTTATGTAAGTTTAATTATAGTATTGTGAAGGAAGCAATAGAAAGATAAACTGTTTCTTTCCATTCCTCATATAGATCCAGACTATGTTAACCTAAACAACTTTCTCAAAATAACTATTCATTTAACTGGAACAAATTGTGAGGAAGGATGCTGCTCGTCACTGAGGGCAGAATATGGGCCTTTATTTCATCAGGAATCTGGCATGAATATGATATAAAACTAATATCATTTGACAATATAAGTGTATTTTTCATTATAAAGGAGACTCTAGGCTACTATAGCCTACATTTTACATGGGAAGGTGTTTGATTTGTGTGATAGATTTTGTTGGTTGGTTTGGGTTTTTTAAGTAGAGGAACCTAATCAAATTTAATGCCTATTTTTAAATTTCTTCAACAATTTTCTCACTAAGCACAAATATTTAAACAGGGGAATTCCCAAAGGGCATGCATATCCATGCTTTTTAATTTTTATATAAACCCTTTGTTCTTAGTAGAATGTATGGGATATGATTAACTGCTTTATTATGGCTAAAACATAATTTTATGCCTCTCTCCATATGTATTAGTGTTCATGTGTATTTTATTTACACAGAAAATTTACAAAAATCTAAATTATATAAAATGTATATTGAGAGATTTTTGTGGTATTCTAGTAAGGGAGCTTTAATGGCCTCTACTGAAATTCTGCATTATGCCATGATAAAACAATTCAAATGTATACCAGTTCTCTGGGATTTATAGTACCAAAAGCTCAGGGACGTTTGTCCCACAGTGCAGCCTTTTCTCGACGTCATATCCATACATCTTATATCAATCACAGAAATAATCTGTTTGACAGCTGTGCATTTGAGGCATTGTGATACACGAAAGTTCCAGATTAATACATTAGCTCAGAGATATTTGCTGTCATGAAAATAACAGCTTTAATGCAGTTTGAGTGTTGTCTGTATTCAGAGATCAGTTTTAAGAAAAACAATCAGGCCCCAAACCTATGGATATTCTTACTCTTACATACTGTTTTAAATAAAGCAGTCCTTTTCTGGATGACATACGGTTTTTCTATTGTAGGACCAAGACAAGAATTAGATGGTGAAAGTAAAGCACCCAGGATTATTCCTATGCTGATGAACATATTGCTGAAGGGAGACTCACCCGTCTCCCACCCAGTGGTACTGGTGAAAAGTAGCAGTCTTAAGAAAGTTTCCTCTTGTCTTTTATTTATTTCTGTCCTTAATATCATAATTGAAGGACATCTCAAGCTAAGTCCTCCTGCAGAGATTTTGGACTGTGGCCAGAACATCCCCTTTTTGTGGCAGAGTAAGAGTCAGACAAAGGAGAAGAAATGAAGTGACAATAAGTCATTTGACTTGCACGATACACATGGGTGAGCTGCATCTTGCTCTGCATTCCCATGAACATAATCTGGGATGTATAGGCAGGAGCATCACCTGTAAGACATTGCAACCTCCTGCATTCTTCAGGTTTGCAAAATCCCAACTCTAACAGTGTCCAGTCTGATTCAGGCCGTGTGTTATAGGGAAGATATAACCCAGCTGGACAGAGTCCAAAGACAGTAATAAAATGATCAGAGAATGATCCAGAAAACATCATGCTTGGAGAAAGATAGAAAGAATTATAAACTGGGAAAAAACTGGGGACACTTACTTACCTGGTATATGTCAGGACCCTGCAAAGCGGAAAGGAATATGACAAATAGGAAGTATGAGGATAGTTTAGGTTAACCAAAAAAACTCTTGTCTTGGAAGTTCTTACGAAGCACTAGAATGAGCAGCATGTAGAGCTTCTGGATTCCCTGTTAGAGGGGGCCTATAGAAGTAGGTTAGATAAACAACTCTCAAAAACGAAGTAGACATGATCTTCTGGTGTAGCATGATGGATCAAGCAATTTCTGAAGGGTTTTTTTCAGCTCTATTCTCTCAGATTTCATCTTTAGGCAGGTATAAATCTACCATAGTTTAGCAGATTGTTACATCTGATAGCTTTTATAGGTGGCATAACCTCCAGGGTAAGCTTTGGGTGAACAGTTCACATCTGTCAGCATTGCAAAAGCCATAACCATAACTGGCTCTAATTAGCAGCCTATGTGGCAATTGTAGCAGTCAGGACAACAACTTGGCTATAAAGGATGAATGATCCTTTCACCCCAGTGGGTGTTTCTTCAAGCTCAGTGAAGCTGGTAAGTCAGAGCGAGGAAGCTGACAGTGCTGCCATCCATGATGTATCTTTTTTTCCTTTGCTCTACTGCAGAGGATGTGGGTCTCCAGGACTGTGCATTCAATGTCTTTCACAAGCACTGCTTTCATACACAGAATAACCTACTTGTGCCTTGGTGTTCTGTACTGAAAATTGTAGGGGTTTCAGTGGAGAGGAGAGATTTATGATAAGCAGGTAGTTGGCTGCTCTTTGCCAAAGGCATGTAAATAGAGCAAAATTCTGACATCAGCACGTTTTCAAACTTAGGCACTGTTGTGAGCTCTCCTTTTAGATGTGGGTATGTTTTTAGACAGGGTAGAAGGATGACCCAAGAATTCCTCTCAGCCTCATGCATAAATATTTGCATCATAGGTTTCAAGAGCAGAGAAAAAGCAGTCTTGCTTTGCTGCCTTCTTCCCCAACTGCTTGCCTGTCTCTCAGTTTTCTACTATCCCAATAGCAAAAAATACACTTTCAGCTGCAATGACTGTTTCTGATTCCAGGCCAGTCTGTGTCTTTGCAAACTGACAAAATTGTGAAGGATGCTGGTCTTCGCCAGATGCTCATATCTGGGGTCAGAAAAAGGCTGATCTTTTGAATTCTGTCTGCACTAAAGCCAGAAGGCATATGTGCTTTACCTGCCTGAGGGTTGCTTGAGATTGCAAGGCTGATATATTTCTGTCTGTCTTTTCAACCAACTTCTTTGTTTCTCCCAGACTGGAGCTTCGTAAATTCACATTGCTTTCTTTGTTATATCTGTTTCATTTAAAATACACAGGAAGCTTTGTACAAAAAGTGAGACATTCTGGAGCTTTGACTCTGACACCTCCCGATAAGAAAAACCCAAACAAATTCATGACAGAGCATTGAGGAGCGCTGTTGAGAGGACACCGTTTAGAGGACACATCAGATTAACCCAGTTGGTTGGGATGTTGATGCAAATAGTGACTGCTTAAAGGCAAACCAAAGCGAACCCACAAGTCTCTGTAAATGTGGAAAGGGAAATAGTGTGATTTATCTAAAATCACAGTGCATGTAATTTGATGAAATTAGGGGGAAAAATGAATGCTCCCCTAATTTCCGCATGCATATCCATCCCTTAAAAATCAGTAGGGTAACTAAAGTGGCATGTAAGCCCTGTGGCAACTGTCAGATGAATTACACAACAGTGAAGAAATCTCCTGCAAGTAATGCAATATCCAGCTAACTGTTTTTCCTCTTTCAGAAAAAGACCTTGAGCTGCTACAGTTGATTCTACTACAGAAATGTTACAAATTTTCTCACTGAGAAGGCAGATCTGTGTTTTTGTGCATGAATAAGCCTTTTATTTTCTACACAGAGTGCAAATGGAGGCATAGTGAAAATTATTAAAGGGCACTAACAAGGGAATACCAGTCTTTAGGCTAATTTTTGGGTAACTATTTCTATTTATTTTTTCATTAAACAAAGTCTGCAGTTGCACAGATTGTTGTTATGAAGTCCCTAAAGCCCTATAAAGCATGGTAATGTGAGTAAGTTTTCAGAATTTAGTAAGTCTAGCTCTGGGATTTTACTATTACCTAATGTTTCCATTCTATGGTACTGTGAAAGCACTATAAATGGCACCTTTCATGAACCAGCTCTTCTGAGACTAGCAGGCTGCTTCTGCAGCGTGCTGGTGGATCTTTCTTAAAACACACACAGACACACAGACACACACACGCGCATTGACCTCTCCATTATGAAAGCTTTCATAAGAAAGCAGAATTGTCCCACTCGTAGCCATTATATCTGATGACATTCTTAATACTGGCTATTGTTTGCAGAAAGAAGCTATTGTCTAAGATTGCATATCTGCTGACCAAAGCACATGTAATAAGCATAGCTTTGGACAAACTGAGCCTAGCCCCAGGGAACAGCTTAGCGGTGAGTTTGTTTGAATATCCTGATTCAGTGGTGATCTCCAAAGAGGAAATGCCCACCATTATGTAAGGATTGCCATTTATCTAAAGTTTGAAAAAACATCATTTGTTCCTTTGTGTCCATAAGGGAGATGGGTCTTATTTAAACCAAGACATAGTGTTAATGAAAAATTATCTGAATAGAAAAATAGAGAAAAATAACTTTTCTGTGTTAGGAAAAACCTAACTCATCTACACTATCTTTCTAGTAGAGTGATTAACAGATATTTTCAAATACAAAACTTTTCAAGAGCATATAAAGAGACAACTTCAAAGAGACAGTAACATCTTTACATTTGCATACATTGTCTGTACCTAGATAGTTTTACTTTGACAATGATTAGGAAAAATCATGCAGCACTCAAAATGAAAATGCCAGAAATAATGTAAAAATATCTTCCAAAAGTCACTGGAACATTTTCTACTTTTCTTATTTTACTCAACTCTTAGCTATATTCAATGGGCATTATTCAGCTTCCAAGTGACAAAAAAGTAAATTCAGAGTAGAGCAAAATGATTTATTACCCTGAAATGAGTTATTAAAGAATTATTATTCCTTTTCCTGTTTCTGAATTATTTCTGAAGTAATTCTGGTTTCTGTGAAAACAGCACACTTTTAAAAAGTACTCATAAATTGTTTATTTCTTGTTTTGTTTGTTTTCAGATTTAGTCTTCAGGGTGCGCTTAGACCCAGAGAGCCATAGATTATGAAGTCATAAGGGATCATTGTAATCATCTAGCCTGACCTATATATTTTCAGCTTGAACTTGACTATGAAATGCTTTGAAAAACATTCAGTCTTGATTGGAAGCATTTGTTAGTTGTTCCATTGGCTAATTAGCATCACTGTTAAAATTTTTTTCTTCATTTCTAGCCTTTGATTTTTTAGCTTCAGCTTTCAGCTACTGTGTTTTGTTGTCTTGGACCAAAGTGATCACTATAATAGTTTTATTTTGTGTGCTTATAAATTTTGCTGTCCTTTAGCCTTCTCTGTCAGACTGAGTTTCTGGAATCTTTTGGTACAAGGAAAGCTTTTTTAGTGGTTCATCTCTGAATATCTGCAGTCCTTCAAAAACCTTTTAAACAGTGACACGAGAACTAAACAAAATACTACAGGAATAGTTGCATGAAGGTCAAATGCTGAGATAATATGAACTTTGAGCATTCAAGATGCTTTCTACATGGAAAGATTGTATTAGCCCTTCTGGAAACACTGACAAAAGAGAACTTTGGTCAACATGACTATTCACACTTGACCACATTATCCCTCATGTTTTATTACTATTACAATGATCAATTACAAACTTTAAATGTGATAGTTTTTGGGATTGTTGCAGATTTTTAATAAACCACTAAGAAGTGAAGAACAATTTCATAGAAATGGTCTCATTTTTTAAGAATATTTTGAGTGGTCTGTTGTACATGCTTAATCCATGGGTGTATGCTGTGTTAAATTTCAATGTGCCACATTAGTTTATCATCATCTAACTAAAGTTGAAAGTCAAAGGGGGAAGAAAAGGTTTATACAATTTTCTTCATCCCATAAAAATATGTTGCTAGTTTGACCAAATATATTTTCTGTATAGTTCCCTAGATTGACATCAGTTGTTTTTCCTTCCTTTAGCTCTTTGCCATGTCCTGTATCAACTGGGACTCAATGCTAGTTTTGCCTGAATTCAACGTTAACTTGACAGCTTATCGTTACAACAGTCTTCTTGCTGTCCCTTTCAAACATTTGCATAGCATTTTAACTTTCTCATGTTCTGGAAACTCTATAGGAAAGCATAAAGAAAGCCCAAAGTAACCTTAGGTAGCACATTTGAAAGTCTTGTGCATATTACTGAAATATGATTTGGCGAGGATAAAAATTCATACTCATTGAGTAACAATTTCTTAAATTTCTATGGAAGTGTTTTATTATCACCTATGAGAAATCTGCTTGTCTAGATTTTATCCAAAAAAAAAGATGGATATATTTGAGGAAAATGTTGGAGGTTTTTGAGAAGTTTTAACTGCTGCCACTACTTTCACATAGGAAGAAAAAAAAATCATAGTTAAGCTTGTATTTATTCACATTGTATGTATGTTCCTGAAATATGGACTTAAAAATATTTTATTTTCTATTCATCCTTCATCCTGATGAATCTTTATTTCTCTTGGTTCTTTTTTGCTTACAAACATTTCAGTAGAACAGGAAAAGGTACAAAAAGAACAACAAAGATGATCAATGATATGGAACCTTTTGAAATGAGAAATGACTTGACTGGCACTCAGCCTTGTGAACAGATGAATGAGAGGGCATATGGCACAGGTCTATAAAATCATGTAGGAGCTGGAGAAGGTTAATAAGGAACAATCATTCTGTGTCTCTGACCATAAAAACCAGGCAGTATCAAATAAAACTAACAACTGGTGACTGAAAACAGGGAGGAGATTCTTCATGCAGTATATAATTAAGCTGGGGAACTTTGTGCTGTTGGATGCTTGCAATGCTGAAAGTTTATACTAATTAAAAAACTGATAAATTCACATGGAAAAAATTCCTTTCGGGGCTGTTAAATGCAAAGACACTCACACCATCTCAGGAAGTCTTTGAGCCACAAAGCACTGAAAACGGGAAATGTATTCTAGGGATGCATTGCCAAAGGCATGCCCTGTCCTGATGCACTTTCCTAAGAGCATCTGCTGTTCATTGTTGTATTAAATTAGCTACCAGGCTCTTGTCTTGACCTAAGATGGTATAGCTCTTCCCATCCGCTACAAATGAGCACTTTGCACCGATGTCAACTCTCATGTACAGCTGCTCAGCTATGTCATCTGCTCTTCCTTCTATTCCTTGAGTAGCTGAATATCTTTTTATAAACAAAACAAAAGCAACTCAAGAGCAAGTAAGTGCATGACAAGCAAAAACCAGCTAATCCACATGCACGAATACCTTTGCTGGCATGTGAACATGGGTATTGTTTGGAACAGCTATCTCTGCAAAGATAGTATGACCAAAAAGCTTAACTGCAAAAACATAAGTATGATCAAAGATGAGCTAAACAGCTGCCATAATCTGAAGAAAGACTCACAAACATTGCTTTTGTGCTCTCCTACTGGCTCCAGGCCACAATAACTGCACTGAAGCTGATGCGATTAATTCAGAACTCACTCACTGTAACATTAAGTTTTAATCCAATACAAAATACAGATGGGATATTTCCCAGATCCTTATTTACTTTTTTTTTTTTTTAAATGATCCTTTGTTGTATTGTTACTGCAGTATGTGTGTGAGCATTTCCAAAAGTATGGGCAAGTACTGTGATGCCCTGGTGAAATTAGAGAGTAAGGTGTCAAGCCTGAATAGGGACAGCATTTGGAATGACTGATGTGGGCTCCACTCTTTGACAGATGGGTTACAAAGCTATGCTGCATGCAGGCATTCAGTGATTTTAGCCTGCTACCACACTTCCCAATGCTGCAGCCAGGCTGAGGCATATTGCGGGACATTAGATTCCTTGGGGATGATGAAGGTCATGCGAGAAAGCCTATTTCTCTCCATTGACTGCAGAGGAAGCTTCAGGTAATTAGGTTAGATATAGATATCAAATTTCTAGATGGCAGTTTATCTTATTTTAAATCCCTAGAGGACTGTTCATCTCATCTTAAAATATGTACCTAAGAAAGGTCAGATGAATTGTCATGTGAAATGGCTATTTCTCTCTACTGACCACAGAGGCAGTTTAAGGTCAATAGCTCAGACCAAGACATCTAACTTTTATATGGTTAAAGCTGGAAATGAAGAATACCACCCTTTTGTTTCATGTCAAGTGGATTAAATGCCATGACCAATATTCTCTTACTCAGTAATAAATGTAGTGTTGCATGTTTCAGAAGTTGACAAGACCTGCAAAGTCTTCATTTTAATTAGATTTCACTCAAGATAATGTCAGCGAGCAATTAAACTGTTTTCAGGAAATTCTATATTGCCCTAGGATCTTTATGAGTTGACATGAGAACATAGGCATCAAAAGCTGGGACAAAAGAAACTGTAGATGTGTCTGTGTTTGTGTCACAGTGAGTCACTTCCAAAGGCACAACAGAGTCCTACACTGTCTGCAGTGTGTATAAAATGAGATTTCCCATTAATTTATGAGTTATCCTGGTGCATATCCCAACATTAGGCCATTTTCTTAGCATAAGAGACCAAAAGTCTCAGAGACTTAATGAAAACCTTTTGAGGTAAAATGCTATTCTGTCAAAATTCAAATGTTTCCAGTGAATTTGTCAGTATGTACTGAAGAAATGTTTAATAAAGTCCTCTTCCATTTATAAACCAAAACATTTCAGTAATTTTGTCTTCTGAAAAATATTTTGAGAAGTTAATCTTGATTCTCTACCCCATGCTGGAGTTCAGCAGGAAACTTACTTTCCCTACAAGTCTGTTTTTTTGTCTATTTAGAGTCTCACTGACAAACTGAATTGTCAATGGAATGTATTCATTCATTTATATCAACAGTATTGTCCCTGTCTGCTTTGTTTTCCTCTGAGCCCTTATTTTTTCATCAGCAACTTGGAAATGAGTCAGTGTCTGCTTATTTTCTAAGGGAACTGTAAAGGGAAGGGCTGTTAATTTTTTCAATAAAAAAATTTGTTAGGAAAAAAATGGTTTTTTTAAAAGGTACTTTTGTCTGTGAGTGATCTCATGACTTAAAATTTTAATCTCTGAGGCACATTTAAATTTTCACAATGTCCAGAATGTTATTATACAGCCAAGTGGGCTATAAAACCTAAAGATGGATTCAGGGTTTGCCCATGTTGGCCTTTCCTTGTCTATCCATGTCTTCTCATTTCCTGCATGTCAAACAATAATAAGGAAATAAGATTTCAACAGTTGCTGAGAATCACCTCAACATTCAACTAAAATATTTAATTTGAGTATTAGGAAGTCTGTAAAAATATAAAATTAAACAGCATACACACTGAAACCTGAAGGCTGCTGATGGGTTCTGATAGCTTCTGTCAGTCTCCTTGTTTGTGTGAACAAAGAAAATATTTGTTTAAAATTTTAAAATATTTGTTTAAATTCTCAGAATTTCTCATAAGGAGCAGGGATACAAACAGTTGTATATTAAAGAGGTACTTAAGTGTACTAGTCTCCAGAAAACTGGTGTCCATTTGCTTTATTTTTTATGCTTGTTTATCTCAGAGATGACTCTTTGGAATATATTAAGTTACAGCAGAATAAAGGTTGTATGGTTATAAAGAGTCACATTTAACTCACTGCTGCATGAAGAAAATGTTAATTGACCCAATCTGTCACAACACTGGACATCACTGAACCAGAAGTAAGTTTCACAGAAATAGATCACAGACCTTTTGGAGTGGGTCCAAAGAAGGGCCACAAAAATTGTGAGAGGGCTGGAGCACCTCTCCTATGGAGAAAAGCTGAGAGAATTGGGGTTGTTTAGCCTGGAGAAGTGGATGGTCCAGGGTGACCTTATTGTGGCCTTTCAGTACTTAAAGGAGGCCTGTGAGGAAGATGGAGACAAACTTTTTAGCGGGGACTGTAGAGATAGGAGAAGGGGTAATGGTTTTAAACTAAAAGAGAGCAGATTCAGAGTAGTTGTAAGGAAGAATTTTTTACAATGAGGGTGGTGAAACACTGGAACAGGTAACCCAGAGAGTTGGTAGATGTCCCATTCCTGGAAACATTCAAGGTCAGGTTGGACAGGGCTCTGAACAACTTGATCTAGTTGAAGATGTCCCTACTCACTTCAGAGGGATTGGACTAGATGACCTTTAAAGGTCCCTTCCAACCCAAACCATTCTGTTTCTATGCTTCTAGATAGTTAAAAGTTTTAAAATGGGCCTCTTTTAATCCTTTTCCCTCTGTTCCCAAACGTAGCTGCAACATACTATTTTGTGTATAGATGATACATTTGGACATCATTATTCAATAAAAGTGGAGGACTAACAGAAATTTTAAAAGTATGTCTCTTCAATACAGGAACTTTTTAGCAAGACGTGGTTGCTTATAAGGTATTTCTAGACATGGATATCTAAGACTGTGTTTCTTTATTTGTGAATAAAGATCTAAAGGATGTCAGACAATGAGGCCCATTGTAACAGTCATGGAACTGTGGGTAGTAGCATCTCCATTTGTTTTATACATAAATAAAAATATTAACATTTGTTTGTAAAATTCCCTCTACCTTGTTGATGCTTGCATTACATGTGCAGTCTTACTGGCTGCCAGACACTTACTTCTGTCTTTTTATAAGTCTAGGAAATACATTGTCTACTGATGTGATGGATAAAACTGAATTTCATTTGTAAGATTTGAGAAGAACTAAAACTGTATACCTGGAATGTTTCCTATTCTATTTAATGTATGGTGTTACTTTTTAAACCAGCACAAATTCTGAACCGAAAGTGGCTCCAGGGTGGACAGTAGTTCAGGGAGATGCAAATCAGTGGTTTGTAAAGGAATAAAATCTAGTTTTAGTGTCCAACTGAAAAAAAAAAAAAGATTATTAAAAAAGAAAAAAAGGAAAACCACAAAAATCCTTTGCAGACAGGACAAAATAATTGACAGAGAGAAAATTAACATGTTCTTACCTGGTAATCTAAACAGGATTGCAGCTTGTATAGATAGCCTGGCTTTCAGCTAGCATTTACCGTTGTTAATAGTGTATTTATAATGTCTTTAAAAATGCACCATGAAGTCACACCACCATTGGGATCCTTAACACCCATACAGGTCTTTGGATGAGCACTTGAGTCATGGGCATGGTGAGCTGTGAGCTGCTTTCTGTGATACCATCATCACATCTTGTGGAACTCAGTCTTTTAGTATAACAATGAGAGGGCACTGCATAAATTCTTTCTTCAGAAAAAATAGTGGTACTAAAGGCATAAGAAATTATGGTTGGGAGTTGAACATAGGATAACTAAATTTGAATATTTGGGCAATAAGCTTAGGAGTTATCAGATTGAAATTGGATGCCCTTTTGGCCTTATGAACAAGAACACCATATCTGGGCTTGGTAGGAAAGTAATTTAATGTAGGTACCTAGAGTTGAGTTTAGGTATCTTAGGTGTACAGGATGCAAGATTAGCCAGGCATAGCAGTGGTCCAAACATAATTTTACAATCCTCTGAAAATAAAAATCTTTCATATTTATTCTTTGCTGTAATAACTCATTACATAGAATTATTTTATCTGTAGTGGCTGCAGTGGGGTAATATTGCACAGAATCTCTTATTTGTGTAAATGGTACACCAAGGTTTGGCCAGGGAATGGAGATTTTTTCGATTGGAAATTGCAAGTTGTTCAAAATTGAACCCTGGTTTAATTTCTGACCCCTAAAAAGAAACTAAATTATTTAGGGCAAAGATAGCAAAAACCCAAAAGCGTTTGAAAAAAAAAAAAAATGTCAGGAATGCAGTGGAATAGCTCTGTGGGGTGCAATATCATGTGTTTGTGCCAGCTAGAACACTTCAGAAAATATTCAGCAGTGCTGGTGCAAGACCATCACTGAGTTCTACCAAAACTTAATCTCTGGGATAAAAGGAATAACATAATAGAACAGATTCAAGCCATTACTGCTGTATGCGTTTGAAACTGATATAAATCTACATGTGAAGTCTGCATAATTTAATTGAAGAAATTGAATTATAATATTTTTTTAAATGTAGCTAAGTCCTTATAGAGCAATTTTAACTGAGTTTAAAATTTGAAATTAAGATACCTCTAGACCAAATGTCAGTAGTCATCACAGTAGTCACAGTAGTTACACAGTAGTCACCAGTATTTATTTAAATAAAAATGTCTATTTTTTGTAATATCTCCTCCCATTTTCCTCATAAATTCAATTAAGACAAACTGAGGAAACTGTGAGAAATATAACTGCGGGCAAATACTGCTGTCTATTCTTGAGGGAAACAATACAAACTTTCATCCTAAATCAGATTAGAGACAACAATTTAAGCACAAGATCAAAAGCATGGAAACCCATTCCTAGACTGTTTTGGCTTGTACAAGTTTAAAGATCTGAGAGCAGAAGGCTTTGTTATACCCACTCTTTTGCAGGTTTTTCTGGGAGATGCATCACCTTGCATGCACCCTGTCATGTCTTGCAGAGTCAGTAGCACTTCCCAACAATAGTTCTACTAAGAAGGATACCAAGAAAAAAACAAAACCAAAAACAAAACAGTAGGAAAACACTGTTGATGGCTCTTTTTTTTTTTTTTCTTGGAGATATCATTGAACCTAGATCCAAGTTGGTGCTAGAGCTGTTAAGTGGCAGAGGGCACAGGATTTTTGTCAGATTAGAGGTAAAATTAGTACTGGGGTTGTTAAATAGCTAATGGTATTTTTTTGCAAGTTTAAAAGGCTTAATAGCAGCATCCTAGTCAGATTCTGACTCAGCTCATTACCTCATAAACTCATAAAGTTCATCCCATAGAAAGTATTATATCCTTCCTCTCCTCAGATGTTTGTTAAGTGTCACTGCGTCCTGGCATGCAGCTGCTCTACCCCATTAAAGAAATGGTTTAAGTGATGTGTATACAAAACACAGTATTTAATAACATGGGCAAGGCTGCTGTGTGGTTGATTAACCCTGAGGGCTTTCCCTTCTATTTTATACCTGATCCTTCATGGGTTTATTTCTCTTTCTTATCCCTCTCCCTAAAGCTTTCAGCTGTTTTTCTCAGTTTTAGGCTCCCATCCTGCTTTCATTCCCTTCCTCATGTCCATTTTCCAGTGCTGCATCTTACTGCATTCAATTCTTAGGGCTCTAACCCCTAGAGACAAACCATTTCCAGGCAAGAATCAGTGCTCTCTCTCTCTCTCTCTTCCCTCCCTCTCTCTCAGTATGTTTTTCACTTTCATGGTTTCAGGAAAAACTTGATAATGTGATCCCAGTGAATCCTCATTGCAAACTCAAAGACCAGAAGTGTAAAAATCCTGATTTCCAGCCTCAGGTTGTGACTTTGTCAGGTACTACTTCTTATTTTTTAACTAGAGATTTGTTTTATTCTAGCATTGCTTACCAACTCCCTCTTGGGCATAAGCACACATTCTTCCACTGGCCCTTGTTTTCTCATAGGAAGCTTTATAGAAAATTACAGTTTATCACCCAACTATTTATGAATCGATGCCAGTCCTTTTTTTCACTTACATATGCATACTGTAGGGCTACTCTGCCAGCAGACCTTCTCCTTATAAGTACTGCACATCTTTATGGCTTCCAGAGGAACATTCAACTCAAAATTTCTGTGCACTGGTGTAAAGTGTGCACATTTAAGATCCAGTTAATAATTTCTAAAACCTTTGGGATCTTTAAAGGCAAATGGCATGAAACAAACTTCCAGTACCATGTTGGTGCTTTCACAAGTCTCTGTACACTCTGCATGCTGTCAGGAACCGAGCTGCCTGACCCATCTTGAGTTTTGATACAGAATCTCAACCTGGCACAGTGTTGGACTGATTTTTATTTAAAACAGCAAAGCAGTCAGTCTTGAACTCAGTTTGAGAGTGAGACGTCTCACTCAGGGCTCACGCATAGCAGATGAGGACCCATCAGTACAGTCTGTGGTATCTCACTCATGTTTCCAGGTGGACACAGCAATGATCTCTGTGTTGCATCTCTCCAATGCCCCATGTGTTTCAGTGGCACTGCATGGCCGTGTGCAGCCAGCTGAATATAACCCCAGGTACCTAAACAGGTTAGCTTTAACACAAAGAATATTCCCAAAACAGAATATCTTAATTAGCTCAGTCAAAATCCAAGATGACCCCATAGCAAGACTAATTGAAAGGTGCCTATAAGAAAGCTGGGGAAGAACTGTTCACAAGAGCATGTAGCAATATGACGAGGGGTAATGGTTTTAAACTAGAAAAGGGTAGATTTAGGTTGGATATTAGGAAAAAGTTCTCCAATATGAGGGTGGTGGATCATTGGAACAGGTTGTCCAGAGAGGTGGTGGAGGCCCCACTCCTGGAGATACTCAAATTCAGGCTAGATGGGCCTCTGAGCAACCTGCTCTAGTAAAAATGTGCCTGCTCACTGTAGGGGGGTTGGACTAGATGGCCTTTGAAGGTCCCTTCCAACCCAATGTATTCTATGATTCCAATGTCAAGGACAAAAAAGTCATCAGAGTCTACCAGGAATTTTTCTTCAAGCAAGAATGGATCAAATGGATTCTAGTTATGACTTTACCTGATCCCTTCTGTGTCCCAGGACCAAATCTCTCTCCTTAAAGGAGAGGCTTGCCAGGGACAATGCTGTTTCCTTTGCCATGTTTGCACAACTAGACAACAGTGGAGTTCATGACGTAAGTGATAAAACATAAAGGACAAAAAAATTATACACAGTTTATCATAGGTATCACAAGTCTAAGGACACATCTTAAGTGTGTTTTTCTTATCAGAAAAAGCCAAATAAATGTAATTCCTACAACAGTTTTAGAAAATGTTTTAGGAAATAGAGATAAAAATTAATTTAAAAAAATAATTTTAATGTAAGTTCCTATTAAACTTCTGAGGTAAAGTACAAACCTTATAAGACTTTTTATCATGCACATTTTGTGGAAACGGATTTTTTTCTTGTTCCTCATCAGAAAAATGTAACTGTTCTAGCCTAATATTTCCTATAAGTATATATTATACATGCAAGATATTTGTAATAAAATGAAAGCAACCACCTGTAAACAATCTAATTACACCGAGGGGAGTTCCTTTCTTTTTTATTCACTCTGAGCTGTAAATGCCAATCATTCTGATTTTCATACCAGCCACCTAGTAATCTCAATTTACTGGTGTTAAAGAATTGTTCTCTGTAACATTTTTAATATTGGTCAAAGTAATTTCCAAGAAGCAGAACTAGAAACTGGGGCTTTCCTCTTTCTGCTGGGATCTTTACATCTCTTTTAAGAGCACCGTGCCCTTCATACTAGCTGATTACCTTGCTTTAACATAGTCTAGTTTTTGAAGCACTGCTGTATGTGTATGGCCTCGCACAATGATCAGTGTGCTCATACCGTCAGTTGTTTGGCATCCTTAGACAGGTGAATGAGGAAGAATTCTTGCTGGATCCCTGAGTGTGATCCCTTCTAATCCTCTTGGCAAGCTGAGGACTTACAGGTTATGTCTGCAGCATTTCACTAACCACTGTGAAAGGATGGGGCTAAGCACTGCTAATTTGTGGTGTGGCTTTTCTCATGATGTTGGCCCATGCCCAATACTACTTTCTCAAATAATTGCCAGGCATGGTTTGGGGCACAGAAAACCCCAGGAACTGGCTTCAAAAACATCTTGGATGCAGCTGCAGGTGATGAAACAGTTTAGTTGTATGGATGCAGGTCACTATACAGCCTATCCTTCCAGGATAAGTGATCACTCCCAGCTTTTTTAACTCATGAGTTTAAACACAGACAATTTAGCCAGATTGCCCCATGAATCAGCTTTCCACCCTGGTCCCGGATCACACTCACCTGTGCCCTGTTTCCATGCTGGCAGAAGCTTGGGCTGCTCGTGTATCCTCTGCACATCACAACTCTCTTCCAAGGGATGCCAAACTCCATGGATCAGCCACTGCAAACAGCTTCTCTTGGGAAGCACAACTGTTTCTTCCCATTTTAACTGTGCAGGGAAGTAGGGCCAGAAAGATAATGCACAATAGGAACTGTTCGGTCTTCTGTCAAACTTCTAATGTCATAGGAATATTGATACCATTTTAAACAGCTGCAGTAAATGGTCTTAAATCAGCCCTCTGCCTCTCTCACTCCATATACAGAGTGCAATAATATTAGTATTCCTCCTCCCTAAAGTACTGTGATGAAATATTTTCTGATTGTCAGGTCTTTTTATGAGCAGATCATGTACATTTTTCAACTACAGGCTGGTACTTCCTTGGTGGAAATATGTTTATGTGCCCACACACAAATACTGAGAAAAGTTAGAGAAATGTAACACATGAGAATGAATGGTGAAACTTGCTGTTTTAACAAGCTGGAAATGAAAACATAATGTGGTACACAACTCATTAATTAATTTTACTACAACTTTATGCCAATTTTTATTAGATGTTTTTATTGGATTAGGAATTGCATTTTGCGATTATGTTAAAAATGTGATGGTGACTGCCTATTCTCACAGCAGATGTAAAATTTAAATGGTCTTATTTTAATATGTATTTCTTCTATAATTTAGCTTTTGCCATTTGGCAAACTCTCTAGAGTCAAACATTTGGCACCAAATCAAGTCTAACTCTTTGCAGTCAGAGATTAATGATCTGTCCATAAAGTTTCCTTACTGTATGGTTAAATTTCTTAGCATCAAGTGCTTCCACTTACTAATGTTACTTTAGCAGTTTGTGAATGACATTAACAAATAGCAGGCATTTTACGGTGGTCCTATGACACAACTAGCTCCAGTGATGTTACCTCTTCTTCTTTCTTGCAATGAAAATATGAAAAAAAAAAGTTTTGATCCAAATAGTACATGTGCCAGGGAACTTTCAAAAAGAAAAGGCTAATAGGAATATCCTTTCATATGCTCTAAAAGAATTTTATCATATGTATGGATTTAACGAACATGCACTGTCAGTTGAGACAAGGAGAATTAGCAGTCATGCAAGAGTTTTCGTTGATTTAGGGAGTGATCAAGAGAGGACTCTGTACCACTACTGTTTTCCTTTTTTAATTCCAGCCACAGAGAGCCTCTGTTCTCAGATGAGATCTGTGTGTCAATTCATAAAAAGGGAAGCCATCTCTGGTGTCACTGTCTAACGGTTTTAATAAACATTTAATTGATCCAAGTCTTTACTGTTGTTAAAATGCATCATAGTGTATCACATTGGATACCTGATATTTGAGACTTGAAACTTGTAGTTATATAAGGAATACAACAATAAATATAGAAAAATTAAATTTAGTGGTTAAAATAAAATTTTAACATAGCTGGTTTTTGCTGTACAAATACAAGTTCTGTTAACTTCAACCTTTTTTTTTTTTTCCCCCTAAAGGAAAAACTGGCTTATTGGGCCCATTCTTTAACTTGTCTGATCAAAACTACCATATTCTAACTGAAGCAAAAAGTAGCTAGATTGTATTTAATTTTAAACCTCTTCCTCTTCCTAATGCTATTGGTTAAAGTATGCTCTGCTTCCATTCTTTATGCCTTTATGAATTCTTCCATGCATTCTTAAATAATTATGCGCCACCTATGAAGACTCATGAGAACACAGTTCATACTCTGTGTCAGAGAGTCAGTGATACTCTGCACCCATCAGGATCAAGGCCAGTGCACAGGTCAGAAGTCAGGATGATTTCTTAAAGCACTGCAGGTGGACACATTGGCAAAGTGAGGTAAATGTCTGTGTTTTTTTTAATATATATAATCTCTTTACAAAACATAACTGGCAGTGTAATCCCATTATGTTGATGAAGCAGTTATTTTGATGCCTGTATTAATACTATTTTACATTAAAAAATAATTTAATGCAAAGTTTGAATCACCTATTACTTTTTTAACTTCTTATGCTTCATACACTTACTTGAATATTTTGGAAGTTTATGGCTTGGTTATACAGTAATTCTTTTCTAGCTGTCCATTTTCTTACACCCATTGAATTTCATAGTTTTTAAACTGAAATTAAAGTACATGGCTGGTTTATTGCATTTTAAACCAGTCTTTACATTTCTATATTGATCCTACAACTTTACATGTAGACACACCTGCTGCAGAATTCTATTAACTTCTTTACTAGACTATTTTTCCTTGCCTTTCTGTTTCTCACTCATGGAACCACATTGTATTTGCAGGAGACACTTTCATTCCCCAGGTTTTTATACAGACCTTTTTTATAACTATTTTTGAAAAGAAACAAATGCCAAGGCCTGAAAGGTTTCCACATTATGCAGCTCCACCAAAAGAGAATGAAACATGGAGAGTCTTGGAAAGTGGAGATTCTATGGAAAAATGCAGGTGGACTGCAGAGGACTAATTACAGCTACAGACCATGCTGCTAGAGTGAAACAATTGTTCCTACCAAGGGGCAGACTCAGATATTGATAAGCTTAATTCCATGTACCTGCAGAGACATTGTACCTATGGCTTCACAGGAGAATGGTTTGTCTCTTCTGTTCTGCATAGGATACTGGTTTGGGATATGGCTGCCTGAATGGAACTGCCCTCAGACAGAAAACTCAAGCATAAACTTGAAAGCAAGAGCACTGGAGCATTTGTACAACAATTATTTTCTCAGAAAGAATCTGCTTTGCATAAGGAAGAAGTTGCTCTGCTTGGCAATTGGGATAACGTTTTGATCTGTAGAGAGATTCAACTCAGACCAAAAGGTTATATGATCAAAATCTGTTTGTCTAAGGACATCTAGAATTTTTCCAGAATATTCTGCTTATAACTTTATAGCTTTAGAAATAAGGAAACTTAAATAACGTCTGCAACCTAGTGAAATCCTATCTCTGTAAAATTAAGTGCAAAATTTCTGTTGAGGTCAATGATACCAGGATTTTAACTTCTGGATATACCAAGAAAAATGCATTAGACTGTTAAAGCGTCATAATACATTTAATTTCAGATTTCATTAGACCTCACACAAACAAGACTGATGGAATGGAATAGCTTTAATTAGCTGTCAGAAATACATTTCCAACATGTTTTCAGGAAAATGTGCTTTCAAGCAAATGTGTATTTTTGTTGCATATATTTGTGCAACAGTGCTTGATCTATCAATATTCAAATGGGATTTTCTTATTTTTTAGGATACTTCATTGAAGGAATGTTCTAAAGATTTTAAGTAACTTGAAATATATTTAGGAGGACATCCTGTGGTTACTGAAGTCAGTAGAAACTGTACTACTGATTTAAACATGAGAAGAATGTGACTTCTCTTGGTTTATGCCTCCTTTCAAATAAATGCAGCAACTATATTCTAATCTCCTTCTTACTCTTTTATATTAACATTTATATCAAAGAGCCTCTGAAAGATCATTAATAGAAACAGCTCTGATCTCATTATATATTTCCTGTAAGTATATATAGTGAGGTGTTGAGGTGCTAAATTTTATACACTAATTGTATGTAGGATTTTCAGAAGCACTTCATATTAGTTTTATGCCTTTCCTTTGAAATATCTGGGATTTTTTACTTTGACATAATTTAGAGAAGGGTAGGGAGAAGGCTGAGTGCTTTTGAAGATTCCAGACTATGACTAAGTTGGTATAGGGTACATTCTCTCTGATGTTGATAAAAAAGTCTTCCAGGGAAACTTGGTGATGATGTCACAAAATTTATAGTGGTGCTAAATTATACAAGTATTGCATGCTGAAGTTTTAGTGATTTGCAAGATCTGAACAAAGGATAAAATGTTGATCCATTTTCAGTGAGTAACACTTTAAAAGCAATTCTATAGACTTCATTGGAATTAGTTATATGTTAATATACTGGTGGATATGAGTAAGGATGTGATTTTGTTCTGCTCCAAAGAGGGAAAATAAAACAATATTTACCTTGTAAAGTGTACAGAAGTACTGACTACACTAGCCAAATGACAATAACTTTCTCCTCATTAAATATATGTAGCATTACACAGAGAAATGAATGGCACTAATACAAAATTAACATTTGCAAAGTTCTACTTTTACCTAGAAACAGTGGGCCAAATAAACACTTAAAATGCATAATGATTATTTTACCCTTTTTAGTGCAGCTGAGAAAAGTGGCATGTACAACTACAGCAGTTGTGGGTTATGGCTTATAAAAATATTATGGAATTAACATAGTCATTTGACCACTTTTACTGCTTGTTGTTGCGTTATGTAAGCTTCATATAGGTAAGTTTCATGTATGTAAAATTAATATAAAATTTCCATTGCACATGTTAAACTTAGAAAAACATTGTCCTGTTCAAGATATATATTTTTTTTTTTACATGAGGTCTATTGCAGCTGCTTTGTAGCTGTACTTTTTTTATATATCAGTGTATGAAATATAACACTGATTCTAATGCTCGACTAGTGGTGCTTTGTATGTGAGAAACTACTGGCTTAACTGACCTTCAGTTAGCCCTTAGATAATTTATCATCCTTTCCTGAAATTTTCTCACCTTCTATGATACATAGGCCAATACCTACTCTGAGCTGAGTTGAAGATTAGCCAATAGATTCCTTAAAAAGCTAATGTGTATATATATATATATATATATATATGTTATTCTTACCACCTTGTGTATGCAGTCATTCAAAGTATTCTGGTGAAATGGAGAGGGATTATGTTTACATTGTAAAAAGGGGATTGAGCCACAGATAAATTAACTGAATTTTTTTTGGTTAGCTAAATTGCCCAGGAGTCAAACTGTCTGTTACACTGCTTCCTGCCCAAGACAAGATAAATGCAGAATGTAGGTGTCTAAATGCAACATGGAGCATCACCTGGACTTCTGCATGCCTATATTTACTCAGTCTCTATATTTTTTACCCCACATTACCCTTTTTGCCCTATTAGCTACCCATGTTAGCTTTTTAGTGGTTAAGAGTCAACCCAGTATTTGTTCAAATTTCCAGAGAGGTCCAGTCTGCCAGGTCTGCTCTGAACACACTTATTACACAGATGACACCACACATAAATATAAGTGTAACTAAATGGCCATTGCCATTTCAGGAGAACTTTTACTGGAGAATACAGGGGTAGTAGTTTCTTCTGTGCAATAGCTGACTTTCTAACAGTTTCTTATTTACCCAAGAAGTAAAACCCCTGTATTCAGCATCATCTTGACCTGAAAAGATTTAAATCAGCTACTCCCTGAACACTGCCTTTATAACCATGGCTAAGGATTATAACTGTCAAGTTGTACACACAACTATTAGCAGTCAAATATTTTACCATCTTCTCCCAGATCTTGTTGCCAATCCTAAGTCTTGTTTGCTAAATAAATGCTTCATATACAAATAAAGTATTGTATGAAAAAAAAAAATAATGAATAGGAATACTGTGTTGACTGGTTGATAATGCTGCCTTTCTGTTGGCTAATGAGTCTCATACTTCTGGTCAACAGGTTAATTGTAATAAAGGTACTAAATTGTGTTTCTCTGTTAATTTTGCACTTCTTACACCATGAAGTTCATACATTTCCCAGATATCTAGTGCACTAGTAGGAACAAAATAGTTACAGAAAACACACCAACAAAGGGATGAGTTTAATGGAAGGCACGGATCACCTCATCATGCCTGTAGAAGAAATCTTGCATTGACTCTGGCTCCTTTTTAGCAAAAGGTGCAATCAGATGCTTTTGTACACAGTATAGAAACATATGCACTGGAGCCTTTAAAGCTAATCACATGCCTTCGTTATACAGAAGTGAAGGTGAACAGTTAGTTGCCTTGTAAAAACACATATGTTGCACAGGTCAAACAGTTCTGGACAGTCAGAGGCAATCACTTCACTTTATCTAAAGTGTGATCTTGAAGTCTCATGTGTTTTAACCATGATAGCTGAAGGGATTAGCTAAGGCTAGCTGATCGTTCAGATCCCATGTAAATAATCCTTTGGAAGATAAGTTCTTAACAATCCACGCAGAATTCAATGGATTTTGTCTTTCATGAGACTATTTCACAGAATCATAGAATCACAGAACTGTGGGGGTTGGAAGGGACCTCAGGAGATCATCTAGTCCAACACTCCCTGCTAAAGCAGGTTCCCTACACCAGGTTGCACATGAAAGCATCCAGGTGGGTTTTGAACATTTCCAGAGATGGCGACTCCACACCCTCTCTGGGCAGCCTGTCCCAGTGCTCCAGCACCCTCACAGTAAAGAAGTTTTTCCTTAAGTTTGTGTGGAACTTCTGGTGTTCCAGTTTGTGCCCATTGCCCCTTGTCCAGGCACCACCGAAAAGAGCCTGGCCCCATCCATTTGGCCCCCACATTTCAGATATTTACAGACATTGATCAGATCCCCTCTCAGTCTTCTCTTCTCCAGGCTGAAGAGTCCCAGCTCTCTCAGCCTTTCCTCATATGGGAGATGTTCCAGGCCCCTGATTATCTTTGTGGCCCTCCACTGGACTCTATTAATGTAGTGCATACTAGCTCAGTTCCTAAATGCTTGTGACAACTTAATGTTCTAAAGCATTTTCTACAGTTTAAATCACACAACAACATACATGTTTCTATTCCCTCCTTTGCTCGTATAAAACTGAAAATACTTGTGAAGGGAAGAAATTGTAGTCATGAAGGCAAATACAGTCTCCTATTAGCAATAGTTACCTTGCAGAAAGATTTGTGAATGTACTGGTTTTGGAAGATTTTAACAAAGTCAGAAGCTGATAGCACTGGCTAGAGCCAGGCACAACGCGGGCAGGTGCTGAACAAGCTTCTGCAGCTCAGCCGCTGCCAACGCACGTCCCCTGACCTGCAGCATTGCAGCTGTTCCTCTCCGTGCCAAGTTGTGTGGTGGTGCTTTGGGGATTTGGAAAAACACATTCTCTGCACAAATACATTTCAGGTCTCCAAAGGGCAGTGAATTAACCCACTGTATCACTTCCAGTGTAATGAATTTTTAAATTCCTCTTTCTAAGCACAAAAGCCTCCTGTTTTTCTGCAAGGAACAGCGATGAGTGCCCTTTCCTTCTTCCTCTAACTCAGTGTTACATTTTGATCTTTGTGGTTTTTCTGGAATATAGTGCTTTAAAGATAAGCATACTTTTCTTATAGAAATAAAATTTTTCTTTGAACCATATTTATTAAATTAACAAGGTGAGAGAGGAAACATTTTAATAATTCAGGGGCAGATTCTCTACTCTTTGAAGCAGTGATGAGCTCTCTGTGGTGTCAGTGATCCAAGTTAGTGTCAACAGTGGGGGTGCTGGAAAGAGATATTTGTCTTATCTGACTGTTAAAAGGGTACTCATCTCATTAACTGGTTTGATATGTGATTTATAGTACTACATATGAGCCCTGAACAACTATATTTCAAAAGAGATCTCAGGCTTTTAAATCTAGGTCACACTTTTCAGTCCTGATTCAGCAGCAGCCTTGTACATCAGGATCAAAGTTGTGAATTGGTTGATGGCAAAAAGGAGTTCCAATGATTTAATGAACTGACAGAAAGTCTGCTGATTCACTGATAGCTATTCATATTCACATTCTGTATGTTTTTCAATTGCAGGGTTTTAATTTACTAGGTTTTATGCCAGAACTGAAGTGGGCTCTTTGTGGGTGTGTGGTAGGTGGCCTGGGCTGTGCTGACATGCACATGGATCACCCCACTGTTGTAGATAATCTCCAGTTATGATTATTTTTTTTTTTTTTAAAAATTCTGATATAAAAGAAAGATGCATTGCTTAACAGTACAGTTTTTGCTTACTGCAGTTTCTCACTTGTAGATTTGAACTCAATAGGTAACAATGAGACTTTGAACAACAACTTTGGTGCCATTCACCATGTAGCTTAGATAAGAGCTATCAAAGAGTAGTGGGAAAGGGATATTGGTAAGGTTTTTGTTTATTTTCTTGAAGATGAGGTCAAGCTGGGTCAAAAATCCACGATACTCTTCTCCTGTCCCTCCCTCAAAAGAACCCCTATTCTGCACAAACAATATTGCCCTTTTCTTGACCATTTGTTTTCACTTTTTTAGTGAATATTCCATTTTATCATATTAAAAAAAAAATCTGTAGTTCCATTTTCTTCCTTTAAAGAAAGGAAAATGCTAACTTGTTAAGAAGCAATAAACTTAGAAAAATCGAGAGTGAAAAGGAATGTCGGTGTATTTATTTACTGTATAGAGAGAATATTTTCCAACTGTGGGACACAGGTCCCACCACAGGGATAGTGAGGGACATCCTAGCTATTCTCCAGAGCTCCTGGTTCTGTTAATATCTTTACTTATTTGCTGCTTATAGTTGGGAATTCTTTTCAGAGGGGGACCTACACTCAGTGATGTCTGATGGTGTTTGGTGAAAACCTGAAACTGTCACTGAGGAAAGCAACAACCTGTGTTTATTTTCTGTACACAGCAACAAAGGAAGAAAATTTAAATGCTGAAACTATGTAATATCTTTATAATCTCAAAACATGTAAATAAAAATGTTGAAAAGGAAACAAATCATCTGTTGCCCTCCCCAAAGGAACATGGCTTTTAGTAAAAAAACCCCAACAAAAACCAAACAAAAACCCAACCCAAATAACAAAATGCCAATTTACATTATTCTTATATTCTCAAAAGACACAATGTTATTTTGATGAACATAAAGGATTTTCCATCAAGGAAAGGAGCTGAATGGTATATCAAAAAACCTATGAATTGAGGTGGATCAGCCTTTAAGAATGTGCTGAACAACCCCATGAAGCATTTTCGGAAGTGTAAGAAGTTAGACCTTTCACTTCCCCAAGGAGATGTACAAATTTCAGGTTTGAAGTGTGCCACAGGGATGAGGATATTCCACTGCACTGGGCATATAGTAAGAGGAAAACTTTACTCTGAAAAACTTGTAATCTAAGATGTGTGACAGAGAGAGACAAAAAAATAAAAAAAAAAATTTAAAAAAGTGTCTTAATTGCTGGTATCCAGCAAGCATAGAAGCCCTCCTGGTCCTGTTCAGTGCTTAGTCCCCTGAATGGCTGTGGCCAGATTATCCATATGTCGGCTGATAACCATGGAGCAACTGCGCTTCCTGGGATGAGCTCCTGTAGTCCAGCACCTTCTCTGGCTGGTGTTGGCTTGCAGTTGACAGGACAGATAAGCTGAACAGCTGTTGGATTCCTCCTTGTGCAGCTGCTCATATGTGGATATTTAAGGGCTTGCTATAGTGTGACTTCAGAGGACACGGAAGTCTTTGGAAGTGCCCCAAAGCAGGCATCTCATCCACAGCTGTGGAAAAGTTGGACAAATCTAAGCAGGTAGTTAAATCTTCAGAACATTTATTTTGCCAGTTCTGAGTCTAATTCTGCAAAGTGTTGAGTCCCTGAACATTGTGCCTGAGCACATGAAATGAACTAAATTCAGTAATTTGTAACACCACTCCACATCTAACATGAAAATCACCTTAGTTGCAAAACCTTCAGCCAACATAACCCTAAGGAGGTTCTGTATATATAAAGTACTAAATAATATTTCATGATAATAAATCATGTTAGCTTACATGAACAAACAAAAAAATAACATTTACCCTATCTACACAAGGAGAACCAGCCCTTCAAGAGATCTGTGCTGTATGAAGATATTGCTGCACGCAGTAACATGGAGAATTATTTTTATCTTCCTGCAAAATATTGCTATCATTGTAATATTTTTGAAGAATCAAATAAAATTGCCTTTGTCAACTAGTAAGTAAAGAACACATTTTTAATATTTGCATTGAATAGAAAAAAATTTGTTAGTAGTTTATCTTTGATGATACATATGTCTTAAAACATAAAATGTGTCAGAACTTCTTAGAAATTCATAGAACTCTGAATGCTCAGCCCAATTCAGCAACAATAACATCTATGAAAGGCTTTGGAAAGAGAGTATTAACCAAAACAACATAATAAGTTCTCTTCATTTTAAAACTTGCAAGATACCTTTAAAACTTTGCCTGATCCCCACTGAGGTCAAAATAGGTTTCACTATTAGTTTCAGTGAAATCAGAAACAGTCTAAAATGTATTATTTACTGAAAATAAAATAACTGCTTGTAGTTTACCTTACACAACAGATGTAGTGGTAATCCTTGTTTGACAAATTTGAAACAGTTTTTTAGACAACTGAGGAAGGTTCATTGTCCTTATAAACTAGTGCATATTTCTCCCCCCAACATGTTTACTATGCAAATTAAACATCTGTAGGGCTATGAAATAATAGTCACACATGGAAGACTTCTGGAAGTACAAGCCTTCTTTCAGCATATATCAATTTGAAGAATAGTAATGAGAAGCTACATGAGATACTGTCTGGCATACACCTTCCACATAGAAGTCAGTTACAAAAAAGTAGGACCATCTGAAAATGCATATATTTTAATACCTTGAAGGAAACCAGCAGGAAAGAAAAGAGTAGAGAAGCAGGACATCCCTCACCACTGGACTTCAACCTCTCATCCATTGTCCTGGAAATCAATAATACTAGATGAAACTCATCTCAACTTCAGCAGCGAGTATAATAAGCTCTAGGCTATTTCTCTTGTCACATTGTGCAGTAAATGGGCTTCCTCTACATTGTCCATCTCTTCCCATTGACTGTAGAGGGGATGAAGAAGAATAACTTAGAGTAAAAATGTAATACTGAGATGACCAAAGATAGATATCTGAGATTAATGCTTCCCAAAGAGGATTCTGTAAACTGAAAATGCTGAAGCTGCATTTGTGAGAATATTTAACTATTTTTCTCCTAAATAGATCTAATGCTTACTAAAAAAAATTCTACCAGTTACAGTGAATGTCTATGCTGGCCCTTGATTTCTGCATTCATGTACAGTTGCCAGTAATAGATTTCTTATCTGTTATAGGAAGAGATTATCACTGTTACAGCTCTCTTCATGGTGAAGTGCAGCCTTGAACGCATGACCCAGGAACACTCTTCATAAGATGGCATCAGTTGATGCTTTAAGCAATGCAGTAAGGAGACTGAAACCATGACGTGTGCGTACACTTCTTTAAAAAGTGGGATCAGCTAAGGTCTTATGTGAAGAGTTCAGCACAGTGGACTGTTACACACTGAATAAAAACAACCCCCCAACACTTAATAACCTGCTTCAACTTGTGCATTAACACTGTAGGAACAGCTGACTTAGTAACACTGAGCTACAAAACTCAACTTGTGAAGCATTACCAGGATATGTTTTCCTTTCTGTAAATCTTCACTACTCTTACAGCAGATGAACTGGTGGCTCAGCAGTAAGCAAGTAAACATGTCACCCCGGGGACAGGCTATGTGAACCTATTGACAATCATGTTGTATCACTTGACACAACTGCACATCAAGGAAAACTATTTTAAAATAAAGATGTCATTTATTGTAGAGCTGGTCACTAATTTTGCAGTTTGTTAGGTGACAGAAGATGGGTGAGAGACCAGAAAAAATAAAATGAGCAAAACACCAAAGCATTTTGTGAACTTAAAGACAGCCTTAGATTTAACAGAATTTCCAAAAGAAGCAGTGTATCAGAAGGAACAATAAAAACAATATAATAGAAACACTTAAAATAAATTCTTCTTCAGTACCCAACAAACACACATGTCCTTGACAAAATAAATGACAGAAAAGCAGACAGGGAAGTACTAGATGTTCAATTATAATTTAAAAATAAACCCTATCTTGTAAGACTTTTAATGTAAATAGCAAATAAAAAGCCATGTCCACTAGCTAAAGTAAGTGCTATAAAACATCAGTGTGCAGGGGACATAGTGTAAAAGAGACTAGCAGCTGAGAAGTTGGTAAAATATAGAACTTTCTAACCTGTTCAGATTAAGTTATTGCCTTTGGTTACATGTATGGCTCCTGGTACCTGCTCTGAAAACCATCAGCTGAAAAGGGCCTGTTTTACATAGTCCTTCTTTTAAGATGTATACTTTATTTGGAGTAGATCAAAGCCTGTACTTATTGCAGGCTGCACTGTAACATTCAGAAGCTGAAGGAGCAGGTTGCAGTGCCCAGCATTGTTTTATAGCATTTGTAAAGGTTTTTGTTTGTTTGTTTGTTTCCAAAATCACAGTCATAAAATATATACTATTTTTCCAGCTTAGGATCAGCCCAACCCACACAGATAACACTACCCTGGCATGCTTGCCTGAGCTCTCCTAATGATGGACAATGTTTCTTCAGTCAAAAGCTGTCTCCTGTAAACCCTGCATACTCCATTAATTATTTTTCTCTCTTTGGTGCAGGACTTCATCTCTTCCCTTTTGCCATTCTTCCTCAAGTCCCTGCAAGAAAGTGAAGTTTGCTGAGACCACTAGAGCTGTGTTGCTGTATGCTATTTAGAGTGGATTGACTTCTGTTTCAGAAGCTGAACAGCCAGAGGATTTAATCTCACATTCTCGGGGTACATTTCAGAGTAAAAGTGGTGAAAACACGGCATTAAAGCAGTAAAGAAGGGGACCCAATTTAGAGGCAGGAAGCCAGATGTTAATTAATAAAACCAACATAACAGGGCTGTTTGGCTTGCTGAGAACATTCTCTCAGCTGCCTGTTTGTAGGCTGTTCCCCAGTTAATCAGTTCTGCTGCATTAAATTTCTTTAAAAGAAATTTTCTTTCCTGGTTGCTTAGAGCCCTGTTGAATCAAACTGAAAGCTCTGTGAGGGGTGGTGAGCCAGGCCAGTGAAAGTAATTTATAGAACGTTACAACTCTACTACTACCTTCAGCACAGTTCAGTTTACATCTGCAAATGCCCCTGCCTGTTTCACACAGACAATTAGGCTCATTCTGTGTGTAGCAGTCAGTCAGGTGGCTCTAAGTCCCAGTGGAGTGGCGGGAGTTTTCACTTGTCAGACTAAAGCGGTACAACCCCTGGAGCAAGGATGCGATAGTGTAGATATGACCATGTTGCTGCTTCTGTAGCTTCTTCCATATGCTGGGCATTATGTCGCTGTAGGTGTAAGTGATTGGAGCAATATGCCTTAAAATTATTAAGTTGTCCTTAAGTTTCTATCATTTAAATCGCCCAGGAATAGATTTCATACTGTGTATTAACTCAGCCAGAATAAAGCATTGTTTTCAGCTGTTCACTGAAGAGAAATAAGGACCAGCAAAGAAGAATGTAAAAGTTTATTAATCAATAAAAACTTTATTAACCAATTTAAGTGGGTTATTTCTCTATCAAATATACTTTAAGTAATGCTTATATTAGGCCAATGCCTAGACACTCATCGAGTTTGTGCTAGAATGAGTGAGCATTAATATCAAGGAAATATTCTGCCCCAGAGGTTACAGTCTTAGCTTATGTTTGTTTAAATATACAGGCTACTAGATCGTGACAAATAATTTGTGTATTCTTTCAGAACATTGTTGATAATGATACTTGAATAAAGTAGGTGCTCTATTTTCCTTCAAGAAAATCTTTAAGAATTTTTTGCAGATATGAGTGAAACCTAATCTAATGGGAAGTGATATGTTCTGAAGTATTCAGAGAACTATAAGCAAGAATAATTTATTTGCCGTTGGATATCACTTATGGGTCAGAAAAGTGTAGGGTTTCAGCCACTATATGGAATTAAAAGACTCAAATGATTCCATTTCAAAGTTATGAGAGACACTTTCAGGCACAGGTGATATTACAGTAGAAGGGGAGACTGGGGACACCTGAGTGCCCCAAAAGCAGTGGGATTTGAGACACACATCTTTATCCCCAGGATTTCATACTGGTTAGTTTGGGTAGCTCCCTGCTTGGTTCTTGGTGAGCCTCAGTCTGAGGCGCTGCAGTCTCCCTGCAAGTTAAGGCTCCTCCACAATCACACTTAATTCTGGATCGTGGATTTCATAAGTTGTGCTGGGTATTTATGACCTTTTGCGAGACTGGAGCTGGGCTGTTCACACAGATTTTGGTCTGTGGGATAACGACCTTACTGGGGCAACTCAGCTGATAAATTTTCTGATATTTTATCATTTTGGTGCCTTTGCATAGATAAAGTGTTTTCAGAGATTAAAAATGGTAATGATTGATAAAGGAAACTCTGTTTACTAAGAATGGAATAAAACACATTTTTTGCATGAAGCTTTGCACAGCTGCTAGAAGGTCATAAATCTCAGTAGAAAGTTCTGTTCTGTGTCACGTACAGAGAAAGAGATGACAGAAAAATCCAGTGAACCTTGATTTGGGAGAGGAAAACATTTTATTTTCCGTTTAGTAATTTCAAATCCTTTGAGGGAAGAACGGTGAGGGTGGAGGAGGAGCAAAGAAGAGGTCAACACCTTTGAGTGATAAGATAACATTAGTATGGGAGCTGGCAGGGGGCAAGAGGACCAGAAAAAGGACAGTAAACGGTGATATTTATTTTTAAAAAAGAAAGAAGAAATGCAGAAACTGGTTTATGTAGTAAAACAGAAGGTAAACAGTCTTAGAAAGACTAATGCATGCTCCTTTGAGCAGGTTCAAAATATGGTTGCAGTGATACTTGGGGTGGTTCTGATCCAATGTAATAAAATCAAAGGAAATTCCCCCATTAACTGTAACAAGCTTTGGATCAACCGCCTTATGAACCGTGCTGCTCATTGGCTTATAGCTGAGCTACACTAGCTGTCAGACAATCTAAAAGTCTCTCCCCTGGTTAGCTTGGCATATAACCCTTAGGTATCCTTACAAATCAACATGAGGAATGACATGCAAAGAAAGGAAAATGGGCATTTCTGATGTCAGACACCATCCGTCTTCAATTAAGTTAGCTTCCGAAATGTTTCAAGTATCCAGGCTCCTTTTGAAAGCCCAATTGACCCAGAAGGCTCTAACAAAGCAATCCTTAAAAACAGCCACATCGTTAGTTTGTTTGCTTGATGGGGGGCTCTTAATGCCATAAACCCCAGTGCAGAAGTTAATAATTTCATACATTATCACTTTGAATATGCAATAGAAAACTCAAGGCAGCTGTTTGAACTTCCCTTTAAAAGAGGACAGATTGCCTTTATTGTGTGCACTACTTCATGGCTTGTTTGAGGCCAGGGCAATTATGGGATGAATGACTTCCCTTTAGCTGTTGATGTGTAGGCTTGTTGTTGTGTGTGCATTGTTTTGGGCTTTTTGTTGTTGGTTTTCTTTGTTTTGTTTTGTTTTGTTTTGATTTAATGAAACTGGAGGCCATGTGATAAAGCAACAAAAAGCTGACAGGTAATGATCAAAAAAGGAAATGGCCACCGCTGACTTGGCATTTTATTGTCTTGTAAATGTAGAATTAAAATAACAATTACAGTTCTGAGGAGGCCATTCTTACTTGTTTACCACTCCAAGGGTGAGTGTGATTCTGTGCTTTAAACACCACAGATGAGAAAGCAGAAAGCTTGTCAAATTATTTTTTTTTCCTTGTGGGGTGTAATGGTCTTTACCATAGGACAATTTGTTAGCTCACTCAAAAAATATTAATTTTTATTTATTTGTGCTGCCAATGGTCTCACCAAATAACTGTTCATAATTGGGTTTGGCATTTTATTTGTAAGCAGACTAGTTCAGGAAGACTTAACAGCCTTCCTTCTAAATAACTAAATTTTTTCTCTTATGAGAAATAAGGCAATGTTCTAGTTGGAAGATTATCCTGAAAGTACTATCATATATGTAGGAACAAGGAAATTTCTGTAGTGTCTAGCTGCTTGCTCTGGAGGGACTTTTTCATAAACTGTTCTGTATGCAGTTGCTAATTACTGAATAAACAGAAACCAGAGGACCAAACCTATAATGAAGCATTGACAAATGATACAAATGTTAATTCTTCAAGGAAGTGCTGTAATGAGATTTATTTATTTATTTATTTATTTATTTATTTATTTAGTTAGTTAGTTAGTTAGTTAGTTAGTTCTAGTATATAGGTAGATGTATAGATAGATAGGGCATTTCATAGTGGATGCTGTGGGTTTGCTTTCTGGCTTTTCATTAAACTCTTTCAGGTAGAACTAGAATTTACACAAAATATTAAAAAATAATAATTTCAGTAAATATTTTATAGTTTTTTATATTTGTGCTGTATTACTGCTACAGCAAAAATATAAAGGCAAGGTAGAAAATATACATTTTGTCTTAAAAGTAAGAACGTTTCAGGTCAGATATTGCTGAAACTACATGTTTTGCAGATGCTGTTTACATATTATTCTATTTAACATAATGTTGAAAAAACTTATCAGAAAACAGGTGTTGTTGTGTGTACGATACCTGTCTAGGAGACTGCACTATTTAGGAAGGAATTAAGAATACTCTACCTCAGTAACTTAAGGTTTATAACAGAAACTTGAAGCAAGTTATTTACTCATTCCCACGTTCTTGTTTATAAGATGAGCATCATACACAAAGTAAGAAATTGTGTTTCTATAGTAAGCCACAACGTTATTTTTGAGGGTTCAAATAGTGCTGCCTTTCTGACCTCCAAAATTTCGAGGTTGTCCATATTTGTTTAGTTCCTTAAATGATACAATACTTTCTGATCACAAAGGAAAAGTCTGGTTGTTTAATTCTATTTTAGGCACTTTAAATCTATTTCTGAGGCTCTAGCTTGGGACTTGCTCCTCACAGACAAGAAGAGCCTGTCTTGCTGTCGTCTGTGGCAGGGAGAGACAAAAGGCTCCAGGCTGCTTCTGGGCTGGGGTGGCTGTTGCTGTTATCTCAGCACAATTATAACCTACTCCAAATACACCTGATGCAGGAATGGCCCCTCCCTTCAAAGTATTTTCCTTAGGAAGATTTTGAACTTTAAACCTTAATTTTTCCAACAAGCTGCTCTACAATGTTTAGAGATGTAGATCTACAATAGTAAGGTATCATTCAAAAAGCAAATTTTGTAGGGATATATAACCTCTTATTAAAAATGTTGATGTAGTTCAGAAAAAATGGACAAGGCATTCTATTCCTTTATCCTTGATTCATGATAACTACAACCACACAGCTACTACAGTATTACACTGGCTGGTATATGAGGTATATTTCATATCTTGCCTTGCAAGAATTAGTAACTGCAGCAAATTTTTTTTGTAATATCCTTAGTCCCAGATTACTGGCCTGGTTTGCAGAGAAGCAGTGAAACCACAGTTCTAACACAACTCAGTGAGTCAGAGGAAGTCTCAGTTCAAGACCATGACCTGGATTTGGCCAGTGCTGATAGTATTAAATTATCAAAATTATGCCTGCCAACAGTAAAACCTGCAAAAGAATAAATATACCTTCCAAACTTTTAATAACCCTATTAGTTCTCTAATCTGCAATATCATTTGCATTTTAAGGAGAATGATTTTCAAGTCACATCCTTCACTTGTGGACAGTCTTGGCCCCAGTGCTGGCAGTCGGCAATGCTGAGGACACATGTTGTGTCATGGCTTAACTACAGTGTGAATAAGCACTTTTGATATGTGTTATCAATGACCAAGGCATAAATAAAAGAGGTAAATTACTTGTGAGTGATCAAGATGCATAATTATTCACTGTGAGTAATATTCAGTGAAAATATTGCCCCTTTTTCTTAGTCTAGATATCTTACACAGTTTCAGAGAAATAAAGACACACACTTGGTATCTTCTCGCACGTTTACAAGTACATATAGTTAAATAAACAAATAATAATTTCAAGCCTTTTAAAACTCAAATCTAAATCTTCTCACTCTATAGCTACTGCTTTCTCTCTGGACTTCTTTCTAGTCTGCTAGCTAAGACCCAGGCTCCTCTGCAGCTTTTTTACAGGCTGCCCTGAAGACTGTCATGCTGAACCTTTGCTAATATCAAGTCTCATTGAAGACGCTCCATGACATCATATCTCCCAATTCTAACATATGTATCCTCTACATGTTATAGTAGGAACATTGAGCAACCTGATGCACCTTGGCCATCATATCTATGGGCTGTTAGAGCTACTTAATTGATTAAAGCTTTAGTAAAGATTTAATTCCATTATTTTAGGTAAATATGTAGTATATTATTAAATCATCACAGTGCTATATAACCTGTTGAATCTCTGATATGTGCAGTGGTAGACCAGTGCTGCAGATAGCAGAGCGGGAAGATGAATCAAGAATGGGTGTTGAAGAGTTATTGGCACTGCTAGAGATGTATTTCTAGGAGATGGATAGTGTGTAGAACATTAAAAAGGAGACTGAAATAAAAGAAAAGATAATCTTATGGTGGTGACCCGGTAGTATGAAAACAGTCTAAAAGAACCCGGCTGTAAAGATTAAGAATTATTCTTTATGACACATAATGGGGCTAAAGGAAAAAAATAAGAAAGGAGTTAAGAAAAAGGCCAATCTTGACACAAGAATAGTGTAAGGAGTTGAAGAAGAACACAAGTTAACTGAAAAATCCACATCAGAGAAGTTATGTTCTAGATCTGCTTTACAGTAGAACTGCTGCTGCAAGAACAATATTTTCTAGCTTTAAGAGGGGTATGGAGAACTCATAAAAAGGATTATATGGTGCAATGTATTTCCCAGGGTATTCATGCACCAAAGCATACATGCCTAATGGCATTTGAGAAACCCTTGCATACCTGAGATGTCTGCATGTAACTGGCACATATGACATGATACTTGCTGGACAGCTGCACCCTCCTGGAGTAAAAGGTGTGGTTGAGGCTGGACACCTCAAAACTAGCACCTATGTTTAAACTAGTGACTTTAGTCCTGCATGCAATATATTCCTACAGATAATGAAGAAGAATTTCTGATACTGTACATTCTGTATAAATGTCTATATGGATTCTAAACATTTCAGATTAACTTGACAAAAGCATTAGGCTAAGCCTTAACTTGCTACACCTGTGTACAGAAGCAATATTGATATAAAGGTGCAAATATGTTTTCAGTTCCTTGGCAATTACATATTAAAAACAAACTAAAATATGTTGGAATTATTAGAATTATTTATTTTCAGAAATTTTTGAGAACAATGTAATGAACATTTCTTACAGGTTCTTTCTTACCTGGGCAGGAACAACCCCAGGTTCCAGTATAGGTTAGGAAATGATCTCCTAGAGAGCAGTGAAGGGGAAAGGGATCTGGGAGTCCTGGTGGACAGCAGGATGACCATGAGCCAGCACTGTGCCCTTGTGGCCAGGAAGGCCAATGGCATCCTGGGGTGCATTAGAAGGGGTGTAGTCAGTAGGTCAAGAGAGGTTCTTCTTCCCCTTTACTCTGCCCTGGTGAGGCCACATCTGGAATATTGTGTCCAGTTCTGGGCCCCACAGTTCAAGAAGGACAGGGAGCTGCTTGAGAGAGTCCAGCGAAGAGCCACCAAAATGATTAAGGGAGTGGAACATCTCCCTTATGAGGAAAGGCTGAGGGAGCTGGGGCTCTTTAGCTTGGAGAAGAGGAGACTGAGGGGGGACCTGATTAATGTTTATAAATATTTGAATGGTGAGTGTCGGGAGGATGGGGCCAGGCTCTTTGCAGTGATGACCAATGATAGGACAAGGGGTAATGGGTGTAAGCTGGAACACAGGAGGTTCCGCTTAAATTTGAGAAAGAACTTCTTTACAGTAAGGGTGACAGAGCACTGGAACAGGCTGCCCAGGGAGGTTGTGGAGTCTCCTTCTCTGGAGACATTCAAGACCCGCCTGGACGCCTTCCTGTGCAAACTCATCTAGGTGTTCCTGCTCCAGCAGGGGGATTGGACTAGATGATCTTTCGAGGTCCCTTCCAATTCCTAATATTCTGTGATTCTGTGAACCAAAATGTTTGGGACACCATAGCACAATTTGCACTGTGGTTCTGAGTTTTCTTGAATTTTTCAATTCAACCAAAATAAATTTTATAAATTACATGAAACAAAAAGGGAAAGCATTACATTCTGAACATACAGAGAAAGAACACTTGGATCTATACATGAAAATATTTTTATTCTATTTAATTTACTTTTTGATCGAACATATTCGCTGAGATTGACAAGATTTCATGAAAGTTTTTGTTTTATTGCTTGCATTTTCAGAATAGTTTTGTTAAAACTGTCATGCTTCTGATCATTATTGCTGATTTTTCCTACTGACCATGAAACTAACCTCCCAAGTTTGATTTATTTATCCTATCTGTCTGCCTTTGCCTAGTACAAGGAGTATAAGATATATGATCAAGAATAACTTGAGTTTGTATTCCAAGAAAATATTTTATTTTTCTATGCTGAAGCAAGATTACATTATATTTTTAGTAAAACAATACATATGCTGAATTATTTTAAAGTTCTGCCTTTAATGCAAAGATGGTAATTAAAAAATGTTCATTAAAAACTGTAAAGACATCTTGAAAAAAGCTTAAAAAGCCTTTTGAGGTTTATTTGCATAATTCATTTTTAGAACTTTAATTAACAAGGATCTGTATTTGTTCTTCTTCCCACTTGTGCTGTCATTTCCCATGCAAATACAAATTAGGAAATGCTACTTATACTGTACCACAAGGACTGTGCCTGTGAATAGCACTTAAAAAAAAAATTGTTATATTGCAAAGTTTCATCTTCTAGATATTTCTGATAATATGATTGTTTTTAACTCTTCAGGGCTGAAATATGTTTTGCTTTTTTGAAAAAACAATGATGAGCAGAAAATGAGCCTTACTTAAATCAAGAGGAAATTTTCAGCTGGTGATAGAAGGGACCAAGATCTCAGTCTTGGATACCTGGAACACAGAAACTGCTAGTGCTGGTTCCTCAGTGATTAACACAAAACAGGTGAATATACCAGGGTGGAACAACCTTCTTTTGATATTCGTGCAGAAAATAACCCAGTCCTCTGGGCAATGCCTTCAAGTAAACATAGAAAAATTATATACAGAAAAGTCAACAATATAACAACTATTAGGGAGTTGCTACCCCACTTATTTTTTTTAACTTCCCGGTAGACTTGTAGATCTGAACTTTCAGCCATTGTAAATTGATGTAATACCTCTGAAAAACAGCCTGCTGTACTTAATTTAAAATGAAGTATGAAGAATGAAAAAGTGAAACCTAAACAGCTGGATTAGATAGTAATTTAAATCTTCCTTTGTTTGTTTGTTATTTTTGTTGCTGTTTACCTATATTTCACTCAAACGCTTGGCAACTGCCTCAAATCCATCTCGCCTTGTGAAACATTCTACATTTCTTTGATCTTTATGCTTTCACATTAACTTTCTTCTCTCTTCTATGTTTACTTTTTTTCTCTGCTTTTTCTCTGATTTTGCCATAAATGTACTCTTCAGAAACTGTCAGAAAACATATTTCGTATGTGGGTGGCTCTTCAAAAAAGTGGCATCTACAGGTCACATCTTACATATAAGTGTAGGATTAAGTGAGCTACTTCATCTGTTGAGCTACAGAACTCAAGAAATACAGTTAGTTTATTTATACTACTAAAAGTAATTGTTACTGACAAATCTTGAAATAGGAAAAAGCTGAAGGAGGCCAAAACTATAGTTCTACTCTATCTTTTGCATGGATGATGGAAGTTTGTTATTGTAGCCTCAGTCCTCAAGAAGTGGTAAAAAAAGTCCCTTATAGAAAATTCAGTCTTTAATTAAAATTAAACCTTTAATACTCTCTGTAACAAAGGCAAAGATTTGGCCCTTGCAAAATACAGGTACATATTTTTAAATTTACTGGTTTTAATTTATACCATCTTTTTCTTTCTATTGTCTTCTATTTTTCTTTATCTGCATTTAATATCCTCTTCATCATACACAAAGTGACACTTTGTTGTTGCCCACTTTACTCTTAGTTGTCTAAAAACCAAGGAATTAAAAGTCTTACACAATGAATATTAAACCAGTGCCATTCATTTGAAGCTCTTTTTTGTTTAAATACCACAATAACAGAAAATTATGTTGAATAATACCAACCTTTATAAAGTTGTCTTCATTCATTCACCAAACCAAGTTTATTAATTAAATGTTCTATTTAATATTTCACCTACACTGGGATATGTTCATAAAAAACAACTTTTAAAAAGAAAACTGAGACTGAAAGAGGAGTAAACCCAAAAAGTGCTGTCCTGATAGCATCTGTACTGCACTATTCCACAAGTTTTCTGTACAAGAGCCTCCTCATGATATTTACAGGAGTATGGGAAGAGATATCTGACAAGCTTTTAACTTTCCTGACAACAAATCATCCTTGGTGCAGAATATGCAAAACATTTTGTTAAAAGTCTCTGTTATATTCTATAAGGTTACACCAGGCAATCCCAATTTCAATTTTGTGTGGTGAATAAAAGCAACATTTACCTGTAGCTAAACATTGTTTTTCTGGTGGGTTTTGGACTTAAAAATTATATAAAAAAGATTTTTAATGTAAATTTGGTGGACATGAAAATACTGGTTTGACAGCTATTAAGAACAAAGTTTGATTTACCCATGGTTTGAAGCAATACGTAAAGGTCAAGATTAAACTTCCCCCTCAACAATACACTGTAAGACAGCTTTTTTGTGAAATACAAGAATACAGTAAAATGGGGGAATGTGTATTGAATAATGTTTAATTAATGAAATAAATAAGTATGCAAACAGAAAGCTCTTTCTAGCTTAGATGCCATAAATACACTTCAGTCATATGCAGCACTCCTAATCAATGAATATAGCTTTATGTTTGGTGAACAAGAACAGGAAAGGTTTTGGATTAAATAATGTACCTTTAAATTAAATTTAATTGTAATGATTAAAAGACACTAACTAACACTAGCTGTGAAAATCCGTTTCTACTAATATGAAGACATGATGCACTTAAGATGGTCTCTTTCTCTCCTGATAACCATATGGTGTGTAAAAAACTTTATAACAGCATGGTTTATAAGTGACACTTTATAACATTACATGTGTGACATCTATTGCTCTGTATATCCTGAAGAAAGTTTTTAACTCAAATCCAATAATACATTATTGAAAGCTGAAGACTCTATATTCAGAGCTAATTAGTTTTAATTTCTAGTTTGTCCTCAAGTATTTGTACTTCATAAATATAACTAAAAAGTGGAGGTAAATTATTCATTTTTCACTCTTCTGACTTATAAGCTCAGATAAGGAAAGAATACAACACAGGCCGTTTGTTAGTGGATTCCAATTTTTTTTTTCTTTTTTTTTTTTTTTAGTTTCAACTGGATATTTGGAAACTGGAACAAAAAATTCCCAACCTAGGTTCCTGGGCTGCCTTGAGGATCTTCAAAAAATTCCTTGAGGATCTTAAAAAAATACCACAAGAAATAAATAAACCCACCTGTTTTCCAAACATTATTTACTACTTGTTATTAATAACAACAATTCTGATATAATAAAGAGTTAAAAGAATAGAAACAGAAAATATTTTCAGTAATTCACTGCTCAAGTTACTACTATGCCTACAGGCAAAGGAGGAATTTCAGTACACCTCAGCAGCTGACAGACAGACAGCAGAAAAAGTTCAAGAGGTGTGAATGAAGCTCATATTTCTCAAGCATTTGTGAACCACCCCTTCTTCCTCAAGCCAGGAAATCTACTAAATAACTTAACAAATAAATTAAAGCCTGAGCAGCTAGGTCTGATCTTGTAGCTCACCTTGCTTTGAACAGGGGCTTCGACTGAAGGTCCCTTCCAACCTGAATTGTCTTATATCCTATGATGTGGTTGCATTTCTATGAATAAGGTTTAAAATGCTCATATGCTTCTACCATCCTCCAGTGTTGTTAAAAAAATTGTAAAGATGTCAAAACAATAATCACCTAATTATAAATAAGGATGATAAATAAGCAATAATCTACATTGAGTTACTTAGTCTACAATTTATGGCACTCCTGCAAAATTTTAGCAGACATTTTCTGAAGCAGACCAAGTGTTTTACAGTAGCTCCCTTGTGTGGAACTTACAGCAGTTTCTATACAATGATAAATGGAACTCATACACCTGTCTTGCAGGAGCACAGAAATATGTTGATGTTAAGTGCTAAAAGACTTGTCAGTATTACACAATTTTCATATCAGAAAGGGAATCTCAATTTTTCAGCTCCCATACCTGCAATGATAAAAAGCAAACAAACAAACACACACACCCATTTCAATCAAAGAACTAGTACAAAATTTTGTTGATATAACTAACAACAACAATGATGATAAAAGTTTTGTAGGTCCATCTATTCTTAATGGCACCAATATGTGGGAAAGAGAATTGGGATTATTATTATTATCACTATTACTACTATTATTATTATTGTTACTCTTTTTAAAACATTTACTTGGAGAAGTGTGCCAAAATTAGGGCACTGGAAAAGCAATTAATCTGCCTAACTATATGAAAGATGTAGTACATAGTAAAACCATACCGATTACTACAGTCTGCAACCAGCAGCTGTCAGTCTGGCATCAACTTCTTCTAATCTTTACTTGTTTAACACTTGGCATTTATGCTGCTCTACTAATTGTCTGAATTCTTTTTTTTTTTAAATTATTGAGTTGCAACTTCTTAAATGGTGAGGTCAGAAAGGGCCAACAGGCATCATCTGCATAATACACTACTCTGACAATTTCTCTAGAAGGTGACAACTGCTGGTTGAAACTAACATTTTAGAAAATGGCTCACCCTTAATTAAAGTTCCTAGAAAGTTTTAGACGGTGATACAGTGTACTTTCTGTTATTCAAAATGTATTTATTTATTTTACTTCAGGTAGATATTTACTTCTCAGCTAATTTTCTACTTTTTTTTTTTAATAAACTGAGATAAATAGACACTTATGAGTTGCAATCCATTACCTGAAATAGATGTCTAAACTCAGTTAGACCAATCTTTTCTTAAAAAAATGGACCTAGTGACTAGCACAAGTACAGACATCCACCACCCTGTAGACATTCAATAAACTGAAGGCTTCTCCCAGCAGGTTGTGCAGTAGCTTCCCCTGGTTGTTTAAAATTGTTAGCATTTATCCCTCTTGGTCTTCATATTCCCAGAGCTGCTAATTGAAGGTGTACACTTAATGAATAACTCCTACTGAGTCAATCTGCTCTTGGAAATAGTCCTCTCTCCTTCCAACATTTGCCAATCCCAGGTTTTAGCAGAGGGAATCCACTGTTTTACTTGCCCAGGAAGTTACAGAAAGGCCATGCCACTATCTGTATTTTGTAATAAGGTGCTGATTACAACATACCCCTAGATAATGTGATTGCTAGGATCTTGATTGTCTCCAGTTTAGGGAGTTTTGAGCTCATAATTCGACTGCCTTTATTAGTATGTTTTTAAGCAACCTGAACAAAATATACTCCCACTCCATTCCATTTTTCCTTTTGGAGCTGGGCAATCAAGCAGCTAGTATTTGAAAAGTCATTAACTAAAAGGACAGGAAAAAGGGAATCTGGTTCTAGTTTATCATTTAGACTTGTCTCTTGAAATGTGAAATATGTTTTTTCCAACAGAAAAACCTCAAAAAAGCATGTTTCCCCATCCTGTGCAAGAACTTTACCTACTGCACTATTAAAGAAACATGATGCTATAAAAAGTTGCTATAAAAAAAATTGATTATTCTTTTATTTAAGTGAGATATTCCATGAACAGACAGATACATATACGCAAGGCTTATTGGAGAATATAACCGACAGACAATTCTGGCTGACATCCACAGGGGAAAGGAGGAAGAAGTGGATGATGTACAATCTGATAGAGAGAAAAACAATGAATATGCTGGCTAAGAGTTTTGAAAGGCTTTGAAAATGGTAATCTGGTACACTGAAAAACAGGATGTGTAAGACAAGGGTGTTTAAAATCTGCCTAAACCTGGTTTGGATGTATCAGAATAACTCTCATTCAGTTAGTACTGGTATTGTAATGCAGGCATGTAGTGATGCTTGTAATTGTTAGAGAGAATAAAACTTTACAAAATCTGGTCCTAAACATGCTTTGGCAAGACACTATTCTTCCAGGTTCAGAAGAAAGCCTAGTGTACACTTTTGCATAGACCCATCTGGGTATAGTCATTTATTCAGTATATGTCTTGCAACAAAGCTACATGTAGTGCAAATGATGAAAGAGGGGATGAAAGAATTTAAGCAGTTAAGGATGTTCATAACATCCATGACATCTCTCCATTCTTCTCTGATATAATATATACAAAATAGTATCACACAGAGACTGTGAATTATAGCAGAAACTAATCAGTTTGAAAATGTACAGCACATTCAGCTTACTGAGTAATCGGTTTCAAACTGGCTTGTAGATGACATAACCAGGAATGCAGAGTGAATTCTGTCTTGGTTGGCAGCTAACAGCAATATCCCTGTGAACTCTTTATTTATTTGTTACAAATAAATTTTTTCCTAGTGCACAGTTCTTGAGGGCATTGTGTTCCAGAACACTTCTGCTGTCACAGGTAGTTTTGAATGTTTGCATAGGAACTAACAAAGGCTTTTAGAGAGAGAATAATGCTGTCCTCATTGTCTCCATTTTCTAAATGGAAAGACTGTATTAAAACATTGCCTTTGATGGCTTTTGTGCAACTATTGTCCTATGACTTTGTAATGTAAATTATTTATTTGATGAATACATTTCCAAGAGATGCTCAGCAATATTAGCTGAGTGATTCTCTTTTGAGCTTGAGCAGACTGAAAATGAAACCTCCCAAAGGCCTTGGTACTGATGTCTATGGTCCCTTTGTAATACCAGATAACATTCTGGCATTATATATTTCTTGATAATCTTGCAATGACTTCTTGTTTTGAACCAATCAAGTCTCTTGAGTAAAGTTCATGATTCTATGATAATTAATAATCTATGATATCTTCAGGACATTAAGTTGAAAAACACTGTTTCCCATTAGTGACCTCTTACAACCCATCTTTTGGCTAAATTATTCCTATCAGAGCATATATTTCAGCTGGAAGGGGGTGTGGGGTGTAAAGGGAGTCAGTCAAGAGCAACCTCTGCTGCTAAAGACAAGGGACCTCCCTGATAATCTGTCAGCTCCCAGGACTGCACTGCTGAGCACTATGAGGGGTGAAATACAAGATTGAAACATATGGGTAAACTGAAAAGTGGCTTGATGCAACATCCATCTAAATAACATCAAAAAGCAGCACATTTTGGAAAGATTTGAAGATAAACAGAACTCCTGTAGATATTGTCTTTGCTCCATGTGCAGCCTGAATGGACCTCTGGTGTTGCTCAGAAACAAGGCATGATGGGAGTGTAATTAACATCTTCAAATATTTGATCCAAATTGATCTCAGGTGTCAATAAATTTAGATTCACATGAGGAACTAGTTTTTTCTCTGATGGGTTTCTGCTGCCCTTTGTCAAGTGAATAAGTCCCAGGATGTGGTCCTAAATAAACCAGGAGGAGTGGAAAAATCTGGCTCTGAATAAAGTTGCCTCTGCAGTATCCTGTAACTCTTGTAATGCTCCATAGCCTACAGTTTGAGCTTTTGTGTCAAATGCAGAATGGATTTCCTCATGGGTAATTTTTATACATGCCTGTAACACAATAAAAACCTTACAGGAGCTGACAGAACTACCTGCTCACCTCATTCAGGTTAGGTCAACGTTATTGAAAAGCCATGCCTTGAAACTGGTGTCATTTAATGTCTGATGACATCAATATGGCACTGTACTACATAACCTAGACACAGTCTCAGTTTTAGACATTGGTAGTCCCTAGGCATCTACTGCTCTATTTCTGTCTGTATCTGAAAGATTTTTTTAGAAGTGTTGTGTCTTTTTTGAACTTAAAGCTTGTCAGAATTCATAGGTAAATTAATTCCCTACCTGTCTCATGGGTAACTTGTTCCTCTATGTGCCTCACCGGTCCTGCTATGGTGAGCACCTTGAGGATGCTTAGGATGCTGAGGTTGCTCTGAAAGCCTGACAACTCTAGTTGTTGTCTAGATGGCACAAAACAGGAGACACCCTACCTTTAGTCTATACCTGATAGTCTGGGCACTGACACTAGATGTGGGAGATTCGTGTTCAGTTCCTTTCTCCACACAAATAAAATTAATTTCTTTGTTACAGCCTCTTAAGAGAAGGTTGTTAACATCAGGCTACATGATACTCATTGAAGTGATGCTGAAAGCATTTTGGAAATGCAGTGGGGCATCACAATGGTGTTAGTTCAGTGTTCTTGCTGCAGAGTTTCCCCATCCACAAGACACTTCACTGTTAGATCTTAAATGCATTAAACATGAGATTTGGTATATATTTTTGAAAGATATGTGAACAAAATGAAAAGTCCAGAGGAAAGCAGGGAAGTTGACAAAAACATCACCTATAAGAAAAGTCTGAAAAGAATGGAATTATTTAGTATTAAAAAAAATGAAGACTGAAGAATTTGCATATGTGAAAGGTAGCCAGTAGCAAAAAGGTTGTACATTGTTCACTACATCTATTGTAAACAGGATAAAACGGCATCAAAGAAGATTTAACTTGGGAAGAGTTTTGTTTGGGTAATGATTTTTAAGCACTGGAACAGAATTTATCAGAAGCTGCGATAGCTTTTAAGAACTGGTTAGACAAATATCTGTTGGGAATGGTCTTAGCCGTTGCTGTATTAAGACAGTGCTTTTGTCGCACTATGTATATCATACAATCTCTGAATAACCCTCCAACCCCATCTGTCTGTGGTCTGTGGAATTCTTGGTCTATAAGTTAGTCTGAATTTAGACTTTAAGTAATGCTGTGATTCTGAAGTCCTTTTTGCTGATCCATTCTTTGACTTCCCAACTGTTACCAGATGATGAAAGGAAAATATACTAAAGACTATGCACAATGCTAATGCTAAGTGTCTCATGCATGGGCTTTGGGAGCCCTCAGTATAAGACCAAGATGGGTTGTTTCAATCACAACATCCTAATATGTCCCTATAAAGCATGCAAAATACTAGCAGGATAATAGCCTCTGAAATAAGTATTTAAAATAGATGTATCAGTACCTCAAACATCAATGAAGTTATTTTCATGAGCCCTGTATGGGATGTCTGTATTGCCTCTCTTTCCTGGGTAGTGAGCTAAAGACAAGACAAAGTAACTTTCTCAGAGCCACACAGGAAGCTGGTGGCCCAGCCCAAGAGCTGAATATAGCGACTAAGCCACAAGCTTCTCACTTCCTTTCTAAATAATTTCTAACAATCAGCATAAAGCAACAATAGTTGTTCTGCTAAGAGGGAGATGTTTTACCATGGAAGTGGTCCTGGGATGCACAAGGTAGCAGGACTGTCCCAGTTGTGTCATTTGGGACTGGAGTAAGAGTTCTTCTTAGGAATAAAGACACCATTACTAGAGTTACAAGCATTTATTAAAAAGGTCTAAAAACAAAGAGAAAATAAAGCTTGCAGCTGAGAAGCCCAGAATAAGGTACATGCTTAATCGAGTGTAATAATATGAACTGTGAATTATAATTGCAGGTGGAATTCAAAGTTTGAGAGGTGAAATAAACAACTCAGGATTATTGGAACAGCCTGTCTTTACTAAAGACTGACATGTTTACATGCAGAGTGTGCCACCCAATGATTTTAGTAAGCAGCAAACAACTGCCACCATAATTTATATGCATTTGAGGCCATTCTGTGGAAAAGAGATCACTTGTAATTCAAAGAGGAAATAGCAACTATTTGCAAGGCAAGAGGAAAAGGATCAAACCATAGCCAGATTGCCTGTACATTTAACCAACTGGAAACATTTACCAAAACACAATACAAATCAGTTTCTTTCACATAGTTAAGACTTCCCACAAATTTAGAACAATTTAAATGCAGTTTGTTCTAGAATAAATGAGCTCTAGAATAAATTACAGTATAATGAAAAGAGGTTAAACAAGTGATTTTTGTACTCATCCAGAATGGCCTCCTGAATGTAGGTAGAGGGTACTGCATATAGGGTTAGGAGAAAAAAGTACAACAAAAGTTTTCCTTTACTTAAGCAAATTGTGAATGTAACAAAGCAACATGGCTTGCAAATCCTATCAAACACATTGCAATAAACTCACAGTAATGCTTGTACACACACACACAAATATATATAATATATGTAGCTATCTATAAGCTACGTATATTATATATATTCAGTTAGATGCTTCCAGGTTATTGTGATTATTATATGCTAAAAAAAATGGCTTTGTTTAATAGTTTAATAGTTAAAGTTAACCAACTCAAATACAATGACAAGCTGCTGCTGTCTTAGGAATATGAAGAATAAAAGATAAAATGTGCATTATTAAAGAAAAAAATAAAAGGCTCTGCCAAAACCAACAAGCTCTTTTTAAACATCCACTTCAAAGAAACAGCAATTAACATCCACCAAATTTGAAGGGCTGGGTTACAGAAACCAAACTGGAAACTGTTCTTACAAAGGAATAGACCTGATCTTGTAAAAGTCAGAATGGCCTACACTGTCAGAGTAAAATGCTATAGCAGAAATGTGCTGTATGCATCATTTGTCACATGAAACTTGTACAAAACAGAACTTGTTCAAAATTCCTAATTGGATAAACTTAATTGAATAAACTCCATTGATTTGAAATGAAGGTGTGTATATCATACTCTACAAAACTATTTCTTTACACAATACCTTTATGCACTTTGTAGTTATGGAAAATATTCCAGTCCACTTCATATGAAATTTCTTACAGTCCCGTCTGCTCTTCCCAAATACCTGCTAAATATTTTATAGACATTTCATGGTACAAGATTCAAATATGCTTGACAGATTTCTTTTCATCTGTGATCTATGTTGACCATTTCAGCCATCATGAAAATGCAGGGCATAGAGAAAAAATTAAGATAAATAGTAAGAATAAAAAGTATAAAGTACATTGTAGATAGGAAAAAGTTACTTATTCAAGATGAAGTTTGTGTCATAACAGCTGCAGAATTCTTACTGCCATGTAAAATGTTATCTACCTATCTATCTATCTATTTTATATTTAATATTTTTAGGGTTCCACCACTATGTACATATGGATGTTCACATATGAACAATGTAAGTCTCTTTTCTAGATATTCAGATACTGAAACAAATCAGTTGTAGGAAGAAGGTCTATGACAGGGACAAATTCTTTAGTAGGTGTAAAAATAACAGCAACATTCTATGTTTATTTATCAAAAAGACTTAAATAACACTTCAATGTTAAATCCTCAAAGAACTACACATCCATGGACTAATTGGTCTAAATACTTCTGCTCTGTTGTACAATAGGTAGATATATTTACACCACCTGCTCACTGCATATTTTTCTTTCTCTGACAAAGAGGGCTTTGGGCCAGTAGTTAGGTCATGGCAAAGTAAAAAGAACAAGTAGAAGACATGTAAAAGATGATGAAATGGCTAGCTTTGAAAATTGGATCAATTTCTAGGTATTATGCCTGTGAATTTAGGATCTGATTGATCCACAGAGCTGTACAGATATATCAGCCATTCCCTTATATTCAGTGGAGATGAAGCTTGTTAAGGTCAGACTTGGTGACTGTTTTCCTCAGGAAGTTTGATGAACTTGGGGTGTTTTAGTGTTATACATACCAAAATCACAGTATTGAGAGAGTATGTACTAACTTAATATACGCCTAGGCCAGAGAAATGTTGCTGCATAATTCTGAAAGAGGTTATAAGTTTCAGACTAAAGGAAGACAGGAGTTATCATATTTTAGTGGAGCTGGCTGGAAAATAAAAATTATATTTCTGAAAAATGTCTGGTATTTATTACTATTCCAGTATTAAAATCCAGAAGAGATTGCTCAAGAGTTAAAAAATGGAGGAACTTGCCTTGGGGTAGGAGAAGGTGAAGATGCAGTTCTGCTTTCTGTCTAAACTAATCTGCAACAAAATTTTAAAACCTCCACATTCTAGATTAATTGGTCTGACCACCAAATTACAACATCAGGGCACTGCAGTGAAAAGTTGTTGTTGATTAGACACCGTATTCTCTTTAAACACGCTAGCTTGAGTAATAATAGTTCTGTTACCCCAGGAAAATAAGCTCAGGATCTGGGGTAAATAGGTGAGTGTCATTTTCATGCTGCAATAATTAATGGAAATAGCTGCAGCCATTCCTTTGTATGTGGACATGCCTAAACATCTGTTTTGCAGCAGGATTTTTCCCAAGGCCAGTGGAAGAATTTCCTATGAAATGTTCATTATAATTAAAATTTTTCCATATTCTTGAGAACATTTATTGTAGGCAGATAGACTTCTACATAACCCCTCTGCAGTCTTCCAGGTCAGATAATGCTTCGGTTTCCTGTGAGTTATCGTAGATTTGGAAGGAATTAATAATATTGAATGTGGTATTTTATAAAAGCATGTTTTATATAAATGTCATAAACAGTTACATATCAAGAATAATGGATTTCTGTCTAAAACAGTTTGCAAAACTTGTTGCAGTATCCTCTTCTATGAAGGTTTTGTAAGAACAGGTTAAACAAACATCTCTTAATGATGGACCAGATATTGAACCCTACTGCAATTCAGAAGGTTGGGCTGAAACTAGAAATTTTCAATTACTTTTTTATCTATGGGCTTCTAAAACATTCCATTGGAGCTGCAGAAATTTCACACACAAGTTGATATATGATATATATACAGGAGCTTGATCTTCTTCGTTACCTCTCACAGACCCCTTCAAAACAGTTAGCAGACCTTCATGTCTGACTACAGATTAAAAACTGCTAGACCGTGAGAAGGTCTTTTTTAGACCTACATGTAAGTGGTTCTGTAATATGCCTGTGCTTTGCTAAGGTATTATTATTTATTATTATTATTATTATTATTATTATTATTATTATTATTATTATTATTATTATTATTATTATTATTATTATTATTATTATTATTATTATTATTATTTTAAGTGTTTGCATTACCCACAGCACGGTCCTGGTGCCATGGTTCCACAACTTCTTCCAGGGTAGGACCTTTTCCTGCAGTTCCTCCTGGCACTACTTAATTCAATAGCCTTCCCTCTGAATTTAATAACAGGGAGAAGCTGGCATTGAGGAAGCTATTACAAACTTTCTATCCCTCTGAGAAGAGAGATTATGTTAATTCTGAAAGCAGATAGCTAGGTAATGCCATCAAAAACCTGCCTAAGGTTCTCTGTTGAAGCTATGCATATTTTTTCATGTTGTTTATTTTTTGTTTTCCCACTAGTCACTGTAATGTAGTCACTTTAATAAACTCTAAGAAGTATAGTTTATTATTATAACTATAAAAAGCTATGAGAAATTTTAACTTACTGTTACAAGTCATCATAGCACAAGTGTAATTAAAGCCTGTATGAACAATTGTTCTTCGTGCATGTAGCAGCTTGTCTGTACCCTGTAAGAGTTTGTTGCTTGATCATTTTGACTGGATTGTTTAGTTTTGGTTTTTATTATGCCTAAAAATAGGAATAATCTATATTATGGACTAAATGGCTGTAAAAATGTATCCATAAAAGTGTATCCATAAATATAAACCAATTGTTCCTTACTGGAGCATGAGGAACATGGATGGAACTGCTAAAATAAATTGTCAGTATATTTTAGTTGGAAAATATATGTAAGAGCCCAAATACTGGGAAATTATTAGCTCCAAAAAGTTCAAGACTGAACTTGTTGTAGGCTTAATAAGTGTGTGTTAGTTAGCCTGCATTTTTTTCCAGTATATTAATCAAAATGCATAGCTGTAAAAATGCTCATTCAATTACAATTTCTATTATTCTGGGCTTTGTTTGGGGTTTTTTGTAGGTTGGTTTTTTTTTTTTTTAATTACCTTTAAAAGATGTAGTTAGTCATACAATCCTACAGCTTAATACATATTATTATACTTATGGACTCTGAGAAACTTCCTGAATGGAAGAGCTTTTAACATGCTTTTTGGGAAGAACACAAAGCAACAAAAAGAGAGAAGGTAAGCATGAACAAACACTTACACAACAGAAGAAAAGGGTCAAATAGCAGAGACTAACAGCAACAGAATAACTTGCAACTTAACTTGATCACTTGAAGCCATACAGCTCAGCAGTAAAATTAATCTTTGCATTGGTAGTTCAGTTTCAGGCCATTTACCAAAATTTTAAAGTGCCATACTTGTAAAACACAAGTGAGGTGAACTGCAGAAAGTAACTTTTTCCAGGACAAAGCTGACCAAAATGCTCTGAAGAAGTAATAGTCACCAAAGGGAATGGATGCCACACTGTTGGTCAACAGAGAGAGGTTTCCATTGACCTTCAGACAGGCAAATTCGTGTTTTTAGCTGGGACTTGAGAACTGCTCAGAAGACAACCTAGTCAGGAATGTCAGTCAAGGCTGGAAGTTCTCACGGGACCAGGCATCATGGAGGTTTGCCAGGCTACAGGGTTGGTATAAAAGTGCAATGAGTTTAGTGGATCCAGCATGTGGGATACTGGCCTGTTGGCATATCTTGGGCCATGAAGAAGATGTGAAACCCTGAACTAAAACAAGTGAGATGGTGTACAGTATCTTGCACCATGATCGAGAACAGTCTGTTCTTATTAATATAGAAGTGGGACAGTGTGAGGAGAGGTAGGAACAGAGATAAGTGTCCCATCACTGATCCCAGCATAGCTGGAAAAGCCCAGGAGCACAGTAGGTGCTATGACTCATGTGTCTTGTTGACAGATAGTGCAGGAAGGGAATTCTCAAAAAACACACGGCACTACTAAATCATCTTTTTGTCTAGCAGCTTCCTAACTGATCAGTGGTGAAACAATAGGGGATTATGATTGCCATCTTCTGACTAAGCATAAGTGTTCACACCTCAGTATGCAGTCGAGCTTCCATATTTATATTCTTTACCAAGACATGAACAATTTCTTTAAGAGTCCTTTAAAATCTACCCAACCACATAGAGTTTATAAGAGATGCATCTGTGACTTACTCCTGAGATGTCCTCCAGGCTTGAAAGAGTCCTGATATTGGAAAAGTTAAACTTAATGTTTTCCAGTGGACTCATGATGTTTCCATTTTTCCTCATATCACCTAGCAAATCTCTTATTGTACTTCCATATAATCAGAGTGTAAGAGACAGCTGTACTATGGCTGCTCTGCACTCATGTTGTTATGAAGTGAAGTGGCCAGCTGGAAAGGATAATATTGAGTAGTTAGTCAATAGTCTTAGTATGTTAACATTTTTTTCACTTACACCTGTATGGTCAAAACTCCTTACGCTGATGCAAGCATTTACCTAAGGGAAACAGGTAGCTGTTAAATTGCTATAGTTCTCAAACATACTACTAATTCCTTCAAGACAGAAATATTTGAAAACTAATACAACTTCAGTTGATCTAATTTTTTATGTCTATATCTAATATTTTTTTCTGACTTTTACTCTTTTTTCCTATGGCAATTTACTAAACAAGAATTAACTTTAGAACTCTCAAATATTCTGCTTTTAATCTACGGAATGAATGCTTATACTATTCAAACAGTGTACTTTAGTCCTTAACTGCATGTGACTAAGAATAAGGGATGTGGTTTTATGCTACCTACTGTCTGCTAGGAGAAAAGTTGAAGACAATTTCTGTCAGATCTATAGTTTATTTTTCTCTAGTGAGTCCATTTATTTAACATTCTTAAACCTATGCCAAGGATTAATTTAGCCCTATATCTTTTACACTGATTTTTACAAGTATTTCCAGACTTCAGGCACTAACAAGATTATGATGTTCATCGCTAAGGATGTTTCTCTTCAGCTCATTCAGATGGGACTCAAGTAAATTATGTAAACATTTCCCATGGCAGCTCCCCAAGGTGTACACAAATGCTAATCTGGAGTGGTATTTTTCAACATTTTTTTTTATCTTGGGCCTTTTTTCATGGAAGTAATTTAATCAATTTGGAAAGAAATTGCCTTTAAAACAAGGGACATTGTGAGTTCTTTCAAGTGTCTATTTTTGGATCACATATGAAAGAGGAAAATAAACAAAGTATTATGTTGATATTTAAGACTCAGAAATGGCTCATAATGGCAGATGTTAAAGATGATGAACAATTAAGAAAACTGGTTCTGTAATTATTAGAAGAAACCACACATTGTCTCAGAGAATGTAAATCAACAAATTCAAGTCAGCCACAGCCAGACTACTCCAGGAATTTACTCTGTTGCTCTGACAAGACCTCTGCTCTGTTGCTACTGCTGTCTGGTTCCAGGGCAGCACGTGCTCACTATGAACTGGCCCCTAGGGTTAGTCTTGTCCTACATACTATCCATGAATACAGTCCAGCATTTTTTTACCAGTCTGTGTATTTCCAAGAAAGCCATAGCTATTCTGTTTTTGAAAGGTGGCTTGAAATAATAAGTTGTGAAATCCCCACAAGGTCTTTAGAGAGGACAGGAGTTAAAGAATATCTTTCAAACAGCAGTAATGTTTTAAGATAATAAAAGATTTCAGGCAGATTCTCTTTTTTGTTTGAACTGCATATTCCATGTGAATTATTGGGAAGAGACAAGGTGGTAGACATGTTTTTAGAAAACATGGAGACATTTTCCTTTTAAACTTGCAAAGAGTGAGACAGGAGAATTAAACAGGCACTGATTGATGGCACACATTTTACAGATGCATATCTGAGATTATATCTTTAATTTAAAACATAATTCCTGTCAGTAATATTCATCCTTCTATTGAGTTTGCTTGTTAAAAACATATTATGATAGTATTTGGCTGGACAGAACATTAAATAAATAGAATATAAGTTCAGATGTTTACTGTCCTTTAAGGTTTCTTCCCACACTACCCTTTTTACCATGCCATCCATAGTTCATGGATGCCCTGACCACTATCATTAAAAGACTTATTGCATATTAGGACTCTCATAGTAACTTTTTGGGATAATGAATAAAATAATTGCTATTAACTTTGAAAGGATTAGAGTTCAAGCTGATGATGGAGAACTTTATTTTCTCCACAAATAATTTTATTGATATGACTGCCGTAAATAGTTGACCTGTGTGACTGAAAGATCAGGAATGGGATAAATACATATATTTTGACCTAACTGAGCTTACAATGACAAAAGCTGATGATATTGAAGGCTACAGCCACACCACCATGGAATAAACATGGGAAGTCAAACCTTGACTCTTAACTTACTGAGTTATGCTCCAGTGGTACAGCAGAATGAAGGTTCTCCACTTGTTTCTTTCTTTATTTTACAGTTTGAAACAGTGGCTAAGAGCAAAAGTCTCACATTGCTTTCCCCTGTAAATCTGTGACTCCAAGCGGAAACACTGCTGTTTCAGAGGGAAAAGCAAATGTGTCTAAAGTTCAAGTCATTTTGTGTCTTTGCTAACTTGTTTAGCAAAGTACAGAATTACAAAGTACAGGACTGAAGATCTGTCGTGTCTTACTGAGCATCCTGCCCAATGAACGTGGTCTTCTTAAGCATTTATCCTGCTGTTTTACCACAGTCAATTATTTGGGGCTGTGCTGACCCTCTTTGTTAATTTTAAAATTCATTTCTGTGGTAATACAAAGTGATGCCAAGCTAGCTACAACTTCTGTCTGTCCCAAGAATAACTATAGCACTGACAACTTACAGTAATCTCTACTGAAATTACCCAAGGCCTTCATTCTTCAAATTTTCTGTCTACATCAATATAAACTACCACAAGGACGGTTTAAAGCCAATAAATTGGGAGGTTTGGAGTTCAGTTTTACTTTGACAAGAGAATTAATTATTTTGCAGTGTTTCCAGAACAAGTTTGGTTTACTAATTCCAAGATTTCCTTAGGAAAATGTCTGTTCTAAACTACAGGAAGATGCAGTGGTAGAGGGTGGATGACCATGAAGGGACAGAGCTAAGAGTGAATAAGGAGCAGACACTTGACCAAGGGGCAGAAAGATAAGGGATGCCCAGGTGGAGTGAAAGGGACTGTCTGGGAAAAGGCTTAATGGAAGGAACATGGCAGAGAATATGACATCCAGGAACAAAGAGAAGGCACGCAGTGCAGTGTAGGGAGGAGAGAAGTATAAGGTGACTCAAGAAAATAAGGGGAAGGGTAACAGAAGACTGAACAGGCACAGAAGTATGGGTGTCAATGGCAGGAAACTAGAAGAATACTAAGTGTGATGACTTAGGCAAGAAGGAAAGGCAAGACAAGATTATGGTGTAGCAAAGAAAGAGCCACAGAACAGCATTTCTCTGAGTAAGAAATACTCTTTTCATATCATAGTAAAGCTTAAAATTAATCAAGGCTGCAAGTTTCATCATGCTCACAGCACAGTCTTTTGCTCCAAGGAGGAAAAATAATTTCTTCAATTCCCTCTCAAATTCTTGCAACCTCAAACAGCACAGAGTCAGGCATCTCATTTTACTTTCCAAATTTGAGTATATTTCTCTTTCTCTTGTAAACATAAATTAAGTGCTAGATCATCTTACAGTGTTTATTTCCAGTGATACTCTTGGTGCAAATGCTTTTATATATTTGTTAATCCCAGTGTGGCCTTCTGCACTGGCTCACAAGTCTTTTTGGAATAAATCCAAGATACACTATTATATATGCCACTTTTAGAGAAAAACACTTTACAGCTGTGAAAAAAAAAAAAAAAAAATCACTTTCAGTTTGTGTTTTAATTCTTCTGTCTTAATTAGTTTTGTTTTAAGTTTTGTGGCTTAAGGAACCAGATTTTACCATACTTATTAGCAAGGTAGACTGCCTTATCAGCATCCTTCCTCTCTGTGTATGCTTAAGTATTGCTGAGCTCTGCATTTTTATAATCTGCAAGCTTTCTTTTATTTCAAAGTTTGTTACAATTATATTATGCAAATTATTAAATGCAAATGTTGCTATATTGTCAATTATAAGTGCCAAAGTGAAAACAAAAATAAAACAAAATGTGAAAGGGCAAGGAAGAGAGAATAGGAAAGAAAAAAAAAAATAATGTCCTCAAAATACATACTTAAGAATAATAATCCCTCTAGTTAACTTCTTTTACACTAAAGACTTTGCTGTATGAGAGCGATGTAGTAAATTAACACGGATAATAAATGAAATTCTTTATGTTTTATTCTGACATTATTTCTACAGTGTCATCAACACTGTAGTTTTGAAGACAAATTAAACCACAACTATAGACCAAAGATTTAGAGTTTACAGGTCTTATTTTTAAAATAATGTGTTGTTTATATATAAAGATCTAAAAAGATATACTAAGAGCCCTTTGTGGAAGTGTCTAAGTACATAACTTCTATCAGAGTTAATGGGACTAGACAGTTAAGGCTGGAACTGTAAAGGGATTCACTAAAATTTGCAGCCCTGGGAATTCACAGCCCTGAGTCTGATACCTAGACTATGTATGTGCTGGAAAATAAAATAACTCAGGCATATCTGTATGCAAGAGCGGTCAACTGGCATGGAATGGCCATCACCCACATGGCTAGACTCTCCCTTGCTCTAACACAGACGGGCCACATCCAAAGGCCTATTAGCAATGTGAATCCCCAGGAAATACACATGAACTTTTTGAGAGTGTGCTATGAGCACGTTGTGTGAGGGACAGGTGGACATTTTGGATTACAGTGGGAGGTGGGCACAGGAGCTCACGACCTAGTTCAGTTTGCTTTTTAAACATGATCCTAGAGTCTCTGTGCAGTTAAGTACTTCTGACTGGAGGTCCTAAAAGACAACATGCTCTGTGTGGAGATGGGTAGGGTAATCAGGGGAAAATAGAAAGATAACCTCATGATGTTTGATTTATTTTGCTGTCTTTGCTGCTCTTTGTGTTACATTCTGTCAGTTGCTTGGATCCCTGCTCCCATCAGCAACATGATAACACTGTAATGAATTGGTAGACTTTATTCTTCTCCAGCTGACCATCTGGTTTGAACTCTGGAAGAAGTTTCTCAGGCTACACCCATACTAGTGTAGTTAAATGCACCAGAGCCTAGCCAATAGACTCAATCACTCATGTCATTATATTGTTAGCATGGACCTTGACATTGTTTAGATCAACCAGCTAGCACTCTCCTAAACCAGTCCTAGGCACAGTTCAGGAGCTAGAACAGTCTAAGCACCATTTCTCATAGGCAGTTTGAATATGGTCACCATGATTTGGAAACAAGTTTGACAGTATGGAAATGGGGCAAATGAGCCAACCTTAATAATCTTAATAATCCACTTGAGATTTTCAGGTGACTGCTGGGTCTGTATATAACCTAGAAAGAAAATTAGCCATCCCTAGAAATTATTGAATTCATTTTGTGTCCCATTATATTGGCATTTTCTTAACAGTTAGTGGGTTAATTTTATTTTCTGTGCTGTCAGAGAGTGGCTTCTGTGTTCTTCAAGATGCATTGTGGGACAGACTGTGTCTATCTGTTCCTAAAGGAAATTTTTTACATTATAGTAAAATGCTGAAAACATTATTGCCACAAGTTCTAACGTTGCATGCAAAAGACAAGATTTTCAATTTAAAACTGTTTATAATTTTCTTAGAAACAAAATGTATTACATTTTTTTTCTTAGAAATTATACAACATACAACAGAATTAAAAATTTTCGAATATATTTTATACAAATATTTAATATTTAGAATTAAGAAAACACTCAACAATTTTCCCATATCAAAATCTTATGTAGATCAGACTGCTCTTTCACTTAGACAAAAAAAGCACTATGCATTCATTCAATATCAAGAAGCCATAGCAGAAATAAGAAAAAAACTTTTGCTTTTGCTTTCAGCATTTCCAAACTTTCACTCCGTTAAATATGATTATCAGATTATGTAATTCAACATGTGACAATTGTGACAGTCTTCTAGATATTGACTTACATTGACAATGGAAGTCCTTTAGCCCTTTTAGAGAATAGTCTTAACATTGTGCTCATAAGGAGCATGGCATCTATACTAGAAATCCCAGGAAATTTAGGAGAGCTTCTACCAACATCTCAAGCAAACATTTTTATCTTTATGTAGAATATCTAAGTGTTCAATGATACAGTGACTGATGGTATCAACCCCATGGTTTCCATCTGAGAGAGAGAACACAGTTGTGTTTTCACTCATGTGAAAATAAATATTCGACTGTTTGATCTGAAGTTACATTGTACTTGATTCATCTCTGGTTGACTGGACTCAGATAAAAATAAATCATTCCTCTTAGTAAGCTGTGGTCATAAAAAAGCCTTTCTAATTATCCACACAAAGGAGCCTGGCATTCCAATATGGATGTTCTTGCCTTCAAAGAACTTGACAGTTAAGGATAATTACAGCATAAATTGAATAAAATTTATGACCTTGAATCTTGGGAGCTAAACAAACAATCAAGGTGACAGAAAAGTGTCACCCTTGTGGCTGATATTCAGCTTGCCATAAAAGATTGTGGAAAATGCTGTTAAGTACCACGGGTTAAAATTAGATACGAATTTGGAAGTCTGGCTTCAGATGAAAAGAAGAGTGTTCATCTCATAATCACTATTAATATTAATATAAGGAATAGTAACATATTGGAATATATTATTATTACTTTACTTGATCTGAATCTGTTTAAATTGATTTGGATTGTCATATAACTGCTTATATACAACATATATTACATATATGTGTTCATGTTATTCACACACAGAACTATCACTCATCTTTCTAAAACCCAATTTAAATCAGCTCCTATATTAACAATAGCTATCTGATGCTGAACCAATGCTAGACAAGGGAAAAGATGGTAGATCTTGGGGAAAAAATCTCCATCAACTACCTTGATCAAGAAATTGGGACACCTGGATCAAAACCTACATAGGCAAAAATTCAATTTTTTTTTAAAACCCAGCCCAGAGGGTTAAAAGTGGATGGTCTGGTCACAGTGGCTCAGGGATTCAACACATGTAATAGGGAAGTTCCAGGTGGTCAAGCAGCTGACAGGTCATCATGTCCACTGCACTCCAGGTATTTCTCTTTCTGCTCTGTAATTAGTAAAATCTAACCCAAGCTCACTGATTTGTTAAATAAAACCATCCAAAAGTCAAAGTCATGCACCTAGTTAATGACAGCCTTTCCTTCCATGACTTGTACCTACTGTGATACACCTCTGCTCCTTAAGACAGTGAAACATCTGCAAATTTGGAAGAAGATTGTGACTATAGGAGTTAGTATTGCAAGAAGTTAATAAAATTACAAAGGACCTCCTCACATGCAAATCAAAACCAAGACCTTTCACTGTGGCTTGGCTCCCTTGTCTGAATTCATAACGTACAAAAATGAATAAATAACATTAGGAAAGACACTGAAAAAAAAACATAAGAGGTGTTGGAGTTCTTTTCTGGTCTCTTTCCTATGTGTTTTAATGTAGGAGAAAGAGAGATAGATATTACTAAGTATTAGAAGTGCAAAATACAAGTCTTTTACTAGTGTAAAACTCCAAACTTACTTTGGGAAAGTCTAAAAATGTTATTGATCAGAGATTTTTTGAAACAGTTTAGACAAATACAGTAATGGTCCTTTAGCAAAGTGAAGAAATGGGTGAGATGGTCCTTCTTGTCAGCTTGAACAAGCTTGCTCTACGAACCTGAGTTTTTTGACTGATGTGGCTTCCTACACAAACAGTTCCTGCAGGTTTTGAAACTGCCTTGTTTCAAGGTGTCAGAGAATGGTGGAGCACATGTGGAGTTGCATCTCTTTTTACGTCTATGTCTCAGGAAGCCTATGGGTTGTATTTTCATCCTATGATCACAGAATCACAGAATCACAGAATGTTAGGGATTGGAAGGGACCTTGAAAGATCATCTAGTCCAATCCCCCTGCCAGAGCAGGAACACCTAGATGAGTTCACACAGAAAGGCGTCCAGGCGGGTCTTGAATGTCTCCAGAGAAGGAGACTCCACAACCTCCCTGGGCAGCCTGTTCCAGTGATGGTGTTCTGGTTTTGCTAGGATAGAGTTAATACAACCAGCTAAATTCTCTGGTGCTCAGTGATCTGATCCAAGCCTTCACCTGGGCTCTCACACACTGTTGTACTCTGTTGTTGCAATTAGGAATAAATGTTAATCATTATCCTGGACAGCAGAATCTTTTATATGTTGTATGTACCATTGATATACATTGGATACAAAGATTTTCAAATGCTCATTTGCATTTAACTGAGGTAATGGGGTCAAGACTCAGCCCCCATTATTCCCAAATTGTGGCAGTATTTAGAATCCTGTCTGATATAGCCATTTCTCACAGCCAGGGCCATGAACCAGCGTTCAAAGGCTATCGTGTCAGTGACATCAGTCTGTCAGAGATAACACATTACATTAGGATTCACATAATCTGGCATATCTTCAGGCTAAGGAATGTAATAAACAAGAAAGAGTAATACAAATGTTTAAACGAGACATGTATCATAACATAAAATTTCACGGAATTCCCTAGAGGGGAGGACCAAAGGTTGACATTATGGCTAAGGATGACAGACAAATCTTCAGATGTGCAGAGACTATGATCTACATAACTTCTAAGGATCTGCAATCTTACCATAAGTATCCAATTTATGTTTTCTTTATCTTCTTTTCTCTATGTCCTACTTAAAGCTTAGCAAATGTAAGGAAAAAATCTATATTATAAATGCAGTTTTAATATGTTCCATATAACAGAATAATTACAAATTATTCATTCTTAGTTTTCAAAGCATTTAAATTATTGTTTTTACTGGTTAAAAAAAAAACCAAACCAACAACTGTATTAAGATCAAACAGACAGATGTTTCACTGTAAGTGAACTTAACACTGACTGATCAACTATTGTTGAGGCAGTTATATCTTTTCCACAGCAAGGCTTCATGGTCATAGGAATCCTACAGAGTTGGTAACTGCCTTTGTGCCACGCAATCTGGAGTCTGCAGCACAAGGTGAAACATAGACCAAAGCCACGCAGGTAGCCAAAGAGAGAGGGGACAGACATGATCACCAAAATAGTCAGAAGCTTTAGCAAGGGTTACACTGGCTATATGCTGGTGTTGTAAGTTGATTAAACCAATTGTTACCAGTAATAACACCATTTTGAACATATCACTTACTACCACTTGTTACCAGATGGTACTTGGACCGTGGCAAATATAACCTTTGAGGAAAATTGTGATGAATATGGAAGCTTTAGAGATTTTGCCCACACACATAGCTGGATAAGAAAATTGTTTAATAACTCTGGGAAAAATGGACATTTGGGTGATAAAAGTTCATAATGTTTGTAGACCAGATGGAACAGATGACATATAAAGCCTAGAATACCCCAACAGAATATTTTTAAACAACAAAAACAGTATATATTGCTGGAGTTTGATAAAAATCAGATGAAGTTTGACTAAAACCAGTCTGGACAGAGTTCAGTATTCAGTCTAATGTGGAAAATAGGCAGATAAATAATACAGTCTATAGAGCATTCATTTTTGATAATAATATTGCTGAAGTTATAATGGTGTAAAAATATCAGCCAGATTTATTTTGAAGGCCAAAACCTTGCATGTTTCAAGGCTTTTTACCAACTGCATGAGTTACTTACCTCACACATTTTATTCATACCAAATGCTATGAGACACATTACAAAACAATTTATTTTGAAAACACTGAGAAACAAGTACAGCTTATTCCTAAGTACTCGAAGTCATACTCCTTAATGAAAAATGCTGTATGGAAAAAAGCAATGCCATTCCTCTGCAATTCAGGTGTATTAGCTAAGCAGTTTGAAATTGATAAAATGTCATTTTATTGACTTCAAGTTCTAAATGTTTTGTGAGAAATAACTTTGAATTTAATGAACATAATAGAATATCCAACTATGTCAAATAAAAGGCATTAATACAGTAAATGAAGCAGGTAACTAGTTGAGATGGACTTAGCACAGCCTTCTGAATTCTCAGCTAGAGTGGAAGGAAGTGATTTTACCAAATTTTAATCTTTTTCACAACGTTCTGGCCAGCTTTGCTTTAAGGTGAAGAATAACGAGACCTTTTCCAAACTAAATAAATATATGTATTTATATATATTTTTAAAACTACTGTAATTTCAAGTATTCTTTTGTTAAAATAAACATGTATTAAGAAAACAGACATGCATAATAGGGGGATGAGATGGGCTTTTGAAATATTATCTTCTCAGATATTTCCTGAGCAATTGAGGGCATCTAAATTATTAATGTTATCAATCTCCTTCAGCAAAGAAGATTTATTTTGCAAATTCCAGCAACCCTAATCAGCTGAATTTTTAAATAGCCAGTGTTTCTGTATTCCTTTACTGTTTGTTTTCAAGTGTTGATTTTTTTTTTTTTTAAATACCACAAAAGAGGAAAACAAATCACATCATATATTAACCCGTAACCTTTTAAGCTACAGAAACAGATAGGTCTTTTTTTTTTTTTACTTTTTTCTCTTTTTTTTCTTTTTTTTTTAGTGTTGACATTCTGCATGTGTAAGAAAAACTTATGTATGTAGATTTCTCTCACAAGAGCTTCAGGGCATAACCCAGACAGAGAAGCCATCACTTTTCCATTCTGCACCCAGGCTGCTGACAAAAGAATTGTGCAAATGAGCCTTTAAATCCTTAAATAGTCACTACACAATGCATGAAAGAATGCAGCGCAGGACAAAGGGCAATATTCACAGTTTATCTCAGGGTGATGGATCTGAATCGACGCATGAACATGGGTTTGTTACGGGATGGAGTAGGCCGCAAACCCCTACTGAGAACCCAGTGGCCACAGTCTGTAATGCAAACAGTCAGGCTAAGTCCTTAACAATTAGGGTAAATTGAACTGGCCATTATCTGAACTTCAACTTGTTCTCATGATTGATATGGGAAATGAAAAGTTGTACATATCTCTGCAAAGTCTGCATGTTTTCTTCTCCTGGCCAATGCTAGGAATTGGTAGATTGATATTTTAATGCAGAAATTTCTATTCTATATTGCCATTTAATAAAACTGACAGAACTTACATTAATATTGTAATGGACATTATCAATTTTGTTGTTTTCCTAGAATCCTATGTAAGACATAAAAATAAGCTCACAAAATTGCATCTGTACAGACTAATAAAATATATGGACAAATATCTGCTCATTCTACATACTCCACACCACTGGGCTGTTGTCAGTCTGTACAACTACTCATAGGCAACCGGTAGCTAAAGAGTTATGTGTCTTGGGGCATTGTCAGGAAAATCAGGGTCCTTTAAAGAATACGTATAATATAGGGCATATATGAGTGTAAATAAATACATTTTACTTATGCTGTCCATAACAGTTATTTAAATAGTTTGTACTAATTTTTCTGTTTTCCCTGAAGTACAGGAAGTGTAAAATTAATCTTGAGGTAATGCATTATAGAGAGGCAAATATTAAACTTTTAGTGCTCAAACAGGGAATGGAGGGGCTTGAACAAGGGGATGCTACACCCTGTCCTCTGTGTATTTTCCCTTTTCCAGTTCACAGCAGTGAGAAGGAGGAATATGACACAGCTACCTGTAAAATATGTGCTAACCAAGCAGTCAAAGCATCCGCAAAGCCTCAAGTGTTCATATATACTTGTAGTGAGGAGTGAATTCTCATAAGCTCCTTAAAAATACCTGATTGAAACAATCTCTTTTGATGAATATCTCACCTGCTAATATTTAGGGCTGTATATATTCAGGTAACATTCCAGGAAATGTGATCTGTGAAAGGGCATATGATTTCACATAAAGACCTGCACAGAGGCCACCAGGACAGCCAATGAAACACAGAGACTTCAAGAAACTCTCTTCAAAGCAACCCAATGTATTCAAGTATACACTGCATTCAAGTTGGATGGATTTCCCTTTTGTCTATAGTCATCAGAGGCAAGTGACATCTTGAACGCCTCAAGAAGATTAAATAGCAAAGCTCAGTCGGAAGCTCAAAAAAAGGGAGAGAAAAGAAAAGGGCCAACTTGGCCATTATGGAGCTGGTCCTTTCTTGTCTGTGAAAGAGCTTTCAAGGAGTACTATTGGAAGAAGAAGGCCCAGATAAAGAATACAATGATGTTAGAAAGGGAGAACTCCAAGTGGAACCAGAGGGTGTGGGTTGCACTGAATGAAGGATTAGTGCAGCTTCACAGCAAAGAAAAGGGGAATCCTAGTCAAGATGAAAATGAGGAATTACTTTTTTTAGAATCCAGTTCACTGAGCAGCGACAATGCATGATGGGAGGTACTTGACATAACACTCTTCCAGGCCATGTTTGCTCTCCATGTGGGACCAAGAAAAAACAACAACAGTGGCACACCAAAACAAAGCAGTTTTTAACCTAATAAACTTACTCAGAAATTCTTTTCTACAAATCTTAGGTTTTATTTACTATTGAGTATCTGCACATTGAACCAATCACACATGGGAAATTAGCATGCCGGATTTGCAGACAATGTGACTTTTAACAAGCCTATATTTTTCAAAGGGTTCAAATCAGTGCATTCTTATTGCACATTATAGGAAAGGAAGATACTTTAAGTGTTGAATTCTTCACAGTCATCAGAAATAGTTGTCTTCTGGAACATCTTAGGGCCAATTAGAAGGCAAGAGGATGTGGAAATAAAAGGCATTTTGGATTCTTAGCTTAAGTTGTATGTACAGCAAAGAGTTTGGTTCTGAGTTAGAGAAAGCACAGTGCAGAATCAAGAAGGTATGATTTAATTGCATCAAGAGGTGGGCACATATTTTGATTCAGGACCACTAATACTATTCTTTGAATCACTGACTTATTTTCCTATGTGTGAGAAATCTGTAGTCCCAGAGTCACATTACTAGTTGTGACATAGCCAAGTTGAAAAAAAAGGGCTGGAACACAGTGTCTCTGTGACGACTTATTTGTTAATATAATACAAACACATACTTCAGTTTAGGGTGAGAATCAGCAGGTTAGGAGCACTCTGGGGCCATTGCCACATCCACATCACATAGGGAAAGGAGCAAGCCAGGACTTCCTTACCTGTTGGTGAAATCATTATGGTAATAGAGGGCAAGAGAAACAAGCTGGTCTACCTCATCCACTTCCCTAAATTACCAGGAAAAGCTCAAGGAGCTTAGGATATTACAAAGTATTAACCTCTTGCAGAGACTCCTGCTGTCTTCATGAGCAACGGACCCTTTGCTGAAAAGCTTTCTCCAGGGCTTGATGAAAGGCCTGAATGAGCAAAAAAATGACCCTGAGATCATTCAGTTTCCTTGGCTACCTCTCAGCCCACGCAAACGTAAAGTTTTATCAAGGGACAGGATAGAAGCACCACCTCCCTCCAGTACCACAGCAATTCATGAAGCTGTTAATGGTAAAGAGACTGCACTTCAGGAGCAGCTGGAAAAGAACAGATGTGGCTATAGTAAAAAGGAGGTTTCTTTCTAAAATATAGGAATTATCTGTGCTTGTGGTGAGATGTTATTAAGAAAATTGATAAAAAGAGAGAATTCTTCATGTTAGAAAAGTTTGGCTTGATGGATTTAGCAGTAAGAAGGCACAGAAGGGACATATCTACTCTCTAAAATGTACACTGACAAATGCCATGAAAGTATTAAAAACAAAGGAAAGGCTGGCACCTGGACAAATGAGCTTTGACTGTTAATACATTTAGGAAATCAGAAGGTCCCTTCCTGGTCTTTTGCCAAGAGTCTTCAAATAGGAACAAGAACTGAAAATGTAACTATCCCAAAGGCTGAGCCATATGTGTTTATGGCATGGCTGCTGAAATATGGAGATTCTGATGTCCAGCCTGCCAGTCAGGTCCCTTTTTACTATGCTCCCTATAACTGGTGACTCTTCTTCTTGCTTTATCTATTTTCTTTCTACTCACTGACTGCTCACGTCTATAGGATAGACCACAGGAGTTGGATGGTGACCGCTTTCCATACTAACTACTGAGTAACCAAAAATGTAATAGTCAACATGACTATGTAAGGGCAGTCACTGGCCTCTTCTAATTCCTTGCACATGTGTGGAACTGAAAGTGCATGATATATACCTCTGATGTCCAGTGGAGACTGATTTCATCAGGTGCTGCATCACTGGAAAGAGATTTTTAGACTTTACACAAGCTTAGAAAGAATTTTTTATTTCACAGTGTCTAGACATATACACTAATAGACATGTAAGCATATCTGTGGTGCATTGCTATTGAACATGGAATAGTCCATTGCTGGACAAGAAATGTTTATTTTCTTTCACTATGATGATGAATGTCTTTATTGTTATTTTTGTCGTTATTACTATTCAGAATTGAAAAAACTAGTTCTACTACTTGTTTTTGATGAAAGAGAATTGGGTGCTCAACTGGCACAAATAAGTATGTCTACACAAAATATAGTACTTATAACTTGTACCTGAAGGGTCAATCTGTCTTATTGCACTTAGAAATAAATCCATTTTCTGCTAATACTTTTTATGATGTTAGCATGAATCCATGAAGGCATGAATTATGAAGGCAAGAGATCTGTGTGGGCACGTGTGTGCAAGCAGGGGTGCACTTCGAGGATATTGTATCCTGGCACCACTAAAGATATTTATTTGTTCATTGTTGGATAATCTGCCAGCTCTAAAACCTTTTTATGCAATACCTTTTTCATGAAACAACTGTGAGACTTTTCTCTGAATATGATCTTCCATATAACTGAAGAGGTATAAAATCAAATTATACGGAAACTGATCTGCAGAGACACCAGGAATAGGTAGTCTGAGTAAATAGTTTTACCACTGGAGTTCCAAAAATTGAGGAGAGCTACTTTGGTATACACAGCAAGGGCTTCACTCTGCACTGCAGAAAAGGGGTGGTTCTGTGGAGTTCTGAAGTACTCAGAGGAAGCTGAAGGGGAGGTGATAACCCAGTTCTCAATTTTGCACTCAGATTTAAATATGTCAATAGATAAATAGTACATAAAAGATAGCTGATATCATGTAAATTCAGAGTATTTTTCTGTAAAGGTTCTTGTTTGACAGCATTGCCTGAATACAATGATCCTTTGTTTTGCTACTCTGCATTTGCTACCTGTGTTTAAAGTTCCCTCTACTTTTGTACCCTTGCTGGTTTAGAGCTAAAATTGCAATGTTAACTGATTCACCATGTTCCCTCTGTGCAGTCTGGTGCCTCGATGCTCTGACTTTCCCAGGCTTCTACTTGAAAGCAAAAATGAGTTTAAGAAGTACCTGACTTCCATGCCTTAAAAAAGCATTTTTCACAAAGAAAGCCCAAGATTTCTTTCCATAATTAGAGTGCAACAAAGTATATTTCATTCTTTACAGCAAACAGTGTCAAGTCAGGAGATGGCTGACTTGATCCCAGTTACTGCTGTTATAACCCATGAAAGTATAATAATGCATGGTGGGGAGTAATTGCTCTTTTTTATCCCCACTTTTTTTTAGTCTCTGTTTTTGTATCATAGCCATCTAGACAATATAACAGCTGGTGACAAAGTAGAGAGAAGTAAAGAGCACCTGGCAGATAGTCAAAATTATTTTCACACTGTCTACATTAACATTTTTCTCCAAAATGTTAGGGAGGAAAATGAGGTTAATTGTTCAAAGGCAGTCTTATACTTCTAATCAGGTGTATCAAATGTCAAATGTTTTCCTTTGTAGTTTGGTGATTTGGGTGATCCTGCATCATTGTAATTAAGGAAATTTATCTTTGATGAAAGGAAAAGCAGTCTGTAGAAGATAGAGAGAATTCCCATACATGTCTTTCCTGAAGTTCACCCTCTTCTCCAGTGTAAGAAACATCTTCAACAGGAATGTAACAGATCAAGTATTTTAAATTGCATTGTATTTTCTTTAAATGCAACAAGTATAACACCAAAAAAATTGTGACATGTAGTGCAGTTTGTTAATAAAAATGAAAATAAGAAAATCCTTACTATGTCAGAGTTAGCAAAGAGAAGGCAGAATCAGACTGAAGAACTGGAATTTTTGTGGTCTTTTTTTGCTTTTGGCATTTTTAAAGATGGGATAATTCCAATTGGAAGGGATCTGAGGAAGTCCAGTCCAGTTTCCTTCTCAAAGCAGAATCAAGTATAAGGTCAGATAATAGTTTCAGTTGCATTTGTCAATTCACCTGAAGAAGAAAACAAAAATTTAAAATATTTTATTGTTTTTCCACTTTCACCTAACTTTATTTCTTTTCCTCTAGTGCTTCTGCTATCAAAACCAGAAATCTATGTTCTTATAATCTATTCACAACTGAACAATTCCTTTAACTTAAGAATAATCAAAATCCTTTGTTAAGAAAGCTCAAATTAATTTGCAGAGTAGCATGACAGAAGTTAACATGACTATTCTGACTTCTATTTGTAAGCACAGATAGCAACACAATTGCCAATTAAAATAGAACATATTCAAATTGGAATCATTTTATGGTTGATTAAGCTGCATGATATAACAAGCCATATGTTGTTATGGATATTTCCCTAGAGTTTACAGAGTTCCTCTGGTAGTCCAAAGAGTGCCTGTGGGGACAAGAACTCATGCACTGGAAGTATCTTCTTTATAATTTTAAAGTACAATGCCTTCAGGGAAGCTGGTGTTAAAGAAAATATTTTCATAAGGTTTATCTATTTAAGAAGAAGCATAAAAAGCATTTTTCAAGTGGTGGATTTGATTCCTGCATGCACAGATGATATATCTATGGCAGTGGGAGGATGCAGTAATGTTTGTGACATCTTCCATACAGGTTACAGTAGTGGATTTTACCTCATGGATCTAAACAAGACACCCTACAGTGCTTCCCCAAGGCCCTGGCCACAAATCTTCCCTGTCCATCTCCACCTCTACAAAGGAATTAGAAGATCTGATGGTTTGTGCTGCTGCTAACTCTTTTCCAGCTTTATTTTTGTTAGTCTGGGCATGAAACCTGACTTCTACTGCTGGCACTGCAACAGAAAACTGATGCTACAAAGCAGATGTCTTCATTTATGTTTGCTTCAGTTGGTGTGGGCAAAAGTAAAGCAGGGCATGACTTCAAACAGGTATATTGAAGATATCCTTTTAAGTTACTTTTGCATGGAAAGTATCAACATATCTTCAAAAGAGCTAAGAAAGAGTGAATCAGCTGTTTTCCTTCTCAACATACTGAGTGAGCTCTGCTTTAAAAACTGCTACCAAATTTCAATTTGTGATCCGAAGTTTTATTTCACTGTCTCTAAAATTTCACCATGCTGCTACAGTTGTCCTTTCTCTGACTGACTACAGCTAGTAAATGTGTCGTTTCCTCTGTCCATAAAATCATCAGCAGGCATGGGAAACTCTTGCCAGAGGGGAAGAGCCGTGCTAAAGCTTAATAAAAACTGTCGATGTTCCCTGCATGTATTAGCAAGTCTGATCTAAAAATATGTATTTCAAGCAGAAGCCCTAATATATTTCCCGATTCTCTAAGCAACAAACTACCTTTGTGAAAATGTTTCAGAAAAAGGTACAAAAAGGTACTAAAAGCATCTACATGACTGCAATTGCTTGATATTAACTCCATGACTGTAGCAATTAAACAGAAATGCTTAGGATGTTCTCACTAAGCAGTAATATTTTGCAATTTAATTGACTGGTATGCCTTAGAATCACTGCCTTCAACATAATCTCTATAGAGTGTATTACCATACATGACATGATATATAACAGCATGCTTACACTCCTCATCAGCATAAGCAGTTTCCCCCTTGAACATTAGCTGCAGGTGACTTATACTTTTTTACTGGCATTAGCTATCAGGAACTTCTAATTCAACCCAACCAACCTAAGTAGGATTTCAGAAGCCTCTTTACCTTCTGCAAAAAATCTGAAGGAAGGCAATTTCTGGGGAGAAGATACTTCTCCCTTCCAAAGCAATAGCTTAGTTTTTTCAAAATAACAGCAACAAAAATACCATGGTATTTTTAGTCTTTGTGCATCTCATGGACTTTTCCTGAGCCATATACCTTTATCAGAGCCATACCTTTTCCAGGTACCCATTTCATAACACAGAAGCTGAAGAATTTGTATCCATCACAGCTGACAGACTCTAGGACACATGGCATAAGGACATCACGCTCTGTGACTTTCATTTAAGTATTGTATATAGATTACAGGAACTTGTTTAAACTGTCTGGTGGTATATCATGTATGTCAGGCCCTGGATATGCAGGGGCACATGCATTCAGAATGCATCTTCTGTCCATGGCTGGTCAACATTTGCAAGTTTGATGGAAAACTGATCTTCAGACTGATCCTTAAGAAATTATCTCAACCTGCCTTGCACATTTGTTGCTGAAATGAGTTGACATTGCTTTTGCCTAAAAAGCTGAATTTCAGAGCCTAGCTCCTAGCTCTAGGCTCAAAAGAACAAACTCTGTAACTCTGACAGTAGTCCCTTCTTACATTATTTTGCCAAAAAAGACTTTTGAATATTCCACTTTACTTGTACTTCACACGTTCTTTGTCTCCATTCTGGAAGTAAAACTAACTGTGAGGTACAAGCTCAAAAGAGAGTGCTGAAATAAAATAAACGAAAAATCTAAAAAATATTTTTATTTGTTTACTTTGTGCATTTTTAGTCACATTCATCACCTAATTTAATTACCCTCTATCTCACTCTTTCATTAAGATATTCACACTTGAAAGTGATTTGTGATGAGAACATGTCCAGATTAATGACTTTTAACGACAGACAAATAAAAATTAATTTTCAGTCATATTTAAAATGGTAAAGAAATAGTTTCAAATTATAGTTTTCTCAGATGAAAAGAGACAAAGATGACAAACAGATATTGAAAGCATTCAGTCTGAGTAAATCTCTGCAGTCAGGACAAAGCTTTGAAGCACAGGAAAAAAATCAGACTGTCAGTTACTTTCCAGTAGGTTGTGAAAAACAATACTTAGAATAGAGATGCAACTCTACCACCCCAGCATTTATGAATGGAAAGAATGGGTTAACATTTACATTAACTGGATGCATTCATGTCTCAGAAATGCTTGCATAAAATGGGCATCATCCATAGCTAGCTGTGATTGGAGCTATAACAATTTGCACAGGCTGATGGTAGCTTCATGAGTCTCTGAACATTTCCATAAGACTGTTCAGGTGCAAGACACATTTGGAAAAAAATTAAAGAGGATCCTCTTACTAATTCCACCATCAGAGCTCTTACAGGAGAAAATCTAGTCATGTCTTGCTCAGATCCTGTCCAAAAAAGCAAAGATGCAGAGTGTCAGATCTGTCTCTTGAGTTTTCCTATCTTTAGAGACAATGGAGGAGGTCAAAGTAAGAATATATCTTTGCTATTACAGAAAGAACAGTTCAGACTAGGGAGACAGAAGGGATTCTAGATGCCTGCAGGCCATTAAAGAGTTATGGACTTCTGGGCAGTGGTGGTGTAGCCACAGCAGCTGGAACAGTAGGCTGACTTGACCGAGCACGGATTGCCCTGAGTAATGTAAATATTATTAGAAACTGAGTCTTCCTTTTTGAGAACATGGGTGCACATAGACACACACACACATATATGCACTCTGGTCTTTTGATGGCACAGGAGTGTAATGGAGCAAATCAGGTTTTGATTTATTCAGCTCCTGAAATCTACCGTAAACCAAATGAACTTTCTCATACGGATTCAGTAAGTTCAGAAAAGAAGAGAGGGAGTTCACAGCTGAAACAGCAAGGGAACAAAGGGCATTCAGGAAGATCCCAGTTTAGTCCCCAAATGCCTACATTCTTACTAATAGTCCACCAAGTCTGAATGATGTATTTCTATTCAAATGCAGTGCAAGGCAATTTCCTTGCATTAGGCAGCACAGAGACTTCTAGAGCATCAGGGATGGATGGTCAATGCTACTGCTTTGTTCTTGTGATTCCCCCAGTTTATAGGGAAAGGATGACACTGCCATTCTCTTTTAAAGTTAAAACTGTGAGAGTTTTTGTATCTGAAAAGCCACTCTACAGGAACTATACTTGAAAGATGACTGTACAAAAAGGAGAAATAAAATGTAAGATAACTTCATATATCTATGCTTTTGTTCACTTTAAAAGTAAGTGTTTCCTGGAAAAAATGTAAGTATTTGACTTGAGGAATATTGTAGAAAAGCACTATTAAAGAAATTATTATAGAAACTTGAAATACCGATTTAAACTGACCTTTCAGGATTACACATTCTTCTTTAGGCAATATTTTGATGGCAGTAAGGCTAAAAACGTGAAGACTACTTACTGTGGCCATTGTGTATTTTCTCAAAATGAAAAATCTGTCATAGTTTTTTTAGGTGTTTTAGAATTTCTTGAAAGCTCATTAGTTCCGTTTCCTGCTAAAGAAAAACAAAACAAAACAAAAGCACATATGAAAACATTACAAAATAGTTATTAATACTAGTAGATCTAACAGGAACAAATAACGTCCACAGACTCTTTTTCCCTCATATATTCTATCAGTGAGGTTTTTGTAGTGAATTAGACTCTTTAAATGAGTGTTAGGTAGTAAAATAGAAATCTGGAATGGAAACGGCTAGAAAATGTCACAATTATTTAATGAACAACTGTAGAAATAAAACTGCAGTTATCATGGCTTCTTGAGCCAGCTTTGACCTGAAAGTCTGCAGAATTATATGCAAGTTATAAAGAAGTCCATCTTCAGTTAAAACTCCTGGCTTTCCAGATAGACCTCCACATGCACTTGGAAGATGGAGTTCAATGAGTTATATACCTCCTCAAGATAGATTAATCTTCTGAGACTTCTTTTAGTGTTAAGGCATGCCAAGCCTTTGGAGTCTGTTAGGTCCTGCACATTATCAAAGTTTATCAAAGAGGTTTTCTGAATGACAGAGAGGAATAGATTTGGACCAGTTAATTGAGGGTCAGTGAAGCACTACATCCATTCTGACATACAAACTTGCAGAATCACTTAAAGTAAAAGAAAACAAAAGGTCATACCTGCAAAATATTGTTGCTGAATTATAGGAAGAGGTAGCTAATGCCTCCACCCCAAATAACATAATTTCTACATGTTTGATAAAAACCACATCTCTAAACATTTCCCCACAAATGCCTGGCTGGTGGCACTCTATTGGTCAGTTCAGAGAATCATTTCAGATTATTTCTCAGCTTCTGATGCAGAAATGTATCAGGGACAGATGTTCCTCCAAATCCCTGAATACATCTATTGCTCCAGAAGTGGATTCCCCATGCCATAGTACTTCCAAAGGTAATAGCATAGGTAATGAATCACAAATCAGGCACTTGGCTTTTGATATGTCCCCACTGGCTACTCACTGCTTGGTTCCCTTCTGTCCTCAGGCTCCTGGGTATCTTACATGAACCATCCAACTGGTGTCACTTAAAGGGCAAAGAGATAAACCATATGTGAAAAAGAATAAAATAACAAGCCTTTGTCCCTTTCAAACAAAGGAAAACAATTTATAACAAACCAAAAAGAAGTGGCTTTGTGAATGAGAGACCCAATTCTCATTTACATTGTCTTACACCTTCCTGACAGCAAAATAAACCTTGAAAGGGATACTAAAATATTTCCCTTTTTAAGCAAGCTTTGACTAAAATGCTGTCTTCCTAAATGCTTGCAAAGCATCTTTAACCCGTCAACCAGTCAATTGAAGAAAAGTTAAGAATTTATTTCCTAATTAAAAAAAAAGTAAAGCTATTAATAAATAATGTTAATAGTAAAATGTTAAGTGATACAAGAAGAGTGTGAACTTACCAGTAAGTATCAGAACAGTTGTGCTATAACCTGACCTGTAAATGCACTTGCAATCTTGGAAGCCAGATTTCACCCCAATGTTGTAGCAGTGACACATTTTAGAGGTACAAAGAAACCCTCCAAATCAGCTTAAAGGTCTTTCTAGTTGCCTCAGATGGGAAATAAGAAATCAGAGGATCAGAATAGTGAAGCAAATTCATGACATTACCATCATTTTTATTATCACCTGGTGTTGCATTTTCAAAGCAGACTTTCACATGCACAGCTAGACTACACTGTGGCATCTCATATTGATCTCACCCACTAAAGCTTTCAAGCAGCCTGGAATCTTGTCTAACCTTCTCCAAATATATGCATTTAAAGGTCACACACATGATGTGAGATTTGCTTGCCAAACGCATTCTGTGTGCTCACTCTACAATGTAACTTGACAGTTAACTTTAGCCTGCTTGGTGCTGGTTTACACTGGGTAAGGAAATGCAGCCTGAAGATTTAATGTTAAACACAGAATTTTCCAGGCTCTTACAATCATACAATCTGCAGCTTTCCTCAGATAACCACAATGATGTGGTAGGCCAGCTTAAGGAAGATAAAACAGGCAGTATGTTTAGCACGTTTAATAGTTTGCTGCTGCTGTTTTAAAATTGGAAACGTATTTGTTGCCTCCAAAATAGTCTGCTGTTGGAAGCCATTAAAAGTGTTACTTTTTCATATAGATCCTGCATCTCTGAAGCCATACTTAGGCCACCACACTTCCTACCATTTTATGTTTTTACAGTGATCTAGTATATATGTTAGTTGTAGAGATGCATGGCTTTTGTTCAGATATCCTTTGAAAAGCAGAGATTGGACAATAAGATTAACTGCAAGAGCGATTGAGGATCTAACTACTTGCAAATTTTTGTCACTAAAATGTGTAAACAACAGGAATAATGGCAGAAAAAATGAAATTAAACAGCTTCATGCAAAATCTGCCAACTGGACTCCTTTTTCCTGCAGGCAACACGAAGACAAAAGCAGAGCTGCTCTACCTTGTGGCAGTTAACAACTGATTCTTCTATGCACTCTATAAAAAAATTTCCACCCTTAAAAAGTATTAGATAATTTTAAGCCATTTTATCCTTCGATATTATATAAGAGCAATTTTAATTAATTCTTGAGTTAAAAAAAAAAAAAAGAAGAAAGAAAGAAATGAAGATTTGTGTTTCTTAGGAATGCTAAGCTGTACAAAAGCTCTGGGCTTTGTTTTTGGCCTGTCATTCTGAAGGAGGTGAGGACGGATTATAATTGCACTGTGGGGCCTGAACAGAGGACCCCTGTAGGTAGAGCAGGCCTTTCAATCTTCTGATCAACGGAGCTGAAACAAAAATGCAGGAGGGCTGTGTTCCCACGTTCTTTGACAGTTTCCTGCTGCAGATAGCGTCCTTTTAAACCTCCCTTATGCTTTCATTATGCTGGTGAAATAATGAATAATTTGCCTCCTCCACTCTTTGATATGCATGGTCAGATATTATTGGGTAAGAAGCAAGGGGGACCTTCCTATAACCTTAATCCAGTTCACACTAATAAAATGATTTAGCTGAGCATTCTTGGGAAGCAATTATTTTTCTTGAAGACAATGACTATCAAAAAGTCCCTAATGGGCAGAGGCAGATCAGGTCACCTCAGCTTTCCATTTTCTTCAACACAGGGAACGTATGGACCCTTAAAATACAAGGTCCCTTCTGCAGTTTTGTCACAAATACTCAATCATTACTGTTGCTGAGTGTAGGGTTAAAAATGAATTTGACTTAATTTTGATTTATTTGAGTGTGCAGTTATAGACTGTGAGAGGTTAACTGTACTCTGAGTTCTGTGAGAGAAAATCTTCAAAGGGAGAAGTATTCTGGAGAAATGTGAAAAGGTACTTCTGTTTTGTAATAGTAGTGGTGAGCAAACATATTTCAATTCTCATTCTACTTTTTTGTCATTAAATTATGCAGCTGGATTGTTAAATAACAGAACCCCAGGATTATTTTTTTCCCCCTAAATTAATGCAGTATTAATGAAAGACAGATTTATTAATTTCAAATGCCACCTTTTTTGTTAAGATTTATGCTGGTTTAAGCAGATTAATATTATCTTCTTTTATATTTTAAAAATCATCAGCAATTACAAAATAAATTGGTTGTCAAACAATAATACTCCTATTAGATAATCTGGATTGATCCAAGAGTCTCTGTGAACATTAATTGAATTGTCCTCACACTTATCTTGACACAACGATCATGTGTGTATCTTTACTACTTGTGAGTTATTATTATTATTGCTGTTATCATTATTATTTAATGTTATTGTTAATATTATTAACAAAAACCATCAGGCTGATTGCTTCTTTTAAATACAGGTAGATATGTGCTGAGTTTTCTAAAGATAAGCAGAGGTCTTTTGTCCACACCTTCTATTATTGTAATGATATAATTAAAATAAGTAGAAGATACGGGGTCATGACTGCATTTGCATATCTAAAGTGTAGCCTGATCCTGAAAAAAGTTAACACTTTCGTTTTAGGTGTAATGCAACCTTATATTTTTTATAAGGGAAAAAACCCCCTTCTAAATAAACAATTTTGGTGAAGCCTATAATACAATGCTGTACAAGTATGGCTCTATACTGTTAGTTGCATTAAAATGTCTGGTATTAAACAGAAGCACTGTAATAAAATTAAGGCAACTTGTCAAGGCTATATAGCCATAGTTCATACTGAAAGAATTATTAACAAAGTTTTCCTATAGTTATCCTTGGCATTGATATTAATGATCTCATTGGATATTTTTGGTAAGAAATTTGGCACAAGTGTAGGAGCTGTGCTAGTTCAACTTATCGACCTAAAAATGGATGAATTGTAAATTCAGATTCAGTTCTTTGAATTTCAGACATCTAGTTGAGGCTCAGAGATAAAGAACAGTCATCCACCTTTCATCTGTATCAGTCCCACCACTGTTTATTTTAGGATAATATTATGACTCTGCTCCTAATTTACATGTCTACAAACCTAATTTCAGCTGTGATGAATCTAACCTTAAAGACTGATAAGGATTGCACTGTGAGTTGAAAGCAAGTGATAGTTATGAAACATCCTAATAAAGGTTTTTTTTCAGTACAGGATTTGAAATATGTCAGTTTAAAAAGTAGTAGAAAAATATCACCTAGAATATTCCATGTAGCTCCAGTTATCTAAAGTCAAAAAGACAAAACAGAATTAGAATAAGTGCAGAAAATATCTTCTTTTCTACTGAGAGGAAACTGAAAGACAAAAGCCAAGGTAATTTCAATTGGTGAGTACACTAGGGAGAGGAAAAATTAAGTGTAGCCTCAAGAGAAACTTACCACTTGGCTAGAACCTGACTATTACTGCCCATGGATAGTATACGAATAACATTAACTTGTTAAGATGTTATCTCTTAAGTATACACCTGTGTTAGCTTTGCTTGGCTAGCTAACATTGAACAGCGAACAGCCTCTCGCTCACTCTCCTCCATCCCCAGGGAACACCAGAGAGAATTGGAGGGGTGAAGGTAAGGAGACTCATAGACTGATATACGAACAATTTCATAACTGAAATAAAACAAAACTTAAAATAATAATAACAATAATAATGGTAATAATAGTAATAATAAAATATACAAATAAGTGATGCACAGTGCAATTGCTCACTTCACACTGACTAAGCCTGGCCCGTTCCTAGATTGCTCACTGAACATATAAATCCTCAAAATGTAGATTTCTGTGGCAAATTTTCACAATCAAATATTTAATGACTAGAAAAAGTAGTACTTGTACCATGAATATGGTACAAGAATAAATAAATTCCCATATCAGAAATTCCTACCAATTTTTCATCTAACTTTGAGTGGACTATTTGCACAGATCAGCAGCAACACAGACTATAATTTTAGAAATCCCCTCCTTCAGTTTTGGAGAAGTGATCTTGCATTTTCACCCTCATTTGTTCAAAGCTAGAAAATGATTCCTGCTTACTTCCTTCCCAGCAATGAACTGTGGAGTCACAGTCATAAGAACTCTCTAGTCTGTTGTGGTCGCTTAACACAGCAGCTTCCAGGAGCCTAATGGTGCATTAATATGACTTTTAGTCAAAAAAAACCCTAAAGCCTCAAAATCAAGATGATTCATCTCTTGAAAAAATAAACATGACTTTCAGACAGTCACTTGGAGTCACTAAATCTATAAACCAGGAAATGGTCACTGCTTATCTTTAATATGAACTGAGAAATCAATTAACTACATTTTTCTCAGGAAAAAAATATCATTGTTAAGAATCACTAAAGGAGATTATGAACATTAGAAAATTTCATCTCCTTATATTTGCATTGGATAAGTTAATTTTCTTCTGAGAAATTTTAAGAAAATAAGTTTCCTTAAAAAATGTGTGAAATATGATCCTGCTTTTATATTGGAAGAATTTTTAAAAGATTATTCCATAAAGCTCCTCCCACAGCATTATATATCTGGACAGACAAAATCATGTCAATGCCAGACACCTTTAAAAATCTGTAAAAATGTCCTAAATTGTCTGATCTGACTTCCATAAAGTCGCTAAAATTTCTGTAGTACAGTATTTTGAATATCCATAGCATCAGAATCAGATTAAGTTTTATCTGAGATAAAAGATAAGAGAAATCTACATTCAATATATAAGAAAAAGTTATGGTAAATATTCTGATTCAGGTAAATCTTCTTTCGGCTGCTACTGAAATATTCAAGATTACTAGAAATAAAGACAGAAATTTAATAAAGCACTTGTTTCCTTACATTTTTCTCTATGTATCCATTTGAAAAATATTAATTATGAGACAATCTTTCCCTAGCTCCAAAAGTTAAAGTCTTTCTTGACTGTTTCCCATATGAAAAGTTATTTTAATCCTAAAATTCTTTCTAATATTAGTAAGGATTGGGAGCTTGCACTCCCAGAGTAAGAACAGATTTCTTCCCTGCAGGCAGACAGACTCCATTGTCAGATATTAGATGTATTTTTCCCTAACTAGTCCTGCGAGGAGTGGCTAAGGACTTTGGGCTTGTCTAGTTTGGAGAAAAGAAGGCTGAGGGGTGCCCTCACTCTCTACAGCTTCCTGAGGAGGGGATGAGCAGAGGGAGGTGCTGATCTCTTCTCCCTGGTATCCAGTGGGAAGAGGTGAAGGAATGGTTCAAAGCTGCACCAGGGGAGATTTAGACTGGACATTAGGAAACATTTCTTTACAGAGAGGTGGTCAAACATTGGAATAGTCTTCCTGGAGAGGTGGTCAATGCCCCAAGCCTGTCAGTGTTTAAGAGGCATTTTGACAATGCCCATAATAGTATGCTTTAACTTTTGGTCAGCCCTAGAGTGGTCAGGCAGTTGGACTAGACAATCATTGCAGATCCCTCCCAACTGAAATATTCTATTCTAGTCTAGTCTAGTCTAGTCTATTCGCTTGGAATAAGTACTCTAAGCACGTAGAATATTGAGACTGCTCTTTTTGACCTATGATTCAAAAGTAGCTTCCAAGTGAGCACAGACAAAGTAGGAGTTATGATCCTTCACTGCCTACCTCTGGCACCAAGAGTCTGATATTTATTGCTGGCCTTGAGCTGTCAGCAGAATGGCTCTGGGGGAGCCTGCCCTGGGCATGTCCACATATAGAGAAAGAGGTTGAGGCTTAGCCCCACTCCTGTGTTCCTTCTTGTGCTTGATGAGGACATCAGTTACACTAGAATTTTCATTTCTTTCTCTGCAGCCAGACCAACCTGCATAAAACTGTAAGAGAAAGTCATTACTCTTCATGTCCCCTTGCATGGACATGTAAACCAAAGTGGCCTTTAAAGTACAGGTGGAAGAGTTTAGTGGTTACATTTGTTAGGATGACCACTCTAAATCTGAAATATATACATTTTTTGTAAGCAGAACGTTGCAAACAATGGTCTTCTGACTGCTCTTACGCTATTTATTATCCAGCTGAATAATTTTAACATTCTTGCACAGCACAAACATATGCAAAAACAGTTCTTGCCACAGTGCAAACTAATTTATGTCCAAAACATTTTTCTGAAACATTTCATAGATGAATAAAATATTTTAGGGAGGAATAGAAAACTTTGATTCCTTGAGAGATTATTAACTGCAAATGTCTATATAATGAGAACATAGTGCATTTCTTAGCTTAAAATAAAATTAAAGTAAGAAAAGATGTTATTATTTAGGAACAGTGATTCCAGGGAAAATCTGCTGAAAGAGTACTGTGATGCTGGCAGAAAAAAAAGATCAGCTTTGGTCCGTAGCAGAAGCAGAGGTGTTACATGTAATTGTAGCAGAAAAGTAGCAAATAAATATGGCCTATTACTCTTTCAAATAGTGGTGCAAAATCTTGAGAAGTACTTGATTCAGTTAAATTAATATTAGGAACAAGATGCCCAGGGGCAATTAAAAAAAAAAAAAAAAAGAAAAAGCATTAAAAAATGAGATGATTTAGACAGAATAATGTACCTCAGATATAGCAAGGTTGTTATCTTCCCTCACTGAATGTTTATCATATCACTATTCATCTGACATTGATTTAAAAAAAAAAGGTGAAAACCAGCACAAAACATTTGGAAAGAAAATATAGTACGTGCACACTAGACAATGCTATAAAGTATTAAGTAATATCCTTTGCTTTACATTTGTGAGTAAAGTTACATCATTTAGTATTGCAAAGGAAAAGCATCTTTGTGTTAGGTGTGAAATTCCTCTGAGGTGACCCAAAGATGGCACAGAATGACTGTGTCTATAAACTCCTGCCTACTGGGACAGGGAAGCTGGTAGCCTTTCAGCCAAGGAGAAAAAGAGTAAAGAAGGACCAAATTGCATTTGAATGACTACTGGATAAATTTATGGAAGGAGGACACAGATGCTTTATATTGCTGACTTTGAAGTCTGGAAAAGATACAGATGAAATATAAAATTTATGTTTTATATGTCTTTTCTGAACACACATGCACATACCCGTGTACACAAACATGCAGGACCTTACAAAAGCTGGTTTGGGCCCTGAAGCAAACTGAATATTCCTCACCATCCCTCACCAGCTCTCCTCAACATTTCTCCATGCCCACACCTCAGCAGCTTGTCTGCACTCAACACCCCCCCCCATTGTTCTTTAATTTCACCAAAAAGCACTAGAGGAAAGCTTTAACTTGTTTATATCTTTCTATGTATATCTACCTAATCTTTTTCCATATTCACATGCCTCCCTTCCTCCATATCCATGTGTGACTCTCTGTTTCCTAAAGGTCCTTGGACTCACCCATGCATCTGCTCTTGCCCTTATGTTTTCTAGAGCTGACAGCAGAATGCAATCATTAGTTTCCCACTTGCTCACCATGTTGCAAACTGAGAAAGGACAACCAGAGTGTGATCAGTTTTCTCAGCAGACCCGGAGAGTTGCTCGGAGTCACAGCATCTCCTGTACTCCCTTTGCCCAGCAGCCCACCTACTAGTCACCACGCTTTCAAAGCGAGGTGTAAGTCACTTTCAAACCGGGGTTGCAGCACTTATTTTGTTCAGTTGGTCTACCCAAGCTGCACTATTACAGAGAACTGTGTTTTCAGTCTTCTTCTTATATTATTCTTATTTGGTAGATTGTAGTGGCGTGTTTAAGAGAGTAAAATCTTTCATAAACAAGAAGATTCAGATTTTAACTTCTCAGTTTGTTCAGATCAGTAGCAAACTTCCTCTGAGTTCAGGCAATCCAGATATGCAGCTGGGCTTAATAAGAGGATTACCATTGATAACAGGAATGTTATTTTAATTTAGTGAAGTGAGAATCTGGGCCCAAGGTCATTAATAAATTGAATATGGAAGACACTGGAATAGTTTGAAGGCTCTAAGGAAAATATGATTATCTGCAGGGGAAACATTTGTCAGTATTTTCTTTTTCACCCTCTTTCAAGCCCGTGTGAAGCAGTGGATGTGTTGCACTGGAAAGTATTCCCAATGACAGATACAGAGGAGCAAGGAGATGAAGCAATTACAGTAGATGGGAGCTTGATGAGTGGGAATGGGGGAGGGAATATTCACTCTGGGTCTACAGTTACTGTAAGAGTTTAGGATAGTTTTCACATATTTATCCAAGATGGCCTTTGAAGTGTCTTGTGGGTAACAGTTGGAGGTCTAGTGTCACTGAGAGTGTCAAGGGACCCTTAGGATTTATAGCACAGCTTTCCCAGCAGAGGGTAATTGCTACTACAAGAGAGAGGCTGAAACAGCTCTTTAAGCTTAGACTCAACTTTAGCTTTTGCACTGTTGTCCCAAGAGCACAAAATTGCAGTAGTTGCACATTCCTTGTACCAGCTGGGTGGGGTCTGTAAGCTACTGTCTACCTCCTTTAACTGTGAGTCACTGGGAGGCAAGATATTCTGTCAGTACTCAGGAACGAGTAGTATCTCCATTTTTGGCTCTGCAGTCTGAGACACCCCAAAGAGATCTCAATTCAAGAACAACCTGAGCAGCCATTCTCGAAATGTCAGTTTCACTTCAGATACCTATGCTAGATCTAGCTATTTTAACCTTGTTATGGACATTATACCCAAGAGTGGACTCATGGCCAAAATTGTCCATGTGTTAACTGTCTACAGGAGCATCCTCTGGGCCAGTTTAGAGCTGACTCAGATACTGGTGTTAATACAGAAGGATGGGCTGTGGTACAATGTGCCATTTCCCTATCCACCCTTACAAGTATTTAGCATGCCAGACAGCTCAAAGGCTCATTTTCCAAGCTTGCAGCAGCCATTTCAGAAGGACCACAACAGTGATTTGTGAGCACCTGTACTGAGGTCCCTCTGCACAGCCAGTCCCGAGTGTTCCCAGTGGTTGCCCAGCCTTCCTCCCAGTGGATGCAGAGATAAGGACTCCCAGTTAAAAACTGTGTGGGATCAGGGGTGTGAGTAAAGCCCAGTATCCCTGACACTTAACTCCTGAGCTCGTTCATGTTTATTGCGGCATATGGTAAAACTTTGCCAGGCTTTTCTTACCGAATGATCTTCTTAAGCAAAATCAAGAAATCTGCTTCTACAGAGCAAGAGAAGGTCAAGCAGGCCCTGAATATCAGAGTGAAGGACAAATTCTTTGGTTTGGCATGAGAGCAGACAGTGCATGAAAAAAGGTGACAAGAGGTCAGTAGGGGAACACACAGGATAAAATACTTTCATCTATTGTGCTGGGGTCAATAGGCTCCCATCAGGAAATCTTGAGCCCAAGATTAATTACTTGTTGCAGTAGGTATACCATTGTGCTCTGGAAGACACTGTGGTGACTTTAGGCATCTTGCAGATTTCTGGTTTGCACAATGCAATCCCATATGAAAAAAAAATAGTAGCCAAGAAAGTAGTAGTGGGTGGTGGTGAGATGCCTTTTAACACATTCTGATCAAACTCTTTTCAGAGATACCTCCAGCTTGGCTAGAAATTATGATAAACTCCTTGTCAAATATTATGAAAGAATTTTATAGCAATTCAGAATTACATGGCATGGCTGTTATGTTAGTGTATTTTGCAATTTATATGAGAGAAAACCTTCTATTAAAAAAAAAATCTGTCATATGTGCATTCCATTGGAAATTTATTTTAATTCCTTATGTCATAAACTTGGGAGACTCATATTTTAAAAATAAGCTTCAATCCTATTTTTGCCAGGGTCCAAATATACGGTTCTCTTTACAGAAATTGATGTCAATTATTTTTGTTTTAAATTGACCTCTTTAAAAAAAAAAAAATCAAGGTAAAATCCTATAATACTTGTTTTAGGTGAAATTTCCCATTAAATTAAGATTATCAATACTTAATTCTTAAATTCTTAAATAAAAGTAAAGTTCTAGTTTACTTACAATAGCAGGATGGGGTGTGTATGGTACATGCATGTTTTAATAAACCCTTTATCAACATTTTAGGTGAAGACCATTTGCATGAACTGATCCTCACTTCTTGACCTGTGCTAGATCCTGCACCATAGCTGACAAAATAACAATGACATGTAGAAAGACAAAAAGCTTTATTTTTGGTTTTGTGACTATGATGTTTTGCTATATTTGTAAAGAGTTTGTAAGTAGGAGCTACTTGCCATTTATTTTATTATTATCTTCCCTTGACATATTTAAATATTTAAATACAATTTCCAGTAAGCATATCCTTTAGTGGTTTATCTGCTTAGCCCAGAACATGAATGAAGCACACTACAAAGATCTCAGTGAATCTCTCATAAAACATCAATAATTTACCAAATGTGCACTTCAGAAAACAACAAGAAAAAAATATAATCAAGTGGTAAATGATCAAAATTCAAGACATTATACTGGCTATACTACAGTTCGTCATTTGAACTCTTAAAGCTTAGAATGTCCTAAATATAATTTAAATAAAATAATCTATGTTGCATGTCACTGTGAGCATGTTTTTATTGATATCAAAAAGAAAAAAACAAAAAACTCCACAACAAAATACAAATAACTCCACAAACTACTTACTCATCTTGGTTGAATGAAGCATGTTCTCCTATGGGATTTGTGTCTTATTGTTCATTGTAATCTCTGATTGAAATTTCCCAGTGACTGAACACTTGCAGTTGGGTATCTGATATCTGCTAAATTATGAACTTCTGCTCCTGTTTTTTTTGCCATCAGGGCACTGAAAGGGGTTTCCGGATCTTTTTTTGACCGGTTTTCACAAATAATTTTAGAGCTTTGTAAAACTTTTATTTCTCTTTACTGACACTGTTTGGGATATTCAAAAGTTACTGGGGAAAATGAACAGAAACAAAGATAAATTATTTGTTTTCATTAATGTAATTTTTTGACGAAACCCTACCTAAAAATATTACTGTAATACAGAATATTTTTCTTATTTTCTCAATAAACTTTACACTTCCTTTCTGTTTAGGTTATAGTTTCCTAATTTTTGTTATTGTGCTTAGCCTAGTGCAGGGATTATATGAGGATGTAAAATGCCATCTCTGAGGACAGATGTTGGTATGCTGAATTCTCAATGACGTTACTGAATCTGAGCCCCATCTTGATCTCTGTTTACATACAATGGCCCCACTGGATCATCTAAAGTAACAGAGATGGGGAACTGTATTACCTGAAATGTGAGGACCAGTAATGGAAAAAATCAGTGAAGATTTAATGGAGGTCTCGGTGACTCTGGGCATTTACATGGCTTGGTAGTAAAATGTACCTGATTATTTTCTATGGCATAAATGTACCATGTGTGGATCCTGAACATATAATACAAGCGTTTCAAAATGCGTAAACAATTATTTCTTTCCTATTACTCTGCTTATTTGCCTCATTAACATTAGCCATGTACTCTTCCTTCAGCTATTCTCCAGCTGTGGGTAGCTATGGATCTACTGGGAAGCCCACTGGTTGACTTACAGCCGAGTTGAATTGTCCCACTTTACTGTACCATTGCTGGTGACTGAGAAGTTGTTCTGGACAATCCGAGTTCAGTGGAAGGAATCCTGTTGCCTTCTATATCTTTTAAATCATACTTTTTAAAGTTTTGGAGGCAAAGAGATATTATTAGATCAAAATGTTCTATATCAGGTCAACATTTGCTAGCCTTTGCTGCATAATCAAGGTTGTGATTGATATATAGCTTAACCCTCCCTCTTTATAATTTTTAATCTTCTGTTATATATTAGATGTGTTCAAAGGGAAAAATCACATGCATTTTTTTGAACCACTGACTTTGATAACATTTTTTTAACTTACAAGCTGTTATTTAGCATCTGTTGTGGGAAAGAACACACACATTCCTAGATATTTTTCATGGTCTAAAGACTTTAAGATACAAGAAAGAGTGACTGTACTCATATTAATTTTTCTTTCATAATGCAAATCAAGAATGATGTGTGCTGGCTGGAGCTGAACAAATAATCAGTAGAAAATAATGTATTCTGTGAATTCTGGCTCTCTGTTTCATATTGTTCATGACTGTACCATGGCTTTTTTCTGAAATAAATTAGGTATTTGAATTATTTACTACAGTGTACATTAGGTAAATTTTTTGCTGCATGCCTCAAGATGCATGTTTGCGTATGGGACTGCAGAAGTTGCAAACTGCACAGGAAGGCAGCCATGCCTTACAACTCTGTCATTAATGCTTATTTTCTAATAGCAGCTCTGCCCAGGTTTAGACACTGCCACACAAAGCAGTGCAGCATCTAAACATTAGATAACCCAAATGGGGACAAAAACCACAGATTCAAATAAAATTATTAAAAATGTTGGACAGTTAGGTGAACAATAGCACCAGTGACAGGAGAACAGGAACAGGGTTGTGTCTAAGACAGCAAAAGGGTTGAAGGAAATAAAAATATTAAAAACCATCTACGCTGACACATTCCTGCAGCAAACGCCCTGGTGAGCTTTAAGACCCTCAGCTGGAGGGCTGTGTCACTATTCTCTGTTAAAACAGGGGCAGAGGGAGAAAAAAAGGAGGAGAATGGTAGTACATGCCTGCTATAAAATAAAATATCCATAAAAAGTATATCCTTCAGCATTAGGGTTTTCAACCCATCTTTCCCTCTCCTATGCATCCAAAGAGAAAAGGACAGAGGTTGTTTTTTTTAGGAAAGTGTCAACTGTTATGTCTTTATGGTGAAAGTGATGTCAGCTCTTTGAGTATAAAGTAAACTAGAGAGTTTTAATAGGAAAGATAATATCAGACTTACTTAAACACTGACTAAAGACTAGGGTAATGGTTGTAGAACTATTTCTGTATTTTCAGTCCTATGTAAAAAAAACCAAAAAACCTTGTAGGATAAGAAAAGTCACATTTATGTAGAAATCACTAACAGGTACTCAGTGACACAGAAACTGTCTTGCAACCTTACACCAGCCAAGTGAGCTGAGCTGAGTTGGCAGCATAAGGGAAGGTAGAATCCTGCGTAAGTGTGTGGGGGAGGCTGGCGAAGAGAAAAAGAGAAAGTGTAGGAGGAGGTGAATCTGTCATTTTGCATTTGGTATGAAAAAATATTCTATTCTGTCACTGCCTGTTTAGTACTGTAGGAAGTGTGAGGCAGGGATTATTTCTCACTGTCCATAGGCTGTGCTGAACAGCAAATAATCCTGTGTTAAGTAGACACTGATTTCCCTTTCCACTGAGAACCTGTGAACCCAAGTCATCTGTGACAAAATGAAAACCTGTTTCTTCAGGCTGACACTAGACCCTTTATATTTATTCAGCTGTAAGAATTTATCCTCATTCTTTAAAGAGGGGAAGGACCCTGGGAGCTTCTGAATTGTTAAAGCTGAGGGTCATGCTCTAAAGTCTTATGACTTTTATTATAAAGGGCATTTTTTATATTTGAAAGGGATTGACCAAAATCTTACTGGGTTAAGACACAGCTTGTATAAAGACTGCAAGGTCAACTTCTGCTCTCAGTTATGCCAGTGTAAATCTGGGATAATTTCATTACAATCAGTGGAGTCAATCCAGGAACATAATTATCCTGTTGTTTTGGGTCATGTGATGCCTATGGAAAACAATGGGAATTATGTGTATAAACAACATGAGGACTGAGTTCTGAATAGGTAACTGTTACCAGGACTGACATTTAACCTGGCAAACATAAAAGACTTATTATCAATTAGACATAGGTAAAATGTTACAGAAAAATATGTATGCATATGTACATAGCATATGTCAGAAAATCAGACACTCAGCAAAGAACTATCCAGACACATTTCCAGTTTGTTTGTTGTGTGTTTTTTTCCCACCCAAATCCTCAACTCAGAATACAGCAGAAGCTACTGAAGAGATATTTGATTTCACGTGGATGCCATGTCTAAAGTGGGAAAGTCTTTATTTAATTTTTTGTCAAAAAAAAAGTATTCTTTACTTGCCTAAAATTGTGACACTGCTCACTGGGCCCATATTTTTTTGTTTTTTAATATCACTATAGAAAAATGGGAGGAGATCATAAGCAACTGAAGTTATACTCCCAGGATTCACCAGGCAGGGAGTTGATGGAGGAGCTGGAGGACACACTACAGAATGTAAAAATACAAATAACAAAAAAAGTTCAAAATTGTGGAAAGCCAGGTCAAGCAGTCTGAGCCCAAAGTTCAGATTTGGTTACCAGAGTTTACCAGAAGGTGAGAAACACTGTCTATGTCTCTGATAGCAAACAAAGCAATGAACAATTAAATAAACAGCAGGGTGTCCAGAAGCCAACTGAAATTATTTAGTCATGTTCATAGTATTAAGCATTTTTTACCACTGCAAGTCCAAAGTGTATTTTGGAAATGGTTCCTGGCCTATGGTGGCTTCTGAACTATGTACTCAGATAGTGTTAGTTTACCAAGGCCAAAACCTTGCAGGGAATCATTCCACCAATTTAATCGTATAAACTAGCAAATTCTGATGCCTGAGCCCTGGCACCGTTTCATTTACTGGCAGAGCTGTAGTTAGTGTGTCTGAAGGAAGTTTGCTATCTCCAATATCCTTATTGGCCTCAGCTCACCTCTCTGACTTTCAAAGTGAGGAAGAGCTGATGTCTCTCACAGATATTTACCTCATGAGCTCACAGTTTTCATCTCTTGGTCCCAGGAGATCTTCACTGTACTTGCTACTCAAGATCAACTCATGAGCAGATTTCTGTGCTCCTAGGAGATAACTATCACACTCTCTAAAAGCCTGTAGTAGTTGTATTTATTATGTGGTTCATTAACATGATTCCTTCTTACAAAAATCCCAACCTTAAATGAGTAAGAATAATAAATAGTGAGAACCTGGTTCATTCTGATCTTAAGTGTATGAAGTACTATTACACAGCCAAAACATGTAAGAGAAGTGAGCAAAAGGAGAAACTTCTCCTAGCAGGGTAAGAATTAAAAAGTGCTTTATACCCTAATTCAAGCAAGTTGGTTTGATTTTACCAATCTTTAAAGAGATTCATGGTAAACATAAACTATGATTTAACAGTATACAAATAGTTACACTAGGATTTCTTAAAAATAATAATCCTTTTTTTTTTTTTTAATTTTGAAAGCAACAAAACCTATGAACTCCAATTCTCCTTTCAACTTTCACTCTCATTTCTTTTAGTTAAAATATATCCAGCAAAGCTAATAATGATTATTTTGGATTTATGATTTTGCAAACAATATTAGAATATGGCCCTCTCCCAAAAACCGTGTATGTAATATCACAAATGGACATACACTTTGCCAGGGGGTGCTTTGCAGTCCTAGATCTGTTTAAAAGTACTTATAAAGTATGAAGGAAAACAATAGTTTTTCCTCCAAATTCCTAAGACTCCATAATGAATAAGCTCTGATAAGGGACACACATGGAATCTGGAAGTTTCCATACTATGCCCAGGACCTCCACAGCTAGCAGAGGCACAAGACCAATTCAGCTTGCCCCCACCTTGAATAAAGGCACAATTCAGCTCATAAACAGATTTGTACTTGTGAACTCCACTACTATTTTACAGTATAAATACCAAGAGTCAGAGTTATCCTGTGGTGCAGCTTCTGTTGGTCTTGCTGAATCTCTATCGTCTGAAGCAGGTGTGGGAAAAGATCCCTTCTCGAACTCTTAAACCATAAAACAATTACTATTTAATAGAATTTATAGATTTTTTTTGACAGTGTTGGCCAGTTTTTGATAGGGACTAGTGATGCACCAGTGAAAGTTATATTCTCTATTTTTGCATATACCCTTGCATAGTATTAGCATTACACCATAAAAGTAAAGAATAATTTCAGTTGGAAGTGACCTCTGGAAGTATTTTGAACTAATGCCCTGCAAGGCCAACCTTGAATCTACTTTAGGTTGCTTGGAGTCTTGGCCTATAATTTCCTTCTTGTCAAGGAGATATTTAAGGGATTCAATACTTCATTGGCCTTACTCTCCATTTCTCTGGTCCATTCTTCATCAGTTTGTAAATGAGAACATGATGGGACACAGTATTGAAAACCTTACTAAAGTTGAGATAAACATCCTCTGCTCTCTCCTTGCTTACCAGGCTAGTTACCTCATCACAGAAAGCTATCAATTTGGTCAAGCAAAATTCCCCCTTTTGAATCCATGATGACTAGTTTCAGCTACATTTTAGTCCTTCATATATTTGGAAATGTTTTTCAGAATTATTTGCTCCATTTACTTTCCTTGGACTGAGGTAAAGATGATCCATTTTGTGGTCCCTAGATCATCCTTTTTGTCTTTCTAGAAGATAAGAGGGACATTTCCTTTCTTCCAGTCATCAGGAACCTCTCTGAAATGCCATGACCTTCATTACTTCTCATGAAACTCTAGAATACAGCTGTAGAAAATAGCATTTATCAGTTGCCAGTCAACAATAGAAATGTATTACTGTCCACTTCGAAGAATAAAAAAGTATCAGTACGGTCTGTGATCTCATCTTTGACAGAGATCTCTTCCACAGGGTTATTACTGGCTTGGAACTAAGTCTGGACTCATCAGTTTAAGAAAAAATGTATCCCAATTGACAAGCTTCTTCCAGCCCTGAAACATTTTCTTTAGACTGTGGACTTAGTTTAGGCTGAGTCTCACAGTTTTAAAAGATGTAGGGCAAGTCTGCTTCATTAAGTGGAGTGAGATTTTTAATGAAAGGGAGGAGTGAGATGTAGAAGTAGAAGCATCTGAGCTAGCAGAGAGCTAAGGGGTGTACTACTTTACTAAATATCAGTATCAATGCACAGCCTAAAGTCTCAGACTCTTAATAGTGTACACCACTTGGCTGTTAGCTTGCTCTGGTGTTGACTGGCTCAAGACTGCACAGAGTTTCAGAAGTGTAAAGGCAATATGTATGAACCTGAACCAGGTTTCACTCTTTATTGCAGTCATTCAGTATTTTCCCAGTAAGCTTTGCAATCTCAAAGCAATCTCAGTCATCTCCTACATTTTCTTTTATGTCACTGCAGTCAATACAACACATATCCTAAGTTTTCATGCCACCATGTTTTGGTTTCAGTGTGGGGTTTGTGATGAGAAGAATGTTGGTATTATACTAATGTTTTTAGTTATTACTGGAAGTCCAAGGACTTTGTGTTTTGCCAGCCTGCAAGTGCAATGCACTGGGTGGGGGGGGAAAGCATAGTAATTAGCAAAAACAAAAATTGACATCTGGATATGCCAATGAGATATTCCATATAATATTACGTTCAGTATATTAATGAGGGTTGACCGGGAAGCAGGGAATTTTTTTGGGGATCACTTGGTCTCGCTCTTCTGGGATTGCAGTTTCAGGTTTGGCGTTCCTTTTCTCTCCTCCAGGATTGCTGCTGGTGGGTGGTGAGCAACTGTACTGTGCATCACTAATTTATATTATACATTAATTATATATTACACATTATATATTATAATAATTATTGTCATCATTATCATTATTATAAGTTTATCATCATTATTTTAAGTTTATTGTATTACAGATATTATCAATCTACCAGTCTCCTTACCTTTACCCCTCCAATTGTCTCCCCTATTCCCTGGGTGGAGGGTAGAAAGGGGGGCTGTGTAGTGTTTGCCAGCCAAATTAAACTACTGCACCTAGAAAACACAGAAAATTCATAATTATGTTTTTGTGTAAGAAACAGCCCATGAAGTCTTGAGGGGATACTAAGAGAAGTGTTGTGGATGTGAAAAAGCTAGTTCTAAGCAATGCAGACAAGACACACAATGAACACAACGGAGTCTTGGAATCAGGGATTACTCCTGATCTCTCATTTACATGGCTAGCCAATAAAGCTATGCTGGGGACAGACTTTTTAGTAGTGTTTGTTGTGATAGGACAAGGGGTAATGGTTTTAAACTAAAAAAAGGTATACTCAGACTAGACATAAGGAAGAAATTTTTTACACTGAGGGTGGTGAAACACTGGCACAGGTCTCCCAGACTGGTGGTAGGAACCCCATTGGACTGGGCTCTGAGCAACCTGATCTAGTTGAAGATGTCCCTACTCACTGCAGGAGGAGGTTAGGTTAGATTACCTTTAAAGGTCCCTTCCAAACTGAACTGTTATATGATTCAATGATTCTATGCTTCTCATATCAAGTCTCATGTCAAGTCATGTCATATCTTGTAGGCTTATTGTTTTGGCAGCTGGAAAAAATACTGATGTAGTAGCCCATTGTTTCATTTAAGCTCCTAAATCCTGACTTTCTGGACTTCATATATGTATGTACATATGTGTGTGTATATGTATATGTACATACATGTATACATATGCAAACTCCTTCTTCTTTAGCTCACTTTAGCAGATCTATTTATATGTGTTAAACTACTGTCTGACTCACCAGTTCTATACTGTCAAATTACCTTATATTAATATTTCTAACCTTTTAATATAGTTTCCTTCTGTGGAAGCTCTCAAAATAGGAAAAGAGCCTACCATTGACTTTTTGTAATTGGGCTCCACGTAGTTCACCTCTTCACCAAATTTTGCAGGCAATTTAAAGGAACCAGTGAGCAAAGATCAGAAAGCACTAAAATTAGCACAAGACATGTTCTTTGGCAGGAGGAGCAAGCCTCTGTTTCTCAGTTGCTTGATAAGTTGTCTGGTTGTAGTTTGTAAGATCTGTATTTGATTAAAGTTTATACTATCTATCTGGGGGTTGTGTGTGGAGTCGGTCAGAAAAATTCCTGATGAAACGAAGTTTTATAGAAGTATGCTTGTTCACTGAACCTTAAGTGTTTATGTCAAAACATCTCAGGTTTGACAGATTTTCCTTCAATGAAAGGAAGGGTTCTCATTACTACAGTTATGCTGTAGGCTCCCAAGGTGGGATTTGAATGGGAGCAGATTCATTACTGTCAGGAAGATAAATATTGGTAAGAAGTAAGTCATTATGGTATTTTACTTCACAGGTAAAGGTTACAAAACATATTATACTAATAATAGTATAGTCACAACAGCCACCACAGCACTTTGACAAAGTGTAATGGCATATTGAAAAATATATTATTTTACCATTAGCAGTAGTCCAGTAGCTATAGAAAAATAACTTGAGGTAAAGTTGTAATGAACTTACTCAATTTAATTTTCATTAACAGATAAACAGAAGGGAGTCAGTAACTAACATTTTCAGGTTTAGGGAAGAACTCTCAGGAATAAAGCTTAGAACTTATAAAACTTATTACTAAATTTTATAACTCAGTGACTGAAATGTGAAGAAAAGGTCAGATATCCTTAAACACTCAGAAATTACCTTGATGTTTTATCCCAAGCAAAAGAAATAACTTCCAGAGAAAAACCTACTAATCAATGGATGAATGAATAACCTCTTCTAAAAAGAATATGAGGATTAAATAAAGAAACAATAAAGAATGAAAAACTGAACAAATAAACAAACCAACTTTATGACTCAGAAATAATTAAAAGCAAGAGATTTGGCTAAAAAGGTGAGTTAAATCTTGCCGATATTGAAATAATTTTTCAGCTGTAGAAGTACCTTAGAATGAAGAAACAAATGTTCTCCTGCTCGGGATAAGTGTTACCAAAGATAATAAAGGATTGTTAAAAAAAAAATTTTAAAAAAATTCCTCAGGTCTCAAAAATGGTGAAGAAGTTAAACATGGGGCAAAGGCCCTCATCTAATGTAAAGATGATGGAAACAATCACACCTCAGATGTGAGAAAAACCCAAAGATCTCATTATGTTCAAATAAAGGAACAAAATAAGCACCAGGATAACCTCCAGTCTCAGTGTGATGTCTCTGTAGAAAAGACAAATGACAACAGATGCATTTGATAGCTTATTTCCAGCTGAAAGAAATAATAAGCTGAAATAATTTTGCAAAGGATTAGAGAAATTTTAACTGGATTTTTTGAAAGCTTTGCTCAAGAAAGGCTAATTTAAACTGGAACAGACACGCAGCCAATAGACCAGAGACCTTCATTGGCATAGCTCACTGACATGGAAACTCAGAGAAGGTATGATTTCTGTCCACAAGGATGCTATAGAAGCAAACAGCTGGGAAGTTAAATGACTATTAAAGATAAATGGCAAACTTGGCACAAGAACAAGTAAAGACAAACTAGTCAAGCATAAATTTAGGCTGGAATTTGGAAGAAGCTTTGTAAGAACCAGAGAAGTGAAGTTATTTGACTCAATCATTCAGTAAGAGTACAGGAACAAATATCTACTCATATAGATAAATATTTAGAAAGGGATTTTGCAATGTCTACAATCTGCCTGTGCTGGAGGGGACTGGTCTTAGTATCGTGAAAGTACTCTTCTGATCTTACATTGCTGCTATTCTACTCTAGCTAACCATGCAAATTCTTGCTGTCATCTGTCTAGTTATTTCATACCACAGTTGCAAGAATAACAGATAATTTCAGATTCCTGAAAAATGCGTACTGCACACATAAACAAGCACAAACTGATTTATTCAGAAGTGTTTTGATATCTGAAAACTGGGAGTGGATCTGGATTCTGAAAGAAACTGCTATCCATGTTGGCAGCCTCATATATTAGAAAAGTAAAGATGTTTGCTGGTTGTGCATCATATCTAACTAGTTGCTCTAATAATATGATGGAGATTCATCCCTTTAGATGTCTATAATATTATCTTCCATATCTTAGTAACTCTCTCCAGGTTCACGTTACAGACAACGAAAAGGAATAGACACCTTCGGGGCTTAATTCGTTCAAACTGTATGCATGACTATATTCAGAAGTGTAGGATGAATTTCACCCTATAATTCCTCTTTTTTATAAAGAAATCTCTGATAAGCTGCACACCTCCTAAGGATACATTTATACTCATAAATTAAACACTGTCAAGGAATGTCCTGGCCTACTGGTACTCAGTGATCTAGACTCTGAAATTGTCAGAATGGTCCCTGGTATGATTTTGACCTCGGCCAGCTAGCACTCTCCCTGAAAATTCCTGGGCAGAGTTTGGGATTTAATATGGACAGGAACAGTTCCCAGTGGGCAGTTTGTCTGTTAGTGGAATTTATTGCTATGTACACAGGCTGCTCTGTGCCAGTTGGCCTCCACACCTAAGAACAGCGCTGGGTACATTTTGTTTAGTAGGATGTGTGGCTGTGTTAGATAGACACCTACCTGTAGTGTCTTCTCTTTAGGAAATCGGTGCAGTGTTGAGTGGAATAATTTTGGGAACTGCATTAATTGTGTGTACTTAAAAAACTGGTATTTCAGTGACTTCAAGCAATCTCAAGAAAACTTACCAACATGTGAATACAAGGTAGGAGCCACTGCTGAAAGGTAAGAGAATGTTATAGTTCATTGAAATGAGGCTGTACAAAAGCTGACACTCTTCAACCTTAAAATTTTGAGTTTTTTAAAATAAGTTTTAGTACATTTTAGGTTAAAATAGCTCATGCTGTTACTCTAGATTTTCTGTAGCTATGTGTTCTTTGGGTCATATAATCAGAACTACAAATTGAAACAATTTTTTCCTTACCTAGTTTTGCTGAGTCAAACATTTAGAACAGATAGCTTTAATATCTCCCTGAAAGAAAAATGGATTTGATATTCCCGATTTGATGTTCCTGAACTGCTGTCTTCATATGTCTTTGGAATCAAAAACAGAGAAAAATTTTAGTGATGTCATAAGCTCAGTCTTCTCATTTCAAACACCTGATGTCATTTTGTCTACCCATCACCACTCACTCTTAATTATTTTGAATGAATGGAGATACAAAGACATTCAAAGCTAAAGAATGCAGAAAAGGTGTAACATAATATTAATCATGAGAAGCATTTTCCCTGCACTTTGAAGAAAAGTATTTGTATTACAGTTGTGATTCCTGATGCAGAAGTCATGAATAATGACAGTTTTGACATTAATCATAGGCCTGAATGAAATTAATTTCTTTATGCTATTTTGGTGTGTGTGTTTGTGCAGCAAGGAAACTATGTGCATAGTCCTGACCAGAAGCAGGACTTAAACTGGAAAAGCTGATTTGAAGTCACCAAGATTAAGACAAATTTTATTAGGCATTGTGCAAATATGTTCAGTAAAAATGTCTGCACCAACATTTCTTCTTCAAAGATAGTTGGCAGAGAAGAGGAAAGAGAAGGAAATTATACATTTAAGATCACATATGAGTAAAAAAGAATGCAAATAAATCCCAGTTTTTCCGAGTCTCAGCACAATAATGTATTTATATATTTCTTTAGATTTCTTAAGAAATCAAAGCTACAACTGGTCTAAAGGCACAGTATTAGGATATATAGATATATAGGGTATATAATCACTACAGATCATATAGATATAACTAATTAAGTAAGGCTTTAATGATCTACTTTGGATAGTGCTACCATTCTGTCTAAAATAACATAAAGCTTTGTACAGCTGAAAAATTTACTTGAGAAATTGGGTGAAAAGTTAGGCACTTCATTCCTACTAAGTTTTGCATTGCTGTTAGTACTTGGTTTTAATAACTGAACTAGCTCAGCTACATCTGCAAAAGCTGTGATATCTGGAGTGTAGACAGACACAGAGGAAGTGTACTCTAGTTAAGAGCTTATTATATAAAAAATTCGATAATTTCTCAGTACTTCAGTTTATTAATATACGTTTTCATTTCTTCCCTTCTTCCCCCATCACAGACTGGAGAATCACTGTCAATAACAGCGTCATGCATGGTGGATTGAGTCATGCACTATGACACCTTTGTTAGGCTTTCTACAGAACTATTTATAGCCCTCATAAGTGTGTTTCCTTCTGCTGTTGTTCTGTGCTCTCAGAAAAGTAACTTACCAGCCTAATAACAGGACGATTGCTGGACACAGGCCAGCTGTGGTTTCTCTTGAGAACTTTACAACAGCCAGGATGGAAGAGGAACTCTGTTAGATTCCCCTAGTCCTGCTGCAGTCAGGAAAGCCTAAGGGCATACATCACCTCATGTGTGGCTTGTTCTGTTTGCTTTTACACTTGGCAGGCTCCTAAGACTCAGGAATGCACATCCTTGAATAAAAACTATCTATACAGTGTGAGCAATCGTTACATCTGATTAGGAAGCATGAAAAGAAACACACATGTGGTTGACTCTGGTTCTCTGATGTCTGTGGCTTTTTGCTGACAGGAAGGAAATCCTTTTTAAAACTTGTTTTTTTAAGAGTTCAAATAGATTTCAAACTATGTGAGCCAAAACTTGCTCTCAGTTACACCCATGCACTCCTATTGACTAGACCATGAGAGTGCCGGCATCTCTCCAGAGACAGCCAGCTTTGTTTTGCTTTTCTTATTCTATGTCAAACTTACAATAAAACTCTCAAACTAAGTTTCCAAACATAACTCCCCTCCACTCCCTCCTCCTCCAAGTCTGTTAAGTATGAATCCCAACTGGATGAGCTGTACAGGATTGTACACAGATGTAAGGCTCAAGGGGTTATCATGATCTTTTCTGTACAGTGGATTTGTGTTGACTGTTCTTCCTTTGGACTAGCTCTTGAGCTATTAAGTATGTCTGTATCAGGCAGGAAAGTGAAAAAGACACATCCAGGTAAGCATCTCTGCAGCATTCTATACCACTTACAAGGTGCAGAAAAGTGCTAAGGCTGTGCAACTTCAGGATCTCTGCATAATAAACTCGTCATCTCGGCAAGTACAGCACTGCAGCGTTGTAACCTTATAGCTTCTAATTCCTGAGTTGGGTTATTTTCTTCCATCACTGAAACCTCTTTGCAGTCATAGGCATGAAGTAAATGTGTCCAATATCTTGAAAATTCCTGCTATGTCTCCTCTATGGGACTTGAACAAGTTTAGGTAGAATACTGGCATGTGAGTTCGGAAGCGCAGTTCCAAAGTACACCTAAATCACTTAGGCAACTAACAAGGCCACAGATTTTCTAAAAATCAGTTTCCATAGACACTTAGACCTGGATCCATTCCATGCAAAATTAGGCACTTTATTGAGATAGCTAGGGAAGAGCTCCAAAGTCTGATTAAAATCTTTTTTGTTCTTCCGAAAGAGCTGATTTCTCTCTATTAGCTAGAGAGGAAGTGCATGGTGATTTCACTCCTGGGTCAGATGTTTCAATTAAGTGCTTAGATTTAAAGCTGAGGCCAAAGTTGGATCTGGCCCCTTTTCCTTCCTTTTCAAACTCCCTTCAAAATCCAGTTTTGGTGCTGAAAAGCTGTTACAAAAAGTTATGGCATGACCAGTGATAGATTACATCCTTTTTTACAGAACTGGAACCTCGTCCATTAAATATTCCCTAACCTGTATTTATGCAGTTGATTATTTCCCCGTAAGTAAGTCATCTTGCACTTGTCTTAGTTAGGTAGCATCCTGGGTTTTATCCAGGTTAACCTGCTTGGGAGTGTTGGTAATTTTCCATTAAACTTTTCTATAGTGTTTTAAATAACATGAACATCTGTCTTTGGTTAGAGCTAGAAATAAAACACAGATAAGAGGCCCTTTTTGTGCTAGTTTTCTGTCCATTTATTCTAGGAATTGCAACAAGTTTTCTCCATTGTGTCAAGATTTGGCATACATGAATAGTATGAAATTGCCCATTAATGTTTAGGTTCAGTAGCCATAATTACCAAGTCTGGCACTCATATAAGGTGATATGATTATAGCTAGAAGTAACTCATTCAAGGCAAGAAAGGAACCCAGATATTATGAGAAAAATATTTCATTTAGCCTTTAATTTCATCCAATTGTTACAATCAATAAATGTGATGAGTGTCTAAAAATTTGTCTCAACACAGGCAAAAAAAAAAATAATCTAATTTTACTGTGCAATCATTTAACACCTAATCTGAAACAGCTAAATTATCAGTACTTAAAGAGAACTCACTAAAGTACACTGCTTACATTACAGTCATACACTGTTATAATAGTACTGTATATATCATATACTCATCTGATATAAGCAGAAACTGCTTCCAGCACAGAAAAAAGGCAATCAGAACTGTTAACACAGAATCTGACTATCTGAGAATTTCACACATAGATCTACATTTTTGCAGGATTACTCATTCTGTCAAATATGTTTCATTAAGTACTTTAAGGAAATGTCCATTTTCACACTAAGAACATGTGAAATCCCTGGGGATTTGTCATTTTCATGTGAAAACTATTACCTTTTATAAAAAGGTCTATATTCGTTCACTTGTAAGCAGATTGCATATTTCTTCATAATTTTCTCAGTTGCACTAACAAGACTGTCTTTGCTTTAGAAGAAACCTCCCAAAGTACAAATTTTCATGAAATTATATCCATTTTGGGTTCATAATGAGATCCTAAAAGCTGTGTGATTTGAGTTGTTTTGCATGTTGCTGCAAATATTTTGCACATGATTTACCTCCTCTTACAGTAACGCCGCTACTTGATTTCTAAGGAAAGAGAAGAACAACGTATGACACACAACAGCCTGATTCCCCCTACGCCACGTTATCCACCCAAGAGCTTAGTTTGGGTACACAACGAAAGGCACTATACGCTTTGACTAGTCAGTAAGTATTTGTGACAGAGCAAGCCGATGATGCATTTCCTACCCTCACCACAATTTTACTGGCCTTGAATGACTATATAGTCCTCATTATTAACATATCATACTCTACACACTGTTGAGTCTCAGAAAGATGCTAAGCAGCTGGAAGCTTGCATCGAGTGCCAGAAGGAAAACAGGCTCCCACACACAGAGCTTAATGTAACAACAATCCTTACTTATTGGCAAGAGAGGGGGTGTGTGTGTGATGGCGGTTTCAGAAACTATAAATCTTTCTCATCTTGTGTTAAAAACGTCACTCAAGCTGAAGGCAAAGAGGTAGTTCCAGTGCCAGTCCCTGACTTCTGGGGACTTGATTTGGTGAAAGGACCACACTCTTTGCATGTCCTTTCTCTCTTTCTTCATGCTGTGCATCATTTCAGCTGTCAGATTTACACAGGAAACCTGGCTCAGCAAGGCCTGCCGTAGTTGGTGGCAAACAAGAATATGAGGGAATTAACTTCTGGCCTGCTGACAGTGGCTAAATCTGCCAAAGCAGAGCTGGGTAATTTGGTTTCTTTCTTTTGTTGATTTTGTGCCAGCCCACAAGAGAGGATTAAGCAGCTAAATTCTGCATGGAGAACTCTACCCCTTTTGCTCAAATCCTATTGTCTTGATAGAATGACAGTAGCTAGTTGTGCCAATCTTTAACATCTTGCTGGCATTTCCCCAGAACATATCAGCTTTTGGCCTCTGAAAAGAGGGATTTGTTAAAGAACTAATGTTAAAAAGAAATTTAAAAAGGACAGAAGAGGATGAGAAGCCATGGAGTAAAAGTTTTGCCTTGTATTACTTAAAGGAAAAAAGTTCTCTAATCCTGATGGAGACTCCACAATGAAACATGGGTAAGTGCCTAGCTCTCCTGTAGTTGTAGCACATTAAGAGTGCTCATTGCCTGTTATCCACAATATTTGTTTAATTCAGGAGGTATTCCCTATTGAATTCTAAGAAGCTCTGCATTCATTTCACTCATTAACTTTGGGTAGAGAACCCTACAAAATAAGGTCTTCATTTCACTATTGTTAGAGTATATTTATTTATTTATTTATTTTCCAAAAGTATCAAACCTTCTCTGAAATTCAGATAAGCTTAAGTGCTAAGGAGAGTGGGTGTCAAGGACAGTGAGGTTTTTAATTTTTCATCTTAAAGTCAACATTCTCTAAAACAACTTAAGTTCAACATGGTTCCAGACTTAGACCATCATGACAGTTGAGACCATCTCATTTAACTTCCTGTGTAGCACAAGCCTGAGTACTAAAAAATCCAATGATTCCTACCAAAGGCCTTTCAGGGAGTAGAGAAAACCTTCTAGAAAGACAGGTAGCCTCAGGATGTGGTCTTCAATGGACACAGGAGTCTTGCAACCAGGATTAGACATCTTTCTGAAGAGCTTGTATTTACTCATATCGCAGCCCAGCAATTTGTACATTTGAACACAAAGTTTGAAAAAGTGGTAAGGTACTAAGTTTAATGTAAAACTCCTATGTTTTTGCAACTTATTTTTTAAAGTACTGCACAGCTTATGAATGAAAACTCTGATATGGGAAGGAAGGAAGCCAATTATATTTTTCTTTGGACTAAGTAACTCCCATGTTAACCAAAGCCAAATACCACTGCAGTGTTTCTCCCCAAATTATTCTCAGTGTGCCTTCTACAAAACATCAAGATTTCCACAAAATTTACTCTCATTTATTTCCTTGAATGCACTCAAAAAATAAGAAAAATTATGGGGCAACTTCCAGAATAACTCTTCTACTGAATATTATACTTAAGGTGAGACTACTGTAAGCCAGAGCATTATTTTTAGAAAAGAAAGACACCAATTTGACATCTAGACAGAAAAATGTTCTTTGATTAAAGCAAACAAAAACAATTCGTAGGTCTTTAAAGTTTATATTTTCTCTATTTAATTTTCCATTCTTGTTTGATGGCACTAGTTGTTTATCAATACTAACACAAAATTTTTGATTAAGCCAAAGAAAGCATATCCAAAACTAGATTTCAGTGATTTGAAACTAACTTAACTTTCTCCATTTTATAAAAGTATATCTTATTCTGTAGTTACATATATACACATACATATATAATTCAGATTTCTAATATAAATGCTTAAGAAGTGTTCATGCAGGATTGTGAGCCATGCTTTTGCCTTTTCTTTCTTAACTGAACCCTTCAAGCCATATTTTTTTTTTTTTTGGAGAGGAGAAAGAAAGTTGCAGAAGGCTGGAGGAAGGCCATAAGTGAGGGAAACTAATGCATCACTGACAAAGTCCCAGTCCACTTAAAGACGAAATTCTTGTTCCGTCACTGTTTCTCAGAAGTTTTGGTATATATTTCCTTTCTTTTGGAAATATGTTATTTTTCAACATTAAGCAATACCAAAATCTCAGGAGATGATGCTCCAAAATGGGAAAAGATCATGGTAAACCAGACTATTGATACCATAATTAAATCGTGTTTGTGAAGATCTGAACATTCTTACCAATCTTTTTCTCTAGACTATCAACCCTCACTAGTATCTCAGGAGGATACACAGCATACTTCAGTCCTCATGACACTTTGGTACATTTTCCAGGTGTTAATCTGGGTCTGACCTCTTACTTTTATTGAAAACAATGTCTCAGGTTGAACAAAATTTGACTGAGCCAACATTGAGGTGTGAAGGATGCCTTTCTGACTATTTTTCAAAAATAATTTAACTGTTAAGTACAGAGCTTACAAACATTTTTTTAAAAACCTTTCATATATATTGATGTGAAAGTATCTTTCTTTTTAATTTCACCACTGTCAACTTTTGACTGCAATATTATATTTTTCCTTGAAAATAAGGTCATTGCTCTTAGTATATCTTCATCTGGGAAAGGTTTTGAAATTCGTGGACTGCTATTGCATTACTGGTTTAAATTATATTAGACACTATAACAATTTAAATACATAAAAAACCCCCATATGTAAGATAATATATTTCTGTATTTTCAAGGTTACTGCACACAGTCTCGTAATTTTGTACTGATTGATAGAATGTTGGGAATATTTATTAACTATATTTCAGCTAAAGGTTTTTAATTTTGATTAAAATATTCATTACAAGCCGAAGAGGTAAAAGTCTTACATAGAAAAAAGTCCTTCTGCCTCCATGTAGGAAAACTGCATTCTGGCAGGTCTATCTGCTATTATTGCAATTGTACCTTAATATTTTATGTTAAAACTTTTGGAAATTGCCTGTCGTTTTGAAAACTATATTGACCTGATCCTGCACTTGAAAATATGTAAGTGAAGTTAATTATGAAATAAATATCACAGCCTTTAGCAAGTGGGTTATCCTGACACATAATACATGTAAATCCAACAGGAATGGAAGGACTGTGTTGGAGCTATAAATTGGCAGAAGACTCAAGGACCTAATCTAGAAGTCTTGTTCTTAATCTGATAGATTCAATTTCACAGAAGCTGACCTGTCTTAAATATTGAGTAGAAGAATCAAGGCAACTGCAGCCAAGCAATAGACTGACTCCACAAGGATAGTGTGAGCATGACCAGAATTTGTGAAGTGGCCTAGAAAGGAATACTGTAAAGTAGCAGAAGATTCAGGATCCTCTATCTGGCAGATCAGTGCAAACAGTGGAAGATCTGAGAGGTCCTGGGTGTAGCGAACACCACAGGATGAAGGTAAAGAGATTTGCTTACCAGCCTCACTATCACTGAGTTGAGCATACATTCTAAGATCTAGGAACAGCTGTTGAACCGCTGTGTTGTTTTTTATGTCTTACTCTACAATGTATTTATAGTTTTGGGCCTTGCTAACCTGAGACAATTAAAAACTCAACCAAACAAGTCAAATCAACAATCTGCACCATTTTAGATCTTATTTCATTCTGAAAACATGAGGGCAAAAAATCTCAAGTCATTTGTTGCTCTTAGCTCAATCTGTTTTAGAGAAATTAGACTTTGGAAAACTTATCTTGCATATAAAAAACAAACAAACAAACAAAAAATCTGGCAACCCTACTGTGGTATATCACTTCATCAGGATATAGGTGGAAATTTGATTGCTTTGAAGAATTAAATGGACCATTAAACTATCTGTTATGGAGACATGGATAGATTGACACTCTGTAATGGCATTTGAATTACCTACTTTGCCATCTCTGGCAAATGTTTCCAATTTTTTTTTTTTCCTGACCTAGCCTTAGGCTGATAAGAAAAGATAACATGAACTTAAGAGCCGTAGCAAATTAGTTTATCATCACTACTAACACTACCCTCAAACAGTCCAGGAAGCCTTCCAGCAAGGATTAGCAGTGTAATAAAGTTGCATCTAACATTTCTTGTGTTCATTTACCTAGAATGTTTGCTGGCAATGTTGAGTTTATTTTATTAAAGGTATCTGCACAATTACCTTGAAGGAATAAAGCTTAAGCCTATTAAATTACTAAACATCCAAGTTCCATGGTGAACTTAAGAGGCTTGTTTCTGTTTTGAGGGATACGGGCATGGATTACCAGCTTCATAGATTACAAACTCACTATTGCTCATTCATGCAAACTCTGGTTTGAATAATCATGCCTAACTTCAAAACCTATCAGAAACTCCCTTTATCTGAAAATGTGAACAAGCAGCCTGTGAGAATGGTATCCAGAGGGTTTCCTGTCACAGCTGAACTGATAATATTGTAAGGAAAAGGAGCATCATCATTCTGCTCCTTCGTGGAATAATATTGTACAACAAATTATATCAACTAGATTGGGATTGCTTTTATGCAGCTATTTCATCTTTTTATTAGTCCATATCTTCTGTGATCCTCACATGGCATTTTAGACACAGTTATGTGAACACATACATACACTCATCATCTGCATTTTACAGAAGGAAAATATGAGGTGGTGTTATCAAATTACAATTTCAAGGCATTTGAAGGAAATTCCAGACATGAGACTCTTGTTTAAGCTTTGTGCTTATTTTCATTTATTTACTGCAGCTGAGCTCATAATTTATAGTATTATAAGGAAAATTTTTTGCATAAAACATTTTCTTGTTTATGTTAAAAAACTTGCTAAAGACTATTATTTTATCAAATGTAGGAACTCTGGGCTTGATCTTGGAAGAGCTGAGATTTGTACTAACTGTTGATTTCAGTTCTCAGAATTAAGCCCTATTTCAGTAGAAGCAATATATCATTAATCTTTTGCCAACTCAAATCCCAACCTCTCTTTTTCCATTCATCCTCTACCATTAACTGTCATGAAAAATCCAAAGAAAATGTTTTGTTCATTCCTTAGGGGAAACAAAAACAATTTAAAAAGTATTAATAGCCAAGTAGACATAAGTTAAAGGATTATTAGGGGAGGAACAGTGGAGCCAATAATAACATTGTAAAAAGCTGGTATCTCTGTACTATTTATGATCAGAGAGGGAAATACAGTCTGTTTCTTAGTAATTCATATTAAAACTCAATGAAGAGACACTGTTGTCCATAGAAAATGTCAAATCCTCAAGAAGAAAAAGAGATTGTCCTCTTTCCCCCTTTTTTCTGACGAAGCTGCTCTTTCAATCTAGCAGCCCTCATTTCTCAAAAAGGATAAATTTCAAGTAGGGTTCAGGTCAGATGTATAAACCATCTCTTCAATAGTCTGGTAATTCAGCTTGGATAACTCTACAATTAATACATTGTTTAACTATTTAATTCTGTTTGAGATTTTAGCCTTAACCACTACCTCAACAGAGTGCCTTCATTCTTACATAATAAAAGATAATTTTAATTATATGCTATTAGTATTTACAGTCATTTATTCAGCTGGCAAACTTCCCATTTTACCATCCTGAATACTAGGTGCCATAAAATAAACTAATATTTTCTCTGCAGATATTCCTGCTGCCTTCAACAAATACAATTATTAAGACAAAATAAGATTGAATTTTCAGCATGTAATGGGACAAAGTTTTACAAACATGCTTCTCCCTGCATTTCTCAATAGTAAGTACCAGATTCTCAAAGGTGATCCTCACAAATACTTAAATTCTGTGGTTTTAGTTTCCTCTGAAAATGCATCCAGATATGCTGCTAGATATGCACTAGTCTTGTAGCTGTGGAGTCTCCATGGAGCACTGCCCTTGAGTTCTCCATGCCTTCATCTCCATTAGCATATATTCAATTTATGAGTCAGGTCATATTGGTAAATGGAAGACTCCTTCATAAAAAATATTCAAAGGACATTTTGACAGGATTGCATCTCCATTTCCAGTTGGAAATGCTGGCATCTGAAAGTCTGGTCCATTTAGAATAATCTTTGGGAACTTCCTTTCCTTTTATGCAGGTAAATCAGGGATAATTTAAAAGTAAAATACCTTTAGAAAATGCAAGTTTGATGCTTTCATCTTTGTGACCTCATAATTAACTTTCCATTGTGAGATCTCCTCGGGTTATAGCTACTGATTAAAAGGTGAAAGGTTGAGGAGAAAGTGAAGGGCAGGGAATTACATGCTCCCTTTCCTTTTAAAGGCACTTCCTTTACAGCAGGTATGATAAATACCAACCTTTATTCATGTTACAGGTCTGAATTGGTGCCATATGATGAAGAATTCCTACACAAAGACAAGGCAGGACCTGATTAAGAGTTTAAAAAAAGTACGAACACAGATGGAGAGAGAAAACTTGAAATTGGAAGATGATAGGGACAGCTGACAGCATTATGTTTCTGATGAAGAGGGGGAAAAAATGTTTGGGGGGAAAAAAGAGCGAAAACTGTTCTTTTAGCCCCCTGACGCCCACATTTCAATCTGGAAAAAAATGAAAGCTTGTTTTGATCCAGTTCTGTATAATGCAACAGAGATGGATGAATCACATGCAGGAAGCTGTTTGACTCCTAGCACATCAAAATAAATTTCATTATTTCACTTTCCTTTGCAAAGGAAATAATCTGTAAGCTCTAGGTATGTGCATTATCTCCTTCTCAAAATCTTGTATTCTACTGAAACTCCAATGAACCTGTGTGAGAGCTTTCTTAGGTAAATTCTAAGGGTTTGAATTTAGCATTTCCTGACACCTGTGTGAAACTCCTAACAGACTCTCATTTGCTGTAACACAGCCTTAAGCAAGGATTACTGTAGAAGTTCTCCTGGCCCAAAGGTAATCTAGATTTATGAAAGCTCTGAGACTCATCCCTGCAATACAACATCTTTCCTGTTTATTTTTTTGCTGTTATCATTTATTCCACCCACCCCCGCCCCGCTTATAGTATTGTAATGCTGATAGAAGCAAAAAATTAACATTTCTGTCATGTCCTCAAGATTTTCTCCTAACTGGACAGCAAGGAGCTGGAGCAAAGGGTCTCCTCAAGACTAAACCAAAGGAGTTAATTTTAAAAAAAGAGTTAAACAAAGGAGTAAATGAACACATGGGCATCTTTTACCTTTGTGAACCTAGGTCCAGAGTCAGGGTCATCTTTATAGAATAACTCAGGAGTTATTCAAATGGTGTACAACCATGTGGTTCTAGTCAGATGGGTAAGTCTACTAAAGGATCTCAGACATGTTAAGTAATTATGTTTAAAAATAAACAAGAAAGTATTTGGGCATCTTAACAATCTGGTGACAGAAAAAAGTGAAGTAGAAGCCATCCTTCAATTATGCTGGTTAGCTTCATTCAACCTTTCAGTTGCTATCTGCTACTTATTTTCTATGGCTAAGAAAAATCGTCATGTATACAAATTTTAACCAAAATTAAATTAATTTTGACTTTACTGAAATATATTGAATCCAAAACTTTACCAAGGACTCCAGACAAATAATTGAATTGCCTGCAATGCCTGGTGCACGAAAACTCTTCAGAGATAACATTTTGGAAGAATTATTCAATTTCAAACGTTTCTTGGTTATTTTTTGTTGTTCTTTTGGTTTGGTTTGGTTTGGGTTTTTTCCAATAGTCCTCTGTCATTTCACTCGCTGCTGTTTTATACTGTGGTACTGTAATCAATAGACATGAATAAAAGAACAACCATAAAGATGATTAAAGCTATTGATTCAGAGACTGACTATGCAGCTGATGACAATATGAATAAGGCTGCAACATTAATAGCAAACAGTAGGAATTGCTAGTGGGGATATAAGACCAGTGACAAGACTGTAGCACCCACTATGAATGATAATCAAAAACCATACTTTACCACCAGTTCTGATAACATGGGAGTTACTACATCTAGGGTTTTTTTTTTTAATTTTCATCCCAGCACTGTGACATAGGTTCTTAATTTATGTCGTGTTCCTTGTATAATATTTATGCCTCAAAAGGGGTGCAACAGAGAATATCTGTGAATGGATTCAGAATCTATTGTAAAAATGAAATTATTATTTATAAATTTTGCCTTGAAGTTCTAGGCTCTAGCTTTGAGGACGTCTGGCGGCTTTACTGTAATCAGTTTGTTCTTAATTCAAACACATTTTAATTTATTTGGAAGTAATCCAATGAATTCTCCACCAGTAGCTGGTCATCTGGCCAGAGAATTAGGCACTTTCTGTCAACAGCACTTTTTTCAACCTATTTTACAATGCTGACACTCTAAATATAGAATTAATCTGATTGTTTCTCAGCATACAGTGATTGTTCTGCACCTATAGCTTGCTTTTGTGGTAAAAGAGCTTCTTGAAATCCTGTTTTCTTTCTTAGCCCTGTTCACAGTCTCACACAGTTCATGGCTGCTGTCAGGCTGGAATACCAACACTGAGTTTCCACTGCCAGGGCAGCACCACCTCACCTTTGTTGATTGACACAGAAGATGACACCAAGTGAAACAGAGGTTGTAGCTTAGGGGGAAAATGGGAATCTGAGCATTTTTGCATGCTTCTAAATAAAGACAGTAGATGTTCAAGGGCTATTGTTTCTGTTAGCAGTTATTTGTGAACATAAAGTGGGAGACAATTTTTAAAGTGTCCCTTTTTTATTTAATCAACAATTACACAATAACAGCCAACTAAATTTTTTTAAAAAATATAAATCTAAATTTTATACAAGAAAACCAAGAGACAACATAACTTTAAATTATATTATAGGTTTGCCACAGTGTTGCTTGGGAAAGGGAGAGTTAAGTTACACATGTTCTCACAGAGAGCAATGAATAGGAATTAAAGTCAGAAAATAAAGTATGTTTGTATATATATATAGGTAGATAGAAGGATAGCTATGTCAGGTTGCACAGGAACTGATTGTTGTATAAATTTGTAAAAGTTAGAAGATTTTAGATTTTCATGTAATGTCTCAATTAAACTTGCACACAAATATACACCACACTGCCTGTTACCTCAGATATGTTCTCAATGCAATTGTGCCCTTAAAATTCTCATGTAAAACTTCTCTAGTATTGTATTTAGAAGACAAAAAAGTTCACACAGCCTCTTGAAAAAAATCTTCACTGGAGTCCTAGAGTGGAGCTACAATTTTTTGAAGACAGCAATGTCTAAATAGGAGGAACAAACACTTTTTGGCATCTACCTAATTAAGTTAAAAGTTAATAAATTCCCTTGGTTGCTCCTTTCTTCAGTAAGCATGCAAAAAATGCATTGAAGCAAGGAAGTTCAAGGTTTCAGTATCTGCTGCCCTTGGTCTTTCTCAGGAATTCTTTAGCTGATTACATGCTTCTCCTTTCAACAACATAAGCTTTGTATCCCATGTTTTGTAAAGGTTCATTTCCCCAACCACCCCTCTCTAAGGCCACTCTTGGTCAGTTAAAAAAGTTAGCATCTGGATGTGAGTATTTCTACCACATACATTTAAAATGCCCAAGGGAATGAATTTTCCTTTGATTTTTTTTTTTTTTTTTTAACAAAAGTAATCTTTATAGACATCCTTGTGATCTTACAAATGTTTTTTCTTATGTACAAGATTTTAAATTCTTTCAGATTGCAGTTCTTCCTTTGTGATTTTTGCTTTATGTTCTGAACTAATATCCACTTTTCCCTTTTTGTTAGAAATGATAGTCAATGAATAATAAACATTTCATGCAACTGAAAAATAGTTACCTATAAAATGGGTTTACTCTGGCATATTTAGAATGCTGTAGTTCATATTAAGATACAAAATCTGGGTTTATCCTTGTGTCAGCTCTACACTGGTGCAAATCCATTAATTTTGATTAAATGATGCCTCATGCCTAATTTATGTCAGTCTAATTGAGGAGGATTAGGGCTTAATTATAATTATACATAATTATCCATGATTATAATAAATGCCAACATTAAGTCAAAATAGTAAGGCTAAACTGTTAAGGATCCAAACTGAAGTGATGAGTAGCAGTACTTAGAGATGTCAAGCACCTGCAATACATACTCAGGTTAGAATTAAAAGCCAGCCCTAAATGTTGCGCTTTGGAATCCCAAAATTAAATTTCAAAGTTGGTGCCAATTTTTGACTATGCAAAGACCACAAAACCATTCCTTTATTAATTTTTTGTACACTCAGAAAGTACAAAGGGTCAAATTAGGTTTGTGAAGCCCTGAAGTGGTTGGGAGTGTTTATCAAATGCAAAACTTCTAAGCTGAAGTTCCTGAACACTTTCTTAAAATTTCTTCCCATCCTTCCCTTTTGTCTGATGTGAAAAGTATTCCAAATCTCTTTCCATTTCCTCTGCTTAAGGATCATCATCTAGACTTATTGAACTTGCAAATACTTAGTTCTTCTTCTATATTTTATAGTCTCAATCGTCAATAGTGTTTCGAAAATAATAAGCCTATTCAAATGCCTAAAAGTTACTCTTGTGATTAAAAGACAGAATAGTTAATTTCTTTTAACCACTATTTTATAATATTCTAGAAATAATTAAACCCAAACCTGGCATAAAAAATAAAGATTTTTCAGAGATGCAGCTATTTGTGTTATAGTAAGAACTAAAGGACAAAGAGAAGATGAAGACATTTAAACCGGGGATGCAAGACAAGTTGATGGCATGACTGAAATCCAATGGCTCACGACCATTTTCAGAAAAATTCTTAACTTTCTTTTTTCACCACTGAGATAGGCTTTGCCCTTGGAGATTTTCTTAGAAAAGATATTTTTTATATGTAAGAATTCCTATTATTTTTATCAGTGTAAAGATCATATTTTTAGAACATCGAAAGTCCAGTTTTCAGCCTGGAACTACCACTAAGGTTTCTTTGTTCTTTGGTGGTTGATACCATTGCATCAGTTGCTTCTTCTTTAGAATTTGCTTAATATGCTATATAATCCTTGTTGATCTGAATTCTTTTTCACTTGCATCTCTTCTTCACTATATTTTAAATGTTTTCATATGATCTCCTCCCTAATATTCTGCATTGAGATATACATAAAGAAAGAAAGGTAAAATACAATTATTTCTCACAGTCTTCTTCTGAATTTGGGTACTTCCATCCCTCTCTTTCACTATTATAGTCTCTGCAGAGCTCACATTAATTAAGATATTAATCCCTAAGACTGATCCTCTGTGGCAGGAGATATCAGGAGGGTCCCACTAATCACTGGGATGATGAGTGAATATTTGAGTAAAGGATGCCCTTCATACACCACCTTGCTTTTCTTAATACAAGAAATTGTCACACAGAGTGGTTGGTGTTTGTGCTGCCTCTGTAAATTAGCCATAGCCAGGGCACATCTAATGAATGTGGTCCTCCTGGGGAAAGTCAGTCTTCTGGCTTCCTCAAAGTCCTGAATTGTAACTTAGGACCAATTCTTCTCCTAAGATCAGCACTCTCTAAGGAGAATGTAGCCATTAGCCCCATTACACTTGGGGACTGGGTATTCTTCTGTGTATGCTCTTGAACAGAAGTACTAATTCCTTACATGTGCTGCTAGTGGACAAATGGTGCTGTCTGAGATCTCAATATTTAACAGCTTCTCTGAATTTAGGGCAAGTGAACATGGAATGAACAGTCTGGGCAAGACCCATGAAAATAGCTTGTGGTGGAACTAAGCACTCAACCTTGATCTTCCAGCTGGTAGACCAATATTGGGATTACCGATGCTAATTCAAATTTTTCTTTCATTCATACTCTTGAGATATAGAATATAGTTTGAAAGAAACTAACTTTTGCACTTTGAAATTTTTTATATAAATTTACATGTTTGTCTTGTTCCAAAAACAAACGAAAAACCTCATAAAAGCTTGTGGACACATAATGACTTTTGATTCACTTATCTATAACTACTCTGCCTTTTTTTCTGACCTTTGTGATAATTTCAACCTGGAAAATGAATCTTTACATTTAAAAAATACTGAAATACAATATTATATGCATTTAATTTTAAAATTTATTTGGAGCAGGGGTTTTTTATGTCTCCATGTAGAATTTTAATTTAAATGAAAATGCTTTTTGAACAGGAATTTGTTTCCTTGGAAAATTCCAGGTCAGCTCATCTTAAATATTTTCTTAATATGTGACACTGGCATTCCTTCCATGGCCTTGGAAGCTCTATCTCCATGAAATATTTTACCTACGAAGGTCTGGTATTTCTTTTCATGTAAACACATTTGCATTTGAATGCTCTTTGGAAGGAAAAATGCTGCTGAGTTGCTGATTTTTATTTTATTTTTTTTTTTTTTTAATACTGTCATTTACTGTTACAGAGCTATATAAACAGTAATGTTTAATTTGCTACCATGGCCATTTCATAGAAAATTGTAGCTAATTTCTAGCAGTAGTGAAAAGGTTAAACTTCTAGTAAATTAGATGGATAACAAGGGAAGCCGATTAGCAAAAAGAGGAGCTCAGTCATTGACCTTACAATGCTTCTTTATCTTTTACATTCATCTCTCAGGCTCAGTCCAACACTGCAACATAAAGCCAAAGCTATGGTACAACTATTGTATTCCCAGAGGAACAGCGTATTACTTGTATATGCTTGGTTGCTTTTTTTTTGCTGTGAGCTTCTGAATCATATAAGAACAAGTTTATTCATACATTTGCCTCTTATTTAACATGCTTATTGAATGAGCAAGAATCTCCTTAAAGGATAAAAGTATTAAGATGTAGCTGACAAAGAAAGATGAAAATCTTAGTGTTATCATTTTCTAAAGAAATGGTCAAACATATTGAATGATGACAGGAAACAAGTGTAAAAAGCAAATTTTTACAGCTTCAAGGGTTGATACAGCATCATACAAGAAAAAAAATATTCTTAAACAATATGTTTTATACCAATGTGGTTTGGAAAGAGGACTTAGTACTGTGTAAGTGGGTTACTCAACTTCTTATGAGAAAGACACCTCCTGACATTTGTCCTTATTTTTCTCTTATCACCCTCATTTCTTCATATCTTTTGAATATATTGTCTTGAGAGGTGTCAGTAAAGACAGATGGATTTTGATTCTGCCACTTTGGGATAGAAAACTAGTTTTTCAATGACAAAACTATTTCACCCATCACTCTATTATACCTTTTTTTCCACCACAAAAACAAAAGTCTGCTTTGGTAGACAGAATAAAGGAACTTTTGCCACATGCTCTCTGCACTATTCAGCTATAACTTGCACTTGCTTCCCCCTTCTCAAAAGGTATTGTATAAAATTGTTATACTTATGATCTGATCCTCTCATCAACTCTGTTTATTGTGTCATTTACATTTTACTAACTGGTAGTTAACTCAGTGGAAGCTAACAAGCCATCACAGGCATAAGCTGAACGCTGTTTGCATGCAGACTTAACAGTTGTTGGTATCTTGCAGTTATTATTCTTTACATAGGAGAAAACCAAAATAAAAAAGAGCAGGAAAATAGGAATATAAGAGAATATTTTTGGGAAAACCTGAGATCAGCTTCTATTTTATAGTCTGTCTTCATGGTAGATGAACCTTTTTTGATTCTTATTCCCTTGATTTATCTCACATTAAAGTCCAGAGGGGTTTTGAGGGGTTTGGTGTTTTGTTTTGGTTTTTTTGGGGGGGAGATATGTCAAAAAAAGCCAAACTTCTAGATTTCTTCATTAACATTTTCCTTCTCATCCCTTCAGCTCTTCCACTTGGCATTCTACAATGCATAATTATTATTTAGATTTGCTCTTCAGACCATGAAAAGACCATTACTTTTTATGTATAGGATCCTATGCCTGAGTGGGGTCTCTAAGCAATGCTGTAATATTAATTAACAGTAATGAAAATCCTGATGAATATAGTGAGGCTTAGCCAGCAGGATTTGCAGTTGCCTAACATGCTAGGCCATTAATAAGCAGAATTTTCATAATAAAATTACCTCTGTTATATACCAAAGCAGAGCGTAAATATACGTCTCTACTGACGCCCTAAACTGTGAAATTGAGAATGAAAATGAATGAAATAAAAATTCTTCTTGATTGAATTGCAGTGATTTTTCAGTTCCTTTGAAGTTGCTAACAAGCTGGCTTCCTACTGTATCTGAACAACACTGGCATGAGGTGATTTCAATTTAATAATATTTGCCAAATATATGTTCTATCCAGATCTTGCACATGGTGTTCCCAGCATGCATTTGACATAACCCATGAAGACCTGGGCTAGAAATCAACACTATCTGTGTACAAAGATCAGCATCAAGTTATTTTTTTAGAAGATATCTCAATCAGCAGGGGACTCTGCTAACTTTTTTTTTTTTTTTTTACACAATGTGCCCTCATTGCCTGTGTGTTTGAATAATCATACATTTGAGTGATCCTTTCATCTCTTCCAAGGGGTTTGCAGGGACCCTCTGAACTAGGATGACAGGATTTGGAACCTGAGAGTTGGTGCTCTTTGTTTGTTATGGCCTATCATCAGTCAAATCCAGTGTGTAGGTTAATAAGGCTTAAACTTTAAGGGAACGGTGAGCACCTGATTGACAAGCCTGTGAATAAAAGTGCAGTGGGAAGCTTTGTGTTTGTGAAGTTAGTATGCACAGAAACACAAATGAAGTTTAGAATGAGTTGCAATCAGTTATATTAATGCAGGGAATCTCATTTGATGATTTAACATCTCATTCAAGACTTCAAATAAAGTTTCAATGTTTCATAGATTTCAAATAAAATTCTAATTAATTTCTGTTTTGGACAGTGGTTTAGGGTTTTGGTTTTTGTTTTGGTTTGTTTTTTTGTTTTGTGTTTTTTTTGAGATAGAAATCCAAAAGCCACCAAGAACAGAGTATAACAGTATTGAAAGTCCTGTAATAGATCAGGAAAAAAAAAATATTGTCCTGCTTAGAAGTTGAAGACAGTGTATAGTGCTTCTAGTTTTCCTAAACATGTGTCTCTGACATTTTTTATTTTTAACAAGTAATAAGCAGTGAGTTCATACTGTGCTTGAGACACTCTTTCAGGATTCTCAAAGGCTACTCTGGGAGTGTGGTACCTAAATCACAGTAACTTTCAATAGGATCCATATGCTTTTCATTTCCACTAGTGCTTTGAAAATCACAACCTCAGTTGTGTTTTTCCTTTGTGTATGATTCTAGAGTTAGTCAAAAAATTTTGAGCTAAGCTAACTTCCACCAGGAAATACATTTCCATGAAAAACAAAACATTTGTCAGGAATCTGGCAATGCTAACATATATATATATATATGAATAGACAGATAGATGAAATATATACCTATATCTATATATATAAGAAAGTCCTTTGGTTTAATTTGATAATGTTAACAGAGTATCACAGGTATAAAATAAACTTTTATATAAAGCTAAACATTAAATGTTCAATACTTAATATTTAACATTTTGATCATTCGGTATCATTGAGGTGACAATTTTGTTTTATTTTTTTTCATAATTTCTCCTGTGCAAAGGACTTGATTTTTTTGATTTGCATCACAATTGTGACAAAACAAAACAAACAAACAAACAAAAAAAACCCACCTCAACCCATGGAACAGTGTCATTCCAGGAACATCTCTTGAAAGGATATTCCTCCTGTAACTGAAAATGATTTCTATACCATTTGCAAGGAAAAATCCAATGCTCCACACATTACAGAATATAAAATTACTTTGTAAGTATGTTAAGGGGACTAGTTGGGGATTTCTTACAAAAATGATTGTCAGAAAGTGAATTTTTGTATATACTGTTTTGAAAAAATTTTCCACCAGGCAGGTTTCTCAGACCTGTAACATAATTTACTGTCAAAACCAGAAGGAAAAAATCTTCTCAGTGCATATAAAATACCAAGTTCCAGAGTAAAAAAATAAGGAACAGGTCTGATTTCAAAACCTTTCTTTGTCTTTACTCACTATATGGTGTGTGCCTAACTGCAGGGCAAATACAGAGCTACTTCCATTTAAAAAGAATGGTGTTTTCTCTATTTTTATTGAGCACTGAGCTCAAGGAAACCAATGGACAAACTGAGTGAGAAAACTTGAGCACTGCAGCTGTTGTGGATAATATTTTCTCGCATGTGTTGTCGCATGTTCTGGGTCAGGGAAGCAGAGGCAGAGGACAACAGGTTGTTTTTGCCTCTGATATGATTGGAGAGTCCATTCAATTCAGTATCTCTGTAAAGTCATCGATTTCATCCTGCATTGCAGAGACGTGAGCACCAACTTGCTGAATTTCTGTAAGAGATCATTTTAAATAATGATTTGGGTCAAGCTCTGTGTTTGTGCTGTGAAGTGCATGTGCATCCATTTCTATCCAGGACATGTTAAACAGAAATAAAGCAACATTCATAAATAATAAAGCAACTGGAACAGACTGGCCAGAGAGGTTATGGAGTCTCTTTCTCTGGAGATGTTCAAAACCCACCTGGATATAGTCTTATGAGACTTGCTCTAGGTGAACCTGCTCTGGCAGAGGGATTGGACCAGAGGTCCTTTCCAACCCCTACTATTCTGTAAATCTATGACTAATTTTGAATTTAAGACACCCCCCCTGAGGCTTACTTTGAACAGATTGCATGAAGACCGTCCAATCCAGAATATTACACAGCTCGGTTAAAGCATTTTTCTGTAATGTTGACATTATGGATTCAGACTTCAGAAGAGGACGGAGTTGTTCACTTATTGAACAAGTATTCTAAGCAGTTTGACTTTAGGGAAAGGGTTAAGGAAACACTGATTAGATATATGGTGGTATTGGACTCTGCTAACATGAAGTCCTCCATCCCGCTGTTTGGAATCAGTCATTTGAACCAGAGATTGGTTGTGCTGTGGAGTCAGGCAATTAGTTTTCCTGGAGGGACTTTCTCATGCAAGGCTTTTTAGGAGAGAAAGCTTCTCATTTCAGTAGGGTAGAGATCAACTTTTGCAATGAACCACTTAACATTTTATATATGAAATGCAAAGAAAAATTAACTAGGCTCCTTGTATATGTCTAAAGCTACAAAGCTGTGTTCATGCTCCTCCTTAGAATCACAAAAATGTTATGCAAAGCTTGGGCTGTCACCTTGTCTCTTGGCTACCTTTTTAATGAGAAATGCTTGATCACACACTTCTGAGCAGAAGGGAATTCCACATTTTCTTTCTGAGTGAACACAGGCACATAATTTTCAACTCTATTCCGGAGCTTCATCAATATGGAGTGACAGAACCTCAGACATGACCCTGCTTCTAGAATTTAATCTAATGCTGCCTCCAGCTCCATTCTACATGTAGGACATTTGTTGATTTTACATGTGTGCCTTATTCTCTCCATTGCATATAATGTTTTGCCTTAGACAGTCTAATCTGAATCTTCCTACTAGCCAGTGAATCTTCCTACTAGCCAGTGTCGAGTGTCAGGTGCTTACTACTGAAGATGGCACAGAATTATTCAACAGTCCTCACACTGGCCAAAATCAGCTTCTGGTCACCTCCCATATGAACATTTGAGTTGCACTTGATCCACTTGAAAAGCATGTGATTTGACATCCACAGTTTCTTCTTCCAGTCCTGCTTCCCAATACCTCACTATGTTTTAGAACAAACCACCCAAGGTAACAACAGTTTCTGGTAAAAATGGTGCAAAAAAATTTCATCTTTTTCTTATTTGGGAAATGAGACCACATCATTGCCATCGTTTCTTCCTTTAATATCTATAAATGAAAAGAAGACTCTTGGGGCTGTGAGATACTTAAAATTTATTATATTACATTTCTTTTAATCCATGGGATTAGTCTGGGGCATTCCTCTCACCCTAAATTGGCAGAGGCTAGGTTATCTGCCCAAATGCTGGCACCTGTGCTCGAGAGTCAGTGTCTTTGATTCATGAAGCTTTGGCTTTGATACAAGCATCCCGTTACCTCTTGCACTGGGGATCTGGCACAACCCCTGTTGGTACTTCCATGAGGACATACAATGTTCCAAGCCTCCCCCACTGAGTAGACAATTCCTTGGCGAGGCAGGCTTTCCAAACACATTGTTTCAAAGAAATGAATCACTCATTCGTGAAAAATGAAAAAAAAAGAGCACAAATACCATCAAAGCAAATTCAGGGGTTTGCCGCCCACATCACTGACATCATGCTGCCAGCTAGAGAGCACTGAATAGGACTCCTTACAGAGTCCATCAATGCCACTCTTTAAATGGCAATTGCCTGAAGGGGCTGCTGGTTTGTGATATGAGGTACTTCTTCCTTAGCAGGAGAAAGGCAGCAGAGTCTGGGATTTCAGTGCAAGTCCCCTCAAATGGCAACAAAACACACAGTCGCTTGGCTTGCCAGGATGTCTCTGTTTCAAAGGGCTCTGCTCTGGTTTTGGAAGGCAATTAGCTTATACTAGGATGATTTTTTTTTTTTTTTTTAAAAGGAAAAGACCTGTCTGATCATCAGAAAGAACTTCCCTTATTAAACTGGAGATTAGTTGGATAAGAGAATCAATGAGGGCTTCTTATCATTTATGGACCAATTAAAACAGACCCAAGTGAGGTCTGTCCAAGCTAATCCCAGAGCTGGTGTGCTGGGGCGTGTGATACATGGATGCACTGAGCTGCCTGGACCTGAGCCAGTTCACATCTGATGCACTGTTCCCACATCAGACAGTGCTGTTCCCAAGCTAATAAGCCCTGCCAAGAAAAGACAGTGACAGTTCACCGTGGCACAGTGCTGTGTTACATGTATAGTCTGGACTTAATAGGATGAGTTTCCACTACTTGTAGGATTTCTACCACAGGTCCTTTTTATGGCATAGACAATTTTTCAGTAATTCTGTACATCAAAGTCTTTCACATCTCTGCATATGTTTTTAGATGCTCTTCTGTCCCATAACATTGCCTTTCCATTGCTTTTCCTGTGATACTCTGTCTTTTTTTTTTTTTTTTTTTATTTTTTTTTTTCTCAGACAAATGACTCAAGTTTGCCTGTGATAGTCCTTGTTTCTGGAACATCTCCTATTTTTTTTTTTTCATAGAGAGTTGCTTCTCTACACATCTGCTGTGATGCTTGTGAAATTTCAACCAAAATAGTTGTAATAAAAGAACAAAAAGTGAAGCAGCAAAGGTTAAGAATTTGTAGTATTTTCATTAAGTGTGTGTCACTTCAGCTTCAGTTTCTACTTGCCTCTGATTACATCTGCACATTAGCTACTCTATAATTTTAAAGCAAGCCACACTTACCCTGATGTATAGTCGTAGAATCACAGAATAGCAGGATGGTTTAGTTAGAAGGGACCTTAAAGATCACCTACTTCCAACTGCCCTGCCAGCAGCATGGACACCTTCCACTACACCAGGTTTCTCAAAGCCTCATCCAACCTTGCCTTGAACACTTCCGGGGAGGGAGCAGCCACAGCTTCTCTGGGCAACCTGTTCCAGCGTCTGGCCACCCTCACAGGAAAGAATTTCTTCATAATAATGCACAAAACAAGGGGACATTGACCCACCTGGGGATTTGGGGCACTACAGCAATTAAAAAACCTAAAAAACAGAAATTGAGACTGTCAGAAATGAAGTTTTGCTGACCCAGAGTAGATGGATAAAATGATCAGTTATGTCTTTCCTTCCTGTAATGTCTGTCAGACAGTTCAAATTTATAATCAGCATAGGAAAATGGTTGCATATCATAACCATATGGCACTGAGAATACACATTATTGTACAGTAGCACTGCACTAACTTAAAGTCTGTCACCACTTCCATTATGGGCCTCTGTTTCCAGCAATAAGAAACTTTCACACAAGCACTTATCCCAAGCTGAACGTGATGTCTGCCAATACAGGTCTTGTATCTATACATGCTTTATACAGTATTTTATTCAAATAACTTTACTATTTTTTTTCATAACATAGGTTAAAAAAGGTTTCCGTTTTCTCCCTCATTGTTCAAAATTCATTTTATTTAAGACAACAAAACTCCATGGTTTTGGAAATGTTTAAGCATATTCTATCTGTTATGGGCCACTTTTCTGACTGAAACCAGTCATTTTTACAAGGATATATAGAGATAGGATGAGGGGTAATGGCTTTAAACTGGAAGAGGAAAGATTTAGATTTCATAATAGGAAGAAATTCCTTACTGTGAGGGTGGTGGAACACTGGAACAGGTTGGCCAGGGAAGTTATGGCTGCCCCCTCCTTGAAAGTGTTCCAGGCCAAGTTGGATGAGTCTTTGAACAACCTGATCTAGTGGAAGGTGTCCCTGCTCACAGCAAGGCAGTTGGAACTGGATGATCTTTAAGGTCCCTTCCAACCCAAACCATTCTATGATTCTATGATTAAGTATCTAGTGAATTTAAAAGCTATTCTATAACTATGTGTATATATGTACAGTTATATTTACATTGAAAAAAAACCAACAAAAATGGAGCCATATCTATTTCTATGGGAACTCAAAGTTTTCATGGAGTTATTCTACATAAGGCTGGTCAGACTACTTGATCCTGTCACAAGAAAGAAAATACTTTTTATTCTCCACCTGCATCAAAGTCTGTGTCCTTTTTTGCACCTGTCTGAGCTTTTCCAATCAGCAGAACTGGTATATTTCCATCAAACTAGAAGCACCTTTCTGGCACAGTAAATTTAGGGAAAAATTTGCAGTGAAGCCACAAAGGTCCCACAATCCATCATAGACGTTATGCACAGTACAGAGGTGGCATGTCCTGTGGAAAAGGGCTTCTCTGATTTCTGTGTTAGATAATCTCTCCGTGACTGAGGTAAGCATATCCCAACCTCTGCATGCTCACAGGTTCACTGCTGATGTGAGAGTAGCCATCACTCAGAAAGGTCATGTCAAGGATAAATTAGCCCCAAATTAATGAAGAATTTATAGAAATATTTATTCTGCAAGTTCAGGGGTCCAAAACCTCTTTTGATTCCCAGAGACACAAAGGCAGCTACAGCTGAACCCAAGGGAGCTGTACACGCACCTCCCCAGAAAGCATCAGGAGGAGGAAGGTGTTCAGCCCTAAGCCCATCTCATAGAATCATAGAATGGTATGGGTTGCAAGGGGCCAGATCTCATGGAAAGGGCTTGTTGTTCTCATGGGAGAGGACTATTCCTTTTTTTCTGCCCCAGAATAGTCTGAGAAGTGGTCAAAGCAGTGTCTAGAAAAGAATAAGAAGGAGGTCTCTCTGACCATCCCCCTCACTGTTCTCCCAGCCTCCAGCTGCTTTCAGCTCAGCATTCTCCTAAACTGGATGTGGTTTTTTACGTACTCATTAATTTTCAATGGATTTTAGTTCCATGAAGTTACAGAGTCTCTCCTTTAATCCATGCAAGATTTTAATATCCACTGCCATTCCTTTGCTGTGGAATACAGCATGTTTTTGTTAGTAGTTAGTATAAGTGGATGCTGGCCCGTGACTTCAATGTGCCTCAGCAATGCAAACAACAACAATAATGGTATTACTTGGCAATAATTTTCAATGTCCCTGAGATTATTTGTTCTGATGGCCAGGGTCATTTTCCTCTCAGTCAAAACTTTATCCCCATGAGGCAGCTGCCTGATTCTTAGTGACGTGGTTGGTTTTTTTTGGTTTTTTTTCCACACACGCATAAAAAAAAAACAAAAAACAAAACAACACATAAAACTGGAGTATCTTTCTCATCATAGCACACAGGGGAATTGTCCATATGACCCCAAGCCTATGTAGAGATACCTGTGGGCTATATCCTCATGAGCCCATAAAGCAGATCAATAGGAGTGAATCTGTAGGAGAGAAACATTTATTGCTGAAGCCCTACATCCAGACCCTGCAGCACTCGGGAAAGGGAGGGAGGGAGGGAGGGATCCTGTTCCTGACTCACCTTGGAGCTGCAGTTCACTGGGTGAGCTGCTGGAGCACATCTACCCATTTACTGTCATCCAGCACCTGCTCTTCAAGACTATTCCGAAATGCAGAGCAAGGCAAAGAAAACACAACTGTGTTGTTGACCATCCTGATGAAACAGAAGAGTCAAGAAGCAGGAGAGTTTAGCATAGCCGGTAATGGAGAAACACACAGAGATAACTGTTTCACTGAACTGTTTTCACTGAAAGACCCACTCTTACATCATCACAACTCTGGGATTTCAATGTATCAGGAACTAAATTCTACGCTTCCTTTTACCTCAGCTGAACGCTTCCCTGCCGTGCAGTTGTGATGGTTTAATCTCTCCTTCTGTTTCGCTTTAAAAAGGTGAATCAAACAGCATAAGTTATCAAAGACGCAAACCTGACCCCCTGCGACTATATTACAATGTAGCACCACCTTCTGGCTGTGGAGAAACTCTTAGTGGCTACTTTACCTTTTCCCATTTTAATGGGCATCTGTTTCTTAATTCCTTTGTTGCAATTTAAAATGAAAATATGGTGATTAGTTTTCACGGCTGCAGCTATTATAGCTATAGATGTTTTTAACAGCAGCTGCTATTTTTCAAATAGAGGGGAGATTTCTAACATGAAGCAGTTGGAATTGTGTATCTCAGCCTCTATTGAAGCAGCAATGTGTATGTTCATTTTTTATGATCCGTAATCACATGCTGATCCTGGGAAACATGCCACAAGGGCCCACATATGTAAGTAGTGGCAGCTGAAAGTGCATAATTCATGAGGGAAACATCAGGATCGGAGGAAATGGCATAAATAGCTGATTGACTTGACACATCTTATATTTTTTCCCGGATTTATTTCCTTTTAAAGATGTGAGTTGCTTTTTAAAAAAGAAATGTGTAGACTGCCAAGTCATAAGGTTCTCTAGGTCACTTACTTGTTTCTCTGAAAGCAAAGGCATTCTTGTGTTTTCATTCTGATTTAATTAGAATGGCTTTTTTACAGTATGTGGTCTTTGTTCTTCCACGTCTCTACTCTTCCACAGTTTTATTCAACCCTATTGTATGTCCATTTTGAAGCAGAAAGGGCAGTCGAAACAACTTCATCTCAGAAGGAAATCCTATAAATACCGTAATTGCTGTGGAGTTTAATCTGGTTTCTTAACCTTTAATTCAGTTTGGATAGGTCTTAGGGTACAAAAGAAACAAATCGGCTATTTCAGCTAAAGGCTTCGCTTGGCACAAATCTGGACAGGGCTTAACGATAAAAGAAATATTTTAAATGGAGAGACATTAGATGCTGCCCAAATTTCAGCTGGAAGAAAGAAAGAAACCTCACAATTATAAAGGCAAATTTAGTCACATCCAGTCTCTAAGTACATTTTGTAGAAATATCACAACAATGTTCTCAGGGTATTTCTACTGGAAATAATGTGAGAAAGAACATTCTCACATTACTTCCAGTCAAAATGCCATAAAAATCCACAGCTGATAGCAAGCATTCTCATAGCATGTTAACAGGAAAGACCTCAAGAAAACATTTTCTCATGACATTTCCTCTGGAAGAGGGTGGAGCTGGAGAGCACTGCCCTACTCTACTCCCACCAGCATGGGAACGTCTCAAGGGTGAGCTCTCCAGTAAGAGCTGCAGGAGAGGGATCACAGAGGACATGGAGAGGCAGGAAATATGATGGGGTTTCCTTCACAATGAGAGCAGTTGCAAGGGAGGAAAGACTCCTCCATCCAAAAGAAAGAGCTAGAAGGAAGGTCACAGATAATTCATAGCTCAGAGTAACTCAAGGATGAAATTATTTATACATAAGTATTCTCAGTATAATACTCATCATTAAAGTGTGTACATGAGATGGAAAGAAAGAGGGGAAAGAAAGACACTTTGATTTGTAGTATTTTAAAAAAAGATTTTATGTGCAGACTCTCTGTGGGGTTTTTGTCCTGATAAATTTGAATGTGGAATCAAGTCCTCTGCACAAAGTCACACTGACCATCTGAAATAAATGAAGTCTCAGCATGCTCAGAGAAGAGAAAGAGCCATGATCCTTGTTAAGGCAATGGGATCAAGTCATAGAACACCCAAGCTAACTTGTCTGCTCCCATTTGCCCTTCTGACACCACTCTGGGCAGAGGACTAAATCCTCTGTTCCCGCTTCCAGGAGTCCCCTAGTTCTCTGGGGATTTACAAAGTCAGTGATCTTCATTTCCAATTTCTCTGAGAGGTATTTCAGTGAGCAACACAGGCAGCAATCATTCCAGCTTCTTTCTACCACCTCCCTATTGTACTTCAGCTGCCAGATGGAAGCAATGACCCCGAGAAAGAGCAGGACAGCTTGGTCTTTTTGAACTCTTCAGTCTATTTCCTGAGATTCACCTGTTAGACATATACGAACAGAAAAGGTTTCTTCCCCTGAAGGGTCGTGGATGGGGGAATCCTATGTAAATAAATACAAGAACAATGTCATCAACTAAAAATAAGGATTCCCCCTTTCTTCATAGCCACAAGCATATGTCTCCATCCTAGGGTAAATTGCTTGTTCTTCTACTTTTATCTATCTTACTGAGAGGATAAGTTTATCACTGTACCTGGAGGATTGGATAAAATGTCAGATGAATGTAACCCTTTCTGAATAATTTTCACAAAGATCACACTTTTTGCCAGGGTTAAGTGCAACTGTGGAACAGCTAAAACGCTTCCTACATAGTTTCTAATGCCACAAGGTACTTTCAGCTATCTAAACATCAATCAAACTGTTTTCAGTTTATAGCTTCTCTCAGCTTCCAAAATCTATGATCTGATTGACATGGCTACTCCTCCTGGGTTTGGCATTCCATTACCTCTCTTACAGCAAGACAAATGCTTTTTTCATTTCTGCTTTCATTTCTCCTGTCCTACAGATTTTTCCTACGCTTAATACTAAGCTGACTCTTTTATAGACCACAGAAAAAAGAGACACCGCTCTGTGAATTTTCTCTAGCCATGTCTTAAATCACATGTCCAGAATCAGTGCATCAAAGGTTCTTTTTTTAATTCAAGCTTTTCCATAGTTTCCCTAAATTGTTTTTCTTCTTTCTTGCTTCATTTTTCTTAAACCAATGTGTGTGCAGGGTAGAGGGCAGTGTCTGTTGCCTAGATGTGGGGTGTGGAGGTAAAAATGCTCTGCCTTTAGCAAGTCCATGCTGCTCTTACACAGGAGCAGAACAGGCTGAGCTGGCTGAAGACTGACCCCTGCAAGTCTGAGACCTGGTCACTGAGGTTGTACAGTATGGGGTAGGAAGGCATCATATACTTATTTTCTTACCCTGCTAGATAGTTCCTACATGTTTTAAGTCAATAGGAAAATAACTTTCTGACTTAAAATTCTCCTCATGTACCAAGACAGTAGATACATCTACTCAAGTATCCCAACTCTGACATTAGCCACTGATATGTCCTTCAGATGAAAATAAGGAGCTCCCATAGTTGACAGATGCAGATGATCTGCTCTGAGTAAAATCTTAACCTAATGCCTAAGATTAAAGATTGATTGAAATAAAGCAGGAAGAAAAGGAACTCCATGAACTAGATGGACCACTTTTCTGTATGAAAAAACCTTTAGGATGGAAAATGAAAGTTTTATCCATGCTATACATATACTGACATATGTACATATATCAAACAATAGCTGTACTGATATAATACACTGTTTTTATTATGAAAACACATAACAATGATAATATAAAATGTTAGTACATAATATATACGCATTGTATAAATTTTCAGATTTGAATTACCTTATAAGTCATTTGTTCAGGTTGCAGAAAAAAAGAAAATTCAATATAAAAACTAGCAAATGTGTTTAACAGTCAACAGACCAACTCTTTAAGACTGAAATGTGTGGCATTTAGAGCTCTTAAAAACACAGAATTTCTACATACCTAATGGATTCACCCATAGACATGTAACTGGTAACCACATCACTACTGGAAATTACAATTCTTTGTTTTAATATTTCAGATGTTCAACTGCTAAACATTGTTGGGCAGTCGAAGTTCTTTTAGGAATAACGGTATTCCACTTATTTGCTGCATAAACAAAATTAAAATGAGAGCAGAAGTTCATCATGTTAATACTATGTATAGGATGAGGCAGTTCCTGACTACTTAAATTTACAGTTTAGTCTGTAAATAGTGACTGCTAAATGAAACTGCACTGCCCTAGTTTTACAGATGGGAAAAAAAAAAAAAAAGACAAAACATAGAGGTGAGGTGTCTTATTAAATGTAATGGAGATTCAGAATTCTGGAGTTTGTCTGGCAGAGCAGTAGGCCAAGAGTAGTCCAAGTTTCTTTCAGTGTGTGTGACTTAATTAAAAAATGTATGTTGGAATAGACATGGTATTTAATGACCTGAAGTGTTCTTTATTTTAAAGTATTTGAATCCTCAGCAAAATTGTATAAATAAACAAACAAACAAAAAAACCCTTTCCTGAATTGTATCTCTGATTTAGGTGCTGTTTTCATACTCACATGTTCAGGTATGAACAAACTAATAGGAATCTCTCTCTTTGCGAAAAGAGTACAGGAGCAAAATCTTTCCTAAGGTTTCCAAACTGCCTTTTGAACTCTGTTTGTTTATTTGCTTGTTTATTTTAAGTAAAACTCCTTACAATTCCATGCTTTTTTTCCTGCTACATGAAGTGACAGATTTCAAATTTTAAAAAGGGAGGAAGCCATTCCTGACAGTTTTCTACCTATGAAGTAGCAGCTAGTGTGTCAGTTATACACTGCTTGGGGCACAGTTCGTCCATTTATAATTAGAGCTTGTTTTGTACAGAATGAAGTGGTGGTAGACAATAAAAGTAGATGTGTATACAGACATGGGTATATATCTCCTCTAGAGTGTTTCAACACAAAGTTCTCTGCCTTTGTAGTAAGGGAATAAATCCCTTGACTTTTCAAGAATCTCATTTGGCTTTAAGGGGGCTTTGGTAGTATGCTATCTGCATGGACTTTTAGGGATGGGGTCCTAAAATTATCTGCAAGGTGTCTAAGAAACTCCCACATAAATTTAAAAGGCTGATATCACTCCCATTTAATTCCCCCATATGTCATTAAAGGGAAACCACTTCCAGAAATGCCATTACTAAAATATGAATCCAGTAACACTTGATCAAATAATTCTCCTTCATTAAATGGATGAGATAAAAAAAGAACATTTATGAGTTCAACATAATCATATTAATAAGAAATAGAAAGACAGGAGGAAGCTGTTTGGAATTTAAACCAAAGTTATTGAATACTGTTTCTTCAGTATCTGATGAGCTCTGATTAACAGTATAAAATTGTCAAATGAAAAAAATCCTGCTAGAAATGGTGACTGCAGGCTTAGTGATGAATGTCTCAAGAGTATCCTGTCTCCATCTTTCCAGGCATAGCAGAGCTGTGAACTGTGTAGTCAGTGATGTGTCTGATGGGGAATTCTTTACCCCTTGTTTAATTAACCGGTTCATCTAGCCACACTATTTAATATTTCAATTGCTGCTCTTCATGTCTTTCTTTTGTGGTCACTAAAAAACTTTTGTACAACATCCTATGTCCCTTTCCTTTTGGATTCATTACTGTAGTGAGGCTAATTCTTCATGAAATTTCTGACAAGTCTAAATTTTAATTCACCCATTACCTCACTGACAGCAGAAGGACAGATCATGGGAACATTTTCTCAGCAGTGTGCAGGCAGGGTCTGTATCCTGGCAGTGCAGATAGCTTGTCAGGATGAGGTTGCTCTGACAAGATTAATGCAAGCTCATGTTGCTGAGCAACCTTAATGAAGTTAAGGATAATCAACCCACCACTTGCACAGATCTCTGGACTTGTACTTCCCCATGTGTTTTCTGTCATCCAAATCCTACACTGTATGAAGGTACCTGAATTAGCCCAGGAATGTGACATAAAGGAGCCAACAGAGAAAGTTGGAGAAACTGATTAAAGGATTTAAGATTTCAAAGGCCATGATCCATCTGGATTGGTTGTTGAAGAGGGTGAGGGTGTCCAGAGATGGCAAAAGAAGGATCCCCGACCCTCTGACCCTTTAGTGAAAAGAAAGGATGAGAAGGCAAACGTTACGTTCATTTGTTTATTTTTCTTTGTGTGATTTGGACAAGGGGAAGGGAATAAAGCTCTCTGGGTGGTCCTGAAGCTAGTTTCCTCATGAAACTGGAAGAAGGTTCTTCTTTTAAGCATAGTTGTGAATGGGGGTGGAGGGAAAGATTAGAAAATCAAGTTTTTCTGTCTTTGTAAAATAAACACTTTCCTCTATGTTTCTTCCTGAATGCTCCGTGGTTCTGGTAAAATATCTTCAGATAATTCAGGAATTAGCTTGCTGGTAAAAGCTCCCCTTTCCATATTTGTCAAGGTTCAGAGACCTATCACTGAAAAACACAGAAGAGCTGTAGTTGTTGGCCTTTCATCTTTTTGCCCAGGTATGCTTGTTGTGCAGTGACCCAATACAATCTCAGTCCTCCTAAAAATGGGGTTTTATTGACTAACAACAACAACAAATGTATAGGATTAATTTCCCCTTCCTGAGAATTTTTTTTCCATTTACGAAATTACTGCAGCATGCCTGTGCCTCACTCACCAGAGAGGCAGCAGTGCCTCTGCAGTGTCCCACTCCTGCCCAGTGTCCCTTCCAGACACACCCAAGCTCTCCTTTTTCATTATTCCCTCCATTCCAGAACTCTCAGGTACATAAGTTGTTTCTTGAATAGAAGTGGGTCAGCATCTTCCCTGGCACAAGCACTGCTGGGAATGTGGCATTCCAGGGGGACAAGGCCAGCCTGGTGAACACACTATACACAGTCTCATGCAGAAAGGTGAGGATGAATGTCTAAGTCCCACAAGTGAAGGCAGTAACTGCATATGTTAATGAGGTCAGCAAGGAACAAATGGGGCATGTTCATCCCTGCAATTACTCAGTGAGTGCCCTGTAGGATATAAATGCTGCAGAGCCCAACTCAGACCTGGCAGATTTTCAAGGGCAAAGATATTCCCCTTGTATGTGATTCGTTAAACCTGTGGGAAAATAGCCATGTGAATTAATACTTTGATTCCCAGGGGTTCTTGCTGTAAATATTCAGGCTCTTTGAGGAGGAGGTTTTGGTCCAAATGTAGATGTGTGATAGATACAATGGCATGTTTCCTTAGGAAACTGAGTTCTGCCATTTCAAGAAGACAGCCAAGTGGCCTCACAGATTCCACTTCTTCTTGGGCTTAGGCTTCTCATGCTAAACACTGGGAAAACAAATCATTCTGCATAGCTTCATCTCTCAAAGCTTTTGGTGTGGGAAACCATTATACATCATGAATTCTTTTTTGTATATGTGCATATTATGCATCCTGGCACTCAGTGTTTGTAGTGTGACACAGAACTTTTTGTAGTGAAATGTGCTTGTTGAGATTTAAACCTTGAAATTTGATTACTTTTTCTGGAGTGTCTTTCAAAAACAATTTGGGATTATACAGACTTCAGAACACTCATCGTATGCTATGGCAACAGTAGTCTCAGGCACATGCAGAAACATTCATCATTTCTTTAATCCCATGTAAATCCACTGACTTTAGTAAAATATCACCAGTTTACAGGAAGAACAATTTTGACCAGCTGTGTTAAAAGGCTTGCAAAATGGCAAGCAAATAATTTCATGAAGAGCCATTGTGCTTGCAGTTGTATAAACACGTGATGTCTATAAATCACTATATGTTATACAGCAAAAATCTTGAGCATATAGATCATTATGACACTCTGTGAAACAGCATAACCACTGTTGTTGTCTTGGTAGATGAGTCAGTGTTGAGTTGTTCATTCCCTCCTGCTGCTGGATAAAATCTTTTCCCAGGAATATAAATATCACATGTCTATGTGTGAAGATTATGAAATTCAAAAATTTGTGAGTTACTCTATTTGACATGAAAGAAAGATTTTGAAATGCATCCGTAAACCATAAAGAACTTTAGCACTGCTTTTTAATGAAATCAACGAAGTTGTTTCATAGGAAAATCAAGGTAAATCTTTCATATTTCTTCCTCTTTGAGTAACAGAAACCATGCATCTTGTTTAAGGTTAGGTAGTATGTCAACAGTAGAGCTGAGAAGGCAGTGCAGGTCTCACTGTTTCCAGTCACTTCAATAATCAAGAGAGGGCAGCCTGTTGCACAGTGTTGCATAAAAACTGAGAACACATTTATGAGTTCTGTTTAATTGCAATTCAGATGAGTCATGGACACTTGGTCCTCAATTCCTAATTCTGGAAGTAAAAATAAACACTTATTTGAAGCCACTCTTTACAAGTAGCCTCAAACATAGTAACCATAGCTAATTGTAAAATGACTCTTTTATTTATTGACAGTTTGCATAGTTCAGAGAAGAATTACTGGTATCACAGACCTTTTAACCAGAAACAAGCATGCTCAAGGAAGACAGCTGTTTTCAGAGTGTCAGCTGGGAAAAATGCCCCAGCCACTCTTATTTGATGAACAAACATACTTTCTTGATTGTCTACACTCATATCCATCTGTCGGGATGGCATGATGCCCAGGCAGAAGCTGGCCAAAACTTTTGCCTGGGGCATTGACATTGAGCAACAATAGGTTTAGATGGGCAGTATGTGTAACACTGCATATAAAATGTCTTAAGCTTCTTTTTTGTGCCAAGCATGGCACAGGAGCTTGGAAACAAATGTCTCCTCATATATCATTTGACATTACCGAGTCCCCAAAAGCAAATAGTACCTAAAAAATCCGTGTTCTGGGGTCACCACTACATCAGATATACAAGTTGGTATCGGACTTAAAGTGATTACCTGGTTAGAGAATAATATCACAGATGATGCACACTGTGTGACAAGATGGTTATAGCCACTACTTGTGAGGACAAATGCTAACTACACAGCAGGGAAATCTACTTTAGAAGCACTGAGCCAGATGCTATCTAGGGCAAATGGTCTTCATTTCCTGGAAAATGTGCAGTCTACGAAAGGATCAGAACCTGGTTAGTCAGCAGCTGAAAGGATGTGCAGAGAGACAGTAGCATGTGAAATTTTTTAAAAGGCCACATTTGCATGAGAAATAATTAGAAGACAAAAGGAGAAGAGAACTTGTCACATTGCATAGATAATCTTTGTAGATAGCTTTGATGGAGATGAGTTAAAAGCATTAATACAATAAGAAGAGCATATGTAGATGTGATATCAGCATTTTTAAGATAGAATTACAAAGACTTTTTCTCTTTCAACAAACCCATGGGGCACGGCTATTAAATTTTAAAGCTACTTCTATTTTAACAAAATCTAGAACCAGATACTTTTGAAATGGAGAAATGGGTTCACATTGAGTAAGGCAGGGTGATCTCTTTCCTGTAATCATGTTCTTGGTCCACTGACATTAAGCATTTCTCTGAGACTTAGCAAACTCTACAGAGTGGAGGTTTAGCAGTCTCCTCCTTGCCAAAACCTCCTCCATGCCTGGCTGTCTGTGCTTGGTTCTTCTCAGCAGTGTCTTAATCTCCTCTCAAACTTATTTTTGCAAGCTGTCACTGTCTTTATTCTTACCATCTCTTACTCTGTAGAAGTTTGTTCTAGATTATGCTTAAAAGACCTAATTTTAATAGTCTGTGCACATCCTATAACTCTTAAAGGAGACATAATATTTTCCTTCCTCCATAGAGTAGGAAAGGAACCCTTTACAGCAACCGCAACGAGAGTGGAAGTTTACCTCTTTGCTACTCAGTTGCTGATTTAGGACAAATCAGAACACATTCAAAGTAGCAAGCAAATACAAAAAAGAAATTGAACTCTTAAGATATTTACAGAGCTCTAAATAATGTAGTTAAGTTAACAAGGGACTTTTCTTTATTCCTGTAGTTCTTACATTTGTTCAGTACCTCTGAAGGGAAAGTTAATCTTGACATATTTCCAGGACAGGCAGAAAAAAAGAACCTGGAAATTTTCTAAAAATGAATACTGTGCTTCTGAGTCCAGATTTGTTTGCTATATTTCTATTCAACTTATTTAACTTCTCCAAGGTGTAGACATACTCTTTCACAGCATACATATAGATATAGTATTCCAATTCTGAACTTCTAAAAGTCTCCAGGTTTTTGGATGCTTGAGAAATTGATCTGGAAAACTTCTGTGAGAGTAAGTAAAATTTTGACAAAACAGTCATATAAAAAATATCTTTTTTTTTTTAAACTGAAATTTTAGTTTTGAAGATTTGATTAAAAATTCAGAAGTTTGAAGACTTCTCTAACCATCAGCATGGTTTTACACTTCTGTTTATTCCCTGGAAAACTGATCAATAGCACCAATGCTTCTAGAAGAAAAAAAATAATTTTAAGTGTAATTACGCACTCACTATGTTGAAGTCTTTGTGGATAATTGTACCTTTTAAATTACTACAGATTTAGTTGTAGCTTTTATTGTTTTTCCATGATTTTTCTTTTCTGTGAATATCAGAAAACTGCTAACATTGTCACACCTAAATGTACTCTGTCTTTCAGACCAAGAGATGGTAAGTGAATCCAGGAAACTAGATTTCATGGTGATGTGAAGTTTTACTGAAATCAGTGAGGACTGGCTATGTGCAAGTACATTTGGTCGCTGGTTTGGTCATCAACCTGATTTGATTGAAGAAATGTTAAGAAAAAAACCCAGAGAGGAACATGTTCACCACACTGTTTTGCAAACATTTGTTTCAGCTCAGCTATATTTCTTGTGGATTTCTGGGATCTTGATCTTACATGGTGGCAGGCACAACATAATGTTTTGATCACTATTTTAAGAAGTTAATTAAGCATTCTACTTCATTATGTACACATTCTTACACTACAGTTCAGTTTTCGTTGTGTCTGAGTGCCTCCTGTGTGTACTACATTACACAATGTGATGGTATCGGACACTTGCAATTCTTTCACCCAGTCCCAAGAAGGAGTATCACATGCATAATCACTATTTTAGTCTGTGAGGTATTTTTTTTTCTTATTTTTATATATCAATATCTGTTTGTGTCTATGTAGGTATATGTAAATACTGTTCTCTAGACTATACAGAGAACACTAGTTCAAATAAGTGAGCTTTGCTTTTGAAGGCAGCTGTGAAATTAGCATTAATCTGCAGTTCTGTAAAATGTAGTAATTTTGTTTATTTCATGCATTTGATTACCCAAAATTTTATTTCTGTGGTTTCCGTGGAAAAATGTTCTACTGAAAAAAAAAAAAAGAAAAAAAAAAAAAAAAGTCTGAGCAGCCTTGTAACAAAAAATCTCAAAGTAGTATTTTGGCTGCACCTTGGTAAGCAATCTCTGCTGAGCTCTATTAGACATGAGTGTTGCTGCTCCTGCAGAGGTGTAGGCAACAAAATGAGCCTAGAACCTCTTGAATAGCTTGTCCTTGGACTTCATCTGATACAAAATAGGAGCTGAATATATCGTGCAGTGTCTTCTGCAAAGTAGGCTCTTCTGAGACTGCAGAGATAGCTCTGAATCTTTCAGAGAAGACTTGTTATGAACAGACATTTTGGGAGCAATTTGCTCACAGACAGAGTGCTTGACTTGGTGAGGATGTTGGATGCTAAGGGAAACAAATTCATCTTTCTTTGAAGAAAATCTAATTTACAACAACCTGCTTGAGCTTAGAAGTTCTTGCTGAATTTTGGCATAGTGCAAATTCAAATAGAGAAGCCAAGTTCACTCTGATTCCAAGAAACTGCAGTTTCTTGGAAGTCAGGAAAGTAAGCTTCTTCTATCAAAGCTGAAATATGCATTTCTGCATACATTTTCCTTATACATTTTCTGTCATTCCTGATTTCTACAATCAGTTAACTCATCTTTTAACATTATGCAATACAGATATATATATAGAAAATAGATAATTTATATCTAGATAAAGCCCATAATGGGTGTCCTTTAACTTCTTCCTATCTCAGCCTCATGTATGATAACTCAATAAATTGCTGCAGTGCCAAAGAATGTCTTTTGACTTTGTCTTTTTCTTTAGTGTTTTTCCTCAGTTTTAGTTTCTTTCTCTTTGTTTTTGTTTTTTTTTTTTTTGTTTTTTTTCTACTTTACTAACTTTCTGGCCACCTGACAACACTCTCTGGTTATTATTCTTCACCCTCTTGAACTCTGCATTAAGATTTGCACACATGAACAGTGAGTACAAACAAAGCGCAACATTTTGCAGTGACCTCCTATGTGAGTGATTATGTCCAACGTAACACAATGGAGAAACAGATCCAAGGAATACTATTAAGACATAAGTAGTGTCTTCTTAATCACTTCTTATTGGCTTCCTTTATGGCTAAATTAATTGTGTGGGCACTCAGATTTGTTTATATGGAGATGTACAAAGAACACACTTTCAGCAGACAGTGGTTAAATTGAAGTATATCTTCAGTGCACATTTAGTTCCAGAACAGTCAGACAAAATGTTGAGTTAGTAGTGGCTACTCAGTATAGAAGGAAATATAATAATTTTGGTTGGAGAATGTATTTATCAACATAGAAATAAATCTCATATGGTAGCTGTAGAAACAAATAAACAGAAAAGTAAAATCTCTTGGAATTAAACTACGGACTACCTAGTTTCCCTGTAGCTACAACAGACCTGTTTCAGTAGCTATTAAGAAGAGACACTCATGAATCTTGGTGATTTGTCAAATACAATCCTTTCCTTTTCTCAAAAAAATGAGTATGAGACACATAGACGCCAGCTGTGGCTCTGAATGGTGGATTTGGATCTGTGGATCTAAAAGCCAGATCCTACAGCCCCAGGCAGCTTCACACCCCACACCAGGACCTTTTCTTTCCCCTTCTCCGTGGAGCTACAGATAAGGTAGTGTTTAGCTTATCTCTTCCAAGGCTCCTAGTTCTCCACCTAGTTTGTACTTAAAAGTAGATAGTACAAATTGCTTTTTGGAGATTTTGAGTCTAGAATTCAGCTTGTTGAGACTTAGTTGGATTTTAGGAGTAAGAAGCTGACTTTTGAGTCTTGCTCTGGACATAATCAAGGTACTAATTATTATAATCATCATTGCCACAGGGGGAAAAGCTATGTGATCTAAAACCACAATAATATAAAATCACAGAGTGAGACAATTAAAATAAAACATAAATGAAAACTGTAGCTGACAGCATTCTAAATAAAATATCCCAACCACTCTTCACCAATATATGTGTGTGTGTATGTGCATGCACAGAGACGATACCATACCTCACACAGGACTGTCATTGTCTATTCATTCATTAGAGGTAATTATTTTTAATTTTTGTCCCTACTGACCTGTAGGCAGATGGTTAGCATGAATACCATTTTTATCTGGACACCAGATCTGACCAGACCGCAATCTGTTGGGTTTGATCACTAAACTGGCAGCTGCATTACAGACCTGCTCTTTTCTGTTTTTGTCTCTGGGGACTGCAGATTGCATGCACTGAATGTGAACTTCTGCAAAACGTGGGGCTTTTTGTCATTTTCACTTTGCTTTCTTTTTATGACCATCCGGTAAATGTCAGTACAGTTAAAAGCTGATTGAATTAAACCATACCAAAAAAGTAATTTTAGCTACAAAATTATTTTTCAGTTATATAAAAACCAAGAAACTAAATGAGGCTTTAAAAAGCAAACATACATGTGTGCTAATATGAAAAGGTAAGTTACTGAATTCTAAGTGTAAAAAAAAAAAGTCTATGTATGAACATTATTCCTATTATCTGAAAAAAAAACAGGACAGTGTGCTGTGGGACACGTTTCTGAAAGGGACCAAAGAACAGAGTCATTTTTTCAATTCGTTGGTTTGCACATGGAAAACTTTTACGATCAATGATACCAAGCATTTTTGTATGACGTAATGGCACAATATACAAAAGTAGACCGAGATTTTTGTCTCAACCTTATGTCCTTGCTCTCACAGAGACTTGAGAATCTGCATAACTTTAAACATGTGAGCAATATCCTTATGTTAAACACACTGTGTACATTATAGTTATTACTTTTTTTCTAAGCATGTGCGGAAATCCCAGTTGCATAAGAGTTATTTTACTTTCTTTTGCTAGTCCTTCATTTGGCAAAATTATCCAAAGCATAACGTCCCATAACTGTAGAACAAACAAATGCAAAAACAGAATGTAAGTTCTGCCTGAATAAAAACTGAAATAGCCTCTTTATCTGCCTTCTACTCAGATGAAATAAAAGAAAAAAATTTCTTTTAAAAATACTGATTACTATGTCCAATTTAAAACTGTCAGAAAAACTTAAATAATTTGTATCTTAACATAAAAAGCATCTATTGATCCCAGCAAGTGGTTGTCTTCCCTTTATAAGTTGCCAGTGATGTAAAATCCGGATTTGCCCTAATGTGGCTGTCTGATGTTTATCACAGGACAGGGAAGCTTGTAAATACTTCTCACAACACACAGAATTTCTCTTGTTAGCAGTGGGTCATGCCATAAGTAGAATTCAAAGACATGGTCTATAATCTTAAAGTACAACCTCCCATTTTATTTATTCTTAAGTAACATTTAACTTTATCAAACTGTCATTTACATTACCTACTTTTAAAACTTATTTCTGGGTTCCAGTGTTGCATACATAGGGAAACAATTAAATTTAAATTCATTAAATATTTTAATTAAATAAAATTACATGTAGTTAAATGCCATCAGAAAGAATATCTTCCCAGACACCTTTTTTTTTTTTTTTTTTTTAATTTCCACACTGGTATGTATTTCACTGTGAGCCCATCAGACTGTTATGGTTCCTCTTGTTTGACCTAGGAAAAGAAGTTGGATTTTTCTTTTACTCAGGAGACTCCTTATGCATTTTCATTTTAATATCATAGATTAAAATGTATAAGCAGCATAAGGAACAGCACTCTACAGAGTCTTTTTTGTGTGTTACAGTCAGATGCACTTTCACTTAGTGCTCTCCCCTTGACGCTTTTCTGGCCAGTTGTACAGCTTCAGTAGGAGGGGCAGAGAAGATGCCAAATCCAGATCTTACACTTCCCAGGCAATCACTGTACTTCCTAGAGAAAAGACTATTTCTCCTCCTGTTAGACATCTGCCTTAGATGGGGAATCAGTTTGATGTAGTCTGGTGAGTAAATAGCTAACAAGAAAGTGGTGAGTTTATGTACCTAGCTAGTGAGTTTACCAACCTAATTTTGCTCTCCTTGCTCTCTCAGTTTATTTTTGTCTTTTTTATAAAAGCTCGGTGCCAGAATTACTTCCTTTATTGTAAATGGAAAGAAAGATTTATTTTTAGAAGATGGTTTGTATCCCTTAACTCTCTACTCCCCAACTCCAGTTCTCTCTGGTCCTACACCATATGAGAGATTGAAAGGTTCAGCAATGAGATTTCCCCATCCTCACTAACAATCCAGTGCAGACTGCTGAGTTGCATCTCAAAAATGTGTGTGAAATAATATAGGCAAAAATAGATGGCACAAAGGAATTTAAAGCTTCATTAAACATCATTGTGGTGATTACACTGGGGAACATGTATGACAATGATTAATCTTAATGAAAATATTCTCTCTGTGATGGCAGAAATAGATCCATATGAAAGGTTATTCACAGACCAGTCAAGACAGCACACACTCATTATGTACTGGACGATTGAACTAGTCCAGTGTTTTCAAAGCTGTTTTTAAGTCAGCAGTCAGCTTTAACAGTGTATTTCAAGTGCTGGGAATATCTAAGATAGATAGACCTGTTATGAGAGCAGTAAAATTTCCAAGGATGGGCTTGAATGCAAAGAGCTTGTGCATGTGGTATCAGAGCAGTGTTGCTGGACTTTCCCAGCCAGGTGAAGTGGTGCACACAGATTTAGTAGAAGTTGCAAAGATATGTACTGACAAACACATTACAGTCACCCATATTCTGCTTACATGATTTGGCATTGAGAACCAGCAATCTTTTCCAATGTTCCAGCAAATCTTCAATACCTGCCAGCTTTTAAAATTCAGAAGTGAACCCTGCCTCTCCAGCTGCCATTTCCTAAGGAAATAGAAAAGTGTACTGACACTGACACACACTCAACTCCTGTTGGATTTGATGTGTAAGTGCAGATAAGCTGGCCAGTGTGTAGATTGTGTATTCAAACGCACCCTGATGTATCAGTCACTGCACAAGTGAGACAGGATTGCTCCTTGCTTGCACACCAGCCTTACACCCAGGATTCAGAGATGTTTGGTAGGTAGGGAGAAAACATGCAAATGTAATAGTGTTGGCAAGAATACAAATCATGTAGCAGATTGCACACCAGAAGCTTTCTGAGTATTTCTGGAAACAGGACTTTTTCTTTCCTTCTCCTTTTTCAGGGGAGGAAATGTCACTTTTTCCAAATAATATGTTTAATTGTCATAAAATATAAGAAATTATTTTTGATCCCAATATGTTTAACAAAATGCAACTCATGGCACAATCCTTGTTTGGAGGTTTTCAACCTGAGAATCAATATTTTCATAAAGTTTGAAGTAATTTCAGGCAAGGAGAGAAGACAAAACTGCATACATGCTTAGGTGTATCAGCAACGATCACTACTCTTGTATCATAGTAATAAGCCTTCAGAAATAGTCTGTGATGTAGCTTTCACTTCACTTCTTTTCTTGCGTGCTGCTCAGTTCTTTGCAACCAAAAACCCTAAAGTCACACTTTCAAACACTGGAGCTTAAACTGCAATCTGCTTTTTTTAGCAGCCTATTAACTTCTCTGTCAGTGATTACTCTCACACTATGCTGATTATTGATCACTCACAAAGTGCCCAGCATTTGCTTCCATTGCCCTCTGCAAGGCATCAAAACGCCCTCACCCCCCAACCTCTTCTCCTTACTTGTCCTGGGTCATCTCCTGAGATGCAAAAACATTTGTGGGACCCTTCCTCTGAGCTAAATCCCCGCTGTCATTGGAAGGCTCACATCATTTGTACCACACACCTCTGCAGGCTGACAGGCAACGACTTCCAGGCGGAGATAGCCACAAGTGACCTCACCTCCCGATTCGCTCGCTCGGACCTGGCATGCCAGGAGAACCACTCATTGCCCTCCTGGCCTGGCAACCTTTGCACGGCTCCTGTTTTGCAACAGCTGGGAAAGTTCGACTTGCTCTTACATGAAAGGGAACAAGCAGACAAGAGAGAGTAAGCAGCAAAATAAAATGTGGGGGTTTCAGGGAAAAAAAGGAAAAGAAAGGGGAAAATAATTAAATGAAAATCTGGCTGCTGCAAAATGTTTTAGTACATTAACCCAGCATGGGGTCTGAATCTGTGGTGTAAGAGCCCCTCTGTGTCCTCTGTTGCTTCATTACTATTTTATTGATTTTAGAGTGGAATATAAATCCAGGGCAGCCTGCCTGCCCTAGCAAAACACAGGGCTGCCAAAGTTAACTTGCTAAAATGAGGGAAATTTTTGAATCAAAGCTGAGAGAAAACAAGTCTATAATGTACTAAAAGGCAAAAAAGTCTCATCTCTATTTTAAATTATGCCACGCTATCATTTTCACCCTTTCCAAGGAAAGTAAGGAAGGCACAATATAAAACTTCTTTTAAATAGAGAAAGTGGCAGCTTGAAACCAAAGTGATTGCATAGTTTTTATAAAAACCACAGTTTGCTACTTCTGAAATCACTTAGCAAAAGGGGATTTTGTTCTCACTGCTAAAAACATACCAGTAAAACTCCAGTGCACAGGTCCCCTAGATAAGAAGTATTATTAATTCATGTTATATTATAATTGGTATTATTTGATGAATTGCTATTATAAACTGGATTATTTCAGAAAGCTTTTTGCCTAACTCAAGGGCTGCAGTTGAAGAGAGTGTTCCTGCCAGTTTATCACCCTTCCACCCCTGGGAGCGCTGAGGTCCCACGTTGTACTGAGAACTGAATTCCTCTGCTGCTCCCTAATCAGTGCATCATGCTTGTAGTCTCTTAGCCTGGTCCAAGATACACAAAATAACTTAACATCCAGATAGCTACAAGAAAGCGAAGGGGGTCTGGCATTTCAACACCAAACGCTGATAGTTTTGTGAACGTGTGCATGAGTTTTTCTGTCGAAAGGAATGCAGAATTAGAGGAGTCCTTGTGGCTACTGAACTGGAGGTAAGTACAGTATTTTCCATCAGTTGTTAACCTCTTTACCCTCTGCCTTTGCTCCAGATGTTTCCTTTCCTTCCTCGAACTTCTAAATGAAGTAGCAACATGTGAGAAACCCTGCAACAGGAGAAACTGGAGGAATCCAACATAAAATAGCATTGTGTTATTCTGGGGCCAATGCTCATATCTCAGCAAATACAAGTACATGAAATTCTATGTATTTATTTAGAAATGGAGTACAGGTGAAGTACCAGCTCCAGTTGATTACAGCAGTGCATCTTTTTTCATTAGAATGAAAACTGTTGCTTCATAAGACCTAGCAAAACTCTGTACAAGCATATATGGAATAAAACAGCTCCAGTAACATCTCATTTTGTCTTCTAACAGGTTTAATACCTGAATGTTTAAAAACAATTTGGAATTTTTTTTTTTCTTAATTGAGGTCCTGGCAGTCTTATAAATGCACATCAATTTTTTAACCGGGCCAAGAGCTTGCTCTCATCTACTTCCTAAGTTCCACTGTTTAATCACAAACCTGCATGGAAAAACATTTTTCTGTGTCTATTTTGAATTTCCCATCTTTCATACCTCCTTGGTCTCATTCTAGGAAAGACAAGTTCCTACTCATCTTCCCTATACTTACCTTTGTTTTCAGATAATTCTGATTTTCAGATGACATTGTTTCATCATGTTGCCCCCTGATTTGTATCTATTTAAAATACCTAACCTTTTTAATTTTTTTTTTTTTTTTCAGATTCCTGACCATTACTATTGATTTTCCTCAGACTTCCTTGATTTTGCAGTAACATTTTGGAGACAGAGAAGAAGGAGAGGAAGACAAGAGAGACTAGCTTTTAAATTGCTCCCTGGAGGACCTGTCTTTCTCCATCGACTATGTAGGAAACCATACTGACATCTTAGGAAATTTTTCCCCTACAGCTGTACATGAGCAAAGGTTTGTATTGATCTGTGTAAAATGATGAGCCCAAAAAACCCATAATGGCAGAAGATAAAAACCAGAAGAGCCTTACAAAAATGCCAGATTGAATTAACTAGGCCCTGCTAAGAGTTGTGCAGTGATAAAGTCCAAATAAAAGTAATGGAAAGTATGCATATGAATTCCTTATTACATATTTTAACGTTATTTTTTAAAGCAGATAAAATAAAATAAAACCATGCAGAATAAAAGAGAATTTTAATTTAAAAGTCTGTAAAGATTAAACAAGCTTAAGTAGATTGTATTAAAATAAATTAAAATTACATAGCACATAGCAAAATAATTTAGCAAATAATTTTGTTTCCACAGAAATCCCACATGAAATGGAAAATACAAAGTCACATAGTCTGATATTACAGAATCACAGAATGTCCTAAATTGGAGAAGACCTTTAAGATCATCAAGTCCAATCATTAACCTCACACTGACAAGTCCCCAACTAAACCATGTCCCTAAGCACTATGTCTAGATGATTCTTAAATACTTCCAGGGATGGGGACCACACCACTGCCTTGGGCAACCCCTTCCAGTGCCTGAGAACCCTTTCAGTAAAGAAATTCTTCCTCACATCCAATCTAAACTCCCTTTCATGCAACTTGAGGCCATTTCCTCTTATCCTATAGCTTGTTACTTGGTTGAAAAGATCGACCCCCACCTCTCTACACCCTCCTTTCAGGTAGTTGTAGATATGAGAAAAGATAGAGAAATTCCACTGATTTTATCCACAAAATGTATCTACTAGTTAATTTAATCCAGCTATTCTTCTATTATCCATTAGTTTCCTCCACATCCATAGTATACATAAAAACACATAGTGATGGTTGTAAAAAATGTAAAAAGTATGTAAGCTTTTTATAAGTTAAAAAAAATTGAGAAGATAAAAAGTCTGCAGAAAGATGTCCACTGAATATGTTTTCCTATTCTTTCTTTAAATCTTGCACATTTTCTTATCCCTTTTTCTTTTCTTCCCATTAAATTTTGCACACACATGTTGACTAGGCAGATTTTACTTTCAGGAAGTTCATACAAGCTAGATTTTTCAAAGATGTTCAGTGAAGAGCCAACTCTGCTATTAATAAAATAACCAAGTGCTTCTAAAAATACCATTCTAAAAGTCAAGTTGAAAACCTGAGTACATATCTGAGTAAAGAAAAAATCACTGGAAGCCAAAGGAATTTGGACACTGAATTTTATTAATGAGAACCTGAATCACTGGTTTAGTTAAATGAGGAAGTGGAAAAGAATTTTTATTTATTTCCTAAATATGTATTTTACTTCTTTAAAATAGATGGAGTTGTGCTCATTAAGTTCTGAGCTTTTTTCTATACATAAAACCATTTACAATTATTATTGTTGATAATGAAACTTCAGCGTGACCCCTGGAAAGGTTCAGCTGCAAGTATAAAAGTTATGTCTTCAAAGGTTGTATGTGACCAACAAAATCTATTTCCTGGATAATTACATGAAAAAAACTGCACACAATGGCGCTCTCATGTGTAATTCGCACAACATTGCAATTCATCCTCATGGACATTGGCCGTGCACTTTCCAGTATGAGCTGTGATATCCAAGACCTAAGAAAAGCAGAGACAGAATGTGGAATTAAAGCAAAAAAACCTGAGCCCTCCCCAAATTTCCACCAAGCTATGAATGCAGAGCAGGCTACAATCTAATACTAAAAGTCAGTGCAATGAACTACAATACCACTCCAATAAGGAGAAAGAAAATCCTTATTTTTTCACAAGTTTCCTCTTCCTTTTCCACTGGGAATCATCTCAGCAACTCAAGCCCTAGCGTGAAGCCTATGAACCTCTGGTATTTAGTGACCATCTGCAGCAGTAGTTCCATTATCTGAGGCTGGAGATTGATTTTCCTTTTCCTTGCATGTTCACTTACTCTAATGCCCCAGAGTCTGCAATGGAGCCAGCAGCACATAATGCAAAGACAGCTTTTAAGACATCAAAAGTGAAAGCATCAGGAGTATCATTATATTCTGAATCTTTTGTAGTTGCTTTTTGTCTAATCCTATTGTAACAGGAATCCACCGTTGGTGGCTAGGCCCCTCCTTTATGAAGCTTAAGTGCAGAGCTCAGAGGAGCTTAGCTTTTCTCAGAGGAAGATGCATAGGGTGGACCTATAGCAATGGCTCCACTATGAACAAGGACCAGTATTAAGTACATCGATTTCATACAGGACCAGTAACTCAGCAGGCAACAGAGGAAATTCATTCATATTGGTGGCTGGAACCCAGCAGAAGGTTATCTAAGACTACTAGACCTCAACAAATATTTTTAGTGGCATGAATATTACGATCATAGTTGGGTCAAGTAGTATTGCTGTTCCTAAGCCTTTGCCAGTGATTACTGTAATTCCTCTTAGGAAGTGCTTCTTTTCTCCCTCATTGACATGTCAAAGGCCTACACAAATACCAGGGGAAATAAACTCATTAACTGACCATATAAGAGGAGAACTGAAACTGGGCAGGCATAAAGGCCAGGTTCTGAAAAGGGCTCATCATGCAACGGTTGCCATTGTTCCCAGCCAACTGGTCTTAGCGTGACTTGCTGGATGCCAAGATTTTTAAGAATCTGTCTGCTTATTTAGGTGCCTAAATAGGATCTGGATCCTGGAAATCTGTCTCTTTGTATCTAGTCAGATTAAGTACTTTGACATTTCCTCTTTCACTACACCCCTGCTCCCCCTCTACCTCCCAAAAAACAAAACAAAACAAAACAAAAAATACAAAATAAAACCATGTGAATAGAGGGTAAGTGCTTGGACTTTCAAAACTTAGACAATGATCCCCTTAAGAGCCTGGTAAGAAAGTAAATCTCCCTCCTGTCACTGCCAGAGCAGAACTACAGTGTCTTATATGAGTCTGGAATTCAAATTGCTTTTGTTCTCACCACTCCTGAGTCTACAAACATACCTGTGTGCCTATAAAGCCCATACATGTAAAATACATAAGAGAATAGATACTGTTATTATGTAATTGATCATACTGTGTATTCAAAATACACTCTTCATATCCATGGTCTACTATTCTGTAAGAGAGTCATCAATTGGATGACTATATATTATTGTACATCTATACTATCTCTATGAGGTAGATGTATGATAATATTTCCATGATGGAAATTATAAACATTATGGGTAAAACAACAATAAATTTAGCTTTAGTCTTGCTTAACATTTAAATTCTAAATAAGAGTTATAAATCTTAAGGCCTTCCTGAGTCTGGACCTTTATCCACAAAATTAAGTAGGAAACCCACACATATTTAAATGTTATTTTCTGCATTTGCATATAAAATATAGACTCTCATAACACTGTCTCTGAGGCTGTACAGGTAGTACAATACCAAAGGATTAAAGGAATATTTTCATATCTATTTTCATATTTATTCTCATAAACATAACCAAGTTAGCATTGAGTGATTGATACCCTGATTCTTAAAGACTTCTGGGTTCCATGTTCTGCTTGAAATCATGGCTATTGCTGTACTGAGTATCTTTCAAGATGTTGCAGAGTAACTCATGCCTGTAACAGATTGAGATTCATAATTAGAATTTCCTCCAGTTTTCTCTTCACAGCATGACCTAGTGCTGTTCTCCGAGAACAGGGAACCTAAGCTCAGTTCATTCTCCCACCTCTGATATAAGAAAGGACTTTTTGCTATCACCTTCCTGTTTTAATCATGGTTAAAAAAGGACACTGCTGTCTGCACCTGAAGTTCATGTAATTGGGTCAGACAGAACAGGAGTAATTACAGTGTTCAAAACACCCAGAAAGTTAGTGGGAACCAGGTCTTTTGGTCCAGTGAATGGCTGAAGCCTCCTAAATCAGGAACAAAGATGTAAACAGAGTCCAGATCGATCACTATTGCCTCTGCCAGTAATGTATTTTCTCTGTGTTCTTTCCTACATCATAAGAACACAAGAGGAATGCACTTAAAGTGAAAAGCAATATATTTTTCTTTGAATAAAAAAAATAATTTAATTTTTAGGAAATATGAGTTATCTGTGGAACTCATTGCCAAAAGACGTTAAGATTGGGAACATAACAGGTTTTAAAGAAGCTTGAACATCTGAATGGTGACTAGGAACATCACAGTTGCATCAGACAAGATAAGTGATGAATAAAGGATGTAAAAATGCAAGCTACAGTGTGTATATGAACTAATAAGAATCAGAGAAAAAGATCTTTCACTCTGAGGGGTGTGGCATAATTGACCATTGATTTTCTTGTACCTTTGTCTGAAGCATTAAGCATTGGTCGCTATCAGAAAACAGATGATAGGCTAAGTAGACCTTATTCAGTTTGATCATTACTTTGGCAATAAAATAGAGCAAGTACAGTAAACCAGTTTTTTCTTTTTAAATACATACTTCTGTAACAAAGAAAAACAGTAGCTACACAATGCCTAAGTCAATGAAATGAAACTGCATAGGCTCGTAAAAGAAAATATTTTGATTTTGCCATTAAATATTTCTGACAAGAAAAGACTGTAAATAGTTTTTGTTTATTGAGTTTCCAATTTCTTTCCTGGTTTTAAAATGGAAGAAAATCAAGAACTTTCAAAGAATGACAAGGTTATTTAAACATTTGATTCAGAGTAGATATTAAAACCTAGATCCCCAATATCCTGTCTGAGTACTTTAAGTACAATCCCAATTTCTTGTGTTAGAGCTCTTCTCTTTCCATAAATATTTAAACACTGGCATATACCCGTGAAATATTTATGATAAATTTCAGTGAAAAAAAACATTAAACTCCCCTCTTTGATTAAATAATAAAGGATCATCTTATTTTTATAAATGTATTTAGTACCATTTATTTACTGATTATCAGTGAGTTTATTTTTGTTTCAATCAATTCCATGCTTTTCCTTTTTTCTCCCTTTCCATGCCTATTGAAACTTGTACTATAGTGCAACACAGCATTTCTTGCAAAAACATTACATCCCTTCAGAAAATGCTTAACAAATTATATTAGTATTATCACGTATCTTCATACATAGAATTCATATGTAGAATTTAGTCTATAAAAGAGAAAGAGAAATATTTTTTTTCCTCTGTTTAAATCCTGATCTCATACTTTCATTTATTTTAAGAACATAAGAGGCAATCAAATGATCTAGTCAAACAATATTTTCTAATTATTACTGTAGAAACCAATAACTTTTATCTGAATAAGCATATCTTTTGGCAAGGTTTACAACCTTTATTTGAAGAGCTCAGAAAACACATAATCCACTAGCAGTTTGTTCCAATGCTTAACCATCCCGTCAGAAATGTGCCTTCCTTCTGGTATGAAAAGTATTAACACATGCAGAAGAGCTGAGATAGATGGCCTATTACTATGGCAAACTCAGAACTCATTGAGTTAGAAAATGGGTTTTTTAGATGTGTAAAAAAATTAAATCTGGATTCTGTCTTCCTCAAATGTAGAATACATAAGAACAATTGGTGTAGAAAGAATTATTTTTTCCAATGAAAGAGTCTTTTACACTAGAAAATGATTAATGAATTAACAGCAAGAGAATGAAACGTGTGGCTAATGAGGTCTCAGAAATGCTAGTAACACCACCTGACTCATACATATCTACTGTCTACATTTCCAGCGCTATAGATGTTGATGAACAGTAGGTATGACCTTACCTTACAGAGATCCTCACCCATATGTGTAGGCTTCATAGATATTCATTAGCATGGGGAAAGTGTTATAGACATCTCACATTGAATTCTTCCGTTAAACACAAGGCCTTGAGCAACAGAGGGTGTTACACCGATGAGCCTACCAGAAGGATTTATCCTTTTGTCATTGCAAAAACAAGGATTGGATGGGAAAACAATTAATTTCCTAATAGTTACAGCAAGGGTCTTCATACAATTGTGTGGCTCTTGTTCCCATTTATACCCAGTAATAAGAAGGAACATCGACCAGAGTAAAGTTAGTCAGATTTGCACTCAGGTCTCTCCCATTTGCCAGACGGCAGTGAAGTAAATGTCAGTTGTATGGTTTGATTTCATACCCTGCTGCCCACAGACAACCACATCAAAATAAATATGCATGCTATGGAGAATAGCGCTTTCCCTTTGTGAATTCCACAAATGCTTCTTGGCTGGTTTTATAACCCTGTGGCTATATATTTTTGCAGATTGGGAGGAAAGGGCTCCTGAGCCTCTCATGGCTTCACTTTGCATGTAACGGGCTGGGGACACCTTGACTCAATCACCCACTTAGATCATGGAGAACTTAAAGTAAATTGGCAAGCTGTCCCTCATCCCAGCAGATGACAGTGGGTAGTGCTCTTGCATTTCACAGTATCCTCAATTCTTTATTGTGAGTATTTTGCTATGCCAGCTCTGACTTATAAAGTGGTATGCAAGCAGCTGTCAGTTTTTATGGGCTAAAATTGTTCCAGAATAATTTCCTATGTACCTTGTGATTTTGGCCTCCACACTGGAAACAAATGTGGATGAGATAAGGTGGCTGTTCCTGTTGCTGAGAGAAGGACAATTCTGCTTTTGGATGGCAATAGCCAGGGCAGTTAGAAAATGGGACATGTCCCAACTGACAAAATGTCCCTCACTACAACTAACCAAGTAATTACGAGTTCAACGTTATATGTGGATCATAACTTTCTAAAATCTAGAGTACAGGCAGCAAGTAACCCTCCAGTTCTCCAGTTGCAAAACAGAGATCTGGTTAGGGCAAGACTAAAAATTTTACTCGTATACAGAATGTCTGTGAACCTGAAGAAGAGAAAGATTCCTTTTTCTTTTAAGGCCATGTGTTCCTACAGCTTCTCTGAGGAACACACACTTGTTTGGCTACATTACCATTTTGTCTGATGAGCATTCAATTGCCTGGCAGAACTTGTGGGCCAAGGCCAAACTCTACTGTTTATGCTGGAGTTTACTGTATCTTTTCTAAACTCCTTTTATGAACTATTTTTACTGTGTACGTAGTAATCTGTTTTGCTTGAAAGATTGCAGGAGCTTTCTTTTGCCTCCCCATCTCCCTAAATGTGAGGAATGCCTGTAGTAAAGGGCACAAAACATTCCTCTTTTAATATCCACTTAAATACAATTTAGGAAGAGACAGGAGAGGTAAGGAAACAAGAAGACAGAAAGGGAAAGATGCAAAGGGAGAGGGGGGGGGAGGAAATTAGAAAGAAATAAATACGGGAGGTAAAAAAAGAAGGCAAAAGAAAATATATGAAAAAAAAAAAGAAGTAAATACACTTGCCTGTCTGTTTAAATTCTAAAATTGCTCCACAGCATCATAATAGGATTAATACATTTCAAAGGACTAATAATCACTAGTATGACTGAATGCCTTTTAACTGGCTCTGCTTAGTCAACCTAGGAGGACTTTCTGCTCTTCTGATTGCCATACACGAGCCCTTTCTTTGTGAGTTCTAACCTTTCATGGGTCATTTTTCTTCATGCTTTTCTCTTTGCTTTTCCTTCTCTGTACACTAAGGCTCCCCTTTTCTTTCTATCCATGCTCTGAAGTCTCTTTCCCTCACTTTCTGCTCCAATTCCCCCTTCTTTCTGATATAGAGACATAAATATGCTGCCTAAGCACTTTATTATGGTACTGCTGAGAACTTCCCTAAGGAGAAGGCAGTATACTCTAGCACAAAGAATAAACTCTGCTAGTGGCAATACCAAATATTGCAATTTTCTCCACTGTAGCCCAGCTTTCTTCTCTGAGGTGCTGGACTTTCATGCCACTGTTAGTCATTCGCCTTTGGCACAAATTTTAATTAGCAGAATGAGAAATTCCACTATTACTCAAATCCTGCTGCCTCACAATCAAATATGAGCTCTTATTAAATTCCTATTACAAAGCTGCGTTTGGTAGCTTTCTTATCTCTAGTAACCAGACATTTCTCATAGTTGTTATTAAGTTTACTTACAACTGTTGGTAAGAAATCCTGAAGAATTGCATAATTTATATGGTAGAAATCACATACTGAGTTCAGTTCTGTCTATGAGGAAATGTTGTACTCTGAAGCAAGCTTTGCTGATTGCACAGAAGTCTTCCTTTTTCTGGTATTCACTGATTTTCAGAAAGCCTGAGCAGCCATGACTGAAAGAAAACCAGCCTGGACAGGCATGAAAGTAACAGGCGCACGGGACAAGTGTTTCAGAACCAGAATTCAAAAGTGTGTGTATCATAACAGCAGAAGAAATAGACATAACCTAACATTTACTGCACTGGACTGAGCATCAGAACCTTTTTGTTTTCCTTTCCCAACTCATCAAACTTTCAAAAACATTTTTATTTTGTGGCCCGGTGCTTGCTTTTTCTAATAAAAGCATTCAGAATCAGCTAAAACCTCAAGTTTTCTTGTGCTTGTGCTCTTTTTTGTGTGTGTGCGTTTAATTCTTCATGGTCTTCTCTCTGTCTATAAGCTGATGCACCATTCTCTTTTTGCCAGTCTTAAAACTCCTTAAAAGCAAACATATCAGGTTCATTAAGGCTCCCCAGGAAGCAGGTAGCAAGCAGGTGGTACGTTCACATAGCAGTGATTCACATAATTCTATTTCACATGATCATAGAGTCATAGAAACAGAGAATCGCTTGGTTGGAAAAGACCTTTGAGATCATTGAGTCCAACCATACCTGTCCACTACTAAACCATACCTCTGAGCACCCCATCTAGCCCTCTTTTAAATACCTCAAGGGATGGTGACTCAACCACCTCCCTAGGCAGCCCATTCCATTGCCTGATAACCCTTTCAGTGAAGAAATTTTAACTGTCATCCAATCTGTACCTTCCCTGGCATAACTTGAGGTCATTGCCTCTTGTTCTATCACTCATTACCTGGGAGAAAAGACACACACCCGCCTTCCTACAACCTCCTTTCAGGTAGCTGTAGACAGCAATTAGGTCACCCCTCAGCCTCCTCTTAGAGACTAAACAACCCCAGTTCTCTCAACTGCTGTTCATAAGGCTTGTTCTCCATCCCCCTCACCAGCTTTGTTGCCCTTCTCTGGACACACTCCAGTGCCTCAATGTCCTTCTTGTAATGAGGGACCCAAAACTGCACACAGTATTCAAGGTGCAACCTCACCAATGCTGAGTACAGGGGAAGGATGACCTCTCTGGTCCTGCTAGCCACGCTGTTTCTGATACAAGCCAGGATGCCATTGGCCTTCTAGGTAACCTGGGCACATTGCTGGCTCCCATTCAGCCGGCTGTCAATCAACACTCCAGGTCCTTTCCTGCCAGGCAGATTTCCAGCCACTTTTCCCCAAGCCTGTAGCATTGCATGGGGTTGCTACTATTCAAGTGCAGAACCTGTCACTTGGCCTTGTTGACCCTCATATAGTTGGTTGCAGCCCATTGATCCAACCTGTCCAGGTCCCTCTGTAGATTCTTCCTATCCTCAAGCAGATCAGCACTTCCACCCAGCTTAGCGTCATCTGAAAATTTACTGAGGGTGCACTCAATCCCTTCACCCAGATCATTGATAAAGATGTTAAACAGGACTGGCCCCAGCACTGAGCCCTGGGGAACGCCACTCATGATGGGTCTCCAGCTGGATTTAACTCCATTTACCACCACTCTTTGGGCCCCACCATCCAGCCAATTTTTAACCCAGCAGAGAGTATGCTTGTCCAGGCCATTGTCAGACAGTTTCTCAAGCTATGGGAATTCAATGGGAAATGGTGTCAAAGGCTTTACTGAAGTCCAGGTACACCACATCCACAGCCTTTCCCTCATCCACTAAGCGAGTAACCTTGTAATAGAAGGAGATCAGGTTAGTCAGGCAGGACCTGCCTTTCATAAACCCATGTTGACTGGGCCTGGTCATCTGGTTGGCCTGTGTGTGCTGTGTGATAGCACCCAAGATGATTTGCTCCATCACCTTTCCTGGCACTGAGGTCAGACTGACAGGCCTGTAGTTCCCTGGATCCTCCCTCCAGCCCTTCTGGTAAATGAGCATAACATTTGCCAAACTCCAGTCATCCAGGACTGTTGGTAGATGATGGAAGGGGAATTGGTAAGCACCTCTGCCAGCTCCCTCAATATCCTCAGGTGGACCCTATCTGGCCACATAGACTTGTGGATGTTTAGTTGGCTGAGCAGGTCTCTAACCGTTACCTCCTGGATTGTGGGAGCTTTGTTCTGCTTCTTGATCCTGGCTTCTGGCTGAGGGGGCTGGGTACCCAGAGAGCAGCTGGACTTACTATTAAAGACTGAGACAAAGAAGGCATTAAGTACTTTGGCTTTATCCTCATCTCTTGTCACTATTGTTCCCTCTGCATGCAGTAAAGGGTGGAGATTCTCCTTGGCTTTCCTCTTGTTAATATATTTATAGAAACATTCTTTGTTATCCTTCACAAAGTTGGACAAATTAAGTTCTAGTTGGGCTTTAGCCTTTCTGATTTTCTCTCTGCAAGACCTCGCTTCATCCTCGTAGCTGCCTGCCCCTTTTTCCAAAGCTCATAGACTTTCCTCTTTTTTCTGAGGTCTCTGCTCAGCCAAGCTGGTTTTCTTCCCTGCCGGCTCGTTTTTCGGCACATAATGATGTGAAATTAAAAACAGGACACTGAAGTTAACAATTCACAGGGGCTCAAAACTGAGCTGGACAGTTCTTCATGTGAGAAATGAGCTGTTACACTCATACGTCCAGCTCAGGAAGCCCATGAACCTCAGGCTGTAGAGGCTGGAAGCGTATGCAGATGAAAAATCACCCTAACTTTGTCCGGTCCTTATAGTCTTCCTGCTGTAGCAGGCAGAGTACTGAGCTAAATGAACTTTTGACCTAAACCATTACAAACTCATTCATATTCTAAAGCTTTGTGCTACTCAGGACTCCTCTACACATGAATCTTCACCTGTCTTTCAACCAGTTTCCAGCCACTTTGCATCGATGAGAATATTCAGGGAGGTTGGAATGCATTTGAATTAGCTCCCTAGAGTTGATTATTCCTCTAGATCTATGTATAGATCTTAAATGGACATTCTAAGAATATTTGTTCATAACACATTTCTTCATTGACTGAAATGCCATGGACTGTTCTAGTAAACCTAGCAAATTGGCATATGTCTCAGCAATTAAAAAAACAAAGATAGATGTCTCTGAGAATAATTCTGATGTACGTTAGGAATCCTTTACACAAACAGATTTCTTGATGCTAGATTTAAGGTACTAATATAGTCTACCACAACCAGTGGACTGACAGTATCAGTTCCTTGGTGTGTACCTGTTTTCCTTACCCCGTGTGATAAAGTAGTATTTTCCCTTTTTTTTAAGAACTGACAAATTTCTTAGTGGACTTAAACTAGAACAGTTTCCTAGCTACTCAATAATTATTTTTGTACCTAAGCAAGCTAAGCATTTGTGTCAGAGCTTCAGGGGAAAAAAAAAGAAAAAAAAAAGAAAAAAAAAGAAAAAAATTGAAATCCCTCTGTTATTCTTAAGGACAGAGATATTTTTATACCTTTCCGTACTTCATTTCTATCCTAAGTACAAACCCAAAAGGGTACATCTATATAAATGCAAAGACACCATTACAAAATCAAGCTTTTCAACACATGCAGAAATGATAAATTCTATCCCAGAAGCAGTCAAAAGACTCAAAGATCACTGATAAAAAGAAGGCATTAAAAGCAGCGCATCCTTGCTATACACCAACAAGATTTTCCCTGCTGGTTGACCTACCTCAACTAACCGTCAAAAAGAATTAGTCTCAAGGGAATGTTTTGCTTATAGATTTATAAATGTTGACAATAATCCTAAATGGATGTTAGGGGAATTGGCAAATCTCAGCATTTTTCTTGATGTATGTGTGCCTGGGGGAACTTTGGAGGCCCCAGCATTCATTAAAAAGAAGCAAGCCATTGACAGCTGACAGAGAAAGACAGGTAGCACAGCTAGAAAAGTAGAAGCTATTTGTTGACACAAATTGTGGAGTATAACCTAATAATCTATTATTTTCTTCCACTGTTGTTTCTAGGCTTACTCAAAGCATACAGACCATACAGCATAGTGTACTTAGTGCAACAATAAAACTGCTTACTCTATAAATAGCTTTATTGTAGAAGTTTGAATGCTCAGGAAAATAATGTGGGCCAGATTAAAGCTGGAATTAGTGCTTTAGTAAGGAACTGGGGGGCAGCTAGGGAGTGTGTTTTTTACTTTTCTGTGTGTGCATGTGTGGCTTTTTCCCTGGAGGTCAATGCACATGTCAAAACAGCATCCTTTGGAAGAGTTCTGAGTTTAGGTCTGTCTTTTTATCTTAACATATGTGAAGGAAGGGGAAAGACAACAAACAAGGAAGCTGAGAAGTTTGATCCTAACTTTATGTTTGATTGTGGGCTAAATCCTTGCCAGGTGATTCCACCTAGAAATCTGTAACAGGACCACTGTCAGGGAAACTTGCAGGATTTACCAAGGAGTCTGAAAAGGAGCTTTGAAGAATTTTCCTTGATACTGTATTAATTACATTGAACTTTTCTACCTAGCAGCCTTTGGGTTAAGTATTATTTGATAGCAAGTGAAAACCAGAAAAATATGACAATCTGAGCTGTCATTTGTGAATTTGTTTACATAGGGAAATGAAAAAAAAACATAGAACTGCTGTTACTTCTGACCTATTGAGAAACAATACTTCTGAATTACTTTAAAAAACACCTGCGCAGATTGATTGTTAGCACTCTATCATCCAGATTACTGCGAGTGTATTTGTGTGTGTTTAAAGAGAGTGAAAGACTCACACAGTTATGCATAACATTTCTAGAATGGAAATGTCATTGTATGACTCATCTCCTATTTCCTCCTCCCAGAGGGCTCTTAACGGCAAATTTTGCAATATTTCATTGAGTCCAGTTTTAAACAAAGCTAACAAGAAGTCCCCCAGCACCCCTGGTAACCAGAAGACCTTATTCATTTTCTCTGTTCTATACTCCCCCATGTCTTAGGGAAAGTATTAAGTAATAATAGATAGTATAGACCAGGTAGTAGTGTAAACCAGCTCTATAGGTAGCAGTGTACCATAGAGACTGACCATACTTATAATATAGCTCTTTAGGCGGACAAACATCAGAAAAACAAATTTGGTGATTCTGACCAATATAATATATAAAGTCTATGCAAATCTGGGAAATAGTTCATCTCTGAATTTCTCCTTTGACACACTGTCCTTGTGCTGCTTCTTTCTCTTTTGTCCTTTTACTCCACCCTGCATCATATTTCTGACAAATATTAATAGAGCTTCTCTGCCTTAGCTCCCCTACACCTGGGCTGACACTCTACCCAGGCTGACCAGAATTTTTGCAACTGATATTCAATGGGGCTACCCTTTCACAGTTAATGAGCATCTGAAGGAAACCATATATTGTATTTCTTTATTATTTCTTTCTGATAGTGTCTCCTCTATCACAATCATTTCTATGTTGTTTTCCTGCTTTTATCTGTTAACTATGTGTCAATAACTAAAAACAGTATTTCAGGAAAAGTCTTACAAATCTTGACTTTTTTTTTTTTTTTGTGAGGCAAGAATGTGTTTCTAAATGGAGACCCAGACTGCTCTCTTTTTAGGATGCACTGTAAAAGTATGTTTAATTTCCTGTCTACTACCAGCCTTAGTCCATCAGTATTGCCCTTTCACAGAGTTCTATATACCATGGAATATCTGTATTTTAGATTGTTTTCCCCAAGAAGTAATAGTTTTCATTTTACAAGCTGACACTCAACATACTGCAACACAGATTTGTAACTTTTTACTTCTTTATATGTTACATTTTTTGTTTCATAAATGCTTTTTTTCTTTGTCATGAGTATACAAATGAAGACTGGTTGTAAAGAAATGAACATATGAGTAAAACCCCATGTTCCTAGTACATAGGTGAAGTACTTCTGGCACCCCTGAACTATCCATCCCTTTATACTGTTTTCAGAGAGAGAAGAGTTCAGAGGCACGCTGGTACAATTTGGCTCCACCACCCATCCACTTTAATGTAACTTAATGAGTTCTCAGACTGAAGCATTTTCATGAAATTCTTGACCTTAGGAGGAAAATGAAATTTTTAAGATAAAAAGTACGTAATGAAAAGGTTCAGTTTGTGTATAAATTGGAGAAGTATTCATAATGAGGCTTTCTGCTTTGTCTATAGTGTTAAGTTGTTAAGCTCTCACTGACTTGTGCTTTCCAGTTACTGTATCCGACACATTTCATTCATGAGCACTTACTATGCCTCTTCTACAAGAAGAGGTTCATCTCATCTTTTAAAATTAGGCCTCTAGTTTAAAATAGCCATGCAAGCTTGCTTCATAACTTGTAGAGGACAAGAAATATCTCCATTTGAAAGTGCCTTTAAATTTGAAGTGAACTCTCTAAGGTGTCCACCAGCTTCCATTGATTGTAGGGGGAGCTTGAACATTTCCTTCTCCATCAGAAGCCTCATTTAAAACAGCTGTAACAGTATGAGATGCCTCCCATTAGACTGGGTGTTCTTGTTGTTAAGCAAAATATTTTTTCTTTTCACCAAAATTCTTTTTGATTTGATGCTGTTTTGGTATGCCTCTGACAGCTAACAGTCACCATGAGCTATTGAGAAAACAACTTTCTTTCTCCCATAAAGTTAATTTCATATGCTGTGTAGCTAAATCATAGAATCATAGAATGGTTTGGTTTGGAAGAGACCTTAAAGATCATCCAGTTTCAACCCCCTTGCCATGAGCAGGGACACCTTCCACTAGACCAGGTTGCTCAAAGCCTCATCCAGCCTGACTTTAACACTTCCAGGGAGGGGACATCCACAGCTGGTCTGGGCAACCTGTTCCAGCTCCTCACCACCCTCATAGTGAAGAATTTCTTCCTAATATCTCATCTAAATCTCCCCTCTTCCAGTTTAAAGCCATTACCCCTTGTTCTATCACTACCTGCCCTTGCAAAAAGTCCCTCCCCAGCCTTCCTTCAGGCCCTTCAGGAACTGGAAGGCTGCTATAAGTTCTTCCCGGAACCTGCTCTTTCCCAGGCTGAACAGCCCCAACTCTCTCAGCCTGTCCTCACCGGAGAGGTGCTCCGGCCCTCTGATAATTCTCGTGGTCTCCCGTGGACTCGCTCCAGTAGGTTCATGTCCTTCTTATGTTGGGGGCCTCAGAACTGGACGCAGAATTGCAGGTGGGGTCTCATGAGATCAGAGTAGAGGGGTAGAATCACCTCCCTCAACCTGCTGGTCACACTTGTCTTGATGCAGCCCAGGATGCGGTTGGCCTCCTGGGCTGCGAGCGCACATTGCCGGCTCATGTTGAGCTCATGTTGAGACCACCAGTATCCCCAAGTCCTTCTCCTTGGGGCTGCTCACGATCCCTTCTCTGCCCAGCACATATTTGTGCTTGGGATTGCCCTGACCCAGGTGTAGGACTTTACACTTGGCCTTTTTGAACTTCATGAGGTTTGTTACTAAGTAACATAAAAAATCACCTTCATTATGGGTGAAACTCATTGTGAGAGAACCAACACAAGGATCTTTGTGTCCTTCCAAGTCTCACATGGGCCAATATGGCAGGATTTCATGTGGGCTGAAGAGTTGTCTGAATATGTGTTGGAACAAGGTATATCTGTGTACGAAGCAGTGAAACTGTAGCAGCCCCCAAGCCCCATGTATTTGGGACCTTAGAGGTAGCCCTTTGCCTCTGCCCTCACTGCAAGGAAAACTTGGGACACTTAGGCATGGAGTCCCATATTTTAAAAAAAGGTAATGAGTGGCGAAAGTAATATTTTAGAGGATAGCAGCACATTACAGAGGACAAGCATTTGCAGCTCTCTGATTCAGCATTTAATTTTTTTCTCCTATACCCTACTCATGATGTCTTGGCAACTCTGGTTGCTCCAGGATATATGTTTTCCTCCCTCCCACACTACTTTTGAAGCATCTTAAAACATGCAAGGAAACAAGCAGCCGCTGCCTCCCACTAGCTTCTGCAGGCATGTCTCCATGTCCATGTCCTGCCCAGGAGAGCCAGTGCACCCCTGGGTCAGGAATGCATCGGAGATTTCCCGCTGATTATGGAAGGTGACTGATGGAGATGAGGGAACACTAGAAACGATTGCAGGAAACAGATACCATTATCTTTTCTAGTTTCTCACAACAACAGTTACCTGGGGCACACCAGACATTTTACTTCATGTAGCAGATAATTAGCAGAGACCACTGGTACAAATTTCAGTGTTCCTGATACTGACAGCAGCTGCTGTTTATGCAGAGATCAGCCCTGGCTTGTGTTCTTTCCACCCACTAGCTCTCTTCAAGACCTGGTTTGTAATTCAGGTTATATCACTTCAAAGAGTTTGACCTTCCCCTGTCTCGTCCAGCTGGCACACACCGAAGCAAAGGCAATGGATTTACATTGAAATGGAAGAGAAATCAGTTCAGAGATTTGAATGTTCAAAGGAAATAATTTTTCCTTCTTAGAAAATCTTTCCCTATCTATTGCTGAGGGGTGCTGCCTGGAAGCACAGATGATTCATTTCTACATACATAAAAGCGGGGTTTAGAAGATGCACAAGAGATGCTTTTCACACGTTCAGCAGAATTAGTCTCAGGTGAACATATTAGGCATCATTTGCTACTGAAACCTAAAAATAGCACTGCTAGTGCTTCAGATTTTAACTGAGTCAAATATTGCACTAAAAGAAACAGTGCTATAAATTTCCCATTTTTCCCCATGCCTGGGAATCATATGGTGAGCAATTTTCATGAAAGTTTGAAGAAGCAACGTAATCTACAGGAAAAAGGACAATGGAGGCACCCCAAAAACAATCTGTGGTAGAGCAGTGAGGATGAATGCTGCAGTATCTCCATCTACAACATCCTTAATGCAGAATTTTATTTAAATAAATTTTATTTTATTTTATTTTACCTTTACATTTCTCATTATATAACCCAGCAAATAAATGACACACTACTACACAAGGGCTTCTCAATACCTCCGGCTGAGCTGCCAAAATCTGCCAATACCCTCCCGAATGCTGTGGCAGAAGAGCAAAACTTTCCTTAGTGTGCAATTCCTGCATGCAGAAACAGGAGTGTTCATGTACGTCTAACACAGAGGCTCTCAAACTGCTGATCTAAAGACCCATGTCCCAAAAACGATGTTTCAGCCAAATGCTAAAGGTGCACAATGATTTGTGCTGGTGACTGACATGGGTTATAGAGTTCCATCAGTTTGGGAATAATAGTTTGAGAGCTGCCACTAATCAGCTGTGAGCAAGATGCTTCACCTCTGTGTGCCTTTGTTTCCCTTCCAGCACCATCTGTTTTGCTTAATTAAAGCAAAAGCTTTTCGCTGTAAAGACCCTCCCTTCACAGGCATTTGTGAAATGCTTTTCACAGAGCACCTCTGAATTCATTCAGGACACAGAGCTGCCAAGCCAACATTGATTACCACGATTAACTATATCTGTTCTAACTTGCCAGCTATGATAGCACTCTTACTAACAACATATGAAACTGGAATCCTAGGAAGTAAGAAACGAAGCAAAATTCAGTATGAAAAACCAAAGGACTTTGTGTGCTGTTTGAGGTATTGCTCTTCCAATCAAATATGAAAAGAATCCTTGCATCTAAAAATGTATGCTAAACTATCACGATCTTCTCCAGATTGCTGTGGAGTGCAGCAACCCCTGGGTGTATAGGACACTTTAAAGCACTTCGCTTCTCAAAGCATCATTTTTCATAGTCACTTGCCTGAAGTTTTTCAGCCTTGTTTTTAATGGATTTTTCAAAATGCTAATTTTTGCCTACTCTACTGTAATTTACTTAGAGTTTGGGTGGGATCTTACACAAGGGATGCAAGGGACATACAAAGGATAACATCAGGAAGAAATCAAAGGCAAAGGCTGTTGCCTAGTTTTAGCTGCAGAAATAAAGCTGCGTTTCAACGCAACCCTAATTACAGTTTTGTGGTGCTTTGTCGAGCCCTGCTGATAAGTTTCCCTGGTAAACAGCTCTTTATTGTTCTTTCACATTCAGTCACCATGGCAACTAGCATTTTAGGGTTTGATCCTGAGAGATGCCAAGCACCTGCTTCGGTGGCAGTATCTATGGGAGAGGAGGATAAGAGACATCTTATAAGATCGGTCCTTTCAACAACAACAGACTTGATTAAAAAAAAAACAAAACCCTTTTGATGTGCATATTTGTAAGGAATTGTTAATAAAAGCACAGGTAAAACCTGGCCCCTGTTATCTTACAACCAAACCCAATATCTGACACTGTCTGCTCATGGGTGTAGTGCAATACAGAAAAAGCCCAAAGAAACCTAAAGATCAAACTCCAAAGGGAATGCAAGTCAGAAACAGAGCCCCGGAGTGTCACTAACAATATGCTGGGAAGATGAATTCTCTTTCATTCACTGCCAAATCCTTCACTGCCTTCTTATTGTTAAATAAATAAATAAATAAAATTGCTTGGGAGGTCAAACCCAGGTGATAAACAGCTGAGCAAATTTTCTATTTTAGCTTCCCAATAATCCCCGAGGGACTGTCTTTTGTCTTTCCTGCTTACGTTGACCTCAAACTGTTGGTCAGAGCCTAGAGGAATCATTCAATTTAGCAGAGAGTAGCTTTTTTTTTCTGTACAGCTCCATTTCCTCTGAATTTATCTTGGTGTCTCAGAAGTAAGATAGGAGGTTTGTGTCAGCAGTTAGCAGATAGTTTGAATGTAAGCAGGTGTGAACTCACTGATTGCTTCCTTATCTGATGCTGCCTGAACACGTTGGACCTGAGCAGAGAATTACTTTCGTACCCTCTAGTGAATCGCCAGCTGTGTGCTCATTCTGCCTCCTCTGGCAAACCCCTTCACCTGCCAAGTCTGCAAAAGGCAGCTCTTGTACCATCCACCTAGCCCAGCTCTGCTGTCATGTATATTGGTAACCAGGGTAATGTCACCAGCTTGAGGCGGTTGATTCTATTGTCCTCTGCTCCAAAACACTGGCCTGAGGTTATTCCATGTAAATGCAGACACTCATCTGAGGGGCACAGTCACCTTCATCTGCCTTAGTAAAGTGGGGCAAGCCAGCACTTCTAAAGGGCTATTGACACCTTCAGTGGGGTGAATCACCCTCTGTAGGGTTTAATTTCTTGTTCTTAAATACAAAGAAAGCATGCTATACCTGTATTTGCGACTCAGGCATCTCAATCAGTGGCCCAGCTAAGAAGGAATCCAGCTTCTGTTGGAAGTCAACTGTATTCATGCTTGCACAACATTGCAATTTTAGATATTTTGTCTTCTATTTGCCCTCAGACCACGAAAAAGTTATTCAGATCATGCTGCATAGAAAGAAGCGGCTGATTACAAGCAACTTTCTTGTCATCTCTGCAAATATGCATGAGAGAAGAAATCAGGTCTTCAGATGACAGTTTGGGGACAGCTTATCTTTACTCCTGGTATTGCTATTAGTGGTTGAGTTATGGTCAAGCTCAAGTTTTTTATTACTTGGACTTTAATAGATTTATCTCAGGACAGTAGAAGGATTATTTGTTTGTTTGTTTGTTTGTTTTTTAAATTTCTTCTTACTTCCATAGCCCAGGTGTAACAGCAATTGAAAGGAAAATTTGATGAAGGAAAGGAAAATTAATTAAAAATATTAGTCAATAGGAAAACTGAAACGAAGCAATATGGGTCACATTCCTCCTGGTCTGTGCCTACCAGTAATGAACATTAGGAAGCATATCATCCTCAAAAGAGAGTACTTTCAGATAAAAGAGTCACACAGGTACATACTAGTCTACAGGGCTGTAGAAGTTTGTGAAGAAACTTTATCTCCATGTTTACAGCTCAGGCATAGATACTTCCTAGTCCCATAAAGGGAACCACATACAAAAGACTAGCAAAGCATATATGATGGAGTATACATGATTATACAGTGTTACCATTAGGGGATTGAGTTAAGTTTTGAAATATATGGAAAGACTGTTTTCATGCCTTTGGATCAGGAAAATTACATAGGAAATTAGCTGGCAGAAGAGTCAAATGATCTGGAGTGGATTCCCTTCTTTGTCAGCTACCTGACAGTAAAGTGGTATGTGTCACTGTTTAAACAGTGTTTGCAAAATGCTACCCTGAAAGAGACGATATCCAGTGTTAAAAATGATGATGATGGAATTAGAGTGTGTTGAGAGCAGGAAGGGCAGGGTAGTAATAAAAAGCCTATGCTATTTCACATGTCACTGGGTCACAGGTGAGCTGCAGGTGCTCAGGTTCTTCCCTCTGTATTAAGCCTGTTACAAGCTGAAGTATTCACGTGTCAGTTCAAAGACTGGACAAGCTATTATTACATAATAGACTGTTACTATTAAACACAAAATAAGTTGTGACTTAAAATAACTTGCAAAGGCATGTATTCATTGTCCATAGAGTAGAATCACCTACATTATTAATACTCATACAGTAATGCAACTTCGTTAGAGACCGTGCCACCAGAGACATTAATTCAGCTGCAGCACTGTTCTAGGAACAGAGGGGTAGGGATTCATCTATCTGTACAGAATGCAGTCACCCGAGGCTCCATCTCTATCAACTAAGAGAAATTGGTATTTCTAGGGTACAATTCATCTCATCCTTAAGCAGCCATATAAAATGGGTCTGAAAAATGCCCAGAAGTGCCCATTTTATTCAAAGAGGAGCCTAGGAGATGCAGAAATTTATACTGCAAAGTTAGGTGAAATGATTTTTACCCTGAATGTCTAGTCAAGACTACCTACAATTTGGAAGTCAAATTTTCCCTCTACTTTGGCTTTGTGCAATATCTAGTAGATCTTAGCTCAAGACTTAACCCAGGACTTGTCACCCCAGCAAAACTCTACCACAATTTCTATGTTGTTACTTTTCCAGTAGATTCAGATGGACTTTTGCCTCAGGGCAACGTTATAGTGGGACAGTTTGGTAAACAGGCATAGGCAGCCTGTATTACCCTTTCGCCCTCCCTGCTAAACTCCTTTCCAAACACAATTGCTCTTGCTTTCTCCCTTTATGATTACTTTTGATCTGCAAACATTCTCTCTAGGAAGTTGCAGCAGCAAAAAGTATATTTACTTCTACTTAGGATAATACTTTTACCCACCTAGGGCACAGCCACAGCTAAAAGAAGCCTCCAGGATTATACCCAAAATGGTATAATCTTTATATCAAAAGGTATAAAGAAAAAGATTTGTAATACAGTGAGTTTTAAAAGAACATTTAAATGAACAAACATCAGTCCAAAGGTTTGTAGTTGTAAGAGTTGCTCAAATTCTTGTGAAGTTATTTCATGCTGCTTACATCTTTTTTGCATGCATTTTTCACTTGCAGCTGCCTGTTCTCTTAGGCAAAGCAAAATAATCATGTCAGCAGTGTATATGTAGGCATGTGTGTGAACATCTCTTTTTCTCCCATTTTCTAAATATATGTTTATCTATATGCCTAGCTATATGTTTATAGCTTTATTTGCTGGTTATAAAAAGTAAATTGACTAACATTTCTGCTAATATACAATAGTTAGCAGAACTATATGTTGAATCTTTTGGCAACTTTCATGATCAAACTGTAGCAGTAGATTCAGTTCTAAGAAGCATCTCATCTTTACTCTGTGAAAATTAATCACCAGCTGGATGTGTGAGATACTGAGTGACATCTTCCTCTTCAAGAATATTACCCAGCACTTGGAGAGGAAAAGAAAGATAAAAAGGAAAGGAGACAGAGCTGTCATGCTGCTCTGTAGACAGGGGGAACCTCACACAGCAGGTTGCAATCTGAACTGTCCCATTTCATTATGACACTGAGGCAAACCCCTGCAGTGCATTAAGGTTTTAAAATCGTTTAGGAAATATGAAGATACATTGTTATTAAATCATTTTATTACTCTTCAAAAACAATATTCTGATGTCCATTTTTTTACATAATAAAGATTGTCTTTCACCAGTGAGGACTGGCTAGTGAATATAGACTGAATTTCCGGAAGAATATGATTAGTATGAAAATGGAAATGGACTGTAAATAATACTCAGGATGATCTTTTGTTCAGCCACATCAAGGAATCAAACAAAAGCTTGCTAAGACTGACTTCCATGATGTACTGAAAACAGGCAACATGTTTCCATAGAGGATTTTGCCATATGCATCATCAGCTTAAAGTTGTTCCTTATAGAAGATTTATTGAGAGCATACTTTCAATTTATCTGATTAATTTTTTGTTGAATTCAAGTGAACACCTTGTAGATACACTTGCACATGAAATTAATGTTTATCAAACAAATATGTGATTACTGTAGTGTCACACAATCTTTACTTTGCAGAAAAAGCATATATATGGCAAAATCGGTGTGAGTTATATCTGTACTCATATAACACTGCAAAAGCACATGAAAATCTTAATCCATAATTCTTAATTAAAAATTCTACCTATGGAAAATTATTTTTATTTCAAAAAGCAAAAACTGAAAAAGAAAAATAAAGCTTTTCTTATTTTGTCTTAAAATTGTGATTTATTACTTTATAGTTATTAAAATACAACAATTAGTCCACGAATGGATGAATAATAAGGGGTTTTTTTGTAAGTTTTATTGACTTTTATAGCAAAAAGTATAAGATGTGTGTTAATTAGATTTAATTCTCCGTAGTGTATACATTTTTCTTAAATGCACATGGGAGCTTTCTCTAATTCCTTATCATTACGCACACCTCATTTATATACATTTTTTTTTAAAATGTCTCTAGGTGTGAAAAGTAAGTCAGGAGATTCAAGATATACTATTTAAAGATTGATGAACAATATAGAAATGTTATTGGAACTTCATGTTTACACCAAGAAACTGTGAAGCAATGTTAGTAGAAAGAGAAAAATCTTTAAGGATGTAAGTAATCCCATCACTTCATGTTTTCAAGATACTATGTAATATAAAAGATCTGTGTTTAGACCACCTCATGATTGTAGGTATTTTGAATTTCAAACAGCTGGAACTACATCAATGTTTTCCTCCATCTAAAGTGGTTTAGAAGATTTGGAAGCTGGGACTACATCAATGTTTTCCTCCATCTAAAGTGGTTTAGAAGATTTGGAAGCTGGGGGAGCCACAGATGTGATTAATTCCTATGAATTATGCACAGTCATTTTTATTTAGTAACAAAGAAACAGACTTTTGAGAACTTGAATTTAAATAAAAATACAGAAGCTAGCTTTTTTTCCTAAAAAAAAAAAAAAAAAAAAAAAGCTGAGTTCATCTTCCTATTCTTTTCTGTGTACACCAGATAGTATTTCCAACATTGAAAGGTACTCATTAAGGTTTTCTTTGGACTTAGCCTGACACATTCCTGAGACAAGCTGTGATGCAACTCTCTGGAAGCTTCATTTCGTGGCTGTTATGGATATGTCAACCCTGAACTAGCCATGCACAGACAGAAGTCTTTTCAAGGCTAAAGTCTTCATGTTTGAAGGACTATCCCTAGGGATATCTTACTCTTTTAACTGGCTTCAACCACTATTCTAAATGATAAATTAAAAACCAATAATAACAATTTTGTTTCAGATTAAAAAAAAAAAAAAGAAAAACAAGTAAGTTGGGAAAGGGAAAGGAGGTTGGGAAAATAAAGGAAAAATCTGAAAGATACAAAATGAAGAGAGGAACAAAAACTCTGAGAAAACAAGATTTTTAAAGGATTTTTGTTTATTATTTTTGTTTTACAGGAGTGAGAAAGTCTAGAAGTATTTAATTACTTCTACGGAGCAAAAAATTTTGTAAAACAGTACTTTTCAGTTAGTTGCAGTAATTAGGGGATGCTACTATTGGAGGAAAACCGTGAGAGACAGAATATGAATAGATCTTATTTTATCAGTAATGGCATTTCTGTTCGGAACTGTGATTTCCAAACTAAACCGACATGAATAAAAATAGCAATACTTTTCCAAAACTTGCGTGGCTACAGCTGTATTGCTATGGAAATGCCTCAGATTGAAGCTGATTTTTGTTCCTCCTACATTGAATATGCATGGCTTAAATAAAGTAATATCACTGCAATTGTATTTGCTTTTGATGATAGACGGTTACAATCTGTATCAATTTAACTAACTCAGGGGTTTTTGTTTGGGTTTTTTTTGTGCTGACAAAGGTTAGGAGAATGTGGAGAAAAATAAAAACAAAAAAGTTACAAAAACCCCAACTTCACTCAAAATAAAAAAAAGAGAAAGGGATTTACCTGGGAATTGGGAGAGGAGGGGAAATTAAAAGCATTTTCATTTGACGGGATTGTTTTTGCAGTCTGTAAGGGTGCATGGATTTAGATGTTGTGGTTTGGAAACTAATACCTGGATACAAAAAATAATTTATCTTGGAGACTAATGAACTGTTACATAAATAATTTTCATCTAAACATTTGCTGATTATTGATATAGGGACCTTATACTGTAGAAACTCTTCTCAAGATGTTAATTATGAGATCTTCATATCAGATAAAGATCTTGTGTCTCCCAGTTCTTTGACATTACCTCTGCCATGGTCTTTGGTCTTTGTTGTACCTTAGCTGTTTTGCATGGAAGGAAACTTTGGTGTTAACTACTTTTCAGTGCATGTTGATCTCTCTCCTTTGACCACAGAGGGCTTAAAGCAGGGTGAGGTTAATCCAGTCCCTTGCATGATTAAACAGAAGACACCTCCTTAGTCTATTTTTCCTTTTTTCTCATTCTCATTGTAATATTGCAGCAAACAATTGTTATATTACAATCAGTGTGCAGCTATTCTGTGTGAAATAGGTATTAAAATAAACGATACACGTACTTTCTAAACTCCTTCAGAAGAAAAGCTGTTGCTGAAAGGTGAAGAGATCCAGTCCTGACAGTAGGAACCACTAAAAAATAAGAAGTAAAGCTGGATATTATGCACAGGAAAAATTATTCTACATCTAAAAAACTTTTTGACTAAAAGAAGGAACAAAGCATCTCCTATGCTTATCTCAAAGAGATTTTAATATGTTTTGCTTTATTGATGAGGTAAATAGCAGCAGAACAGTTTATAATTTTTTTAGACTCTACCAGAGATTCGAGCTTAGCAAGTGAAATGACATCATACATCAAACTTAGTCATCATTTCTCATTGAAGACCTCTGAGTCCTGGAGATCTGTTACCAATCAATACCTAACCAACTGACTCAATACCCCAGAGGAAGCCACTGTCACATCCCTCCTGCCAGCCGAAAACTAATGGTGGTGAAGACGTTATTTGTTTCAGAAGGCTGAAATGGCAACGTGGAAGATTCATAGTGTACTAAAGTCCCATGCTCTTTCCTGTTAATGATACACGAGAGTACTCCAAAAGGAAGTCAGCCACATGACACTGCGTAATAGAGTTTTCAGCTTTGTCTGATTGCATTACAAACACCACACATATTGAAACACTCCGGCAGCTTCCTAGTGCTCACAGTGAGGAACCTCAACCTTTTGACCTCAAACATCTTATTAAAGCCTATGCTGGACTGTGTCTCTGCAAGGGAAAAAACAAGAAACTACTGGACTTATTCTCCTCTATAATTCATTCAAGTAAGCCCTTGCTGAGTGGAGGACCTTGGCTTTGATGTTAAAGTCTCTTAATTGGAAGGAAGTGAAGTGTTAGCCTGTCAGGCTATTAGTCTCTCATCAAATACTTTAAGAGGTATCAGAACACTGAAGTTCTCACACTAGTGTAAAGAGAGCACGGAGTGGCCTGTTTTTTGTTAAAATGTTTAAACTTTGCATCTGTCTAACAACCTCCCCCAAAACTTCATATACGTGGACTTGTTCCTTGCTATTTCTTCCCTTTTATCTCCACCTTTTTTCCTCTCAGTCTCCATCTTTCTATTGCCTCCAGCACATCAGTTCCTATTAGTAGGAATATGGGGAATAATTGGTGTAAGCTATAAAGTCTCAGGCTTCATATTACAGGCCTCATTCAAACCCAGCTATTGCATGCCTAGTGTGACCTACCTCTCTGCTGTTTGATTGTGGAACACCTACTTCTGTGGTACTTTTCCCTTCAGGAAAGTGACCTCTCAGAAGGGTGTCCTTACAGTAAGTAATATTAAAACCCAATTGTTTCTGGAAGATGGCTTATTTCTAAAGACTCAGTTCAGGTCCAGGCTTTGTTATGTACTTAATTTATAGAATTTAATTACATTAAATTAACTTAAATCTAAAAATCTATTGCTGCTCTCTCAACTACTGGTGCTTTCCTGCATTACAGATTGGGTACCCAAAGAGGATGGGGTATTTCTTTCTTGGGCACATTCAACTAGTCCAAGATGGGACTAAACTCCTTCCAGGATCACGCAAAGTTGAATTTTGTGTAATTTGTATTCTTCAAGTTGGCAATAGCATTCAAAATGCCACAGTGAAGAAAATCTTGAAGCAGTATAAAATAACTACCTGAAAGGAAATTTATGAATTGCTAATGCACATCCTTTGGAACTATGAAGGTAGTTATATAGTCACTTCTTCTCTGTCTCTTAGTTTACAATATGAGAATAAAGAAATGCTGTACTAGCAGTGTAAATGTTTCTGTTCTACAAAGTTTTCTCCATTTAGACTTGCCTAGTGGCAAGCTTATGCAAACAAATTACCTGTGACATTTAATGCTGTCTTCTATAAAGCTAAGCATTCCTTTTGCTTTACAAGATGATGCCCGTATGAAAGAAAATCTAATGCATCTGTGTCCTTGTGATGAATGTCTCTGGCTGAAAATGACCCTGTTCATGCACAATTATCTTTTTTTCATGTAAGTGTTTGATTGCTAATCAGATCTCTCTCTTTACCTCACGCTTGGTTCTGGAAGCACTTTCATCTGGTTTTGGATGGGTTATGAGTTTTGGCTGTTGCAAAAAGTTCTTTAAATTTCCCTTCAGTTTCTTTTCAGTAATCTCATCAACATAATGCCCTTTTGTAAGCCATTCCTATCTCCAAATGTCCAATATTTTATTATTAAATATTGTAGGTTTTCACACTTCATAATTATTTTGATTAGTCTGCTTTTTTTTTAAACAGAGAAAAATATTTTTTATTTGATAGCTTAAGTAATCAGGCCAAATATCTTCTTTCATTTTAGTAAGCTTGCTCACTATTTAAATATTCAGACTCCAAAGATATCCATGGCATTTTATCAAATATGTGTGTTTCTGTGATGAAGGTCAGTTACCAGTCTGAGTTCATTCAAAAAATCCTTTCAACGAGCCTCCTCCACTCAGTCCAGCTGTCCACAAGTCTGTGTGCAAGAGCTAATGACTGCACAGTTTTTGCATTATTTGAGTGAAAATCATAGTATAATTCAGTTTACCGTCATTGTTTTGTTCTCTTTTGACATCAGATATTGATATGGTTCAAATTTTTCACAGAATAGGAGCATGGAAACAAAAATTCTCTTTTATTAATAAAGTTACTTTTTAAAATGCATTCAGTTTGTGTTTGAGTAAGCAACAAGAAACATTTACAAGTCACTGGTTGTGGTATTTTAAAAGTGGAAAGAATATACTAGGTACCCAGACGTGCTCAAATACCACTCTTTTATCCCTATACAGGCATTATACTTCCCATGTTTGTGTCATTAGCAAAGGTCTCTAAAGTAACACAGATCATCATGGAAAATATCAAATTAAAAAAGATTTCACAGAGATCCGAAGAGAGCTTCACAAATAATCTTTCTCTAATAATCATTCCCCTTTCAACACACCTCTGTCATGATCTATTTCTTTGGTTAATTCCTTCTGCAGTTTCTGTGTACCTTATGTACCATCTTCTTCAGTTCAGCTCATAATTATCACATTTTTCAATATTGAATGCCTTAATGAAGTCCAGACATCTTAAATCTACACATTTCTTTTATGTCAAAAAAATACTCTCTTATCAGAAAAAAAAAAAAAATACTAGTAATCTAACTATGAAAAATTGAAGTGAAAATTTATTCCATTTTACATTTATATCCACTTATTTTTTGCTCTTTTGGAATTTTCTCTTGGGCCAAAATCTTAGCTAATACACACTGGTATAAGTCTGTAATACATCTGCTTAGGAGTGGTTATCAATGACTAAATACTAGGTAAAGAAATAGATAATAAACTACCTACAGTGTCCTGAATTGTCCATTACTGCATTTCAGCTTGGACTTCCTTGCTTTTAATTTTTCCCAGCCTGCCATGCTGCCAAGTAACAACCATGATTTTGTATATCATTTATAGAAACTATGCCTTTGTAATCCCTAGAGTGAACAACACTTAGCACAAGCTACTTCATCTGGATATGTGCAGACTTAGAGCAGCTGAGATTCTCTCCCTTGTGTTCAGATTTACTGTCCATCTGGAAGACACTGAAGCTAGAGTTTGTATAGAACTGGGCTGTAACTTAAGCCACATTAAAGAAGAAATCAGAATAGTCATATATAGAATTCCTTTCAAGCTATCTTTGCTGTTAAACTGCAAATGGCTCTGATTTCCAAAATGAAGATAAATATCAAATGCACTTATGAAGCCATCTCTGAGAAGTTTGATGAACAAGTTGAGAATTACATCAGTGCTTAGTCACTTGGAACATGTCTTCCTTGCAAACAGAAAGTATAAGTGTGGTTATGAATGATTGGTGTACCTGTGTTGGCCTAATCTCAGCTATCTGGATAATAATCACATTATGAGAACCTGAACTCAGTACATTTTCAGCATGAGCTTTGCAGTCTCATGGAGCCCAGTGGAGGCAACGTGCCCAAGGTTGTACCTCTGCAGTCTGGCTGGCACTGCAAGATGGGAAACACAGACAGTGAGGACTGAGTCTTCTCAAAAGCTGCCTACACTCAAGCATGTCCTTCCTGAGAAGAAAGAGCTTTTTTTACAGTTGTCCAATTCTTTGCATTGCCATCAGTTCTGCTCATAATTTGCTATTAATAAAAGAAAAAGCAAGACTTTAAATCAGATTAGCTGCATAACATATAAAAAAGAATACATTCCATAATGATAATTTTTATGACCCTCATAAAAAGTTGTATGCTACTGCCAAAATCTACCTTTCTTTCCTGTTGCTGTTGTGGTCATGCTAGTGACATCTGAGTGCAGACTATGGCCAATATTTGCTTGAATCTTGAGATTTCCACAGTGCCTGAAAAGCTACTCATCTGCTAGTCTGGAAACCTTTGTCCTGAAGGTCACTGGTCCTTGGCTGTATAATTCAAATTCCTAAAATCATCTGATCAAGAAACTTCTGTGTTATTTCTACTTTCATACCCTGCCCCTTTGGTTTTCTTGCAAATTAAGTGTTTTAAAGGACGTCTGTGTCTTGATATTTACTCTATTCAATAGAATTCACCCCATTAAAGAGAATCAATTTATCTGGATTCAAAGTAAAGGATTCCTGTAAATCTTCCTATCACTCTACCCATCTACTTAAAAGCAGAAAGTTGTTGCTGTGAGATGTCATTTCCTACATGCTTTCTTCAAGGAAAGTCATGATGGGGTCTCTAAGGAATAATGTTTTGTTTAGCTAATGAATAAAGCTTACTATAGATAGAGTGCAGTTGCAGTATCAGCTTCTCTGTATTTTACACAACAGGAGAATTGACCATTCATTTAACGGATCACCAGAACACACTTGACCATAATAATAATTGGAGTGAACAAGAAAGAATTCTAAATACTACAGTCTAACAAATACAGTTCATCATCAGAATGGTAATTTTTGGTCTCAGCTTATACATATTATGTCAACGTGAATGCTTTCTTAGCATTAAATTGGCAGTACTTCATATTTAAAAGTGCTGTGCAGACATTAACTAATCAATCAGTTTTCTTATTATAATATTTTATCCTGTTTTGTGGTGTCAGGTTTGTCATATTATAAACTACTATAAATGCCAATCAGTAGATGCAGAGTGCACATTTTTTATGCTTAATGAAGTTTGTTGTACTTAAATTATGACTGAATTGGATGTTCTTGTGGCCATAGTTACACTCCTATAATAATGTTTTCAGAAACATTGGATTTTTATCTTGAATATAAATCTTTTCATATAAATGAAAAATGTAAATAACCTGATGTGTAAGTACAGTATGCCATAAGCAAATGTCCATTTACAGCACAGGAAGAGAAAAAAGAGAAGAGAAGAGAAGAGAAGAGAAGAGAAGAGAAGAGAAGAGAAGAGAAGAGAAGAGAAGAGAAGAGAAGAGAAGAGAAGAGAAGAGAAGAGAAGAGAAGAGAAGAGAAGAGAAGAGAAGAGAAGAGAAGAGAAGAGAAGAGAAGAGAAGAGAAGAGAAGAGAAGAGAAGAGAAGAGAAGAGAAGAGAAGAGAAGAGAAGAGAAAGAAAGAAAAAAGAAGAGAAGAGAAGAGAAGAGAAGAGAAGAGAAGAGAAGAGAAGAGAAGAGAAGAGAAGAGAAGAGAAGAGAAGAGAAGAGAAGAGAAGAGAAGAGAAGAGAAGAGAAGAGAAGAGAAGAGAAGAGAAGAGAAGAGAAGAGAAGAGAAGAGAAGAGAAGAGAAGAGAAGAGAAGAGAAGAGAAGAGAAGAGAAGAGAAGAGAAGAGAAGAGAAGAGAAGAGAAGAGAAGAGAAGAGAAGAGAAGAGAAGAGAAGAGAAGAGAAGAGAAGAGAAGAGAAGAGAAGAGAAGAGAAGAGAAGAGAAGAGAAGAGAAGAGAAGAGAAGAGAAGAGAAGAGAAGAGAAGAGAAGTATTTCAGCTGGAAGGGACTTGCAATGATCATCTAGTCCAACTACCTGACCAATTCAGGTCTAACCAAAAGTTAAAGCATGTTGTTAAGGGAATTGTCCAAACGCCTCTTCAACACTGACAGGCTTGGGGCATTGACCACCCCTCTAGGAAGCCTGTTCCACAGTGTTTGACCACCCTCTTGGTAAAGAAATGCTTCCTAATGTACAGTTTAACGCTCCCCTGGGGCAGTTTTGAATCATTCCCATGTGTCCTATCACTGGATACCAGAGAGAAGAGACCAGTGACTCTTTCTGCATGTCCCCTCCTCAGGAAGTTGTAGAGAGCAATGTGGTCACCTCTCAGCCTCCTTTTCTCCAAACTAGAAAAGCCTGAAGTCATTAGCCTCTCCTCTCAGGACACGCCTTCCAGCCCTTTCATCAGCTTTGTTGCCCTCCTCTGGACACAGTCACAGACTTTCACATACTTCTTAAATTGTGGGACCCAGAATGGCACACGGTGCTCAAGGTGTGGTGGTGGGGCTTCACCAACACTGAATACAGCAGGATAATCCCCTTTTGACTTATATCGGCCAAGCCTTATTTAATGCACCCCAGGATGTGGGTTGTTTTCTTGGCTGCCAGGGCACACTGCTTACTCACATTGAGCCTGCTGTCAACCAACACCCCCAGATCTCCATCTACCTTTGCAGTATTTCCCACACATATAATAGGAAATACTGCAAATACTTCCAGTTTAACCTCTGTGATAATAAATACCTGCTGACACCTTTGTGTCCCATTCCAAGAGCTGGAAAATTAGTTTCACAATTCTGTGCGCATAGAAATTGGCTAAAGGTACAAATATCCAACTAAACATGATTTTTCTTAATGCTTCAGAAACAAAAAAGCCACATTCTAACTTCAGATATATAGCTTATATCTTTAGGTAGTATAAATGAGTATAATTCCACCAGTTTCCATGAAATTATGATGAACCCTCACTGAGAATCTTGCCCTGGGATTCCAGTAAAATCAGTGGAAACGCCTGTGTTCAAGGACAGATTTTAACGACTGTCTCATAAGTGCTGACAGACAAATGGATGTCTTTTGTTCAAGCCATCTGAGGGATGAGCAAGACAAAATGCTTTCCTTCCAGCTCAGTTTAGGAAGTGAAACAAGAGCATTATCTAGCTTGGGGGTTTGAAGGCAGTGAGAGTCGTGGTCAGTGGCTTTGATCCCAGCCTCCCTGCTAACCCTGCCAGACTCCATATGCGGGCTATGTGCCAGCAGTAGCATATGACAGTGACCCAGACAGTGAGATGCGCACATCAAATCATGCAGGAGATGAAAAGTACTGTGAGAGTCCTCCCTCCATTACTATTAATCTCTTTTGCAATTTTTACTATCAGAACAGCTCTGATAATAAGTGGAAGAAACCAGGCAGAACAATGAAAGCAAATAGAAAAAAGCAGCACTTGACTTTCATTCACAAGCCTTCCCTCACTGCCCTTTTAGGACATTACTCTAAACTACTTGAGCTTGTGAATAAATCAGCTTAGCTACACACCATGCCAAATTATTGTGATTATTTAATCTTGCTGCGGCAACACATTATAATTGTTGTAATCTTCCTGTATTCTGTAACTTATTTACTTACTTGTTAATAATATATTATACTGTAAATGTTAGGAATGTGACTAGCTTACAGAAGTTTCTAATAAGCATTGTTTTATGTGCTGCTCCTTTCAGTAATTATGAGCATGGTATAAAGAATTGTACAAAACTTCACAGTTATGACAAATCTTAGGTAGCCAATTTACTAGATAGGTAAATCTGAAGTTTTGCTGCAGTCCAGGCCCCTAGCTGCTTTGAATGGAGATGACACTGGAACAATCCCAACTCAAATCCATGGAAGGATCTGTCTCCAGGCATGTGGATTGCCGCCAAAACACAATTTCTGTTAGCAAAGTCAACACTTATTGTTCAGTGATCTTGAAGAGAGTGGATTTTTAAAATGTTTTTTTTCATAAGTTTTCTCAAAATTGCCTCAGCAAAGGACTGTTTGGTGGCTACTCCAAGCGCTGTTATAAAAGTATGTTTCAAGAATAATGAAAATAATAAAGGGCTCATGTTCAAGATTTTTGAGGAAGTGTATTTCCATATGTTTAAAACATTTGCTTTATAGGGTAATTGCATGATGATATATCATACTGTTATGAGGGTACCTATAGTATGTTATGCAATCTTCTGAAAATTTAAGAAAGTTCCAGTATTTGGGTTTTGGTTTTGGTTTTGTTTGGATTTTTTTTTCTCATGTACTTTCTCATGTACATACTTTCTCTGATCTTGTAGAGAAAGTATGAACTGCTGGTGTCAGTTGTTCCCAGGCAGTGTTGCACTCTGGAAATCTGGACAGATTTGGTAGTTTAGTAATTCTCCCCCTATCTGTTCCATGGATAGATGAGATTCAATGAAGCCATGCTCAGAAACTACCCAGACTATGACTGTCCTTTAATGAGAATTCAACCTCAAAGTGCTCAAGGGCTTTCTTTACCTGGCAGCAAGGCTGTGCTGATCTTAGAAGAAGAAACAATGATTGGGATTAGTACATGATCCTTTATCACCCATCAGGTTGGTAAAAACAGAAATAAATACAATTTAAAAGTCAATGGATTTACACTGGTAGGTAATACATTTCAGAAGATAATCAAGTCTCGACTGCACATATATATGGAGAGACAGACATGTGTTGTATATAGTTTTACCAGTATAACTTTGCTGCTTTCTCTCTTGTTTCTCTGTCAAGTATATCCTTGGCATGTGGCTCCAGTTTTACAAGAGGCAATTCACTGTTTTCTCCTCCTGGTTTTGTGTGTCTCTAACTATGTGACCCCATTTCATTGAGGTGAAAGAAATGTAGATCAGTTCATAGGCTATAGCAGAACTGATATTTCTCATCCATAGTTCTCTTGCAATTTAACATATAAACATCCTCTCAAGACAGTTTGCTGGGAGGGGGGTGGGAGGGTAAAACCATGTAAAGTGTTTACTGCATCTGAGAGAAACACATCTGGTGAGGCTGTAGAGTGCATTAGCTCACCAAGGTGATGAAGTGAAGTTTGAAATGACATTTAAGTGCCATGAGGGATGGCTGCAAAGGAGAGCTACTGACTGGGTAAGGCTTTTTCTTTCAACACACTGAAAAGCTTTTGTTATTCTTGCTAAGCTGCTGCTACCCCAATGGGAGAACTTTTATTAATATCTAAGGAAAAAAAAAATGGATCTTCTATTTTAACATTTTTCACTGTAGCAATGTGATACAAATGTACTCATGCCTTCAAGATGTTTCTGGGTTTGCCTGATGGAAACATGTCACCACCACAACCCCAGTGCCTTGATAGAAGCAAATCACACCCTTGATTCTACCCAGCTGAGAAATACTGAACTGTAATAATATGAATAGTCCCATTGTCAAAAGGAAAACTCTGACATCCTTCTTCTCTCTGGCTTGATTTATTTTCCTTTTATAAATATTTTTTTTCTGTATATATTTTATAATATAGAGATAAAAGAAATAAGAAATAATGATATATAAGAAAATAAATATTTTCTTTATATAAAAAGAATAATTATGTTTGTCCCATTTACAAAGTGTTTTGAGATAGATCAAAAAGAATAAAAACTACACAATATTCACATTTACTATTTAGAAAACAAGTAATAATCATATTAAACATTTCTGTAGGTTTGGCAGCGTCAGGGACTGAGTACCTTCCTCTGACTCATGCTCCCTCAGTGACAGTCAATAAGAGAAGGAGAGAAACTGGGTTAATTCTTTCAATCCTTTTTTCATTAGCCTATGACTCCATGACAGCTTAGATTATCCTAATATATGGTCCCATTAGACTTTATACAATTTGCTACATTATTTAATTTGGTGAAGAAATGTTTTGCATGCATCATATAGAAATGTTTCTGTCTACAGAGCTGACTGCATGACAAATTCAGTGATCTGAACCTAAAGAGATATAATGTGCTGCACTTTTAAATAATTTACAGTTTAGAACATTTGCTGTTGATGCACAAGATAGACACAGAAACCTAAGGACCTTTGCCCCCTTCTACAGTATATTTTGAAGTACTGATTAATTTGCTAAGAACTAGTATGTTATAACTTTAAAAAAAATATTGTATTATTTTTGGAAATTCATAGTGAATTAAATCTTGGTTCTCCGAAAAGAATGCTAAAAATCATACAAATTTCACAAGTCCAGTATTTTGTTATGGTTTTATATAAATAATCACATATTGACATAATTAGTATAAATGTGCTAGATATTCTACATAGAACCCAAACTGGTCTTGAACAAACTTCACTGTTTTTAACAAATATTGCAGAGATACCTTCACTACACCTGTGTTTTACAATACCATTCATTTTGTATTTTTCAATAAAATTCAGCAGCAACTTTGCAGCATCATCAGTTATGTTTCTAGCTTGCCTAAACTGAGTAAATGCAATTTGATAACAAACACTAAAGATACTAACAGTGCACCCATTTCTCCTAGGAGGATATACCAAAAAGAATTTCCAAATAAATTATGAGAAGTAGTAAGATTGATATAAACAGTAGAAACTGATGTTATACAAATCCTCCCAGTATTGAATATGTATACTTGTCATAGAATCATAGAATGGTCTGGGTTGGAATGGACCTTAAAGATCATCTAGTTCCAATCCCCCTGCTATGGCAGGGACACCTTCTACTAGATCAGAATGCTCAAAGCTTTACTTCTTTCCAAGAATAAAATTCCTAGAAACTTTTTTTTTGAAAATTTCAGAGTGAGAGTTTTCTTGGGAATACTGTTCCTGTATATTACACTGAACTTAAAAATGGATGGAGGTGGAATTCCTATGAATACTCCCCTTGGGCAGGTTTGTACATTATGTTATGCAATTTTGCCATTACTGTGCAATCAAGTCCGTAGCATGGGCTTTGGTACTTGGCCCTTCATAATTTATATAATGTCCCTACTCTAAACAGGGCTATAAAGGTGGTTGTTTAGGAGCATCGCAAATGGAAGTAAAATCTTTTCAGTTCCTTGGGAAAAAAATGCTTTGTGGCTTTTGCCAAGGAAAATATGTCTGTAGAATTGGAAAATGTGCTCATTCTTGTAAACACCTTTATGAGATGGGATACTTTATGTTTTCAAGGTGAGAAGACCTTGTCACAAGAAAATATGGCATTCACTTTGAACAGAAAAAACCTACAAAAACACATTTAGTGAGAAGAACTCATCCAGACAGTGTCAGGAAGTATTAGATTCAAAGGTAAAAGTGATTCTGTAAAAGTGGTGGAACATTTTCATGGTAGGAAAACACAGTTCCAACCCAACAGCTATTTATATCATGGTGTTATGTGCCTCTGCTGTTTTTCAATAGGACTATATTGGTAGAAAAGATGCCATGTGAGTGGAAAAGCTGTATACTGAAACGATTTAGAACTGCTAAGGGAAAAGGGAAAAACTATTCATCTTCAACAAAACAGTTGATGAGATAGCACTGATAATTAATTTTACATGAAGAAATTCCTAAAGTACAATTTGACAATGCAGGGATGTATGTTTACATAGCTGCATATCTTGGAAGCCATGGGTGAATTTAAGGATTTAGGCAAAGACCTTTAACTAGAAATGCATTCTAATATTGTACTTAAAAGATAACAAAGCAATTACAAAACAATCAGGGAAGGATCGTGGGGTCATGCAGGCTGGAAGGGACCTCCAGCGGTCCCTGGTTCAAGCTCCTGCTCAGAGCAGGAGCAGCAATGGGGCCAGAACAGGTTGTACAGGGTTTGAAAACCTCTGAGGATGGAGCCTGCACAACCTCTCTGGACAGCCTGCTCCACTGCTTGACCACCCTCCAGGGAATTATATTATTGTTCAAAATGTTGTTTTATTAAATTGATGCTGTGTTACTGAGGCAGCAGACACCTGTTTCATGTGTGAATACCAGATCCATGAGTATAGAAAGAGAGCTGGAGAAGTTCTCAGTTATTTTCAGAACAATGTAATATGACACAAGCAAAAATCCATTTTTTTATGGATGGGGGGAAGGGAAGAGCATTACAAATCCATGGATGAAATCAGCTGATAAATTTAAACTGAAAAGGAATGGTAGTAACCATTTAAAAAGCTTCAATTCTTTTGAGGAAACTGCTTGGCCTAATTTCAGGCAGAACGATCCATTAGAAATCCTCAGAGATATAGAGCGCCAAGCCAACCACTTCAGGAAGATATTTAAACAAGGCCCTGTGCCAGTAAGTGACTCAGTAAGCCACAGGTTTTGTGTGTGGTTTGTTTTTTTTTTTTTCCCCTCTCAAAATCTTAGGTCACAGACAAAGTGCAGAAAGCTGTAGCAGAGATGAAAGGAACTGGGAAATATCTTCATTACAGCTGAGTGAGGATTTTTCTGTGGGTAGATCTTACACTTTTTTGCAAAAGGTAACACTTTAGTTTTGTCACAAGAATGTTGAAATAAAAAATATATTTTAAATTATATCATATTGATGTTTATTTTTGTTTTCTGTTTTTGGTTTTGATTTTTTGTTGCTGTTTTTTAATGTGGCAAGACCTTCACTTCCAAGTTCACTTTTATTCCTTTCACCTCTTGTGGCACTCTATGAGAGGTGTAATGCCCAACAGAGCCAGACTCCCCACCTTACCCACATTTCCCACTGGTCACTCAGGTGGTCAGACACACAAGTCAGATAGGCAGAAGCACAAAGAAAGAGGGTAAAGGTTTAACCATAGATCTACCCTTTTTGCTCGTGAGCACCGCTGAGCAAGGTAGACCTACTTCAGGCACCCACTGTGTGACAGATAGAGGTTTGTGATCCTCTAGGCCACTGTTCCTCCTCTGTGTCATACCTGAAACACCACAGATACACAAAAGATGCAGAAACATGCCAAAAATCACCCACATCTGTTCAACCAACTTGTTTCCTCCACTGTAGCTTTCACTGCAATTGTGGGCTTAATTTTGTCATGTTTGTACTGTGAAGGAGAAATTTCTATGGAAGACATTGGCTGTCTGTCAATGGCAAGCAATTGTGAGACCACAACCAGATAGATAAGAGGGTGAGATGTCTGCAGCCTACCAGCAGATGCCACAGATCTCATGCCTGTGAGACCCAAGATCTTTTAGGTGAAGGGTAGAGAAGATCGGACTTTACTGTCTGTGCAAGCTGGATATCCGCCTGTGTCCGACCTGCTGAGGGGACTACTGGAAATTAATGCAACCTGCAGTCAGGTGTAAAAAGGAAGTGTGGATTTTCTGTGAAAGCTTTCTGCCAAGCACTAATGTCTCTGGGGTTATTACCATTAGTTTCTGCCTTTCAGAGTTCAATAAATAATCAAAGGAACTACCCAAAATACACGTATTTCAAAGGAAAAAAACAACTCTACTCCTTTCATTCCATTGATTTCCATGTATGTCAAATTCCTGCATAATCGTCCTAGCACACCACGCACCATAGTTGTCAGTTATCACTATAAGATAAAATTGTGAGAGCTCTATTGTATTTGGCCTAAAGCAGAAGGAACCAAAATGATTGCATAATTATGATATCACAGAAAAGTGTCCTCCTCAACCAAATTTCCAGCTTTCAGGGATTTGTTCAAAAAAACCCAACATCTTTAACATCTGACTTGATAGAGTTTTTTAAAAGTCCAAACATAATTTCTTCATTTGATGGTAACAATTATATAAGTATTGCAATATTTGGGAAAAAGTGAAGATGGACTCACAACTTTTAAAATATCACAACCTTTAAAACCTTGTGACCTTTAAAACCTGTAGGTAGCAGAACTGCATGCTGGTGACCCATGAGTGTGGAGGGCAGGAAAATGACCCAAAGTTCTTTCTACCCCATGCAGGTAGTCAGTGCAACACTCAGCCAATGACATTAAGACTAACTGAGAAAAAGTCAAGTCTTCTAGAGAAAAGGCTGATCTTAAGTTTTCACCTCAGAAAATAACTCGGCTCCTGCTTCTCCTTACACAGTTCTACTTTGCACTGACTTTTACTCAAACTGCATTACAAAATACTAATTATTCTCAAAGGAATTAACATAAACCAATCAGGGATAAGAAGAGCAAATGCAAAAACCTCAAGGCTATGAAAAGAATTTACTTGATATTAGTTATTCTTCACAGAGGATGTCCTGAGAGAGAAGTGATTTTAGTTTAATTATATTTGCAATTATTAAAAGGAAGAAAGTCCAAACCAGTGATATATGCAACTGATACTTTCAAAGGGCCAGTTTCAAAAAGCTGAGAACAATTATGAACCGGATCAGGCAGGAGGCAGAATTTAATTAAAAACATACAAATAATAATCAGAAATTGTTTAAAAACAATTTAATAAGTATTCAGAAATCCACACTCTCACATCTGTGAAAGGCCACAGTGGTTGAAACCACAAACTGACTTTGATAGGAAGTGAAAGCAGCTCCATACACATATATGCAAAAATTCTCACACACGTGTATGCACATATGAGCAAACTGAGTGTGTACAAAATGTAAAAAAGAAGATATTATTAATAAATAACTATTTTGATATTAATATTCTAGAATTTTAGAACTGATAAGAGATACACAGGGAGAATTCTTGACCATCAAACTTAAGGAAGTTAAGGTCTTCTGAAAGCTTATATATTTATTTTATTTTATATGCAATATCTCTTTTGTGTTATTGGACAGAAAGATTAAAAAGTCAAGGAAGAAGAATCAAAACTAGATTTTGGTGTTCCCACATTTTCCAATTGGAAACTTCAGAATATGTTAAACAACAGCTTCTAGCATCAGAATTTTTCATGTCAGCAAATACTGATAATTTGTCTTCAGCAATCTGAAACACTGGAAAAGGAGCCCCTAGGATTTTTGGTGGTGGTTTTCATTGACTGTAAGATAACTGAAGAAGTTCCAAAGACTAAAAACAAACTAACATTTTGTTAACACTTCAGCTAACTTGCATGAGTAACAAGGAGTCCATTAACCTGACATCAGCCCTAGGGAAAAACAGAGTGGCTGATGATTATTTGTTTAATATAGAATTAGAAGAAAATGAGCAAAGATAAATAAATAACCTAAATCCTTTCTGATGACCTAAAAATCAAGCCCAGGTTTGAATGTTTGATTGTTACAAACAAGACTGCTGCTATAATGGACTTTGACAAAGTATTGAATTAAGAACTACTCAATATTTCAATTAAGAAGCTACTGTGATTAAGAAAATCAGCAACTTGTCATCAAATGAGTGAGTTAAAACCTGGTTAGTTTAGACACGGGGAGGTATAACAGAGTGAATATATTTTAATGGGTCATGAAGGGGTCAGATTTGCTCTTACACTATCTATGTATCTTACACTATCTATCCTTTGTCAATGATCTTAAAGAAAGCACAAAAATCTTTACTAAGAAAGACAGCAGATTATTTTAATCAAATATTGATGGACTCACAACTTCTATGGAAGATGCATCACAGCATTGCAGTTCTTCCGATAAAGGGGTGTAAACAGATATGGAATACAAAATATGCATTCCATTGTGCAACCATCAGCTGTGTTGGTTAGTTTTTTTAAACATGAGCTCTAACCTCAGTCAGAAGTTCTCAGATGATTTTTATTTGAGGTTGAATCTCTGTTTAGGAGAAGCAAGCATAGAAGTGGACAAATTAAAAGCTTTGACAGAGAAGCTAAGAAGAGCATCTACAAATGTGGCTCCATCTGCTTATCAGGCTTATCATCACAAACAGCTCCAGTGATCCCATATTTACTGTATGAACTGGTTTAGATCAGCCACTCAGGAACTCTTTATCACAGCTGAAAGGTCCTATTCTTAAAATAGGACACACTTTAAGAATTTTACTTGCAATTGAGACCAAAGCTGCATTAAATTCTGTGGAAAGTGATCTCATCTCCAAATCAATATTAATGTACAAAACAGAAGCCTCTTAACTATGTTTTAAAGGTCCAGCCATTGCATTGTACATTAATAATAATTATTATATTATTATGTTTTCTTCTAGTTTATGTAGTTAAAAATCCCATGCATGTCTATGAGCAACCCCCTGTAAATGTATAAAAAGAAAAAAAAATTATCACTATTCACTGGTAAGATAAAAACTGACAGCACATAAGGGATGGTTCTTATTTCTGTACACCTCTGAAAGTAGCAGGAAGGTCATGATCAGCAGAAGTATGCCAGGAATTCATAAAGATCAAAAGACAACCATACCTCTGTCAAATATTTTTTCAATGTTGCATCTGATTTTAGAATAGATACATGCAGTGTTCTAATGTGGGATATCAGCATACAGAGTTTTTAGCTCGTAATAACTCCTGTGTGCACACACATATTCCTTCTTCAGAAGAAGTACTTTAAAAAACACTAAAGCAAATCAAGGGCTTTGAGATGTTTTGTGTCAGCTGCATGCCATTTTATCTTCCAACAAGGAACTGGGTGAGCCACTCGAGCTGTTTTTGATCCTTCCACAATTCTACTTGTAATGTCTCCAGATAATTTGGTACTAGAAAAATGTCACATCAGACATAGATACATGGAGCACACACTTTTACAATGTTCTAACCGTAGAGGGATTGACTATGTAACTACTTATATGGTCCTAATCACCAGGTTATTGAACACCTCAGGCATTTAGTGCTGTTGATTCCCACAGCCTGCCTATAAGGTAGGGAAGTTTTATTAGCATGTGCTCAGTCAGAGCATTGTTATTTGATAAAACAAAATACTTGCTCAAGGTCACACAGAAATTCTACAAGGAAAGAAAACAGAGTTAAGTGATAGCTAAGATTGCAACAAAGGAGATTTTTTAAAAAATAGTGTATCTCCTATTGGACTAAATGATTAGGTTTGGGTTTGGAAGCTCTTCTTTGAGTTTCTAATGTGTTAAACAAGGTAGGTATCTTGCCTGTAGGCTTGTCTCTCATGGTGAATATTTTTCTAATGTGTTTGACCATAACCGAGTCCTATTTATGTAGTTCATGTAGATTGGCCTTAGAGAGGGTACAAGTTAAAATTTCATTAATTTTCTAACACAGTCTTTCAGTGGTCTTTTCTGTGCTCATTTCCATGTGCCTTATGAGTTGGTGACATGTCATGGTTTTGCTCTTCCCCTGTTTGTATTTTGAGAAGACTGACGAATCTTGCAAGGCAATAATACATGGGGTGACTTACTTTGCAATAAGTGCTAAAAGCCTTGGCTGTTGCTCCTAAAAGTTATGCTAAAATGCACAAAATTAGTATAGTGCTGGTGTGGGCTGTGAAAATAATGTGTCACCTTTTCCTAGGTCAAGAGTAACTTAATCATAGATAATTAGTAGAGAAAAACGTTCTTGCAGACATAGGCCCAACTACAGAAACAGAACCTTACACACCTGATGGCTCATGGTACCAGTTATTTACTTCACCTATATTTGAACGTATTAGCCTGGTGATTTCTGTACTATCGGTTTACAGTTAACTTGTTCAAATACTCTCTACACTATTAGTATTTTCTAGTCCTCCTTTTTTTTTTTTTTTTTTTGTCTTGGCATATTTTTTCTTCCTGCCTACTGTGATGTGGCTCCAATAAGTTATACAAAGTTGAGGGTACGTTATTTTAGATAATATATGAAGCTCAATCAAATTAAAAACAAGCCACATACATGAGTTCTGACAGTTTATAGTTTTCTAGCTCTAAATAAAGTTAATTAAGAAGTGCTAATTCATATTTTTGTCTAACTTATTTCTGGCTTTTTATTTGTGCTCCATGTCATAGGAAAATCAAAATTTCTCATTAGTTAGAAGAGTAGTATGACAATACTAATGAATTATAATGTTCCCATTGCAAATAAATTCCAGGTAGAGGTGGAAAAACAGAACCCTTGGGCACAGATGCCAGGACTTTTAAAATTAAAGGTTACTTAAAAACATATTTTTTGCTCTAAAAGTAATAGTTTTCCTTTTCTATCTTTATAGTTTCTAATTTCTAAAGCATTTTTATATAATTCACACTCTTTTCCTCCGTACCTGAATAAAAAGTGCCTATTTTTTCCCTACATTGAAATACTATTTTTTAAATATATTATACTGCTTAAATCCAGAGCGGCTTCCTGGCTTTTGCTGTATTGGTATACACAGGTTTGCAACACGACAAAAGGAATTGCAAATAAAAGAAGTTTTTAAAAGTTCTATAATTTATGATTACCTGGCTTCATTTTCAGTATGAAAACTACCTCCAGAATATCTTATTTTCTAGGAAAATCATAATGCACTACTCCATGCTGAGTTTGTTCATAAAACGAAGGTCATTTGCATTTTGCACCACAGGGAGTTACTTATAAACTTCCACAGAGCAAGGTGCACACAGAATAGTACTAACAAACCATGAATTATACAAAGATGTAATTCAATTCATAGAAACACCCCAAAGCCTAAGTGTTTATCATGTACTTACATTTGCACAAAAATTCTTTGATTATTAAAAAAAGGCTATGCGACACATTTGCTTTATCAACACCTTTTAACTGAAGAGATGGTTTGAAATATCAGGTAAACTGGTCATTGCCTGTGAAGGTGTGGCAAGGGGGAGACTAGGAGCTAGACATATGCAGTCAAACTTGAAAGAGCTGATCTCTGATGACCAGCAACAGAACACAAGGAAATGGAATGAAGCTGAAGGGGAAGTTAAGATTGGACATTAGGAAAAATTTCTTTACTGAGAGGGTGGTCAGTCACTGGAACAGGCTCCTCAGATACCAAGTAGCATCTGGATTATGCTTAGTCATGTGATTTAGTCCTGCGAGTTGCAGGGAGTTGGACTCGATTATCCTTATGGGTCTCTTCCAACCTGAGTTATTCTCTGATTTTATGAAAGAAGGCTTTATTCTAAATTTGATTCACAGGGCTGGGAGAGTTTCTCTAGAATCCAGTTCAACCACCTCCTTTAGCAAAAACTATGCCTTTTCTAGTTCATATAGCTTTTATCTATTTCAGGTTTTGGCAACTTGTATTTGTTAAAACCCAGTACTTTCCAGTAAAAAATAGTTGTTTAGGTTGCACTTTTGAGAGATCCACCAGAGACAGAAAAAAGTGTTCCAGAAATTTACAAACCTCAAAGCAAAAACATATTGGAACCTGTGTGGACTTGTAATCTTACCACAGTAAGTTAATAATATGATCATAGAATAGTTTCAGGTGGAAGGGCACTCAGAAGATCATACAGTCCAACTTCTTTCTCAAAGTCAGAAGAGGTTGCTCAGAGCTCTAGTCACATATAAAAAAAACCCTAAAGATGGGGATTTCACAGTCTGTCTGGGTAACCTGTAGTAGTACTTAACCAAGATAGAACAAGGGGTAATGGCTATAAACTGGAAGAGATGAGATTTAGATGAGCTATTAGGAACAAATTCTTTACTGTGAGGGTGGTCAGACACCGGAATAGGTTGCCCAGAGAAGCTGTGGATGCCCTTTCCCTGGAAGTTCAAGGCCAGGCTGGATGAGGCTTTGAGCGACCTGGTCTAGTGGAAGGTGTCCCTGCTCATGGCAGGGGGACTGGAACTAGATGATCTTTAAGGTTTCTTCCAACTCAAACCATTCTATGATGCTATCCATCAGAACCTGAGACAGCCCTGCCATCCAGCACATCAGCTGTTCCCACTCAGTTTGGTGCCATCTACAAACTTGAATACAGTCCATTATCCATGGTTTTGATTAAGATGTTAAAGATTATTGTGTTGGTTTTGGCTGGGATAAAGGTAACTGACCAAAGGGATATTCCATATGACATCATGCTGAGCATTTAAATTTGTGGGAAGAAGAAGGAAAGGGGTGACTTTAGGAGTGATGCTGTTTGTCTTCCCAAGTAACAGTTAGGCCTGATGGAGCCCTTCTTTCCTGGAGATGGCTGAGCACCTGCCTGCTGATGGGAAATAGTGAATTAATTCTTTGTTTTGTGTTGCCTGCGTGCATGACTCTTGCTTTATCTGTTAAACTGTCTTTATCTCAACCCATGAGTTTTCTCACTTTTACCATTCCCATCCTCTTCTCCATCTCACCAAGGGGGAGCAAACAAGTGCTGGCTGGGGTTAAACTACAACAAGCATTGACTCCAGAATCAGTTTATAAGAAACATTACTCACAACTGGCCATCAGTTAGAATTTGAACCATTAAACTCTATTCCCTAAACTGCTAATCCAAACAGTTTTTCACACACCTGAAGTTGCCCTTCCAGTAACTACTGGAGAAGTTAAAGTCTGTCATGCCAACCACACCTGTAATCAGAATATTCCTTCCAATTGTTTAAAGAAGACTTTATCCACTCACCTCCTTTAGACTGGGTGGTCAGCAGCAGACACTTACTGAGTTGGAGGTGCCCACTATGCCTCTCTTCTTGGCAATCCCTTTGATTTTGACCCATAAATTCTTGACAGGCTTATTGACTGGTCCACAGGCTCTTTTGCATTGAGACTTTGCATAAACCCTCCTTCCATGCTCCCCTATTTAAAGACATTGTATTTATCCAGCAGCACTCCAGTGTGGTGTGACTGATGGGAAGAAATAATAAAACTATTCAATAGGTTTAAATTTGTTCATTTCTTGAATAATCCATCATTTTTAAAGTGTTTATTTCATTAAGAAATTTTTAACATAAAGTGATTGTTTTAGTGGTAGAATGAATTCAGAGTATAGAATATGGAGAACTACTGGGAAGCCAGGTGGACAAGGTATTAGAATAAAGCACAGACATGCATCTTCTTATAATTTTCTTATCAGACTTAAAACTTATTTGGTCAGGTTGTATCTGAGGTAATTGAAGCTGTTTTTAGAAGTGGTGTGGCAGTAACCAAAAATAGAAGTCTCGATTTTAACTGCAGACTCTCATGTTGCCCCTGAAGAAAAGCAGAGCCAAAAAAAACCAGAGTCAGTTCTAGGAATTCAGAGGTAACATCATACAAAGGGTTTCAACAGCAGAAACCTTATTTGGTTTGCTCCATGTGTCATTTGGTTTTTAGGGGTAGTTCTTAGCTTTCATAAATTAATTACATTAGGCAATCCTGAAGTCTATCTTCTGGTTTCAATAGTATATCAACTGAAACACTTTCTCACCTCCTCTGCATGGCCATTAATGTGGTGCTTGGAAAGAACTCAAAGTGCATGACTGGAAATGTTTCTCTGAGAGAAAACTTTGGCTTTGTTCTGTGGCTAATAGTTAAATGCTGCCTGTCACTGACAGATCAGCAGGTCTTATAAAAGTCTTAAGGGAATGATTCCTTGAAGGATAGGTAGTTATTGGAGAAAATTGGTTATTCCACTAAATAAAATTAAGGAAGAAGAAAGTAAAATAACAGTTGATTCAACAGAATGATAAATGCAGCAACTGGGGGAAAAAAATGAAACTATTTAAATTAAAGGGCAGTGCTGTCACAAGAAAAAATGAATATAAACTGGCCAAGAGGCAAGAAATACTTTAAAATCATAAAAGCAGAGTGGTCCAACATGTCCTTCCAATAGGAATAGCAGAAACAAAAATCCTGAGTTTCAAGAACGGAATTTGACCCTTTATATGAAAGGTTACAGGGCAGAGTTGCCTCCTGTGATCTAGGAAATTTCAATAACTCCTACTATAAAGGTGTAGGTAGCAATCTGTTGTTACAATAAAATCCAGAATAGTTATCAGTATTTCTTAGTCACTAATGAACTTGTACAAAATATAGACAATGACAAGGTTAAATGAAGAGAGTCCTGCCAAATTGCTTAATACAAAAGAAAACACTGTAAAATTGTTTGGGGAATCTGTCTTGAGAATAATCAAAGGTTCTGAATACGGCCTTCTACTCCCTCTCAGGACTGCTGATAAACATATGTTGATTTTTGACTGAAAACCTGGAGTTCAAAAATCACTTAAGGATCAACTATTCAAAAATATTATATAAAACATTAGCTCATTTTTGTTCTTTTATTTGTTCATACCAATTTCTCTAACAAGACAAAAATATTCTTATGGGATTTCTGTTGTGTTTTTTTTTCTTTTTCTGCTGAAAAATAGCATTGTAAATTATATAAAGAATAACTGACTCTGAGAAGAAAGTAGATAAATAGAACTGTTTTAAAAATATGGAGAAGTTAAAATATTTTCCTCCATAAAATATGTATTAAACTATGAATATGTAAGCATTACAAGGGGGTGCTAAAGGTATGAAACAGGAAGAAAAGCTTCATAGACTGTACACATTTGAAACCACAACATAAGCTCACCAGCGGTCCACTGCTGCCCGTTTTTTAGAAAGCCTATGAATCAGTCATTTTCCTTCTCTTCACAGCCCTGACAACCTCCATTCCCTCCCATTATGGCTGCAATTTCTTGCTGTAACTGAAATGCAATACATAAGTGAGGGGAATTGCCTACCCATTATCATATCTTTTTTCAGATGGAGATGAGTTTACTGCTGTTTGAAGTAAAATTAATTAGGTAGTAGACTTCCTGCATTTTCACATAATATTTAGCATTCTGAAGCTCATTAAAATCTTTGACAAGTGGCTGAGAAGAAGTTTCTAGTACAAATAAAACAAAAATATTCAATTCTTAAGGACTATGAACACATGGACCAATGTGAGGTTTTCAGATCCAGCTGCTTACAACTAAAGCAAACTGCGTCTATATTACGTGGTAATGTGATCCCAATGAGCTTGCTGCTGAAAACAAAACATGGTCAGGGTTAGAAGAAAATCCAACTGCAAGGAAGCATTATAATCTAATTACACGCATTCTGTGTGCTTCTCACATTGTTTCTGCTGGTAATCAGTGACTTTCAGATAAAAGGTGTAGGTAAGTAGGTGTAGCAGCTACTCAGTATATCCATGGCTGCTTTTGGGTCATTTTTTACTGCTGGACTTCCACTGTCACAAAGCTGTTACTGAAGCCTTTAGGGACTAACAGAAGAACAAGGTGACTTCTCTAAGCTCAAAAATAACTTGTGCCTACTGGTGTTACAGAGTTTAAAATAATACAATTTGCTGACAAAAGGAAATATGCCAGTTCTGTACAGCAGACAGAGATTCAGAGGTGATTTGCTGGCCACTGATTTTTTGTTTTGTTTTGTTACAAGTTGAACTCCACACATTTGATCCACAGAAAATGTGAATCTGTTACAGAGCATGCTTTCTAGCTGAAATAGTAGCAGCTAATTCATCCATCTCTCAGGGTCCCTTGGGCAAACCAAGCTGGCATCCAGTACATTTAAGAAAAGTGAAAAAAGGAATTAAAAGAATTAATAATTAATATAGACAGTGAGGAAAGATTAACAGTGGGAAATGGAAAACCATTTCCTTTTAAATACAGATAAGGGATAGCCATTGTGCTGCTAATGAACGGTCTTAGATACATGGAACAGTATCTTGCCTATTTGCTTAAGTACTCAAATTACCGTAAGGTATTTATGTTATTTTCATAACAACTTCTAAATTCACAGTTACACAAGACTGAAAGGGACCTCTTGGATCATGGAAACCCATGGCCTGTTACCTGGGGCAGCTATGGTGGGTAATCCTTTCATGAAGTGATCAAAGTCCTCTTAAAAACTAATTTTGTTGTTGTTATTTTGATTTGGAGGAGTTGCCTCTACAACTGCTACTGGATAGCTGTTCCAGAAGCTCAATCCTTTGATGTAGTAGTGAAGTTTTCAGTATTATTTATTTCTAGCCTGTTTATATCCATCTGTTCCTTTGCCAACTCTGTTAGCTTAAAATCCTTCTTTCCTCCTCCTAGTACTCATTTTATTGGCATGTTTAGAGGAGTGACAATCTTACACCTTTTTCCCAGATCAGCCAGAACAAAGTGTTCTAATTTTACATCTTGGTAGCTTTTCTTTATGTCTTTTTCCTTTTGAATTTACCTGTTTTGTACCTGAGGAACTAGAATTGTACCCCATGCTCCAGATCCTGCTGCCTTCTGCTGCCTTATACAATGGCATTTCATGAAATCCTCTTGCTGGGCTTGTAATTCCATAGCAATCTTCTCTCAGAATTTTGAAGTGGGGTTCCAGTTCCTTGGATTTTCCAACTTCAGCACTTCACAGCTCTGAATTTTGGCTTCCTTTTCATAGTATCGATTTTAATTCTTGCACATTTGGTCCCAGTAGTCCCCTTCGCTTTGAATCCATAATGAGTGTTAGAAGTTAAGAATTTGCGTCATTTCAAGACGTATGGACATAATCTTTTTCTATTTACTGTATTCAAAAAATCTTTCTTTCTAGAGTACAGAGCGGTCCATCTTGACCTGGAAGGTGAGAACACTTTTGTCTAGAGAACTGCATAGCCAGCTGGTGGCAGCACTCACCTGACAAGAGCTTCAAACCCACTCAAGTTGAAGAGGACATGGATGTCAAATGTCTCACTTTTTGTGACAAAGACATTGACATTTGACTGAGCAAAGGGCGACATCCTCATATTTCTCCAAATGAAGATATTCTAGGAGTATCAAGATATCAAGATAGGAGTATGAAGATATTCTAGGAGTATCTAGGAGACTCAAGTTCCTCAGAGTCAAGGAAGGGAAGCGAGTACTTCTAAGAGGCAGAATTCAGATATGCCATTCCATTTGGAAATTTCTGATAGCTGGTTGATGTGTTCTAGCACCCAACACACAGGCTGGTGTGAGTCCTTGTGCAGAGCTTTGCCTTCTTTAACTTACCTGCATAGAACCAACATGACCATGTTAACCCTGGGAGTTCAGAGCCGGGCACATAGGTCATAGGCACCATAATACCCTGCAAGACACTATGGTGAATGCTTAAATCTTTACAGGAAAAATTATGAAATATAGCTGCTCAGAATAAGGCTCAATGCATCTTGCTACCAACTTTCAGAAGCATTTCCCTATTTTCTCCATTCTTGCAAGCAAGTTTTACGAGTCCTGCCTATTTTGCAGCATGCTCTGTTCTGATTGATAATAGCAGATACAAAAAAATGTATGCCAGGCTGCTTATCTCATTTTTCCTTTGCTCTCACAAATACCATATTTTGTGCATAATTTCCAGTTGACTCACCATGAAGCAATGTGGAAATAGGAATGTTGCCAATTTTAATGCTATTTGCACATGGCAAAATTTTTATTTGAGTTTTGCTTTTCCTAATAAAAGATTAAATGCAGTTCTTCTTAGATGATACACCAGCAGCAGATACGATACACAGCGGAGTTTATTTCAGTACAGTCAGAAATAATAACCTTTCCTTTAGAAAAGAAGGTGGTTTATGACCTCCCTGACCACTTGCCCACTCACCTTGTTTTTGTTCTTTATGTTAAACTATGAAACTTCTAAAGTGTCTATTTACATGTATTGACATAAGCCAAAGAACAAAATTTAGTTTCCACCATAAAAATCCTAATTTCCACATTTCAATAAAAGCTGTTGTGACTGTTGTGAGAATCCCAGGATAAGGAGACTGTGTTGCATAGTCTGAGGCATGTCAGCTTGCTATAAACTACAAGTGAACCAGACCCTCAGCTGGTGTAAACTGCCAGGGTTCCAGTGGTAGAGAGAGCATAACTTACACCAGCTGAGTTACACAGTAAGGGCAGTGCCTATTTGACATGCAAGGATGAGCTATCAGATTTGTCCTAAGGGAGGTTCATGCACTTCCTTTGTTTTCCACTGCCAGATTCCTTTGACGTTATAATTTGGGTCCCTGAGATAATTTATAACATAAATACTACTGAAGATAAGGGGTTTTTGATTCCATTTTATACATATAGGTTCTTCTTGGAGATAATTTAATTTCTAAAGTAGTAATAATAGCATCTCCAATAATTATGCTTTCAGGGTATATAGCCCATGATAAACTGTCACCAAATGAGGATGACATTAGATCAACCTTCCAGATTATGCAGTGTTCATTTAAGACTGGAGGAAACCGAGATGTGTGCAAATGAAACTGTATTCTGCAATATTCCATTTATATATCTAAAGCAACATCTCAAAAAATATATTCAGATATATTTTTCCAAAATCTAAACTCTTGTCTCCAGAATTTATCAGAAAAATAATATTTTTCTTCATGTTTATGTTGATTTTGAAGTGCTTGGAAGCTCTTGCAGAAAGAAGCTCTCTGCTGTAGTAGAGATGCAAAGGCACAATGTAAAACAAACTCACTCATGAAGAGTTTACTGCTTAAATTGCTAGGGAAGAAAAAGAGACCTTCGCTATGGAAACGGGGTATAGACAGATTAAATTACTTGCTCCAGGTCATTCCTGAATAACAGCTCAATGCCTTAAGCATGAGGCCATTCTTTTGTTCCATTTTTAGGGTCAAGTATTTGTAAAATGAAAGTGTATCTTTCTTTTGCTTTTTCTACTTTCTTTTCTTTGAACCAATCTACACAAAACTAGAAAAGCAGAATATTTTCAGAAGGACCTGTGTTAGATGTTCCAAAACAAGTTGTGCTTAACAGGACTTGATTTGCAATTAAAAAAAAAAAAAAAAAGGTGTTAAAGTGTCTTTCAAGCTCTTCTCAACTAACATCTCCCCTTGGAAAGTAATAACCCCCTTGTCTAGTTGTTGCCAAAATCGACATTTATCGGTAGATAAATGGTAACAACACTTCAATTTGCAACAATAACAAAAAAATCTGACTTCCTTGGAATTGCACTTTGTATATACTTAGAAATGCTTCAACATTTGAGTATCTGACTCAGGGCTGGCACCTGTGTCTCTTCAAAGGCCAGAAACAAAATGTTCTTTAAGTTCTCTGAAATGCTTAGTGTGGAGATATTCTCAGAGCATACTAAGATGCAGACTCAGAAAAAGCAGTGGTGGTCAACCCTTTCATTTCCACTGGGAAAATTATAACCATTTTTTTCACTCCATCTCAGAATGTTTGAATCTGTGCATCTCTCCCTTGACCACAGCATTACAGGTAAGTGACTGGTCTTTCCTTTTAAGGAGGTACCCAAATTTCACCCTATGAGAAACCTTTATTTTGGTGGTTATGCTACTCTGGCAGTGGGAAAATACAGGTTTGAACTATTCTGTCCAAGGAAGGGATGGAAACTGGGGTTTCTTCAGAGATGGGGATAGCCCAGTCTCTAAAATACTATATTGCACAGGGCCAGTGTACTGTATTTTGAAAGGAAAAACACTGTTAACTTACATAAAATAAACAAACTTACTACATTTGTTGGTGTAACTTTCTGCATTTTTTGGCTCCCGAGTGGGTGGGTGCTTCTAACCTCACAGCGGAGGAAACCTGTGTCCCTAGGTAGTGATAAATGACAGCATGAAGACTTTTTTTAGCCCCTTTTAAAATCTATATCATTTTAGACTGCCTTGTTTTTAGTTTCTTACTGTACAGGGATATTGATGGTGTAAAATAAGGTGTCCAAAATTCCATTTTGGGAGATGAGATCCTAAAAAAGGGCAATGCAGTCTTTTACTGAATTGCACCTCAAGGGCCGTCCTATACTGCTGACTTCTTAAACATGGGTCAGGTTTCATTCAAGGGGACCTTTGGTGGCCAACTCAGTCATTTCATGCTTCATTCAAATGAACTAATATTTTCTCTTTTTGCAAAACAGGTGTGAAGTCTATAAAGTGCTGGGGGAACAGCTGGTAAAACACACGGGTCAAGCACAGATATTGTGATAGGTTTCCTCTAAGGAAAATGGCCATTTAGCTCTGCTTGTACTTGCTTGCTTTCTCCAGGAATGCACTGGTAAGCTCCAGCGAGGTCTGCAGCAAGTAAGTGCATAGCTACACATCATCCCACACTAAAGGGTCTCCTGCCAAATTGCACAGGAGACAGGCAGCCTTTTGTGTTAGTCCCCAAACCCAGGCAAGGCACTTTCTTGCTCACTATAGCAACTGTCACTGCAAGAGTGATGACAGTGGGAACTAAACCACCACAAGTGAAACTGAATCAGCTCCTCTGGAAGGAGAGTAGCATTCCTAGCATACTTCCAGGGCCTCAGGCCAACAAGGAAAAAGATCCTTTATCTCGATCTTTCTCCCTTTGGCTACAGAACTCAACTCCCTGCACTGGTAAGCTAAGTCCTCTCCTTGTCCTGTCATTTTGACAGCTTGATGCTCTCTGCTCCCTCTTCTTCCTCTCCATCAATCATTTTAGGAAATCTTATTCTAGTTTGAAAGAATTCTGGAAAAAAAACCCTTACAAAATAAATACTTTAAAATTCATGAGGATCTATGCCTGCCTCGGTGCAGAAACCGTAGGGGAAGGTGTCTCCTCACCAGTACTCCCAGAAGCAGCCCTTTGAATGCCTTGGAGATGCTCTTCTTTTTGAATACAGTTTTGTTGATTGTGTGGCAGTAGTGAAAAGGTTGAACTAAGAAGAGGGTGTGCCTTCTGTTTTTCCTTCTGTCCTTCCTTCCTCCCTCACTTCAGTCCCGCTCCAAGTTCTAAGGTCCAAATCCTTGAAAATTCTTACATAACCAAAGATGATTTGAAAATTTCAGTGCCTGCTTCTTCAGATGCACATCTAAAATGTACTATATGCAATGGCAGTTACTGAAATAAAAAACTTTTTAAAATGTACAGTTGCTCACAGGCAAACCTTGTGGAGAAATTACTTGATCTGTCAGGTTTTCAAAAGTAGTTTCATAGTGTGATCTTTGGGTATCATTTTGACACAATACAATCCCTGTGCAATACCCCAGAAATACAGGACATCTGAAGGGAGAACATCAACTAGGAGCCCATATGAGAATGTTCTTACTGCCTTCGTGTGCACAGAAACCTAGTGTAGGCAAGGCTCAGATCCAGTGTGATCCCAACAGCACTGAGTGAAGAAGAAAAAACCTTTTTGTTTCCCTCATCTTTAGTTGATGTGGAAGAGAGGGTGGGAAGTTAGTTAATGTCTAATTTATATCTCTTATTCTTTAGAATTAGCAACAACCAGCAGGTTCAAATGGACTGTAAGCAGGTAAAAGGAATGATGTGTCTTATTAAACAAAGGGTATAAAGACCTAGAGGTCTGAAGACTCTCAAGCCACTTTAGGGGAACAAGGTGGGCAGTTGTGAGCAGGATAGCTAAGGTGGGCATGGAGAATAGCTCTTGAATTACCAGGGTTATGCACTCCGACACTGGGGCTTAAAGGAGATACTGATAGGATGGGCATCAAACTGAGTCCTTGTGAACTGTTTTGAGGTTTCTTAACTGCATACATAAACCTGAACTCCCCTATAGGGTTTTTTTGTTTGTTTCTCTTCTTTGTTTTCAGTCTAGTTCTTCTTTCCTGTATACTCAAGTGTGCTTCTGTGCAGGGAAGAACCACTTAGGAAAATAAAAGGCACTTTTTTATTCTTTTCCTATAGTGGAGTATGAGTATTCTTGAGATGGGATTGTGAAAGTAAACACAGTGCTGGCTCTGTCAGTACCAGCTAGCAGAAGGGTTATACCTCTTGGTTTTAGTTTTTCATAGAGAGGAAAAAGAGATGGTAGGTGGTACGTGAAATGCCTGTGATGTGGAAGCTGTTCTTTCTATTTCCATGGATGTGTACCCTTAACTGTGTGTCTCTCTCAAGCATCAGTAATAAAATCTCCTGTATACATCCCTAGATAGTAGCAATATGCATCTATATAGGATCTAAACAATAACCAGAGCAAAGATTAAGTGGCAATCCTGGTTTGAAACTCTATTCCTTACTACTTCTCAATTACCTTATTTTTTGCCTTTATCTTTTACCTGTGGCAACCTTTACTGAACATAATTGTCCTTGACTGATTAACACTGTATACAACCACCTCCTATTACATAGTGATCTCTATCCCTATGTCTATCTCTCTCTCTCCTTAAATTCATCACAATATCTCATAATTGAATGTAGAAAGCTGAGATCCTCCAGCTTTTCCACTGAAAGGTTTTGCACTACATGCTCCTTGTAATGCTTGCCAGGGCTGATGTCAGTAGAATAGGCTGTGAATTATGCTGGGTGGAGAGACAATAGGAGATTTAATTAGGTTAGAATGATTCTGGAAATAACCTTATTTGTGTAGCAAAGAAGGTAAAGAGACACTCAAAAGAACACAACTATAAACGACCACATTAGCAATGGTTTTTAAATCACTGATAGTTACCTCTGCATATTTTCAGCCCTTTTAGTTAGCAAGCTGGAGTTAAAATGAAAACATTTTTACAAATGTTTTAGTTTAACTCCAGCTTTTGATCTTAATGTTTGGACAATTGGTCCTTAGAGATTTTCCTTTTGGTTCAGAATTTTATGATCTTGCAGACAAATAAGTGTGTAAGTAACGTAAACTACCTTATAAACTTGCTATTCATTAGTTATAAATTACTTCCTACATACTCTTCCTTACAGTTAACACAAAGAAGTCTACGTCTTAATGAAGGTACTATAAGCTGCATCACATTTCCTTAGAGGAAGACTGCAAATGGACAGATCACATAAAGAAAAAAATATATCATAAATCCACCTTTGTAGTCTTGTACTAGTTTGTTTGTGGATCCAGTGCTTTCTAGTGACCTTCAGTTTTAGGTAAATGCTTAACTTGCCTCATCTTATTGTGTATGAAACAGGGAAAATAAATTCAACTGTTTTTCAGTAAATGACCAGAAATTCTTCCTGCAGGTGGAATACTTGGGTCTATCTTACCTAAAAGTTATCAGCTTTTTCGGTGCCTTCTTGTCAGAACTGTGGTGTTCAGTCCCTTCCCTCCCACCTCAACACATGAACTAGATCCCTCAAACTGCATAGAAGTTGTGCACGAGTGGAGCGTACTGTATGAAAGATTTTCAACTCTTGAAACTGGTTTTTCCTTTAGTATAAAATAAACTGAATTTGATTACTTTCTTGGACAGAAATTTAAAGGTTGAAGGAGAAACAGGAAGAAAGGTTTGTGTTTTCAGTCAGTAGAATGCTTTGGAGAGAATTATCTGACAATGCTAGACTTGTAAATAGGGTTTTTAAAATTGTTATTATTATTTAAAATCAATAATGCAGTATTATTAATGTTAATAGAACTTTCCAACACTTAAACAATATTAGCTTTGGAAAAGATGGTCATGCTGCTTTAACATTGTTTTGACTTTTTTTTCCTGCTAAGGAGAATCTAAACAAAAAAGATATTCTATATTTAATATGTTTCAATTATGCTTACTACCTTCAGCTAGATTTAAAATCTATTTTCTCTTCTTTGATACTTCCAACTCAAACTCCCAGGAATTTTTCAGTTCACAGCATTTTTTGCTTTCTGTTTCAATTTGAAGTTTCAATCTGAATACTGTCAGAAAATGTTATTTTCTTCTCTGCTCTTCCCTAAAAAGAGTTCCAATTAAATTTAAATATATATGTTTATTTCATACTGGAACAAAAGAGCAATGAACTAGCATCCTTCTCAACAAAATTATTTGTTCCTTTGTTGTCTAATCCTTGTGCCTGAGAGAAGAGTGCACCATTAGCAAGTTCCTTAGCATGAAGCAGCAAGGAAGAAAATGACCACCCAACTAGAAGCAGATGATAGTGCACAAATTCAAAGAACTATAAAAACAAAATAGAAAGATTTTTTTTCATACTCAGAAAGTCTTCTTATCTCTTGGTGGTCTTGATTTTTATCTCAGTTACACCAAGGAATGAATTAACTCAAATTAATATATCTCTTATGCAGTAATATGGATCCAAATTTGTGGCACAATATGTTAATTACTCTTAATGAGTTACAGTAATTAATGAGTTACATTAATTCATTCTATTGCTGTTAAATCAATGGTATAGCTTTTTGTGTTGCAAGTAAAAATAATTTATATTTTAGGAGGCAATGGTAATCAATTAGATACCTAATGATACAATAATAAGGTTAACATTTAACATCTATTCTTTAGAAAAAAGAGGTGATTAAGAATTTTCCCTACAGAGTCCAACAGCATTCTACATTTGGCTAGGGAAGGAAAGGCAAATATAACTTAAAATATACATGTTCAAAGGGCTGTGAGAAAAGTTAGTGGAAAGCTTCTTAATGACTTTTCTGATATTTGGATCAGGCTCAAATGGATTCTCAGGTTTCCACAGTGTATTATAACTATATCATGTCTCTTCTAGATTGCCTCATCCTTTGCAGTGCTGAAGGCATTTCCATGATATAACAAGTAACGACACAATGTTGTTTGTTGCTATTCTGCTTTCATGAATCAGGTCAAAGACAGAAAAGCTGCAAAAGTTACTGGACACTTGCTTTCACACAGGTCTTGTCCCATGGAGGTTTTTCATGTCACAGAGGTTTGTGCTTGCATCAGAGTTAAAATCTGTATCTGCAAGCCTGCAGGTATGGCATAACCCAAAGCACGTAAGTCAGTAGAGCAGCAGTTGTTCAGCACTGCCCTTTGGGAAGCGTGCAGGGGAGTTTCCTGGCAGTTTTCATGGGAGCACACAGCGCCTTCAACAGCTGCTTCACACAGTCAGTGCACACGTTAAAATCCAGGAAAAACAGAGAAAAAGATGTTATTCTTTACTGCTGTTCTGAGACCACGATATATTGGCAACACACTGCATTTTTATTATATTTCATCACAGGTTGCTTGATACTATGTCATTAGGCAGTTATTTCCTTAGTGCAAAAGTGCACTGGAAAAATGGGCAACAGAAACCCAGAATGGGGTTGCTCTGTGTTAGGTATAACGTAAGACTGTTCTTGCCCCAGCAAGCTTGCAGGCTAAAAGATAAAAGAAGAAAAAGAAGCTTGTCAAAGGCCTCTCAAGGCTGACACGTGGCAGAATTGTTTCCTGAATGCTGCCACATGATGTTGAATTTGTTTCTTCACCTTTACTTCAAATTTAAAAAGAAAACTCACACCTTCAAAATTTCTCAAAAGGATGAAAGCATTTCTGTGTTATTTATCTTGCAGAAAGGAAAATAAAGGTGAACTCACTCATTTTACCTGGTGAAAATATCTGATGTTGGGTTATAAGCTGCAAAATCATACATAAAGTTAAGTGTTATAGGAAAGTGTTATATGTTTATAGCATAAATGAGTTATTCATCTTACAATTTGTTCATCTGTCAAAGGCGAGCCAAAAAGATATTTCATGTTGGGCAAGCTGTGAATAAATTCAAAGCTTAGAAAAGGGTAAGTAAAATGTGAAGAAAAGATAAAAAAATGTAGGATAATAGAAAATGGAATTGAGCTTGGGACAAAGAGAGAGAGAGAAGTATTGAATTCCTTGGTAACATAAAAGTATTAAAGCATAAAATTCCCTGCTAAAATGTTGGTGGAAATTCCCTCAAATCCTATTTTAAAAACAGTGGTTGAAGACTGAAGAATACAGCCAGATTGAGGCAAAGAACTACGAACTGAAGATCTATTGTGAATGCTCAGTCCTCTAAGGGGACTTGTGAATGTTTGCATTTGAGCAATCTTTTCCAAATTCTGCTTAATTTCCCCAAGCCAACATTGTGTATATGAGCATAAAGCTACAGCACTTGAAAATACAATGTATTCTTAATTTTTCTACAAATTTTACGTGGAATGAATCCTAGTGCCACTAAAACGGAAAAAGATAGATTGAAATATATTTCCATAAAGCTATGTTTACAGACTGCAGAGAGACAGGATATACAAATTTTTGGTAGGTATAGATTATTTTATCCTATGTATTTATTGCAGGCTAAGGATGGGATACACCTGGATATACCTGGATATCTCTGGATAATTTATTGACTCATCAGATGACATAACTGATGATATAAACAGAACTTAGTACATTTGCTTGTTCAAGTTGCTAATAGCAACAGTTTGAAAACAAGTCAAAATTTTCATTACAAGTCTTATTTTTCCCATTTGAACAGGAAAATTATTTGATATAGATTTGAAAAGATAATAGTAGTTAACAGGAAGACAATGTACTTTTTAAAGAAGGAATTTGTCATTTACTTCTAATGGGCTTCCAGTAGCCTCAGCATAGAAGTAGAGCAAATTATTTTAAAATAATTTTACATAGGATCTAAGAAAACAACAACAACAAAAAAACCCTTTGAAAATTCTGATGGCTAAAAATATGAAAATACCCAAAAAAACGTAGTGATGACTGTAGGAAACGTTAAAGAATACAATATTATCTAAATAGATAAACACATAATCGGTTCTTTAACTAATGTATTTCCAGATTCAGCCACAGACAAAATGATACATTTTAGTATGAAAAACATAGAAGCTTTGTGTACTGTCAGTAGTATATTAGCTTTTTTTTCAATCAAGAGCACTGCAAACATTTTTTTTTCCTCTGCAGCATTTAATGCCTGAAAACATTACTAAAATATTTTTGATAATTTTTAGTGCTATGTTACTGTAAGGATCATAATCCCACATCGCTTGGCTGCTTCCCAGAACACTATGAAATTGCATCAGGATTGCATTGGAAAGAAAAGTAAACTACAATAAAATGATATTAACTAGTAACTGTGTCACCATTTGCTTCTGTATCAGTGACACTGAATAATGACAACACTCTGCATTTGCCTGCCTGAGGCACTTGATTTCTACAGCTAAGGTGGCAGGAACCCTGCAGTTGTGCCAGCCCTAGTCTGAACAACCCTAGCCTGGGTGATTGGCTGGAGTGGAAACTTGATCTTGGACAGAGTCACTCAAAATGCCATGGAGGTAGACTATGGATTTCACAGTTCTACAGCAACCATCCCAGGTGTTCTCCTGGATGTCTCAAAATATGTATTTGGGGATGTAGAAGCTTCTGAAGGGTAAGAGTTTCTTGGGATGGGGAGAACCAGGTTTGCTTACAATCCTGGTAGACCTGGGATCCCTGGGAGAACCCAAACACTGCACTTGCCCTGCAGTAGTAAGCTCTGGACAAGTAGTTCTGTTGAGTGAAGTGTTTGGCATTATGGATGTTAATGTAACTCTCTAACAATGGGAAGCTTTAAAATGGGAAAATCAAACAAACAAACAAACAACCCTGATAGCTATTTCTACAGTACTTTACTGGTGCCACAGGGGTGTATATTTTGAGAAAGAAAAAAAAAAAATAGTGGTTTATTTTTTTAACCAGAATATTACCACCTATCACAATATAAGAAATTACAAGCTTCAAACAGCTCTACTTATATGTTATCAAGTAGTGATAATACTGTGACTGACTAACCCAGGTGTTTTAAGATTTGGATTTACTTCTCATTATCGTCTGATTTTGATTGGTAATAAAGTAATTTTTTTTTTTTTTTTTCCCCAAGTTGAGTCTGTTTTGCCCGTGCCAGTAATTGGTGAGTGATCTCTCTCGTCATTATCTCCACCCACGAGCTTTTCGTTATATTTTTTTCTCCCTCTGCCCATTTGAGGAGGGGGAGTGATAGAGTGGGCTTTGCTGGGCATCCGACCTCTAGCCAGGGTCAACCCATCACAAACACAAACATAATAAATCCAGCCAGGGAAAGGGGACTCTGCTAATTGCTTAAATTCACTCTTCATGTGGCTACCAACTGACTGATATAAATGTAGTAGATGCAATAGAGACCCATTCTGCTTTAACACCAATTTTCCCTTCACTATTTTCTTTTCCACATCCCTTTATTTTCTTTCCTCTTTTGCTTATGGTTTAATGTCTGTTTTCCACTTCCTGCCAACAAAGTGCTAGTGAGCACTGTAAAAAATTATTTTGCATTCTGGTCAGCTGAGCAGTATATGTTAGATGCCCAGGCTTAATTCCTCTGGTAACAGGCTCTTTTACATATCCTGATTTGTAATAATTTTTGTGCATGAGTCAACCCCTACTGAGCTCCATTAGATAACGCAGAACCTTAGTGACTACCAGGGAACAGCTGGCTCTGTTTCTGTATGCCTGTCAGGTGAAGTATGTATTTCATTGATGTATTGAAGTGCAAGAGATTTCATCAAAGGTTAAGTACCAAGTTCTCATACATAAAACTTCAAAAATTTACACAATAGGTCATACTAAGAGACCATCTAACCATCTCATCTCTGGTAGATGGAAGAAAAAAGAAGTAAAAGGAAGCTCCCTAAAATTTGTTACCAGACACTCCTGAGTGGAAAATTGGATTGTTTTTAATAACTACTTCTGTTAATATTTGTTTGTTTGTTTCTATTCAGTTTTCCTGCAATTCACCTTCATCTACCAGTTTTCATATTCTTTAAATACATAGCAATTGTTGGTTTGTGTTCACAATTTTTGTACTGTTTGTGATTTTTTATATCTTTCTCATGCTCCTTATCACCTCTGTTCCAAGCTGAAAAACCCTAGCATTTCTTCTCACTCTCAAGTTACAGTGCCACTCTGAGAGTAAAAGTCACAGTCACAAGAAGAAGGATCAGTCAGTTTTTCATCAAATATTTCATTATACATGAGCAAAAAGGTTCTGCAATCTTGCATGAGTAAATACAAGGGTACGGTTGGTTGGTTGTTTTTCCCTAGATACCGTTGATTTCTCTCCCTTGATATATTTAATTTACCCAGCTCCCAGTGGCCTCTCCCATTTCACATTTTATGACATACCTAATATACACCTAATCATATGAAGAAAAGTGAAATTGTGGACAAATATATTTCATTTTAACTGTGGATGGGAAACCATGAAAGTGTTAGTTCCTGTAGAGATTTGTTCTTAATCCGGTTGAAATTAAATATTTTCCCAATATTCTGAAAAAAAAAAAATCTATTAAATTATTGCTGATAATTCAGAAACTGATAAGGAAAAATTATTATATATCACATTATCTAGATTGTGTGATAAGGCAAACACAGTCAAGCATATTTCCTGACACAGTACAGGCAAGTGGAAGAATCATGTTCAAAGAGCCAAGAGCGATTCCATAACCACAAAATGTGGAATTTTGTCTTTGGTTGCACAGATTCTGAAAAGGCTTTACAAATCACTCAGATAACCAAATCAATATGAACATCTGATGTAATGTTATAGCTAAGAAAGTCACCTTAATCCTTGCCCTGAGAAATTATTCAAGGCTTGGAAAAACATCTTTGTTGGGAAACATATATTCTTTACAGAATAGTAGGAAAACAAACAAAATTGTGATTGCATATAAGCACTAATCATGTAATCATAAGGAAAATAGATACTGAAGACTCTGTACTCGTGTAGACAAAGACATAAAAAGATCAAAAAACTGGAAATAATCTTTTCACCAGAAGCAGAGCAACTGGGGCAAATTCCTCAGTGGATTATCCATCTCTTTAAGACTTCCTATCTAAATAACGTCTTCTAGAAAAAGACCACAGTCATTAAAAAAAAAGGCTAAAGTCTTCATTCAGAAAACAGTGGATGTGGTTCTTAATAATATAAAATAATATAAATAATAATATAAAAACTATTGAACTGACTCATGTAAATTGTTCCTCTAAATGGTATAAAAAATATTGTATTGATTCCTCCTTAAATTTACATTTCTACTTTCTACTTAATATTAGTAATAGTATTAATAACTATGACTCCATCTCCACTGCCATCACCTTTTATGTGTGACAGTAGTTAAACAAACTTCAAATCCCACATGTCTCACTTCAGAAGACATTTTTCTCTCGGGGGTAACAGTTGGGTAGATTTAGTATTTTAAAGTCATTCTGCTGAGTTTGTTTTTCATGCTTTCTAATTCTCAATTTCAAAGGTCTTCCATCTTGGATATATTTCACCTGGAAAAAAATATTTTTCAGTCTGGAGAGTATGGACACTTCATATTTAAGCTAACCCTATAGTTATCCCACCAGCAATCCCTAACACATGCATTTCTGGGTTTCCACAGTTATTTCACACCTTGCTTCTTTTCCCTTTGACCCCACTCAGACTTATCAAAAGAAGTTCAGGAGAGCAGCAAGGATCCATACACATCAGCACATTGCTTTTCTACTCATATGCTGAGCTAGCTCAAATATTTCTTAATTGAGATCAAAACAGAATGTGTGAAACTTCTAGTGGAATTCCTCACACTGTGATTCAAACCACAATTGAGTACCATATGGTTCATGAGAATGCTTATTTTGCCTCTTGTGCTTTGAATTAAAAGGAAAACCAGACAAATGGGGCAGTAAGAAAAATCTAAAAAGCAACCCCAAAATTATGATCATAATAACCCCCAAAAGCACCCAAGAAAGGACCCATTTCCCAGAACTGATATTTAAATGAAAAGGTTCTTGTCAAATTGAACTAGAGTTAAACCTCAAGCAATTATATTTAAATGTAATGAAAAATAAATACAGCTGAGCTATTAAGATAGCTGGAATAGCTAAAGGTCTGTCAGCACTTCCATTATAAACCTAGTTTGTTCAGGGGATTATAAGTGCTGTAAAAATGTGTTCCAGGCTGAAACTTGGCAGACAAAGATTGTAGTTTTAGAAGCTGGGATTTAATTTTTTTTTCATTTTTATTTTTTAAAAAAAGGTTCAAAAAAGAATTGGACACTTTAAAGTTATAGGATTGGTAGGCTCTGGAATTTTCCAACACTATTTTTGGCATTCCCATAATTCAAAAAAGGATTGATTTTAAAAATAAGATGATGTAAGCTATTATTAGTCCATGATGTGAACTAACCATATGCTGCTTTTGGGATTTGTACAGGGGTTTATTTTTAAAAGGCAAGTGGGTTCAAACACAGGTCACTAGACTAATGTAGTTTGTTTGACTCGTAGGGTGGGATTTTTCAAGCGCCCTCAGCAGTGGCCTACCTCAGCTCCCAAGAGCTGACATCAATGGTGTCAAAAGCTGAGGACTTAGCATACCCCTACTCATCGGCTGGGATAATGACAATAAACTAGGACAGCTGCTCATTCTTTTATTATTAATCTCTTGTGCCTTCTCTTTGTCATGGACTGTAGTTTCATCAAAAATTATCAGTATGGGATAGCACAGATTTATTGGTATAATTTCTTCCCTACTTCCTTCTCTCTGGTGGCTTATAGATGTGGGAAACCAACAGGGTATCAAAAGCTTTTCCCTCCCAGCAATGCCTCCTTAATCAGTTTCTGCAAGGGGTACAGGATTATTGAGGGTGCAGCACAAACTTCTGGCCTTGAACAGGGAAGCAAGGGAGCCTTGGACATCCTTTTCACCCTACAAACCACAGCATGACAGCAACACTACAAGTGTTGCAGAGGCAAAACTAGAAAAGAGATGAGCTGTGAATGCAAAGTACTTGTGGCAGTTGTCTAGGAACATGACCAGTCAGAGAGAAACAAGGATACTTCTTTGTAAGGATGTGTGAACAAGCACCACTGCAAAAATATCCGTAGTATCAAGGACCATTAACTTTCACCCTTCTTCTTCTTTCTCTCCATGGAGGAGAGCGGGTGTGTATGCCCAGAGGGAGTGGGCAATGGAGATCGATACTGCTATCATCACAAGCATGAGTCAGGGTCTTCAAAAGGCTGAAGAACTCTGTTCTGACACTTAGAAATCCCAAGCTCCACTGGCTCCTTCCAGCACTTTCCCAAGTTCAGCTGCGGCTACAGAGCTGTTCCACTTTTTTTAATGTTGAGAATATGCTATTTTTTACAAACATGCTTCTAAAAAAGATTCTGTTTCTTTGCTCCCAGAAGAACCAACAAGCAACAATTTCAGACACAGCACCCTGCTGCAGGAAATCAGCATTTACATTTGAGCTTGAAAGGGGCAGATCAAGGATATGAGCTACCAGTTTTAGGAGAGTAACCATACTAGGAAGCTATTGATTATTCCAGAATAGAGGGGTTTTTTTCTTGCTTTCTTTAGTGTAGTTGTTGGTATGACGAATGATTTCTGTGTCAAGTTTCTGAGACATTACAAATATTTTTGTTTCTTGATGATGTGAAACAGAAAGAGAATGCTGAAATCTGAAAACTTATCATAAAATTAAATTTAATATTTACTTTCTGACTAGCACTTGTTAATGAGACATGAGACATGAATCGTATCCTTATTTCTCTATTATTTTACATAATGAAGTATGCTAACAAAAATACTTCTGGTTTCAGATTTTGTTTTTCATCTTGCTCCTTTGTGAATAACTTTTTATTCCAATCAACATTAACGTTTTTGAGATGCGAGTTTAAAAAAAAAAAATTGCACAGCACAATTCATAGCACTTGGGGTCAGACACCATATTTATTTGTATTTCATATTGCTAATAGTTCTAAAATACTAATCTAATTTCTTTCATACTCACAAACTATACAGGTTTTCAGGATCAGACTTGGCAGGGAGGTTGTCCTCATTAGGGAGAATTAAGAAATACTGGTAGTGGATCAGCGTGACTGCTCCTAGTTCACTACATAAGTGAAAGAAAATGGAGACTGAAAACAGAAAGCACAAATTAAAGCATATCACAGTAAAGTCTTGTCAGCAAAGTAATATTTTAATACCTCTCCTGCCTTCTGAACAGTGTATACTGCATATATTAGTATTTCTTTCTAAAATGCTTAGTTACTGATTACTGCATACCACGATAGATTTTTATTTTTTCCCTGCTAGAGATGAAGGGAGTCATGGGTCAGATTAGCCTGGTATGACTTAGTGCCTGATTACCACAGATTTTCTTTCAAATGCCTCCAGTGCAAACCTTCAGAGAGGCATAATTTGCTTTGTCATGCATCCTCCAAAGGCAAGGATTTGCCATGTTTTAGCACAACACAGCACTTCTGCAATTGGCCTGAGATGTGCCTTACCTAGAATTCCCCAAAGCCTGCATGGAGGTCACATCCCCATTCTCCATCCAGCCTCCTTGTCTCCAGCCTGTCCTGGTGAACTGTGCTCCCAAAAGCTTTGCAGATGGATGGGAGCTGTGTGCCCCAGTCTTCTAAAGGATTGTGAAAGGAAAAGAAATCTTGTTCATCATCTAGGCTGTCATCATCCCACAAGTCCTACATAATAACCTCAGATACTATCAAGTCAACAGCCTTTGTTACAAGCTATAAACCCTTTTCTGCACGTGCTGGTTTTGGCTGGGATAGAGTTAATTTTTTTCACAGTAGCTAGTATGGGACTATGTTTTGGATTTGTGCTGAAAACAGTGTTGATAATGCAGAGATGTTTTATTTACTGCTGAGCAGTGCTTACACAGAGTCAAGGCCTCTTCTGCCTCTCACCCCACACCACCAGCCAGTAGTTTGGAGGTAGACCTGGGAGGGGACACAGCTGGGAGAGCTGACCAAAGGGATATTCCAGACCATATGACATCATGCTCAGCATATAAAGCTGGGGGAAGAAGAAGGAAGAGGGGAATGTTTGGAGTGACGCTGTTTGTTTTCCCAAGTGAAATCGGTGACGGAGCCCCGCTCTCCTGGAAATGGCTGAACACCTGCCTGCTGATGGGAAATAGTGAATTAATTCCTTGTTTTGCTTTGCTTGTGTGTGAGACTTTTGCTTTATTTATTAAACTGTCTTTATCTCTACCCATGAGTTTTCTCACTTTTGTTTTTCTGATTCTCTCATCCACCCCACTGGGATGGAGTGAGTAAGTGCCTGTGTGGTGCTTAGTTGCTGGCTAGGGTTAAACCATGACACCATGGAAGATATGCTGGTAGAAGAGAGGGATTATCTAAACCTAAACTCCTGGAAGCTATAAATTAAACATTGCCTTGATCTTATATATGAAAAAGAAGTCTTTAAAAGTGCAATTGTGTCCCTCAGCATGAAATTGAGGATGTTTCAGAAAAAAATTTAATAATTTTTCTTGCAGTGTCCTCATCAACCCGGTCATCAAAAATAATATGAAAAAAATATTTTTACCCCTTTCAATAAGATTTCTAATTTATTTTCATCATGTTTTATTAAATGGTGACAATGGTAATGAAAAAATGGATTTCATTCACCTTTCTGCCAAGCACTGATGTAGGGGGCAGAAAGAACTATGGTTGCCCTCCTGCTGGGTAGGCATTAGTGAACAAGCAGCTGTTTCCAGTTGTAGTGGACTTGTGGTTTGCTAGGATCCAGGCAACCAGGAGAGAAAAGAGACTAAAGGCATCTTTTTCCCTCCCTGCAACACAGAGGGAAAGGATTTGATCACTAAGGTTCAGGTGTAATCAGAGCAGTGCTGCTCAGAACACAGGATCTTAATCTCCCCTCTTGGCTTGTCTGGGAATCCCGCAGGGACCACAGGTTGTGTCAAAACAGTGAGGAGGGATGTAGGACAGGTGAAACAAGGGAGAGGAAGAGTTAAATTAAATCTATGCCTTCTCCATACCAGAATTCCTTCCAAAGGCTGATTCTGGAGAAGACAGGTTGTTGAATATCCATGCCTCAGTGAGAGGATCAAACATAATTCTAAATCTCACATCACACTTCTGTTTCCATTTCAGTAGGTCCTTTTAGCTGAACTCCAAAGGCCAGATGATGAGCTGGGATAAGGGAAGGAAGCTCTGAGTCAACAGCAGCTCACAATTTCCTTTTCAACTGTCAAAATATAGCCGTACCCTCCCATGCCCTCCTCTCCCTGAAACCTCCTGCCTTCTCTTTTTACTCCTAACTCCATACTCCATTTTCTCTTAAGGAAAATGAGATTAATTCGGATCCTTCCTCAATGTGGTTATAAAAGGGGAAATTCCTTAAACCACTCACTCAGAGCAGATCTTCTTAAGGTTTTGCTTTTGTTGTGTTAAAGAAAGCTGAGGAATTTTCAATATCGGAACAACCCACGCCTGGGCTGCATCACTTCAAAACCAAATGTTCAGCTATTTGCAGCTCTATTGTTAGATTGCTTTCTTATGTGATACACTCTCTGACTGCATGCTCTGTGACATTGGGAATCATAAAATCCCCATTTTGGAAATGAACTCTTGTATGTACATAACCGACATACCAGGGAACGGGGCTTGGTGGCACTCAGAGCACTGCCCACATTACGAGGTGTTAGTGAAAGTTTTGGTCTCTTCAGCCTCTTTTATTGGTTCTGCAGTGGATTCCTTACTTACAGATGTTCTCAAACCCAGCAGTTCCAAGGAGAGTCTACTTATTGCCAAAAGTTTACAGCTGAATTTCTTGGCATTCACAAGCAATGATTTCATCAGAACATGAAATAAGTCAGAGCTGCTGTTGAAAGACACCGTTTTATAATCCAGCATTGTAAATTTAAGACTTTTATTTGCTGCAGAGTTTGGTTTCCATTTGTTCAGCTCTCTGATAGGTGTATTGCTTGGGAACAGATATAGAAGTTTTACAGGTCCTTTGTGCAATTTAAAACCCGTGTATAGAATACCACAGTGTGCTGCCCATTCACATCATTAAAGACTTTTACAAGAGTATCATGTTCACACTTATATGTACTTTACTCTAGCGACCCTCCCCGTGCCACATTTGAATTATTATAAATGGGCCCATGCAGAATGTTGCCTCAATAGCTGAAGTAGGGAGGCTTTGTTTAAAATTCAAATAATAGCTGAATGGTGTCTGTTTGCTCCTGATCAACACTCTGCATACAAAAAACGTTGCACTTTCTTAAAAGGCAGCAAACGTGGACAAATATTAGCTTTTGGAACTAAAGGGGAAGTTATTCATTCACTCAGCAGTGCTTTGCGAGCTATCAATCTTCCAGGTATTTCTATTAGCTTTAATCATCGAGGTTGTTTGTTTGGAGCAATTTCTAAGAGAATAAAGGTACCTTTGGTTCTTATCTCCTGTCATCAAAGCATCCATTAGGAAATCCAAGCCCTGTAGGCAAGCTCAAGGGATTACTCAAATAGGTTTTCTTGAAACAATCAAGAATTCGGTGCCCTCTCTTCAGTGCACAGGAGTTCAGTTGGAAACCGTAATCTGAAAGAGAGGTTTATCTGGGGCTTAATACAATTTGAACAGGATTTTGTTCAAGGCAAACCTACAGATAAAAGCACCTTAAGTATGTTGAAACAAAGATGAGCCCACATTCCTTGTGGTGCTGTTTTGAAGTCCAATGGTCTGTCAACAAAGTTGGGGGAAAACCTCTAAAAGTCTTACAATTATCACAATAGCCAGTAGATTGGGCCACTGGGAAGCTAATTAATAGCTTTTTAATAAAGAAATGCTGATTAAGTGTGAAGCAGTCAAAAGCTGGTTCAGTGTTGGGGGTGGGAAGGCTTGCCAAGTAAACAGGAAGTTTGAGGGTGAGGAAAATGTTGGATTGGAAAATGAGGGTTCGGAATTTATTAAGTAAAAAAAGTCTTTAAGATACAGGATGAGCCTAAATGGAAAAAAGAAAAATAAATATAATATGTATGTAAACCTGAACTTCCACCGAATTTGAGTATTTTCGTTCTTCAGGTGCAGGAATTTAATTTAGATCACTGCTAATGGAAAGAGAGGAGATGTAGTCAAAATGCTAATGCACATTTACATTTAGGAACCCTGGGCTTTAGGAGAGAGTCCAGTGTAGTACAGCTAGGATTTGGGCGACCTGGGTTCAACTACTGTTTTTTACACTTGAATGCCTTGCCCTCTTTAGTTTTTCTTCATTGGAAAGGGAAATGATGCATGTTTTGAGATCAACTGACAAAAAAGCTTAACATGAAATTGAGATATTGTTGTGCCACTGCTATTCCCAAGAGTCCCAACTGTGAGTTGGAAGTTTGTCTTTGGTTCTGTAGGAACAGAGAGCACAAAGCCTGGCTCTGCCTTGAAGAGTTTACTATAATTAAATGGGTCCAACTGAGTCACAAATGAGCAAGTAGAAAATTTTTCAAGAGAAGCATTTTAGTTTAGCTTCTTAAGGTAACAGATACAGTTATGCTTTTCCTTAGTCTGGAAGCTTTTCAGAGCGTACAGCCAGGGAATGAACATGTTTATGAGGGTATCAATCTACAAAGGGAATGAAATAAACAGTATGTATTTGAAGTTTCAAAATGGTTTTGACAAAGAACCATTAAAAAATGTAACAATAATTAGAAATGTCATTTGCCATGAGGCTGGAGTTCTTTTCAGGACTGAAAGTCAATTAAAGGATAGGAAGCAAGGTATAAGGCTTAATGGTTACTTTTCAGGATAGAGAGGAGTGAGCAGTATTGTGCCTCAGAGAACCTGTTCTAGAACCTGTTTTATTCAACTTCTTCATCAATGACTTGAAAATGGGAGTGAATAACAACATTTCCAAGTCTAATGTTAAAATTAAAATCTTTTGGATAGTTGAATATCATGACAAGAAACAACAGGAGGATGTGGCAAGTATGTTCAGCTGCAGTTAAAAACAGCCAGCAAGACACCACCCAGGTGCCATTATTTTGCATATATATAAAACCTTTGGTGCACCTACCTCCTCAGCGCTGTATGTGGTTTTGTGATCTCAAGAAGGACATAGTGGAATTAGAATGACTACAGAGAAGTGTAACTAGGTGATGGAAAAGTTGTCTAACAAGAAATCATTAGAAAGGCTGTAACACTTCTGTTTCAGGAGGAAAAGCCTGGAAGGGTTATAATAAACTTCTGCAACATCCTGATGGCATGTAGCACTGTTCTCCAGAAAGTATATCTTTATACAATAGCTAATTAAAATTCTGAAATTTATGGCCATAGGAGGCTGTGAGAGAGGACAGTTTTAGCAGATTCAAAGTAGATTAAATAAATTCAGGGACAAGACTCCTAAATCAATGCTGACAGGACCAAGCAGAGACGTCTGTTTTCTTCTCCTTATAAACAAATTCTGATGGGAGATGGACTACAGAGCATGACCAAGCTCACGTGCTTGCTCAAAACAGCATCTCATATTGCCACTGTCAGAAGCAGAATACTCAGTTAGAAGACAGTTATCCTAATTAAAACAATAGAGACTAAATATGCCATATACACAATACTATCTCCCCAGAAATGGGTGCTCTGACTTTTAAGACTTGTAACATAGTACATCTTCATTTCCAAGAGCAGCACATCAGTGTACCAATGGGAATTACAGGCATGTGTTGAACCAACAAAATGTTAGGAAGAAAGTTAATTTCTCAGGGAAGAAAATAATTGCAATATTAGCTTTTAAATAAGCCTGATAATTTGTCATGTTGCTATTCAAAATATAGACTCAATGAAAACACTGCACATGGTTCCAAAATCCTTCCTTCATCCTAACAAATTTACATGTCTGTAGAATAGTAAAATGTAATTAGCTTTCATTGACTCAAAGTCCATCTGTTGTCAGGGATATTTTTACATGATCCCATAAAAGAAGTCTATTATAGGCTATACAGTCCATCTATAGAACTGAATATGGATGAGTTATAGAAAGAAGTTCTCATTTTTTTCAGGCAGTTCATGTTGATCCTATCTAGGCTCCATCCCAATTTCACCTGATTCACAATATCTCTGACTGCCGTGAAACTTCAGTCTGCATTGAATCTCTGTATGCCAACCCACTCCAAAAGCCTTTCAGAAGATAACACAGCATCTTTCAGCCCAAGTCTGGTTGTCATCAGCAAATCTTTCCTGCTTCTTTCAATGCACAGTATGCAAAAATGTAAAAAGATTCAGGAGAAAACTCTTCTTTTAACATTTACCATCAAAAGACCTGATCCTGCAGATATTCACAGGCTGACAGAAAGTTAAGCTTTTAATGTGCAGCAGCATGTGACAGTCCTCAGGAAAGGTAGGAATTTTGAGACTGACATCAAAAGCAGAAGACTAACAAGGGACTTTTATAGTATTTCCTGTACTGAAACTGATTTAAACCCTCCCACCAGGACTGGCTCTGTGCAAAGGCAAAGCAGGCAGTCATGTAAGGAAGTGGGTTATCAACAGTGGCAAAACAAAGTCCCATTTCCAGCTTTTCTTGTGCACAACCTGAAGAGTCAAATTTAGCTGCTACTGTCCCAAAGGGAGAAGTCAGAGCAGCATCTACTGCCGTGAGAGCAGTGGCTCTTCCTAGTAGCAGCAGTTAATGTCTCTTTAGAGACACGTCCCCATCTTTTAGAGACAGTAAGCATGTATTTCCAGATTCCTTCAGCTCATACAGTAATGAAAAATGTTGAATATTCTTGTTCTATGACATCTTAAATGCTCTGAAAAGATAATCAAGGGCATATAATCTGGTTTATTTTTTTTCTCCTTAAAACTGTTTTTCTTTGCATTTCTATTACTTATTTCAGATTTATTTCAGGTTTATTTCACTAACTCTTGTTCTAGTTGCTATTAAACTGACCCTACGTATTTTCAAAGACAACATATTTGGTTTCCTCTTAGATTCTTTACATTACAATATCTTTCAAGTCAAATGAGCTACCATGAAGATGCACTCTCTAAACCATTGTGGCTAAAGTTAGAGGCTTGGAATTTAAGTTACGCTTTTGTTTTTGTTCACTAAATCTATTTTAGTTCCTTCAGTTAAAGGTATCAAACTTGGAGTGGTAACCTGAGATGCAAATCTCCAGTGAAACCTGAAGAGCCCTAGCTTGAAATTAGCTACAAATCTTCACAAAATTGGCCTTTGTTATGAGACTTTTGTGCCAAAATTGTGCACATAAATGTTTAATAGATCTCATAATTATTGTGATTTCAGAAATTTTTGAATTTTGTATCTGGATGAGATTTTAGCTTTTGATTAAAAACTTGAAAGAAATGGATACAGTTTGTCCTAAGGTTGTCTCAGTTGTTACCCCAGCTTTCATTTACTTATTTATTTGTTGTGTTTTTATTTGTGAGAAGGTTCTTACTAACATAGCTATGGAATGATATCACCTTAACCTTAGACACAGAAAGAAGAATAAATGAACTTCCAGAGTAAGACATCTTCCTCTGGGTGTATAAGTTTTGTATTTCTACTTGCTACAAACACCTCTCCCCACTGACTTTAGTGGAAGTGCAAAATGAGTCATATCCTAACTTTGGTCTTTCAAAGCACAGGATTTCCAGATCTCGCCCTTTTAAATTGCTGCAGTCAGTTGGAAGAGATAAAACCTAGATAAGGCAATTCAGAACCTCTGACCTAGCTTTCTCTTCTGAATAATATTCTCACAGTATGTGTCTGGCTTTTAGAGACGTTAATTATCTTACTTAAGCATCTAAAAAGCAATGCTTAATGTAGGAACTGTGACTATCCTTCCTCTGAGTGCCCAGCTCAGTTGCAGATACTTAAGCATCTCAGTCCCACTTTAGATGTCTAGTGTATTTCACCTGGTTTCAAGGTTTTCTCATAGGTGCTGTATTGTACCAGCTACCTGACCCATCAGGACATCTCAGAAATTAGGGCCTCTCAGATAGCAGTAAGTACCCACGAACGGAGAAATTAATTGAACATTTCTCCCCCGTCAATAAGATTCTGTCAATTGCATTTCAGCTAGACATCCTGGCATGGAACTGAAAACGTTTCACAGCAGAAGACATTTCAGTTACTAATAACAGGCATCTTCTAGTAAAGAAGTGGTTTGGTTTTGTTTTGGGGGGTTTTTGTTGTTTTTAAATACTTGACCAGTGCTACAGATACTATTTCAAACAACAATTTCTAAAAATATTTTGCAATTATAAAAATATATTTTTTTTAGCATTTAAAAAAGCTGATGCTTGGTATTCTGGCCAATATTTTTTTTTTTTCTCTTTCTTTCCACCAGTTTTCTCATCTGTGTGCCTGTTTGATTGAAATTTGCTTTGGTCTCTAAGAAAGAAAGAACACTGGGGCCTCCTACAGTTTACTTTTTGATTGTAGCTTGTGTTCAAGTATCACACAGAAACCACGATGTGACAAAGGGACACACCAGTGAAGATGCTTTACTAATACACATAAACAAATAGTATTCTTCACAAAGGTAGGATTTATCTGCCCAAATTTTGTTGTATGCAATCTGAATTTCTGATTGTGACTTACTTAGTGGAAAGAAAAAGGCACTTTTAGGACACAATTTATCTTTGTCTACTAGATGTCTAAAACTGTCCAGATGAATGGCATCCTAAGTCTCTACATTTTTTTGTTGACTATAAAGGAAGTCTAGAGAGCCTGTTCACATGTAAATGTCTATACTGCAGATGTCTGAAGATAAGTGAAAGGAATCTAGGGAGTTCATAATCTAAAACCAAGAATGTGGATATCATTTGGGGAAGGTCTGAACCATACAAATATTAAAGAACATGTCTAGCATCACACATGACACCTGAGTAGCCATGCCAAGAATGGAATACATATTTATTGAATTCCAGGTCAATACTTCAACTACAGATAATCTTTTCTATGAAATGTTATGAGTAGGTACATAAAAAAATTCACAGCTTTAAATAATAGTTCCAGCTAGTACAGAAAGATTTTTAGCTAACCTCCTAGACATACCTTCCATTCCTTGCTACTCACAATATCTTTACATAAGCACTCAAATGAATATTTAGCTTTGTACTCATTTAAAGAAACTACTAACGATGCAAATAATAGAGTCTTCTCAGGGAAAATAGCATTGTATAGGATACGAGAGTCACACTTTCTTACAAAAAATTAAATTTTATAAGAGTAGATAAAGTAGTGCACACAGAGAGAGAGAATTGCATGCCTTTCTCTTCACTTTTTTTTTTTTTTTTAACTAAAGCCATAATCCCAGGAAAAATATCTGAACAGATGTTTTCCCTTGAAAACATTCCAGAAAATAAAAGCACACATGGCATACTGATCTGCTACTTCCTTCAACACATTCTTGTTCAGAGATAACAAATGTACCATGTGATGTTGCCATAGTAGCTATTTGTATTTTACCACTGAGTGAAGCAGAGGAAAAAGTTAATATATCTACCTGTACCCTGGACATTGGACTGGTTGCAGTGGCAGATTGTGCCTCTAACATTTGATGTCATTTTTTTCTCTAACATTGCTCTGTGTGTCATATTTTAGAGCATGTGTGTTGAAGTACAGTATGCAGCAAGCAGCCATTTAGATCAGGTATCATCTTGTATGTTCAGGTTTGCTGTTTTACTAAGGTCACCAAGCACTGCTGAGCAGGAACAGCACCTTCAGGTCAGTGAGACTGCCAACAGAGAAGTCCCTCTGTTCAGGATGGTTATCTGGCATGGGGAACACCACTCTCCCCTGGGCAGCTAATCCGCCCCCAGGTCCCCTCTACAACTTGTAGTCCAGGAGCAAGGACTGTGTTCGGCACACATTAGGGCCCTTGACATGTATTTGGGCATCTTCAGGCTTTGTCTTGGGTTTGGCTTCCTTTGAATTAGGAACTGCAGCTTTCTATAGTCTCCCTGCCTTATACTCTAGCTGCATATTTTTTGAACAAACTAGAAACTATATCTCAATTACTTCTCCATTAATTTATACAGTGGGGCTGGTCAATATTATGACTGTTTATAAAAGAATGCCAGAAAGGAGGGGACAGATATCAAGCAGAAAAAAAACCCCAAACAACACTATTAATAATGCTGGAAAAGTACTCATTTGAGGCAATACCATTAGCAAAAGAACTTATCTCATCTACTTGAGAAAATGATGTGATCAGTAAGAAATAATAGAAATGTTTGTAGAATCCAGTGAAGAAACTTGAAATACCGAAAAAGAACTGACAGCAAATATTATAAGATAAGACAGCCATTGTTAAATAGGAAACATGACTGAAACAGAGGTATTTAAGGGTCTGTGTTGCTCAGGAAGGTTTTAAATAAAGCAAGAATTAGCAGATCAACATATTCATATTCTTACATTGACTTTAAAGTAGATTAATGAGATATGGGTATAACCATATACACTGAGAAGATAGTTAAGCCTGCCTGTGTCAGCATTGTTCCTGGAGAGAGCTGTTGCACAAGTTCTGCACCTCTAAACATAATGATGAACTTGAATAATGTATAAAGTCATTAAATACTCTTTGGAATTGCAGCATGAATGAATTCCCTTTCCAAGTACAGTGGGGAAGAAAAATGGTGTTAATAATGATAGGACCCAACTGTTTCTCAGCCCTTTCCTTTACAGAAAAAACTCAAATAAACACAAATACAACAGTAAGATTCTTTCAGCCTTACTTTTTGATAGTTCATGATTGGGGCCTTGTATCAAGGTTGTCACTAAGAGACTGCCAAGCCTCATACAATGGTTGCAGTGACCATGAAATGATGGAATACAAGATCCTTAGGGCAGTGAAGAAGGAGCACTGTAAGCTCACCACCCTGGATTTCAGGAGAGCAGACTTTGACCTCTTCAGCGACCTACTTGGTCAGGTACTATGGGATGAATTCCCAGAGAGAAGAGGTTCTCAGGACAGCTGTCTTATACTCAAGGATCCTTCTCCAAGCACAGGAACGATGCATCCCAACAAAGAGGAAGGCAGGCAAAAACAGCAGGAGACCTGCATGGATGGACAGGAAGCTTCTGAAAAAACTGGAGATCAAAAAGGAAGCCTAGGGAGGGTGGAAGGAAGGACGTGTAATTTGGGAAGAATACAGAGAAATTGCTCGAGAAATCAGGGATCAGGTTAGGAAAGTCAAGGCCCTGACAGAATTAAATTTGGCCAGAAATGTCAAGGGCAACAAAAAAAGCTTTTATAAGTATGTTGGGGGGAAAAGGAAAACTAGAGATAGTGTGGGCCCTCTCCAGAAGGCAATGGGAAATCTGGTCACCCAGGACATTGAGAAGGCTGAGGTGCTCAATGACTTTTTTGCCTCAGTCTTTACCGGCAAGGACTCGTGCCACACCGCCCAAGTCCTAGAAAGCAAAGGAAAGGTCTGGGAAAATGAAGAACTGCCCACTGTAGAAGAAGATCAGGTTTGGGAGCACCTAAGGAACCTGAAGGTGCACAAGTCCATAGGACCTGATGACATGTATCAGCAGGTCCTGAGGGAACTGGCGGATGAAGTTGCGGAGCCATTATCCATCATATTTGGGAAGTCCTGGCAGTCTGGTGACAACCAGCATGGCTTCACCAAAGGAAAGTCCTGCCTGACAAATCTGGTGGCCTTTTATGATGAGGCTACAGCATTGGTGGATAAGGTTAAAGCAACTGATGTCATCTACCTGGGCTTGTGCAAGGCATTTGGCATTGTCCCGCATGACATCCTTGTCTCTAAATTGGAGAAACATGGGTTTGATGGATGGACCACTTGGTGGATAAGGAATTGGCTGGATGGTCGCACTCAAAGAGTGCAACATCTCTCTTTTGACATTGAGGTTAACAACTGGATGTCTGAGTGGAGACCAGTGACTAGTAGTGTCCCTCAGGGGTCAGTATTGGGGCCAGTGTTGTTTAACATCTTTGTCAGTGACATGGACAGTGGAATTGAGTGCACCCTCAGCAAGTTTGCCGATGACACCAAGCTGTGTGGTAAGGTTGCATGCTGGAGGGACAAGATGCCATGGAGAGGGACCTTGACAGGCTTGAGAGGTGAGCCTGTGCCAACCTCATGAAGTTCAACAAGGCCAAATGCAAGGTCCTGCATCTGGGTTAAGGCAATCCCAAACATAAATACAGACTAAGTGATGAATGGAATGAGACAAGCTCTGAAGAGAAGGTCTTGGGGGATGGTGGTGGGTGAGAAGCTCAACATGAGCCAGCAGTGTGCGCTTGCAGCCCAGGAGACCAATAACCATATCCTGGGCTGCATCAAGAGAAGTGTGGCCAGCAGGTCGAGGGAGGTGATTCTTCCCCTCTACTCTGCTCTCATAAGGCCCCACCTGGAGCACTGCATCCAGTTCTGGAGCCTCCAACACAAGAAAGACATGGACCTGTTAGAATGAGTCCAGAGGAGGCCACGAGGATGGTCCAAGGGCTGGAGCACCCCTCCTGTGAGAACAGGCTGAGAGAGTTGGGGCTATTCAGCCTGGAGAAGAGAAGGGTTAGGGAAGATCTTATAGCGGCCTTCCAGTACCTGAAGGGGCCTACAAGAAAGCTGGGGAGGGACTTTTTACAATGACAGGTAGTGACAGGACAAGAGGTAGCAGGTTTAAACTGGAAGAAGGTAGATTCATATTAGATGTTAGGAAGAAATTCTTCACTGTGAGGGTGGTGGTGAGACACTGGCACAGGTTGCCCAGAGAAGCTGTGGATGCCCTCTCCCTGGAATTGTTTAAGGCCAGGTTGGATGAGGCTTTGAGAAACCTGGTCTAGTGGGTGGTGTCTCTGCTTATATCAGTGGGGTTGGAACTAAATGATCTTTAAGGTCCCTTCCAACCCTAACAATTATATGATTATATAAGATCAGGTTTGACACCACTTAGGGAACCTGAAGATACACAAGTTCGTGGGAGCTGGTGAGATGCATCTGCAGGTCCTGAGGGAACTGGTGGATGAAGTTGCTAAACCACTGTCCATCATATTTGAGAAGTTGTGGCTGTCCAGTGAAATTTGTACTGACTAGAAAAGGGTAAACACAACCCCCATTTTTAAAACGGGAAAAAAGGAAGGCCCGGGGAAACACAAGCCAGTCAGTCTCACCCCTGTGCCTGGCAAGATCATTGAGCAGATCCTCCTGGAAACTATGGTAAGGCACATGGAAAATAAGGCAACTGGGGACAACCAACCTGGCTTCATTAAAGGCTAATCACACCTGACACATTTAGTGGTCTTCTGTGTTTGGGTTACAATGTTAATGGATAAGGGAAGAGCAAATTATGTCATCTATCTGGACTTGTGCAAAGCATTTGGCACATTGCAGTCAATGGCTCGATGACCAAGTGGAGATCAATGATGAGTGGCACTCCTCAGGGGTTGATATTGAGCCTGATATCATTTAACATCTTTGTTGGCAACACAGACAGTGGGATTGAGTGCATCCTCAGCAAGTTTGCCAATGACACCAAGATCTGTGGTTCGGTCAACACACTGGAAGGAAGGGATGCTATCCAGAGGGACCTTGACAGGCTTGAGAAGTGGGCCTGTGCTAACCATATGAAGTTCAACAACCTTGCACCTGGGTCAGGGAAATCCCAAGCAAAAATACAGGCTGAGTGGAGAATGGATTGAAAGCACACCTCAGCAGAAGGATGTGGGGGTGTTGAGGAGAAGCTCAGCATGAGCTGACAATGTGCGTTTGCAGCCCAGAAAGCCAACCATATCCTGGGCTGCATCAAGAGAATCATGGCCAGTAAGCCAAGGGAGGAGATTCTGACCCTCTGCTCTCATGAGACTCCACCTGGAGTACTGCAACCAGTTCAGGAGCTCCCAGCAGAAGGACATTGACCTGTTGAAGCAAGTCCAGGGGAGGGCCACAGAGATAATCCGAGGGCTGGAGCACCTCTCCTATGAAGACAGGTTTGAGCCGGCTGGGGTTGTTCAGGCTGGAGAAGAGAAGGATCTGGGCACATCCTATCACAGCCTCCCAGTACCTGAAGGGGGCCTACAGAAAGGCTGGGGAAGTACTTTTTACAAGGGCCTGTTGTGACAGGACAAGAGGTAGCAGGTTTAAACTGGAAGAAGGTAGATTCATATTAGATGTTAGGAAGAAATTCTTCACTGTGAGGGTGGTGAGACACTGGAACAGGTTGCCCAGAGAAGCTGTGGATGCCCCCTCCCTGGAAATGTTCGAGGTCAGGTTGGATGAGGCTTTGAGCCCTCTTTTTGAGAGTAGTACTGGATAACTGGAGAACAGCAAATTAGCACTCTATTTAAGTAGGGGGAAGTTGTGTACCCACTTATAAGATCAAACCTGAATGCAGTTTGGGTAGGTTTGTAGGTAAAGATAAATGGAAAAATCATATTAAGTGCAACATAGATTTGCTAAGGTTTGCCTATGTCATACTGTTCTGATAACTTTCTGTGATGAAACAGTGGACTAAAAAAATATACTCTTCTACTCTTGTAAGCAATTTTTAAAATTATCCTGCAGGAGACTAAAGTAAAGAAGAAAATGATAAGAGATTATAAAAGAGGAGATGAATTCTTCAAAAGAAAGAAATGGCAATGAGTAGTGCAGAAAGAAGCATCAAAGGGTTCAGTGCCCAAAAAGTAGGTGAGTTAATGATTCGTACCAAGGAGGATGAATAGCAGAATGTTGTCAAGGACCAGAGTAATAGAACAAATTCAATAGTCCAGGCTGCAACTTATCTTAAAGATTAATAAAAAGCATCTCCGTTATAAGCCAGATATTCATCAACTAGAAATGACTGAGGAGAAAGACTCAGACATACATTTATTAACAAAAGGATTACATCACCAACAAGCTGTTCCTGTGAAAAAGGTAAATGAGATCCTAAATCAGCTAAGATAGGAAAGTACTTGTGCTGTTTTACAAGATGATACCATAGATTCTTCCTCATTTGGTGTTGTTTGTTGTGTCAAAATGAAAGCTGAAAAGCTGTGAGAAAATAACCAAGTTTTCCAATAATATATGCAATATCAGGTTGGGAAGAACAGTGTGGCATGAGAATTGGATATAAATGGTTAAAAATTGATTCACCCCAAAATAAGTGAGATTCTAGAGCAGTTTTCCAATGGTAGTTGTGGGAACAAAAAGCTGAACTACATAGAATACTGAATTGATTTAGGAAAAAGGTTATTCCTAAAATTCTTGCCTGCAGCAGCACAAAAATAAGCTCAGTGGTCCCAGAAATCCCCTTGTAATGATCTTGTAATGAACTTTTTTTTTAGTCTTAAAATGCTCATTTCTTCACAGAAACATATCTGTCTCATTGGGAAGGTTTCTTTGAAGCCAGTGATAACACTCAAAAAGCCATAGGGAGAAAGTCAGACCTGAAGTGAACTCTCATAATTAGAAGAGGAATGCAAAATTCTAGAGAATATGCATTTATAACAAATGTAAAAACATTACATACTTTGCAAAACACCACTCGTCTTTTCTGACCAGTCATAATAATTATGATTTTATAATCAACAATACTTAGCATTACTGAAAGAAAATCTAAATTTATAAATGGCTTCAATGTCTCTACCCAAATGAATTAAGTAACTTACTCAAGCACATGGGAAAAAAACCCCATGGTTCCATGATTTTCAGAGAAGTGCTTTAAAAGGATCACATCTTTTCTCTATTTTACTAAAACATTAGTCAAACTAAAAAATATATTGACAAAAAACCCCACATTTCCATACAGGGATAAGACTAGGCAAAACAAATCATACTACACTGAGCCTTCATTGACATAGTTGCCAAAAGAAATATGTACTATCCCTTTCTCTAAGAGCTGGGTGCTCTACTGGAATATACAATATTCACTGAATAGGAGCAGGCTGTGTCAGGTTCATGTGAATACTAAAGCAGAGTTTAGGGGAGAAGAGGGAAGGGAGAGGAAAGATTTCACCTCAGTCTAGGTGCAGCTACATTAGTGTTTTAGCTGGGACCAGGAACATGCTTTGGAAGTGAGCCTCCTCATCCTCCCCATTACTGTGCTTTGCTTTGCATCACTGAGTGGTCTCAGAGTGTGCAAACTGTACTTTTGAATGAATCTAAACTGGAAGATGTACTGCAGGAGAACATGCAATGCACTCCAACAACTAATGAGTAAATCATACAGTCAGACTAGAGCTAGTCCAGAGTAAAGTCCCTGAAATACATTAATTGCTGGCATGAGGTCCTTGGTACTGTTTTGCTCCACAGCTACACATCTATAAGGTTTTGTTGTACCACTTGCTCAGTCTGTGGTACATAGTCTGTGCCTTTAGCAAAGCAGGGTTTTTTCCTACTTTTTGGGGGTTTTTTTCCTCGTAGGGAAATGTAATCACTGTATGGCATAAAACTGCCCAAATTATGTTCAAAAAGAAACTATAATCCACATGCAAATGTTTTAAAGATGAGGATCACACAAAAGGATGCAAACCTGTGGGCTAGGTTAGAGGGAAAAGATTCAAGAAGATGGGAGACAGTTCAGACAGCAGGAACAGACTGGGAGAAATGAAAAAACAAGGTAAGGAACATTTATGACATAGGTAGGAAACAGAATAGGTAAAATAATGGGAAGTGAAAATATTAACCATGTATTCTTCTTTCCCATGTAATTAAAAGGATATGAGGACTGTGTTGTAACTTGTCCCATTTCTTGTTCTTCCATAAAAAAAACCTTTTTTTACCCAAATGAGGCAGCTACTAGGAAATTCTAGGCATCCTTCTTTTCCCTCACATTAAGTGAGACCTGGAAAGCCTGGGCTGAATCTCATGACAGCTACCTCTTTTTCCAGTCTCCTCACATGAACATATAGGCTGGCTAACCTAGACTAACCTTTCCCTGTGCTCCTCTTCATAGGACAGGCTCTTTAGGGAGAGTTTTTCCTTTCTTAATATGCAAGTTCAAACAAGATGATCAAAGAATTAACCCACCTCCAAGTGACCAGTCAGTAGTCGGCTACTGCAAGTGACAGATGTTGACACCATCAAAGAACCTCAGACATGAAGGAGCAAGATCTTGTATGTCAGTAGCTTCTAAAATGGTAATTAGTGTCTTAATAGGAGAAGAAATCAATGAAACTCAGATAGAAAAGAGTGATGGAAAGATGTGGACCTGTATATTTTAGGAGATGGTGGAAGACAGAAGGACAGGAACATACAAGTTCTATTTCACTTGCTTGAGTTCCAGACAATGGAACAGTCACAACTGTTTATAATTCCTCCCAGCATGAATATGAGCAACTACATACATGAAATTATGGCCCTTATTTCTGTTTCACTCCAGTAAGATGAATAGTGTCTTGCAGTTATATCTGATCAGAATAGTGGTTCAAATTGTAGGCCCATGAGACAACTAAAAACAATTACTTTTTATATTCACATTCTCTTTCTATTATAAACTCAATGAAATTTTATAACAAAAAGCTGTTAACAGGGAGCTAATGACAATAGGTAATTACTTGTGACCTTTCAGAACATCTAGTTTAGTAAAACCCCAGTTTCTAAATCCAGGAGATAAAGAGTTAAGATATTTCACCCTCTTGAAGTGATATATAATGCCTCAGTACAGCCATAATATATATACTTTACTCTGTCTTTGATCTACTGTGAGATGTGTACAGCTTCCCTGCAGTCAAAAGCTTGGCTTACTTCACAGAAGTTCAGTGTCTTCAGGAAGTTCAAGAAAGGTCTCTATTAGGTATGCAATTAACTTAGCAAACTAGTCCTTAAACCCATAGGCATGAACTTCAACTTATCTGCTGACAGCTGCCACAGCAAGAAGACCCCAGCAATCTGCCAGAGACTCTACACAGTGTCTCCATGATGTGCTCTGAAACTTTCAAGTTACTTGTGCCTCTCCTTTAACTGCATGGCACCGGTATATCAGCCAAACTATAAAGATCGCCCACCTCCACCTCATTCCCTTCCACGGCTCATCTCAGTTGCCTTATATCTCTAATCGCAGCTAACCTTCCTATTCATGATAGCCTTGTAGTGAGGACAGCCAGTGCCACCTGATGACTCCCCACAGCTCTTGCCACCTGAAGGAAGGCAAAGAATTAAAAGAAGTCATGTGGCCACTGTGAAAAAGAAGACTAAAAGCTTTCCAGTAAGTGACATCCAAGCCACTCTTTGCACATTTTCAGTAATTCTCAAAATTGTTCACATCTCAGTTTTTTAGAAATGTGAACTTTACTGAACAAATCATTCTGGAAGAGCAACCTGTACTATAAATGGTTTCATTAATTGATTTAGAATGAGAGAAAAAAAACATAATTTGCTTTTTAGATAATCCTACTGGCTGCTGAGAATTGCTGCTTGCAGTATACTTTGTAACTCTTTAAAGTGAAATGAATTAGTATTTTAAATGGCCACATGAAAACATACAGAGGTATTGGCAGACAAGATGAATAGTTCCTCCTATCTTTCCCACCTCCTTCACATTTTGTTATTTTGTATTTCTGATAAAGGACAAAATATGTCTAGTACATGTGAAATATTCTTGGTGAAATAAAAAGAAGACTAACCCATGGTGTCAATATTGTTATTTTGTAGAATAACTACATTCATATAAATGTTAAACAATGCAATAATGTGCCAGGCAGTGTTTATAGATGTGCACAAAAATAATAATCCAGTTGAGAGCTGTTACATTACAAGATGATTATGCTTTTTTACATACTTTATAATTAAATAGACCCTTCTTCTTTCAGTTTAATAGCCAGGAATAGTATCTCATTAGCAGTGCTTTCAATTTAACCCTTGTAAGTTGGAAAATATTGTCCTATAATTAGCTCAGGGTATTTAAACCCTCCCAGCAAAACAGTAAATGCATATGGGTGTCTAGATGTTAAATGAAATTACAGCAGTGAACAATGTGAGCCTTTTATTGTACAGGATCAAAGATTTTTCAGGGGTTTTTGAGGGTTTTTTTGATCCCCCCCCAATTAACTAATGTCATTTTAGCAGAAATAAATAACTTTTATAACTTCACTGTTTGTAGCAGATATTATTTCATGCACTCTTTCTTGAGATGGATTATCCAGTTCATTTCCTTGGAGTTTTGAGGGCAGCCAGCTGAACTCCAGGAGTAAAGCTTGCCCTTATTTCTCCATACAGTATTACTATATAGCACAGAAAAGTGATTTGTGAAAATGTACCAAAGGCTGCATTGATGTCATTCACTGGAAAAAGTTTATTTTTTATTTCAATGTGAATCCCTCAACTCTTGTTAAAGTTAGCCAGAGGTATAGAATGACAAATGCTAACATATAAAGGACAACAACAAAATATCTTGGTTCACCTAAGTTAATGTTTAAGAGTTACATGTTGCCCATATTAATAGCCCACATGAACTGGACAGGGCTTCAACACACAAGTGAAGCTAAAGGTTGTGGATAGGGCATTCCTGATAAAGAAGGAAGCCCTGTACTTTCAGCTCTATTTAGGTCTTGTTCTCTATCTGTGGGCTTATAGAAGCAGCTCCCACCATGGGTCCTTCTGCCCCACAATGCAGAGTGGCCCAGATGCAGGAAAAGAAGTGGCAAACAGAGCTCCCCTCACCCCAGTGCTTACCCATCACCTGCTGGGTAGGGGAGCAGGAGATTCAATCTCAGTGTTTCAGGCTGAGAAAGTAAGTGTTTTAACCATTAGATCAGTTTGGAAAGAGTAGGGTGAACTGATTGCCTATTTTGAAAGAAAGTCAGCCAGTCCTATCTATGGAAATGTATGAAGCTGGTGCCTGGAATCTGGAAACAGCTTTTGGCTCTGAATCCTGCCTTTACATAAGTACCTACCACAGAGCTGCCAGTGGGCAAGGTGGGGAGAGGAGGTGAACAAACAGAGCTTTTTCCTCTCAGGCATTTTCTAGTTGCTAGCTGAGACTCCACTCCATTCTGTGTGCTAGGCATGGTGAATTCTTTTCTTAGGCATCCAGGTCTCTCTCTTCAATATGTAGGGAACTTAGCTTTATGCAGTAATTTCACCACCACTGGAGTAGAGGTTTCCCAAGTTTTCAACAACACAGAACTTTGTGTTGCAATGGCTAAGTCCAGGCCTGAGTCATTCGTTATTTATTGCACAGAAAGTTACAATTTTGTGCATTTCTAAAAAGTTATGCAATATATATTAGCACTCCTCCACTGTGAATTTAGTCATACTGAAGTCAGCTTCACTCCACATTGCAGTTGCATTGGTTGGCAAGAACAGTGTTTATCTAGGGTTCTCCTTCCTGGTTTGACTGCTGCTATCAGCATTGGATGAATTGGCTTTTGCATCTGTCCTCCTGGGAACCAAAGCATACTCTACTTTCTGTTGAAGAGACTTTCAAAGGTGTTATTCTGCCACAAAAAAAATCGAGGTCAACAAAAGGGCTTTCTGGATGAGATGGGAGCTCTGATACTCTCTTGCCACAGTTAGGGACAACAGTGTACATGTCCATGGATGGAAGTCGGGGTGCCAGTACATAGTCCTATTTTAGCCACATTGCGATCAGACCAAGATATGACCACTTCTTTGCCAACATTTCGCAACTCTGACTTACTGAGCTCTTTGCTTTCAAAAATCCCAGTGGCACGAAAGGACGAAGTTGTAAAATGAGGCTCTGTTCCACATAAGCTTGGAAAAAACTGCTCTTACCTAATTACCAGTAAAATCACGTGGCCCTTGTTCAACATTGATTTAGTAGGAAGGAATGCCAAATAAGGACTTCAGAAGCAGTACTTAAAGTGAAGCTGTCTGAAGTGGATATATTTCTAAAACGGTGCTATGTACCTATTACGCTTTCTATTTATTCTACTCCTTTTACTTTCCTCTGGGTACTACAGATGCTTTGTGAAACTTCCAAACTACAAATCAAATCCATCTGTACAAAACAATAAATAATAATTTCGTAAAACAGCTTTATTTCATGTTAACCTCAACGTCGAATGCCAGCAGCACAAATTAGTTCTTGCTATGCTATCTACTATAAAAGGCCTAAAGATTTGAACACAATCTTTCATCTGTTAGCATTCAGGAGACTGATAAAAATTTACTCTGCTTTTAAACAAGCTGTACGTGACTGAAATTTACCTCATCCTGGGGTGTGCTATAAATAATGTCAATCTGAAGAGGCTGTGAATTCTTTCACAGCTTTGTTTCAGAGCTATTCATAACTATGGTTATCAATGGCTGTACCACAAAATTTCTGTCAGCTTAGAATTTCAGTCACAGCCAGGAAGTTTGATGGATGGTTGCCCACTCTTCCCTAGTGAAATATAATTATCAAGGCATAAAAATCACTTAATTGCAATGCTGGAATGTTTAAGCATAACAGTCATTAGTTCTTCTGTAATGCTTTCCATCCACACGTGTAAGTATTTTACAACAGAAATTATCACTTCCATTTTATAGTTGAAGTAAACTGAGGCAGAGCAGGAACACAACAGGGCACTTCTTACACTGTGGGTTAGAAAGAAAGCTTTGAAAAAAAACCCAGCTCTTCTCACTGCCAATCAAGCTAGTTAGAACAAGGTCAGTCAGGGAAACTGTAAAAAAAAGGTGTTGACCAGACTGTCCTTTGTGCTGGAATAGCCTCTACCAAAAACAGTACTGCTACTACCACCACTTAAAAACACCAAACCAGCACAACCCAACACTTCAGAGTACATTCATTGAGAAGCTTGATATATTTTTATGAAGAAATCAAATTGTTCAAAGCTGGCTGGCCAGAAGAGCACTTCAGCCAGGAATAACAGATTAGGGCTCTGGCTTTTTTTGTTGTTTTTTGGAAGCAGGGCCATGATTAAGAGCAATGGCTGGTGGCATTCATACTGTGCCACTTGAACTGAATTTCTTGGGCCGGTGCAAAATGAACTAAAGCAACAGCATTTGTCAATAATATGTTCATTAATCAAGAACAAAAGCTAGAGGCTTGTGGACAACTCACTATCTGGTGGCATTGCTCCCATCACCTGTCAGGCAGCTTGCAGGACGGGTTCTGGGGAAAGGCTGATTACAAGGGCACTACCAGGAGTGGAGTCTGAGACTAAATTTTATTCAACATAGAAAAACTTGCCTGTTCAGACATGGAGAGGATTGAAGGAATATTAGCTTTTTCTTGATCTCCTGTGGTACACAGCCATTCTTAGCTGATGGAGCAATTAGTCTGGTTAATTTTCCTGTTGTGTCTGATACCAGAAATGTGTAGATTTAGCCCCCAACAGAGAACATGAAAATGGCCACCAGGAGGAAAAGGTAGTTTAAGAGTACACATGTAACCAGATACACGGGTTGAAGACCAGCCTTGGTGTAGGCTGGTTAAATAGTAACAATTTACTCTAAGCTATTATGAGTTCTTCATTTTGAGCTAGTAATGGCCTCATAACTGAGAGCTGGAAGCTCTCAAGTGCACCTTTTCAGCACTTACACTTGTGCAGGTTTGCAGTGCCTCACATCTCCTAGGGTTATCCCGCCATTGCTTTGTCATATATGTGATCAAAATTACCATATTATATTTCCTGCTATGGTATTTCCATTTTCCTTGCACAGTTGATAAAATATTTCCTGCACCCAACTTAAACAATACCTTGCTCTATTTTTTCCAGCCTCATATTCAAACAATGGACTGACTAATTTCTAGTGCCTCAGTAGCATTTCACAGTGTGGTCATGTCACTCTGGGAAGGAAAAAAAGTAAGAAGAATTCATGAAAGTGTGGAATGTTGTTCTTCCACATAGTCTGAGAGACAGTACAAAGAGCTCTCTTGCATGGTGGAAGGACGGAGAGCCTATTAATAATTTTCTGTCACTGGTGAATTCAAAATTCCTTCATCTGATGTAGCATGGAGGTCTTAAGATGGTTTAAGACTACCTTTTTTGTTTCTTTCTTTTAAAAGATCTATGTGAATTGCTTTGCCAAGAAGAAAACCTTAAAACAGCTTTAGAGTCTTCTGCCACCATAGGATGTGTTGGAACCTGTTATTTATTGCCTTATGGGACCTGAGCCACAGTTGTTATATATATATCAAGTGACAATCACACAAAACTTAAAAAAAGAAGAAATCAAAAACCCCTTTTGAGTAAACAAAGCACAAATGATTTGAAAGACAGAGAACTGCTTTCTTTGTATGGATCTGTTAACTGAGTACCCACCTAGAAGTATATGATTCTACTGTTCTCAGCAAAAAATGTGCATGGTATTTGCACAAACTAATTCTCCTCTCTATGGGTAAATGTTGGTGACAACTAAATGACTGCAGACCACTGCTGTACAGTTGCAATTTTCAAAGCAAAATTGTCTATGTAGATGTCATTGCACAAAGAAATCTCGTGTGAAGGATGATTATGATATGGACTAAATGGTTAGGTAGAACCCTGTTTTGGGGTTTAGGGCCTAGCCACAATAACCAGTGTTTAATCAGATGTTGATTAGGAAAAAAGTGGTGAAGACCTGCACCTTTTTAAGTCACAGTTTAAAGTGAGATTCTATGGGAGTAAATATCTGCTAATTACGTCAAGGATCTGATTTTTAATGGGAACTTCTTGAGTCATTTAGAGAACTTATGACTATTTCAAAGCAAAAAACCTTACAAAAATCTTAACCAGGAAAATGTTTCCCTGTTGCTTTTCACTAGTTCCTGATCTTGAAGCAATATCACATACCCTCATCTTTACTTTAGTGACTGAAAAATCAGTTTGACTTAAAAGATTTTAACTCTGGAGCAATTGCTCACATTTCTTTATTTTAATCTCAATTCATGGGCTTGTATTCAGCATTTAACTAGTTAAATTACTAGAAAAATATAATTTCACTGATTCTTCCCTAGAGGTCCAGACACAACAAGATTTAAAAATGTTTTTAAAATGGGCATTTAAAGTACCCTGATGTGAATGGTGATTAAAAGGGGAGCAAATAAGGTCAAAAAAATGGGATCAACTGAAAACTACAAAGTCATCTTGCCAAACAAAAATCTATGTTTTATTTATAAATGTTCATATGAGTCACTACACATTCCTACCTACGGTAAAACTTAGATGGTATGAGTGAGGAAGAACCGCATATCTGAAAGATATATTCCTTTGGGGTGAAGCCATTTACCTGAAGTCAAACTGATGCTTCTGTAAAGGACCAGCAAGGACTTAACAGCCCCAGTGTAACACAGGTATAAAAAAAAAGAGTTCAGTGCAACTACAAATAAACTGTTATTTGGCCCAGAACTAAGCCAGTGATCTATCAGACGTCTGCTGTAGAGACTCTGACTCCTGTCCTCTTCTGTCTGCAGAACTGGTCAGAGCCTGTCATGGGTAAAATGACAGATGGCTCACCAAAGAGCTATTGCTTTCAGAATTAGAAGTTAGAATATGGTGCTGGATTTCCTGTAGGTGAGTGAAATACCAGATATTATATAAATGGGATTTTTGAGGCACACACACCCACCTTGATAGATAAGAACAAGCAGATACACATCCCATCTACCAGTACAGTAGAAAGAAGGCAAAGTAGAAAGCAATGAATGTTGAAGGCTGGTACTTGGAGAGCAGTGAAGATTTAAGCATGCAGGATGAGTAAAGAGACTTTGAGGGAAATTAAAGCCCAGAAAAGAGGCCAGTATTTTCATGAAAAAGCCTTGGCTTCACAAGTAATAGAGTTCAATATTTAGTCTCAGAACTGCATTAAAATAAATCCAGAATGAAGAATCTGTAAACAAACAAATAGCAACAAAAAATGAACAAACAAAAATTTTGCAAAGCCTAAAATAAAAACAGAACAACCTACACACTTGGGAACACAAACTTAACCGTTTGCATCTGCTAGTGGTAGAATAAGTTCTTCGTCTCCAAACATTGTGAACCGTCAAAAGTTCACTTATGTATTGGTTAGTGTGTTTCTTTACTAGGAGAGCTGCACATCCGAGATAACAAAAGTACCATGTGTTGCAGCAGATACTACAGTAAGGACTATTCTGACTGAACAGCAGAGAAGATAATCACATAGACCTTATGCAAATAAGCAGAACACATTGCAGCTACAGTAAATCTAAGCAGCTTTCAATTTGCTCTTTCCTTTGCTGCCTAATTTTTCAAGTCTTTTGCTTAAGCGTGCGTTTTTCCCTCTCCTGCTTGATTACTTCTTGCCTTCTTTGGTTTAACTCTGCTGTTCTGTAGAGGAAACTGGTCTTATATAGAAACTATATAAGCATATTTATGGTATTTAATCTCATTTAGAAAACAGTTCTGTTGTACTGCACAAATTGTAATCAAATTCATCAAGTTGATAAGGCAAGCCCAATACATGTTCATCTAAAAAGCCTCCCTATGGCATATTTATTTTTATCTGCTGCAAGCTGTATATGCGTATGCATATCTGTGTGAGAGAGAAAGCATTTTTATGTGCTCAAACTCCATGTTTGTGGGTGCTAAAATATATAGCTGCATCTATTTTACATATGTGCCTTGGTATCTGGGGATATACAGAGCTAATCATATCTAGGAATGTCATTTACTTAGCATTGCTGATGAATGCTAGAAAAAACTCTGAACAATTTGCATGTATGTATCCTAAAGCAGATCATATTCACTGATGTCAGCTCAACTTACAACATCTGAAAATTGGCTGATGACTGTAAGAGACAATGTAAATGAAGCTACCAGATAAGAGACTGGAGGCCTGAGTCCAATTCTTTGGTCTTCTACTAACCTCCCTGAGTTATTAGGACATTACTTCACTAGATCTCCACTTCTGTAAAATATTCTCCTTTATCCAGTCTTTTTTAACATATTCATCAATGACCTGGATGAAGGGATAGAGTGTAACCTCAGCAAGTTTGCCGATAATACGAAACTGGGAGGAGTGGCTGATACACCCAAAGACTGTACTGCCATTCAGGGAGACCTGGATAGGCTGGAGAGCTGAGCAGAAAGGAAGTTCAACAAAGGCAAGGAAGGATAGCCCCAGGCACCAGTACAGGTTGAGCATCAACCAGGTGGAAAGCAGCTTGAGAGTCCTGGTGGACAGCAGGCTAACTGTGAGCCAGCAATGTGCCCTTGTGGCCAAGAAGGTCAATGGTATTCTGGGGACCATTAAGAAGAGTGTGGCCAGCAAGCCAAGGGCAGTTATCCTTCCTACTGTGCTCTAGTAAGGCCACATCTGGAGCACTGTGTCCGGTTCTGGGCTCCTCAGTTCAAGAAAGACCAGGAACTACAGGAGAGAGTCCAATGGAGGGCTACGAAGATAGTGAGAGGACTGGAGCATCTCTCTTATGAGGAAAGGCTGAGAGACCTGGGTCTGTTTAGCCTGCAGAAGAGAAGGCTGTGAGGGGATCTTGTTCATGTTTATAAATATCTAAAGGGCAAGTGTCAAGAGGATGTGGCCAGACTCTTTTCAGTGGTGGCCAACAATAGGACAAGAGGCAATGGGTACAAACTGGAACATAGGAAGTTCCATCTGAAGATGAGGAAAAACTTCTTCACTGTGAGGGTGACAGAGCCCTGAACAGGCTGCCCAGAGAGGTTGTGGAGTCTCCTTCTCTGGAGATATTCAAAACCCACCTGGATGCATTCCTGTGCAACCTGCTGTAGATGTACCTGCTTTGGCAGCAGGGTTGGACTAGATGATCTCCAGAGGTTCCTTCCAATCCCTAACATTCTGTGATTCTGTTATTTTACAAACCACTATTTAAAATCTACATGCAAATAGTGACATAAAAGCAGATAACTTATTATAATTATCCAAGTGACTAAATGCCCCATGTGGACATACTGATAATCAAGCAGTGTCTGAAAATTAGAGTCACAAAGCAAGCACAGAACTTAACTCTCCTGATAAAGATTAGCTTCCTGAAGCATTTATTTAATTCCCATCACACTCTGTGAGAACTGCATGGTACATCTGTACTTTGAGAATCAGGTCTTGATTTTACCCAAGCCCAAAAGACTGGGTAAAAAAAAAGCTATTGAGGGAACAGAGCAGTCACAGTTCAGTCATGTTCCTACTGCAAAACCACTGGTTTCAGCTGGTTTCAGTGCTGCCTTCTATACTGTGCTTGCAAAGGCCCTATTTGTGATGTTGATGTTTGTTCCATTTGCTCGTTGGGTGCCATCTTGTTCCTTTGGGAGCTAGATAAAGACAAGTGACTACTATCGTACAGATCACTGAGCAAACATTTCTGGCATTTAAAGCTGTAATTTTGATTTGATTTGAGGTAATTATTTACCATAGTTACTGTTACCCTTCAGTGTATTCAGTAGCTGAAAATTAGACCTCTGGGGTCTGTAATCCTATTTATGACCCTGGGCTCATTAAATCAGCAGTAAGGGTGATGTCAAAATCAGTAGATTAGAAGCAAAACCCCTCACTATTGCAAATCTGCACAGCACCAGCAACTGAGAGTTAGATAGACACCTGCTGAGGCACTGGTTCAGCAACTTCGGAGGGAGCCTGTGTTACTGGAGCAAGGAAAAAAAAGATCTTTTCTTCCTGATGTTCACAAGGAAAGCTTGTTTTTTAATTCCTTTTCTCATATCTATCTCAAGCAGGAGAATACTCTTCTGACTGTGAATGTGGAATTTTTCAGTGTATGGAATGCTAAACAGGGCCTTTTTTAAAAACAGTGAAAGAGAAACTAAAGTAATATGTGAGATATGGTCAGTAATATTGTTGAATTAGACATATTTCAGTGTTGCCTATGAGGTCTAAGAAGACCAAGACAACTCTGAGATATTCTTGTTCTTTCTTGCTTCAGTGTAACTCACCTTTGTATGTGTCTTTGGAAAATGCAGTGTGACTTTAGTGACTATGTATGATGTATATGCATGATATATATACATGAATAAATATAGAATATATTAAAAAAATCTCTAAATTTCTTTGCCAGTGAGGTTTCATGCCATTGTAAATCCTGGGAACCAACAGATCCATATTATAATAACATAGACTAGGATATCAGCTTAAATATGACAAATACAAAGAACCATTCAAAATATGATGGCCATTTAAGTAAGTATCTGCCCGAGAAATTACTTTTCTCTCTTCACTTGGCTCTCTAAGGCTTTTGTAGTTACTTACTGATGGATATCTTGTTTCCCTATGTCTGTGTGGGAGGATGAGTGAAGTGAAATTCAGTGTTTCAGCCCAGGAAAAAAAAAAAAAGTATTTAACTGCAGAGCTGAGAATGTCATCAAAGATGTGTGTATAGGACAGCAAGGTTGGACAACTCTGTATTGAAAAGTAGATTTTAACAACAGGCAGGAATATGCATAGGCAGGGTTTGTGCAAAGTTAGCTATTGCTGCAGAGGTAGGACCACTTCAGGAGAAAGTCTTTCCATGGGCTGCTTCTGTATCTTTTGCTAGGAGCAACAAGCCCAGTTCTCCTCCTTTCTTTCTGCATCCTAGCACCATCCCTCTTCCTACTCCCTGCCATGACAGCCCCAGCCTTGTCTTGACCTGGAGGGGATGGTAATGTTCAGTTTTGCCTTTACCACTTTGAATTGCTTCTGAGGAGACTGAATTCCACTCTTTCATGCTATATCTTTATCTCTTAGAGACACAAAAGCAGAAATCACCTTCTTTGTGTGGATATTCTTCTAGGGGTAGATAGTAGCTAGACCAAGTCTTTGAAGAAGAGGCCTTTAGTGAGGTAACTCTGAAGCTGCAGAATGAAGGAAAGGGGACACAAGCTTACCTGCAGTCTGCAGGTTTCATGGGTGATTTACACTTCAGGCTGGCATGGCCTTTCACTCCAGCATGCTCTTCATCTGACTTTTCTCTTAGCTAGCAGAAAAAGGAGTGGTAGAAAGGCTCCTTCTTTCCCTCTCGTGTTCTCAGTATGCAGAGGCAACACTAAGCATTTCTGTTGTTTTAACACAGGGTTTGCAGTTGAAATAAAAATTTGGGAAGGCCATGTGCAGGCTAGAGAACTCCCATCCAAATTTTCCTTCTCACCACTACCAGTGCCTATTACCAGATGACCCAAATGAGCACCTAAACATTCACACATTGCCAAAAAAAACAACATGGTGTACATGCACACATGCCTCTCTGTAACACTCCTGTGTGATGATACTGAAGAGGGAATCTTTTAAATATTATCCTATTAACTTCAATTAACCTTTGGAACCTGATTACTCCAAACCAAACACAATACCATTTGGCCACACAAGGGGCACCCAAGGAGAGGTGACAAATACTACAAAGAAGATAAAAGATAATTTAACAAGAAGCAAGTTGTAAAGGGTGACAAAGTGTTATTTCCATAATAAGCTTATCTGAGCCTGGGTAAGTTCCTGAACAGGGTGTGGATTTGGCAGTAGTAAAGAAACAGGCCACACAAAGAATGTCTGTTGAGCTAATGAATGCCACTGAAGTGGTTGACTTTCATTTCTCTGGTTTGGATCCTTGCCACCTTTACTCTAATGTCAGACTTTGTTTAATTGGCAAATAGGCCTTCAAAGGATTGCAGAGCCCTCCATGCTGCTCAACGGGCTGTTAATATTTAATTATGATTTGTTAAAGGCATACTAGCAGTTGATAAAACTATGTGTCTGGGTGCTTTATTGCAGTGCAAAGCAGCAGCAGGACTTTATATGTTCCTTTCTGGGGGAAGGAGGATATTGTCTCAGTGAGGGGAGAAAAACCCATAGACTTCTTAGTTTTCCACCGTAAAGTTTCTTGCTAAGGATCACAGGCATTGCTGCAAATATATTTTGGAGCTATGAAATTCATAAAATGATTTCCTTATCTATCTTTACTTCACTACAAAGGAAAGCAATTAATTCAATGGTAAATTACTGTCTTATTTAAATAAGACAGAATTAGCCTTTGCCTTTTACACTTTCAAATGTGTTAACAAATTTTGGATTTGGAGGAAAAGGAAGTTATTTAATTTAGACCTTTTTGATGATCATTTTGATAATACAGCAGCAAGTCTTCTTGGAATCTGTCCATGTGTATTACATTTGACTGAAGTTTTATTTCCATTGAACTTGTAGAAAGCAAAGTATCTAGGACACAATTCAAACCAGTAAGTCTGAAGGACTTAAAATCATAAGCAAGTGTCTACACAATTTCTAAACATCACTATTTGTGTCAACTGAATGACAAAAAAAGTCAGTATAATAGTCTTTATTCAAACAAAATTTACATTCAAGCATGTGATATAAATAGCAATGTGGAAATGAAGGTAAAGATAATACCTGGTAATATAATGTTTTCAGTCTTGGTCCAAGTGCAATCAACAAAAATCACCCATCCACACCCATTTCTTTACTGTGAAAATCCTTAGTTCTTTTTAATTAAATAACTATTCTATTACAGTAGCTTTTTATCTTCCTAAGAAATGTGAGTCAGCCAATAAAAAAAAAAAAGACATCAAAGAGGTTACTTAACACCTGTAAGCAATAATTTACACTGATGCCAATCCTTTGAAAGTGAAAGGGCACATTACCTCCTTGACATATGTGAGTAATTTCCCTTGAGTTCATTTTGGTTATTGCCATGTAGAAAATAAGGTTTATTCACAGGAGTAAATATGCAAACATCTTTTTTAGAATCTGTTTTAAAATACATCTGGTCAAAATGTGGGACTGTATTTCTGCAGCTCCTTTCACTTTTTTCTTTCCACAACATCTGAAACATTGATAACCTTGGAATTTTTTTAAAGTTCCTTTATCAGTAAAGACCAAGCCATAATCTGATATTAGTTACACCACTGAAACCTCAAAAAAGTCACATCTTGATTTACTGACCTGTTTTCTTGCTCTTTTCTTGCAAATTTCTGAGAATGAGTGAAGCTAATCATCCCATATTATCTCTAGTTTAGCTGACCAGTTTTTAACTGTTTGACAATTTCTCTCCAAGAAAACAGGGAGCAGGATTCCTATTCAGGAATTATATGCAGCTGCTCCAACAGCTTGTGCAGCTGCTCCAGAGCTGCTGGGGCTGCAACCCCACACAGAGCCATTCAGCACAGAGCCAGTAGCTACCATTGCTATTTGCAAGGAAATAACAAAACTAGGAACCAGAGCCTGAGGGTCAGGTGACAGGCTTTTTCTAGAGTCATGCAAACCAGTTTGGTTCTATGCTACCCTTTTTGTACACTGGAGGGAAAATAAGCCACTTACAGTTTTGCTAATAATTTCCTTCATGGTGCTTAATGTGGGGACTTTGAAGCAGAATTGCCATACCAGCTCAGATCCAAAGTCCATCTAAGCCAGAGCTACAGTTTGCAAACAGTGTGGTCAGCATTAGTCTGCCCTTTTAATTAATTCTCAGACCAGTCCTCTTTCCAAATCTGGAGACATTAAATTAATTAGTTTTTTTAAAAACTGCTATCATCATTCAATGTGAGTTTGCCTCCTTATTATTCATCTGTATGTCAGATCACCTACAAAAGCCTTGGTCAGTCTGTGGTAGCAATTTCCACAGAATCATCTTGCCTTCTGCAGAAAGCATTTCCTCTGCATCAGATGGACATTTGACATTCTTCATCAGATTGAATGTCACCTTGCCTTTTGCTCTTGGATAGGGAGAATGAGACAGGAATGAGACAACATTTATGAGACAGGTAAATTAGTACTAAACAAGATATACTGGATGAAATGTAAATATGCCACACAATAACACAAAAATCAAAAGCCAGTATTCCTAAATATCAAGAAACACTTGTTTTACATGCTGTCTTTTACTTAGTCTGCTTTCCCTTTAAACACTTGCACAGCCATACTTCTCTGGGCAAATGCAGAAGTTACTGACTCAGGATTCTTTGCATTACAGTTTGCTCAAGGCTTTTGCAAAATATGCCAAGATACCCATCTCCTTGAAGTCAATAGGAGTATTTGAAGTACAGAGTATTATGATTAAAGGTGGTAAAGTTTGCCTCTGAATACAATATTATTTTTAAACAAATCAGATTAATTCATCTCCTCTTGTCCATTATGGAAGAGCTGCATTGTTCTGGTGCATATTTTCTGCTTCATTGCTTTTAGTATCACTTCTGTTTGATCCAGTTCAACAAAAAACACTGGGTTATGAGGTTGAGAAGGAGGAAGAGAAATAGAGAACTGGCGCAAATGAGAAAAAAAAAATAAACCAAAACCAAATAGAGAGCAAAGAGAAGGTAAAAGATACTCATATTTTATCTCCTTTTCTTTTGGAAAGGTCTGCTAGATAACCTGAAAGCAGTAACATATTCCAATGGAGTTTAGTGTATATATTTTTTAATTGCTTTGCGTGACATTCTCCTAAGCCAAAGAAGGAAATATCATCTTAAACAAACGATTCTATGATAAATGCACAACTGATTGAAAAAAAACGTACTCAAAGAGAAGTTGTCAACATTTCTCTCACAAATTGGCAACACATTTCTGCAGCACCCTTTTCTATTCCTTACTTCCATTAAATACATGAATGACACTACAGAGACTACCTATGCCATTTGTAAGTCACAGACTGAAAGCATATTGGAGACTGTGGTTGCTGTTCAAACCTATCCTGACAAATTGGAGAAATGGTCCAAAAGCAATATGATGAAATGAGAAAAAAGAAGGGCAATAGTTGAGAGAGGAAATTGAATGCACAAACAGAAAATCAGGAATAACTAGCTAGGCAGCATGCTAAAAAAAAAAAAAAAAAGAGGTTGAGGAAGGGAGGTTAGAGTGGATCACAAACTAAATCCAGGTGAAAAATGTGATGCTATTAACAAGTAACAGGCTGTGGCAAGTAACACAGAGGAGGTAATTATTCCTTATCCTGCACACATAAGGCCTCAGCTGGAGTCCAGTTTTGACTACCCTGCTATAAAAAAAAAAAGGTAGACCAATTGGCCAGAGTCAAAAACAGCAGAAGAGAGATTAAAAAAATACTCAGAATGAAAAACTGTTAAGGAAAATATAGCAAATAGGTTTAGTCTAGAAAGGAGAAGACTGAGGAGAGATAAACCCCATTGTATTCTTCTCATCTCAAGCACCATGAAAACCATCTATCAATGGGCGTGTATTCTGTGGCTGTGTAAGAATAAATGACCAAGAACATTTCACGTAAGTCTCTACCTAACTGCTGGTGAAATGAAAAGGAACCCATGTAAACAAATGTCAAGGAAGCATTAACACAACGGGGTGCCACTTGTAGTCTTAAGGCTCACTACCCAAAATAGCTGTGGTTGTGTGTTACATTCAGGTTCAGCTCACAACCAAACTTGTTGTTGATACTAGAAAATAATTTATGTGCCTCTTAATTTAAACATATTTTCTATCTTTTTCTAATTCTCACATCTGTTTCTTGTATTTCTTCAGATTTAAGAGAATAGTCAACATTTCCTTGTTGAAGCTTTACTCAAAGCTGCCTGAATTCGCTGAAAACAAAGTAAAGAGTTAACACAACAGAGATCACTTTCTAAATTTAAAATTCAGTTTGCATTTGAGAAACAAAGTACTCTCTGAAGTTTTTACAGTGGTTATCAAAAAGACATAGCCTTCTCTGAACAGATTGAATGCCATTTCCAGCCATCATTACACTTTTCTTAAGTTCTAGAAGGACCACAAAACACATTGTATATCTCACTTTGAACTTGGCATAACTATGTACAGACAGACAATGTGTAGCCCCAAAATATCCTGTAACTAGTGAGGTAATGCTGTGCTGAATTTAATTTTAAGAATGTTTTAACTATGTGTTGAGCATATTTTACATTCATTTTTTTGAGCACTAGTGGTGCTACAAGGCACAACATGGGCAGAATCAAGGACGATTATAAAGCCCAGAGTAGGCAAGTGAAAAACACTGGTGTCCAAGTTATTTTCTCCTCCATTCTGCCTGTTGGAGGAAGGTGGGAAGCCAGAAATAAATGCATAATGCACATAGACTCCTGGCTACGTGGTTGGTGTCAATGCAAGAGTTTTGGTTTTTATGACAATGGGACTTCCTATACAGATTATAAACTATCAGGGAGGGATGGGATCCACCTGTCTAGAAGATGCAGAGCAGTCTTTGGCAGTAAGGTGGCTGACCTAGTAAGGTGGGCTTTAAACTGAATGGCTCGTGGGGTGGGGTCCAAAGTACCAGTGCTGAAGCCATTGCAGTAGACTGGGGAATGGGACAGGCCAACTGTCAGAGTAACAAGTCTTAGCTGCCTCCCATGACTGGAGCCAGAAGGTCAGTCATCTGAAGAGTGTGCAGAACTATAGGAGGTCCTCTTGTATCCCCCTGGGGATACCTGGATGCTCCACTCCCTTCTCCTCTCTTAAGTGTTTGTATACAAATGCATGCAGCATGGGGAATAAACAGAAAGAACTAGAAACCTGCGTGCGGTCGCAGTGCCACGACCTCATTGTGATCATGGAGCTGAAGGAACTGGAGGAAATGATTGCTAAACCGCTCTCTTATTATCTTTGAAAGGTCTTGGAGAATGGGAGAGGTGTCTGAAGGCTGGAGGATAGCCAGTGTTACTCCAGTCTTCAAAAAGGGCATCAAGAAGGAGGATCTAGGCAACTACAGGCCAGTCAGCCTCACTTCCATCCCTGGGATGGTGATAGAACAGCTCATTCTTGATACCATCTCTAAGCAGCTGGAAGAAAAGAAGGTAATGCGGAATAGTCAGTAAGGTTTCACTAAGGGGAAAATCATGCTTGACCAATCTGGTAGCCTTCTATGATGTCATCACCAGCTGGGTAGATGAGGGGAAAGCAGTGCATGTTGTCTACCTTGATTTCAGCAAGGTTTTTGATACTGTGTCCCACAACATCATTGTAGCAAAGCTTAGAAGGTATGGGATAGATGAGTGGATCTTGAGGTGGATTGAGAACTGGCTGACTGGCAGAGCTCAGAAGGTTGTGATCAGTGGCACAGAATCTAGTTGGAGGCCTGTTACTACCAGTGTTCCCCATGGGTCAGTACTGGGTCCAGTCTTCTTTAACATCTTCATCAATGACCTGGATGTAGAGTCTGCCCTCAGCAAGTTTGCTGATGATACAAAGTGGGGGGAGTGGCTGACACACCAGAAGGCTGTGCTGCCATCCAGAGAGACCTGGACACACTGGAGAGTTGGACAGAAAGGAACCTGATGAAGTTCAACAAGGCCAAGTGCAGAGTCCTTCACCTGGGGAGGAATAACCACATGCACTAGTACAGGTTAGGGGCTGACCTGCTGGAAAGGAGCTCTGAGGAAAAGGACCTGGGTGTGCTGGTGGACAGCAGGCTGGCCATGAGCCAGCAGTGTGTCCTTGTGGGCAGGAAGGCCAACAGTACCCTGGGGTGCATTAAAAAGAGTGGCCAGCAGGTCGAGGGAGGTTCTCCTCCCCTCTGCTCTGCCCTGGTGAGGCCATATCTGGAGTACTCTGTCCAGTTCTGGGGTCCACAGTTCAAGAGGGACAGAGATCTTCTGGAGAGACTCCAGCAGAGGGCCACAGAGATGATGAGGGGCCTGGAGCATCTGCCTTACGAGGAGAGGCTGAGAGAGATGGGACTCTTCAGCCTGGAGAAGAGAAGACTGAAAGGGGATCTGATCAATGTCTACCTGAAGTGTGGAGGCCAAATGGATGGGGTCGGGCTTTTTTCAGTAGTACCCAGTGACAGGACAAGGGGCAATGGGCAGAAACTGGAACACCGGCAGTTCCATACAAACCTAAGGAAAAACTTCTTTACTGTGAAGGTGACAGAGCCCTGGGACAGGCTGCCCAGAGAGGTTGTGGAGTCTCCTTCTCTGGAGATGTTCAAAACCCATCTAGATGTTTTCCTGTGCAACCTGTTGTAGGGGACCTGCTTTGACAGGGGGGTTGGACTAGATGATCTCCTGAAGTCCCTTTCAACACCTACCATTCTGTGATTCTGTGATTTTGGCAGCATTTGATTTCTGAATGTCACTAATGCCATGTTTAGAGTGGATTTCTATTAATTAAGCAGAAACTGGGCCCAACCTGCTCCCCGAAGGAATGATACTTTCTAAGCTATCCTTATCTCCCAGTTCATGCCTTTTATACCACCAACACCCACATTTTTATTTTGGTTTTGTGTGAAGATTAACCACCCCGAGTACAACGATTTCCACAGGGAAATCCCACCTTCATTCCTTTATCAGAATGCTTACCAGAAGCAGCTAAAGTGTCTAAATCCTTCTCAGTCCATAGTGCCAGTTGCAAAAGGTCTTGACGACAGAAGTCCAGTGAATTACAGGAAGGTCATAGGAGGATTACTAGTGATTTTGCACTGCAAAGTGGAGAGATACCAACATAAACTGAAGCAGGGTTAGGCATTTACCCGTGCCCATTAACCATGACAACAAACATGAATTTCACAGAGCACAGGAAAATCGTGTGGGGATAAAAAGGGAGTTGGGGGTTAAAACAGGTGTAGAGCTGATATGATGGCATTGTCTTAAAACCATGCAGTCACTACCCGAGGGCTTCTGGCAGCTTTGATCAGCTCTTTCTTAAATCCTGGGTTAAAATTAATTTGTTTGTTTGTTTTTGTTTAATATTCTGTCTTCCACTCTTCTTTGCTGGAAATAAGAACTCTTTCTTCCATTCTTCTCTGTGTGAGGATATGTACCCTGTGGTAATTCTTCCTGTTTCCACATGAGATTGGTATTTCTGGCAAACTCTTCATAATTCCTATATATTGATGTAACTGCTCTGTACTTTATTTCTGTTTACTCCTTTGCTGCTTCTGTTGCACTCAGATTTAATTTATAAAAGCAATGACCTGAATTAACCCAGTAATTTCTCTGAAATTTGGGAGAGTAGAAGAGATTACAGTGAAGATTTTTAAGATTGACCAGGCAATTATACTTTAAGTAGCAGAAGAAGAATTTTTGGAAAATACTTTTTTTCTGGTATAATCTGAGACTGAATAATATATAATGATTCTCGATTCAGAACAAATAAAAAGAATCTATGTTTAAAAAGTTAGGAAAACAAACAAACAAAAAAAGATAGATAGTGTAAGTCTGTTTCAGTTTCATCACTAATTTCATCATTTATTTCATCAAGTGCAGACCATGGTCTGTGATAATACGGCCTATCCACAGCTGATTCACAGAATAATACAATGTTCAGATAACAAGAATGAAGATAAAGCCAAGAAGAATGCATGTGAGGCCATAGTACAGTTGAAAGGTTGACAGCTGTATGTGATTCATAGAAATTAGAGAATGAAATAAAATAAAATTTCTCATTTTTCTAACTACTTGACCTTATAGTGGTATCTTGCCATTAAAAAGTTTTCTTAACACAGTTCATTATCTAAGTTTACCATTGTCCTCAGATAAATATGAAAAGCATGCTCATACTGCACAATTTGACATTATTATCTTTTCATTTTAAGCTTTTTGTTTGTTTGTTTTATCACCAGGAAGGCTGAGGCTTATATAGCCTTTTTCATTCAAGAACAGTATGTCAAGAGCCATTGCTTTTCAGACAACCTAGGAAGTGTACAAAGGCTGTTTGTGGGATATGGCTATTCCTGACTTCTGCAACCTGAAACCATGGAGTCTGTTTTTTCAGTGTCTCTGGAAGGAGTTGGTCCACAGAGAAAAGGTACCAGAATGATTCTGTCAACATAAAACTTCAGTGGAAAATATCATAGGTGTTTTCATACAGGAACTTCAGGCTGTCTAGCACTTCAGCAAAAACACTCATGCCAAAATTTGGAGATGTATTTAGTAAGATATAAATGTCAAGAAAATCAGAACAGGACCAAAGTATTTAAAAATATAATCTAAATTTATCAAATTCATTTTTACTGTGAGAATATAAGATGCACTTTCTTGGTCTGACAATGAATTGCTCTTGGTTGGTAGGGAAAGATAAATTATCTTACTCACTTTTAAGCTGTCAATCCAAATACATCTTTTACCACCTAGGAAGGTGAAGGAAAGGGAGAGGATAAAAGCAGCTGAGCAAGGGGAGAAGACTCAGTGGTGGAGAGCTGTACAACCACACAAAATGATGAATGGTTCTTGTTACCTGAAGATGATATGAAGCTAGTCAGACCTGGGTCAGCTGTCAAGCCCCATCTTGGTGGCTGGCTGGAGCAGGAGCATCAGGAGCTTCAGTACACTGTTTAAGAAAACCAAAAAGCTTCAGGGATTTGGTAGGAATGGTGTCCTTGGATAACCTTCTGTTCATTATTGCAGAGGAATGTGTTCCTGTTTCCACTTGTGCTCTGAAACCCGTCTCATCCATAAGAAGAGCTTGTCTTGCCCTTGGCAGGTGTCGTGTTGTGGTGTGGGCAGCAGGGCTGGCCAGGGCAAGCTGGTGCCTCATGTGGTCTGAACACTGAACGAGGGCACAGGAACAGGGTGGCATAGCTGAGAAAGCTGCTGGTCTGCAATACATCTTGTTCATGGACTTGGGCACCAGGAACCTATGGCTGGTAGGTGAATACCCAAAGTGGGGAATATCCAGTCTGCTTGGAGGTGTGCATCAGAGTCATGCCTAAAAGTGGGATGTTCCCCACTGGAGCTTCGAAAAGGTGTCACCATGACAGTCCTCAAGACAGCACTAGTGCTAGACTAAGTAGACAGATGGGGACTGGGTCTCATGGACTTTATCGTGGGTGCAGCAAAAGGATAGAGCAGATCACACAACCAAAGCTTCATCCCTGGCTGCTGCTTCCCATAAGCCTGGCAATGCCTGAGTGCCACTTAGTGTGTGCAAAAGAGGAGAATCCTTCAAATAGGGACTGAACCTGTTGAAACAAATGAAGTAATAGCATTGCAAAAATCCATACAGCAGCAAAATTACTTTGACAGTCCCTTACATAGCTTCAGTGTAACTCATTAAGCTTGTGTTTCAATGTAGTATTTGTTTGACTGTAATTTTTCTCAGATGCAGACCTTCCTACGCTTAAATTGTAAGAGCATAGGCACTTACTATTTGGGAGGTTATTGAACTAATTCTCCAGCAGTCAAAACAAGGAACAACTGTGGCTTGGAGTTAAGGGACTCAAAAAGCTCTTCTTTCTGTAAAATCAGCAGCCTGTCAGCTGCAAAGAATTACAAGCATTTTCAAGGATTTCTGCAGAAAAGAAAACATTAATAAAATGATTAACAGATTTTTCTCCCCCTCTTAATATGTTTAACACTCAGCACCTTTGCTTACCTTTCAGCTTAATGTCAGTAGTTCATTTATTTTTATAAAGACTGCTACAGGATATCTGGGTATAAAAATAGTTTACAGTGAGGCTTATTTGGGAAGATCTCAGTAGGCTGAGTAGCTGACTGATATGGAAGTTAGCTACAAGCAAAACAGTATTTCTTACCTTCTGGAGAAGAGGCCAAGGTTTTACCATACCAAAGGCCATGTTGGGAATTTTTTGTAAATCTAAGGCTTGTATTTAATTTGCATTCAGCTGAACACTTTGCACCTCCCTTGCAGCGGTGAGGCTGGGACAACCTGCTCTTGGCAACATGATGCCATCCTGATCCAAGGTGCCAGGTATGCTGCTGACCCAAAATATTGTGTTCTGCTCAGATGCTCACTGAGATCAAAATGGAGCATCAAACACCTCTGAGGCAGGATTTCCTTCTTCTCAATTTCCAACTTCAGGCTGCAGTTCACTATAACCGAGCTCTCTTGTATCAGCTAACTGTGAGAGGAGACTGAGACATGTAAAAAATCCACATTTTAAGATACACTCAAATTTTAGGCTCTCTTCAATGAGATCTTATAAATTGTATATGAAGGACAGTTAGAAAACCAGTGAAAAATTTAGATAGACTTGGAACTTGTTAGGTCCATCTATGCATTTCTGGGGGTTGTTCAGCCTGGAGAAGAGAAGGCTCCAGGGAGACCTTATTGTGGCTTTTCGGTACTTGAGGGGGGACTATAAGAAAGATCGGAACAAACTTTTTAGCAGGCCCTGTGACAATAGGACAAGGGGTTATGGCTTTAAACTAAATGAGGGGAGATTTAGACTAGTTGTAAGGAAAAAATGTTTTACGATGATGGTGGTGAAACACCGGCACAGGTTGCCCAGAGAGGTGGTAGATTCCTCATCCCTGGAAACGTTCAAGGTCAGGTTGGGTAGGGCTCTGAGCAACCTAATCTAGATGATGTCCCTGCCCACTGTAGGGGGGTTGGACTAGATGACTTTTAAAGGTCCCTTCCAACCCAAACTACTATATGATTCTATGCTTTTAAGGATTAGAAATGACATAGATGAGTGATGGATATGTTGAGCTGTCTAACTGGTAAATGGTTGAAAAGATCTTTACTACTTTGGTAACTAGTATTACTATTTGGGCTCATCTTTTTTATACAAAACATGGAAAAAAAAAGTTAGTATGTCTCTAATTATATATTGAACCCTTACTAAGAGATGGAAACAGCTTTATTGTTCAATTAATGCAGTAGCCAAAACATTGAATTATATTTTATTAGATTTTAGTGCTATTAAAAAGCGTAGGAAAGAATACAAGCCTTACTAATTTATCAGCATCTGCTCTAAAAATGCCAAAATCTTAAAATTTAAGACAGCTTTCTGAAAACATTCATTCCACTGTACAGTGAAATTATTGCCTAAAGGTAAAGTGATGTAACAGAGTTATTGCAAGAAAAAACACATGTGGCGCATTACTTACATAGGCCTTGATTCAGCAAAGCACTGAAGTGTGTCTTTAATATGTGAATATCCCACTGACTTCAATAGGACTATTCATATGCTTAAAATTAGGCCATTACTTAAGTACATTGCTGATTTGAAGCCACAGAAATCAACTCAGACTTAAGAGCATGACATCATAACTTAAAGGTTACATGCTATAGTAATTCAGAGTGGGATTCACCTGAATAAATGTAAACACTGTAAGCATTGACATCTAAGCTAATTGTTTAGAGTACCAAAAGTACCTATTTCCTCTCTATTTATGATAAAAGGAACTTGGGGAGGTTATTAGTTTGGATATAGACATCTTCCACTACAGATGTCCAAAATTATATGAGATTAATTTCATTATTGTCTTCTTTTCTGTGTTATCCTGATTTCTTTATACCTGATATAAACTATGCACTTGTCTCTTTTAAGCTAAAAAGACACACTGAAGCACCTGCCTGTCTGGGGTTAGACCAAAATGTATTCCCACAAAGCAAGAGCTTTAATATTATGCTAACAAGAATCTACAGAAAACCATGTGTTTGTTTTCAGAGTGTTAATGATCTTCAATTGGCAGGAAGCACCTGATTTCCCAGGAGCTGGATAATATAAACCAGTAGGAAAAGAACTGGAGAAACAAAACTGCTACATTGAGAATAAAACTTTTTTATTGTTTCATCTTGGTTTCTCTGGCCTTTATTTGTTATGAAGTAATGTTTTGACCCTTGCTTATGAATTCAGCTTTTAATTGTGCTGATTATATCTAGGTCCAATTTGAGACCTCATTCAGTGCTGTGAACTGGCTTCAGTGGAATCCAAAGCAAGCTTCCGTGGTTTGGCTGTTGAATGTTTCCACAGAGAAATCCAATGCTTACCATAATGCCAAAAAGAATTTAGAAAATCATTATTTCCTAGTAAAGGGCTCAATCTGCATGATCAAAGTCTTATTTTACAATCTCTCAGGATTATTTCTTAGTTTCTATATTATCGAATCCTGCCATTACCTGTCTACAGACACCAAAAAATCTCCCAACACTGAAAGAACTATTTAAATCCAGTAGACTTAAACCTGTGCATATCAGAATGCAACATCCTTCAGCTAATCTATCTAAAATTGTCTGTGGAACTACACCTATACAGCCAAATGAGCTTACAAAGACAGTCAGTGAAGGACTATGGAAGAAAAACATGTGGAAATAATTAGTCTTTCTTCAACCTCTTAATATTAAAACATCTACAAAAGATAGCTTTTGGTATTAAAATTTGTGAAGTCTCTAAAAATCATGGACTAAAAAGATATGGTATTTTCATGGCATATACAAACATTTTTGTTCTCTTCATTGCTGTTCTGTAGGAACTCTTATGTCACCATCTGTAACTCACAGAGCTGACAGCTTTTATCACTTACTTTCTACTAATATTCCTCTATAATAATAACTGCCTTTCTCTCTCCAGTTGGCTAATTGACTACCACAGTTAAGTTTAAAATAGAGTTATTATTCTCAGCATGTATGTAACTTGCTTCTTCTATTTGAGCACTAAAAAAAAATGTTTTCTCAAAGCCCTCATTTTTCCCCTCTGTAGCAAAAGTTCAATTAATTTTCTCTGCAAACCTTTTTTTCTCTTGCACCCTAGTACCACTGTGGATGTAATAATACAGTTTTTCCACTTGACTCATTCAGTGCAGGGGAGTGTCAGTCTAAGACTTACTCTGTTTGCCAAGGAAGAACATTCAGAGGAAAATAGAGGTGTACAATATTTTCAAAGCTGAGTAATGAAACTACAAGTATCTGACCCCTTAGTTTCTCATACGTATAGAATTGCATCTTCTCAAATTTTTATTCATAGCTGTGAATTTAGCCAACATATCCAATGAAAATAAAATTTTGTCCAAGCTATAGATTTTTGACTGACTTCAAGTAAAAAGCTAGTAACATTTCTAAGTTTTTCAGAATTTATACTAATTCAGAGAACAATAGAGGTAAGGGATGAGTTCATAAAAAGTATAAAGAATATAAAAATTTAATAATGATGGGATTCATTTGTTTTTTAACGTCCTGCCAACCCTTCATGAAGACCTGTTTCTGATTTAGATGATGAACATGAAGTTTAAGTGTAAGTAAAATAACAGTAAATTTGAAGGTTATTAATAAAAAAATAGGTTAACTTTATTTCATGGTTTTATTATGTTTCAAAAATTTCTGACTTATGATTGTATTGCTGTAATATAGATTCTAATTGAAAACATCCCTAATTTGAGGGAATTTAATTAATTATTAAGGACTTTATAATTAATTCCTACAGGAGCCTCTATAAAGTTTTGTTGCAGATCTAAGTGTAAATGAAACATAAGTTGTCAGGATGTAATCTTTCGGATCTTGGTTTTATTTTGGGCCAATTTCAGTAAACATCTTTGTAAACAACTATAGTAAACAACTATGTTACTCTTTCTTGCATTTCAAACTTCGCAGCATGAACAAAGAAAGAAACAATTTCCCAGATAAACAAATGTCAGGAGCGGTGAAACACCAGCTTATTGCAGGAAGATGTAAGCTAGTACAGTATTATAGTTTAGAGATGCTTTGGACATAGTTAACAGCTTCAGTTATAGTATTACTAGTAGTTAAAAATGATGATGGTTTGACTAATTAGGTTACCTCCCTCTCTTTTTTTGAAGCAGAGGGGAGAAAGTTACTGTTCTGGCCTTCTTGGAGCAGGGAACTACTTCTCAGCTTCCCATATTTCAGGTGAATGTCCCACCACCAGCTTATTGAGTAGCAGCTGTGCAATTCTGCTGGGAGTTGATTAAGCTTGTACAAATAAGATTGTTTAAGCAAGAAAAACATTGAATATGTACCCTTTCATTAGGACATTCACCTGGAATATAGAAGATCTGTGTTCATGTTTTATGTCATACATGTTTTACTCTGGAAGCCTGTTTTCCTGTGCCTCAGGACTATGGGACATCATCCAAGCTCTTGATCTGTGGTTTTTATCTGATTGTAATAAAGCCTGAAATCTCTTTTTGACACTTTGAAGCTTTCCAAAAGTAATTCCTTCCAAACCTCCCCTTTTCAATAAAATGTTAGGTTTTGAACATCAATATTTTCAAATGAAAATCCATGTAGTCAAAAATTCCTGATCAGTTCTACTGCAGTTAATTTTTTTCCCCCAGTTCTCATAAAAAGCACTTCCTGGAGAATTGTAAAATATAGCTAGCCAGTTTTTAATCTAATCTGGTTTGGCTTTCAGTATCTAAATAGTACAAAGTTTGCCATTGTGTGTTTCTGAAAGAATTATGAACTGTGGTTTTCCCTAACTAAGTGAAAGGATGTCTTCCTTAATTTAAATTTCCCTGGCATGTCCAGCAAACAATGATTCATGAAAACCCTATTTTAAGTTCTTCTTTACAGAAAGCTTTTTCTTTGCTCGGTACACAGGGAGAAAATTGACCACAAGCTTGTCTGCTGCAGAAGTGGTTTCCTCATCACATAATTCTTCCAGCAGAGGACAATGCCTTTTTCATCCTAGCAAGAGGTAGGTTAACCAGAGAGGAAAGTGTGTCCCAAACTGATTAAGGAAAAAAAAAAAAAAAAAAAATCTTCTGAACCAATTGGGAAACAACTTTGCACATAACACATTTAGTAATTTGGTGTGAACTGTTTTGAATTTTGCATCTTCTTGGTTACTGTAAGCTGGGTATCAGGATGGAAATCACTTGATAATGTTGCCTGTCTATTTAGAAGTAATTTCTATTTAAAATTAAAAAAAAAGAAAACAACAAAAACCCCAAAACTCACAAAAACATTTTATAGAAAAGGGTCTAAAATAATTGATCATATGTCATACCATTCGTGTCAGTGAACATAATTACAGAAAATAAGGCATATAGACGACGCATATCCAGTCATTATTTTATGTTAGAGTTCTTCAAAGAATGGTGCAGAATAAAATGCTAATCTAAAATCATGCATCGAGAGGTATGAAAAAATTAGAAATTACAAGTGCAATGTAGATTTTTAAGTGCTTTCCCCTTATGTACCTTGTGATGTTTAGACTAGATGACCTTTAAGGTCCCTTCCAATGCAAACCATTCTATGTAGACACTCCAGGTGTGAAGAGATATCTTCTGTTAACCTTTCTGTTGATAACATTTATTTACAGATGGTTTTAAAAAGTCAAATATGTGGCATTTAGATAGTGAGTTTTGGTGAATTCAGGCACACAGAAATCTAGCTCACACCTAATTAAAAAGAAATCTTCACCATTTAAAAATTCTTAGTCCCAAAATTAATCCATTTTGTGAATCTGTGAGGGGTTTTTTTAGGTTGTCAATGAAATAGCTATAGCCTTCTATCCATATTCATAAGAATTATGTATACATGCACCAATATAATTGAGTTTTTATAACCAGACTTTGCCTTAAAATTCATCCCCATACATTCAATTGAATCCAAAAGGAGCTGCAAAGAAAAGTTTGACCCCCTCATCTGAATTATTTCCTGGTGATCTGGATGAGCTTCCAAAGAGAAGTCATAAATGTGAAATAACAGCCACAGCATATGTGAAGTAGTTCTGCAATATTTTAAATTTTGTTTGCTGACCTTAACTCTGCATTTTCATGGCATAGTTCAAAAATGATTGTAAAATTGTAATATCTGTCAGGAGCTGGATTTCCCGATTTCAAGGTGCACGTCTGATTTAGAGGAAGTAAATTCCACATACATTTCTACCTCCTCTCTTGTCTATGACTTCATGTCCAGTTTACAGTGTTCACATCCCCTACTCCAGGTTTCATCTCTTGAATTTTTCTCTGATTCTTAAGTAGACTTCATACACCTTAAATTTAATTTTTGGGTGAACTTGGGTTTTGTTTTGTTTTGTTTTAATTTTCTCTGATGAAATTCTGGACTTAAGCAATTCCTGAAGCTAAACTCATCCTGTGAGGAGTTTCCCTGTGTAACAGTCTGTTATCTTTCACTAGTGCCAGCTTTCACTAAAGAAACAGCAGGACATTTCACTTATAAATATAAAGGGTCCAATTTTCCTCTTGTTTATAACAGCTTTATACTGAATTTTGTGAAATTCTACATTCTTCATGGAAAAATCATGTTGTTTAATATAGCAGTTACTATGCATGGATACTGAAGTTCCTACAAATTTTGGTACTTCTGTTATACAGATTCAAATTGAGTTATAGCAAGCACATTATAATATGTTCAGTATTTACAATTTAAAAAAATTAAGCTTAATGCCTTGTCTAAGCAGCTTAAGAAATACTAGTAATCTTTACACCCACTCACTCATGATCTACAGACAATTCTTATCTCTGGAAGAAAAATCTCATTCTCCTCAAGGATGAGGATAAGTCCAAGTCATCTGGTCTTGTTGGCAAGAATGAGGAGATATTGGAAAGATTATCATCTTATAATTAGGGATTTAGAATTACCTAATTAAAAGCCAAATCCTCTCAGGCCCAGCCCAAGAGTTTCCATTCAAACAAGTAACAGCTCCCAGTAATGTGCACTAATTGGAGAGTCCAGCTGATGAATGCTGTAATCTGTAGAGTGTCCTGTTTTTTTCTGGTCACTCTTAATGAGGTTATACGCAGTGTGAGGTTACTTTGCCATTTCTTCAGTGACATGGCAGCTATTAAGAGTGACAGAATAGTCCTTGTCTTACCATACTCCTCTTGGAGGCCTAAATCACTTGATATTTTACCTGCTAAATTGGACAGGTTACATTTGAGATGGGGTAGAAGAGTGATCCATAGGTCATTGTGAGTTTACAGGGTTTGAATTCCAGCAGTGTTGAGTGGATTACACCAATCAAATCTAGGTTTAGGATGGTAGAGAAAGCCATCTGTTGTTTGTATTTTCAATCTGAATGCACAAAATGTAGGGCGAATCAATCATCTGTCTAAAACATTGACTTTCTAGCTAAGAGAGAATAGCTTCCTCAGCTAAAAGGAGGCTTTTTGGTGGGAGGAAAATTCAGCTATTGATTTATGTAGCAAAATGCCAACTGATTAATCCTATCAGAGAACTTTAATTAGACACATGCTCATTTGCTATCCTTTCCCAGGGCTACTACTGTGTATAGTATTGGCTGGCATGTGGACTTGCTGGTGTCAGCACTGCACAGCCAGTTTGCAACATGCAATGTCATCACTTACAGAAATACTGTAATTGTGCCAAAAAGCTACTTAAGCCTAAATAAATAGATCTCTACTAATTATTTTTTAAAAAAATAATAATCATAGTTGTATTTTGTGGTCTTTATTACACAAACCCACAAATAAAGGCCAGATGGTACAACACACAGATATTTCAAGGCCTGTATTAGAAAATCCAATCGTGGTTCTCAGTAGCAATTCTTTGAATGAAATGTAGATTTGCTGGAGTGATAGCGAAGGTAGCTGAATTCTATCCACACAGTTTGAGACGGAGCTCCAAAACTGTTCACCTCTTTCCTTTCAAAATGCAATCCCCCCAGAGACAAAAAACAAACAGTTGTCAAATATAGAAATCAGGTCAGTTGAGAAGATATGAAATTCATATACAAAAGAAAAGCATGTGGCCTTTCCATCTCTACTTTCCAAAGGAGTCTGTATGTATGAATTTCACCAGATTTTCAAATGCCTCAAAAGAAATTCAAATATTGACAAACTCTGATCACCTCACTGCCTCACACTGCTTTTTAATATCTCACCTACTTGTTCTCTTCCTTGAATTTTATAAATAAGTTTAAATAGTGTGTTTCTCTATTCATTCAAACAATGATGAGAGGTGAGTTTGCAAATCTCAGCATCACATTTGATGTAGCTTAAAGGGCATTATTTGCTGAAATGCTGATCAAAGAAAAGTTTCTTTCAACTGAAGTTTTGATCAAGAATTACTTAATATGTATACCAGTTCCTGTCAAGGCTTATCTTCTGACAAACTTATCTAAGGATGTCCTAGGTGGAGTAAGATTTTCATAACAGTAAGGACACCACTAGTGTGGTTTTGCCCCACTCTGGATCAGAGGTAGGAAAGCAGTTCATTCATAGTGGATGCCAAGTCTTTTTTGTTCCTCTCTTGAGCTTCATAAAGAAGGTAAATAAATTAGAAGGGAAATAATAAAATAACAGGAAAATGAATAGAGGAATTACAAAAGCTTTATTAATGTTTCAATTTCTCTGCCTTTTTCCCAAGGAGTAATTGCCTCTTCCTTGTCCATTCAGTACAGATGCTGCCCCAGTTCTCTCAGTCCCTTCACTCTCTCACCGTCCTTCTTGGTGCCCTGTCATGTATTCAGCCTTTTCGCATTCCGGCTGTGTGATGCACCTGCATTTGTCAAATAGTTATTTTCCAGGTCTGGCATCTGCTCCCTGATCTGGTTCCCCATTTATTCACAGTGGATATGTGCCAGCTCACTTCTTTTGCTGAAATGACCCAACCAATTTCTCCCAGAGGAAACCCAGCTACAAGTGATAGAGCAGCGGACAGCAAAGCATATTTCAGACAGATAATATGAACATTCATTACACCAGGTTTAGCTTCTTCTGCCTAGGACAATCTTCCTATCTCTTTAAGCCTTGCCCTCTCAAATGCCTCCTGGTGCCACACCTGAGCATATGCATCACATTCTCACAGGGATGCTGTAAAAACATCATTCTGGCAAACCCACATTATTTCATGCTCTTACCCAACAGTAACTGCTAGGACTGAAAGCCACCTGGAGACCAGAGAAGATCCAGGTCAAGTGTTATTCATAGTGCACATGCATATTCAAATAAAAAAAAAAAAGTCAGATAAATCTGCATGAAAATACAATTTAATTTGAATTACTGATTGATCTTACTGTATCTAGAACCTAACATCAATAAAAACCTGAGATATACAGAAATAGATCTTTTGAACTAATCTGTTGCGAAAACTTTACTTGAAAACTTTACCTTAGAAAAATTCTGTCAGTGGGGGAAAGGGCAGACCCTCCATGCATAAAAGTATTTGTTGTTGTGTTCATAGAAGTGACTGATAATTAAATTGGGTCTGCAACAGATGGGAGGAATGTAAGTCAGTTTGTGGCAGAAGGCAGACATGCTAGCTAATGAGAAATCACAAAAGTACATGGCAAACAGTTGACTGAGGTGGGTAAGTGAGCTGTGTCTGTCATACAAACTGCATTTTGGTTAAAGCTGTGAATATTTTAACAGGAGAATTAAGAGTATCCTTTAGTTATTCAGGCATAATGATATGTATACATACTATTACACACATTTCTAACATCCTGCAATATAGTTCAAAGGGACCAACAGAATATGCTCCATGAAAAGTTATTAAAAATAAAAAAATATATACTCTGGGCAGGTAGTAACTAACAAAGGAATGTGAATATGCCTCCTCTCTGGAAATGTTTAAGGCGAGGCTGGATGAGGCTTTGAGCAATCTGGTCTAGCAGAAGGGGGGTTGGAACTAGATGATCTTTAAGGTCCTTTCCAACCCAAACCATTTTGTGATTCTGTGATTCTGTGATTCTGTGATCTAGTCTGCAAGAACTGACCGAAAAATAAGTATGTATAAACAAGCTTTACATTTTCTTTGCCAGAATGTAAACTGATTATGGAATTAGTCACTGATATTTGAAGAATTTCTATCAGTATTATATTTAACTGTAAAAAGTAATGCTTGTTTTATGGAAACAATGAGCCCATTTCTTGAAATGTTGATTAAATTATGTGTTTTTGAACAGTGGTAGACAGTTCTACTGTCCACAAATAACCAGATAATGTAAATATCGAAGAAGTGCAGAGCTATTTCTATATCTATATGGAGATAAAACTGGAGCAATTCCAGAGAGTGATATAAAGAAAAACTCCTTGACAATGAGATCTATTTGATGAATTCCCTGATTATGTGGCAACCGCCCTATTTTCATAGCAAGTCTTTGTGGAACAATCCATGGAAGAAGTCTGAGAATGAAAGTTAATGCACTTGAAAGTCAGAGCCATCTCCAGCTCAAGACTGGGACACACTAGTCTACACCCTGATTTACTGTAAGGACTAATAGTATATTAGCCTCTCACCACTCCTGATAGATGAAATATGTTTGTTCAAGACAAATACTTGGTGCATCATTCAAAATAATGGCTCTGATCAGACTGTTTGACATTCAGAAATCACAGAGGTGGTCATTGTACATGTTCTGGTGATGGTTGCCAGGCCTATTGAAAGCATAAAACATAGTCACCCTGTGGATCACTGTTCAATGTGCTGCTTTTTGGTAAGTCAAGCTTTCCAGGCTCAAATGTACCACAGATGTGTAAGTGGCCAACAAGGTGGGCTCATCACATCTGTGCCAGACATCCTGTAAACCTTCTGCCTGAGGTTGTCTCCCAGTGAGGTTCCTCATGATTTTACAACTTTACAACTGTTTTCAGCTCTCATTTTTTTAATCAGGTTTGTTTCTGATCTGCGCTTCACCTGTAAAGCAACCTTTTAAAAATTAGAGATTCAGAAGGTCTACTAGATCCACAACTTTCTAACCGTCTTGTACAGTGTGAAGCCCTCTGGGAAATTCTTCTATTGATTCTTCTATTTTGTCATAAGATCTAAAAAAAACCCAAAATCCACATAGAGAATGATGATGCAATTGCCCTCACCTGGGGCCTGGCACAGATTTAATTGGTAGTCCTTCATTTTTCCTGTTTTCTATACGTATATGTGGGTTGTTCATTGAATTATCTCGTATGTATCCTTTTGAATTTTTACAATTTTCACAATCATAAAGTTCTGCATGATTCTAACAAAATATAAATAAGGTTGACAAAATCAGTTTTCCCACATGCAAAGGACAGTGATTATGATAAGTGTGATACATTTTAAGTCGGAAGATTCAAAAGAGAACAAAGACCAAGACAGCTGCATTTTGGTATCCAGGTTGTTCAAAGAGAGGACAAGAGTATAGAATGAATGACAGTAGAAAACATTTTCATTCTGGGCCTCCAATTACCCAAGGAGATTTGTTGTTAAAGCTATCTAAACTTTACTATCACTCATAGATTAAAAAGATACACATTTTAAAGATAACATATAATTCAATTGGTTTATCAGACATATTCATCAGCTATGTGGATGTGAAATGTCTTTTTCCATATGAGTTTTCTCTTGGCAAAGAGCAATCTATGAACTTGCCAATGTAAATTTAACTGTGGAGTTCTAAGAATATTAGTAATAACTAGGAGAATTTGAAACTATTTAGGTTAACAAAGGTCTCCTATACCTAGATTTAATACAACTTGAAATAACACTTGACTTAATATTTATGAGACAGACTGTAGACAAAGGGACCATTGCTTACCAATACCATAAAGAAAAATATATAAGCATTTGATTATAAACTTCAATGAGATGTTGTTTAAAATATGAGTTCAGCGGAGGCAGAAGCGTACATGAATCATCTGGTGTGGCTGATTTTCCCCACTTCATTTTATTTAAGCAGCTTTACTATGCCATTGAGATGGGAAAATACCAGGAATGTATATAAATTTCAGACTTAGACTAATTTATCTCAAAATTTCTGGAACTATTGACCCATTATCCAAGCTATTACGTTTCAAGCTTGTCTTCACAGAGCCTTTTTTAATACATAACTGTTTTAACAATACAGGATTTAAAGGCTGCATTGTTTAACTGGCTGACCAAAGTTCTACTGATCAGCTTTACTGATTTCCACAGGGCTGTCTTCTGATTTGTGTAGGGAAGGTGGCCAGCAGTGGTTGTGTATGCAACAGAGACTACAATCATACTGGGTGAGTCCATTTCCAGGAACTTCTGTTCCTCCTAAAGTGCAAGATACTTTATAGAAGGACGTCAAGGATGCGAAAGAGAAAGTAACCATCTGAAAGCCTTCCATTTCCTAAAATCTTATAAATAAGTACACATAGCATTACTTCTAGTCCTTCTTTAAATGAGTTAAAAACATTTTTTAGGCATGTATTTTTCCAATTGGTCTTTTTTAATGCTTTTAATGTTTTTATTTAAATAATATAAGAAACAAGAGAAGATGTTGCATGTATTACAATAACAGACTCAGAAGAGAACAGCAGACTCTGAAGCAGAGATTTTTTTGATGCTTCACTGAAGGAATATTAATACATACACATTTTGGGTGTTTTATAAAGACCAAATGACAAGTATTAAAGAATCTTAAAAAAAAAACCCTACAAAAAACAAACAAACAAACAAACAAACAAACAAACCTGTTAAGGGATCTGTTAAGGCTTTGTCTGATCCTCATCTCAAGTGTGTGCCTTGGCCTTGCTGAAACCTGATTGCTCTTCTCTCCTTTCTACACAAAGAAAACAGAAAACAGACAGATTTGGATGACCTGAGCATCATATGGATGAACATAGGACCAGGATGAGCGTGTAAGGGTGCAACATAAATTCTGACAAGATGCTTCAAAGACATGTGAGCTTCTTTTTTTGGTAAGGGTTTTTTACTTGGTTGTGCTTGGTTTTGTTTTGTTTTGTTTTTTTCTTTGTACAAGGATCTGTAGTAGTTACATTCCCTCAGAAATGTCTATCTGCCCCTCTAGTGCCAAGTTCCACTTTCTTTAGCTGTGTGCTGGTGGAAAGAGGTAGTTCTAAATAACTGAGGTTTATGTTTTTATCTAGTAACAGGAATGCAATAAAGCAGATGAGAGTACATCACAAAGCATGTTCTTCATTCTGGGGGAGTAAGTAAAAAACTGCTATACCAGTTTTCCTTTCTTTCTTGGGATGTTTTGGGAAATAAGTTCATAGCACACTTACCAGCTTTGACCAGCAGTATGGACACCTGGAGGGCGTCAAAACCCAGGAAGTGCATTGCCTTCCAGGGTAGAAGGTGTTAGGAGGTTTTGGGTGAAGCAAGTGAGCAACTGGGTCCCCCTTATGATTATAGTCCTCAAGGCTCTCATGTACGTACAATGAATTCAATGGGTCTACATCTGAGATGAGAACTATCTGTCTCGTGAAGATCAGAAAAGTGATAAGATTCTGGGTCTAAGTATAATTATCTTCTTTTACACCCTAGTCCACAATTTTCCAAAAGGTATAAACAAAATATATGCCTTTATGCTCCCAGGCAGCACTCTCAGAAAAAAGAGCTCTCAGAATTACTCAGGCAGGATAATTTTGATTACTCTGTCAAGAAAAGTGTTTTTGTCAGGTCAGCTCTGTATTTCTTTGTGAAGAATAAAAGGCTTAAGAAAAGACATATAAGAAAGAAATGGGGATATATCTCTTTTGAAGTACAAAAGCAGTGTGTTTTGAAAGTTATGTTTGAGGCTGTTTTTATGGCTGCTTGTGTATCTCCACAAATGAAGCTAGAATTCAGAAGAGTCATCATTAAAAGTTGTTTTCAGAACCCACTGTATTGAAGTTTTTCATTGTAGAAGAAAATGAAAGGAATCCGCTGTAGCTAAAGCAGTAACATATATATATATATATTAAAAAAAAAAAAAATCCAATTCAGATCACAAGTTTTTAACATAAAACACTGTAATAATTAATCCAGTTTGAAGGCAATGTGTTGCTATAAAAACTAAGCATGTTCACAGCTTTGCAAATGTTCTTTTTAAAATCAGACCTTGGGACCAATCTGCTAGCAAATAATGTTCTGTGTCATGGGTAGCACTCTAACAGTTTGTAATCTTCCTCCTAGACTTGACTGTAGCACTATTCAACACTACTTTGAAGTAACATTACTAGCAGTGAACAAAGCCAGCATGTTAACCATTCAAACACCTCTTTTGTTCAGATTCTGTACCTTGTAATTATATTTTACTTTTTATGAGCTTTATCACAATTGCTGTACTTTTCAAATGTGGAATGTTCTTTCATTTTTAAGTATCCTATTTTTCAAGGTGTTTCTTCCACTTTCATGAACTTCCATTATACATTTAGTTTTTCTGCATTGCTTGCTTTCCTTCTCCCTGCTTTCCCACTATGAAATATTTTTATGTTCCTCTGCATTTAATGCCTTTGGATGGTTAGTTTACAACAACTGTAAAACTCCAAGTGGTGCTTTCTGAGAATATCATGTCTATTAATGAGGCAGAAAACAGCAGTACTTCAGAGGAGCTGCTTTCAGTACAGTGCAGTATTACATAAAGACATTTCCACTGATGCAACTTGAAGAATTTACTTTGAAAGTGAAAAGTGCAAAATTAAGCAAGACTTCATTTTGTGTGAAGGAGGAAAAAGTAAAGGCAATGCAAGCCCACTGGTAGCATCCTGAGAGGAAAGCACACATAAAACCAGCACATTAAAGTTTTCCCAGCCAGAGCTGCTTTGGTAAAATATTTGTGTGTCGGTGCAAGAGACAAAGTTCCCTCAGAGTTGCACCAATGTAGGAAATAAATTCCCACGGGAACGAAGAGTTACAGCAAACCTCACCACCTCCTGCTGCAAAAGCAATCTGCACATCTTTGACCTTACCTTGACTAGTATAAATATATAGGGTGTATTCTAAATACTCTATTGGTCACTGCACATGATTATTGCCTGTGCAGAAGAGGAATAAACAAATATATAACAGATGTTAGTCATGTCCTACTGTGCCCCAGCAGGAACTTAGATGTGGCAGGGGTGAGTCTGGTTACTGAATGTACAGTAGAAAAAGGGTTGTGACTGCTTCGTTTTTACAAGCTTAATCACAAATAACATGTTTCCCGTACAATATGAAATGCTCTAACCAAATTCTGTATTAGCTTACAGCAGTTTGACGTGAAGGTAGTTCCTTTGATGTCAGGAGAATTGTTATGATTTTAGATGGGCTTGACCAAAATTAGAGTCAGTCCCTGGTTTTTACAAATACAGAAATAGAATAATGATGCTATTTATTCATTTATTTCTAGTAAATTACATTATCCTGAGGGCTGTGTGAAACTGAATTAATTCTGCAAAGAAAGAGATGCCATAAGGAGTCATGAAATGCCTTTGTCAAACTGGTAGCTGAAAAGCAGCTGTTGCATGTGAGACTCTAGGATGTACAGTTTGGGGTTTAACAAGAGTTTGCATCTAAGTGCTCTTTGTGGCTTGATATAGTTATGTGAATGTGGGTGTATGCATGTGCTCTCATGAGGGGGAAGGGAGGAAGAAGTCCAAGCAGCAAAACATTATAGCAGGACATTGAGAAAGTAAAATGGAAGTCAAAATTCCACCAGGCCTTGCAGCATGATCCCAAATTAAAACTAAGATCAGTGCTTTGGGGAGTGCTTTGGAAATGTCAGCAAATAAAATTCCTGACTCCATCCTCCATTTCTCCCTCAAATCCTCCCTGCAAGAACACAATTAGCTAACTGCCTTCAACAAAAATCAAGTGCAATGGTATAAATGTGGTCTATGTGATGGCTACTGTATTTCCCTTACCAAAAATCAGACAGGAGAATAACAATCTGTTCAAAACTTGTTGCTGAACACTAGATTATTCATATTCTTGTTCTGCCTGGAAACATTTGCAAAAGAATATTTAAGACAGGAACAACCCTATTCCATTAATAAAAATGCTGGCAAGATATGAAAAGGCCTAAAGATTACGTGACTGCTCTGGTTAGGTGAGCTAAACAAGTACCGGTTTAAGTAATTGCTTTGTATATAGAGAAACTCTCCTGAAAGAACAAGCATTAGCCCATTAAATAATTAAATATGCTACACCTAAGTGTAGCTCATAAGGTCTATAGCATTACAAATAAAGACAAGTTGTATGGGTCCAGTAGGTCCTGTAGAGATGCACGTTACATATACATTACCTTAAAATTCAAAGATAATTCAAACATAGTTAAACTGATGAAATCGAGGCTATAGATTCTGAAGTTAATCTTTTGGAGAACAAGTTCAATAGGTGCATAGTTCCTCATGACTGATATTCTTACAAGCCCTCTTAGTAGAGAACTGACTCACTGGCACTGCTGGTAGTGTCAAAGATCCTGCATGGTTTCCATTCTAAGCTCCTTTTCAGCCAAGCACTATTTTCAACTCGACCATCAAAATTCACTACAGAACTGCGAACATCCAAGAATAAGTTATTTTTTCTGTATGTCTGCATTTCTTAAACTGTCTTTTATTTTTAGAAAGAAACAGAATAGTTTTCTGAACTGGGTGTTTTCCCTCAACAGTAATAATGAAATCTACCCCCAAGCTATGGGTGTGTATCTGAGTCTTACTTCAGTCCCACTTGGAAACAAATCCTACAAACTATTAAGACACCGATTTTCCAAATGTGAGTAATGTCAATGAGGTGGATAGGTTTGCTGATGGAGATAAATTTGTGTTTTCAGGGTCAGGCCATTGGCTTGAGCCATTTGTATAGTCTTGAATCTTACCAAAATAAAACTAGCTATCCTCAGTTATCTGAGGAAAAAAATTCCTGGAAAATGAAATAACATTAAATTTCTGGGTTTAATTTTCTGAAATTTTCCATTGTTGTCTAAATAATGTATCAGTTTGGGCTTTTTTGTTGTTGTTGGTTTTTTTGAATCTGAGAGAAAATTTTTCTCATCTTCTCTGTCATTTGAAAAGGATGAACTGATGTGAGGCCAGAGGCCTGAAATCTTTTTAGAGGACTTTTTTTTTTCTGTTTTATTAAGAAAATGGCATTAAACAAAACAACTGCTCATTCAGACCCTGCTTTTGACAGAAGAATACATGCAGTTAATGAATAATCATGTACTTTAATCCATCACACTCACAAAAGGTTCAAATAGTGTTCAGTCCACTGAAGAGCACCAACAGCAGCAAGATGTACCACAAAATGTACATTCAATTCTCTTGCCCCTCTTCATTTCAGTGCTTATGCTTCTTTTCCCTCCTGTCCTGTCTAGAAAAGGCATAACAAAATCCTGGAAAGAAAATACTCTTTGCATGTTATGTAGATTAAAACATTTTGATGGTTTTCATGCAGTCACAGGTTTGGATCAGAATATGTTTCTTCTGAATTTATATTTTCATCTCTTGTCATAACATCCAATATTTTTAACCTCAGTTAATTGACTACCTTGCTTGCCAGCCTGGAAAGGGTATGTTGTTGAGGAGAAGCAGGAATGTATAGAGGCATTCAGCTAGGACATTAGGCTCCATATGCTTCCTCTACAGTCAGGGGAGAGCAATAAACACCTCAGGAAGGCAATTCAAAGCATCAAAGTTAAAGTAGACCCTTTAGTCAGCTGAATCACTCTCTAGACCTACAGGCTTTATGGGCTGTATCTTCACTGACTACAGGAAGAGTTTAAGCACTTAGCTCATATATAGGCACACATATACACACACATAAGCATAAGTGTCTCAGTGAACCTCCTGCTGAATGAGTGAGGTTAAGAGACATACCTATCTTAGAGTCCTCAAAAAATTATGAAGGATTTTTCCCAGTTTTAGAGAAAAAAAAAAAATCTACATTCTGTAATCCATTGCATTTACTGTAATTATTTGTTACATACCGATTGCAGATTTAGGGTTCAAACAAATCTTTCAAAGCAAAAAAAAATTAAAAGTGGGGGGAGAGATCAGCATATGAGCTCATTTTCTTTTGACTACAAATCTGACTGAGAAGCAAAGATGCCCTTGTTCATTAATCTACAGTGTAAATGAGTGAAAAGTTTTATGTGACATATGCAGGAAAAGCTTTTATTGGGAGTGATTAACCTTTCTTCTCCTTTATTTCTTATCTAATACATCACAAGGCACTTTCTTTGGAAAGCAACTTTTCCTGTTAGTGTTCAAAATCTGCTTGTCAACATTTCTTAGGTGTAATCCCTTCGGTTTCTCTGTGGAGATGGTGATACAACTCCTCATGGTCTACTTGGTGCTTAAACGATAGGGCTGTGAGCTGAGTGGAAATCAACAGGGCTTGTATACAGACACATGGAGTGAAGCCTTTATGTCATTTTAAATACATGTGGATAACCTCCAGCCCAGATGCCATATAACCAATATTAGAGCAACCTGGTGTTTGAAATATTAAGTCTTGCTGAGAGCTATGGTATGTTAGAATGAGCACAGCATGGCACAAACACGGCTATATGATTTTGGCAGGGGATATTAACTGAAATGCAGCATTCCATTAATGCAGCTACTTGTTTCCCAACAGGAGCTTGCCCTCAGATTAATAAATAGGTATAATCTGTATGTGTCACTGGCTTCACTGGACAGTCTGCCTGTGAAGACTACAACATAAACTGTGGTGTGGATGAAAAATATTTAGTGAATGTTAAATGTGCTCAAAAGATTCTTTTTTTTTTTCACTTGTAATTTATTTGAGATATAAAATTACACTACTGTTGTATAGTATTGATGTACAGAGTACATTAAAGAGAATCCTTCATGATTTTCAGGAGCTTTCTGAACTTGTCCACAATCCTTCAGATCTGGGATAAAAGACAGTCTGTACCTGTTCATTCCACTAATAAATGATCTTCGATGTAAACTCAAATGATTTTGAGTCATTCTACCTTTACACAGAAAATACTGAATCTCACATTTAATGACATTGGTCTTGTTTTCAGTGTTGGATTCTTAGCTAGTAATAGATGATGCTGGGTTCATTATCTTCTTTGAATGTCTTAAATTTACACCAGCTGAGGATCTGGCTCCTATTCTTTAAAATCTAAGCCAACACAAAAAGACTTTCCTCTCTGCTTCTTATAGGTCTTTCCAGTATTATAGCTACTAATCCCAGATGTAGCTTGTGCTGCTGACAGATGTCCTCAATAATTATATTGTTGGGTCTTCTGCTTACTATGTTTAGCATGATACTGACATATGGCAATGCTGCGACGATACTGGGGCACTGAGCCAATGTTGTCATTTCCTATTTACAAAGTAATATGTTTGGGAACCAACATGAATTCAAATAGGAAGGAGCTTTCTGATGAGGGCTCCATAGTCAACACTGGTTAGCGGGAGGCATAATATGTAAATGCAGAGATTAAGTGCTTTATTTTAATTAATCAATTACTTAATTAAAGGGGCAGGGCTGACAGCTGCATAATCAGGGTTGGATCTTTGGAGGTTGAAACATTTTCTTTCTCTTTTCAAGCTCTTAACCTTTGTGTCACCTTTCATTTCTTTCACCTCTCTTCCCACCCTATTGTCCTGCTGCTTCTTTTTCCACAATACTTACAAAATTAGTCTTTTCCTCATCATCCCTGCTGCCCAGACATATTGCCTGTTAGGTGCAATTTCTCTTCTAGACTACCACGACCTCCTTTCTTCCCTCGTTTTCCACATAATTTCATATGCAGCTGCAGACATTTTCTGCCTGTCCTCCCACTATTTCAGTGGCTTTTCTGCTCTTTCATTGTTCTGTTCCCCAGTGCCAGAACTTTCCACAGGGATTTTTCAGTTATATCCTTTTCTATTTGATGCTCAAGGATTTTGTGTCTCTTCTCAATTCACTTCCATAATGGACTTTCTACAGTGCCTCCTTTGACCTTTCTGGTTAGCAAAACAAATGAGCCTTGAAGATTGTTTCAGTTTGGAGGAGGTATGAGTGCTAAAATCAGGTGTTTCACCAATCTCTTTTATTTACAAAGACTATATAAAGCCCTGTTGAATGGAGCTTAGAAGGAAGCAAACAAGAGGACACTTCCTCCTGTTAGAACAGTTTTATGTCTCTTTCATCCAGCACTTTAACCCAGAAAAATCATTATGAATAAGGTCTGCTAATTTATTTGTTTGGAGAGTCAAGCTCTCAACACTTGTTTGCAGACTGATCAGTGTTTCTTTCCTCAGTGTTGTTTTTCCCACCTCTGTGCCCTGTGCATACATACATCTCCCCGAAAGCAGCATTCCCCAAAACCCTTTGTCAACATGAACATCATGCAGGCATTGCTTTTGATGCATGTACTTTGCAGGAGGTTTTCTACGGATTTGTCCATCTGGTTGCAAAGTGTTTAACTTCATATTATCTAACAGATCTTACAGGCTGCTGGTTTTAATTGAGGCTCAACTCAGACCGTGATTCTGAAACAAAATGGTCAAAGGCAAAGACTCAAGTAAGATAAGTGCTAGAGAAGAACCCCTTATAATCAGATACATTACAGAAGCTTGGTCACTCACAACTACTAAGAGTATAGACACTTCCGTGGAACAGAATATTCCTGCCTTGTATCACATATGCTGTTTGTCACGTTGGATGAGGCTTTGAGTAACCTGGTCTAGTGAAAGGTGTCCCTGCTCATGGCAGGGGGGTTGGAGCTAGATGATAAATTTAAGGTCCCTTACAGCCCAAACCATTCTATGATTCTGTGATTCTATTATTATCTCGAACTCAGGTTTAAAGTTAGAGACAATACAGAGACTGTAGGCCTTCTGTGCCTCAAGTCTGATGTTATCTCGAGAAAGCAACACAGACCTTCACATCAGCTGTTTACAAAGATGGAGCTGCTCAGACTGAGACACATACATGGTTTGATTCAGAGGTTCTGCAGCCCACAAGCCACTTGCAACCTGTGTTTTGTCTCAAAAGTGACAAATTAATTCAACCATTTTTGACAGAATAAAGCAACTATGAAGGTTGGAGCCAATAGAGATCTTTTCCAGTTGTGCTGGTCCCAGTATGAATAACAGAGCACTTACTTAGGGACTGAAGTTATCAGCCAATTAGAAGATGGAGCAGTCAGTCTTGATGTTATTAACTAAGCTCCCTGGCTTTAGTCCAGAAAACCCTACTTACCAGACTCCAGCTGCTTCTCTTGAATCCTGTCTCATTCCAGCAGCAGATCTGCTCTAAGAGTACCATACCAGATCAAAGAATCTGTGTTTCATCCATTTGTTTTTCAGGTCAATCAACCATACCAGTTGAAACTGGATCATTAAAAGCCTGATAGTCTATTGTGGAGAGCACAGGTGGGATAAATCCTCCAGTGACAATCACAGAGCAAGAGAGAATTACCCTTGTGCCATGCAGATTTGGGTTGGGACAGTTTGGGCAAGCCTAGCTATGTTACTGGCACTAGGGAAAATCAATGCTTTTGCAGCTAGCAAGAGAGAAGACACCTAAATCAAGAGATAAATTTACAGACCTGAAGATGTGAAAAGAGATACTTTCTGTCACATCCACAGAGTCAAAAATACATTGAGTAAAGGACTTAGCACAGAAAAGGGAGATGGAGGGACAATGGGAAACACTGCATAGACTGGGCTGCAACAAGCAGCTGCATCAAACTGAACTGTGTCAAATTTGAGGACCGAGTGTTGTTCACAGAACCAGGGGCATGTAGCAAGCAAAACAACATGTATGAATAAATATGGGTCATTTCAGCAAAGATACACCACTGCCAGTCTTCTGAGTTGCCAATCCTCCCAAAGATTAACAGTTCTCTTTGGGAGTTCATACACTTGTGAAGAAAAGCACCCCCTGAATACTGCGTGTGTGTTCAGGTTAAGAACACAGCTGAAAAATGGCACTTTGACTCCACTGTTCAAAATGAAACAACCTTGGAATCAAAACAGTTTCAAAAATTTGGTAGTGAAAGTCAGGTGTTCCTTCCCACTCAAACATGAAATCAGCAATGATGGTGATCTTCACCTTATTTGAAATTTTGTATCATGGCAGATATTTCCAGGTGCATCCATTGAACACACAATACTGATTTCAATATACAATATCTACATTGCCATAGATATTACTCTTGCTGCCTCAATGTCCTACCAGCCCTTGTCTATGGATTAAAGGTTGGGGATTTAAGTGAATCAAAAACTATAACTGAATGAAACATTGTGGTGAAAACCCCAGTCTGAGGTGCATTCAATGTCAAGCAGAAAATCAAGAATATCCCAATAAGTACTTTAACATCAGCTCACTGTTGCTTAAGTTCATGATTATGGAGAAACCACATGCTATAAACAAGAAACTTTGATAGCTTACTCTTCATGAAAGTGCATTATAAACTGAACTGTGAGGCAGAAATTTTTGTTTAGTGGCCTTTTTTTCTCCTTGCTTAAGAGAGCGGTGAAGAACTTTCTGTTCAGAGTTACCCATACCATGATCCTTAGTAAGGCACTTATACTAGTTTCAGGACTTCCTTCCAGCTTCTTGAAATATATCTCCAGTGGATCCACTTTATCAGAGCAGCCAAAGTAACTACAGCCTTTGAAACTATCAGGTTAATTTTAAATGCCCAGAGGAAAATTGTGCAGCTGCGTCTGTCTTTTTTCTTCTGCAACGTTAGAAGGATGGCAAATATTGAGGGGCCTTCCTGGCTCCACCCATGGCCTTAATTCTTATACCCTCTTACTCTGTGGATCTAAAGTCCTCAGTGTCTTTAAAGTAAAGTTACTTTTTGACAGAAAGAGCATGTTGCCTGCTGAGCCTTCTTCTCTCTGATGGAGGCAAACTCCCCTCTGCAGGCTGCGCAAGGACAAACTTTCTGGGAAGAGCATGAATCCTCTTCTCCAATGGTGTAAGTCCCTTGGCTTCAATGACAGCAAAGAATTAGGCTACAGGATCATTTTGTGTAGTGTAGTGGTTAAAATCCCTGTTGCAGTTATTATCATATGAAGAAATCAGTTAAAAGCACTTTGATTATTTGGCAAAGTCCTGAGCCCTCTGGATCTGATATTTCTAGGGCTTAGTACGTGGGCTGGTTACCATGCAACTGAATTTTTTTGTTTGTTTTGGAAATAAAAGAGTTCTTTTTTCAGTGCATGGATTGGATTAAATTGCCAAGTGCAATAAAGAAAATCTGAAACAATAAACAAAAAAATATCCCTGCACATAATTTATTTTTATGAGTTTGAAATTTCTGATCTATTTCTCTGTATCTAACTGTTAAAGGATATGAATGATTAAAAAAAAAAAGGAAGCTATTGAAAGAAAAAAAAAAACAAAAAAAACAAACACCACAACATAATATGAAACAGAAAATGAAAAGAAATGTGAATTAAAGTATTAAATGAAAAATATCTGTGGACACTGCTGCCATAGGAGAATCTCCCTACTTTCACCTCCTCTCTAGAAAGCATGAATTAATAGAATAAGTTTCCTATTATTCTACCATCTTAAGTATCTTTGCTTTCAGAAACCAGTGTATTCAGAAAAAGAGGCAATCACAGAAATGTTAACATGTCATATATATGAAATAAATATGGTAGATAATACATTTTTATGACCTCTGTGTAGAACCCCATTCAAAGAAAGACATATGTTGCAGCAGACAGTAATGTGTTACTTAAAATCTAGACTGCTTGGAGCAGGGGTGGAAAACACATCAGCCACTCACACGTGGGAGAGAAGAGTGCCGATAGCACCCAGCTTGTTCTTCCAGCTGGAGATAGAAGTGCATCTGAAAATGAGCATCTGTCTCTGTCTTGAGCTTTGACATCCAATGAATATGCACAGTTGATGTTTGCTCCTCAGCTAAGCCAGAATGCAGACCTTGCTACCTCTGTTGACTTGTGAGCAGGTACAAAATCAGGTGTTTTACTGAAGATAATTGAAACAGAAGAAAGCCCTTCTTAGCTTAAAGGAACTAAACTCAGGTCCTCTCTACTCTAAGATGATAACCATAAGCTTATAATGTATATTGACCATTCCTCAAGCAGTTCATATGGCAACCACAGTCCAGCTAACAAGCGTTAGACCAAAAATACAGAAAGTAAGACAAGATGTAATAGCATTTTAAGTTATGCTGCTGTGTATTGCTTCTCCATTTCACTTTAAACAGACAAACACACAGAGAAGGAAAATATGTACAGAACTGGTTCTGTTCTCTCCCAACAGTGTTTAAATCACTGGAGTACAAAATTATGCTTTATGTTACCTGTGCTTTCTTTGGTCTCACAGCTCTTACATACTCTGCTGCAGAGTTCCCAGTAAGTGGAAAAAATGAGAATAGCAATTGCAGTTTTCACTATAAAAATCTAAATTATACAGATCCTACCCCTGTGCAAAATCTTCAGTGAGTAAACTGTGCTACCACTTTCTTTTGTTGTGTTTCACAGTGGAAGTCATTGTGGTTTTTATCTTTTATATTTTATTCTGAACTCTGCGCATTTAGAAAGTCTGATGTAAGGGGTACAATACACGTTAGAGGCTTCTGATGTCTAAACAGATTCAGGGCTTTAGATTACACTGCTGTCCTGAGTTTAGAGGTCTATATTCCATTTCAGAAACATAAATTCTATTTTGGAGCTTTCTCTGGAAACTCATTTTCAAACTGCGACTTATAGGGATGAAACTACATTTTATTTATGGCCTTACACATGCCATGCTGACTTTGGCAGAGCTGAGGAACTTCACTTCTTCTGGATGTCATTAGAATTTTCCATCACATTGCACCTCAGAAAAAATAGGGGTTTTTTTCATTTAATTCTCAATTGAAAATTTAGGATTTTTAATGATCAGAATACGAAATGGATATTTTTACCTCAAAGCCCATAGTGCCCAAATGCTTAGCTAGTGTCGATGATGATTTACATCAGCTGACACTCTGGATGCAGATAGCCAGCTCATTGCTTTGGGAACTTAAAGTGACCATTTAGGCATTTAACCTTAGACATACAACTTTGCAGTTCAGATCTTAACTGCTCTGTACTCATCTCCATAAAAGAAATACCTCCCTTAGGAAGATCGCACATGTTATCAGGTCTGGTTTTCATTTAATCAACAAGTAGCATAGCAACTGCCTTGTCTCTCATTAGCTGTGAGAGCCTAAGTAGATACTTCAAAGCCCCTCTTGAAATTATAATGAAAAACAATTTCTAGCTGAGAACAGTGGAATCATTTGCTTTATGTTCCCACGGCACCAGAAAAGAGAGAATAGCACAATGAAGCTGAAGAGCAATGTGTTGACAGAGAGAGAGGCTGAAGGCTATAAAGTCATGTAAAACAATAAACATTGCATGTCATGCCATCAAAATATTTCAGAGGGCAAAGCAGTTCAGGAGCACAGTCTGGTTTTGCAGCCTTTCAGGTTTTTGTTTTTCAATTTTGTTTATTACAGTAAAAATTATATTGGATGCTCCTTACCTTTCCAATGTAGGGAATGGCCAGTAATCAAGCTACATTGTTGCCTCAAAGGCTACCGGTAATGGTTTTTTAAATGTTGAAAAGTATTTTTGCAAGAGAGCTTTTGTCACTGCAGGTGTTTGAGTTTTTTCGCTTTGCTTGCACATTCATATTTTATGCATCCTGCAAAACTTGCTTTGTTTCTGCATGTCCTCAAAATTTGCATATTTCCTTCTCCTTATTCCTGTCTACTTCTACTGTGGTATTACAGAAACCCAGAGGGAAAAGACTGCCTAAAGCCAGGTTAGTGAGTCCCTCTCTCTAGAGACGAATCTCTACTCTAAATGCAGAGAGGAGAATACATTCCCAATATGCAATCCAACTACTTGTCCTGCTGCTCTGGATACATGGCTTGGCCTGTTGCATCATTACTCACAGGTAAAGCACGTTTATGTTCAGACCTCTAACTGGGACTCACTGGGTACCAGACCAGGCTTATGGCAGAGGTGACTGCAGCACTTAAGGCAGCAAATGCTGTTTTAACTTTAGGAGGAGCTGGAGGGACAGAAAAGACCTGAAGTCACTAACTGAGCCCCCAGAATATTGAGGAAATCATCATGCAGGATCCATTTACTAAGCACATCAATGCTGCGGGTGAATACTGAATAAGCCCTGAAGATGTAGCAATGATCAACCTACATTCATGAGACATTAACTGCAGCACCCTCCTCTCACTGAGAAAACTGGGATTTAGTCCTTCCTGTGCCAAGAGAACTGGCATATTCTACCTTTCATATATTCCTGGCATATTCTGCTTTTTAGCTTTATTCATTCATGAGTCTACACTCCACTTTTTTCCTGGGTTCTTCATTTCTTCAAATAGCAGGGGAACTTTCTGCATTACTGTACTTCCCAACATTTTATTTTTTAGTGACTGGTGCAATGGAGTGAAAAAGACCTTCCACACATTTTTACATAACTTATAAAGATTAAATATTCTGTGTAGAAATAAGCAAGGCTATGCCTTTTCTCTGAGTCTTTGAGCATACAATGCATGGGTTGATGCTCCATCTCCAGCTCCTCATCAGAGGAGTAATTAGCCAGTGAATAATTTGCTTAGACATGTCACAAACTGATGTACTTATACAGCTGCAAACCCTGCTGCATGGGCTGCACAGTCCTCTTGTGGATATGCCACCTTTATCAGATTTAGAATAAGACTGCATTTCCCAAATTAACAGATCCAACATCAATTAATCAGCAAGTATATTTAATAATTACTAATACTCATTTTAGTATCCTTAATGATGTAAATCTGGAAAGTTTATACCACAAATTTATGTGGGCCTCATTATTTATTTATTTAAAGACTGCTACTCTCTAAATTCTTAACTTTAGCACTTTCCAAACACAGCCAAAGTTTTTTTTCTCCCCTCTCAGGTCCTACCACTTTTGACGTGTTATTTCATTATTTCCATATTCTACTCACATAATTCTGTATAAAACCTCATTAACACATTTCTGTCTTCCTTTTCTATTTCACATGCTCAGTTGCTGAAGCATTTATTTTTGGGCTGATAACTGGATAACTTGTTCCTAGGTCTGGAGCCAATCTGTAGGTCAGTCAGTTGGAGCAGTGACATAAACAGTGACCTATGTATCATCCCCCAGAGGCCAGCATCTCTCCTCTCAAAATGTGTTAATTCTTTTCTCATGTTCTGCTGGTCAGTGGCCTCCTACTTGATGTCCAGTCCTTCATCTTCTGAGCTGGCAGTTATCTTTTGATTTCACAATGGTTACACCTGAGTACCAAAGCCCTAAGCCTACACTGAAAATACAAATGTTCTGTGGCAAGATCTTACTACCAAGCTGACATTTACACTCAATAAATAAAAAGTGCATCAACAACATAACTTTCAGTAAAGTTTAACTATTCAGGACTGTTGAAGTCTGCAGATGTAAGGAAACTCACAGCTAAAGCCTCTTCTTTTTTTACTTGAGCACCAAAGGGACCTCGTAAGTTCAAAGACTTTTATAAAGCTAAATGCGATACAGGCAATTGGAGGAATAGAGGAAAAGCTGTCATTCTACAGTTTCAACATCTTTGGCTTTTAATTGTTCAAGTTAAAAATTCAGGGTTAATTCTTGCCACAGGCAAGAAAGATAGCAGCATAGCGTAGTGTTTTATTCAGTACAGTATGGCTAACTTCCAAGGCAATGAAGAAGTGACAGTATAGAGGTGTTTAGTTGAGGTTTGCTAGTGTAGAGACAAGAATATGCTGATATTGTGCACTTATAACTGAACCTGTATGTGAGTTTTCACTAGAATAACTCCTTAGAAAGTTATAGCAATATAAACTTGTGCTTATAGTAAAACATGAGTCATGTTCCAACAGAATTATTAAGGAATATATTTGGGGTAAACTCTGAAGAAGAGCAGAACAGTAAATTCAATCCACAGTGCAGAAGACCAAGAAATACATCTCCTGAACACATCCTGAGTCAGCTTAAAGGCTTCCCTTCAGGGCCTGCTATTGATGAACCAACACAGTTTTCTTAAAGCAAAGAGTAATTTAATCTCCAGATAAGTAACACAGAGTAACAAGGGAAAGGGCTAATATAAGTCTACAAGAATGCCTCTATCTTCTGCATGAGATCTTTTGCATATTCTTCTCTTTTGATATATTAGGATCGAGGTTTTGCTTTACTTGAACAAAAGCAATGCATCTCTCCTCCTCTCCTCCATCTTTATCAATTTGATCTCCTCCACCTGTGTTTATTATCCTGAGGAAGACAGTCTGGTGAGCCCAAAAGGAGCAGCAGTAAACTACCGCAGTTGCTGGGGAGTGGTTACTTCAGCTGTTGTCCGTCCTCCTGATCGTCCCACTATGGACTTTGGATAGTAAATGCACAACCTTCTTAACACTTCTCATCAAGCAATGCCAACAGACTATTACAAATTGTTTCTAGCCTGTCACCACAGAGTTGTTTATTGAGCACCATTAGTGTGGTTGGCACTGCAAAGAAAACAACAGGTTATGTGGACAATGTCCCAAAGGAAGAATGCTTGTGCAGTCCATTAGAGAAAGCACTATGGAGACACAAGCTGTATTGCCCTTGGTCTTGGGAGAAAATGACAATGGCATCCATGTGAGCTGAGGTTGAAAAGCGATTTGCATGCTGTATGTTAACTGTTAAAGCTAGATTCTCACCTCGTATAAATAGCTGTTAATGGAAAGATGAATGATCTGGTGTTCCAGTGGCAATTCCCATGCCCCTCACTGTTTGCACTGCATCTGTTGGTTTCTGCCACCTCCTATCTTTCACTTTAGATTTATCTTTTAAGATCCTTAAAACTGTGTCAGGCACAATCTTTTCATCATGTGTTTGCACCACACACAGCCCAAGGAGAATGTCGGTGAAGCACCGTGATGGTCTGCACAGTTCAAGATCAAGCCTGGGCCTGAGCCAACTGTGTCTATACCAGACCTACGGCTGGAACTCCTATGTAAGCCAGGCCCCCGCCCAGAGACCTGCCCTGGTTGCTCAGGACAAGAGCCAGGCTATCAGGGAGTTTGGGCTCCAGTGCAGACTAACCTGACAGAAGAAACTTAGGTGAGACTTCACCCGCTTTGAGCTAATCTACACTTGTGCTAACAGGCTAATTACTCTCTCCCTACCCCAACTTCTTTTTCCTACAGAATCCATCATGCCAATGCAAGCGCCATTATGCTAATAAATATAAAATGTTTCAATTTCTTAGTCTTTGCAAATTCAAACCCATGCCCATGGAGCCAAATACATTGTTCTTGGCTGACACCACTATGGTTGATGGTGATTGGGAGCAGAAAGGGTGTATGGGTTTACTATTTTTAGGTCAAGTTTTACTTATTTAAACTGATCTAATGTGGTCAAGTTCTACATTTCTTTAGCTTGTGCAATTTCAGGGGCTTTGGCTGGGGTTTGTAAGATATAATTTGAGTAGACTGTAAATCATTGTCTTACACAAGCAGCAGTTCAGACATTTCCCAAAGCAGCTGTGTCAGAACTCTTTCAGTTCTTACATTATTTTATCTAGAAAGATGGAGGATATCTCTTCCAATATATCTTGTATTCAACTTTGAAAATCATTAATGTGAGAACATTAATCTACATCCCAAAATAATTCATAATGGAAAATGAACACTGCCTGCAGCACACTCCCCTAGTTAGCCCAATTTATGGCAATATTCCCTAAATGAAATTATACTGAAGATGTATATACTATAAAACAAATTTAAAAAAAATGAAAAAGGTGGGATTTTTAAGGTCATTTCACCAAGAAAATATTTCAATATCACTCTTTAATTGCAAACTACTGTGGTTTTCCAAATCAATAACCTTTAATTTAAAGATCCTTAAGCACACTATGATCAGATAGGCTAAGTGATTCTGCAGGAACTGGAGTCTTGAAGGCTTATTGTTTCAGCAGCAGACAGAAGGAGGGTTATAGGCAGGTTAGGGTGCTGACTACAGAATTCTCCTATAAATCTGAATTTAAAAGAGCATATTCCTGAATCAGGAGCCTTGTCTATGCTGAGAAGTTCAGTCACTTATAATTGATCTCATTGTTCTGCTGCTCTTGAAATACAACCTGTTCAGCACTTCCACACTAGTGGGGCTGAATCGGGGTCAGGATACTCTTTAATCCTTGACCCAAACTAGCTCATAAGCACACAGATTTGGCTGTGGTGCCTTCTGGTTTTGTAGTCTGCAGTCTCTGAGAAAACAGCACATTTGGGGAATTTTAAGGATTCTTCCAGAAGGGTCACACATTCACAGGTTGTATGAGAAGCTGCTATTATTTCTCTGAGATGCCCCGGTTAGGGGGGAGTTCAGTTGGATTAGAAGCCATTTACATTGTTGCAGCAAGGATATTTTTTTTTATACCTATGAGCTTAACATTACTGGCATTTCATTTTTCTTTTAATCGGCTTTCAGTGGAGTTGATCTTGACTTAAGATAGAGGATGACCTCTGAAGGTCACACTCTTTCTGTCATCTGAAAAGCATTAACCATGGGCTATTCTAGGACTCTTTTTTCCAACTGGCAGGCTTGTTGCCTGAGAGCACAGTTTCAGATTTGACTTATTAGTACTTTCTATTACAAAATTTCTTTTGCTTTACAAATTCTTCTATACTTATTATGTTCTTCTGCTCGTGAGTATGAGATTTCAACTTCTTCCAGTCTAAAACTGCTGTTAGCAAGCTGATTGTTTTGAGCAAGAAAAAAGAAATCACTACAAGGTCACTGTTCTTAAAAGCAATAATGAGAAAGTTATACAGTGTTTTTTACCAAGGTCTCATGGAAATTGCCCCCCCCTTTCACAAAACCATAAGCTTCCAAAGGCACAGACATGACTAAATCTGGCTGTTCCCTTCATAATTTCTTCCAGTGATGTGCATATGCTAACTATAATACATTTTAACTCAAACATGCATGTCTTCAACATACAGCCATTGGTTCTTGTTACTTCCTTCCTCATAGATTGAAGGGTTATTTAATATCCATTACTTTCTCCCTGTGAAAGTATTGTGATCAAGGGCAAAACTACATCATGCTGGCAGAGGCATCCAAGGCATTTGAGCTGTCTCAGTTTATACTAACCAGCAGAAGAGGAAGTGTAGAGAAGTGCAGTACAGAGGCACCAGGGCTGATTGCACGCTGAAGAGCCTGAATCCAGAGAACAGCATAGTTGCATTTGCAGGCTACAATTAGAGCTAATTATCAGCACTTTTACCATGCTGAGACCTCACATCAGGTTGCCCCTTCACTTTGATGCCTGTTTCTCTTTCAGAGTCCTGTTTATGAAAAGATCCAGATCATCTTGCCTCATTGCCTTATCCTGATTTACTATTTTACCAAGTTGTTTTTTTTCTTTTTTTTTTTTCCATTTTAATTACAAATGTTATCATAAGTGATTTATTATTTACTTTCAAAAATAATCAGTGAAGTCGTCGAATGGTATCAGGTCTGCTACTGATCCCCATGAAACTCCATTATAAGTATGTTCAGCTGTTGATAATTTCCTGGAGACAATCTCTTTTTAAGATCTATCACTTAACCAGTTCTTAATTCATAAAACATTTGCTTTATTAATAGTCTGCGATGCCAATGTTTAAATCAGAACATCCTGTGCTGCTAAATTCAAATATTTTACAAAAATCAGATTACTCAAACAAGCTTGCAATTTCATCAAAGAATAAAGTGAGATTTCTTTGACATGATCTGCTTTTCATAAAACCATGTTGCCTGGAATTAATTTTATTTCTATCCTTTAATTATTTCTCAGCTGATTCTCTTCCCAGCTTTTCTGTTATATTTTCTGGAACAGATGTCAGACTAATTGACCTACACTTACTCCAGTCATCCTATCAGACTTTTTGGAATATTCGCACACTGTAAGTTCACTTTCAGTTTTCTGGAATTTTCCCGGTATTCCATAATTTGTTAAAAATGAGGATTAAACATTTCCTAGAGCAATTTGTGTGCAAACCATCTGCGTCCGCTGAATTAAAAATGCTTAATTCTACTTTAAGTTCCTTTGTATTTCCATCAGACCATGACAAGCCAGAAAGAAATTTGCTGCTCTTATATGGTAGAAGTATATCATCTGCACTTTGTTACTAAGAATACAGCTGTTTTATTAATTTTAACTATTCTGTGTCCTTTAAAAAGCATTTGACAATTTTTTTCCAACATCATGACATTCTATGTTAAGACATACTTTTCTTCCAACATACATTAAAAAACTATATTTTATTATGCTAGCATTTTCCCTTAATATTTTTAGCTTCTCACATCCTCTTTTCAGTATTTTATTTAACCTTCAAGTTACATGCATAGGTATTTCTACATATTGTATATTATTGTGAGGTTTTTTTCCTAACTGTTGCCTTACAACTTAATGTAATCAGGCTTTTTTTTATAAACAATTTAGAGACTTGGATGTGAATCAATCATTGGAAGGTTTAGATATGTAGCAAATATATCTTAAAGCAAAGCCCATTATCAACCTAAATTTCCTGTCCAATCCCTCCTCTCCTTCAAGTTCTCCAAATTGGTTTTGCTTGAGTAAATTGAACCCCTTTGCAGATACTTTGAAGTAATTAACAAATACAAAATAATTAATATTTGAGATATACCTTCTGTCTATATTAAATATAGACAAACTGCAATCAATCATCTTTAAACAGCACATTTCCAGTCCAACTCCACTCTTACCTTTCCCATTCAACCCATCCTGTTACACCGTTATATTCAAAGAAGCTCCACTTGTTCCTGAATAAATTTACCAGCAAAACTGACTTTTATGATCACAGCAGTCTGTCCTGAACAATAAAATGAAGCTGTGCCCACATCAGTGGAAATGTCCTTGCTAGTTTCTCTATTAACTGTTCTAAAAATGAAATCTCTTTGCAAACATTTGCCATGACTGACACAGCAAAAAAAGGGCTAATTTGGAAAAGTTATCACAACTTCACGTGTAAAGAACCATTGAATGAGTGTCACCAGAGAAAGAAAAATCTGATTCCTCATTGAGAACATCAATGTGCTTTCCACTGAGCATCCTTCAGCTTTAAGCTGAAGCCAGTTAGTAGGGCAATTTGAAAAAATATATCAGTGGTTCATATAACGTTTAAATTACATCATTGCCTCCTATCTGGGCACATCACAAGCTTTGCAATACTCCTGCAAGACAGATTTTTTTTTATCTTTTACTGTAGTTTTTAGCTAATGGGAAACTGAGGTTCAAGTGAATTGTTCAAGATCATACACAAAATGTGCAGCATAGCAGGGATTTGAACACTGTTCTCCCAAAGCTTAGAGACATTAACTCATGGACTGAGCTCCCTTTCTGTAGAAACTACAGCTGTTTTTTGACCGAACAAGGGATTTACTTCCTGTGCAGTCAATTCACCCCCCAGCAGCTCTCAGATTTGCTTTCTTCCAGTTCTGTTATACAACTTACTTGCTTCTAAATCTGAACAGCAGATAGAGAAACAGGCAGCTCTGGAATGAAGTTTGTGATGAAATGAATTATAATAATACCAGATAGCCCTCTAAATTGTTATCAGTCTACAATGACAATAAGCTTGCAATAATCTATATTCCCATCTTCATCTTTCATTGTTCTAGTTAGGTTGTTTGTTTAAGCCTTGTAACCTAATTACTGAAATACATTGTTCTCATTAGTGCCATTTGTTACCAAAAAAGAAAAAAAAAAAGGTTTTCCTGCCAGTGTTGGAAAACTCCCAAAGTATGCAGTTGGCTCCAGCACTTCTCTCATTCTCACAAGCGTAGGCCAGCACAGAACATCTTTGTTTTGCAGTTGTCAAGGCTCTAAGCAGTTGTTGGGGTCTCTGCACGCTGCACATGTGCCATCACTTATGGACAATATAAAATATATTGACAGCAACATGGGTGTAATTCCCAGATGAGATTACTAAAGGTAATTTTTCAGGAAATGGAAGTGCTGCGAATTGATGCTAGCATAAAGATTTACAGGAAGAGAACACAAACGAACAGCCTTTCCTGTGGCAAACAGAATTCTTGTGATAAACGTATAACTAGATGCTGCCAAAGGAGTTTGCAGGAATTACAGTTTGCATTCCTGGCCATCTCATTCCAGCTCATTGGCCAGACTCCTCTTCCCACAGTGCATCTATATTCATGACTGCTTTTTTGCACAAAAAAAAAGTTTATCTGAGAAGCTCATCGTCTACTTAGTAGAAAATATGGGAAAAGTAAGGATCTGTGTTAGCATTCCTTCAGCACCATCCTCAGGCTCTAGTCTTTGACTTTTCAGTAGCAAGCCAACTTTTACTACAGAATGTGGACATGGTCAGATGAAATTTCAGTTGGAAGTGCAATTTTTATTTGCATAACAGGTGCACTGAAAATATGTGGTGTAAACCCTTGGAAATGAGATGGGAGTGCATGTCATTTTGTGTGTGTGATGTGATTGAAAAAATGTGTAGTTGTACTTGTACGTATTTTGATAACTTCCTTGTAAAAAAATCTGATTTTTCAGGATGACATCAAAGTTTCCTAAACTCACTGAATTTCAAAAGCTTTAAGCACATGCATTTAGGCATCCAAACCACGTGCAAAAATCTGTTTCTAAGACACAGAATTGCTATGTATACACAAATGACCTGGCATCTCTATTTGACAAGTCTTTATTCTCTAAGTTATTTTTATGAAGCTAGATTTTGTCCTCTTAGCTTTGTACATATATTAACAAATGCATTGCATCTTATACACAAGCAGAAATAACAACTCAAAATAAATTATCTAACATGATCACATGGTTGATTCAAAGTTTATTTTAATGAGGTTTAAGGAATCCGTTTGAGTAGGAAGCAATTTTTAAAGTAAAAATTTACCTTAGGCAAGGAAAGGGAAAGAGGAGGGAAAAGAGAGATATAAAAGTTAATTACAATTTGTTTCATTTTACACTTCTGCCCATTGTCACTGAACAAGCAGGACATGGGATTAAGAGTCAGAAAACCAGGTTTCATCCCCAGTCCTGCCAACTTGCTGTTGTCTGCCCATAGGACAGTTACTTCAGATTTAGCTGTTTCTTCCCCTGTTATTTGTCCATCTAATTTATGGACACTACTCACTTCATCATTGTTTGACAGAGAATTAGTGCTGAGTCCCACTCAATAACATCATGAAATCCAGTGGGTCATGTACATGCATGCTATTTAATGTTTAAAATTACACCTTGATCCTGCCTGAAAAAGGAAAGGTACTAGTGCCAATTATTCCACACTGAGAAGTTGTACCTAAAATACCATTTCTCATGAGATGTCCAGCATCAAAGCATCTAGCAGTATAAATATGGACTAAAAATAAGCAGCAAATCACCCTTTTAACCTCTTCTCCTCTTCCTCCCTTCCCTCCGCCTCCACCTTGAGCTTAGTAGTTGAAACAATCTCTTACTTTCTACTCCTCAAACCTCTTCTTCAGATCACAGGTCGTAAACACATATTTCTTTCCTGCATTTTTTTTTTTTTTTTGCTTCTGCTATAGTGAATAATCTGACCAGCTCTAACAGCAACATTCTTTCCTGACACCATGATGAATCACAAATCACTTAGAGATAAATGAGACCGAGTCAATTGAGGGGGGGGAGAAACATAATGGTTTATTTCATTTTGTAAACAAGGCCAGCCCTTTTAGCATTTAAATAAAATATATTAGAAAAACCAGTTAGCAACCAATTTCAATTAAGTATACCTGTAGAATGTGTGTTTATTTCTTTATGGGGGAAAAAAAAAAAAAAAAAGCATTGAGCACATTACCACTAAAGTCTGTTGCTGAACTATTATTATTTCAAAGAGTTAAAGCTGAGAGATATGGAGGCACATTTCTTGAGTATTATGGACTGAAATTCTAACTTCAGTGGATCAAGGGAATGGTGGCATTTATTTCAATGGCACTGAGATTTCACCTTCTGTAGCAAACTCAGCAATTCTCTTTGCTTCCAAAGTGCTTGGATCAGACCCCTAGGACATTGCAAAGACCAAAGCATTTTCCTCTTCAGAAGCTTTTCAGAAAACCCTAGAAATAAAAGCTACCTTTTGATTTGGATGTGTCTGTAGGGTAGATTCCAGCAGGGCAGGAAGGTCACCCTTCTTCCTTCCTGGAGCTCAAGGGGAATGTGAAAGAGAGGATCCCCTGAGCACATGCAAGTTTCCTTCAGTAATGAACCACATGCTTGTTACTAAGTAAGGATAATAATTATATTATAACCATGTGCAGCTTTTTATATCTGAATTAACTGAATAGTATTAACATATTATTTGATTGGGGTAGTCTTTATGAGTTCCAGTATTTTATGTTGAATATTTGTTGCAACATGGAAACAATGCCTGCAAATTAAATGTGGACCATACTGTTCTCTGTCACTGAGGTCAAATGACACAGTAAAACCTGCATCGAGAACATTGCTCTCAGTGTGAATGCCCAAATGGAGGACATTCACCCAAAGTGCCCACTGGAAATGGTATTCACCCCATGATAGCTTCTGAACCATTTCTGAGGCATTCGGGATAGGAACGTCGGCCCCAGCTAAAGACATACCAAGGATCTTCCTAACAACTGAACAGCACAGATGACAAAGTTCCAGTCCCCAGGGATGTTCACTGGAGCTATTCAGTGTACAGTAATATACAGCACCGTTGAACAGCTGCAGGATGAGGACTCGGAGCACACCCCCAGTGAGGCCATTCAGCAGCACCCCTGCCCATGTTCTCTGTCATCACCTGTGGGATTTGAAGGTGCTAGCACATGTGGAGGATAACAGAGTACCTGTGAAAGATGCACCGCTAAATCCAGTCAAATGACTAATTTAAGTGGTTCTATTATCAAATAAGGAGCTGACAGCTGATCTCTGACTGTAGAATAAGATGCGGTGTATTTAGCACTCAGAGCTAATTTCATAGTCAAACCAAGCAGGTGCAAATCATCTGCAGTTCTCTCTTCTGAGCTAATTCCTTGACTCTTGATTAATGAGCTTAAAGCATCAACACAAACTGAAAATGCATTCTAGTCTCAAATATGTGAATCAGCATCTTACCTACATTTCCTGGCTTTTATGAGTATGGTTATTTAGCTTACCATAGTGACTTCAGAGTGTCAGTATATTTCACAATTCAATTAGTCATCCCCAAGTGAAATATTGTAATTGATTCTTTTTTGGTCTCCACTGGTGATAAAGGTAATGGATGTTTTTGTCAAGCAAATGGACTTCCTCTAAATATCTGCTTCTCCATGTCACTGCCACGGAAGTGAATGGTGAGGTATATATCTATAAATAGACAAGTAGCTGACAAGAGGGGGGAAAAAAAAGAGAAGGGGAAAGAACAAAAGAGTGGAGAACTATATATTTCCTGACTTGCAACTTTCATGATGGTTTAATTACCACAAACGTACATTCTTTAACCATTCTTATCTTAGGGAGCATTGCAGGAAACAGAGAATAACTTGGATGTTAACAGATATTGCTCAAAATACAAAAGGAAAATGAATCAAATGCCCCTGTACAGTGTCTGTGGTTTCAGTTTGGGGGGATTGATGTTCTCAGAAAAGGCTGAAGTAGCACCTCGGTTTGAAGAGCTGTGGCTTACAGCAAGAACTGATATACCATTTTCCAGCAGCTGGTCTGAACTTGAAAAACAGAGCAAGCAAAGCCTGAGAAAAGCAATCAGTCAGCTGCATTTGTCACAACTCTGTGAAGCCCTCAGTTATGGATACCATTAACTGAATACAGTTTCCCTGCCTGCAGTGAGGGGCAACACGCCAAGAGCAGGGGTAGAGTTACCTCGAAAAACACCCTGAACGCCAGGTTTTAGGGCCTTCCTTTTTTGTAATGCTTCCTTTCGTCACCTAGAAAAGACTCACTGACCTAAGAAACATCCTGGATCACATTAAAATCCCATCACATCCGAACTCTCTGGGAAGATTTTTTTTTTTTTCCTCATGGAAACCAAAACTGCTGATTCCTTGGCTTTTTGCCAGCGCTGCGATGTAACAGAACAGAAATGCCTGGCCTTTTGCCAAGACTGTGCACATGATTTTGGGAGATACAGAAGTAGCCGTCAGAGGTAGAAAAATATTATCACATATCTGTCAGTAGTGGTCCTTTCCTTCTTGACATTCACATAAAGAGGTTAAAAAGAGAAATGTGGGTACTCTGAGATTTTCAGAAAATTAAAAGAAAATAGTTACCTCCCTGGATAGCTCATGAAGGGTTCCTGGTGGGCTGCTGTGGTTCCATCTTTCCATTTAGCTGATTTTATGAAAGAAGAGCATGCATGGCACACAATGGAATATGTTCCACCACGTTCACCAATCTTATCAGATCTATAAATTGAATCAAGGACTTCTAGAACTGTACCTAGATGACAATCTTTCAAAAAAGTCTGATGATGCTTTCCCTAAATTGTGTTCAAGCCCTGCATGCTGTTGCCCTTGGGTGACATATAAAAATGTGGCCGAGGCCTTTGCATATGCCAAGGCATATTTTCAAAAGCAAAAGCATGTTAATCTGTAGCCAGACTTGTTTGGGGATGGGCAGTCTTCTGAAATTTTTCAGCAAACTCGATATGTTATAGCTTTTCTCCTATAGCCTGCCTCAAAATCTAACGTGGTTCTGTCATGTACTTGTCATACACTGCAGTGCATACATGCACTTTTTATATTAAAGATGGATAAATGGTCCACAATTTTTATAATGATTAGGAAAGTAATCTGAATCAAAAAGCATTATATGTTAACATAAAATAGGATCTATTATAATTAGAGATGTAAAGGATTGATTAGATTCCATAAGGGTAAGATATAACTTTTAAAAAACATTAATTGTTGTGTTCCCGTTCCCTTGTAACTTATGTAAAGTGCCTGAGTGTTTGGAGGATTTTAAGAACCTACTAGTTAAAGTAGCACATCATCTGATTTGAATTTAAAGCTTAAAGGTTTATATTCTTCCACAGGTAAAGAGCATTACAAATTAAACGTGAAAGGCCAGCTAACCTCTCTGTGAGCCCATGGTCTTGTTGCCCACTCTTGGCAAAGAGAATGCAAAGTTCCCATCTGGGTTGGAAACAGGCTGACTTCACCAGCATCTCGTCCACTCGAGTTGGTGTTAGAGCAGCCCTTAACTGACAAAACAGAGGTTTTCTTTTTGGAACTTTTTTCCTCTGTAGCATGCTGAGATTTGCGTGTCAGCATTTCTTCCTCTGCTGGTAGAGAAGATGGGCGTACAGAAAGTATGACAACTCGCTTGGCTCCTCTCAAGAGCACAACTGCCTTCCTAGGATTATCTATTTAGTGAAGATAAAATAATGTTATTGTAAGTCCACATCCTCTTTTGTTAACATGATCTTATTGATTTTGATATCTGCTGATACTAGTTTATTTCACATGATGATTGAGCTATCATCAAAAAATCATTTAACTTCCAAATCTCCTTTCTCAACTGGATATGATGTTCTGCTTTACATTATGTTCACGATAGCTTATAGTCCATGTATTTTGAATAAGATTTTCTAACACATTTTCAACCATGTCCAAGTTTAGACATCTGATCTTATTTACTTATCTTGGCCCTCCCTGTAAAACATATAGGCACTGCCAAAGAGTGCCTATGAAATGTCCTAAAAACCAACTGCCATGAATGTCTCTCCAGAAATGCCTGCCTTTCTCTGTGGAGGGCGATCCTCTAGGCAATTCACAAAGACACCAAAAATCTGGAGTTTGTGGTGATAAGAAAAACACCTTACTGATAAAAGGAGGCTGTACCAAGCTTGCTCAGACACGACTGGAGTTAGTTTAGGGAAGAAACACATTTGTTCCAAGCACTGGCTCAATTAGGTAACAATGGGAAACTGGAGGTGGTCTTTTTGGAAAAGGATGACAAATAAAGGAGTTGCAGCCATATTTTTCCTCTCAGAAATGTAAGAGGGCTCTCTGTGAAGCCTTCACTGATCCACAGCTGCATTGTGATAGCTCAAAGTACTCAGAGACTGGAAAAGGAGTGGATGTGGAGGAATCGCACAGCACAGCACCAGCACTGAAATGGCACAAGCCAAGTTTGCCAAGCAGCAGTCAGAGAGCTCATACATCTGTTCCTCAGAGCTCAGCAGGCCAGCTGTGATGGAAATAGATTAGCTCAAATGAAATGGAAGATGAAAAGTCTGGTGAAATTGCCACAAATAAAGTAAAGAGTGGTTCCCGGAGAGACAAGCAGCTCCATCTGCAGCAGAGCTAATGAAGCTTGGGTTTTTTAATGGATTTGTGTCTTGTGGTTGGATTCTCTTTTCCTGTGGTTGGGGCAGCCATAATAGTTGTCTTCTGTGTGAATTCTCCAGTGGGTGGAGGGCATGCTGCAACCTTGTGATCAGAGAAGGTCTGACTCGATTAGACCTCTAATGAAATCTCTCTTTCCTGCTCAGCCACTATTCCTACAAAATTGGATATTTAATTCCTGCTAACTTGTTATACTGGGTTGAAACTAGTTAAGTCATTCAGAATCATTGTGATGTAGATGGGACATGATGGCAGACCTACGTGCACAGATTCCTGCATGTGCACACACGCAGTGTAATCTCACATTGCTCACTCGGCAGGGAGCATCATGTGCTGCGAATGCATGTATAAGGACCTATGATGCTGTCTCCTGGGTAATGCTGGCTTGTGATTTAAATAATAAAAGCTGAAACATGTTGTCTGTCAAGGTGATGATGTTTACTAAGATGACAGTGAATACAGAAGCATTCTTGAAGACACATGCCTCTCAGCATAACAAGGGTCAGTATGGGCTAGTGGGTAGATAACTCTGTGGGACAAAGGAAACATGAAACCTAACTTCGTGCTTTATTTGGAAAAGCAATTTCAGCTACAACTCCTGTTTGTAAGAGGAAAATAGTGATCCCTTCCATCCACATTGTTATCCTCTTCATTAATTTCACAACACATTTTCAGGGACTGATAGCCCTTAAGCTGAGGAATGCTCACCTTTGACAATGATGACAGCAATGACTGTTAATTGTTGTGCATCCCACTTATGTAACCAGAGACTAGCTATTTCAGGTGACAGCACTTTCATTTTTGGGAAGCAGAAGTCACCTTCAAGAGAAAGTCCACAGCCCTAATATAAAGGTCTGCAAAATCTGAATTAAGTTTTTTGACATTCAGTTCTTCTTTGCACTGGAACAAGTGGACCAGTTCTCTGGGCTACTTACTTAAATCCTACTTTCAGTAAATGTTAAGAGTGACCATAAAATAGGAAAGATGGTCATATATTTGGCACTACCCTGGCTTAATTTCCTGGCTTGGTCACATCCTTTCTGTGTGACATGAAGTCTTGTACCATTTTTCACCCTGTAAAATTCTTCACTAATAGGATCATTGTAAACTACTACTCCTTTCTCTTTTTAGTTATAAAGGTAATAAAGCATAAAAGTTTATATACATTCATATAAAAATTAAGTTAAGATTAATACAGTCTTGGAGCTACTTGGTAACTCACAGAGATAGGATAAACAACTGAATTCAGAAAAAATGTTAATTATCTATAGACTACAGAAAACTATTTGCAGAATTCTTATTTTGTCCAATAATATTAACAAAAACAAAAAAATCCAAACTTTTTTTTTTTAAATAAAATCTTCCCCGGCTAGAGATTTAAATGCGAAACAGAACAGTTTTGTTTGGGCAATTATTCCACATTGTGTCCGATGATTATATTCATTATAATACATTGCTGCGGAACCATTGGCCCAGACTTATTGCTGTGGATTTTGGTGTAACAGGACTCTCAGATTAAGATCATTTGTATGATCCAGCCAAAATGGTGATCCCATCTGCTTACTGTCAGAGCTGGAACATAGACTAAAACCAACTCTTCCCAGATGTCAGCAGAGAATTGCCATATATTTGTGGATCTTATTCTTGAGAAATATTATGCCAAGAACACCCCCACCTGGTCAAGGAAAGAAATGGAGTCAGAGAAAGATTACCACTTCTGAAATATATGGCATTAAAAAACACTCTTCTGTGCTTATTTTTAAAAAAATACTGCCCATGAATGTCAGCATGAATTAAATTCTACAGGTCCTGGAGGGAGAAAATAAAGTTATAAATAATAATTGTTAGTGTTTTGGTATTATTCATTGAGAATTTGTCACACAATCCGTATATTTCAGATTTTAGTGTAAATACTCAAGCTAGCTTCCCTGGTATCAGCAGTCAGGCCTCTACAACATCAGCCAAAGCACAAACTAGTTTCATTTATTGTTATGGAGGAACATCACTTTTCTTAAATAATAATCCCAGCTCTAGATATGGAATTCCTGCAGACACAGGAACTATATAATACTGCACACATTTATTATTTAATTCCTTATATATGGCTGTTTATGTTGCCATTTTTTAATTCACAATTAAATCTTATTTTCCAGAATCTAACAAAAAGCACAATATCCATAAACTGTTTCATTCCTCAATGAAATTACCTATGAGATTTTCAGTGTTACTTAGGTGATGCTTGCACTATAGCTTGGTCAGATCCCAGTTAAAGCTAACAGCTTGTTATAGAATTCCAAGAACTGCAAAAGGAATGGAAATGAAGCATATGATTAGACATAAAATCTCATGAAGAATTCATAGAATAATTTTTCTAGCACTCCTTTCAAAAGAACTTTTAAGATACAGCTGAGTAAAGAAATGGTGCTTCTACCCTGTCTCCTGAGAAATGAGCCCAGGCACATTCATCAAAAGAATATTGTGAATTTTAGCACATTTTTAATTATTTTTGTATTTATTTTTTTTTTAGCAAGAAGATTTGTACAGTGTTGAACACTCCCAAAGAGCGGCCACCTACATACAGCTGTGCAAAAAACACAGCAACAACACATTTTTCCTGCAGTCACTGTCAACTTTCCAAGCAGAGCAGAAAAGAAAATCAAGAAAGCCTATTTTATTTACTGTAGACAATCAACTTATAATCATCCCTAATTAGGCTTCCAACAGGACGTCTGGTTCCAGTCCAGAAGTTCTTAATTAGTCTGTATAGCCATCGATTTCAAGGGGAGTTTTATCTGAGTCAGGATTTTTGAATGAGGTCACGAGGAGTGAGCCTGGAGGAAGCAAACGGAGCCTCACCCTTGCGCAGGTGTGTGGGTGAACTTGCAAGGAGCTTCTCCAGCCTCTGTAATCTTTTTTGGTCCCCTGTGGGGAAAAGGCTGCATTTTTAGTGTGGTACTACAGGAATTTAGAAGCATCCAGACAGGGTTCAATGTGAAATGAAAAGGAAAAAAAAAAAAAAAAAAACAAGAAAAGAAAAGAAATTAGGGAAAAGGAATTCACAGTAAAGTTCAGGAACAGAAAGGTTTTAGAAATATGAAATATTAAATTAGGGTTTGAACTTGACACTGGGTTTCTGTGGGGAAAAAAAAAAAAAGCAAAGAGCAGTGTCCATGAGGAGCTGAGGCACGGAGAATCAGAGGTCAAACCAGCTGCCTGGGAGGGGGCTTTGGGAGGTCTCTGGCAAAATCTCCTGTTCAGGCACACAAAAAAACTAAACTTGTCCTGAGAACTGGTGGGTCTGTAACAGTACAGACAATGAAATGAGAAAAACGAATGACTTTACAAAGAGAATGGGGTGACATGTTGTGCTGCTGTGGGAAGACAAGGACTGAGATGCTGTAAAAGGCACAAGCACCTTTGCCAAATATAAAGCCTCATGGCATGTGGGTAATTGTATTACTTAAAGTAAATAGACTCTGTAATATCAACAAAATCATATACTTTTCTTAAAACTGATGTATTAGTTTTCTGAAATAGCTAAAGGATTTTGAACAAATTTTTTTATGTGCATGCACAGGATTCCACACGAAGCTGGTGCTTGGCTTAAAAATAATAGTCCAGAAAATAGGGGAAATTCTAAACAACTGAAAATCAATCCTGTATGCAGCAGTGCCTTTAACCTTAATAAGATACAAGTCCTCCCCTAAGACTTTAAAATATGAATTAAAAGAATTCGCAGACTGTGTGTATATAACAGTAGGTAGATGATGAAGACCAGTAAATGTAATTGTAGCAATCAACAGGTATGTATTTGCTTTTTAATTATCTTCCTATTAAAGCAAAATTAGCTAAGGTATATTTCAGGCATTTGTTATAATTTAAAGGATTGCCAATAATTCTTATCTTATTGAAAAATAAGCACCACTCCTTATTGGAAAGGCCATAAAGCAAATTTGAAAATCTTTATCCATGGAGTTTGTCTCACAGTCCATGGCATCATCAATAAAACATCTCATGGACTGCTCACTGCTGCTGTGCAGAACTGAGGACTATTAAAAGTAGTAGGCATTGATCATTTTCTGTCCTGATACACCCTAACACATGTTTTAATGTTGATATTGCTCTTGGATCATGTCTCACTCCTTTAGGACATGTCACTTCAGCACCCAGATGACCTACCCAGCATTCCTGGCATACCTTCAGTCAAGCCCCATGAGCTGATATCCATGAAAAGCTACTTTAGCTGACAGAAAGGGTACAATACTCTGGTTTTAAATGCCTGCTTTTTAGAATATGCTTTGTAAAACTTATTTTTGCCTGGGCCACCCAGCTCTGTTGTTCTTTTATGCTGCAAGGAGCAGCTTGCATCTTCCCCTCCAACCCTTATCAAACAGCCTGAGGGGGGAATAGGCAGCAGTTAAATCTCTCACAAACCAAATGTTAACTCTCACAAATCTCCTGTTGGGGGAAGAGTCTGCCTTTGACATGTCCCTCTTACATATTCTGTGCATGCTACAGTTTCTCTCCTATGTGGCCCAGGCAGTTTTCTCAGGATTATGTGATTTACATTCTGCATAGGTCTACATGGAGCCATATCTCTCAGCAGGAGCGATTTTTTACAGATTTACTGTACCAGTCAGAGGCCAGGGTAGGATCTCAATTTTTTTCTTACTTAGATGTGATTCACAACAGAGTCTCAAGGGCAGAACATCCCTCAGTTACTACAGGCTTAAACTCCTGGGAAAATCATACTTGTCCAAGGTGGAAGGTCCTTCCCAAGGCACAATCCCTGCCTAAGACTTTTTAAAGGAGGTAAAGAAAACTGAGAGCTCTGACACACTATCAAGTTATTGAATATTAATGAGTTACCATGCATCAGCTGAACCACAGCAGCTCCTGCACACTTAATCGTAGCCCATTGCTGCCACCAAGGATAACATGTGACTCATTTTATCTACATTTGCTACAAGCACACACACAAAGCCAGCTACTGCCACTCAGCTGACATGTGGTAAGTCATGAAACTACTGTCACAGGGGATATACGGAAATCAGTAGTCAGGTTCATCAAAGTTGCTCATGCACTTCTGAAATGCCACGTCAAACGTCAGTATGGCAGAAACAGCACTAGCAAACATCTTCTGACTTAAAACAGACATCCTTCAACTGTCAGGAGAACAGCCACAGCGATATGCTGAGCACTACTTTGACTTTGCCTGTGCAGTGGCTCTGTTCCCAAACTCTCCCTCCACCCCAGGAGCTTGTACCTCACCCTAAAAGACCATGTTTCTCACCAGAACACCTTTGCATTGCCATCATGCTTTTGACAAGAGCATGAAGACATATTTTGCAGACCTGTGCAGTCACATCTCAGTAAGATGTCTCAATCTGATCCTCTCTTATTCAGTGTACAGCAAAACTTTTCTTTTAAATATGTTTTTTAAGTTTATGCACACAAACAAGCCTTTGTAAGTTATTGAAAAAAAAAGTGGCCTTTATGGATTTTGGAGGTGCTTTTGTTTTGTTGTTGTTGTTTTTTTTGGTTTGTTTTTGTGCCTTTTTTTGCTACTGCACAAAATGGCGCATAGGGACTATCCACAAGAAATGTTTTGATTTTAGATAATACCAGCCAGCTGGTGGAGGGGCATAAGAAAATTAGTATTTTGGGTGATCACAGGGGACAGAAGCCAATGAACACTCTTAAAACGGTATTGCTAAGGAAACCAGGTAAATACATTGTGCTACAGTGATCATCAAAAGTTTATGAACAGAAATGTCAGGACAGGAGAAGTTTCTGTGGGCCACCAGGTGTTGCAGTGTAAGACAGGCTGGATTGCTGCTTCTGAAATTCGTTTTTTGAACCACATGCTTCAAGTGTGGCACTTCAACATGACTTAGAGTTGTTCATATTTGTTCTTATTTTGTTATCATGCTTATTTAATGCAGTTCATTCTCAGTGTTCTAAGGGAATTTATTATTCTTATGGGTCTGCACTCAAAAGAGATTAAATCTCATCTTGAGCTTAATTCAAGCTAGCAGCATGCAAATACAACAGTACAGTGCATGTGTGTCTGTGACATCTGTGCATCTAGACCTCCTCTGCACTAATCCCCAAAATTTCCTTTGATAGGGTTTGAGCTGAAATAACCTGCAGTGTAGAAATCTCTTCAAAAGTCCATTATTTCCTACTTCCTGTAAAAACTGACTTTAGAAAAAAAATAATTTCCTTTATTATGTAAGCACTATTAGCATTCTGTCAACCCTATTGGTGGTTCCCCATTAAAATCTGAATTTTCTGATAGCTTCTGAATGTCCATTCAAAGGTGGGATTTCAAAAAGCATGGAATTAAGTGAATTTTGCATGCACCAAAGTCACTGGAAAAACTCCAGGACGAGTTAGATCATGGCAAAGTCAGCAGATTTTCAGAACAACAACAACAAAACCAAAATCAGTCCAAAGAATCACTAACCAAGAACTCCTTTGCCATTGTCACTGCAAAATTACTTCACTGAGACAGGACCACTTTGTTTTGACCGGTTAGGAAATAATATTGAGCGGCTAATGTCAATTTTAAAAATACATTTGCTCCTTTTCATACCATTTAAATTCCAGTTCCGTTAGTACACCATACTGATGATACGTAGGAGTAATATATATTGAAAACATTATTTTATTTCCAGAGCTCTTAGCCCTCTCAGAACTTTATGCTTTTCTACTTAAGATAGTTCAAGACCTTATATGAAGGCCTGATTTTTGCAAATAGCCTTCACTTTTTGTCCATTGTTATATCAAAGGATGTTTTGCAGCTTCACTTTCTGTCCCCTGCTCATGCATGTTGTTTGGAACCATGGATCCCAGGAACATAAAGAAGCCCTGCAATGATAGCACAACGGTAAAACAGTTTTGAGGACTTGTCTCTGGTAGTTGCTTCTAGGTAAAAACACTGACCATGCTCGTAGCACGTGCTGTCATGCCCACCAACCTTACATCTTGTCAGAGATGTCTAGTTCCCTTCATGAATTACATATGGAATGGAAATGTGTGGTTTTCCTGAGAGGGCCTAAAATCCTATGCCACTTTTTTAAATTTTCATTTATTTATTTATTTATTATTTTTCTGCACTAGAGGGTGTTATACTTGGAAATTAAACCACGTCAAGCCCAGGTCAATTACCATGAGCTGACCGCAGTGCTAAGCTCTTAGCACCGTAGAATGGTTTGGGTTGGAAAGCACATCTTCAACTAGATTAGGTTGCTCAGAGCCTCTTCCAACCTGACCTTGAATGTTTCCAACAATGGGGCTTCCACCACCTCCCTGGGAACTTGTTCCAGTGTTTCACCACCCTCATCATAAAACATTTCTTCCCTATCCCCCCCTCTTTTAGTTTAAAGCCATTACCCCTTATCCTATCGCAACAGTCCCTGCTATAAAGTTTGTCCCATCTTTCTTACAGACACCCTGTAAGTACTGAAAGGCCACAAAAAGGTCTCCCTGGAGCCTTCTCTTCTCCAGGCTAAAATACCCCAATTCTCTCGGCCTGTCCTCACAGGAGAGGTGCTCCATGTCTCTGATCATTTTTGTGGCCTCCTCTGGGCCCACTCCAACTGGTCCCTGTCTTTCTTGTGCTGAGGACTCCAGAGCTGGACACAGCACTCCAGGTGGGGTCTCACCAGAGCAGAGTAGAGGAGGAGAATCACCTCCCTCTACCTGCTGGCCATGCTGCTTTTGAGGGACCTCAGGACATGTTTGATCTTCTGGGCTGCAAGTGCACATTGCCGGCTCATGCCCAGCTTTTCACCTACCAGTACCCCCAAGTCCTTCTCCTCAGGGCTGCTCTCAATGCCTTCATCCCCCAGCCTGTAATTGATACCAGGGAATGCCCTGACCCACGTGCAGGATCTTGCACTTGGCTTTGTTGAAGCTCATGGGGTTCACATGGGCCCAGTGCTTGCGTTTGTCCAGGTCCCTCTGGATGGCAATCCTGTCCCTCAGGCATCTCAACCGCATCACGTGGGTTTGGTGCTACCAGCAAACTTGCTGAGGGTGCACTTGATCCACTGTCTATGTCATTGATGACAGCACTGGTCCCAATATGGAGGGACACTGCTCGTCATCACTCATGGTGATTCCAAAACAGTTTGTCTGTGTTCAAATTGCAACGGGAAAAGATGTTCCTGTAGAACCAAACATGTTCCTGACAGACCCAGGTCTAACTGAACTCCAGTGCTCAGCTACAGCTCCTGACATTTTACCGGCATATGCCTAATAGATCATTTTCAAGTTTATTATCTGCTTGACAGATAGATAACTAAAAAGCTAGCACATTGGTATTCAGCTGTGATGTAGTTATGGTAAATGTCTTCATCTGCTAAGAAGAGACAAGGAAAAGCCTTAAACTGGTCAGCAAGACAGAGGTTAGCATTTATGCACCTACATCTTCTTCGTAACACTGAGCTTTGATTCTCCGAGGTTGAGAGATTATTTCTATGTTTTAATTAAGATTCCCAAGATAAAGACAGAGATAAAGTTGCCAAACTTTTAGCTTTTAACATCAGGTAAGGAGGGAAATTGTATGCCCTAGGGGGGGAAAAATAAAATGCTGTGAGGCAGAGTGGGCTTTTATTTTTCTTTTTTAAACAAGCATGATAAAAGTGTTTAGTAAAAGCAAAAAGCAGAGCCCCGGCAGGTGATGGATGAGCAGAAACCGACACCACCCCCGCAACACCTCCCCAGCGCGGCCTGGTTTGCGGCCCGACACACCACACCCCTGGCCCGCCCCTCGCCCCCGCCTCCCCTCAGCCCGGCCCTCCCCTCACGCGGGGCCGCTGCGGCCTCCGCCCGCCCCCCGGGTCCTGCCGACCCCTCGCCCGGCCCCGGCCTCGACCCCCGGGGTGCCGGAGGGAGGTTGCGCGGCGCCGGTGCCTCAGCAGCAGCCACGGCCGAGAGCGGAAGGACGTTCTCGCGTAAGGCAGCGCCCGGCACCAGCGGGACCCCCATGGAGGGGACAGGCATACAGACGGGGCCGAGAGGTGGGAGTCGGTCTCTATTCCCACATAACAAGTGATAGGACGAGAGGAGGTGGCTTTAAGTTGCACCAAGGGCTGTTTAGATTGGCTATGTGCACGAATTTCTTTACTGAAAGGGCTCTCAGGCATTGGAAAGGGGTTGCCCAGGGCAGTGGTGGAGTCCCCATCCCTGGAGGTATTTAAGAGACGCGTAGACACAGTGCTGAGGGACATGGGTTAGTCGGGGACTTGTCAGGGTTGTGTTAATGATTGGACTTGATGATCTTAAAGGTCTTTTCCAGTCTCAGTAATTCTGTGGTTGCTGTGTGTGTGTGATGTGGCTGCATGCGTGTGACATTTCTGTCTGGTCATCACAGTGTGTGTGTGTGGCTAGGGCATCCAAGCCAGCAGACCTTTCAGTGATCCGTGTCCCTGGGTCTTGGCTGCCATCATCACCCCCATCACGCTTTTGGCCAGCTAAGGCATAGAATGCCCTACTCAGTCCTCAGTCCTTTTAGGTATTCTGTGTTTGATGGTCATAACTGCCATCAGATGTGACTGTTGCACAAACATTCTGGAATATATGTCTTGAGGTTCCCAGAGGGAGACATTTAAAGAAGAACAGGAGGTCAAGAGGTGGATTCTTCCTGCTCCATCCTTCACTGGACAGACAAATTCAGCCCTTCACATGTCTCAGCTCAGGAGGATTTTGGCCTGTACACATGGTACTTGTCAGAAAACATAGTTTTTATCTAACCTGCTTGGCAGATCAAGATTTTTTTGTCTAGTTGCTTCTCTATGAGGAAACAGTGAAATATCCATTAAGCACTTTTAACAGCAGCTTGTTTAGCACTCCAGTGATACGAACATTTCACTCTGTAATTCAATCGCTTTCCTTAAAATTGTCTAAAGTCTAAGATGCTCTAAAGTATCTGAAGTCCTCTTGGATATGTGCTTCAAACTTATCACCTAAGAAAAAAATTAAGCTTTAAAACTTATGGTAGCACAGCAGTAGTGCCATTTTGTAAGCTAAAAAAACATCTGATGAGAAAGCAGGAAATTGCAGTTTAACCTGATTTTTTTTTTACCCAATTTGTGTTATATTTCAGATAATGAGACAAGAAGGATCATGAAGGATCATATTATAAATATGATATCATATATTATCATATGATATTATAAAAGAGATACCCAAAGAAGTGTTAGATGTCTCATCCCTGGAAACATTCAAGGTCAGATTGGATGGGGCTCTGAGCAACCTGATATAGTTGAAGATGTCCCTGATCATTGCAGGGGGGTTGGACTAGATGACCTTTAAAGGTCCCTTCCAACCCAAAGCATTCTATGATTCTGTGATAATAGTGTAATTACTTTGTCTTGGGAAGGGGTGAGGACTGAATGAAGAATGAGTGATCTTTAAAAAGAGCTGAATTTAATGGAGGGTTATGTGTACAAAACTTAGCATATTTATATTTGTCATTGTTAGCACAGGTATAAAAATATCACATCCATAGTCTTTTTTATGCATCAGCATAAGGGTGTGCCTCCCCTGCAAATGCAATTATTGAGCACAGCTGATTTGGGGATTTTTTTTGTGCTTCAGGGATAAACCACAGAGAGGACTAAATGTTTTGTCTTCAACGTGCACATACGGTGGAGTTGTTGCACCTGTAGATGATGATTCAGAGATGTAAGAAGAACCTTGGGGAAGCAACAAGAAACTGTCTAGAGCTTGCTCCTGATAGACTTTGATTGATGTGCTCAGTACTCTGTATGGCACTAGTCAATACACAAAAACACCCACAAAACACAGGGAAACTGATTAATAAGAGGCCTTTGAGTCCACAGTGTTAGTTATAACTAACATTTTTATCAGTTCAGACTTCAGGTGAGCAATGAAGAATGCATGCCATTGAGCTGAATAATAGTGTTATGATGTTGAACAAGAAAGCATTAATATAATTGATAGCTAGATGGACTGGAAAAGCAACAAGATATAAAGTTGAGGTGAACTGCTGTGGCTTTGAAAGGTAAAAAGGTAAACCTGATTATCAGCTTTTGGATTGTTTTGCTTCTTCAGACTGGCAATTTCCTGACCTCACAAAACAAGCAGACCTGTTCTTACTAATATCATGAAGCATTTCGTATTGCTTATGAACAGATTTTATTTAGATTTTGTCAGCATACAAATAGGTCATTTAAAAAGCAATGCAGTAAAGCCATTTTATGCAGTGAGGCTACTATTTTTATTAAAAAAAATATGTATTTGATACAATGTTAGAGAGACCGTCAAAAAACTCGAGGTCTGGTTGGCATTGCATACCAAATGTTGCCCTTCTCATTGAATAATCCATCTGCAAGTCACATAGATTTATCTAAAAAACCAAACCAAAACCAAACAAACCATATTCGTTTATTTCTATAACTTGCAATAGATGACTTCAGATTGCCAGTAAGGTTTGTGCCTGTAAAACTATTGCTGCCATTTCCACCATGCTCTTAGATTAATTTGGTTGATGTGAACACTCTCTTCTGCTCCGTTTACGGCATGAACTGGTGGTATCTCTGAACATTTTCCTGTGATACTCTGCAGAAAGTGGGAGTGGTTGTAATCTAATTAATAAACTGTTTAAACATTTTGTACTTTACTGTGATTAGTGAATTGAGATAGTTTTGAGACCCAGGCAAAGTGTTCTGTTACCTTACTGATTCCCTCCCATGCTCCGCTTTAACTTGCTCTCTTTCTGGTGCTGATTTCTGCATTACAGCTTCAATAAGGCTGTAGGGGTGGTGGGGCACAATTGTTTGCAAGCACATAAGCTTTGCTTTGAAATCACAGGTGATCCTGACATTTCTAGCAGGTGGAACTTCCACTTGTGTAAAGCTGATGGATTCAGTACAGAGAATTTGGCTGGGATGAGTGAATACAGCTGAGCAGAAACCCTGGGAATAACTCTCTTCACTATGACTCAGAGATGCACTGCTGGGAATAGTCAAAATCTTAAATTAAAATTAAAAACCTGTTTCCTTTGTCATACATGTGTTTCTGATGATTTTAACAAAACTATTCACACAAGGGAATTGTGCAACATTTATCCCTTTTTCCAAGGAACACTACTGTATTGTATAACATCATGCCATTAATGTTTGGCTATCTGCACTGATAGAAGTTAGCTGTTTCACAATATTTATTTTAAATTGGCCTGTTAATATGTTTCCGTAAATTACAGTACCTGATCTTTCTGGAGACAGTCCCTGTCCATGAGTGGAAACTTTAACTCACTTGTTCTCTGCTGTTCTTACTAACAAAAAACATTTCTGTGAGCAATTTTCTATATACATATATTAATTTTGGATTACAGAGACTACCTAATGAGATTATAATTCTCTGTTAAATATTTCTGACAGAGAAGATCCAGAACAGAATTTGAAAAACATCTTTAGCTCATGATGAAACCAACTTCCAGCAGGTTTTGTCAGAAATATTCCCAAAAGAGCCTTCACAGTTCTGCAAGAAGTTACCCTGCATAATGCCAATAAAGCAGAATTAGTTCAGGTTGCTGCTGACAGCAAAAAACTTCTCAATAGTTTCACCCTATCAGGCTCCCACAGTTGGGAATTATTACAAGCAACTTCTAGGAACAAGAAAATGAACATGGAAAAAAGTAGAGAGAGAATTTTCTTTCCTCTGATTACTCTTGGCACCTTGGGATGATCATCCAAAACTGGATCCCAGCTCAGTCATCTGGGTGAGATTGGTTCAGTTTTCTCTGAATTCTAATTTTTACAGGACTCCTGGATTACACAGCACTGGAACAGTAGGGTTTTAAAAGAGAAAATTATTTTTCTCAAATTATTTTTGAAGTAAGATGCTGTATACCACTGTGCTTTCCTAACTGAACTTCACAGGCAGGAGTTCAGCTGGTTGAAGGGAGGGTGGGCTTTGCTAGTTTTCAGTTTAGTTTCTGGGAGGCTTTTTTTTTACTGCTTCCTGTTTGAGATGCTGCAGCTCTGGTCAGCTTGATAAAAATGTTTTCTTAAGGTTAATATTGATGCAAGTTACATCTTCCTGTGATTGCTGGGGAATCAGGGAAGATGCTGAGACTTCTTGAGCCTTTTACCACCATGTCCTGCTGATTGTGGTAAACAGCATTATTGCACTAAAGAAGTGACTCTGACTCGCATTAAATTACAGTGAATTTTGCCTTGCCTAGTCATAATGTCTGTACCAAACAGAGCCAAAGCATGAAGTCAAAAAAATATTAACTGATAATCCTTGGACTATGTCAGACTGAAGAAGCTGTGTGACCCAAGAGGAATGCATCTATGGAGCAAAACTCAGTGCTGACATGATGTCCCCTGTATATGTGCCTTGGAGGCGTTACTTAAGGCCAGATACATACTGGTGACATGGACTGAATGCTCATTAGCAGCCAGAGCTGTCGAGTAAACTTCTGGAACACATCTCCTGGTTTAGTATCAGGGGAATTAAGTTGCTTCATGTGCTCCAAGACAGCTCCACCACTCAGGTGAGAGAATTGCTTCAAAAACTCCATTCCCCTGATCTAAATTTAAAAATGAATGCAGACACACCCAAATATATTGCTTAATTATTACCATGAGGCCTGCTGTGTATGGATGCAAACTCTGCCCTCATCTTAGATTGAGCCGCGGGCTATTGTGTTTGCAAAAAAAGCCACAACCCTCCTGCCCCCACCACACACATGTCTCATTTGCAAGAGAAGTGGTAAATGCAGCTCACATTTCCTCGACTTAATCTGCAGATTGGATATTAAGGAAGTGGGAAATATGTGTCTGATGACCTCGGGCTATGTCTATGCTTGAAAATAAAACATGCCAAAGACCAGAGCTTGGCTGAGACCCATACACGTAAGCTCTCTTCCCTCCAAACCCAGGGTCTCCTCAGGTAAAAGCCTTGCTTTCTTGTAGTGAAGTTGCACATATCTCTCATCCACTGCCTGCCTTTTTTTTTTTGTTTGTTTAATGTTTTTAATTTGAGATCTGAATAAAAAATTCCATCAGACAGAGCCAGATAAATCCTGCCTCTTCAAAAGAGTGGCACTACCGTGCTACTACAGGTCTTTTTCATGGGAGTGACAAAACTCCTTGAATTTGTTGTGCACCCTGGCAAAGTCTGGTAGAATAGGACATGATGATGAAATGATATTCCTGCTTGGGAACTCGATGTGGGGAACCCATCCCTTATTTTACCATTTTTAGTCTGAGGACCAGACCACAGAGTGAGCGAGCACACCTTAAGTCTGCAACACCTAACATTTGACCTCAGAGATCAATGCATCTAAAATCCTCCACTCTTTGCACAAAACTGGTACAACTAAAGCTCATCCTGTAGATTCCGCTTAATTTGTAAATTGCTTTGCTTTCCTGACACTGATGAAGATGCTGCTGATGCCCAGGTGTCCCAGTCATCATTGCTTCTAGCATTGGCAGTTCTATAGCTGCTATGGTCTCTCTGTTAGGTAAAAAATGCCTTTTATCCTCAGCTCATACTGAAATCTTCCTTGTCTTGTACTATTTTTGCCTTTTTTTAAAGTTTTATAACTGAACACCAAAACTAGGAGCCTGTATTTCTACATAGACAACGTAGTTAAACAGGGTTCAGGTGTAAAACTGCCAGTATTTTGCCTCAGAATGCAGTGCTTGGTAAGGCCACATCCTCTGTATGGATAAATTTGACTTTCTGTTAAATACAGCTATTCTGATCTGTGGCAATTCAGGAGATAGTTTACTAAGATGTGAACAAAATGTTCCTGAAAATTAGACACAGCATCCTTGAAGACTGATGAAGGAATTTATTCCTCGTGTTTGGTACAGGGAATTTCCTGATTTTAAATCTCTGCATCTATAAAACTCCTGTCCATAGACACTCTGAAATAGCACATTCAATACTTGTCCATGTCAGGAGCATTGATTTCAGATAGGAGCAAAGGCTTAAGAACTACCTCTTTAGTCTAACATCTGGAAATGCAGGGGGAAGTATTCATTTTAAATAAATACCTTACAGACTATCAATTTAGCATTAGCATGGTTGTATAGACAAACCTGCCTATAAAAATGAAAAAAAAACAACAAACCTCTAAAAAAATCTAGGTTAATCCAAAATAATTCACTGAAATTAATCTCATAGAGGAAAAACATACTCAGAGTCATTGCCAGAAGGAAGGTATGTATCAGAAAAAGACTTGCAAAGGCCTGTCCTAATGCTCAGTGTTCTTCGATATATATTTTTAAAGTACATGGACAATGGGCTCGAGAGTACTTTCATTGCAATACCAATGTGTGAAGGACTGAGAATGCAGCAAAAAAGACTCAGGTACAGCTTGCTACTGAAAAATGGTCCCATTTTCCCCAGGCCATTCTTTCTCTCAGACACAATCACTCACATAGCAGTTGGAACTAATGTGACCAAAAAACCCCCGGAAGGATTAGTTTTCAGCTGCATATTGTAGACCATGCAGTGACATGACACCTGGCTCAGAACAAGGAACGTGGTGGGAATGTGAGCAGAGCTGGGGGCACGTGGGGGAGATGCTCTTTTCAGCTACAGACATTGCAGAGGGACCCTGCAGTTGCACCCTGATAATATACTGAAGGCGTATTAAACAGAGTTCAAAATAATCTTGACAAATGGGAAATTCGCTGAAAATAGGATTAAATAGGATAGGAGCAAAGTACTGTCCTTAAGCAATATAAGTGGCCATTGTAAGTGGATTACAAGATTGCAGTTCCCCCTTTGAAGTTATTTTATTTCCATGCTGGCTTGTGAGTGCACCATCTTGATCCTGTGCCTCTGTGCTACCCATGCAAATTTTGGGTTCCCCTTCCAGTTTGGTTATGATGAAGTATTAGGGCAAACCAGAGAGAAGGTTGTTCAGGAAGTTGGTGAGCCGATACTCAACCTGCTGCCAATATTTACTGCAGATAACATCTGTAGTAGTCCTTGTGTCCTACAGTTGTTTCACCTACAGCCTCCAGTTTCTGCCTTTTCAAACAAGGCAGGAGACAAAACAAGCAAAAAATCTGCTGTCACAAGGGAAGATCACAACCTAAATAGTGTGGTTAGAAGGCTGCATGTCTCTCATGTTGTAGATACACAGTTAAACCCAACACTGAGGTCTTTCCTCAGTCTTCAAGTAATCCTTACTCAGGTGGAAACCTTGTGGAAGGGTTCAGCTCACCAGAGATCTCCCTGCCTTCTCTAGGTATCATTCTTTTTTATATTTAGGCTTTATTTTAATTTGCTTTTACAGACAGGCACCCCAAAGATGTACCTGTGCCCTTCTATACTTCCACAGGGTACAAGGTCTATGTAGTTTCCTGTATTGCCCTTATTACCATCCCACTGTGAATGGAACAATATTATGTATATCTAACATGTGAGATTTCTTTTCTTAGGCTTTTACCAGAGGGGTAATAATTTATTTTCCTAGTATTTAGATTAAAGGAAAGCCTTTTTTTTTTTTTTTTTAAGAATTGCCTTCTGATGTCATTTACACTAATGCATTACACTAGAATATAAACAATACGTAAAAAGAAGAGACTGGAGCTCCTAAGCCATGTTTACATAGGCGCCCGAGTGAGGAAACCCTTTTCCTGAGCCACACACACATCATTCTCCATGGAGCGTGGTTTGTATAAAGCCATATTGTTCCTTCTTCCAACTCAGTCAGAGGGCTTTTTGTGTTTTTGCTGCCTTTTTTTCCCTGAATCCTATACACAAACCATTTTTCTCTTTTTATTCTTATTGCTGCTGTGTCCTGCTTCCTTCTTTGGCCTCTTTGCAGGACGTAGCAGAGCTCAGACTCCCACCTCGCAGCACACAAGCAGTATCTTGCTCTTAAACCAGGCTGCAGTCCACAGGGACGCATCATTACATCAGCCCTGGCCAGGGACCGGGAGCTTCTCTACACAGAGCCTGAGACCCTCAGCTTCTGGCAGCAAAGTGAACCGCAGGGTGGGGACGTCCATGGCTCAGCATTTCACCTGTGTTGGCAATAACTCACCCCCCCACCCCGGGTTCTACTCTGCAGGCATATTAAAAAAAACCCTGTGTTACATGAAAACATGTAACATGTAATACTGGATTTAAGTTTGCTTCCAAAACATTGTGCTCAACATCTTATGCTGAAAAGAGAGAAGAGTCTTTTCTCCCCCAGGTAAGATCAAGGAGTGATGGAACTGGAATAAAGAACGGTTCAGAAAATGCAGCAGTTTGGTACCCATGGTTATTAAATCTATCATTGTAACTATTAGATTTTCTTTTGTTCTTTTCTTACCTATTTTGACTATCTGCTGATAATAATTACATAGCCAGAATAAGAGAGTGACAGTAACATTTTGCCCATATTCAATTATGCTACACTTCACCTTTCTCAGATTATATTAATTACATTTCATGTCTTTAGCAAACCACTCTTAAAGGACACTCAAATAAGGAAGAAAAACAAATGTAATCTCTAACTTGAGGGTACTCATGCAAGCCCTGCTAACTCACTGATTAAATGATCATAATTATCCCTGTTATATGAACTGGTAAACAAAGACAAAAAGGTGGCTTTCCTAGTGAGAGCTGGCACAAGGATATCTTATCCAATAATTTCCATCGAATCTTTAAAAAATATTAGAGTGTTAGTATTTTGCCTTAATGTTCACAAACTTCAATAAAATTCTTGCATTTGAAATAAATTATGGTGTTTCAGCAGGGGATGAGAGATGATATTTAAATCCCTTGTATTTTAGACTGCATGGCAGAGTTTGTATTTCATCAGTGGCTACAGTTTTATATAATATCACTTAATAGAATTGAACATTTTCCTTAATATAAATTAATATATTTTGGTGTTTGTTTAAAGGAATAACTATGCAAAAGGCATAATGTAATACAAAACAAAGGTCGGGTGCACCATTTTTTTCCCCACCCAACATCTCAGTCTTCTTCAACCACAGTTATCTGGAGTAAGATTCTAAGTGCCTACATAAAAAGGCTACATCACTGTTAATAAATTGAAGGTCTAGTCTCTGGTTGGTGGGCTGACTGCCATGATCTGGCTACAGCCATACCCTGACGCTTTCTCTGCCTCCGAAACAGCATTGTCACAACTGATGGAGCAAGGGCTCGATCTGGAGGTGGAGCTTCTCGGGTCCTGGGGTACGGGGTGGGACTGCAGCATGCCAGGCACAGAGACTCTTGGTGCTCACACCTGTGTTGTGGCCCCAGACAGTTGTACAGCTGGAGTGTCTGTGTTCAAGAAAGGGCTTTTATTCACCCTGTATCAGATTTATCTAGACCACATTTATTTAGATACTTGCAGGCAATCAGTGTGGAGTAGAATCAAAAGCCTCACGGAGGCAAATAACTTGATATTGCTGCTTCTCCTCTGCTACTTCTTCATCCCCATTAAGGAAACTATACTGCTTTGACTTGCTCTGACACGGCCCATTATCTAACTGGGCTCTTATTTTCACACCCTTTCCTGATTTTTAAGGGCAGGCACTTGCCTCACCTCCCCTTCAGAATAACCACATATAACTACAGACTGTGCTAAGCCAGTTCATCAAATACCTTATGATGAAGTTCATCAGGTCCAACATATTCCTAAATACTGAATTTAGCTAAGGCTGGGGCACTGAAGCATGAACTCAATATTTAAGGATACTTGCTATGGGGTAATGGTGAAAAAAACAAGCTAGCGGACTGATCAGCAAGTAACAGCACAAAGCTTTGCTGTTACTGGGCTTGTATTTTTTTATATCAGTTCTGTCAGTGGTATGTACCATTGGAAGCATGATTCTTTTTTTTTTCTCAGTCCATTTAAATGCTTCCACATCTTTAATATTTTGTTGTGAAAAATTATTTCTCTAAAACTATCTCCAGTAATGTCAGAGGAGAGTAACTCCAAGTCAGTGCAGCACCTATAGGAGACAATTGCTGGTTTTAACTATTCCAAATAGCTGAATTGCTTGGGAATACCTCTTGATTTCATTAACCAGTTCTAGGGGCTTTTTGTGGATCCTAAACATTTCCAGGTCCTCCTGTCCCCAGTTGTTTGTATTCGCCTCTCACATTCTGATTTCGCTGTTTAAAGGGCAAGGAAAGTTTACTGAATAGAAAGACCCTGGAGTCTACAATATCAAACAGCAGAGTGACCTCAAAGGAAAACGTATTTCATTAAAAAGAAAAAAGAATTTCCTTGCAAATCCAGCTTGTTTTACCCACCCAGATCTGTCTTTTTGCTGCCTCTGTGGTAACACATGTTTTATATGAATCTATATTAAGATGAATTTTAACCTACAAATAACTAGATACAGCTATGCAGTAGGAGGGAATTCCTACAAGATGATGTAAAGTTTTTTAAGCAGTAAAATTAAAAATAGCACATAAAACCTGACCAGTAGATTTGTATCTGAACCAAGGCAACACATTTGGGAAACATTATCAAGTTTATCAAGGGTAACATATCACAGAAAATCTGCTTCTGTTTATATGCCATTTATTATTCATTTTTGACATTTCACTTTTTTCTTCAACCTTTTTTACCCCTAAGCAAATATACATTAGACTTAACTGAAATGTGAGATAACAGACTGGTCTTTTAATTTTCTTTCCCTATAAGACAAAAGTAGATCTGACTAGAAGTAAAAAAAAAATCTATGAAATATAAGTACAGGGAAAAAAAAAAAAGTTGCCAGAGTAGCACTGGTAATAAAGGAGAAATCTGCCCTGCAGTGAAAAACCAAGAAAAATTAAAATGCCTAATAGGATTAAACTAAGGGCCAAATTCTGTCCTTCCCTATGCTGTCTTTCATTTCATGATGTATGAATAGCACATTACAGACTTCTGTCTCATGCAACATACCATATCTGTGACAAAAAGCTATTTTTCACGTCTAGGACACCTATATTAATAAGGTTAGGCCAGCAGAGACTTTTTTGCCCATGGTTGTCAGAATGTTTGCAGGTCCAAACAGTTTAGAGCAATCAAGTCTAACTCAGGGAAAAATACAAATAACGAAAGTAAATTCAGTCTTGGTAAATGACCCAATTCCTCAACTTTACTCAGACAAACTCTCACTCATTACAATAAACTTTAAATGAGAAAGAGCTGTAACTTTACTTGCTTTTGATCTGTCTTTGAAATAAATGTAATCATTAAAAGTCAGTTTAAACCTGGTCCAAAGTCAGCCAAGATTCATGCGGTCTTTCTACTGAATGCAGTTCAAGTTGAAGCTCAATTTAAATTTGAGTTATTTTATGTTGTTTGCTCATCAGTAGTTTGTAATTTTCTTCAATAGATTCAAATGCATCATGTATCACCATGTCTTGGAAAACTATTATTGAACAGTGAGTTATTCTGATGCTGAGATCTCCAGCTGAGTTTATTGTTTATTATTCTTTGCTTGAATGAGCAAAACTTTTGGAGTGGTTGCTGGAGCATCTCTGTCCTCTGCGTGCTCTAGAATGCACATTTACACCCCATCCTATCAGCAAACACTCCTTGTATCTCCAGGAAAGCCAATACCATAATGGGCATAAAATGGTGAAGGCATTTATTTTAAAATGCAAGCAAACCCTCAGAATGTAATAATATAAATATCTATTATTCAGTGTTTATTCTTTAGTTTTGTTATAGTAAATGCTGCAGTTTTGTAAGCAGAGACTTTTTTTAGAATCTATGTGATAAAACAGCCCTGTGCTTTTGTCAGTTGTTGCATATTGCTGCTGATGTGCTTTCTTTGAGTGCCTACTGAATATTTCCAACTGAACAGTTATTTATTGTAATAAAAGATAACTGCTAAGATTCTTGTAATTACAACAAACAATGAGTTTGCAGATTCACACCCAGATGTGACTAAGGAAATTTTGGGTAACTCCCCACTAGTGTGGCAAAGTACGAAACTCATGTTTTGGCAAATGCAAGGTAACATGTCTTAAAACATGGTATTTAAGGGATGCTTATTCAAAGTGGATACAGATGGAAAAGACCACAGTTAGTCAAAAGGAGTTCCTAGTAACTCAGTAAGGCTGAACTGCTGAACCCTGTAGTGGAAATTAGTATTGCTGCTGATGCTGTCAGGTAGCTGAGTGCTACTAGACAGAAAAGATGATTTGTTAGTGCACATAAAGAAAGTTACAACTTGTAAGAAGGAAGAGGTTTTGTTTGGGCTTTTTTTTGTTCATTTGTTTTCAACTTGGCAATTTGAAGACTAATGACTTGAACAAGCTTTGAATCAAAACCTCAAAGATAAACTAAATGAAAATTAAACCCAAGTAATTTATTTTATATTGCTGCTTGTGTTGCCTCTCTTTTGCTGTTGCAGAAATCCCAGCACAGGATAGTGCTGGACACCACTCAAAGCAAAAACTTTCAGATGCTGGGGACACTTTGATGCTTAGTTGCCTCTCCTCAGCATCAGTGTAGAGTTGGCACTTTGTCCAAGGTAACAAATAATCCAGGATGTCCATAGTCACAGTGGAGAGACAGAGGCGTTTCTGGGGGTGATTCAGCCCACCCGAATATACGAGTTGAAGAAAGAATGAGGGTCTTTAGTGGTCTGTCTCGCCATAGTCTTTGGAAGGCTGCACATGGAAGGACATAATTTGCTACCTCAGCCAAAGCCCACAGCTGTTTTAAGTGGTGTTCCTTGAAATGTCAAATGAAAATTAAGGCTGTAACACCTGGCACCTGTATTTTCAAGATGTCTGTGGCAGGCAGGACTCAAAAGTCTGTGCTTCAAGTGGCATATCAGGTCAAGATGAACAAATCTGTGGAAGAATTCATCTGCTTCAAATGGAAGCAAAAATATGTTTTCTAATTTTGAAAAGAGATTATAAAAAAAATAATAATACTTCAATTAAAAGCAAGGTGAGAGGATGTCCTTTTAGCAGCTCTGATGCCAGTACTCTGATCATGAATCACTTTCATTCTGCTTTCAAGATCCGGGAGGTAAATGACCCGTCACTGCAAAGTCTAGAATGCTAACTTTCATTTTTATGCTTCTTGACCCATGAAGTCAATAAAACATGTCTCAGAGGAATTCTTCCAGCGCAAGTTTCTCATACAATTGTGATACCACTGAATGAACACACCAGGAGAAATGAACTTTCCAAATACACAAAAAATCCTAGACTGACTTTCTACATGAGGCCAAAGAGCCTGCCTTTTCATGGGACTTTTGTTTTACACAGAATTTACTCCACTGCTATCTGGCATGAAAATAATCTGAAATCAATTGAAGCCTGTGCCTCTCAAGAGCTAAAACCCACAAATGTTTGCTTGCTAGTCTTTATTCAGCTGGTTTTTACTAAGTATGGCATTGCAAATTGTTCTTGGGGCCAGAGAGGACAGGCTTTTTTTTTTTTTTTTTTCCTTTTCAAATTTCAGAATCAGGGAAGAACTGAGGAATCTCGAGCTTTCCAACATGAATAGTGATCAGTGGCTTGGGCACCTGTGTCAAACTACCAAAATTGCTCTGGTTTTTTTCAGCTCAGTTACACCATCCCTCTTGATTCAAACTACTTGCATACTCAGGTAATACCTGTATCAGTAAAACTCCAGTTTCTATTTGGGAAAGACATTAATAATAAAGTGGACTACTGATAATTGTTTGAAAAATAATCTTGTCTCAGAAGTAATATTTTTCAACAAAATAATTAACTAATAATAAACTAATGTTCAGATAGCATGCATTTGAGTACTTCTGACTTCATTTAACCTTCACTGGATTGTATTATTTAAAAATCTGTCCAATTATATCATGGGTGATAAAAATTTTTTTAAAAAAATTAGTCTTATTTGCATATTTCAATTAAAGTAATTACAGTTATACAACATATAATCAGAACAGTGGGTCTCAATGTGAATGTGAAACCACTGAACAAAAGGAATCTTCAGTAGCTTTTTCAGCTTCCAAATTTAATGAAGCAAATGTCACTTTGACAGGCTGTATAAAACAAATGTCACATTCACTCTGTATTTTTAAAACACAGTTGTGGAGAATTGGCTAAGTCAGTGGTTACAAATAATCTTTCATTGTCTAAATATCCTAGATATCATTATGAATGGATACCTGAGTACACGCAGTCCAAAATTAATCAGAAGAACAAATATGTACATTTCATCTGATTCACATAACAAAAACATCCACAAAATCCTTTAATCAGGTTGGCTAGACAACAAAACTTTTCTTGCTGCAAATTAAAAATTTTCATAGAGATGTAATACCTAGTTCAGTCTTGCACCGATATATCCAGGATCTCATCAACGAGGACCATGCACACCTGTTTGGTGAAGCTCATGTAAGAATCCTAATTCCAAGTCCACTGTAAGGAATCTTGTTTGGGAAGGTTTCTATTAAAGAGCCTTTGAGCTCTGATGCTGCATGCTATTTAAGTCTGGGTTTAATAGTTAAAGTGCCTATAATTAATCACAGCCTTGTGTGCAATCAAAAAAAAAAAAAAGAAAAAAAAAGACATGAAATGGATTTTAACATTTTTTTCTCTTCTAGCCACCCTAAACTAAATCAAACACAAAAGATCATGGAACTGACATATTTCACTGTCAGACATTTCTTTATTATAGGTTTATAAAAACACAAATAGGAACTGCATAGAAAATTCTAGCAGAAAAAAATTAAAATCATATAAAACCATAGCATTTGATTTAGAAATATATCTGAAATTGTCAAATATTAATACTGTTGAAAAACCAGTGTAAGATCACTTTTTTCAATAAATTTCTCAGAAATGTTCCCAAAAAGAGGTTCAGTACCTGTCCATCTGCATTCACTGGGAAGACTCCGTTTACAAGAGCAGAAGGCAGAGGGAGGCTGCATACAGGTGAGCTAAGGTGAGCCACCTTGCATTCCCTCACATGCTGTTTTACATTACAGGATAAAGCCAACCATCAAAGAGCAGAGGTTGCAGCCTGAGGTGAGCCCTCAGGCAGCAACTGGAGCAGAAACAGAGGCTTTGCACAGTGCTGTGCCACTGCCTCAGAGAGGGAGGTAAGGTTAGTAAGAGCCTTTAAGCTTCCTCCTACCATGGGATCCTAAAATCATGTCTGTACAGAGACAAGTTTCGTCATTTGAGGTAGAATCCTTTCCTGGTCAAAGCCTGGCAGAAGTTCTCTGTCCATCTAACATGATCTGACCTTCAGACATTGCCATATCACACAATCCACAAGACAGGGTAGTTTCTGCACTGCATGGTGACCACATCTGTGTCAAGGCTTGTGCTTTTTCCTCTTTTCATTATGGAAGATCTAAACCAGTTGAGGTGGGTCATCTTCCACTGTTCTCTTCCAACTACTTCTGTGTGTCTGGAGAAGACAGACAAACTCTTCCACAATTTTCAAGGCACTAAGAGAGTAGCTTTTTGACACATCACTAAAATCCATGGAAAATTTCTTTAAACCCCAAGATTTCACTGAAGTGGATGCAGAATCAGAATAAGAACAATCATGAGCTGTAACAAAAATTTTGATCCAAGCCATGTACAAATATTCAAACCTTTTAGCTCTGTTAGCAATTTAAAAATGTTAGGAGGTATGTCAAGTTTTTAGTACCCAGGTCTACATCTGTCAACAGCCCAAATATCCAAGATAAGATATTAATTCCAGCTGGACCTCATTTTAAGATCTATTAAAAAATCATGATATATCTTCCTCTTAAACTAGGGATTAGCACTTGGTTGGTCTACTTTTTAACTGTATTCTTACTGATTTTCTAGAACACCTACTGCACCGTTCATTGGAGTTTTAATTTCAAAGCAGTCAAGCGCAAGAGATCTCTGCAAGACTATCGTGTTGTGTCACTGATCTGCACTAGCAGAAGGCTCAGTTTGCTCAGGAATAAGCAACATAGGTCAAAGGTCATGACTGAGAAAAGACAAAGGGTATTGTTCACACCCATGTCAATCAGAAACAGCTCTATTGAAATCAATTGAGTTACATTTGTCTCAAATCAGTGTGAAAGAGATTTCTGTGTCTGCAGCATTTGGATTACGTGGCAGTCAGGCATTCACCTTTATTAGTCTGTAGCAGGAAGCATTACAGACTACCAAGTGAAATACTAGAATATTGGCTTCTTAACCAAAATGGGTTTTATTCTTTTATCAGCAAATCAAGTTCATGTCACATTTTCAGCTCACTGGCTTCCACTGCGTTATCTCATCTGCTTCATGGTATGAATTAATAGATTCTATAATTTTGCATTAGAGAATTCATCTGAGGTAAGAGAATAGTAATTTATGTCCTACTTTTTAAAGAAAAAAACCAAACAACCCAACAACACCAGAACCCACCTCTTCCATCTATTTACAACTATTAAAAATCTTTTGGATATGCAAGATTTTATATTTCCTGGCTTTTGATATTCATAGAATCATGCACATCTAATAGTCCTGGAACACATACAATTTTAAAAGCATATTCCTGACTTTACAGGCAAGATTTAATTTGGCTTGTTCAGGGAGCTGGTTGGAAAAGTGGCATGGGATACAGTTCTGGAGACAAAAGGAGCCCAGGAGACCTGACTTATTTTCAAGGATCACCTTCTCCAAGCTCAAAAGTGGTCCTTCCTGATAAGCACGAAGCCAAGCAAAGATGGCAGGAGGTCTTCATAGATGAACACGGAGCTCCTGACTAAACTCAAACATAAAGGGACAGTACACAGGAAGTGGGAGCAGGGACAAGAGACCCAGGAAGAATATAAAGACACTGGGCATGCATGGTTGGGGTTAGGAAAGCCAAAGCATTTCTGAAGTTAAACCTGGTGAAGGATGTGAAGGCAAACAAAAAGGGCTTCTACAGGTGTATCAGCAGCAACAGGAAAGGTATGGAAAATGTGTGCCTGCTGCTAAATGGGGTATGGGACCTGGTGACAAAGAACAAAGGAAAGGTCAAGGAACTCGGGACCTTCTTTGGATGTCTTTAATGGTAGGATTTGTCTTCAGGAATCCCAGGCTGCTGAGACCAGAGAGAAAATTTGGAGCAAGGAAGACTTACCGTTGGCAAAGAAGGATCGGGTTAAGGAACATTTAAACAAACCAGACAAACACAAGTCTATGGGACCTGATGGGATGTGCCAAAAATGCTGAGAGCTGGCCAACGTCGCTTGCTTATCTTGACTTTAGCAAAGCTTTTGACACTGCCTCCCATAACATCCTCATAGACAAACTGATGAAATATGGATGAGACAGTGAGGCATACTGAGAACTGGCTGGACTGCCAGGCTCAAAGGGGCTGTGATCAGCAGCACAAAATGCATCTAGAGGCCAGTCACCAGTGGTGTACGCCAGCGGTTAATACTGGGACCAACACCGTTTAACACCTTCATTAACGACCGAGAGGGTGGGACAGAATGCAGCCGCAGGAATTCTGCAGATGATACAAAACTAGGAGGAGCTGTTGGTATACCAGATGGTTGTGCCATTCAAAGGGACCTTGAGGGACCTTGACAGACTGACCACTGGACAGACAAGAATCTGTACTGGTTTTGGCCGAAACCAGATGTGACATGAAAAAATGGGGCAGTATTTCCCAAATGTGCACCCACCTAACTGGCACTAAAATAATATTTTCTTCCACCACAAAACAAGCAAATTTTTTAGGGCCGTTCTGACCCGAACTAGTCACACTCATTTATGCACATTATGAAATGCTGTCATTATTTGAAGATGTCCCTGCTCACTGCAGGCAGGTTGGACTAGATGACCTTTAAAGGTCCCTTCCAACTCAAATCATTCTAAAATTCTATGATTCTAAGGCTTACATATTTATCATACTACAAACATCCATACTTACATAATGATGAGCCAAAATAAGAAGAAACACTGACAACATGGAGACCAATAACTTTGACCATTAGTCTATATAGCTCTTCTTCTGAGAGCAATTAATTTTCACTGATCTATGATTAATTTAATCATCCTCTGGTGATCTTATTGATTATAAATGTAACCTGAGACAGCCACCATAGCCTAGGATGACTAATGTGATGACACAAAAGTCATAGAAGGGATTCATACCCTCTCCTCTGTAAAGTTGTATCAACAATTTCCCCTGGTCAAGATGACAGGTAAGTGCCAAGGATCATCAGAAAAACCCAGGAATTGTTTAAGTGATGTGAGGTTACATTGTTGTGGCATACAAGTGAAACATTTTAAATGCTTTTTAAATAAAACATAAACTGGATATGCAAAGGTGAGCCTACTATATCTCAGATCCAAAACTTTAAATGAGATACATCTTATCCTGTTTATGTTCCCTCTAAATACAGACTGTTCCAATGCTTACTGTACCAAACTTTTTTTTATTTCAAACAAACTTCTGTACAAAAACATCATAGCAGGCAAAGAAATGACTTCGGCAAACAGCACATGACAACTCACAGAATGCTTTAAGGTTTACATTTTTATTATACAAGTGACAAATAGCTGTCCTCTGGGCTACTTAAAGATAAGACTTCATTGTTTGACAAATAATCACAGGTAAAGCATGTATTAACTTGAGTTACCAAAGCTCAACAGAATGACCTGTCACCCACCTAGATTTACCTAACTGGAAGTGACTATGAACAAAGCAGGATTTCCCCTAATATACATTTGTAAATGTCCCCCCATTAAAAATGGAGTTTGTAAACAGTGGATTTACTACTGTGAAAAAGCAGTGTGATTACTGCCTCTAGAAAAAGAAAAAAAAACTAGTGTGATTTCTAATTCTGTTCCCAACAACAACATAGTGATCTGCTGCTACAACTGCAGATGTGTGACATGAACGCTGGAGTTGCGGTGCTGTCCGGTATCACAGCAGGTAGAGCGTTGGTGCCAATGGGTTCTGATCGGGCTTGAGAAACCTCATACTGGGAATAAACTCTAAGGCAATTCTTACTCCAAAGGACTTATAATATTAATACTGTTGCAGGACTGAGTTTAACAACTGAATTTGTCACAGTGCAGCCAAGTTTCAGCAGACCAAATGCATCTTCAAAGTCTTAAGGTAATATTTTTAGAGGTGATACGCATGAAAATTCCAGTGAGAGCACACAAACTCTGATTTACATACACAGGAATAAGCAAATACAAATCTGAATCTGTGCACAAGCACTGGAGTTTTCACACATACATGCAAGCAAAGTACACAAAAATCAAATACTTTTTCAGAATGTGACCTCTGCAAGAATATGTACAGCAACTGCAGACCACCCAGAAGACACACTTAACAGAGCATGAGCACTTTGCTGCTTTTGTCAAAGTATTTCTATTCCATTTACCAGAAAAATTACTAGAAAGAACAAACAACTCGGCAAGGAACTCAACTCTTCGAAGTATCAATCACATCTCAAAAACCAATGAAGAGCAGTCAGCTGATAAATATTTCTGTGTGGACTCAATCATCTAATGAGTAATACTATCCAGGAACTTGATGGAGGGCCTAAGAACAGCTCAGCTCTTAAAACTGATTTTTCTCATCCCCAGTGTGATGAGGCCAATTTGACACCAGGGGAGTTTGCTCCTACAGAAGAGTGTTCTGCTTGATACCAGTTTACATCAGCAAAAAAATTACTTACTGGGTAGAGCTGTTTAAGAGATAATGTTCATCAAGTTATATTTACACTGACAAACCCTTCTAGTTAAGTCAAGGCATTAGTATTTTCCCTTCCCTTTCTAAACCTAATAAAATTATACATAATTTTCAAAATCTAACAATGGTCTTGAAACACATTTTCTTTTTATTTATATTGAATCTGAAAAGGATATTAATTTCCTCAGTGGTGGAAAGGTACATGTTATACTTAACAAAAAAAGGTAAAATGACCACTTTGCAATACATTTTGGAAAGTCAGCCAGCACATAATCCTTAACATTAGGTGGATCCCCACTTATTACAGGAAAGACAACATGTTTTATGGGAGTGATGAACATTCAGATATCCTCCTTCTCATACAAATTTGATGAGATCCTAAAACTAACTGACTAAAATCTGTGCATATGTTCTTAAAACATATCCATTAATTTTACTTTCTCTTATATTAACTTTTCCCTCCTTTAAAGTTCCTTTTCTGTGGTATCTTTGACATCTCAGTTTATTTGATTTCCATTTTGTCTTTACTACTACTTACTTCTCTGATAGAGAAGATGTTTAAGGATTAAAATGCACAGATAAACTGTCGTAGCTGAAGTATCTAAGTAAAAAAGTATTTTAAAAGTGAAAAGATAAAGGATAGCATAAAAACTTAGGCTGCACTATATAAAGTCAGGTTATGAACAGATTCATATATTTTAGCAATGTGAAGAAAATGGTTATGTAAATACACACAAGTATTAACATCAAACTGTATTAAATTATGTAAACATACACATCTTCTGTGATCAATACAAACATCTACTTGTCCCAGGATACTACTGCAGCATAGCTCGAATTTGTTTTGAAGTAGATTCATCATTCAGGTGTTTTGTAGTGAACCTAGAAATTACAAGTTAAAAGAGTATTTTTAAAAATGAACAGGGATTTAGAAAGCCTGAAAACTTCAGTGCCTCTTTTTGAAATCAGTGCAGTTCAATTACTCAATTCCTCTAATCACTGATCACTGGAATTTAACTGCTAATACTCTGATGTTCTTTATCTTCTAAATACCCCTTGCAATAAATCATTCCCTGTTAATAGGTGAAGAATTGTGCCTAAATCCTGGCTAAATAAAGTTTGCCATCAATCTATGACACTGTCATAATTTTGGATCAAAATTCTCTCTTTTTTCCCAGTTAAAAGCCTCAAAAGAAGTGAAAATCATGGGAAGGCATAAGAAATAGGGTAAATACTAAAAGGATTTAGGAATCTAGATTGAATTTTGGCATCATCTATAAGCCTAATTTTAAGCAGGCTTCTTAAATGTCCTGGGGGGACTGAAGAGCTTTAGTGTGTTTTTTTCCACTTAAGCCGAAACATTCTCCACTGCTTATGTTTGCATGGAAATTGATTATCACATAAGCTCAAAACACACCTGATACCTGTAGGATTTAACTCAACATCGATTTTAATTCAAAAGACATGATAAGCAAATAGCGGTGGTTATGGCTGCAGTTCTCACTCTATCCAAGCGTTCAACAGCTAGAGAATTTAATATAGAAATTCCATTGTTTGCTCCTAAAATGTTTTAGTTGCTGGGGTATTTTATGTAAAAAAAAATTTAGCTTACATATTTTGTTTACCTTTGATGTATCGTTTACCTTTTAGATGGCTAAGTTTTAGGTGATAAAACAAACCTTAAGTGTCTCTGAAGAAGGACATTATGACTTCCAATATTAAGTCATTCCATCAAAATGGAACGGAATTGAAAGAAAGAAATATTACTTAAGAAAACCCCAGGTGATGAAGGCAAACCTGAAAGAACAATTTCCTTAATAAATTAACTTTCCAAGGTTAAAAGTCTTAAATATGAAGAGATTGGGAGAAAAACAAAGAGGAATTTGTTAAGTCTGAATCAATTGTTCCACACATACCTGAGAGCATTCAGAAGTCCTTCCACAGTGTCAGGTGGTTGTTCCTTTAAAACTTTTATGCATCCCTTCATCTGGGAACAGAAGCATGCCACTATTGAACAATAATATATGAATTGCACTAGCTGAAAACAAGGAAAAATTTCACCATAGACAGGCAGGGTTTTTTTCCTACTAAGTGTTAATCCTGCTTTATATAACAAAATAAAAGCATTATAACTTATTAAAAATTATCTTAAGTTAAAAACCTAACTTCTGAGAAAACAACATCCACTTCAGTTAGTGTTTGTAGATAGTAAATTATGTATCAAGCATGTATATTTTAACTTGCACATGGTTTCTCCAATTCCAACTAAAAAAATATCAAAAACAGCTGATATAACCTAAGGAAAGAGATTCTGGAAGAGTTCCATGTCATTGATGTTAGCAGCTATAAGAAGAAATGTTTCTACATTGACTTTTATTTTTAATGCTTCCACACAAGGAAGTAATTTTCAGTATTCAGTTTTTAGTTTTAAATGTAACTAGTGATAACTCATGATTTGCTTCATAACTCGTGGTTACAAATTTAATCTGAGATAAGAAGTCCATTATGTTGATTTTAAACACTACACTGAATTAAAAGTTTTCGCAAAGACTGTAAAAAGCAGGCTGAAACTCTGCCCAAACTCACAAAAGGGGAAATGAAGTAAAGAAAGCAGAGGCTGACCCACTCTACAGGCTCCCTTTCTAGGCAACAGAGGGAAATCAGAAATTCCTCTAACCTATTCAGAATATACTTTCGTATGTAATGAATTGTGCTCCAGAAGCACCTATTTCTGCTCATAGCTATGAAGACATCTAATAGCTGTCCAGAAATTAGTCTAGATTTAATTCCATCTAATTTAAAATGACAGATAAATACATGGCAGAGTCAAGATTTGAACATTCTAATTTCCAAAGTCACATTACAGTGCTAAATCTACATGCCAGTATTTTCTTTGCAGCCAAAGAGCAAAGAAAATTTGGCCTTATTATGGAAGTAGATTATAAAATATTTAACTGAAGTCAGGGTCCATGCATTTGCCAATAAAAATTATTCAGAAAATGTAGCTCAGCCTCCTGCACAATGACCAGCCTAACACTCACTGATCACTGCTCAGTTGGCTCATTCTACCTGGAAGATAAACCTAGCTTTGCAAAAAGCAGATCAGATTAAATGCTGCTCAGGGTAGCAGCATATGTTTTGGAGTGACACAGTTACTTTTCCTGAACTACAGAAACTCAAGACTATATTTATTTCACTCAGTACAGGTTTACATGCCCCATCAGATCAGATCAGACCAGACAAGCTCAAAGGGAATAAAAATTCAAACCATTCTTTTCTGTTTTTGTTAGAATCAAAATCCTTAAAACAGTCAGAAAAGAGAAGTTGTTAAGACATGTACGCTACAAGCCTGTAATTAACAGCTTGAAATACAGTCTCCAGTCTTGAAAGAGTAAGGAAAGGGCAATTTGTTCCACTGTCCCTGAAATTCTCTTGAAATGATTCTAAAGTAGTGACTAGTTTGGAGAAAAGAACTATTTTTCACAGTAAAACAAACTCATAATCTGAAATATTAGAAGATTTTTTTTTTTTAATTAGAGAAGAATCACTAAACTAATTAGGCAAATTAAGATTCGGGACCACATACTCATTTTTAAAAACTGAGTCATACACCTCCTGCCTACCATTTACAGCTAGCTAACTTTCCTGTAAGATTACAGGGCTTTAGGATAAATGGGAGAAACAAAGTACACACATTGTATATTTGGTCCTATCAAAATTTTACTTGTGCTGTCTCTGTAGGCAGGAGACTGAATTAGCAGTCAGGAAGTCTGCATTCAATTCCCGGGCTCTATCTGCTGCATGACCTTGAGCAAATCAATTCACCTCTTTGTGACCTATCTTTCCCTCTGTAAAACAGACTCAAAGAGGAGATGTGGTAAAATACTGATATCTGCAGATGAAAAATGCTAAACAAGGCTCACTGTCAAGGAATGCAATAATATATATATATATATATATATATATATATTTTTTTTTTTTTTTCTTTTCTTTTGAAGTTGGCTCTCTTGTAAAGAGAAAGATTTAACATCTTTTTTCATGAATTACCACTTATTTCTGCTGAAAGACGTGGTGCATGACATTTAGGTTTGTAAAAATGTAGCAGAAATAAGAGTACTTTTTTGCATGTGCTTGTAGTATCTCAGATGAAAAAATAAGGTTGATTTCCCTGTGACTGGTCATGCCAAAGCTACAACTGAAGGCTCGTTATCAACATTACAACAATAATACTTCAGTTCTGCTACTTCAGATCTCAGACAAAGCAGAGACAATGTCAAATATCTTCTTATTTACAACAGAACTACTGTCAAAGATGGACATTTTGGTGTAAATAAATTACATGGTTAATAAAAAATGATGATGATAAGACTTATTCCAGAGTAGGAGTAACACAACATTATTTTAGGTAACCATACAGTCGGCAGGAAAGCAGAGCTAACTAAGACAAATGAGTATCTGTGTCTGGAGGAAAATATGAACTAAAGAAGACTGATCCTTATTTTAATTTCAAACAAGCTGATACATTAAAGTATGCAGGTGAAGATAAATTCTAAATTTTGCCATTCAAAAGTAATTAAAATGATTTATACAGAGTCATAAGCTTGTGCTGAAAAAAGCTGCAGACTAGTATTTTCAAACCCACAGAATATTAAAGAAACATCACTCTTACATCAATCTTTGATGTCTTTGAGAAAGCTCCCACAGGATGAACATGATCATACAGAATAATAACTCCCACCATTACTCGCATGCAGAACATAAGGGTCTCTTCACTGGTGAATCTACTCCTGTACTCTCTGGAAAACACAACAAAAGAAATAAATAATCTTTAGTTTTTACTGGCCAATTTTGCAAACTGGACTGTAAGTGCAAGAAATCTGAACTAAAATTGTATTTGAAGGTTGAAGATCCATCTTAGTAAGATTTTAAAGATCTCTGAATTGCATAAGTCCTTGTCAGTTTAGAAGAATGGTTAGAACACAAATAGAGATATGTAAACCCCTTCTAATATCACTTCACAGTTCAGATCCTCACTTAGCGAAATGTCTATCATGATGGCTTCATAAAAGGCTTCCACAGTTCATGAAAAACGACGTAGACTGATCATACTTCTGTTTAATCTTAGAAACACAACATATCAGGAACTCAAAGGAAAGCTGCTCTTTTTGTTTAAATTCCTACTTTGAGATATTAATATTTAAGTAGGATCTAATTTCAGCAGGGCTTCATCTAGGTGGATCATAGTCACTGCTTTCTCTCTCTCCCTTTCTTCTGGCAACTGCAACAATGCAGGTGTACTGAGCACCTAAAATGTGGAGGCCTACTAGATAGGACTGGACTGACCTAATTCCAAAGAGTCTTTCCTTGACTTTTCAATTCCAAAATAAGAATATGGATGACACAGTTAAGACAGGACCTATTGGCTCTAATCCCTGAAACCATCATGAGCTACAGTAGAGAAAACAAAAATCCTGAAAAATAGAAATTATGACAATTTTTCTAACAATTTTTGAGTAAATAATACATGGATTTGCCTACTGTCATTCACCGACTTTCAATATAAAATTGACTTCTTCACTTAAACGTATTATTAAAAATACTAAAATCTGTACTGTACTGTCTCTCAGTTTACAGTAAATTCAACTTTTATTCTTGCACAGCATCACAACATGAACAGATTTAAAAGGCAATAGACATTTTGGTGTGAAAATGCTTGATTATCCCACAGTTAGAACTAAATAACATATAATCTGATAGTAGAAGACTCATAACTTTCTGTGTCTCTACTTTTGCCAAAATATTAGCTGATACATAAGGCTGCTTTTCAATTACTACTTCTGTGGTGTCCCAGGATTGTGAGATGAGTCCAGTGTCCTACATACACTTCAGAATTTTCAGAAACACACACAATAACCTCAGGAGTTCTATTCTTTACATGGCACCATGAATAAATGACTCAAAGACAGGAAGACTACAAAATACTCAACTAAATGCAGAGCTAAACAATAGCAACCCCACTAGCTATATCGATGCTACTAGTCTGGGATTGCGGTTTTGGTTTGGGATTGTCGCTCCTCTGGGAACAGGCCGGGCTTGGTCAGCAGGTGGTGAGCAATTGCACTCTGTATCACTCATTTGCATATTTTGTTACTGTTACTATCATTACTATTTTAATATTAGTATTATTTTAAGTTTTCTTTTATTTTTATTATTAAATTGCTCTTATCTCAACCTTACCCTTGCTCCGAATCCTCTCCCCTATTACCCTGGGGTTGGGGGGAAGTGGGTGAATGGCTGTGTTGGCTGCTAGCCAAGGGCTAGCCCAGTGAAACCACCACAGGAAAGAAGTAATGCTTACCCTAGGTGGTTACTTAAAATATCAATACAAATTCTCATACAAGAAAAATAAGATTTAAGGTAAAACTTACGGTGTTTCCAACATGACTTTACATACACTCGCCATAGTACTTAGACAGTCCGTTGTATTTTCAATTGGTAACGTTTTGTTCTAGAAGGGTTAAAACCAGGAAATATTCAGTAAACCATCTTGTAAAATTAAAATCTAGAATGTCTGTGTTAGAACTTTTCTCCCCCATTACCTACTTCTGATACAAAATGTGTAGTTGCATTACTGAGTGTTTTCAGCATGGGTGTGGCTTCTGCATAAAAGAGGGACATTCTATTGGCCATTTCATTGTTTACTTCATTCTCAATGTCTAGCTGATGAAAACATGAGAAAAAATAGTCAGTAAAACTCTTTACAATCTTGCCGGCAGCAAGAAAAAGATACAGTGCATGCTCATGTCAGCAAGCAGATTGTTGCATGAATAGTTACACTCAAATTGCTTCATCCAGGCTGCTGATTAACTCTTGGTCTGAAGTAGAGAACATGACAGCTAGCGAATCAAAAGAAAAAACACTACCACAAATGGTAGAAATGCATAATGAATAAACACCTCAGTGTGAACAGCTGATCAAATTTTATCTACTTACATGCATGTTGTTTATTCTGTTGCGACTTATTGTCCGCCTATAATAACTGAAGTCATTCTGAATTGCTGGGTTTCTCATCTTCAAGGAAGACACACAGGATATAATCAGTTTCAGTTCAAAATACATGGCAAAAATCAGCATGTATTAGAAGACTTTACTAACCTTAAGTTCATCAAAACGGAGAGTAAAATGTAAGATTTCTGCAAACTCTTTTGCTAGAGCCTGTTCCCGTTCCAGGTGCTGAGTTGGAGTATAAGGTGGGCACGTCAAGGACTCCAATAAGCTCTGCAGGGCTTTCTCTGAACAAAAAATCAGAAGCACAAATTCTGTTCTGCCTACATTATGATAAAGTTTTAAGTAAGTAACTAAGTATATTTCATTGGAAGAGAAGGAACCCTCCAAACATGCAGAACCCAAATAGAAATGCTTTTTCTGACTACTCTAAGCTGAGGAACATTAGTTAAAGACACCTGCCTTTTTAGGCTCTCTGCCATTTTGTATCACTGAGGCTTTCCCTTTTTATCACTCTTTATCTGGGTTGCATTGATAGCAGTGTAATTCAGCTCCCGTGGCTATAATTACCAGCATAACTCAGAAGGTGAAAGACTTAGTGAGCAGGATGTTGTAGAAGAATTCCCTTGCTTGGGGAGCTCTCCCACTTCATAAATACATTTTCACACACTGGTTCTCTTCCAGAGTCCTAACTCAAGGAGTAATTACATCATTTTTTAGATTTGCAGGGATGACAATGTAAAACATGCTCAACTTCGGATTTTCACCCCGTGAGAGAGCTTATTGATACCCTTCTCCTCCTGTTACCCTTGTTTTTAAAAAGTCTCGAAATACTATCAGTTTACATTCCTTTTAAAATTCTGAAGGATCCAAATTACAAAAAAGAAATTGCCTGAGCACAATATGGACCAGTGAAGTGCAGAAGAGTGGCAGGCACCAGAGAAAAACTTTATACAGTTTTATCAAGTTCTTTGTACTCTATTTAGATAATACATATTCATTTTAAGTGACACACTAACAAATTCTGATAATTTTGAAATTAAATTCAGATTAAAAATAAGCTTTGATAAATGTAATTGCAGTAACATGTCTGTTGATATCACACAGAAAGAATAATAACCTTTTAAAAATCTGTGGAAAAATAAACTACTTATTTCTTTTTATATAAAGTAGTCTAATAAACAGACATGCTAAAACAGGGCTCACCTAATCTGAGTGAAAACTCATAAAAGCGCTTCAGCCTTACAACCAGAGGACACACTGAATTCCATGCTTTTTCTTGCAACTGGATATCATTGGGATTTTGTATTGCCTGAAATGAAAATATTACTGTAAAGAACTGCAATATATGAATAACAAGCCAAAGGTGGTTTGGAATTTTTCTACTACATTATTTTATAAACTAAGAATTGTAAAACATAGAAAAACTATAAGAAATTACATTGCACAAGAATAGGAAATTAGTAAGTCCAAAAAATACCACGTTTTCCACCTTTCCTCTCCCCTTGTAACATACTGACATAAAAATATGCATTCCAATGCACCACTGACATACAGAAACAGGTGTTATTCTTTGGGGAGCAAAACTACTGCAGAAGCATCAGGTAAGACCTTTTATACGATGACTGGTTGCAGAAATAGATTTTTATTTAAAGGTTTTGATGCTTTTGAACTCTTCTACATATTCAGGCTCCTAAGTAACCAACAGTTCACACTAACAGTAACTGCGAAGCTGATGCAAAAAAAAAAGTTTGGTCACCTGAGAAAAAAATTAAGTTACAGTTCACAACTGTACTTTGGGACTAGTTTCATAGAATAAGACTGTAAAGTCGATGTAAGGTTATAACTTACTGTGGTTCATTATTTCACTTACACAGAACAACCATTTTCAACTTTTTTTATAGTGTATTTCTGACATCTGAGTATTATTTATTCCATGCCCACAACTTTGAATTCTATCATAAGATATATTAAATAAGTTATATGAAATGGTGTTTCTTAAAGTGAAAAATAATTACTAATAGTAAATTCCAAGTGCCATCATTTAATGCCTTCACATTAAGGCTTTATATTCAGTTTTACACAACCTGTAACATATTTTCTAAATAGAATTTTAATGAAGATTTTCACATAATTTCATAGAATATGCTTGGATACAGAACAAAAGCAAGGAACACATTGAGTTTTGCTTGATTTTGCTTCTGAAGAACTGTCATTAACTTTAACAAACATACATCTCTAATTTCTTGTCCAGCTCCTTTGTAAGCCTGAAGGTCTGCAAGCATACTTTCCGAGTCCTGTAAAACTGCACTGATCTGATTCCATACCTCCCTTTCTCCATCTGTGGGCTGTGCATCTAAGAAACAGAAAAGCAAAATGCACAAAGTTAAAAGGAAGCTGCAATACAAATGGCAAGATTACTCAGTTCTACTTAACAACATTATATCCAGCTTGACTATATTTAACTCCTCTCTGATGTGTTGTTTTTTTTTTTTTAATATACAATTACACTGCACTGCCATTCTGCTAACATCCAAGTTTCTGCTTTCTATAGCAAGGAAGAAAAACCAGCACATTTCCTTTGTACGCTCTGGCTCACAATGCCTCTTCTCAAAATGCAGCATTTTAAAGTAAAGCAGTATCATAAAGCAATGTTATTAGAAAATAGGATAATGCATCAGTCCTTTAGTAAAAAGGTCCCTCTCTCTCATGAGCTCCATAGCTTGATTACAGAGAACTGTTCACTTTTCTTGCAGCTTGGGGACAAAATCAGGCTTTTCAGTGGATGGAGCAGCAGGATATTATGCCACTTTGACTTTCCTCCAGGCTTCCTTAACCAGGGTAATTTATTTCTCCTTTTGTAAAACACAGATACAGTACTGTTAAAAATAAACATTTTTCTTATGTATGTCAGAGATCATTCCTGCTACTAAAATAAATCCAGCTCTGTCAAGGATCAGTTTTCAGGGTGAGAGTGACCTGTAGACCTTTATTGTTCAGAAAAATGACATTTGGAAGTAGATCAATTTTCCCACTCAAATCCCATCCGATGGGATTTTCACAGCAGTGTGACACCAGGGTGTGATGTTATCCCTAGAACATCGACATGTTAGACAAGGTAGAGATCTTCTGCCTTCTCTTGCTTTAAAACATAAAACTGGCACTGACTAAAGACTGGGTGACCTACATATAGAATTGCAGTCAGTATTTGTAGAAACAACCACAATTGTTCCAGTAGATTTCTACAGAGACACTTTTTTTTTTTTTCTTAAATTTGTATTAGGTTGTAAAGACAGAATTTTAATTTTTATGAGAGAAAAAGAACACTTTGAAGGTGAATCTTAGGACTTAAGGATTATTTGTTTGAACTAAAAGCAATGATAAACCTTCAGTTCAAAACTCACTGATTAGGAAGAGCTACTGTACACATCCCTACATTAACAGACAAGAAATATTAAAAATACTTTTTCTATTTAGTCTTCTCACTCTCCTTAAGAAATAAGACAAGAGTTTTCCACCCATGTATCAATATGGGACTCATTTACCTACCCCTTATTAGAATTCTCCTGTTCACCTTGGACAGTATGGGAAGAGCAGGCATTCTCTCCATGATGCTCTAGGTTAGGGTAACTTGTTTAAATGTCAGGTTATCTATGGACTTCGCATGAACGAGACACAAATGGCTGAGATTTACAGATCTGTAGTTCTGAACCAACTAATACTTAAAATGTCACCAGGAGTCCCATGAGACTGGGAACATAAAACAATACTGATTCAACTTTCCCTTTTTTGTGGAAGTTTTCCCTAATCTTGTTTAAAAGACAGAACAACAGAAAGCAAAAATAAGCTGGGCTTACTCAGCTGGGTTTTACATTCAAAATACTTCACATAACTAAAGAATTCCACTATCCCTCAAAAAGTGAAGGTAAGTAGCACCAAAGGGAAAAACTATCCCGAACAGGAAAATCCCAGCTGGGACACAGCTTTTGAATTGAACTATTGGTTGCATTAAGTTTACACTGGTACTGACTGGTTCTTTCCCCAAGCTGCAAGAAATCTCAGATTTACACCATAAAGAGTCTGTTTTCTTGTGATAAAGAAACAAAACAGTAAATGTTTCCAAGTTTAACAAAGAAAGCGGTAATCTTGCTCAACAACTACATACCATAGAAAAATGTAATAGGGGAAAGGTAGGAGTCACCTATAAATCAATAGCTATATTTTAATAGTTAAATAAAGGTTAATTAAAATACCATTTTCAATTAATATTAAGACACAAAAGAGAATAAGTAGCTTATTAGTACAGTTCATGAGTGTAAAATTTGCATGTGCAGGTCACTTGAAGTATGGGTTGGTTAATGAGGTACTTCTATGTTACCTTTTACAATTTATTTGCTTTAAAAAATATTCGCCCCTAATAGAAATATAAACACTACAGAGTGCTCAGCACTTTGGAACTTAAAAATGGCCTTCAGTAACACCCTTTACTGTTAGGGTTTTGTTTGTTTGCTTGTTTGTTTCTTTCAGATTTTCCCAATTCATCTTTTGGAAGTTGGGGGAAGTCAAACATTTGAAACCCATTGAGCTTTCTGTAGTATCCCAGCATCTGGGGAAGTAGGAGTAGGAGGAAGGTAGGTGGCTGGAAGAGGGAAAGAAAAAGAAGGGAAAGGCAGAGGGCTGCAAAGGCTACAGAGCAACAGGCTTAGCTTGCATTTGCAGAAGCGGTTTATATTTATGCTGAAAGTGTTTAGCTTAAAAATAAAGGTAGGGAGGATGATTCAGGCTTTCTTAAAAAAAAAAAATAATCATGCATCTTACTCATGAAATATGTTATGCAAACAAATGTTCTGATAAGACCCTGGCCATGTTTCAAAATGGATTTTACATGAAGATCAGCAAGAATACCTATCATCGTTCACTTTGAGAAAGATTTCATTCGTATGTTAACAACAATAATAATAGCAACAACAACAACTAAAAGGAATATGGACTTCTTCGTGATAGATTTTGGCTTTTAAAATTGGTTTTCTATTCCAACAATACCAAAGCTTGTTTCTCTGTTCTGAGTCAAAAAATGCCATTCCTGAATCACAGTGTGGAATCACTGCTTGGCAGCGCTCACCTCCTCCCTGTACCACCAGAGAACCAGCACTCGCTTAAGCAATTTGAGCCTATTTATAAATAAAACCATGGTCACTGACTAACCCACATTAAATGTAAGCCCTCTCAATAATTAAGTTACTGTAATCACCAGACTTACTGCATTTCAAGTCTGATTTTTTACACTACTCCTGATTAGCATTCAGACTATGCCGTCTTTAATAAGACAAAATAGGAAACCTTTTCACCTCCCTTTGCCCAAATGTTTCTAATGTGAACCCTAAACGTGACAATTAAATGATCTTCTATCAAATAAATTTGAGTCAGACCAAACTTGACTCTTCCATATACAGATTCTACCAGCAAATTTTTATTTAGAAAGCAAAGATTTTAGCTCTGGAGAGAAATGTAATTCCATTGGCTCCATCAAAAATAACCAGGATATGATTCATCCATTCCATGAACAAATGGTCTCTTTCATCTTTACACATGGTCTATTTCATGTTTTGGATGTGGCTTCAGACTTAATTAAAAAAAGGGGGAAAGCTGGACCCACTACAATCCCTTTATGGAAATACTAAATATTTCAGGTGCATGGTGGGGTGCAAAGGTGGAATAATTATTATTTTCTTAGAAAAATACCTGTCGCTTGCTTAAAAAAAACAAAGCCCTAGCAGCACATGGTATCTACCTCATTCTTCACCAAGTGTGCATTACAAAAACCATAGAAACTGCTATGTAGGTAACACATTAGTACTCACAGGACAAGACTAAATATAAAAAGAATAGCTATGAAGCCTTTATCAATAAAAAAAATCAAGTATAACAATATCTCAGTAATTAATTTTTTATGAAGCGATAAGACAGTACTGAAAGAAGCGCTTCCAACTCAAGCACCCTTTCTGTATCTGAAGTGTAGAATAAAAGAACAGAACATTATTCCACCCTCAGTCAAACTGATTGCAAGCTAAGAGAATTCCCACGGAAGCTGGATAGTGCTTGCATTTCAGTGAATATGGAATGATACCTGTCAAAAAACCATCATACCCTCCTGGCCTTGACAGCCTAGCAAAAGAACAGCTAATAAAACAAGATGTCTTACAGGCTCTGCTTTCAGCTTTTCTTGTGCTGTCAACTGCTGAAGGTGGCCAATAATTCCACCAGCCACTGACAGCAAGTTAAAGAGTAGTACATGTATTTTACTGTAGAATGCTAAAGTCTTATTTCAGGTTTGTCACCATGACAATAATTTTTCCCATTCCAATCTTGGACAAAATTAGACTAAAAGCTAATTTATGTCGGTAGAATACACAAAAGGCGTTAAAACTACTAAGAATAATGCACTTCAGAGGTTATCAGAACCTGCTATAACTCCATACATTAAAAAGAATTGTATTGGGTAGAAACAGTACCCTGTCCAGTCTTGGAGCGAGGGTATTAAATAGTATCCTATTATGCAAAAAGTGGGCAGTCGTTCTGCTGTCAGTTATGTTCTAATAATAGACAGTTTTAGTCATACATGAACAATGATAACTGAAAATTTCATGAGGCTCTCTGAGGATGAGGGAAGGAAATCCTAGAAAATAAGTTATTTTGATTCCTGAGGGGAATAAAATAAGGATAATGTAATGAGCCCACCTAGGTAGCATTTAGGAATAAAGGGAACCTGCTCAGGTTAAGGTTAGAGAGTTTGGTCTTATAAAACATATTTGTATCTGAGGAGAGGATGGGACTGAAGGTGTCAGTTAAGGACACCTCCTCCCAATAATCAATAAGCTTTAGTCATTTAAGTTCAAACCAAATTGTTGTTACCTCAATCGTCAAATTATTTCCAAGAATTAATGTGGGATTTTTTGTTTACTTTGCCTAAAAAGGCCCTCTATGGGCAGTAGTAATTTGACAACATATTTTCTGCAAATAAGAGCACTCATAAGTTGCTATGGAAACAGCCTCAAATACCCTGAATGCATCTACCTGTGACTAATTTAAACAAGGTCAACATCTAAAGAACAAAACAGTTCCTGAACTGACAAAATCCATTTCAAGAGATTTCACCCTATGGGCTCATGAAATCCTGAAATCCACAGACCCTCAAGACTTGCCATGTACTCACTCCTCCTAACATTATTTTTGAGTTGAGAGCTAAGAATGAATTAAGGTAAAGTAAGTGGTATATAACAAAATCCAATCCATAGCAGTTTGATTAAGAATACACACACTGAGATACAAGTATGAAACAGCAATATGGTTCATTTTCCAGGAATGAAGAGATTCTTTCTCTTTACATAAACCTTTCAGGAGACCTCAAAAAAGAGTAATTTGGCTGAATGCACATAGTTTGCATTTCACCTCAAAGAAAAGGCTTTTTAAACCTGCATAAGAGATCACTATTCTCCATATCACTTGCTGAAGTTACCACAGTTCTTATTTGTCCCTGTATGCTTTCAAGATTGGACTGAATGGATCTTCAAACAGCTTCGCCTTGCAGAGATCCAGACTAACAGCCTAACTCTAAAATGATTACAGTAACTGCTTTTGCTATACAACATTAACTGAAATTAATGCTGGATTCAAGCTTTTTCAAGTATGAGCATGGAGTTAGGAAACATGGTTCCCAATTCAAGTTAGTGAAGAACTGCAGCCCATGGGAAGGACTCATGTTGTAGAGGTTTCTGGAGGACTGTCTCCCACGGGATGGACCCCATACAGGAGCAGGGGGAAGAATGTGAGAAGTCCTACCCTCGAGGAGGAAGAAGCAGCAGAGATAACGTGTGACAAACTGACTGCAAGCCCCATTCCCTATCCCCCTGAACTGCTGCGGGGGAGAAGTTAGAGAAATCAGGAGTGAAGCTGAGCCCAGGCAGAAGGGAGAGGTGGGGGAAGGTGTTTTAAGATTTAGTTTTTATTTTGTCATGATGCTACTCTGATGTGACTGGTAATTAATTAAACTAATTTCCTCAAGTTGTGTCTGTTTTGTCCGTGACAGTAATTGCTGAATGATCTCTCCCTGTCCTTGTCCTCACCCACAAGCCTTGTGTTACATTTTCTATCCCCTGTCCAGCTGAGGAAGAGGAGCTATAGAGCAGCTTTGGTGGGCATCTAGCACCCAGCCAGGGACAACCCAGCAGTATCACTCACAATGGGTGCCATCACGTGTTTGTACATTTCAATTCTAGCACAAGGACATGAGACTGTGGAAAAGCATCATCTATGGGATGACCCCTCTGGCACAGCACAGATTAAATCAATTCTCAAATGAATTTAGCACATAAATGTTCTTTTCCCACTCTCTTTCTATAAACACTTGTATTACTTTTGACCAATATCAGCCCACAAAGCCTCTGATTTTTGAGGCACAGAGACACATGACATCTGCTGTACTCCTGTATATGAGAAAAAAGGTTGTTTTGGGTTTTTTTTAAAGCAATATTTGTGTGGCCCATTGTACGCATAGCAGGAAGAAGTATGTCACATACCCTCCTTTCAGGTACAATACATACCAAATGAAAAGCAGAAAAAAAAATGACCCAACACCAGAGCAGGAGTATCCAAAAAATCTGTAAACATTTCAAAAGTAGTGCTGGCAGGTTTAAGATTTCAGTTTATCGCTAATGAAAAAGTGCACAAAACCTAGAAAGCAACATCCTGATGCAAATAATGAAATATAGCAAACAAATCACCTCAACATACCCCTCATCCTCTGAACAGCCAATTGTAGTGACCATTTTCATGCATGAACTCAAACTGAAAACTAAGCCTGCAGAAAGTCACAAATCCAGCAAGCAGACAAGCAAGCTCTTGTCTATGTCCACTGAGAGTGTCCTCTTACACCGACCATACACTGGCTAATTAAAGGAGACCAAAGCATGCTACTACAGGCATCTACAGTCACATCCCTTTGACACAAACCAGATTTGGTGCCATAAAAACCTCCAGGACTTTACTTCACAAGTAAAACACTTTAACCTTTCATTTAGGAGCATCAAACTCACCGAAAGTTTGGTGATGATAGAGCAAATAGAAATTTGTTCCGCTCTAGGTAGATGTGCCTGACTGGTGTGCCCATGTGCTTGCACTAACCACTGGTCACCTCCCACGAGAGAGAGCGCTTCACCCTGCTCAGTTCTTGGTAATGCACTTTGGGGGAAAAAAAAAACCCCAAAAAACAAACAACCTTTGCTGCCAAGGCAATAAAACTGATATTTTCCCTTCTCACCTCCACCAAGGCTTCCCACTGCCAGATCACCTGTTTCCAGCTGAGTCAGGAGTACTTTCTTACCATCCAGGACATGATAGGGCTGATTAAACCTGGAAGCTCAGAGCAGCTGAAAACCTTTGTAAAAGCTTGGCAAAGCCACAGAGCGCTACCAAAGCCTTCAAAAGTTTGATAGAAAAAAAATTATGTCAAGGCTTGGATACAGGTTTGACATCCTGGGTTTACAATAAAATTCTCAAATGATATAGACAGAAGAGAAAAAGGGGCAGACAGCTCAGAGTACCTTCTCCTAAACCCAACCTAACCAATTAACTTTTTTTCACTATTTAAAACTGATTCTTCATAACGAGGTAAATAAGATCCAGAATGGGAAGATTAAGATAGTGCAAAGTTCTAGTCATATACTCTAGCTCTCATCCAAGAAAGCATGTTTGAACAGTTTCATGGGATTTAAGTATGTGTTTAAAGGACTTTTTGTACCAGTGCTTCAGAGCGTGTACACACTTACAGACTCCTATGATGGCAGGAACTTTTTTACAGAAAAACAATTCAGGAATAAGTGATTAAAATAAACTATTTCAAGGTGATAAAATGTGTGTCTAATCGCCTGAAATTCTTTCTTAAACCATGCTTCAAAACAAAGTTATTTTAAAAACACTGGCTTCTCTCAAAACTTTTTTGTTGTGGGGTTTTTTTGTCTTTTTTTTTTTAGAATAAAGGTATTAAGAAACAAAACAACACACACTGTTAGCATTTTAAATAAAAAGCATTTCACTTAAGTAGTGAAGTAAGATTAAACCCATATTTAAGGATTTGATGACTAGTTTTCAAGACAATGTCTAGAACTACATGCAGGAAAACTGTAACCAGCAAAAGTGAAACAGCTTTGAATCGGATATAGACGTGACAAGAAAATTAGAATGTTAAACACCGTTTTGCAAACTGAAAACCATGCAATTAAGAGAGATGCAATCAAGCACATACACTTTGACTACTTAACTACTTTTAGAAACTGTAATAATCCCAGTTAAATCACCACTGAAGCAGGCAAAACCAGTGCCACCTCCACTGCCTATATTTTTTCACCTTTTTATTTCCCATACATATTTCTATTCAGCAATATAAAGATTTTTTTTTAAGCCTGATTTGTTAAAGAAAGCTGAGGTTTAGTTAATTTATATTTAAATTTAACAATGTAATGTCACATAAATGTTTTGAAACTAATTCAAGGTAAGGTTTTATTTGCGCATTTCTCTCTCTGCCCTCTGCGCAGAATGAATTTAAGTAATTTTGTATGGTTTTATAAATATCAAAAAGCAATATTCAACTGAAGTGTAATTTGATTTGTTTGCAAATCCCTTTAGAATTGCTTTATGATGCGTAAGCGCATGCAGTTTATTAGGAAATAATAAGCAAAGAAGGCAAGCCAGGCAAGAAGCTTTGCTCACTTTCAAAGTCAAGGAAAAAATTTGGCCCCTGATCAAGCTCTGTGCAAGTGAGAACTTTTAAAAGATTTCCCATTTGGTTCCTGAAAAATAGAAAAGGAAGAGAAAAGGAGTCCTGAGTGAACAAATTATTTTAGAGACAAGGACTTGGACAGATTGGTTGTGCTGGAAAATACACGCTGTAAACAATCAGATTTTAAAGTTCTTCCTCAGTTCACTTTAAGTCAGGGAAAAGATTCTCTCATTGTCTTGCAATTGTTGGAACTTACTTTCAAAATCCAGGAAAAAATGTGGATAGTTTTCAATTTCCCTGGTAAGGACCTTAAGAAGATTACCCATCCCAGCAAACCTAGTAAATGCAACAAAATCACAAACAGTTATACACGTAAACTTAGAATGCTACAACTAAGGGCTTGACACAGTCTGCATCATATATTAAACATCTTGGCAAGTTCTGGACGATGAGAAACATTTTAATGGCCAATTCTGTGATATTTACACATGGGGACAGAGGAGTAAGACCTTGGATAAACACAGAAGTAATTCTATTAAACAAATTGGAATTTAAACATCAATGTAACGTCATAGCGTACAAACAGATATTTATGAGTTTATTTACTTAGCCAGAGAAGCAAACTCAGAACTGTATCTTTATTTGTAAATCTTCTAAATTGCTGGACTCAAAATTTTTGAATACAATTCCAGAGTAAAAAATTAAGTCTTACTTGTTCTGGATTCTTTAGCATAAATCTGTTATTTCCTGAAAATATTTCAATTTAAGGAAAAAAAATAATCCAATTGTTTCTAATAAGTATGGTTTTATAAAATACTACTATAAAAATCTATGAGAAAGAAAAGCTTAAAAACCTGTTCTTTTTAACTTTAAAAAATGTATTTATGCATTTTTGAAAGGAAAAAAAGAAAAAAAAAAAGATAAAAATACTCTTTTTATCTGTTACTCCTATCTTTTATCATCTTGGAAGCCTTTGCTTTTCAAGTTATGAAAGACTCCCAAAAGGAAAAGTGACCAATTCACAAAAAGAAGTAAGTCTCTATGGAAGACAAGAAGGAAGGAAATTTGATGAAAAGTTTTTTACTAGTACAGTCCTTGGGAAGATACACTATTCTAAAACTATGTAAAAGTATAGCTCTCTTAGGCAAACTTGAAACTGTTTCTCAGAAGAGAGAAAAATTAAAACATGAAAAGCACATATAAGGATAAAGAGGTCTGCCTGGAGGGATGTAGAAAAATGTAATTTTAGATTTAAAACTCAGATTGAAAACTGATTTTTGCCTCAAAGATAAATATTCTCAGTAGTCTAAACCCATGGCTCTTGAGGCTCACATCTGATGCTCATCTATTTTTCAGTTTAACTCTTTACCCACTTAAGAAATCAGACCACAAAAAAAATATTCTAAGCATGTACATGGTTGATACTCCATATAAGGAGACAAAGTTTTTTGCAAATTCTCTCCCAAGCATTAAAGAAGAAAAAGTATCATCTACCTTAATTTCCTATTTCTATAGCAGGAAAACCTAGGGAAGTAATGTAAGGCTTGGAGATTTCAAAGCAGCCATAGTCACCCACAACATGATACAAATTCAATCAATAATCCATTCAGAGCATGCAGCTTCATGTAAACCAGGCTTTTGTTAGGCAAATGGCTTTGTTTTGCACTAAATACTCCTTCAAAATTTTCTCTCCAGAACAAATCCGGTGAGCAGACTGTCAAGCCCTTTACAATTAGCAACATCTTGCATATACAATATTGAAACATGAAGAAACATTCTGCATTATTCATAAAGTTACATCCATTCATAAGCAGGAAAAAAAATTGCAATTTTACTTTAAGAACAAGATCTGCACTGTATTAATTGAGTCTGATTTTCTGATTAGCCTACAACGGGGAAAAAACAGGCAAACAGCAAAACAGATTTTATGCAGCATTAAAACTTATATCTTTAATAATTCAACATTTTCATCACACTGATACAACACATTTTATCAGCATAAGGTAAGAGGGACAAGATAATGTGCATATGCTTATTCTCCTCTTCAGAACCTTGAAAGAAACAATTTATATTATCATGAAACACTGTCACAAGCTAAATTACTGACTCAGTTTGGTTTCTTCACTTTCAATTTGTTTTAAGCCATATCTTACCTCATCACCTTCAATCTTCAGAGAATATCCAACCATTTCTTCTACTGCCAAAGTCAGCACTGCATCCAGAGACTGGCTGAGTGGATAGCATGCTTCGAACAGCGAGGAAGCCTTTTTGCCAAAAACCTGAGGATACGCTCCCTGATTTGCATTGAGTAGCTTGAGGTCATGTGCCCAAGCTCTGGTTTCTGATCCTTCTTACACAAGCACAGCACATCACGCCTCTGGAGATTTCCAAGTATGAGCGTTTTTCCTGAACTTTCACTCTATTTCTTAGCTTGTTTTTTCTTTTTATCCCCCTCTCCTTCAATCCCTGTGTAGAAACTGATTCAGCTATTTAGGTCACAAGAATGAAACAAGAACCCTGCCACACGGTTTAAGCCCATTCTCATGGTCAGCCCACGTTTTCCAACAATCTTAAAGACGCTGCTTTGACACCATTCATTTCCAATGTACAACAACCCCAAAAATAGCGATATTCAACAGCTAGAAAACACGGTTCAGGCAGCTGCTAAACGTAGCTTTACTACTTTTTATGACTTTAAATAATTTTTTATGGCTTCCTAAAAACCATAAACCAAGAAACTAAAAGCAAGACCAAGTTCCAATAGACTTTAACTTTAAACTATAACTCATGATTCAACACTAAGTTTTTAACCCCATATTTAAAGGCCAACCTTCACCTTAATGGAATAATAAACATATTTCCTTGCCCCAGACAGAATTATTTCATTCTGTATAACTTGCTGCTTCCCACTACTTGGATATTCCAAACTGTCTTTCCCTGGAAACATTAATAATGTATTTCAAACCTCAGGAACTGCAAGTCACTGCCAGGATAATTTTAAATGAGATTTCAGAATAACTAATGATATAAATTCTGAGGTCAGTGTATATATTGTGGTTGTAACAGAAATACAGATAAACAGCTGATGCACAGGAGCAAATCAGAAACTTATGATTATTTTATGCTCTTAAGAGCATAAAATTCCATTTTATTACACTGGATTACACTGAAAAGCATTTCATCTGACTATGGTGAAATCAGTTTAAATGTTGAAATGAGACCCAATGCATACATAAAAATATTGCTGTTGCAGCACTTAAAATTCCAACTTTTATCAGTATGCTTAAAAATTATGACATGTTAACATTTTCCATTGTTTTACAAACCATTAAAGCTTATCCTGAGATATTACATAAGCATACAAAAAATACTTTCTAAGCTACTGTTGACAGGTTAAAGCTCATTACTAGATTTTTGATGATCAACATTTAATTAGTGGCACTGAGACATAAGTAAAGCATAAAACCAGTAATGAACAAGAAGGTACATTTAGCATTTTGTGTTTTATATACTACTATCCACATATTTTAAAATGCTGAGCTTTGAACAAAATAACAGAGGCTGTTTTTTTAACACATCACTTTGCTCCTAAAATTTCATTAATCTAATTTTGACATTCTACAGGCACTACCTGGGATGTGAAAATATATTCCTTCTCCCCCACTAAATGAAGCAGTCTGTTTTTGAACTGTGATGAATAAAATACTACCTCCCCCAAAACAAACCAAAATGCAACCCTTCAAATATGCCATGGATTTTATATATGCCTACTGAAAAAATACCGAAATATATATTACATTCTGAAATCCAGTTTTGAACCTCTAGTAAATATTCACAAATTGGGCATTATAAATTAAATATCACATCTAAAACTAAGTATCATGTTATTTAACACTTCTTTAAAATCTTTGTTTACACACTGTTTTAAGCAATTGTATAGTTTTGAAGTGTGGAGTTTTGTATTATTTTAAAATTATACCTATAGTACTACATAAATTGCTAGAGAAGTACTAATTTATTTCCTGTTCCTTCACAGGACTGATCAGTACCAACTCAAAACCATTAGCATCGCTGCAGCTATGCTGAAGGTGTAACAGACAGACAAAGCATTTAAACCTCGTGTTAGTGAAAAGGACACATTCACCCGCACAACCCTTTGCTGCTGATCGGTGCTCCTTTGCCAGATACTATTTCCTACATCTGCCTGCTTAGATAAACATAATCTAAAGGGCTTTTGTCAAAATGAGCTGGATCAGCAAATACCTACTGCTTAAACTCATTTAGATCGTCCTAACGAAGTGGGGCTGGGAGTGCTCTCATGAGCAGCTCCATTGGGAGTTTCTGTTTCCCCTGAAACTCCCAAGTTCAGGAGTGGCAATGAATGATTCGGAACAGCAACTTCTACTGGCACATCTACGTGGCTGGAGACAGGCATCACTCCACAGTCTGAGGGAACTGTACCAAGCATCTAAGTGTCATGAAGGCAGTTGAACTGATCTTACTGCATGAATAATCAACTGTGCTTTCAAAAAAACACCAGCATCTGAACTCAAAAAGATCTCTGACATCAAAAGCATGATTCAAATTGTTGTGATATTCACCTATAAAGTTTTTAGAAGTGCTTGTAAGGAAGTAGTAGGAGTGCAAGACTCAGAAAATGGTTTTATTCTATAAAGGAATAAAATAAAATGAACAAAGATGAAAAAATGCAGAAGTTTTTTAACAGTGATAATCTACTTTGTTTTCTGAAGGATAACCTGTATCACTCACTGTTTTTTGTTTTAGAGAGGAAGAAAGATATAAGAGATCAGTTTTAATTGCATTTGCTCACTCTATTACTAACTTTTTTGCTTTTTTTCTTTTCTTTCTTCTATGCAATAAACATTAAAACCACCTAATCTCCTGAAGTATTTGTGTACAACTAGCTCCAAGAAAACTGGAATGCTGCAGTGCTTGGAGTCATCCAGGGAGTGAAGGCACAAGCAGAGATGGGAGCACTTTCCCGTGCTCATCCCATGCACACATCCCCTGCTTCTACCTCTCACCATCAGCACGTGAATAATGTTCTGCAAGGGTCAGGAGACAGAACTGACATTACCACAAGTAAGAAACTGGGAATACTATTGCTGTGGAAAGCATAGCATGGGAGCCAGGAACAGTCAAGGAAGCATTCTGATTCTTGTTCACAGCAATGCCATAAATCCCTGGAGTTTGGGGTGAGGTTATCTAGGTCCCAAAACAGGAATGGCAGCAGCTCTGTCACTCTACATAGCTGTTTGTCTAAACTATGCTTAAAGCTTTTAAAAAAGCTCTTTAAGTTCAATCATAGAATGGTTTGGGTTGGAAGGGACCTTAAAGATCATCCAGTTTCAACCCCTCTGCCATGACCAGGGACACCTTCCACTAAACCAGGTTGCTCAAAGCCTCATCCAGCCTGGCCTTGAGCACTTCCAGGGAGGGGACATCCACAGCTTCTCTGGGCAACCTGTTCCAGTGTCTCACCACCCTCACAGGAAAGAATTTCTTCCTAATATCTCATCTAAACCTCTCCTCTTCCAGTTTAAAGCCATTACCCCTTGTTCTATCACGACCTGCCCTTGTAAAAAGTCCCTCCCCAGCTTTCTTGCAGGCCCCTTCAGGTACTGGAAGGCCGCTATAAGATCTCCCCGAAGCCTTTTTTAGTCCAGGCTGAACGCTCCCAACTCTCTCAGCCTGTCCTCGTAGGAGAGGTGCTCCAGCCCCCTAATCATCCTTGTGGCCTCCCCTGGACTCATTCTAACAGGTCCATGTCCTTCATAAGGATAACACGATAGTTCATGTTTTATTACACCTGACCAGTCTCAGAACCTTCTCTGAAATCTCTGCAAGGGATCCAAAGTCCTGTGGGTCACTCAACTCCAGCTACAGTGCTCCAAATGCATCCAAGTATGGCACCAAATATAATGAAGGAATCATGTCTTGCAGAAAACTGATTTACACATCATTCATTTGTATAGTTTCATTCTACCCACTGCTTTCCTTTCTGCATTTTGGCAATTCATTAGTCTAGTCCTGCTTCTGTACAGTACCTTATATTTATCCCCATCAAACTCTATGGTAGTTTTTTTTCTTTAATCACATCTCCAATTTTCTTATAGTTAAGAATATTTTCATGGATATCATAGTATTATCATCTTTGGTTGTTTCACTTGTAAATGTTTAAACTTTATAAACTCTAGTTGCATTGATGAAGATAAATATAACAACTGATGTTTAATAGTCTCAGTTGTGCAAAGAGATGTTAGTTTTGAAAAGTGGTATTATTCCTCTATGGACTTTATTTTAGAAATAAGTATAAAATTGTAATTGTTACATGTCATTAAGGAAAAAAAAAGCAACAATAGTCATATATTTGTGTTTGAGATGCTAATTGCAAACAAATCCCAAAGATATTTCACAGTTAAGTATCTACAGTATTCTGTAGCAAGGCACAGATAAAGGAAAACTCCTTTTCAGAGGGTGAGCTACATTAATTTTCCATAAAAAAATCAAGTTATCCCCACTTCTGGCCTCTAAATACTGTATGTGTAAGATTTTCCTAACATAAGTAACAAACTCACATAACAAGATGCACCAGGGAAGCAACCTACACACAAGCGAAGAAAAACCAGTGCCACACTTTCCTTACACAGATGAAACACAGGCAGACAAAAACCAAAAACTCCAACAAAATTCAAACCCAAAAACAGATGTAAAGAAGTAAAAAGTAGAATACAAGAAGAAAGTTGCTCAAGGTGAAAGTAACCCCAGATAAAAGAATAATTTCTGCTTTGAACAATTATTTTATTATGATTACTAGATGAGCAACACTTCAAACCAAGAGCTTTTGCTGTTAACTGATACGCAGATTGCAAGACAATTAAAACCTACAAAAAAGGTGAGGCAAGTCAAAGGTAGTTAATAAATGGTTTGTAATGACAAATACATTTTTCACTAATCATAAAATGTTAAAAGAGCTGGCCAACAATATTAGCACCCATAGCCTCAAGGATTAAAGAGCTTGGCCTGTGGTTTCATTAAAATTAAAAGATTAAAAAGAAAAAAAAAAGTATTACCTCAGATGAACTTATAACTTCCTCAAGGGAGGGATTTCTCTATATGCCAACCCTCACACCTGAACATATTTTCAGCAGAACTCCTATATAATTTCAAAGTTCATAATGTCAGAAAAGCCATCAGGAAAGGATGAAAATGAGGCAAACAAAATACCTGATTCATAACTCATAATAAAGAAAACCCCACCAAAAAAACCCCAAACTCCAACAAAAAATGTAGACTGGAAGCCAATTAAGGAATTAGAATAAAAGTATATTTGAAATTAAGAAAACATTGTTGCACTTTGATCCTTCCACCTGAGTGTGCAGTAACTACAGTAGCCTCGTATGAATATGGCATCGCATGCACAGAGGCTTATACACAACAGGGACAGAGGTTCCCTGCACACAATAAAAGCAGCCTCTATCAATCGATGCTGCTAGATAAGCAAAGCAGGATACTAATGTTTACCAAACTGATACACAAGAGAGAGATGCATTTAACAGAAACTGAACAGGCTTGGCTAGTTCAAGTGCTTTTGCCTTCAAAACAAAACCACTTCATTTTATTTCCAGGTGGAGTTTGTCTTGGTTCTTCTGAACTCTTGTAAAAGAAGAGCAGGCACATCATCATCATCTTCCTCTAAGTTTCCTTATACTTGTCTTCTCTCACCAAAACCATCTTAAAACACACTCCATTTTGGAAATCTAAGGATTTGGATATTTGGAAAGGAATCTGGTTTCAACGTTGGTGGATATAATGAGTGAAAAATCTATTCTAGACCATACACATTCTCAGACACAGAATCAGAAACGGGATCAAGGTGAAAAACCAGAAACAGAAAAAAATGTTGCTGGTCCTTTCTGCCTGTTAGTGACTGCCAATTATTAAGCCCTCTGACTACACCACACAGAGTATTTTGTACTATACTCACAGAAAATGCAATGCAAGTGTCTGAAAAAAAACAAGATACAAACTTTCATACTCTAGATCTTTGTGCAACTATGGTAAAGACTTTCCTCAGAGTAATTTTATTTTCAAGTTAATTCTTGTGCCACTTGATAATGGGAATAAGTCTTTACATGTTAACTTTGTTCTTTATCTATTTTACTTCTTTTTTTAATACACAAAAGCCAGAAGTGCACATCTAATCTCAGTCAAGCCAGACATAAATCCTACAGTGACTGGATTTTCCTTAGTGATGTGCTCTGAATGTGTCAGTGTGTAGGACATAACGCATTCTGCCAGATAAATTTGTACTTCTGGTTTGGAGTGTAATGATCTGTAAGATACGGATCTTAAGCAGCCTGCACAAGTATTCTTTCCTGAAAAAGGGGAGAGAATTCAAACAACATCTTAGAATACTAAGCAGACAATTAATTCTGATCAAAGAAACATATTGGCATTACTGGAATTCAGATAGCTATGGCTGACACCATATGTATCAATAGCTCAGGATTTGAGGAATTAAAGATGAAATGTGGATCTTTGCAGGGATTAGCTGCTATTAGTTTAAAATACTTAAATTTTTGTAATAGTAGTCTTATTTAGTATCTCATTACACAAAATAAGAAAACTTGCTGACCAATTTGCATTATGATGCTGTTGATGGAAATAAAAGAGTTCCACTAGGAAAAAAAAAATAAAAATAAAAACCACTGTAAATGGACTGGAGGATAATATATAATTCTTTTTTTTTAAATTTAAAATTTCAGAAAAAAGGTAAAAGAAAAACTTTCTATGGGTCTCTGAGTGAGGATAAGGGACAAATGAACAGGTATCAACCCAAAACAGCAATTTGAGAGACCACCTAATCCCAAGAAAATGGTTAAGAATGTTTTGCTGACCTATGGAGTCATCTGAGTAACGGAATTGGGCAAGAAATTTCAGGAGGTTTAATTAACCATGTATCTGTACAAGCTCCTGGAGCTCACTAGTGATAAATGTTCCTTCTAGAACACAGGAGTTTGCCAGAGGACTGACTATTTTAGACTTGTTTGATACTTATGAGGAGAATTAACTGAATATAAGGATGGAAATATGGGAAAAATTAATTAAAAACAGTAGAGGTTACTTTCTTCTTGAAAGCACCAAACTAAAGACCATAATTTTTAAAAAAAAAAAAAAGTAGTTTCAGTAATCTCAGGTAGTTTCAGTAATCTCAGGTATCTGGAAGAATAGGTCTCTTTGAAAGTTCATTTAAGGAACAAGGGACTGTAGGAAACTCAACAGTTAGAAAATACACAACAGGCTATTCCAATGGATAAAACAGACAAAATGGAGACTTAGAAATCAATATCCCTGGATGAGCATAGAGAAGAACTGAAGAAGTAAAGAAATACATAAAGGAGGGAGCTTTGACAAGAGACTGGAGATAAGAAAAGAAAATTATATTTAGTACCATAAACTTGCTGCAACACTGAAAATTTTAAGAAGTAGTTGTCATTGGTTTACTGGCAAAAGAGGATGGTATTTTTAGTATCTGGTATCTGTTGTATAGATCCAGTTTTGTTCAATACTTTTAATTAGTGACAGACAGAGAAGAAGAAAATACCCTTTTAAAATATGCACTAAGCTAGAAGGGAATTAAAATACTCTGGAAAATAGGATCACAATTCAAAATCACTTTCATAAAGTGGAGATACTATCCAGAAGAAATTCAGTAAAAACAAATGTAAAATACTTCACTCAAGGGAAAAAAAAAACAAATAAATCCCGCAAACACAGATGGACTGGCAAGCAGAAAGACTGAGGAAAAAAAATTTAATCATTATACTGAACTATAAATTAAACATAAAGCAGGTAAGAAAGCTGCTGAACTACAGATTTTTTCAAAGACTGCTCTCATAGTCAAGTTAAGGGACAAGGGGACTGAATATTGAACAAAAAAACATTTTCTCCAAAACATTAGTCTAATCTGTAATTATGCAGGAGTTACAGAAAAGTATAAATTCCAGTAAAACTCCTCCTTTTTTCTTAATTAGCTTTGTGTCATTTTTTAATCCCTTCTGATATTATTTTATTAACTCCTATTCTTTCACATTAGACAGTCAATTCATTAAAACATACAGATTTAGACTGGGTCCATGGCATTTTTTCTGCAAAACAGCCTGCCCTGAAAATTGCATTTAGTTAACAGACAAGCACATTAGCACTCTTAATGATGTAAACATAATGAGGTTTTTTTTGCATCACGCCTTATACTTTAAGAAGGGCATTCCTTAGCAAATCCATTTTCAAATACTGTGTTTTACTTACACAGAATGCCCAACAAGCTTTTGTGCCCCAAGATGAGATTCTAAAAACCATTCCAACTTTTTTGGTATATTAACAATTCTGCTGTTTGCCTCAGATGACAAATAAGGAAGGAGTACTGTAGATGGTGCTGAATTAAAGCCATCACTTTAATTAAAAATTAGATTTCTTGTAAGTGTAAATGAAAATTAAAATAATGCACTGGCCCGGACAGGCTCTGCAGTAATTCATTCAAATCACTACTGGAAGCTATTCCTAATTTAGCAATGAAATCTGCACAGTAACTTTTTATTAAGACAATAAAATTGATGCACCGTAGTGACTTTATATCCTATTCCTACTTTGCTATAAAATCTATTTTTAGCTAGCTGACAAACCTGGATGGCGATTAATGAGGAGCCCGTTGATGACAGTTCGCTCCCTTCCCCGTTACACGATGCACAAGCCCACAGAGTCGCATTACACAAAGAAAACAGACTATTGTTCAACCACGTGAGCAAAGTTACCCACGGGCACAGAAGCGGACACTGTACAGCTGTTTTGACAACCCGGTAATGCTGCTCGGTGGATTTCCTGCGAAGGAGACTTGTCACACTGCTGAAGCAGCCCACAGACCTCTGCTCGCTCAGAGCACCCGGGGGTGGCCTCTGCCACCACACGGCCACCTCCATCGTGGGCAGCAGCACTCACACCCTCAGCCTGCCATGACACCAGACCACCCAACAACAAGCCAGAGGTTTTGACACAAAGCACAGGAAAGTTCATACTCTAAATGAAAACTGGCAACTAAAAGTTGGAAAGAAGAGATTTAGTTTTGCTTTTATATTCTCTGACTAAAACCCAGATAGACAGGATGAGACACGCTAGCTTTGAAATGCCAATGATCTGCAGTCAAAAATGGAGCGAGGTAGTTACATCCAATGTCTTCTTATTGCCTCTGTTGAATATTCCTGTTTAAATTCATGCTCTAAATGAAAAGGCACTTTGCTTACACCAGCTTTAGCCTCAGCAAAAGGCCATGACTAGACCTAATCGTTAATTTCTATTTGCACTGAACCATCATTGCTAACAACCTCCTGCATCAGATGCACACATCACACTCAATTTTTGCAGGGACTACAGTTCCAGTATCAGCAGATGAGTTTTTCCTCTACCCTTACTTTTCTAACTAAAGGCAAATTAATCCTTCAATGCTTAAAGGGGGCCTGTAAGAAAGATGGGGACAAATGTTTTAGCAGGCCCTGTTGTGATAGGATAAGGGGTGATGGTTTTAAACTAAATGAGGGGAGATTTAGACTAGATATTAGGAATAAATGTTTTACAATGAGAGTAGTGAAACACTGGCCCAGGTTGCTCAGAGAGGTGGTAGATGCCCCATCCCTGGAGACATTCAAGGCCAGGCTGGATGGGGCTCCAAGCAACCTGATCTGGTTGAAGATGTCCCTGCTCGTTGCAGGGAGGTTGGACTAGATGACCTTTAAAGGTCCCTTCCAACCCAAACTATTCTATAATCCTAGACAACATTTTAATAATCACATTTCAGAACAAGTAATAGTATTAAAATAAATATATATATATATTACTTTCCCTTTTCTCCCACTGGAACTTGGAATTTAGTTTAAAAGTAACTGTGACTGCACCTAAAATGATGTACACCATCATTTCTACTGGAATGTTAAACAGTGTACGGGTGACCAGGCTCAGCAGGGAGTGAAGTCCCGAGGCTGGTGAGCGTTCTTAGCAGGGCACCCCAGCCTGGCATCTGACACGTGCTACATCAGCCCCTGGCAGCAGTCCTGTTTTCTCCACGTGAACAGAAACATCATCTTTATTTGCCCCTATTCAAGAAGTTTCAATCAGCATTATTTCTTTTGAAGTTAAGCAGCAGACTAAAAGTTGAGAAAGAAGAAATCTGGCTTTCCTTTTACAGCCTCTGACTAAAACCCAGATATACAAGATGAGATATACTAGCTTTGAAATGCCAATTATTGGCAATCAAAAATGGAGCAAGATAGTTACATCCAGTATTTTCTTATTGCCTCTGTTGAATATTCCTCTTTGAAAAGGCAAACCAAGCTTTTTTAGAACTAGAAACTATATAAACTACACTATATTCAGGTTTAGAGCAAAATTTAAGTTTTATTTTTACATAAAAATGATCTAACAGCCTTGTTGGTTTCATTTTCAGTTGTAGCGAACTGCTCATTCACACTTCAATAGCGGTGACATAAGTCAAACGTAAAAGAAAGACACCCTTGTAAAGGCATCATTCATTACTTTCTAAAAAAATTCAAATTATAAACAACTAATTAAATAGTTCATTAAAAAATATTTTTAGAAATAGTCATGTCACTTGTTAAAAAACTTAAATTGTGTAAAAATTACACGTGCATACACACAGATGTACATAATGTATGTACATAAACAGGTGTACACAGAGAGTTGCAAATTGGCTTGTTTAACCAAGAAATGAGAAATAATTGCTCGTTACAGGAAAAAAAACAACGAAACAGATAAATCAAAATTAAAACTGTAACACAATAATAGAAATCAAGATTAAAATCACTGACTTCACTAAACTTTGTTTGCTGACTCAAAGCCATCTACTCTAGGTGTCGGAGACACAATCGCAGTGTACAGTTAGGGGAGGAGGAATGCCAATGTGATTCCAGCACTGATGGGATCTTGAAACTTGAGTTCCCCATGACTTAGATGATGTGAGTTCTCTGGAGGATGGGATGGGGCACAAAACCCCTCAATTATTCCCAATATCTTAATGAACAAATGAAAACAGAAATTTTCTGAAAAATAATAAAACCATTTTGTAATACAGCACTGAAACATGTCTGAAAATTGAATTATGTTCTCTTTCTTCTCCTCTGAGCCAACCCTTACTCTATTTGCAGTTTATTCAACTGACATACTAAGAACAGCTTAACTAAAAACTTCAGAAAAACCTTAGAAATAGAGTAAAAAAATGCTCAGTGACTGAATATTACTGAAGTTGATGGGAAATAATGGAAATTTCCTTAAGGAAAAAAAGTTCAAAGAACACAGTTTAAAGACTGAAAAGAAATTTAATCAATTTATGTTTCAACAGTGCAAAAAAACTTTTCCATTAAAAAGCCATTAAATTGCAGAGGATAGTTCTCTTTTGTTATAGAAAGGATTTTTTTAAATACACTGATATTAGGGAAAAAAACTATATATACATAATATAAACTATACATATACACACATATATATATTGGTCTCAGATAAAAAGTTTAAATTTTTATATATTTAAATTTTACATCAAATAGACCAAGTTATTAATACTACCATCCAAACTACTTAGCAAAGAAGAGACTTTATAAAAAAAAAATATATATATATTTTTTTTTTTTATTATTTTTTTTCCCAAGAAGAAATAACTGTAAGTGATAGTGCTGGAACAGGCATTTGGCATCTAGCTCATCTTTCTGATATGCCAAAGCAGAATTATTTGAAGTCTGCAAAAGTCCAACTAAAGCAGGACCCAGCCCAGCCCTATACTCCTCTTTTGTGTATGCCCTCCAGAGCGCCATCCAAGAAAAGGCACTAACTACTTTCAGTCAAGTCCTCTTCAATTCAATTCTTGAAGAATTGGCTTGTCCTAGTTCAGAGTTTGCCCAGCCACCAATCTGCTAACCATAAATGCTAAAACCAAGCACTATCTAGAATACCAAAATCATCACCATACTACTAATTACATTTCATTAACCTAAAGAATCACTGCAAGAAGACTAAGACTGTTAGTTTACCTTTCCAATCAAATTAAATGGGCAAATAAGAAGATCCTTATTTTCCTAGAAGTTGTTTAAAATTCTGTCATAAATTATTCCTACTTTTTCATAGAATCATAGAGTACCAGGTGGGAAGGGACCTCAAGAATAATCTAGTCCAACCTTTCTTGGCAAAAGTTTTTTAATTTTAATGCATATTTTAAGACGAGTATTTTAGTATGCTTCATCCAAAGTGAATTGGCTATCATAAACATCCTAAAATGGGGTTGATAATAAAAGGTTCTTTGAAAGCATGCTACAATCAGAATATTCTAGCCAGGAGGAAAACTCCAACATAAATCAAGATCACGGCCTGCTACCTGACTTAGTCTTGAGAAAAGGCTGCAGTTAAGGCTGTTATCCACTAAGTGGCATTATCAACTCAAACACCTAAATTTAACAAAAAATAATCATAGTAAGCACATTTTACCTCCTACAAACAAACTGATGGAAAACATTTTCTTTGGATGATTCATCTGATTCAAGTTTGACAGAAATTTAGGTATCATTCCAAACAGTCACAGGTACTACTAAACCAGCATTACCAGTTTACTTTTCACACCAAGACCTTTGTGAATATTTAGCAGAACAGTCAGATTAGAAATAAAACTATCATGACAGACATCTTAAAGCAACCAAAATATCAGAGTAATGTGAGCTCAAATTAGACACATAAAGGTATAGTAAGGTATTTGAAAAGTAGCTGGGGTTTCAGAAGCGCTGTATATCAACAATTCTAGTATTTCCTGTTGTGAAGTGTGAAAGTACCAAAAGTCATATCATATCTTCACTTTAGATAAAACACTTAAAAAAAAAAAGGCAAATCTAATAGATTAGATAAATGGATGCTGTGTCATGCTAGAAGGCATTTAAAAAATTACAATAATTGGGAAAAGCAAGAAAAGTATTACATTTCACTAATTATTTAAGGATTAGTTTTCAAAATGTCACTTAACGATTAATGACTGTAAATATAGTTTTTTGAGATATTTACTGGAACAAAGCACTTAGAAACAGTATAAATATAAGAAAAAAGTATTAGAACAGAACTCTTATTTTAAAATAGTTGCCCCTCCCATTCCTATTATTTGTCCCTGGTCTTTTATCACTGGCAATTTGTATGAACATAAATAGCTACTGAAAATAAATGGCAAAAAAAATCAGTATTACTGTATACAAGAGTATAGGAAAATGAAATGAGCAACTACTTCTGTCTCTCTGTCTCTCCAAAGCATGTATTTTAAGCTTGTGAAATGCCCTATACAGGCACTCAAAATTCTCAGCATACTTCAGTGCTAGAAGTATCAAGACTTTTTTTTTTTTTTTAAAGTTATTTTTTTTCCCCTCGCTGGCCACAGAGGAATTGCATTAGGACATAGCCCTTTTTCCCTACATCCGCCTACGACAAACATTTGCTGCAAGTCAGCGACTCCAAAACCAAATTGTTTACAATTAACTCAAAAAGCCATTAAAAAATTGTTTCTTTGTTCCAGTTGGAAAGAGGGACAGCCAGATGTGCGGCTTGTTGATCTTGCTCTTTTCTGACCTCTGAGTGTAGGAAGAGCTGCAGCTGAGGAAGGAAGTCAGCAAGTTGTGTTAATGAAGGTGAACACTGCTAAAAAAAAAAAAAGATGTTTGCAATTTTTTTTCATGAAACAAAAATCTCTTTGAAAGAGATTTTATTGAAAAGATAGATATTACAGAGCCTTACTTTTCACTACTGGCAAAAAAATTAGAGCCTTTGTTTCATGAGAAGTCAACAGTCTGCACGTTTTGTTACCTTTGAAAAATTCCACCCTTAATTTCAAGAACTTAATGAAGTTTCACTGCTGTAAATTAGCAAACACCTCATCATTAACACCTGCTGTGAAACCACCCTCCTTTAAGGATGCAAAATTCAGGAAAAATATTTTAATTTTAGGCTCTGACTGAGTCACAGTCTACCACCACGGATCAAAACCAGGCCTAACGTTGAATTCCAGATTGAGAGTGTGCCCACTTCTTTGGAAAACACATCTGGCCAACAACACAAGGCAACAAACTAGTTATCTGTCTTCACACTTCTCCCTGAGACACGTATTCAGGCATTGTATCTGTAAAACACCTGGCAATGAATTAATTAGCAATATGTGTTGAAAACTCCATTACATGGCACTCCTCGCAACAGTGCAGAACATGCCTGTAGAAGAGATCTGTGAGCATAAAAAAGACCAATCTCTCAAAGACTGCACAGTAACAGACACGAAACATTATCATCTTGTTTCCAAACTTTGAATTATTTTCTAAAAAATGTCTAAAATGCATTCTGAAGTTCTACGACCACACTGTTCCTCATTTTATCACGGTAGCTGAGAAGTTAGTAAAAGTTACCATACCTGAGGTGAGACTTAAGGACATATTTGCATAGGAAGTACAAATTCATCCCAGAGTTCCATCCTTAGATATTTATTCTGGCACCTAAACATCAATCCAGACTCCTTATGCAGTTAGTGAAGCTTCCGACATGTACTCTAAGCATCCAACTCAATTGCTGAACTAGGTTAAATGTTTGAAGTTGCTCTCCCTGCATTGCTATCTTCATCTTAGGAGCTCACAGTAGTTTTGGTGGAAAATGATTCCTAATTCTTGTCAACTAGTTACTATTTTAAGAATATATGTACCATGTGAAGACCTGAATAATATAATCATAGTTACTTTATTTAATTAAGAAACTTTCCTATGTACTCTTAGAAAACAGGAAATTGAAAATGAAAACTAGTTTACTCTCTTCCCACTCCACCTTCTCCTGCACCCTAAGGTCACTTAAAAACCAACATTAATAGTTCACCATACACATTCATATGTACACACAAAACCATTTCTGCAAACAGTTATACAAATATTTAATCTGATAAGAAAATTCAGATTCTGGAGAATTAAAACAATATTTCATGTCATACTTTTCAAAACAGTTGTAAGGGATACTGGTCATTTTAAAAACAGCCTAAGAGATTCAATCTTTCTCTTTGCACTAAGAGAAATGAAAAACCTTATCATGTAAGACTTTCAGCACAGCTCCAACAGCTCACAGCTATGAGCACAAATAATTACTTCTGCTGCACTAGTATTTAGAATTATTATTGGCTTGTTACTGTCATACTAAGATTTGATTTTCAGAGTCTTTTCTTTTAGAAAAAAAATGTTTAGATGCTTCTGTCTGATTTTGTCATAGTCTTCTGAAAGTGCAAATCTTTAAGGTCAATAAAAGCATATTTAAGGGCTTCATTTTGAGAAAATAATTTGTCTTAACATCTGTAAAAGGTCTCTAATAGCAAACAGTTTGGACTTCAAAAATTTATTAGGTAAAAAAAAAAGCTAAAAAAATTTCCTACCAGTTGTAGTTCCTACCAGCTTATTAGTTCCTGCCAATGGAATTAATAAAAGCAGTGAACTACACTATAGTAATATTAACTTTCTACAGATCAAATAGAAAGAATCCATAATTTAGCCAATCTCCGTTTCCTCATTTCACACTTCTTGTTTCTAATAATTTCCTGTTTCTTCTGACTTTTTAGAGTGTTTGTCTCCTTTCCTACTATTTTTCCTTTTATTCTTCCTTTTCACTCTACTTGTCGCTAAGATTTCCCTTCACCTCAAACCCAGTCCCCCCACTAGGCTGGATAAGCCCATCCACAGTGGATAAGCATTCATTTTTGAGACTCCATCTCAGAAAAAAACATCTTTCATTTAAAAAGTAGCACAGGCCTTAAATTTTAGTTGAAATGCTATCTTTATAAAATTTAATAGGTATGTTATACACATAAGTCCTATTTTAAATTCCATAGGATTGTAACAAAATAGAAGGCTGGCAGGCCTTTTAAAGGAGAAATTAAAGTGTAAAAAATAAAATACACAAAGCAGCTTCACTGGCTAAGTATACAGTCCTTATGAGTATCACGTCACTAGTTTACAAGGTAGAGAAGAATAATTTCCTACACTGCAGAAATTATCAAAGCTATGATTATACCCTTTAATGTTAATAAGTCTTTCCTTCCACCCCTCACATCCACGTCCTCCCTTGGACCTGGGTTTTTTTGCCCATCCAGTGAAATGAAACAGGAATACTGCTGGCTTTCAACTACACCGATTCTGCATTCACTAGAATCCTTTGTGGCCTTAAATTAATGAACCTCTACACCTTCCAAAGTCCTCTACAGGTAGCTTTATTTCTTCTGAACCAACATTCACATGATTAGCAAACACCTTTCCTTTGACAGACTGCCACGGAGATCCCTGGGTTCACTTGGGCACTGCAAGTCTGTTTTGACAGAAAGCCAGGCAGGCTGCTGCCACCTTGGGCTTTTTTTTTTTTTTACCTCCAACAAATGGAAATTTTGTGATCATTTGCGCACAGCATCGCTTGTTGGATGCCTCTCATGGCAGCTGAATTAATGACAGCATGCCCTGTAACTCAAGTAGAGCTAGCTTAAAGAGTCTTCTCCATACTCAGTGGTTTCCATTGCTCTGAGAAACCATTAGATGAAAGCTACCACCTCGTATGGCCTTACTTCCCACAATAAAGATATTCAGATTTTAAGTGTTACACATTCTGCAACCGCCAAGCTCAAATGTCACGTCTGCCTCACGTTTCCCAGCAGTGAGGGAAGGGCTGGCAAACAGCAGCATGCTTGGGTCAGAACCACCAGAACCAGTTTCTGCAACTCGTAGCCTCAGAGCTCCAGCGCAGTACTGACCACAGCTTGGCCACATGTGAAGCATGACACTGAGATCTCCCTTCCGTTCCCTGTAATCTATGCAGGAAATACAAGTAGTCAAATTGGCACAACCTCTGGTATTTCACTATGAGGAACAACGTGATCTTCAGTGACAAATACTCTTAATTCCATCTACAGATCAAAACCTTCTAGCTCTTCTCTATCACTCTCTGCTTCCTCCTCAGATATTGAAGTCTGCAGCTGTTCACAACCCCTTCGTAGTCTTCCTCATGTATCAAATGTTTTCTAGGAGCAGAGAGAAGTGAGAAGTTTAAATCTAATTAAAAAAAAAGTTGTTGCTGCAAGTACTGGCACCGATTTCCTTGTGTCAACACCAGTATTTGTTTGAGTTCACAACGCGCTGAAGCACAGGTCTAAACTGGCAGAAAATTAATCTTCCAAGAAGTCTTTGCAACCCCATAGATTTTCAGCAGCAAATTCCCCAAACCAGCACATCCCGGATGAGAACAGGTATTGATGCAAGAGAAAGAGCAGACAGAACTGAACCACCACTTTGAATGGCAACAAGCTCATCTAACAACTACATACTCGGTCATAAAATCAATTCCCATAGACAGATCATGTAGAGTTGCTGGTGCAGTTTTTCTCAAGGAATATAAAAATTTAGGACAATTGAACTGTTATTATTTAAAGTCTCAAAAAACACTGGACTCATTCAACAAAGACATAAACACTCTGTACAAAGTAAAGTCCATCATATTGCATTCTTTAGCTTTCTCACAATTCATGTATAAAAGAAAGGAGGTATTTAACACAAACACTTGGTTATGTCTTACCTAGAAATACAGTGGTTCCAATTCACATTCAAAAATCCAAAGAAGAGATGCTAAACATTCAATGTCCGTCTGTCATAAAAAAACATTCAAGATTACACTTGGGATCATTGTGCTTTTCCCTCTCTCAATTTTCAGATTAAGCTTTCTATCTTAAAAAGGATTATATCCATGGAAAATTGAAATCAGAAATTCCAAAAACATAAGTAATTATTAATAAGTTCTTACAAAAGTAATAACATTCAAAAATGCTGCCAGGCTGAAGTGATCAGGTACTTAAACTGAATTTTTATCCCATATAATTCTGCAGAACAGCTTCAATTTAATTTGGATTTTAATAATGAACTGTTACCAAGACTGGTAGAGTTAAAGGAAAATAATGTTCACTAGTACTGGTATGCATTATAATGAGAATTAAAAGAAATAATGACAAAATAATGAAAATGCAAACCTATTTCCAAAATATTTAGCAATTTATTGTAACAGCTACATTTAATCAAAACAATATTTACACTGAAAATGGTCTGGTTAAAGCAGTTCTATGTTCAGAAATTAATTTTCCAGTGTTTTGAAACTACTAACATAAAGAATGTCATTTAAATGACTAACAGTGATTATTTTATTCAGCAAATGTTGGGGGGGAGGCTGAGAGAAAAATCAAGGGTACTAGGTCTTTCATAAGGATCTACAGGGACAGCTGTTCTTAAGCTTTGGCTCTTATGTCACTTTTTCAACTCTCTAAATAAAGGAACTTCTAGCAACACAAGTTTGCTCCAAGAACAAAGGTGAAGTCAACTTAAGAAGAAATCCACTATAGGAAAGCTTGGAAGTGAACTGGTCCAACCATAATCTCAGCAATGCTACCGTAACTCCACAAACACTCATCTTCACAATATTCCGGTTCATTATCCTCATGCTACGGAAATACAGAGGTCAAGTCATCAGGTCCATAAACCAACTGAATTAAGTTTTCGCTTTGAAAAAAAGCGTGGTTGTATTTCTGCAGCTATATTTATAAAGATATGACTAAAAACTAGTTCTAATCTAATGACAGATTTTTATTAATTTAATTTCAAAATAATAAGAGTGCTTTATCACTGCCTAAAGAGGAATTATCTTTTGAAACTTGGGAGTTGTGCAGTGCAGATTTTTTTTTTTTCTTCTTAAAATACTTTCCTTATTGCAAATTATAACAATTCATTATAAAAGCAGATTAAATTAAATCAGAATGTAACACTAATTTCTCAAGTAGAGCACCCACATAGGGAACTAATTAGGAATAGCTCCTCTGTGTAAATAAACCTTTGTACCAATTAGTAGCTGGTCAAGTCAGGGAACTCCCTTTCTCTAGAGGAAAAAAGTCTATTTTCAGCATTGCTTTATTTTGCTGCTGGCTGCAAATTCTCTCCAGTTCTGTAGCAACAGAGGGTGTTCAGAACTTATATTTCAGAGACTTTGATGGGAATCTGGTCAAGATTTGGGTAAAAAAAAAAATAGCAGTAGAAGGCCTTAAAAAAACTTAATCACAGAATTAGGACTTGAAAAGGGTTGAGAACAAATCCTGTTCTCTGCCTAGGCCAATTCTGTCCCAAGGGTTTACATAAACCAGAACAATAACAATGAAATGATTCAAAACAAACAGTGGAGTAAATTTAAAAAGTACATGGGAAGAAGAATTCTCAGTTGTTGTTCTATAATAAGAAAAGTAAACAAATAAAAACCTCAAGGCAAGAATATTATGCCAATAGCATTCTGAAAGTGTCAATGAGGTGCAACAGTAAAAGTACGTAACAGGATGCCATCCAAGGGAGGCTGAGTATTCATTTATGACGTTTGAATCTGCTAAACAGATGTTCTGTGCAAGACAGAAAGTACTGGAGTCGACTCTTACCTTGCTGAAGATGACCCAGAGCCTTCCGATAATTAGACAGAAGCTCCAATCTGTGGATTTTAAAATTTGTTTAAAAGAATTGTTATTAAACTGTTTTAATTTACTAAGTAAAAATCAGAATAATTACTTAAATGCCTTCAAAAGATAGTAATTTTCTTTTTTCTTTTTTTTTTTTTTTTTTTTCCAAAGTAATAAAGACTGCTGCAAGGTATCTTCTACTGTGCATTACACTCAGAGCAAAATGTCCATTAATCCCATAGTACAGCACCTCAGGATAGTGAACTACTGCCACCGTGTTCAGGACACGTAACTCCAGAGGGTGATGCAGCTTACACAGGATAGAAGCTGGGAAGGGGACATCAGAGACTGTGCAAAGCAGGACCACCTCTGGACAGGGAAAAGACTGGAAGCACCTCACAGAACCCAGAAAACCACCGTTACCTATAGACCAGTGACGTAGTAAGAGACAACTTCTGACCTTCCAGCTCTAGATACCTCTGTTTTCTACAGCATTTACTGGTTGAATATATATGAAAACAGGACCCCCTCCCTCTTGACCCAACAACGAAAATGACAAGTCTGAAGGGCTCAGTAACCTCAGCACTAATTAAATGAGCATCCGTGAGAGTTTCAAAGAGGGTATTCCACTTATCGAACCACATTAACTCCCAAGCTACTAAGCATTTGGGTATTTTCCAAGCTTCATGTAATTAAGGTTAACTGGAAAGAGCAGTTAAGCAACAGTGCAGCAAGATTTGTGTTAAACAGAAACCAAAGCAGATTTACTACCAGGAATGAGAGAAAGCAAAGGCAGTAGAACAGAATGGATTAAAATTAGGAGACAAAAATCACAGGTGGGAAGAAGAGACTGGAAAGAACAGAAGAGGAAACACTGCAGGTAGAGAAAGAGGACTGTGAAACTGATGATCATCTAATATAAAAAAGGTGGAATTTAGCTTTGAAGGGGTAAGTCTGGCACAGACTATGCTGACATAACATCAACTGTCTGTTGGAATGTCACGACAGGAAAAAAAACCCTGTGTCAGTTTGAGAAAAAGGAGGAAAGCGTTTGTTAGCTAAACACCTTAAATACATTAATTAATCAATTAAATATCTCATACTAAAGCAGATATATGCAGGACTGTATTTATTTGAGCCATGATCTGATCCATTTATTTGATCCACTCCAGGAACAGTTTATCAATGTGAAAAGATCAGGTTTTAGTCACTGAAGCCATAGACGACACAGTTTAATTGAATTCATGACCCATTACCACAAGAAAGAAAAAAAGAAGTAAAAAGACTTTAGTAGGATAAAGAATACTAAATTTCAACTATTTTCTGTAAATATTAAATGGAAATATGACAACAAAGAACGTAATTTGAGAATGAACAACTACAACATACCCTTCAAATGCACAGGACCTATCTCACCAAATTCTACAAAAGTATTTGAACAAAAAAGTTTTTCAGAAAAATTAATTAATTACAGAACAAGACTTACAAGTTTAATTATGGTAAGAAATTGCTAGAAACCTTTAAACCGATTGCAAGTGGGACAGAAAATAATCCAGGCTAAAACTCTATGGAATAAAAATAAAAGATTGCTCTGAGAAATGAAATACCATAAGAACTGTGAAGTAGAGAAGAAAAAATATGCTTGATAGAAACTTTAGAAGTTGTATATTGCAAAACAAGACAATTGGACTGTTTTAAAAAGTTGTATATTCATATACAATTCAGAACACATAAGCTTAGTGGGCTAATGAAAAATCTTGAGACCTAACATAAACCAAAAGAAAGGTAAATGAGAATTTTCTTGAATTATAGTCATTATTTCCATATTTTTATGTTAGACCAGTTTATCTGTTATATAACTTGGCTTATTTGGAGAAAAATAACAGTCCTGGCAACAAATAGCTGTCATGTAGCAGGTGCAAAATATACTTAAAAAAAGCTTACAGACTATGTCTGGGAAGTAGACTATAACACAGTTACTACAGAAGTCCAAACACATTTTTATATAGAAAAAAATAAATTTTGAAAACAAAAAAATCAGCAACTATAAAGGAGGATCTCCTGTTCAGTCGAATCATGAAATTACAAAAGCTTTGCAACTCATACAAAATAGCTATCTTAAGCACAACCTAAGCAGTAGCTAGACCTGAATCAGATTTTTAACAAAATATGCATTACATTCTGCTTTTTAACCTTTTTCAAAATTTATCCTGGATATCCAAATTTCTTTCAGTCTAAAACAGATTCAAACCAAAACAATCTCAAATGGGATGTATAAATTATGTCAGTCCAATTTGTAGAGCCAATACGACAAAGGAGAACGAAATGAACATTAAAAAAGGCCTAAGAACAAATGCCAGGAACCATTTCTTGTTCCACAAGCAGGAACTGTGGAATGGGCTGCAAGGCAAGTTCATTGAGGTAAGATGTTTGGACTGAGAGATGCCATCAAGTGGGAAAGCAAGTGCCATGGGAGAGAAAGAGGATAAACTACTGACGGGAAAAGCTTCAGATTTCCAGTTTTGGATCTTTAAAACAGTATATTCCTTTAAAAGTGGAGAAAACTAGTCCAAGACTGGTATCAGAGTCGTCTATAGGAAAGCTGAGAGGCACCAACATTTTAACATGTTTATACAGTAACTAAATATCGAGATACTCCTTATAACACTCTAACCTAAACAGGGGGTAAAGAAACATGTTTATAAGTAGTCACTCTTCTCCTTGGGAGAATTCATGAGTAGGGAAGAAAGGAATGTGATTGTTTCTTAAACACCAGTGTGATAAAACTGGACAGGGAAAAAAAAAAATAAAATAAAAAGACACTGTGGAAACCTTAGCAAAAACCTTACTGCTGCTTTAAGGGAAGGATACCAACAAGGAGGCAAACCATCACATATTAATGCAGAAGAGAAAATTGTCTTTTATTGTTTTGGTAACACCCATTGAGTCGATTTATCCCTGGTTTAAATGCATTTATACAATGAAACACAGAAGTCAGTTCAGTACCCTTAGCGTGGCAGTCTGGGGGACCTGCTGGGAGCAAAGCTTATTACCCACTCAGGGATTTCAGCAGTCGTAGCCCACAACCAATTTGACTTAAGGCAAAACACAGCTGCTACTCTGAAAGTTTCCTGCTGTGTAAGAAATAATTAAGCCTGTATGATCAGTATTCAACAAAGCATTGAGAGCAAACATTCTACATCAATTCTACTTGCAAATAGAGACTTAAGTGAAGTTGCATTACAGAAGGGACCACATAATGTTGGAGTTCAAAGGCAAAACAGAAGTTAAATAAGATGAAGTGTGCATCAGAGGCCAGACTGAATCCTAACTATGCAACTCCAATATTATTTCATGCTTTAGAAGTCCTTTACTCAAAAAGTAGAAAGTACACATTCCAAAATTAAGTTATAAATTTGTATTTTGATTTAAGATAGAGGGTGGAGGGAAGGGAGCAGCAGCAGAACATACTTATCAATGTATGCACTGAAAAATGACTGGCTCATTAAAGCTTTTACTACCAAGCTAGTATTACTTGAATACTATGCAGAAAGATGTGAGAAATGTCGATGGCAATACAGGTAATTCAGTGCAGTTCATCCTTTGAACATCCTGACCTGAGTGAGCTTCGATTCTCTTCCCACACAACCCTCAAACCACAAATTGTACCAACAATCCCCTGCCCAGGAATGGCACTTGGCCTGTCACTGCGTGGGGACTGGAAGCTTGATCGCTGGACCACTTCCAGGTGGAAGTTATGTGGCCAGTCCACCAGGCAGCCTACATCATCCCCACAGCTATTCCTCATCTCCTACAGAAGAAAGGCTGTGAGACAGATGGAAACGCTCCATGGACTAGAGTCAACCCCTAAGTTGTCTGTTGGACCAGACTCTGTTAAGTCATTAGGATGCTAATAGCTTTAACACTGCTTAAAAAAAAAGGGGGGGGGACACCAAACCAACCCTCAGAAACCACCCCCCCACCCTACAGTTTTTGTTAAATTAAAAGTTAGACTTGCACCTCCCTGTCAGAAGGCAATCAGACAATTAGAAGAGGGCTGAAACATCTGCTTGAGACAGGGATTCCCCAGGGAAAACTTAAAGATATGCCAGCTCAGGTTTGTGTCGTCTGGCTGCTATTGCTCCTTCAGCTAACAGAAGGCAAAGCTTAGGACAGGGATAAATTTTACACTACTGCCAGGATATACATCCTCTGGTTGAGGACACTGCAGATGCCATCTGCTTACATTTAATTTATTCATTTTTATTTAAAATGCCAGGCCATAATTCTTCATAAACTTATTTTTTTTCTCTTTTAGAACTAGCACTTTCATAATGGCTAATTACATCTCTATATTCCCTGGGGCTTTTCGTATAAAAACAATATGAAAATCATTTATTCTATGATTTTAAATTGCTCTGGATTGTTTTTCCAACTTTCCAGACAGTTTCTCACTTTCAGGTTTGATAGAATTTTTTCTGCTATTCTTCTAAGCACACAAGGACAACCATGCCATTGCCTTCCCAAAGAAGCTGCTGAATCTCAGCTTCCTGGAAAGCAGGATCTGTGGCCACATATATGTCAGAAAATAAAACAGACCAGGGCACACAGCCACGCTCTGAGCTTGGAACCAATGAGCATGGCACAGCTCGTGGCTGTACAACTAAAATCCTTTCCCTTCAAAACAGCCTGTCCAGATCCAAACAGCCTTTTGGAAATGGTCCACTGTTTCTCCTAACCCCAGAACTATGCTTAGGCATTATCTGGGAGAGTGTTAGCTGGCACAGGAAAAAACTGTGTCACGAACAGTACTAAAAATGTAACAGTACAATCGCATGCCATATCCATTCCTTATTTAGCTCCTACTATGAACACGCATCACGATTATAGTACCCAGTTGCTTCTGGAAAACATCATTTTTAGAAGTTAATTCCATAAGCAGCCAACACATTTCAGAATTAACAGGTCATCTTTTCCAGGCATTACAGCTTCTGTCTTTAATATTACTTCCTCACCTAGGTGGTTGTTGCTTTCAAATCACAAGAAAAGAAATAAATAAACATGTAACAGTTAAGCATTTGTGTTTCTACATGTGTTATATGCAGCACATGTGAAAATTTGTACTCTCTAGGTTTTGGACTTTTTTTAATGTGACAGACTGAAGATAAGCATCTGACTCTTTCACTTCAGCAAGCCTGGACTGCTGCCAGTAGAATATTGGTCCAGACTGTGAGCTGGTATGAAGCGGTCACAGCTCCACTGACAGCATCCCAGTGTACAGCAGCTGAGACTGCTTCTCCAAACTTCACCCACATCAGGGTAGTGGGCAAGGAAGAAATTCAAACACTTTACAAGATTAGTGTTTCGGGAACAATTTTGCTGTGTTTTTTTCAATAACTCACAAACTTATTTATGTCTTCACAAATGTGTTTCTTCCCCCTAAATTAGAAAACCCAACTTACCTAAAAAAATAATCACACAAACCTGAATTGAAAACCTTAATTTGCACAAAAAGAAATGTAAGCAACAGCAACAAGTGTTTGTAAACATAACAAAGGCATATAAAAATTTTCCAAAGGAAAACACACCTACCCTGGTGCAAATTTGGATGTAAGTATTATGCTTAACAAGAATCACTGTGTTTAGAACTTTGTATAGATCTAAGTGACTATGCAGTGTCACAGGGTACTGAAAAATTACACTGACAGTACAAAAACATACATCCTTTTCACAGCTGCTTAGCTACAGATCATCGCACTACATGCTCCTCCATTCCCAACTCTGCTTACCTTGAAGTAGTCTTAAAAATGCAATGGTATTGACAAAACTGTGTGTTATTCCATAAAACCTCGACCAATCCTTTATAACAGCTGGAATACCAGCTGCCAGTCTGGTCCAGTGAGACTACTTAATAGTTCACCTAGTAATGATCTGCATCAACCTAATAGTCCCAGATTATAAACTCCCACACCCAGATTTACCTGGGAATACTTTAATCGTAGTGCCTTGAACTACAGGTACAATTTCTGTCTTTCAAAAAGATGAATAGGTGACATGTCTCCAACAGTGACATCAACATTTGACTAAAGACCATCACTCCTATTAACCACAAAACTCACTATCAGGTCTTCCAAGAAAAATAACAAAACACCTACAACACAACAAAAACTCTCCCACCTAAGTGAAGTAACAGATTTATTAAATCCCAGTGATTATAACACAGCTGACATGAGACAGACATCTGTTTCTCACAGATCTTGGCCTAAATCCTAGGTTTGAGGTGGGAAAAAAAAATAAACCAGCTTGAAATAAAAATAAAATGTTTAGATGCAGAATTAGTATGGTTCTTTTGCTCTGTTCCCAGGATACCTACGGTGACAATAGAGAACGATGACACTAGGAAATGATTGTTCATTACTAAGATCTTAATTTTCTCCAGCTCCCTCTAGACTCTTAAATGCTTAATTTCACAAGAAAGTAAATGTCTGGGTTGAAGATAGCTACTTTTCACAGTTGTCAAAATAAATAAAAAAAAATTCTGCTTTCTACAGGTAGATCCATACTTCTGTAATTTCTAAAACATCTTGTGTTGGACTGAGCAAGGAGAGCTGATTTACATGCCTCCACGTAAAATCATTTCACAGCATCAGTAAGTAAAGGGAATGTCCAAGACTGACTAAACCCAAGCTGAACAATAATATGAATCATTGACTCAGAGATGGCTTTGAAAGTACATGGAGGACATCAGCAGGCAGCACGGTGAAGCAGGTAGTTCAAGACTGTCCTGGTGCTGGCTGCACACTCTTATGCTGAAACAGAAGCCTGTCAAATACCACCTGGTAATCCAGTGCAGAAGCTAGATGGAACTTATTTAGAACTGTTAATTGCCTTCACTCCCTCATCAGTGGGAGGGCTATGCTTTCTGTCAGAATATATGAAAGGAAGTCAGGCAACTCTTGCTTTACTGTACACACTGAAAGTCACTGTAAAACTGCAGAGCAAATAGGCTTAAGGACTTCTCCATCACCTGAATAGTCTGTTTTCTGGAAAGCTGGGGATTAAACTTTTTAGCAGTGCAAAATGAAGCAATAAACGTAGGCATGCCTACCTACAGTCACTGGCACAAGATGGGAGAACATCACACACAGTCATTCTTCAACCACCAGCAGGGAAGTGTCTGCAGGTTTGGAGGACAGCCTAATCCCCTGAGAACTGGGATTTCAAACTCACTTATATCCAACTTCCCTTCAGAATTTCTCATCCATACAGAGAAAAAAAAAAAAAAAAAAGAAAAGAAGAAAAAACCCAAGAAATCAGTAGAAGGAATGAAATGTTTTACTTCAATGTCAGCTGAAGGAAATACTACCACATACTCTGCTAGCAATATCATATTAAACATGGAAAGCAGAATGTTTCTTACCATGTACAAAAAATAAAGCTACCTGGATAACCTCCCCCCAATCCTCGTCTTGTGATTCTCTCTGAAGCAAGTCATATGGCAACACTTTTCTCCTTTTATGGGCAAAAAAAAGAAGAAAGGAAGTCAGCACCCTGAGCAGGACCGCACTGCCTCATAATCAAGAAGCTCAGAGCTGTACTACTACTCACTCATCTCTACCTCAGTGCATTAAGAATATATACCCTGAGAGAGGGATACCATGAATCAACTGCCATTTACTTAATGTATATATAATTACATGTCACCAAGTGTTTTCATGCTGAACTCATAAGTAGAGAATGTATTAGAAGCTAAACCATAGAAGGCATATAATATATTTGCATTTGCTTATCTACCATCTCCTTTCTTTGTGTGAATGTCCTGTCAATAGCATGTGAATCTCGTCTTTGGGAAACAGCTGTAGTGACAGTATGACTCAGAGCAGCAATTAAAATTATAGGACTTTCTGCTGCGTGTATTTCCATATGTGTCCCACATCTCCCCAGTGCCCACCACCCACACCCAGCTCAGTCCACCTTCCTTTTCTTCAGCACCTCTACGTGACAGAGTCAGGGAAAGTTACTAATGATCTGACTTAACCAAATTTGGCTTTTTTGAGAGAACTGTGGAAACTTCATTAGCTCAAAACTAGGGGAAGTTAAATGACATACAGAGTTCCCTATGTATCAGGAAAAAAAGGATAAAGCCTTATTGTTCTTTTATCAATAGAAAGAAGTAATTGTTTCTGCCTCAATAACTGATATTAGACTTAAAAGCCTAAATCATGAGGACTCCTACCCATAAACAGCTAAAGAATTGAGAAATTATAAAGAAATCCATCTCCTCTGCATGCACAGGTGACAGGGTGCTTCAGCCAGGCCACCACAGCACACACTTGGCCCTGCAGGACACCTGCACACCTCTTATGTGGAATCAGGGGACATATCCATCAGCCTTACAGGAACCCATCATTGATTCAGAACCACCTGCTTTTCCACGTGCGCTCATTATGAGTTTTATTAGAATATTGCAACTTTGTATTTGACTGCTTTGTTTGGGAGTGAGCCTGAAAACAACTGAACTCAATTACATGAGTTATGCTTGCTGGGTCACAGCCCACGCATCAGAGTTAACACACAGATAAGCACTTCCAGGGTCAGAGTCTCTGTCCTTAAAACTTCTTTTTTTTTTAAAGGCAGGAAACAGTCTCCCTGGTTCCCTGGTTATCAGATCATTATCAGGTCAGCTCAGATGGGTAAAACAGCAAAGTTCAGTACGGAGTTTAAAGTAATCCCATCATTTTTTTGAAGTCTAATATTGCTCTTTCACAGAAAATGGAATTTGTTAAATGTATGTATATCTTATTGTTAAAGATTACCATTTGCTCATTGGAAGCTTTAAAGTGTTACCAGTGTGCATTTAATTCTCTTTTGACAAAATGTTATTTCATTATAAACACGCAATATTTCTTTTAAAAGTACTATTTTAACCTGTAGGTGTTCCTTTGCCTTATGAATAAATTAGAAGACACTGAATAACAGTAACCGCAAAAGTACAAACACTTTATTACGATTGTGGTGACTCAGACTGCCAGGACTTGGCAGCCCACAGTGTTCCTCAGCAGCAGAACAAAAGGGGATTTTTTTTTTGGCGGATTTACTTTTAGTTCAGTAAAGGACAACATGATACTGTCTGTGCCATAATGAATCAAAACCTCAGTAAAACCAAAGCATAACTAGTCAGACCCCAATCTTTTTTTGTTTCACAGTACAAAAATGGACAAGGAGATTATCTATACTTCTAAGGGCTCCAATATGTGTGTTCTCTCCCTGACTTTTGGGGAAAAAAAAATATGAAAATAGTAAGATTATCTAGTTACAGAAATACTAATCAGTTTTACAGAATTCTTAAAGATTCACAGAATACTTAAAGATTTGGAAATACTTTCTGTTTCCCTCTTGAATACAAGAGATGTTGATATAAAATAGTAAGTGTATTTTTTAACACCTTCTCTAATTAAAAACATAAAACTCGGAGACCTAAGTATCGCGCCCTAACAAAATCTCTCAAGTATTCAGAGCATGAAACACATTTTGAGAGAGACTCATTTTCCAGCATCCCCATCATGATCTCATTTGGAACAGCAAACCGTCCCTGCAGTAATTGGTATTACAGAGCTCTGCGGCAGCACAGCCTTGGGAGAGGGTGAGGGAAGTGTTCCAGTCCTACAGGGCATTTATGCTTTAATAATAAAAACATAGGAAAAACAGTTACAGAATATCAGCTCCCATTTCCTCTGCTGCCATCAACTATTAGGGAGATGATTACAGACTTATTTCCAGAAGTTTCTAAACATGCCAATGCCAGTCATGAAATCTTTATCTGAAGGAGTCACCAACAGTCTACAGATGATCCTTGAAGCAAAACACTGTGCAATTACACAGCAATACAGTACAGGGAGTGAGACCATGTATATGGGGGTGGGAGAAAGTATAACTGAGACAAAATCAGACTGTTCCTGGAAATAAAACATAACAAATTTAACAATCTAGCCTTAAAATTTAAACAGGTTTGAACAACTCTGAGGAATATTGCTATAATTTTTTTCTCTCATCATTACCTCCCTCTCCCAATTTCCATAGCATTAGATGAACCCCTTTCAAAAAATTAGGACCAGCAAATCTTCTGGTACCAAATAAATACCATTGCACATCTCTTACAGAGGCTATTTAAACACAATTCTGGAATCAATTTACTGGAGATAGGATCATATGGATCAGCTACCAGAGAGAATTTTCCTTATTCTCCAAAACCAATCCAGCTCTGTAAGTGGCACCATCACTCAGCATTTTCGTACCAGCTAACCACCGACAGTAATGAATTTTTACCCCACAGCTCCACACCACTACTAATATGCATGACAGAAACCAGAAGACGAACTTTCCCCCCGCCTTCCCAGAAAGCCATTAACTCAAGATAACCTCTCAGACTTAATGTGGGGCGGCTGCAAAATGAAAATTATAATGATTGGGTGAGGAACCAAATACACTTGCAATAAAGAAAATAAAACAGAAAGCAAGTTTTCTTTGAAATGCCTTTGAAAAACAAGAAAACAACCCCTTCCTCCTGCTTCTCAGTCTAACCACATTCAGTCTAGACAACAATAGTCTTGGAACACTACTAGGCTCAGTTCAGTTGCAGAGGTAAATAGTACCAAGCTGTTTTAAAATATCCCGCCTTCCTGGTTGGTGCTACTCCAAGCAGGACAGGGGTCTTTTGGCTGTCTTGCATCGGCTAGCCAAGCATAGACACAGTGGATGTCACAGAGCATCACAGCATAGATGAGATGCCTATGGTGGACAACTGAATCAAACCAGGCTCAAATTGTGCTCTAACCCTAAAAGAAAGACTTTCTCCTGAAAGTAGACTCGGTCTTGCCAAATTCTGGCCTTCATCCCTCAAAAACCTACACTTTTCTTAGATTTACTAGTCCATATAAGACTAGAAGCACAAAATGGACTCACAGGAGAATTTTGAACATGGCTACAATTAATTTGGGTATATAACAGTTAAATTAAAATAACATGGGTAGTAAGCAGGAAGACATCTAATTTAATAGGAAACAAAGCTGTGAAAGCTGTGCCTTAAACATCACCTGTCCTGGAAGCTCAAGAGGTATGTTATTAAAAAGGGTTGTAAAACCTTCAGGTCTCCCCAGGAGCAAGATACAAAGTCACCCCTTTCACAAGGTGATGAGGAAAGGAGTCATGCAATTTTGAAGTTTCAGATGAGAAGGCAGGAGGATGCCCCCAAGCACCATTGAGCAATTTAAGAGCAGCAGGAAAGCAACCACAGAGGAAGTAAAAGTGGGCGGTAGGCTCTTCCTAGGCGAGGAGGCTGGCTCACAACCACATCTCTGCATGCCAGGGTAGTGCCCTAACCCACAGACTGTAGTCTTTCCTAGACCATTCCTGCTGAAAAACATTTATTTACTGGATGGAAGAATGAAACACCCATAGAAACCAGATTTCCCTCAACTCAGCTGAATGCCTTGATCACAGGGCAGGAGTCGCTTCCCCTCTGGCCTAATTAATTAATTACTTCTTTCAAAGTACCACATTTGCAGGTGAAACGAAGGACAGCTTACAACATGCTGCCTTGTGGCACTCTCCTGGGGAGAAGGAGATGTGAGCTCAAGCTAGTTCAAGCTGAAAAGAGGACAGAGAATGAAGCTTCAAACTTCATGGGTAAGGGATGCAACTGGTGCACCTCTGAAAAGGAGAAATAAACATAATTGCAAATGCTTCATCTTCAAGTTTCAGTAAATAGCTTACACTTATTTACTTCTCAACAAAACAAGCTTTTCAAATCCTGAGGGAACGTTCTCATCTCCAGACGCCAAAGGCAGTTAGGCAGGAGAGAGATGCCACTCTCCAGAACGGTCATGGTGGTAACAGCTCTGGATGGATGCAGAAATTAAGCTCTGTGCATCTGATTTTCTTTACAGTAAAAAATACAGACAACAGTGTGCTTTCACACATGAGTTTTAAGCACATCAGCCTTAGCTTTGAGGCATCTAAATGTAAAATAGGCCACTCAAATAATTTATGAATTCAGGTTGTAATTCAACAGGGAGAAGGATTCCTCCCCACACAAAATCCCATAAATTATATATAAAAAAGCCTCTAACAACTACTTAAACTTTAACTTAAAGTTATGTGTATCAGAGAGATATAGCAGAGTATAGAATGGCTGTTATCTGAAACATCAATGTAAGTCTACATATTCCCTTAAAAACACCAAACAACCTCTACAGCATTATTAAATTGTGCAGACTGCAATGCCAGGTATGACGCAGTCATCCAGAGCTCAGCACAAACAGGAGACCAAACTCAAGATGCCAGTACGCTCCACGCCGTATTCTAGACATGACACCTCTCACGCCTTGCTGCTCTTCAACAGGTCTGAGGGACAGACATTCATGGATCATATTTATTAACTTGAGATTTTAAACAAACCAGACTAGCACTTGTGATAGGCACATGTAACACCACAAGTTGCACTGCTACTGGATACTTCAACAAGAACTTTTCACATTTTACAAACTTTACAAATTCATTACACAGATCTATTAAAAAAATAAGCCTTGGACTTACACATTAGCTTCACCTTTTGCACTGCCATTCATCCAAACCATGGTGTTAAAAGTCAACCTGTACATAGCCACCACAAACAGCCCTACACAAGTATTATCACAGGCAGGAAAAACAGGATACAATGCACAAAGAAGTCCCATGGAGCACTGGTTATGTAGTCTACAGACAAGTTCATAAATCAGGCAAGAATATTTCAGCAATTATCATGCAATAGTAGCCATTTCTGAATTAAAGTAAGACTGAGTGATATTAAATTTAATGTAAACATGAATGTACCAACCATGAGTTTATTTCTAAACATTTAAAATCCACAATAATAAGTAAAAATCTTTCAAGCACCTGTGTGTCAGTGCTGCACTAAGTCATATCTGTCCTAAAAGGTATTCTCCATATGCCTATTACTGTGATTTTTCCTGTAGAAGCAGCTACTGCTACAGTCTAAATCAAGAACTTGTATCAAGCAGTATATAAAGACAAGTTTTTCATTTTTACTGGAGGTGTGAATTGGAATTCTGTGAAAGTAGAAGAATGGTAAATTCAGTACTTCACAAGAATTAGGACCTGTACATCTCACATCATTCACATTGCTCCCATAATCATTCACACATGAGTTCATAGCAGCTTCCATTACCATTTTAATTTAAACAACAAAATTCAAACTGATGACTGCATTTTTTGCAACTCTCAAGCTGCCTCATACATTAAATATTTTAATTCATGCCTCTCAAACTGTTTTCTCTGATTTAATATTACTGTTTTGCATTCCTAGATAACATGAGTAGAAAGCACTGCTAAAAGAATGATTGATAATACTGAAACAGATCCAAATACATACTGAATTCAGTACGAAGGAAACACTAAGAGGTTTTGGCCCCTTCAAATCAACATATATTATTAGTATGCATATTCCCTTGTCCACTGATGTTATAGGTCACATTGACTGGCTCAGTTTGTCCCCAGGGATTTAACAGGAGACCTAATGATGTCTGTATAGGTTTCAGATATAGAATAGTATTTTTCTGTTTTGTATAAAATGTGAAATGAATTATCAAGGTCATAAGTTACTGCATGCATTATACATCTAAAGAATGCCAGTGATTCTAAAAAACTCTTTTCCACTTCCTCTGAAAACTCTAATTAAAAGGGTATTTTGAAATATATATAAATATGAATGATTAAAGAGGCATTCATTATTTATACTATCTGCACACCGATAAAATATGATTTTTGTTAAAGTATGGGAACTGTTATTTATCTAAAAAACACCTAGTATTTTTGACACACATTTTAAGCTCTCATTTTGTGTAACACATAACGTGGAAATCTGCAACATACTGCACATGCAAATCCTCGATTTCTTTGTGAGGCTATCATACTGCTGAGGACAAGGTATTTCAGCCTGACAAAACAGTGTCAAAAAATGATGTCATGAATACAAGCTAAGCACACTAACAATGAATTATCTTCCCAGCACTGTAAAATTCACTCATATACTCACTACTATGGCAAAATGACATCTGCTGACAGTAACTATGCAGTAGTATCCAAGATGATCACCATTCTTCCTTTGCTAATTAACAAAGTATTTTTAATTCTAATTACTGGCATACATTGTCTTTTTAATCCCTTGCAGTTTGTTTATTTTCTGGTTTTTAATAAAGAACAGAAGTTCACGGAAAAAACAAAGTGTTACTGCAAAAACAGCGCAGGATAGTGAAACAGTACAGAGCAGAATACAGTAAAATATTGGGCACTCATTAAGAAACCACATAAATAACTCTAAGACCCTCGCTTATACTTGCCAGAGTTTACAGTTAAGTGAAACTTTAAGGACCAGATAGATTATATTATAATGGTTCAAACTGAAGTTGAAGAACTGTGTTCCTATTTGCTACTTTATGCTTTTTATGAATTTAAGTCAAAACCTTCATGCTATTCCCATAATCTGTAATTTAATTAAAACTTTTTTTTTTAAAGTCTACCCTAGGAAAGCTAAATTCATGAGTAGTAAAGGCTTTATCATTAGTTTTTAATTCTGGCCTGGTGAGGTGGAGGGGAAGGGGCTAGGGGTATTAGCTGAGAGTAGAAAGGCAAATCAAACATGAGAAATTACAAAATTCATTCCTTAAAAAAATAAAGTACATTGCTGATGTGTAAGTCTTCCTTACATGTTATAAGAATATAAAAGTTAGCATAATATAGAAAAGGGAAGTATACACTCTTCCCTGTGTAATATGAGTTGAGGTATTTTTGTAGAGCAGTGCTGAGCATGTGAAATTCTTTGCCCACAAGGCAACCTCATGTCACGACAGCATTTCTTTCCAGATCTCCCCACTTAAGAGTTCACAGCCAAAGTAATTTTCATTTTTTTCTGACCTTGCAGATGGTAAGAATATTAAAAGCAAAGCAAAAATATCCTTGTCCCCCTTAATTTACCTTTTCCCCATACACACATAAACTGCCTTTAGGAGCTGGTAAACAAAAACAGGGTGCAAAGATGGGCTGTATGGCAATCAAAGACTACAAGGAACAGGCTGGAAACCAAACCACCCTCGACAAGTTATTAGCAACACCACTGAAAGCATGTGAAGTTAAAGAGTCTTGCTGTGTTGCCAGTGAATTTCAGAACATGCCATTTTACACAGTGGCATCATGTATTACCAAAACCTTAGCATAACAAAACCCAGATAAATAAAATTAAAGTTAAATGGTCTTGAAATTAAATTACAGAAAAAATAATAATAGGAAGAGTAGATGCAAGCGTGGTATCTGTTCACTGTAACACATCTCAACGCAGACAGAGATTCAAGCAACGAGATGACTGCAGTATTACAGACTGTGTTTTCCATCTCATGTCCATAGGTACATCTCTCTGGAAGCACTGCGCCTATAACACCCTGCATCCAACAACCACCAGCTGCTGGATGGAATAGAAAGTTTTCGGTATAATCCAAGTTGTGAATTTAACCGCCCCTCTGTCTCTCTACGGCACAGCAGAGCCGTACTTAGGGCAGGACGGCACTACGGCGTGTGAGACCGGTACCCTCGGGCAGGGCCGGGGTGCAGCCAGGCTGCCATGGGCCCGGGCGCAGGCAGACAGGTCCCTGCCCCGGCCCTGCCCCTCCCTGCAGCCGCGGCGGCTCCGGCACTCACCGGCCGCCAACGAAAACCCAGAGATTTCCACCCTGCGGGACCCGTTCCCGGGGGAAGCGTTTCCATGGCTGGGGCACGGCAAACGGGGGAATCTCCGCGGGGGCTCGCAGCGCAACCGAAGCCTTCCCAAACGCAGCCGGTAGCCGAGGCGAAGCGAGCCCTCCCAACGCCCACCGCCCCGCTGCTACGGGAGCTGGCAGCGGTCTGGGGCCGGCGCTTTTTCAGGCAACAGTTGGCTGCGTCCCCCGGCGCCCCCCCTTCCACCGCCTGTCCGCGCCGCCAGGCCGCCCGGCCGCCCCCGCGAGGGGCAGAGAGGCAGGGGCAGCGGGGCAGGGGCAGCCGCGGCGCCCGCGGCCCGGGAGGGGTGACCCCGGACCGAGCAGCGACCACAGCGGCGGCTGCGAGAGGGCAGGGGGCGAGGGGAAAGCCCAGGGGCTGCAGATCCCCGTCCCCGCCCCGCTGCCGGCGGGGTTGATGCGGGGAACGCTGCGGAAACGAGCGGCAGAGGTGGCTCAGCCCGCCCGCTCCCTCGCAGCCCACAGGCGGGTGGTGGCACCCGGCCCCGCCGTGCCTCTGCCCGGCTTACCTGAGCCGCCCGTCGCCGCTCGCCGCTGCAGTGATCCTCGTCCATTCCCCGCGCCTCAGAGACAGCCGGTGACACTGCGCTGCACTGAGCGGCGCGGCCCAGCCCGGCCCAGCACGACGCTCGCAGGCCCGCCCCGCGCTGGCTGCGTGCGGCTCCCGCCGGCGTCCAGCCCCGGGCGGGCGGGCGAGCGCGGCTCCCTCGGACCCGCCTCCCGCCGCCGCGGGCTGTGGGGGGGTTGGAGCGGGAGGAGGGGTCCTCGGGACAGTGATGGCACGGGAAGCGGGGCTGAGGCGGCGCGGCTTGGAGCACGGGGAAGGGGGAGAAGAGGCGGCGGGGCTGGGGGTGCCCCACCTCCGCACAGACCTTCCGCGGGGACTCTCAGGCTCCCCCCAGCCTAGTGGGTGCGGGTGTCTGGGGTGTAAGGGCTGGGAAATGTGCGGCTGTCACCCGTGCTGCACCCGCCCCCGGGGACAGCGGCCGTGACCCAAATCCGCCCCGTTTCGCAGGGAGCCCATTCCCTCCCCTGCCAGCTGGTGGGGAGGGGGCCGGGGGGTGTGTGTGTCAGTGCTCGAGTTCGGCGAGACTGCAAGTACATATTTTGCATTTCTGGCTTTGCAGAAGGCAGTACTTCCTCAAGACGTCAAAACCAGATCTGAGCCCATTCACAGCTCGTGAAAATACTTTGTACTTCCTCTTGCTGTTTGCAGGGTTAAATAAGGTTAAAGCTGCAAGAGCGGCTACACGGAGCTTGGTTTCCCCCTTCCCCAAAAGCCAGTCTGTGAGTCATTTACATGAAGAAAGGAAAAAAAAAAAAAAGCCCACAAGTAACAATATTGGAAGTACAGCATAGAAATGTGTGGTTATTTTTTCACCCCAGCGCTTTGCTTGCTGAGATCTTTAAATATGAGAAGCCATGATGCTGACCGCAAAGCCATGACAGCACTGTGCCAGTGAACCTGAGAGCTCCCAGCTGCGTTCTGCTGGGGGCAGGCGTGTGGAAGAAAGGGCCTGTGCACCCCGAGAGGTGCGATTCTCATGAATAAGGCAAGTTTTGAAGTGCTGTGAAGCCGAGCGGTTTGGTAGAGCTGCGAGCACATCGGGTCTGCTGCTGACTTGACCCTCTGGCCTGTCACTCCCACTGAGTAAGCACTGCAGAACAGCATCACTTACATGCTTTAACTTCTTGCCTTTACCCAGGCTATATCCAGATGTCCTTGAATTGTTCTGCTTTGGTCTGAAAATTCCAAATTTTCTAGTTAGAAAATAATTCAAGTGACATACTTAGTCTATTAAAAGGCTTGATGTCTGTTTCTGTAACATATATTTAATATAGCAACCCTTACATCACCCAGCTTAGTAGAACACTAAGCTGCTGGCTTGCATTTTTTATCCACAAGTCTCAAAGTACCTTTTAAAAGAAGTAAATAGCATTGCTCCACTTTCAAGCAGGAACAACAGTCACATGGAAAACTTGAACCAGGAGAAATAACTGAACATCAGATTCCTAGCTAGCAGCTTAATGCCCCCTTTTACTTATTTTTCTGGGCCATGCCTTCTGATAGCTGTATAATGGACATGCCTTTAGCTGGCTGCTTTTACAAAAGAGGCAGCTGTCACCCATCATTTGGAAATATTCTGACTCATGTTATATATGCTCTCAGATTGTCTGCACTGAATGCATCAGGGACTTAGCCAGAAGAATATTTTTATTCAGGATACAGATAGTATTTAGGAGTTAGAAAAGTCCAACATTTAAGTCCTGCCAAAACAAAAGGACCATTACATATTGATGAAATGAACTGTAGAATATGTACATAGCTTTAGTGTCACATGTTGCCATAAGACTGAAGTTGAACAGGCTGTAGAGGGAATGGCAGGCAAGTGACAGGTTTCAGATTCTCAGCTTTGGACAATTATGTTAAAGACGAGGAAATAATTGTTTAACCAGCTACTTGCATATTAGCCAAGCCACAGTAACTGTCCATGCAAAACTGTTATCCCAGTGCTGGTATGAGACAAATTCAGTTTGAGGCACATCGGTAGGGTTCAGATTCCTCAGTAAAGTCATCTCTAATCACTTGGACTCCCTGAAGCATCTCACATAGCACCCAATTTTTGCTCTGAAAAGGTGCAAGATACCCATAAAGTTCTGTCTTATCTCTACCAGCCCCATTTCAGTACCTCAAACACCTTAAACTTTATCAGGTGTAAGGATGTGCTTGCATATATGTGGGTGAATTGTGCCTCTAAATTTAGATGTACAAGCACCTGTATGTTCTTAGACATTAATTAGGTGTTTAATCCCCCATTATAGTGAGTAGTAGGGTCCAGGTCTGGTGCTTTCATATGTATGTCTCAAGAATCACAAGAAGCAGGTAGGTGCCTACAGTCAATTGTCTGGTGAGCAATGTGGTGGACCAGCCACTAAGAGGCTGTGTTATCACAGCTCAAAGCTTACCCAGGCTCCGTTGACCCAGGTCCTGAGCCATGGGTGGGATGAGCAGAAACATTCAGGGCTTTTTAAGATGTCCTTGGGTACCTTGCCTTGTTTTCTACTGCTCTTCCAGAAGCATACAGATCTCCTGTATGTCCTGTGACCCACAGAGGTAGCTCGCGTAGCTCAGAATGCCCATTGCTGCACAAGTGAATCTGTCTTTGCTATAGTGGAAAATTAGACACCTAGCTGGAGACACCTATATACAGACATCTAAAATTTAGGAGTCTGAAACTCACACTGAATCTCATCCAAATCAATTTGCTATCTCAAGTCTCAGGAGAATTTAACACATTTTATTGCCCAGGTACAACACATACACACAACCAATTGCCATGGTTCAGCTGGGACATACATAGCAGCATAAGAGCAATCTCCCAATTTTTTAAGATTCTGCCCTTGTAACATCTGCTGTAATTTGAATGGTGGCATAGAGATTTTTTTAATTATTATTTTATTTTATTTTTAGCAGGAATGATTCTAAAGTAAATCTACAGTGTTGACAAATATTTGATTTTTTTATCTGCCTGGAACAGTGTTGTCTAGTCTTTTGTAGAGTATGGTGCCTTGCCAGTCTTGAAGTCTGGAAATATGGCTTTAAGCAGAATTGCACTAACAGTCATCAGGATGGAACCAGCAGTCTCAGAACAGATGGGAACATGAGTTTTCAGCTTTTAATGTTTAACTTGCTAAGCAGAACTAATGGATTTATCTAGCAGTTTTCTCAAGTATTACGTGTAGGAGTTGATTTGTGGAATAAAAGGACATCTTTTTTAATGCTCATTTTAGCTCTGTGCAGACTGAAATGAAGAAGGTTAGTACAAAGAGCATTCTCAGAAAGTAAAGGTTTAGAGCCTGGTTCAGAGATTACCAAATTCAAAGGAAAGCCTCTTCAATTTCAGTGGCTATTGAATCAGCTCCTTGATCATCTCCTCAGTCTGGAAGTACTTTATTTTTGTGGTTAACCCAGAAAAAAATGATAATGCTAAAGTATTCTATGAAGTAAATTACATGAATATTCAGTATGATCCTGTCATCACTTGCATAGTTGACGGTACCATTGATACTGTTTGGAATTGTAGCTCTTAATCACTTGTGAAGTCAAACCTCAGTGGTACTTCGGAATTTAGGGACATAATTTTCTTCTCAGTTATACCACTGAAAATTAGGAGTAAACCCAGTAACTTCTGAAACATAACAAATCAAAAGAGGAGAAGAAGGAGTTATTTAAACTATCATTTTACAACTCTGAATTGTGTCTGAAATGGTTTCCTGTAAGAGAAATGTGCTGCTGTGATTTTGCCAGTATTTTTCTCTCCCCTCAAAGAACCAACCATCAGTAATGGAGCAGAGGAAACTTCTGTGCTTCAATCGTTGTAGATATCTTCAGCTTGAAGAGCTTCCTTTCTCAGCATACATTGAGCATTTATTGCAGTAGATCCCCAGTTTATTTCTTGTATCCACGGTATGAACTTTGCTGGCAATGGACAAACCATGGCAGTTTAGAGCAGCTACACTGCTCACCAAAAACACAGGAGTCTCAACTGAATAGAGCTGGAAATCTGACCTCTGTTTGTCTACCTGTTTGGAAGTCAATATATAGGAAATATAATCCCTTTAAAATACATGTATACACCTTGAATGACACAATAAAAATGTATTTATTTTATGCATTTATTATCTTAATTTGGCATTCAATGCAGATTTATTTTTATTATCAGTCTTACACAGATTAAACAACTTTACTCATGAAAGTGATACGGTATAGCTTCAGTATAGGCTTTTAAAGATATCAATATGCATGCATACAGCTTAAAAATAGTTGAGATTTATAAAATAAAAAGTAATTATATTTTTGTCATTTTTTGACAAGTCAGAATAATATACATTAAATAACAGGACTTTGGCTATGTAATTGTATAGGAATGTGGTTAGACCCTAGGACATTTTTAGGGTATGGGTCTCAACTGTAACTACCTTATCCACATATACATGGACAAAGCATGATGATGATGATGTTCCTATACACTGACAGATGCTTATTGTTAATGCTTTAGCACTGAAAATCATAAAAACAATTCACAGGAAACTTACCTTTTGAATTCAAAAGTTTATCAAGCAGCTAACATGGAATATTTATTCATTCTGTATGCTTCTTCTACAATGAAACTGCAGGGTATATTGTTGGAATTACATTGTACAAAAGTTAGTTCAGATTTGCTTGAAATAATATTCCTAATGCAAAAAGAATTAACAGTAATTTCAGTAGCTGACTGGATATATAAGGTTTCATTTATCACTATTCATGTTAATAAGAAAATGTCTAAGTACCAAACTATTTTAAGCTGGTCGACACAAACCCATTTTCATTTGCATCTAGCAAGATGTATCCTGGCAACCGTATATTTTTGGATTCGTAACAATTTATTCTATTCATTTTATGCAAATGAAGTAACCAATACTGCAAGAATCATTAGAATTCAAGATTAATATCTTCCATTGTTCAGAGCTATAGATAGATGATTAGGAATCTCTGTGAGTAATATTTTATTATTTTTTTTTAGTATTCTAGTAAACATTTCCTCCAATGCATCTACCCAGCTAAAATGTTTATCTGTCATGATTCACATACTTTTACTCCAAAATGGAAAGCAGTAGCAACCCAAGCTGTCCCCTATGAAGTAATGATTATCCCACACCACAGCCTTGCTTCTGCTTGGTTATTTTCTGAGTTGAAAATGCTGCTTTTTTTCCCAAACTCACACAGAACTTACAGAGGGAAGAGGAAGAGCAGAGGCACCAAACATTGACCACATCTGTGCATGCTAACTTGATAACTTGATAAGCTAACACAATATCTCCAGCAAACACTTAGTTTAAATGATGTATATGGGGTTTCTATCATGTTGTGTGAGAATGTCATTGAAAGGACATTTTTCAGAAAGATGTCTTCTGGTTTTGGTGGATATGTGTGAATGATTTGTTTGCGTTTGCTCTAGAAAGTTTACAGCCACCTATGTATCTTCAGTTTATTCTCAAAACGTTTTTGTTTGTTTTTAGAAGATCAAAATTGTTCAGCTGGGACAAGGCTCTACTTATAGAAATACTCTCATAAGTGTAGAACATTTATAAAAATAATTAATTCTTCTTTCTTGTGTTCTTCAAGAGCTTTCAGCCTGGATCAAAATCACTGAACTTAAATACTCCACAGGCAGGCCTATATAGTTCTGTCTAAAGCAACAACAATAGTTTTCTGACTGCCCAACTGGACTACATGCAAGTTAAATTAAAATCTTGATTTTGATATTTCGTAATTCTTGAAATCTTAGCTTTGAGACTTTAAATACTGTATTTAATATGTTAAATACTGTATTTAGTATGTTTTATGTATGTGGCACCATTATTTGAGAAATACATCAAATAAGATCTAATACCCGGTCTTGCATGGAGTATTTGGAAAGGATTTGCAAGATCCAGGCTCTCCTTTGTAGAAACATTACGTTGTGAATGTTATGGGTGTTGTGGATATTATCTTCTCAGTTCCACTGTGCTGGAAAAGGTCATTACCATTCCCAGCTGTTTGCCAACTTCTTGCCTGTGTTTATTGTCGCCTAGGATTTGCTGAGGTGATTTGCCAATACAGTCAAAGTGGAGCAGGTTAGATGAAACAGTTTTAAGTAACAGGTCTTTCCTGGGTCACCTCATTTTGACTGAGCCATATTACGATATGTTCACCCTGTCAACTCTGCAAAAAGACATGAGTAAATCTGACAACTTCCAGCACAACGTGGAGAGAGACGGGGTGGTTGTTCTGGAGTGCGTGTCTCCTTCGTGTTCAGCAGACTTAAGGAATTTAAAACTGGGTTCTTTCCTCTACAATTATTCAGCTCTTCTGATATAGCAAAAAACTTAAAGCATATGCTATAAGTTTTATTAATGTCACTTGGATTTATCTGTTGTTTGTTCTGTCAAAACGAAATTCAGGTAGATATAAATCACTAGGTGTAAATGTAATGATTTTTCCTGCACGGGTCTTTTTTCTCTTCACTTATGTTTTGCAGATGGTAGAGGATCTATACTACATGCAAGGCAGTAGAAGACTGCTCCTCTGTTTTCTTGTTCCTTTTAATTTAAGAACAAGGAGAATAAGTAAATTTAAAATTGTCTTACATGTTTTAGTCATCTGACAAAAAATCCCACATTCCATGATTTTTTTTTCACCTAAAATCTGAAAAATCAATAATAGTAACTCTTTAAAAAGCTGTGCTTCTCTCTTTTAGTGAAAAGTTCAAAGAAAATTTAAGCGTAACAGCACTACTAAAGACTCCTTTTGAGATGGTGCCAACATGAAAACAATTTAAGTCCTCTACAACCTAGGCATTCCAAGCTTAGACTTTCATTTGTCTAGTTTGTAATACAAAAAGAAGTGTTAGGAACATTGAGATAATGCTTTCTTCACTTCCCAAAAGTGTGTTATTCTTTTTCTCTCTTATTAAAGTTGGAATAGTCGTAGCACATATACAATCCTCTTGCTAGTTGATGTTAAAACTACTTCTAAAAAGTTAAATATCCTTATTAGTAGTAAACTAGCTGGTCCTTTTCTGGCATCTAAGCTAGGAAAGCTAAACACATTCTCCTGAGTTCTCTGAATAACATTATATCTCTTTTTGTAAGCATTGAGTCTATATGTAAATGAAATATGATATTACTAATCTGAAAGATAATATAAAAGATAAACTAATACATAGATAAATACAGTGGTAATCATGAAAAGGCAGTAGTCAGCAGTCAAGCAGATGTTTATAATGAATAGTAATCAATGCTGAGTCAATTATAAGGATAAATTGAAAGTTCATTTATAGTGATAAGACCTGTTTCCACAATAAACTGAACAACAGAACAATCATATGATCATTAAATAGTTCATGTTGGAAGGGACCTCAGATAGTTTGCAGTCCAACTTCCTCCTCAAAGCAGGGTCACCTGGGAAATCAGACCATGTTACTTCAGCGTTTGTCCAGATGGGTCTTGAAAACCCCAAGAATGGAAACTGCACAACCTCTCTGGGCAAGCTGTTCTTCCATAGACTGTCCTCGTATTGAAAAGTCTTGTCCTTACATCCAGTCTGAACCTTCTTTTTTTTTCCCAATGAACATGCATTGTCTCTCCTTCTCCTGCCACACTCTGAAGAGCCTGGCCCTGTCTTCTTGATAACGTTCTCAAAGGCATTAGAAAGCTGCTGTCAGTTACCCTCTTATAATGATATACAGTAGACAGTAGATCTTTGCCTCATTTTTCCCATCAATTGATATGAATAGTAAATAAATACTTTATTCTATCTCACTTTCTTGTGTTTACCTAAAAATGACACCTGTCCTACTCACCTACCCCCTCTTTGTTTTGTCTTCTGGTATTCCTTCACCCTAAAGCCATCTTACGTCATGATGTTGCCTTGAGCTTTTATTCTAGAGAGGGGAGCTCTTCACTTACCAGTAGTGACTAGAAGTTTCTGGGAGTCAGAAAGAATGTTGTGTTGCATTGATGCTGCTTCTTCCAACAATCCTAGTAAGACATCCTGCAATTCCACCTTGTACAGTTATTTCAACTTTGTTGCTATGGTACAAACCAAAGTACTTCTCTGACAACAGGATATGCAAACAGTCTTTTCTAGTTCATTGACAGGTGGCAAGGGAAAGCTATTTCTCCTATGACCAAAGTTATATTCATTCTGTTGTTAGAAGGGACAACTGAGCATTGAATTGTAGAACAATTAATTTTACATAAGACAAGTGGAACTCATAAAATTATTTTTGTCATCTCCTTTTAGATCCCATAACAGGAGTGAAGCATATTCTCTCCTTTAAGTCTTTCAGTGCATTTTCTACAATTATTTGCTTATGAGAAATGGCTTACTACTGCAGGCATCATTTTTAAAGGGAACTGTAGGACTGAACTGAGAGCTGTATCTCAGTGCAGCCTTAACAAGAAAATGTTTACCTGCACCACAGCTTCCATCAGGATGAAGACAGAAGAAAGCCATAGATGAAGGTTGAAAAAGCATTGAAAAATTTTCTGGATAAGGCAGCCTGTATGTCTTAAAAATGGCAGAGGGGAAAACAAATCACAGAATCATAAGAATGGTTTGGGTTTGAAGGTTGTTCTATCACTATGTGCCCTTGTCAAAAGTCCCTCCCCAGCTTTCCTGTAGCCCTTTCAGGTACTGGAAGGTGCTATAAGGTGTCCGCAGAGTGTTCTCTTTTCCAGGCTGAACAGCCCCAACTCTCTCAGCCTGTCCTCATAGGAGAGGTGCTCCAGCCCTCAGATCATCCCTGTGGCCCTACTCTGAACTCACTCCATGTCCTTCCAGGTCTATTTCCCAGAACTGGACACAGTACTCCAGGTGGGGTCTCACGAGAGCGGAGTAGAGGGGGAGAATCACCTCTCTCCACCTGCTGGCTGCAAATAAATAAAATAAAATAAAATAAAATATCTGTTCTTGCCATCATTACTGGATCAAATCATAAGCAGATCTATCTACATCACAGAGTTTGAAATTTAGTTAAAATCTGAAAAAAAAGCATGACTTAGATGTATGCTGGTCTTCCTAGTACTGCATGCAGAACAGAAAGGAGCTCTGCCATTTGCTCACATTTTGCTGATGTTCAAGATGAAGGAATTGGTTTCCTTTCTGTGTGTTTTATTTGTGTGACCAATGATTACATATCATATTTTCTTTGTCCTGAAAGCTCAGCAGTAATAGGGAAAGCCATGCAATGAACAACACGTAATGTGCCATTAGGGTTTTTCTTTTCCAACCATTGGTTTGTATCACATTTTGTCCTGAACTGTACTGACTCCTTCCCACCAAGTAAAGCGCAGTATAAAGAGAAGGCTTAATGCAAAAGAGTCAGTGAGGTAATTTGTTTTATTCAAACAAGCAGGTTCAATTAATGCAGTACCAAATAAACATTCCTACCTCTGCTTCCCTGACAATCTTTACTATTAATTGAGCACACCTAGCTTGTCATTTGCTGAGTAGCACAAAGAGGACAATATGGGTCATGCTGCTGCAACATGGCTTGCAATCCATTGATTACTATACAGCAAATGGAGAAAAAAGGGCGAAGAATAATAGTTGTATTTTAATGGCTATGAAACCTACTGACTTCAGGGTCTGGTTCAGAGTTTCAGTGTCTGGCAGTCAGCAACTTTCAGATCTCTAAAGGGTTCCTCTCTCTCCGAGGGTAACTGCCGTGTGAAGCTCAGCGAGAAGCACAGATATGCATATTCAGTTCTGGGTACAATAGCTCCATTCTCACTGTCAGGTCAGCAGTCAAGTTCAGTGTAACTCCTCCTTCTGTTTCTGAATCAGGACTTTATGGAAATGCTGAGGATTTTTAATAAAGCAACTCTGCAGTGAAATGAATCTGCCCTTCGTGACAGCTCTTTGCTAAGCAGCGCCAGTGCAGAGCTTATTAAGTCAAAATTTTAAAGTTCAAAGGCAGCATCAGATTTCAGTAGGCGTCTCTCCTCATCTGCTCTTCACAGCAATATAATTTGTTACCACCCTTATTTTTATTACACAAGTAATGTCTACATGCTCATGCTGTTGTAACACTCAGTCTATTTTACTAACTAGTGAACCATTCACACATTTTTTTCTTGAAAGCTAAAATTTCAGATCTTTAAACTTATTCTTAGCCTTTCTGTACCTAAATTCAGTTGCGTTCTATGATTTCTAATCCACAGCAAGCTCTTCCATAACCCTGGAAATGGTCGTTCTCAGTGATCCATATCACTGTGCAAAATTAAATTCATGCATCACAGAGCAGAGCAGAGTATTATTCCATGACTTTCAAGTCAATCATTCATATGAGCTGACTTATGGTCAAATCTTGCTTCTCAGAATATAATTTCTCATGTGAGTAAATTCCATCATTTTAAATTTTAGTGTTACAGCCTTTGCAAAAGAACTGTTGCAGGTGATTATAATCTTGAGTGAAATCAGCATCCAAAATATTTTAGCTTTGAAACAAAAATGCAAAGCATGCCATTTCTGGAAACACTCAAATAAACAGGCTTTTTCCCCATTATTGTTATAGAAACCCTTATATATATATATATATATATTTGCACCAATTCATGGGGATTTCTCCCATTTCAGTGCTTTGAGTTGCAATCATGTGGAGTCCAGTTTTTAAGTGCAGAGGGTGTGTAGTAGTGTTAAGTTCATGGAAAATTATTTCCTTTAAGTGACTCATTCTTGTGGTGCCCTCCTGTAGACAGAGAATCAGTCCGCCCCACAATTTGTGTCATTGTGAACCCAGGCACTGGCTTGAATGTGGTATTTCCAACTTGGTGACTGGGTCTCTAGGTCCATTTTTTTTTTAGAATTTCTGAATACAAACTTACTCCTTTCCTTCTTCATCCCACAGGAATCCTATAGATAGCTGCTGAGGATCGTTGTCCAATCTCCCTGAATGTTTTTCTGCTGACTGGGAATCCTTCCTCAGCCACTGCCAGAAGAATTAAACTTCACCCATAATTGAAAAGTTTCGGAAAACAGTTTTGAAGACAGCCAGTCCTCTCAGTGAGTGGGACGCAGTGGGTAAAAAAAAAAAAAGTGGGGTTTTTTTTCAGTATTTTTAAAATTAAACCAAATAATTCAATATCATCTCCTGGGATCAATTTCATACGTGACCAGTGGACTCAATAGGATCTGGATGGGTGTATCTGGGGAAAGAATCTAATTGAAATATATTTTCCAGGGTAAACTCAGCCGTATCTTTTTTGTTATTGTTTTTTTTTTTTTTTTTGTCAAAGTTTCCATTTTCTGTGCAGGAAGTTTCCAGTGAAAGTACTTTGGTGTCTGAAATGGTATGTGGCATACCATGCGAGGTGACAGTAGAGTAAATAGGATGCCTGTTAACGAAAGTAAATTTCCTTCTACGTAGTCATTACTTTTGTCATGCTAACTTTCCATATCCTGTAAATATGAACCTCACCTTGAGCAGGAAACACATGTGCGCACGTTCTTGTCATTGAAAAAAATGATAGAAGGCAAAGTTAGCTGGCACTGAACTTTTAGACTGTGGTGATGGTGAAAAGTCACAAACATACCAACAGGAGATTTATATAGAAAACATGAAGCATGAAGCTGTAAAGTAAGAGCTGAAAAGGAACAGTGAATTTATTAGATTTTCTTAAATAAACCTGAGCATTCTGATTTTCTTCTCTTCAGTCTGAAGCCTTTTCTTGCGCATATAATTCAACCTAAAAAACTCTAATAATGAGAATTCACCTCTGAAGTCTTACAAGGTTTATAATGCTGCACCTACATAGTCCTGTAGCTGTCAAGAGCCAGTTTATGTTAGCATAAGCTGGTATAGCTCAAACAAAATTAAAGGAACTACTTGTGAAGTACTTACATGTGTAAAGTAACCTGTGTTTGTGTATATACAGAAATATTAAGACTGCTTTACAGAGCAATTGTTCTCAGGGCAGACTTTTTATACCTTGCACAGAAAAACATCACACAGATTGAGTTTTAATGAAGTTTGGGAGTGGAGCTTCAGGGCACCAAGGGAGAATCTGAAGCAGATCTGTGATAGCTTTAATTACAGAGAGACTACCTGCATGCAGTACAGAAAAATGTGACCCTTCATCCCTGTTTTCCCATTCACAGCCAGACACATTAGGACGGTGCTGCAGTATGTGCACTTCAGTAAGGCATAATGGCTGCGGTGGCCTGGATAAATTGCTATGAACAGCAGTAGTGGTTCAGGAATATCAACATTAACTCTAGCAATGCTGTGTGTTATGAAGGCAAGAGAAAGAAGGAATCTTACTATGTACTTGCCAAGAATGTAATGATTATAGAAATTTACCTTTCTATAGTAGCTGTCATCTCAAAACATATAGGTGATGCCTATAGTGATGAATGCAAGTTGTGGTAGTTTGGACTGAGGCTGAAATTTGATGGCTTAATCTGAAAAGTAGTTCTCAGAATCCCCACTTCATTTCACAGATACCTCAGCATTTAATCATTAGTGTTTCCTACAGCTTTGATTGAGCCTTTCTTTAAAATTGCTGCCATTTTAGAGCAAACATCTACACCCTTATTTTACAAATTAAGCCCATTCTAGGAAGCAGAAATAGTTACTCTGCTTCAATTATGTGAGGGGCACAAGCTGTCAACATGTTCCTGATGCACACCAAGGGCCAGGCACAAGAGCAGAACTCTGCCTGCCAGCCTCGACCCTCCTTGTGATCAAAGCTGCCCGTGGAGGTCCCATGCAAAGGATGTGGACTGTTAAGCTTGTCCCATTCATTTTCTGCAGAAGACGTCTTAGGAAGAGCTGGGATTTTCTGCCCTTCAAATGATGATCAGGGAGCAGCAGCAGCAGGGGCTGGGCAGGGGTGTGGAGCGCCAAGGATGCCCTTACTCCCTCCACACAGCTCCCCAGTGCCAGAGCCTGGGGTGGGGGACCAGGGTCAGCCATAGCCCCGCAAGGGACAGACCCCACTACCATGGTGTTTTATTTTGCAACTCTACCCCTGGAAGAAATTTTAATTTTAATGGAAACTAGGAAATACTAGGATTGAGCAAAAAGTTTTCTAAGAAAAGCAAAGCTCCTGAATTCTGTCTTCTCACTGGTTATGTCAGAAAATAATAATTATTTTTCTTAACAATTATTTTAAAATCCAATGACCCTTTTTTGTACAGGTCTGTTCTGAATCTTCATCAGAGGCTGGTGTTTCTGGTAGTCCAGCACTGTCTGTTGGGGCATTTCATCGCTTTTTGCATCAGAGATCCATATGTGGAACTACAGATGTTCAGATGTAACATGGGATCTTTCACAAGTCACATGTTTGTAGACATTTGTAAACATACAGGTAGCTCTTGATCAAGCTTTGTATAGTTTTTCTTCTTTACAGGTATACACTTTCAGTTAGCTTTTTTTATAGCATGCATAACAAAGTGTAGGGCTGGTGTCCCAACTGTGACCAGAGATGTCACTTGAGAGAAGGCTTAGTTATTCAAAGAACTGGCAAGTACAGGTCTTGGCAGCCCTTACAAAAGATCTAGTGAAATAATATCTTTAAAAAAAAAAAACCAAACAAAAAATTACTGCACATACTAAAATGCTGATTGTAGGAAAAGACACTAGGACCATTAGAAGTTTCTATCATAGTCAGTGAGTGTAATCCTTAAGAGTCATTGCATGTCTCTAAAATGTCACTACTTTTTTTTTTTTTTTTTTTTCTCCCCCAGTTGGGATGCCTTGTAACAAAATCAGCCCAGTTATGGTAGCAGGCTTAGACTGCAGGAGGTATTCATTCCAAGTGCGACAATATTTGTAAAAGAACATTCCTGGGAGGTCTACTGGCTTATTTCAAGACAATCTTTTTTATAGAGACCATTTTTCATTTGAATACTTGTTTAGTGGTTTGTTTTGGGTTTTTTGTTTTTTTTTTTCTCTGTTCTCTTAGTTTTTCGTGGAAATTCTAGGGTGGAAAATTCAAGGCAGTTAAAAAATTACAATATTCATAACTTTCATAGAGATGCAATAGTTATAGATGATACACAATGCATGGAGGCACAACAAAAAAGTCATATTACAACAATCACTGATGTGCTTTAAAAGTAAAGACAAAAAAAAGTCCCAAACCACATAAAATCACTTTTAATAAAGATTCACTCCTCCCTGACTACTGCAAAACACAGGTTATTTTCTCTGTGTCACTTTCCTTTCTATGAAACTTCATTTTCTGCATCTCTCTGTTTTCAATTCATGTGAAAGAGCAAGATGTTAAACTTTGATCCATTACTATGATGTCCAGCTGTTGCAGGTTCCAGGCTTAGGGGTTGGTGAATAGAACTGGGTCACCCAACTGGGAGCTGCCAAAGAGAGCGTTCTTCTCTTTATGAAGGCATATGAACAAAGATAAACAATACTGACATAAAGGCTTATAAAACACAGTTATAATGTAAATATAGGAACACATGTATTTATATAATGTTTAGATTCTAAAGGTTTCTCTCATCCTTCATCTGACTAACTTATAGATGCTTCACAGTCCTCTGGCTAAAGTTATATATGTACCTCCTTCAATATTAAATCATCAGGCTGCACAAGAGCTGGTACTTCTATGAACTCTGGTACAGTTCTTCAGAACTGCCTTCAAAGGATATTCAGATTCTGTCCTCCACATCTTTTCCTTCTTTACAGATTCTAGGTCCTCAATTCCATCAAGAAAGTGTTGGGACTTTTCTGTCATTACATGGTTGTTCAGCCTCTTGAGTTTCAGAAACATGATGTGCTTTTGTCATGGCCTCATGCAGTTATTAGCTGCCTAGTAGTAAACGTGGAATTTACTTGACACTGAAACCAGTTTGACAGTGAAGCCTACTCATTCTCCTTATTCCTGCTTTCTACTCCTTATTCTGCTCCTGTTTGCTGGACTTTCAGATTATGCCAATTATTTTTAAATCCCATAATTTGACTGATCTGCTTACAATCCAATTTCAAAAGGAATTGTATTTGCACAACTGAAGATGTGATTAACTGGGGCAAAAGGGAAAGGTTTCTTCCTTGCTGAAGCAAGCATTTAGTAAAATATTCATCCCAGCAAGGCCTTATTCTCAGTCTTCATTGAGAGGATATAGTAAATTTAGGTTTAGGACTCCTAGCACCAGATCAAAATATAATGAACATATTATAATAAAAGTTATTCTAGTATAAACCAGCTGTGTAAGTTCAAGTCTCTTTTAATGGTTAATGTATGTGAGGTGTGGAATTTGAAGTGGTAGGTTTTATGCACAGTAAGTCATTGCCTGTCTGATCCACTTTATTCTGCATCAAATGCTTGTAGTTCTCCCGTGTTCGGCATAAAGATGGTGGAAAGACATAAAGCCAACATAATTTTGTGTCATATGTTCAAGACTAGCTTTGTGAAAGCATGATTGTCTACCTGTTTTTAATCCAAACCAGTTTAAAATTCTTGGGTGATCAAAAAATGCTCAGACAAGTATTGATAATCATATACCTATTTTCTCAGTGTGAAACTCTTCATACCTTGAGACTCGCAAATAATAACATGTGAAATGTGTATCACACTTTATACCAATATGTAAGTAGAATTAATCTTTCTGACTTTCTGACACCGTGGTAACAAGTCACTTCAGAAGGAATGTAACTCCTCCCTCCAACTCTGTCCTTGAGGGCTACCACATGGTTCATGTGACCTAACCTTAAATGTCTACATCTGAGCTAACCATACTTTATAGACAATGAAGAGAAATGAGTATGTGATTCATCTGACCTATTTTAGCCACATACTTTAGGATGAGTTTAGTTGCAGTCTAGAAATGTGTCGTAGTCTCCTTGGCTATAAAATTAGTCTACAGAGGCCTGATCAGATGAAGATGTCTGAAATAGGTCAGATGAGTATCATTTAAACTATCTGAAAGCAGAGACCAGACTATGTAAGACATTCCACAAAGGAAGGGGAAAAAAACAAACAAACAAAAAAAAAGGATTGGATCTTAAAGCTTCTCAGTGCTATGAAAAATTATAGGTGTCAAGTGCTTGCTGAGCCGTTTTTGTGTTGTAAACAGATTCATAAACAAATAATACTCTCAATTCAGTTGTTGACACATAAGCATCCACTACTTTTTGAGATGCCTTGGGTATTTGAAAGAACTGAGAGGTTTGTCAAGTATGACATAGGTGATCCAGGACATTTTGGAGTGGCAGGTAGGGATAAGGTCAAACACCAGGATGTATCAAACAATCCTTGATACCAATGTGTGAGCAACCACATCAGCCCTTCACTGCCTTTGTAAAAAGATTTCTAGGGTGGAATTCAGCTGTGGATGGAGACACCTACACTTAGGTTTCTGTCTGTAGGAGTGTGTATGTGTGTTTGTGGTCTAAAGATTTTGTTATAGTCAACAAAATTTAAAGCTTGATTTAGCCCCTGCAAATAGGTAGTTAATGGTGTATGAGATGTCTTAGAGCACCATACCTTGCCCCAAGAACCTCTACACAAACACAAGTATTCCACAAGTCTTATGTCATTTCTTAAACAGCAGCAGATGGCAATTTTTGCAATGACTGAATTGAGCTGAGGATGTCCAAATCTGGATTTGAATCTCATTCCTACATTGTGCAACTCAGTAACAGTAAAGGAGAAACAATATCTTATGAAGTCTAAGCAATCATCTAAAGTAAAATTTATTTTTAGAATTATTTAACAAGGCTATCTAGTTTAAAGAAGACTATCAATGAAAGAGACTTTATCAAGTAAGGTAAATGCACTGAACCTTCTCCAGGTTCCTGTCCAACATAATTAATTTGTACTGTTCTGCATATAAGCTCATATATCAATTTGGATCTATTACAAGTTAGCCTCAAAGGTTACCAGGTCAGCATGTTGTTGCTATACATCTACTTTTGCATGTTTAATGAATAAATTAATCTCCCATGACCAATATTCTTTCTTCAATAGCATCAACTTTATTATAATGGCCAAATTCACACTTTTTTAATGTGGCATTTGGCCCATTACTATCCTCTGTATTGTTTGTGTTATAGCATGTTGTTTCTGTGCTATAAAATTTGATCATTTGTAGTAGACATATTCAGTCATTTAGAAATGCTCTTAGTAACCTTAAAGCAGAGTATAAAAATGTAAAAAACTCTATTTTTCAAGTCCCATAAATACATTCTTTGTTTCTAATATCCAAAACATTAATTTCCTATTTTAAGATATTATCTCATGTTGCCTGTACATTTTATGATGAATGTCATGAATTACTAGAAAGATTTAAATCTAATTTGTGCCATGTGTTGTGACACCTGGACTATAGGTAACATATTTCATGTTTGCATGTGGAAATTTAGAAGTCTGCTTCTAATGGAATGACAAAAGATTTTTCTTTTTCGTAATTAAACCAAAGCTATTTTTAGATGTAGTTCACACTTGAGACACATGCATTTGTTACTATTATATTTATAAGCTTTAGTGTCATACAGATCACAAGAACTGGAAAAATGCATATTTTACATAAAAGTATAACACAACTGAATACCACATAATCCAGAGATTTCTACATTCTGCCATCACCGACCTCTGAAAAATATCGAGAGGTGAATATTACAGGTGAAGACCTCGCCTGCACAGTAGTGTAGACATTAATCAGAACTCTGAATATAAATAATTCCTAGATATTATTCTCATATGAATACTGAAAAATAATAAGCTTTATGAGGTTTTTAAACCCATGGTAATATTTATTCCCCTACTTACTGTGATAATAAAGCAATCACTAAATAAAGACTCTGTGTTAGTGCAAGTGCATATTATAGATCTTGTTGCTTAGAGACATGACAGGGCTGGACTATCTGCACGATAGGAGCTCACTACAGACACATATTTCAGGGTCCTGAGCCAATCTTCTGAACACTATGTCTGTTTTTTGCCCCCTCCTGTCTCTCCTCCCTTCCCAGCAAACACATAAATATCTGAGCTGAGAAAACCTTTGCCAAGATTCACCTTTATTATTCATTTCCTGACCTGAATAGTTTAAAGTAACCCAAATTCCTCATCCTAGTCCTCTTTTTTTTTTTTTTTTTTTTTTTTTTTTTCTGCTTTCCTCTTCCTAGGCTGCTAAAATAATGGCTGCAATTTTTTTTTCCTTTACTATAGATGAGTGGACCTTTGATCAATGGAGTTTTTTAAAATTGACTATCCCAATGCACTTCACCATAGCGGGTGGTGGGGTGGGTGTCAATTTATTTTCCCAACTAAAAAGTGATGAGTGGAAATGCACTCAAGTTACACCAGGGGAGGTTTAGATTGGAAAATAGAAAAAAAAATCTCCACTGAAGGTTTTATCAAGCACTGGAACAGGCTGCCCATGGAAGCAGTTGAGTCACCATCCTTGGAGATACTTAAAAGATGTGTAGATGTGATGCTTAAGGACATGGTTTAGTGTCAGGCGGTGTTAGGTTAATGGTTGGACTTGATGATCTTAAGGGTCCTTTTCAATCTAAAATTATTCTTTGATTCTATGATTCTCTTAAGAAGAGAGTGTAAAATGAACAAATTGATACTTTTTAGAAAGGCTTCTTGCAATGCTTATCAAGTTTGATGTTTCTTTGTTGAGATAATACCATAGTACATGCAATGTTATTTTGTATCTAAACAAAAGAGGGGAATTTCAGAGGTTCCTTGAAATTCATTAGGGACTTTCCTATTATCTTTGGCTTTATGTGAAGATAGACCTACTTGTGATGAGTGAGACAAATGTCCTGGGCCTGTCTTTCAAAGATACGCCTAAAAAAATATTGTAGTTAGACAGTTTCCCACATGAAAGTTTCTCCTCACCTGTATTGATACAAAGTCAGGCTCTATATTAATTCTGTGACATGCTCCCCAGCAGGACTTGTATGTTGAACAAGTAAGACTGCCAATCAGACAGAAATTTAATGGCCTACATTTTCCCAGTGAAGTTGGTGGGAATGAATGCCACCTTCTATATTCCTTTGGGAACAACCTGTTCCCTGAGGAATGCAGGGAAGGTGTAGAACATGCCCTCCCAGATAAAACTGATCTTGACATTCATGCAGGAATGTTGAGAAGAAAGCTACCTGAGCTTTATGGAGCAACCCACTAATAGAAGAGCCACAACTTTTTAGGTGAATAAGCATCAAGTCTCTTAAGTTTCAACCAGCAATACCAAACTGAGTGTATTGGGTGTGCCTGAGAAGCTCTTTTGATCCTCCTTTCTTCCAACATGAAACAAATTCCTGTTCCTCGGGATCAAAACTCGCTTCTATGTGTTTTGCTGTTGTTTTGGAAGCCTGGGTAAAATTATTTTTAGAACTGTGAACATTAATACACACATTCTACACAAGTATCCATGCTTTAGAACTCTTTTCTTTTGTAAAATACCTTTTTCTTCTGACCATAATGATCAGTGTAGATAAATTTTATCTTTCAAAGAAAAGAAAAAGATTGAGAAACGCTGTGGGGACAGTTAAATACTATTTCCTGAACCTGAACACTTACAATGAAAGTTTAAATTCTACCTAATCCTATTGATACATTCTTGCTTAATCTGAACCAGATCAGCTGTATTTACTTCCAGCCCCTGTCTGCCTCTTGATAACACTGAGGTAGATGTGTCATTGCTGAATGGGTTCTACCGTATTTCTACTGAATCTACTATTTAGCTAATTTTTTCTATTTCTTGTTAATTTATTACAATGTATATTTTTTTAAAAAAGAAGCCTGTATACGTATCCTTTACTCTTTTTATAATCTTTGTTAACCTATTTATTGTTTTAAGACACCACTTCGAATGAACAAGGTAGCATAGAACAGTGCCATCTTGTGGCACTCCTCAGTTCTGTAGCTATTTCCAAATATTTTAGTTCTGTTACTTTAGAAAGTTAACATTTTCAAGAGAGTTAAGTTTTTTGAGATCTTTTATTTTGCTGTTGACAAAAAATTTCGCAATTCAATATAAAGAAAAAACTCCTACTTCTCCTAAAAGACATTCCAGGATTTGAAAGTAAGTAAACTATCTAATCATGCTGTGAAAATATGTTGTTAAAAGGGTAGCTTGACAGGTTACCATCATAAAAATGAGATTCATGGAATATATTCTTTTCTAAACAGGTGAAGAGTGTCCTGGATATTGACGTACTGTGGACAAAGCACTGAACAGCTGAAGTACTGAAATGGTTTCAAGATTTTATCTACTGTTAAATCCACGTAGCTAGATATTCCCTTTCCCCCCTGGAAGGAACAGATTTTCCTCTTTTTAACTCTGTGTTGCTCCTGATGTGAAGGTTAGCACCTGGGAAGGAGGAATCCAATTCACTGTTTATGAGTATGATATGCACTCAAAATAAATTAAAGGATTAGGAGGGCCTTCTCTTGACTTCTGTTCTCTGCTTGACCTTGAGTTAGAAAAGGTAGCGTGAGATTTTCAAAAGCACTTGGCCTTGACCTAGTTCTTCTCTAATTAAATAATTCCTAAAACTCCCACTCAGTAAGAGGTCATTTAGGCCACCACTGCAGACTTTAAAATTAGTTCTGTTGCTTGTTTATGCTTCAATTCCTCCCCTCTGTATAATGGGTGTAATAATTACCTGCTCTGTAGGAGTTCTGCGAAGCTTCATTAGTGTTGGATAAAACCACAGAAGTGCAAAGTGTTCTTCCACTGCAGTTACATTTGCTGCCCATCTGCCCATGTGATATTTTGCTGTACAGCTCATAGGAGGCATTCTCCAGCTTACAGAATTTCATTAAGATATTATTTTAAGAATAAATTACGTGGTTTACATGATATGATTATTAATTAACTAACTACAGTTTACTCAGTTTTTATGTGGAAATTCAGTTACAACCCAACACAACAGCATTACAGTTATTTTACAGCAACAAAGTACCATCAGTGTTTGATTGATATACAATGGGTTTGTATGGATTGCCTAAGAACTTATTCAACTGTGTTAGTAAGACCACAGCCAGGAGGAAGAGGTATGTGATTAATGCTGTCTGTTCAGTGTAGCTCTCCTAAGACTGCCTCTAAAGTATTCTGTCTGATTTTGTGCTCCCAAATACAAGTAAAACAGCAATTGATTGAAATGGGTATGACAGAGGGCCATCAGGATGGACAGAGGGCCATCAAGATGATCAGAGGGCTGGCGTACATGACATGATGACATCTGTAGAGAGATAGAATCATAGAATGGTTGGAAAAGACCTTTGAGATCATTGAGTCAGATGAGTTGGCAGGTTCATCTAGCCTGAAGAAGAGCAGGCAAAGGAGGGTGTAATTGCTTTTTTTTCAACCATTTAGTGTCGATTTATAGAGAAAATGGAGCCAGATTCCTCTTGGAGGTGCACAGCCTCCAACCCTAGGGCCAATGGGCACAAACTGCAGTTAAAATTCCAACTAAGTAGTAGGACAAAGCTCATTGCTGTGAGTGATGAAACACTGGAACAGGTTGCCCAGAGAGGCTGTGGCATCGGCATCCTTAAAGAGACACAGAATTTGGCTTGGGAAAGCCCTGAACAGCCTCATGCTTTCAAAGTTGGATTCAAGTTTGAGATTGTCACTGTTTTGAGTGGGGAGTTGGAACACACGACTTCCAAAGATCCATTTCAACCTAAATTATTCCACAACAGACTGATTCTGTCTCAGTAAGCGTTTTTTAATGTTAATAGAAATTGCAAGAATATTTTTCTCTTCTCATTTTTCAATGGATCCTTCATCCTCTCTAAATCATAGTATTTTTGTCTCCACTTCTATGGGAGCACAGTGGCAATTGCACTGTGACATCTGGAATACACTAATAACTCTGTGTTATCAAGTGCTGTTGATTTCATTTTTTCAATATTAATGCTATAAAATAATTTCCCACTTGTTTATTCTGCCCTGCAGCAATGTGTTTCTTTGCTTATAAAACCCTTAATATTATAATTCAGAATGCTAGAATAGTCACTCCGGGACCAAGAGGAAAAAAAAAAGGGGATGGGGGGGGCATTTTTTCATTCTGGAAAGCAAAGTCTCTAAGGAGATTAAGAGGATGTTTTCAGGTGAAAATATTTTGGCATTCATAATGATATTGCAGATAGATACTACTATCTGGAGTCTTATGTTCTTGATATATTCACTATCAAATCCAAAGTAGAAGTAATTTACTTATTGTAAGCATTGCAGGCAGCATATTCCATTTGGTCTACATATCCCATGCTACCAAAGGAAAAATAAAAAATGGGAATTTTCCTGAGATTATCTCTGTTTGACACTTGTCTTCCATGGTGTAAATGCCTTGAATTTTGGGGCATGTGGATAGAACCATTCTTAAATTTGGTTCTAGACGGGATCTATTTTGCTTTTTGTCCCTGCACAACTTAGTCTTGCCTTTGCCTTCAACACCACCTCCATGCTGCCTCAGTTTACAGGGAGAAATCAGGGAGTTTGTGACCAAAAAAAAGGCAATTCCTCCTTTACCATATTTCCTCTTCCAGGTATGGCTCAGTCAAGGCTACTTTCATGCTCAAAAACATTTGGTACAGTTCTTTTTATAACTGTACTCAGGTCCACACAGATAATAATTGTACACTAGTGACTCCGCACAATTATAAAAATATATTGCCATTTTTGCCCAATGATTTCCATGAAATGCCTGTCATAAAACTAATCTTTACAAAATTAATGTAAAAAACCCCCAAACAGCTAATAAAGACCAGTGGTTAACACTTTAATGTTGCAATTTATGTGCACATAGTTGGTAAAACATCTAAAGGGTCTTGGGGATTACAAGATGAGATAAGATTGTGTTTTTCTTATAAAAGCCTAATGTTCTCTAATGGGGAAGTATCGGAGTCAGTGAAACCAGACCTTCTGGAGAAATTCAGTTGGGGTTTTCTGAGGAGCAAATATGCCAGAGTGTGGCTGCTACATTACAAGGCAGAATAATAAGCCTAAAACAAACGTTGAAGGTTAAGAGCTATATTTACATCTGTATCTTTAGAGCTTGCCTTTCCACAGGCACATTCTGGGCAGTTTTTGCCTGGTGGGAAAAGCAGATTATTGCCTGATACACAGGTATGCAGCTGTACAACGAATTCATTTTAGCACTTCCACCACAGTATGGAATCTATTGGCATACTGAGCATCTCTCATGCATTTAGAAATACAGGATAAAACATACTTCAGTCGCCTATATTTTATGAGGATCGGGAGGATATTTGTGTAAAACACGTGTTGACTTTGTATGTGGGGGCAAGACCTGCCTCACTGGGCTTGTGTGTGTGAATAACCTATTCTTCACCCCAGGGATAGGTATTACTGCAAAGCGATACCAGCCAGCAGATGGTGCTCAGTACCAACAAAAAGAACTAAAAATAAATTTCAAAAAATCATTCAAAGCTTTATTTTTTCTTGTTTACATTTTCCTGTGACTATTAGCTATTTTGGTGTCATTTTTTGTGACTTACCACCCCGCAGTTAATAATACAATGTTGTTCGCAAGTGATCATAATGAGTTTTAGGTGGTGGATAGGTGAGGTGGTGTTGATTAACTGTTGACAGCTCTTCTGCAAGCTGCTTAATGGCATCCGCTGGGATTCAGGCTGCTTTGAGATTCCTATAAATCAGACTCCATAATAATGTGAATAGAAATTTCAGTTAATTGCTGAGGAAGAGCATCAGATTTTTTAAGATAAAAAGACTATTCACCATATTGCATTAAATAATATTTGGAATAAGAGTCACATAATTTTAAATGCTTGAAGACAGTATTAACAAAAATCCTTAGAATATGCCTTGGGACATTGATTAGAAAACAATATTTAAAATAAGTAAAATATTGTCCATATTTACAAGTTACTCGCTTCCCAGTCAAATTAGACATTATAAAGCAAAGCTAGGTAAATCTCAGTTATTTGTTTTGTCTTTGTACAAGAAAGAAGAGCCTTGAGGTCTGTTGTCAATAGGATCTGACTTGGAAACTGCCCAGCAGATTTTTAGGAGGAGGCACCTGTCACATCTCCACCTCTAAGGGACAGTGTGGAGCCACTGGCAGCCGGACAGCAGTGCGGAGAGGACACAGGCTGGCTTTTCATTGTCTCTAAAGACACCACGTTGGAAGCTGTGTCCTTGCTGGCAGATACAGCAAAAACTATTTACTGTTACCCTGGTGCAGAAATACCAGGACACTTCCTCAGGGATGGTCATTCCCTTTTTAATGCACTGCTATCCTCTGCCATGGAGGATCTAACTTCATGTTTCATTTCGACCTTTCAAAGACATTACTGTGTTGACATTTGCTCCTCTTTTTCTCCTTCATCAACACAGAAAATAACTGCAATAATCCCAGGCCCAGGGAGAGATCGGAGGCAGATGCCTGAAGTTACTGATAATAAAACAACAGCTACTGAATCGTCTTCCTTCAGAAATCAGGTTAATCTCAGATCTCACTACATTTAAAATGTAGAAAATCTTTATTCTGGTCTGTTTCCTAACTCAAAGATTGGTACGTAAGGAGCAGAAACAGAATAAAAGGTGTAGAATAAAAAAGTGTTTCCTTCATCTTTCTTTTGCTGAATAAAAATCTTCTGAAGTTAGAGACAGCTAGATTGGTCCTCCTACCTTACATAGGGCTAAAAGTGAGTGCAGGATCCTTATGACAGCTCCTTCCTTTAAGTAATGTTGCTAGTGCCTAGGACTTAAGCACCAGCTATACTAGATATATTGCTGTGTTCCAAAGCAATCATACAATGTCATAAAGTAAATTAACCTGTGTAAACCCCCAAAATCTGTCTACTCTCAGTGATTGCGCTAGTGGCACATAAAACCTGATAGAAAAATATGCCATCATAAGAGCCTGTAGAAAACCAGGATTTTGACAAGTTTGTCATTGACAATATGCTTTTATTTGCTAAGCAGTAGCTTTTCCCTGTTGTAATATATGTATAGACATACATATGTAGTTTTCAAACAAAAAGAAATGTTAAGAATTTCAGGAATTACATCAGCAATTTATATAATATTGCACTGGGGTCATTTGTTGTCTTTTAAAGGCCAGTTCCAAGAAATGTTTCACTGGTAGGAGTAGATAATAATGATATGTATATATATATATGTATATATATATATAGTTATATATAAAATACTATATTTATATATATTATAAGTAAATATTTAGGGAGGTTATGGTGAAGGAGTAAGAATAAAGAGTAAATTAAATTCATTTATTTATCAAAAACCCCACGGTCCTGACCTAGCTCCCTCTATGACAGACTGCACATGACCATATAGCACAGCAACAGCCACATTTGATGGCTTTGTGCCCCAGAGACAACACTTTTGCAGACTTTTTCTCCTGGTTCAGAGTGCCTGCAGCACAGCTGGGAGCAGCCCACCTGCCACCCCAGCATGAGTGGGAGTACGGAGTGTGTGCAGATGGGGAAATGGATGGGGCAGAGGGAACCGAATTTAGGGTAGATTTAATGATATTGCCTCCTAGCTGGTAAACTGCCCCCAAGCTTGTCCTAGGATTTGTCTTGGAGAGATGTTGCTGAAGGTTTCCAGAAAGAGGCAGGGAAATGAACAGTGCTGCAGTGTGGGAAAAGGGTCCCAGTGCTCAGCATCCCTCCCCGGCTGTGCTTCGCTCTGCAGTGCAGATACACAAAGACACCAAGGAGGAGGAAGCAGCTATGGGTTCAATATCCCGATAACAAGGGCAGTCCACCAGAGCTGAGAAAGTGTACGGATGCACCAGCCCACATGGTAAAAATGGGCAGAGATTGAGAGACAATTTCTCCAGACTCAAACCCTCCAGACTCCATCCGTAGTTAATGGAATACTGTGGGGACCCTTATATTAGTGGCTCAAAGTGACTAGAGGTGCAATGAATAGATGAAACAAAATTAATTAAATAGTTCATATTAATAAAATTAAAAGTATGCCCTGTAGAAGTTTTCTGGACACTTCTGTATTGCAACATACATTCCATCCATGCAAAAAGTAGGAAATCTATCAGATGAGAAGTCTTCTGTTCCCAGGATCATCCATAGCTTCTGGGAATTATATAAAATATGATTAAAGTAGAATCTAAAAAAATCACTATGATAAGACTTTGTTAGCACTATTATATTAAATATATTATATTTTTAATTTAATTATAATTTCAGCATCAAGCATAGTCTCTTTTCACTAGGATGAGTCTTAATAGCAATAGACTTTATTTTAAGAATAGAGATAAAAAGTTACATTAAATTAAGGTAGAAAAGAAATCTCATTTATGGTAGTTATTCCTGAATACCAATGTATTTAGAAATCTTCATTAGATTATTTTATCACTTATTCAGATTAGTCCAGAAATCAATCTAAATGTGAACAAGATACTTTTATTTCAAAACAGGAGTATTCAGAAGGAGGTGCTAAATTAATTTCATGTGTAGATAAGCTCCCAAGAAGCCAGTAAAAAAAGCAGACAGTATCAAACAGTGTGCAGAAAGGAGAGAAATAAAACATTAAATAGAAATACAAATGGAATCTGACAGGGGGTTGAGTCTGAGTATTTATAGGTGACAGGGTGTTAATGTATTATGCAAAAGGAAACACAAAGCTAATTTCTTTTTCTAGATATTGTGCAAAACCAGTTTAGTGGAAGCATATTCTGTCTACAGTGCCGTGTTCCTTCTCCAGCTAAAATGGAGTAGCCTTAAGAAATGAAGTCCAGATTATCTTTATTATCCTGCATAACTCCTCAGGGGCTGGGGGAAGGCTGTTGAGTGTAATTCCAGAGAAGAAGCTGTCTGCAATAGCATGATCAATACAATGCTTTGAGTCTTCAAAAATCAGTGAACCTTCTTATTAACAAAGATGAATCTTTCAGATAATGCCTGAAGGGTTAATGCTTTATGACCCACATGTGCAGGTAGATCTTTACAGCTGCTTGGCAGTAGAAAAGCAGGATGCTAATGTCTGAAATATTGTTTAATGGATCAAATAAACCACTCCTATAAGCAAAGCTTTGTGTCCTTGCAATGTAAAACTCGGCTTTGCATGTTGTGATAAACCACTTAGAAATTAAAAGCTCCCAGTGTGAGTCTACCTGGTCTGTTATGTTCTTTATGTCTTATGAAATGTGGTGTAGTCTAACGCTCTGTTGTTGCTCTGATTCTCACACTGGGTGGAGAAAGTCATCCTGTCTTTTTTTCAGTCCTCCTTCTCCTTGGTGGTAATTTATGGCAATTACTGGTGCAGCTGTCAGATCTCAGCTTCTCAAGAAAGAATTGCCACAGTTTTTGATGTAAATGCACTTCCAGATAATACAAAATAAATTTCATCCTGAACTACACTTTGGAAAAACTATCAGATTTGTCCTGCTAATACCATACAGCTATTTTTCCAGGCTATCCTGTGCAGCTTTTCCCTTTCTTTAACTCTGAGGTTAGCATCCTTTTAATGGGAAATACGGATGTTATAGCTTTCAGCACGTTTAAACCCCATATGATTAACTACCTGAAAGCATACTGCAGCATTTATAAATTACAAACTCTCATTTATCTAGAAAGAGTTTATCCAGCTTGCAGACTAGACACTTGCTCTTGTTCTGTTTGGACTATTAATTATGAGTCCAAGCACAGTAGCATGTAAGTGCATTTATATTGCTTCCAAGGCTAGCAGCATAACCACTTAGCAAAGCCCAAGCCAACTGCCTGTGGATAACAGACCTGTTCTGATAGCAGTAAGCTGTGTTCCTGGAAACTGGAGTTCTCCGGGCTACAGGGAAAAGACACATGGCTCTATTCCATGACAGCTCCTATCCAGAAAGATTTATTAATTTTGTCTGAATACAAGCTCTACAGGAGATGTACTAACTCCTGCAGATCCTCTTGTGGGTGTTATTTCCAGAAAAAAAAACCCAACAAAAACCAAACAATTAATTCTGCGATGAATATGCTACAGCACATGTGGAGTTAGAAGTACAGAAGCAAAGAAACACAGTTTTTATTTTCTAGACTGAACAAAATAATCTTTTCTTAAAAAGTACTTAGCCTTAAAACCAAAATCCTTTCAATGAACAAGGTTTCATGTCTCATATATTCACTTTTTTATGCTCTAGTCCTGTTTGCTATCATCATTCTCAGAAACACTTTGTCTTCCAGAAGGGAGCATTATTTGCCATCTTCTCCTCATATCTCTTATTAAATTATACTTTTATTACAGTTCCAGCATTAGCATGTAGATAAATTGCAGTTTTCTAAAAACACAATGGCATGACAGTTTCTTAGCACCTAACCATAAGCAGAGTATGCTGACCAATATATGTCAAATATATGCATAATGGTTTCCCTCCAAGCACTGCAGCTTTGAGAAATCATGTGATTACATGAAATATCTGGCTTTTTTAAAAGACATAAGCTCTGAGTTCTCTTCTTATTGGAGAAAAGGCTTAAAAATATGCTGAAGTGCACATAATGGGTGCAAAAGCTAGACTAAATAAAATGATGAATACAAACACTGCATTTTATAAAGAGTACTACAACCACATACAAATTCTGTGATTTTAAGCTGCTTTTTATGTTGGGATCATTAGGTTTGTACTTCAGGTTATATGTTTGAGAACATGCTCCACAAAAGTATAATTTTAGGGCCAAGACAGAGGACTTAAATCCTTGAAAAACTTATTTGTGGTAAGAAGCTTGCAAGCAACCTCATATGGCGAAGTGTGAAGTTAACAGCATCTACAGTCTTTGAGGCTTTGAGGTTTATTAGAGTGAATTTCATAGAATTAGTTATAAAATTGCTGTCTCCTTTAGTTGATCTCTTTCTCCAGCTTTCTCTCTGTTCTCATGCTTTGATAATTCTGTTCATAGAGCAGTCTCATGAAGCATGCAAGAAATATGCATATAATAAAGCTGTCTTGATCAGTTGCTTGGTAACTCTATGTATTAAAATGCTTCTAATATTCAAGAGATACATGGATTACAATAATAAAAACACAGGAATACATCAGGGAATCACTAACAGCTGTTAGAGATTTAACACCCACATCCAGATGCTTGAAAAAACATGTACTAAAAAGCAACAGATTATTAACTGTTTGAGAAATTGCTTTGGATTCAGCATAATGATCATATCTGATATAATGAATTTTCAAAAATCTTCCTGATATTTTCATAAGAGTACTCCTTATTATGAATATGTAACAACAGATTATAAAATTTAAGGTAATGGATTTTACAATTATTCTCCAATAACAAGGTTTGGGAATCTAGATAGAAGAAAGAAATAACAGGTATTCATGAAGGAATCACACATCCTATTCTGGCCCTATTACCTGGTGTTTGCTTTTCAATACAAAGATTATAGCAAATGTCTGTGCAACAAAAGTAGGAAGGAAAATGTCTTGTAAAGATGCAATCCTACATCTTGTCTGCTGGAAACACAACACAGCAGAGAGGAAACAGTCTATGAGGTTCCTGGAGTGTGTGAAAAATAACTCCTGCCACAGCTGGTAAGTGAGCCCACCAGGGAAGGTGCCTCACTTGACCTGCTGGTTACCAACAGAGAAGGACTGGTGGGAGATGTGGTGGTTGGAGGCCTTGGGCTTAGTGTCCATTAAATGATAGAGTTCTCGATTTTTGGTGAGGTAAGGAGGGAGGTCAAAACTACCACCATGGATTTCCAGAGGGCAAACTTCGGCCTGTTCAGGACACTGATTGAGACAGTCCCTTGGGAGACAGTCCTGAAGGGCAAAGGGGTCCAGGAAGGCTGGACACTCTTCAAGAAGGGTGTCTTAAAGGCTCAGGAGAAGACTGTCCCTGTGTGCAGCAAGATGAACCAGCCGGGAAGGCCACTGGCCTGGCTGAATAGAGAGCTCTTGCTGGGACTCGGGAAAAAAAGGAGAGTTCACCAACTCTGGAAGAAGGAGCAGGCAATTCAAGAACTGTACAGGGATCTCGTTGCAGAGAGAAAATTAGAAAGGCAAAAGCCCAAGAAGAACTCAATCTGGCCACTCTTGTTAGAGATATCAAAAAAATTATTTACAAATACATTAACCACAAAGAGAGAGCCAAGGAGAATCTTCATCCTTTAGTGGATTTGGGAGGGAACATTGCCACCAAGGATGAGGAAAAGGCTGAGGTACTTAATGCCTTCTTTGCCTCAGTCTTTAATAGCCAGACCAGTTATCCTCAGGGTATTCAGCCCTCTGAGCTAGAAGACAAGGACAGAGAGCAGAATAAACCCCCCATAATCCATGAGGAAGCAGTTAATGACCTGCTACACCACCTGGACCCTCACAAATCTATGGGGCCAGACAGGATCCATCTGAAAGTGTTAAGGAAGCTGATGGAGGAGCTTGCCAAGCTGGTCTCCATCATTTGCCAACAGTCCTGGTTAACAGGGGAGGTCCCAGATGACTGGAAGCTTGCCAATGTGATGCCCTTCTACAAGAAGGGCCAGAAGGAGGATTCAGGGAACTACAGCCCTGTCAACTTGACCTCGATACTGGGGATGATCATGGAGTGTTTCATCTTGAGGCATTTGCAGGACAACCAAGGGATCAGGCCCAGCCATGAAAAGCAGGTCCTGCTTTGATCAACCAGGTCCAACCTGATCTCCTTCTATGAACAGGTAACCCACCCAATGGATGTGGGTAAGGCTGTGAGTGTTGTCTACCTGGACTTTAGAAGAGCCATTGACACTGTTTTCCCCAGCATACTCCTAGAGAAACTGGTGGCTCATGGCTTAGACAGGTATACTCTTCTCTGGGTGAAAAGCTGGCTGTATGGCTGAGTCCAAAGAGTTGTGGTGAATGGAGTTAAATCCAGTTGGAAGCTGGTCACCAGCAGTGTTCTCCAGCACTCAGTTTTGGGGCCAGTCTTGTTTAATGTCTTTGTCAATGATCTGGATGAGGAGATTAAGTGCACCCTCAGTAAGTTTGCAGATGACACCAAATTGGGTGGAAGTGCTGATCTGCCCAAGGATAGGAAGGCTCTGCAGAGAGATCTGGACAGTCTGGCTGGATGGCCCAAGGTCAGTTGTATGAGTTTTAACAAGACCGAGTGCCAGGTCCTGCATTTTGGTCACAACAACCCCATGCAATGCTAGAGACCGGCGGAGGAGTGGCTGAAAGCTGTCTGGCAGAAAAGGACCTGGGGGTGTTGATTGACAACCAGCTGCACATGAGCCAGCAGTGTGCACAGATGGCCAAGAACACCAATGGCATCCTGGCCCATATCAGACATAGTGTGGCCAGCAGGACTAGGGAAGTGATTGTCCCTCTGTACTCGGCACTGGAGGCTGAGGGGAGACCTAATTGCTCAAATCACAGAATGGTAGGGATTGGAAGGGACCTCGAAAGATCATCCAGTCCATGATGACCTGCTGGAGAGGAGCTCTGTGGAAAGGGACCTGGGTGTGCTGGTGGACAGCAGGCTGGCCATGAGCCAGCAGTGTGTCCTTGTGGGCAGGAAGGCCAACAGTATCCTGGGGTGCATTAAAAAGAGCATGGTCAGCAGGTCGAGGGAGGTTCTCCTCCCCCTCTACTCTGCCCTGGTGAGGCCACATCTGGAGTACTGTGTCCAGTTCTGGGCCCCACAGTTCAAGAGGGACAGGGATCTCCTGGAGAGAGTCCAGCAGAGGGCCACAAAGATGATGAGGGGCCTGGAGCATCTCCCATATGAGGAAAGGCTGTTAGAGCTGGGACTCTTCAGCCTGGAGAAGAGCAGACTGAGAGGGGACCTTATAAATGTCTATAAATACCTGAAATGTGGGTGCCAAATGGGTGGGGCCAGGCTCTTTTTGATGGTGGTTGGTGACAGGACAAGGGGCAATAGGCAAAAACTGGAACACTGGAAGTTCCAGACAAACTTAAGGAAAAAATTATTTACTGTGAGAGTGACAGAGCCTTGGCACAGGCTGCCCAGAGAGGGTGTGGAGTCTCCATCTCTAGAGATGTTCAAAACCCACCTGGACCCTTTCCTGTGACACCTGTTGTAGGGAACCTGCTTTGGCAGGGGGGTTGGACTAGATGATCTCCTGAGGTCCCTTCCAACCCCTGCCATGCTGTGATTCTGTGAAAACTGAATTACTCAAGTGAATAAGAAAATCAAGATTTAGTGTGCATTTACAGACGCAAAGAAATCTAACTTTTTGTAATATTCTTCTGCATACTAACTGCTAAAATATGCTACTGCTTCATTTTCCAGCTTCTTATAATGGAGTGTAATGATGTTATTACGTATGAGAGAATTTATGGACCAGATGATGAGACTATGTGGAAGAAAATATAGAAATTGTTGTAACACTACAGAATTTCTTCTGGAGCTGCTAGAGCTCAAAGCACAAAGATCAAAACACAAGGTGAAAGTTGTTTTCTTTTATTGATCAAGTGATAAGAAATGTGTCCTGGTACAACTCATTTTACAAAATAGATTGGTTAGGTGACAATGTATAGAACTGAGTGTCACAGATACTGCTTTTATTTGCTGGGCAAAACTAATTCCCATATTTTATACATCATACCATAAGATCAGTCATAATACAGTAACAAAAAATAGTTATTTTATACTTTTTAAATTATTAGCAAATAACAAAATTAACTTTTCTAACTTTAGCAGTCTATTCCAATTGATGAATTCATATTATTCTAGCAATTACCATAGGCAGTTCTACCTTAATAAAATACTTTGAATGTCTTTATAAAAATATATTCATTACATAATTACAGAAAATGCAAAGATTTTATGCTCAATTTTATTTAAGAATACCTGACAAGTGGGAATTTATTCGGCTTATGATTGCCTTTTATTGTCATATTTACAAAGTGTTTATTTTTTTGAGTCTAATTTTTCATTGGTATGCTAAGTACAGTCATCATATAAGCTGTGGCTTGGATATCTGCTATCAGTGTAGATAAAGATATTTATATGCATGTATTTAATCTGACACAGAGAAGGTAGATTTAATTCCCAGTTCATAAATCATATAATATTGCTGATCTGGTATAGCTATACCAGAAGGATTTGATCTAATCTGAATTTCTATGTGCGCCAAGTCTAGCTTCCTCCCTTTTCCACTAATCACCAATTGCTTTGGTACTAAGACAGATATAATAAATCACATACTTGACGTAAAAGGCACTGAATAACTTGATTGCTGCTTGTACCTTCACAATTCAACACCTTTATTTTCTTCTTAAATTGTTAATAGATTTCACAGAAAGGTTTCATTACAAGTGGCAGTTGGATGACTCTTTGTCTGCAACCCAAACTGCATATGTATCATTGACAGGAAGATGGATAACCCTTCTAGTTTGTGCAAAGTAGTTTATTTGGTGCACTTCGGAATGCTGTGGACAGAGAAAGAAAAAAACCCAAAATATAACCTCAAACACTGGAAAATTCAGTGTTATCTTTGTAAGTCATGCAGGATCTTATTTTTACTTCTGCAGTGGAGGCCAAAGAGTTAATTTGGCACTTGTTAATCCTAATCACCTTCTCTGCTTCACTAAAAAGCCATGTTCACACCCTCTTCAACACTCAGCCTGGCTGGGGTCTAAATAACATTAAGAAATCTTGAACATTGCTTTAAACAGAACAGCAGAACAGAATTCTGTTACTAACCTGTAGAATTAACTTTGATCACAGAATCACAGAATTGCCTTGACTGGAAAAGACCTATAAGATCACCAAGTCCAGTCATTAACCTCACACTGACAAGTCCCTTACCATGACTAAACCATGTCCCTAAGCACCATATCTAGGCGACTCTTAAATACTTCCAGGGATGGGGACCCCACCACTGGCCTGGGCAACATGATCCAGTGCCTGAGAACCCCTTCAATAGAGAAATTCTTTCTCCTATCCAATCTAAACCTCTCTTGGTGCAACTTGAGGCCATTTCATCTCATCCTGTCACTTGCCACTTGGGAGAAGAGACCAGCCCCCACCTCTCTACAACCTCCTTTCAGGTAGTTGTAGAGAGCAATAAGGTCTCCCCTCAGCCTCCTTTTCTCCAGGCTAAATAACCCTAGTTCCCTCAGCTGTTCCTCATAAGACTTGTGCTCCAGAACCTTCACCAGCTTCGATGCCCTTCTCTGGACATGGTCCAGCACCTCCATGTCCTTCTTGTAGCGAGGTGCCCAAAGTGAAAAAAACCCCCACAACCCGACAACACGTGACCTTGGTGTTATCAGCACCAGGATCTTCTCAGTCCTGATTATGTGCATTAATCAAAACATCATCACTATTATTATCAGTACATTCTTAGAATTAACTGTGTCTGAAAGCTGTCAAAACTGTTAATAATTAAAACCAGATAATCATAACATTCTGGAATCTTTGACCTCCTATTAAGACCCTTTGCTGAGGGAACTGCTGGGTAATATACCATAGCTCTGCAAGAAACATTTCATCTATGGAGGAAACAGAAATCATAAATCTTTCTTCATATATGTCAAGGAAAATAATTGATTTTCTTTTTTAATTTCTTTTACCACCATCTCTATATCCATGATATCTAACCTTGAAGCTGTAAGTCATTTATCAAAGGCAGAGAGAAATTGTAGGACAGAAAGTAGGACAACATTCTATCTTTAAAGTACTAATGGATAGATGCTTTCTGTAGTTTGTGTCAAATTTACTGAGTAATAAGAGAAATACCACTTTATGTTTCCTTGGTTACAAATCTCTCTACTTAAGGCATTAGAATTTCAAAGTCAAGCACAGAGTTAAAACATACAGTTAAATACAGTCTAGGCTGAATTTCTGAATCTCCTTCTGGAACAGTGTAAAAAGTTTATGTGTTGAATCACAATTCAGGGGTCTAAGCATTTTAATTAAGATTAAGGTATGAGAATATAGAAATGGAGCTGCCAAGGTTTTTTACCTTTTTGGATGATCTCTGTGTTTTCAGATGTTTTCCTTGAGATTTAGGAGTCACTTCCCAATGGGTCCAACTTGTACTATTGTTGTTCCAATGTGAAATCTAATCAGCTTCTTGCTTTAGCAGAAGTAGATGAAAATATGATCACCCCAGTGTCTCAGACAACAGGATAGATTTGGTGTGACCAAGGAAATAGACAGCCAAATTAGCCAATTAGCCCAGGGAAGCCTCACAACCCTGCACCAGAGCTATGCACAGCACGGCAGGAGCCACTAAGCTCACGGCCAAGTCTCCCTGCAGGGCTGCACCATCTCTTGTTTGGAACAAGGAAGTCACATAGGTTGGACTTACAGGGACAAATGGGAGTAAGGGGAAGCAAATCTTATACTACAGCAACCTTGAGTAACCTAGTGAAAGAAAATGGATGGCAATGCACTACTTCAATCCTTTTTGGAGCTAAACACTATTGAACAGCACTAAGATCTGAGTGAGGAATCTGCAAGTAAAAGATGCTGACATTGTGACAGCTTGCACTTTGAGAGGAAAAAAAAGAGAATATGGAGAGATATTTTCACTCTTATTATTTATATTAGCATGATCTGTTCAACACAAACTAAAAAAATGCCATTCTTTTGCATAGAAATTATTTTAATTATTTTTCATTTAGATGCAAAAAACTTAATGAAAAAGTTTCTCAGATTCCACATCACTTAGATAAAATGTGTAATTCATCAGGGACAAAATGCCAAATGAAATGGAAATTATTGGTGGAGTGTAAAACAATCTGCCTTTCACTTATCTTGCTGACCCTTACATGTTGGCTGCACAGTGCTGAGCGTTATCTTTGAGCCCCCAGTATCTTATTGGCATTTGTAGGCTTGTGCAGAGAGCAGTAATTTGCAGTAAATCTCCTCACACAGGGTTATATTCAGAAAGAATTCTTATCTGAATAGTGCAGTGAATACTGATAATAAAATACTGAGCTTTCATGCTTGCCAATAAGAGACCAACTATTGTATAACTTCCCTCCAAAAGATAAAGACCAAATCAACAGGTAGGAGAAAGAAAAAATAAGGAATATAGCTGAAAGATTAGTACCTAGGAAGAACTAAAAGGAAAACCAAACAAACTGCAGGAGATAATTACATAACAAACCACAATATCCTTTTATTCTCGATTCTTTTTTTCTTACCTATTTGATGTGGCAAATCAAACCTAACTGCACACAGCCCCCCCCATACCATTCTGGTTTCTTGGCTTCATATAAACCCAGAAGAACAGATGTCTTCTTCTGATCCCACTAACAAGTAGCTCAAATATTGCTCAGTTCTTTCTGACCCCAGTGAGGGAATGTGCCATGAGAGCAGAAACTGCTGTAGTGCTATTCAGTTTTGTCTTATAAAATATTAGGCTGTTGTTAATGACATATTTGCTAGTCTTGTAACAGAAGTACAATTTTTATCTAGTGAACATTATTCTTCTACAAATACATTTCCAAGAATAGGTCCCCCCTCTCTTCTCATTTGCTATAGCTGCACAAATAAAATAGATCAGGCGCATTTTTGATCACACTGACACTGCAGTCTGTGCCCTTACAGCTGGTCTTCCTTATTGCCATAAAACAGGGTTCAAATCCAAACTGTCTGTTGTTTGTGCTCCTGGCAGGTGCTAACCCTGAAGCATACCCAGGCATTGTCTGAGGGAGCATTAGTAAGCTGGAGCCAAAACCATGCTATAGGTCATAGCAGTTTAAGAGCATGGATGACTTTATGACAGAACTCAGACCAGGCCCATTCCCTCTTCAGTTTACTCATGTAAAACTGTTTCTACAGAACAAGCTTTTCTCATGGTGCACTGGCATGAGGAATACTCATGGAATGTCTTAACCTACTCTTAGAACGTGACTTTAGATATGACAAGACACCTGACACAGCCTCCAGCTGCCACAGAAGACCATCCTGCATCTGTACATGTTGACAAACAAACACTCAATTGTAGTTTTTTAACATCAATCCTGCTCCTAACTTCTAGTTGATATATATGTATATGTCCAGTCTCTAGAAGATACATACAGTAAGCATAAAAGTCAAAGATACAAGCAATTCAAACACTGCTAAATGCACATCAAGCAAATTAATGGCTAGAAAATAAATGTAAAGTTGTTTAAGATAATGCAATAATGCTATAAAATGCTTATAAAAGCAAAAATTAATACAGATATTTAAAATAATACTTCTGTTTTTTTCTTCTGGGATAATATATATCACTTAATCTTACTTTTATTTTACTTTCTTAATAGCTTTTATACTAAGAAACCTAAATTTAATAGGTGATTTCAGTCAGGAAGTATAATACTAATGATACATTCAAAACCACAACTTTACCAGTGTAAGCTGTGACTATGCTTCAAGCTGTGAGATGCTTTTAAAGGATCTCTGGCCTAGGCGAAATCACTTCCTGCAGACTAACATTCCTGAAGTCTTTATTCTGCAAGCATCTAAAAATGCAGGGTGCAATCTTGGCTTCTCTAAAAATAACAAGCATTTTACCGGTCAGCTTCATACAGCCAAAAATCCACCTGCAGTTCTGTAAGAGACAGAGAGAGCTGCTGCCATGAAATGACCATGTTCTGTAGCAAAAACAAACAAACAAACAAACAAAAAAGATTACTCTTGATAGCATTGTGGAGGTATGTGGAGTTATGTTTAGGACTACAGAGTTTATATATTCTCTTCCACTCACAGCATGGTAAAACTAAGCTGATTTGGGTTGCAAATATCTCTGTTCAATGTAGAGATTCCCCCCTCCACTCTCCCTACTTACCTCACAAATAAAAGATTATTTTAAGAGTAGTCCTACTTACTCAAGTAGAACCAAGAAAGAATCTTTATTCAATGCACATTCACTATCACCTGCATCAGGAAATGGCTTGACCCTATATATTGCATATATCTGTCATTAATTACAGATAATGATATTAGTGTATTCTGTTGCTATTATGTCAAAATAGTATTAACTGAATTTATTAAGAAATGGGAAACAAAAGTCAAGATATATGAGTGAACTTGTGTGAAGTATAACTTTTTATATCACAAGGAGATACTGTATGGGATTTGTAGGTATAGGAAAATAATAGGGCAATTGGTTATTTAATTTGAAATTCATGGTTGTATCTACCTACTCTTGCAATTCTGCAGTGTTACAATTACATGATTTTACAGATAATTTAAATTTCCATATTTGACTGACTGACTGACTACTATCTGTAGACAGAGAGTGACAAAAGAGAGGCAGTTTTGTGTCATAACTGGATTGCAAGGTGAAAAAACCAAGCCAGGGATGTCATTTGCTTTCACTGCTATACTGGGAAATTATGAACAAAACTACATTTGGAAACTCCTTGCAATTCAAAGCACAGCCTTCTGATGCTATATGTTATAATAGCAAAGGATTTCTGGAATTATGCATTCATGACATGAAAATACCTTACAGTTGTTTATCTTGAAAAAGAGTATGTAATAAAAGCACAGGGTAACAATTGGTGATACTGTATGGCATTTATATTATATTCAGAAAAGCTTTACATTAAAAGTTGTATTAGAAATTGCAGAGGGTCCTGTAAATGACTGAATATCTGAAAATAATTTAGGATTTGGTATTTATAGCTGCTATTATTTTGAATGATAGCATGTCCTCCTCCAGATTATCACACTCATTGTGGCTGAGGTGCACTGGCAAGACAATTTAGAAATGATGCTGTAGAAAAATCATCAATTCTTTCTAGGGCATATTGCTAATGGTGAGTTACCTCCTCTATGATCTGTGATTTTGATGATTTTTTTTTTTAATTCAAGTTGTTCAGAATTCAGACCTTGATTATTTTATTTATTCATGCTTGAAGAGATCCTTAAAAAATAGTGTTGGACAACTATTTAATATTTCTTACAGTTCATTATTAGGTTTAAAAGATCTTCAGCACCCACTGTATCACCATCAATTTCTTTCCCTCTTCACCCCCACAATGAGAATATTTGTGTCACTGAAATATTGTAAGATAAATTATAGCTGAGAGATATTTAAACTGTATCTCATTTCCTTGTACATAGAAGGATAGTCAAGTTAACATCTGGCAGAGAGAATGACTTGGAAGAATACCATGTGCATTAAACACAGACTGAGTAAGCTGAAGATGATGCTGGCTAACAGTAGAGAGCATTTTGAAAAACTTGAATAATGCCCATCTCTTACGGAGGACATGTTTTCAACTGGAACACCCACTGTAGATTCAGGCACAGGAAAATAGAAGTGACTTCTTTCACCTTTTAGTTGCCAGAAAACTCTAAATATTTTTTCCCCACAGTTGCAAGCCTCCCTGTGGCTAATTTTTCCTATGCTATTCTGAATTTTAACAACTAACAAATTGTTCCAGTAACTTTAGAATTCAGTTACTGTTTTCTGAGCAGGAAAACATGGTGAAACTATACTGAAGAAGTTATACTCTGTTCCCTAAAATAGCTGCACCTTCATTTCCAGATGAAATCCAAAGTGCAGGTTATGCTACTGCATGACTTAAATTACTATTGGGCAGAAATATGTTGGTTGCTTCTCCCTTTCAGAGTGAAATACGTGTGAGTCAGAAGTGAGGGGGTGTCAGCAGTAGCCTCTCACACAGATACAAATGCAATGAGCTTTTTATAACTCTATGCCAATAAACATTTAAACAATGATGTTTAATTTCTTTCAAGTTTCCAGGTGTTCTGCAGGACTAGGCAGACTTGTAAATTTAAAGTTTTTCTCCTTTTTAACAAAAGCATTGTCCTTTATAAATATAAAGAAAATGTAGTGGATGCATCCCTAATTTCAGGGCCATATCAACTATTTAATTGATTCCCAATGTAAAACCTATTGCCTTTTCATAACTGCATGCTTCATGTACTGTGCTGCCCTTCCAGAAAAATAAATAAATAATAATAAAAAAATTCGCAAAGCTTTAGAAACTAAACAACTCCAAGGTAATGTGCTGGTAAATCCCAGGATAGCAAAATATTTAGTTATTGACAGCAGGTCTTGTCCTTGAAATCTCTTGTAGGAGACACAAGAAATTGGCAAGTAGTTATTATTCTTTGTTCCGTTTCCATAGCAGCAATAATAACAAGTTAGATTTATAAAAAAAATTATTTTTTCATCTCTGCAAACCTCCCTTTTCCCTTCACAATACTGGAAATTTCTGGAGACCATAACCCATCTGCCCCAGACATACAGTTGTTCTGCTGCTGCCCAGGAGGAGCTGTATTGCAACAAATATTGTTTATTTATAGGCATATGCTTGAGAATTTGTTGCTGCATCATAATGGTCCTGTGTTGTGACATGGTGAAGTTGACCATGCAAAATAAAATGATATGACTTATGAAACTATCACAATGCAAACACACTTCTCCCAGGCTTTAACTAATGTTCCAGTTTCCTTTTCTCCCTCTGATTAGGAAGAAGCATTGTTGTCTGATGTTGTATCTAAGGAAGAAGTTTAATGAGGCAATATGTCTTTTTAGCCATTTCCAAAGCGCTATCTGATAAATCTCAAATAATAGCAGTAGTGCTTTCAGTCTGACTTCTGTACTGGGCAGCATCGATCCTGTCCCACATGGATGTCTGAGGTGAGCCACATCCTACACTCGGACTTTTATGGGAAAAAAAAAAGAAATCAGGAATCAAACAGCAATCAAAAGGGAAGGGAAGGGAAGGGAAGGGAAGGGAAGGGAAGGGAAGGGAAGGGAAGGGAAGGGAAGGGAAGGGAAGGGAAGGGAAGGGAAGGGAAGGGAAGGGAAGGGAAGGGAAGGGAAGGGAAGGGAAGGGAAGGGAAGGGAAGGGAAGGGAAGGGAAGGGAAGGGAAGGGAAGGGAAGGGAAGGGAAGGGAAGGGAAGGGAAGGGAAGGGAAGGGAAGGGAAGGGAAGCTTAGGGACTAGACAGTATTAGGAGGGCTCTTTCAGTGAAAGACAGGCTGCTCGCATCTTCCCTTTGAAAACCTCAGTGGAATCCAAAACACATCCAGCTTCAATGAACAATTCCCCTGAAGCTAATGGCTTTATTGACAATTGCAATTCCATCAATTCTTCTGGTTTATTTGAAATGGCTCATATAAACCAAATGTATTCTGTACACTTAAATTGAAAATGCCCTAGTTGTATTTGTGTAATAGCTTAGGCAAATGCTTATGTACTCAGTAGCCATGGTTTAAAAGGGGAACAGGAGAAAGCCTTCAGCATCACTAGTATCAAAAGAACATACTCTGAGCTAAATCCAAATAAGGGTTGAATGATTGCAGGAAGAAGGAAAAGTGAAACTCGGGTCACATCTCAAGCACTGTTATTAAACACTGGCAATAGGTGACTCGGTGACTCAGAACATTTCCTGCTCATTTGGATGGGAATTCTCATACAAATAAGAAGTCACCAATGTAAGAGTTCAATAAACTGATGTTTCTCTATTTCCACATCATCGTTGCAACTGTGTACCGTGGAAAATAACCAATGCTCTTTGATTATTCAGTCAGACCTATGCAACACATTAACTCAGAGGTCTTCTTGACTTCCTATTATTCATTGAAGTTATTTTTTTCCCTTCTTTCTGACATCTTTTTCTATTTGCTAAGAGTACCTTTATTATCATGAGTCATAATATCAATATAAAAAAAATTGCTCAATTAAAAAATCCTCCTTTAACTCTTGGAGTTAAACACACATGGAAGTAACTAAATTCAGACAATGACTGGTCAGATCTCCCCAGCCTCCTCCAGCCAGGTATAATCATCAATCTAAAGAGCAAATCCTGATTTAGAATCTCTGATGTTCCAGCTCAGGGCTGTGAATTCATCTCAAATCCCTGTAGTCAAACTGAGCTCTTGCAAAGTGATACAGATTTGGAAGACATATGACTGTATTGAATGGTTGTGTGAATATCTTTTTTGTAAAAATGAGAAACAACAAGTGTAATCTGTCAAATGAGCAATTCTATCTTGAAGGAAATAAGTGTTTGTAATTAAAAAAAAAAAAAAAACGCAGTGCCCAGTCAGCTGTTCTTATATCAAATTTTAATTTGATAAAAAAAAACAAGCAAAAAGTAGACTGGCATGGAAACCAAACTTTTCCAAAATTTCCTCACAAACTGTGTTTCCAAATGTCTACAGCTTTAGTTTTGTATTAAGCATTTAGTTTTTCTTTATATTGACCTTGACAGGCTTGAGAGGTGGGCCTGTGCCAACCTCATGAAGTTCAACAAGGCCAAATGCAAGGTCCTGCACCTGGGTCGGGGCAACCCCCAAGCGCAAGTACAGGCTGGGCAATGAGTGGCCTGAGGCCAGCTCTGAAGAGAAGGACTTGGGAGTGGTGGTGGACGAGAAGTTCAACATGAGCCGGCAATGGGCACTTGCAGCCCAGAAGGCCAATAACCGTGTCCTGGGCTGCATCAAGAGAAGTGTTGCCAGCAGGTTGAGGGAGGTGATTCTCCTCTTCTACTCTGCTCTCGTAAGGCACCACCTGGAGTACTGTGTCCAGTTCTGGAGCCCCCAACACAATAGAGACATGGATCTGTTAGAAAGAGTCCAGAGGAGGCCACAAACATGATCCGAGGGCTGGAGCACCTCTCCTTCAAGGACAGGCTGAGAGAGTTGGGGCTGTTCAGCCTGGAAAAGAGAAGGCTCCTGGGAGATCTGATAGCAGCCTTCCAGTACCTGAAGGGGCTACAGGAAAGCTGGGGAGGGACTTTTTACAAAGGCAGTTAGTGATAGAACAAGGAGAAATGGCTTTAAACCAGAAGAGGGTAGGTTTAGATGAGTTATTAGGAAGAAATTCTTTCCTGTGAGGGTGGTGAGACACTGGAACAGGTTGCCCAGAGAAGCTGTGGATGCTCCCTCCTTGGAAGTGTTCAAGGCCAGGTTGGATGAGGCTCTGAGCAATCTGGTCTAGTGGAAGGTGTCCCTGCTGAAGGCAGGGGGTTGGAACTAGATGATCTTTAAGGTCCCTTCCCACCCAAACCATTCTATGATTCTATGAGTCTATTGTAAATATTGTGGGGAAATAATGGAAAAGCAAGCGAAGTTATTTGCATGAGTAAAGGTAATTTCACAAATAGTAACAAATGCAGCTTTTCATAATTAGAAATCACATAATTCTGCAAATATTTTTGAAGATAATCTTATTATATGTCTTCAATAGGAAGGGAAGTTCAAGGAAGTGCTGTGTCTTGCCTAGGATGACCCAGCAGATAAGACCAAGTACATGGGAATAGAGCTCATTTCTCCCTGGTGACCCAGCCTGGTCCCCACTTAAACATACTTCTTGGTTTGTGCTCATACTTATGGTTTGGGATTTGCTACTGTGACTAGTTTGGACTGCAGCTGTGCCAAAAGGAACAGATTCCACTTTGTCTTCATGTGCTAAAACAACCTTCCCAGGGCTGTTTCTGAATCTCCTTGGTGTTTACTGCTCTGCTTCATTGCATATTTGATGCTCAGATGTGGACAGAGTCACAGAAACATGGGAATTTTCTCATTATCACAGAGCTCTACTCCGATTTATATTTGCCAGCAATTCCAGTGGAGAAGGGAGGATTGAATTTTCCCATTTTTTTCAGCACTTTCCTCACAAATTAAAATCTTTCTACTGCTGCAGAACAAAGCAATAAAACCTCAAACTCTTCACATGATATGTGCTCTGGAGGTCAGACATCTGTCCCACATAGTTCTGTGGCTCAGTTATAAGTTTTGGCAATTAATTTCACCATTGACCATTACAAAGATGTTGCCCTTATGCAAATCAACAAGAAATAGGAGGAATATCCAAAGGGCTGGAGAAGGAGAGGGAGAAGGAAGTGCTGAGGGAGAGAAGGGACTAGCAGAAGTTGAGAAACAGAGAATGAAAAAGAAAGGAGAGAGAAGGAAAAAACACCACCACCACCACAAAAAAAAACCAAAACAATAAACCAAAACAAAACCAAAAGATAATATTCCTCACCATGAATCTGAATAGATATATGCTCTCTCTGCCTAATAATGCTCCTAATGACAAATGTATGGACATTTAATAATACTAATCACAGTATAAAGAGGGAAGAATCCAAACAGCAACATATGCCTAGGACTCTGTCCATCACAATCTTTCATTAACGTCGTGTTGGCATCCTCTGACTTTTAGGACAATTTTAACTGTGCATTTATTCTCCCTAGTCCACAGGCAGTGGTGATTTGCCTCACATTTCTGGATGTATTTCATATCTATGCACAGTCAACATGCAAAATGTAGTGCCAGATCCTGGATCTACCATCCACTTTGGCAGTTCTTACATACTCAAATTGGCACATTGAAAGCAGAAATTGTGCCACTCACATAAACAAAGATGACATACAATTTCAAGAGATGCAGCCAGAAATGCTCTGAGAGGCAGTATGTATGTCACTTCTTTTTCTTTCTAACTTTTACTTTTCAAAAAAGAACACAATGGTAAATCCAAATGAGTAAATCAAGGTGTTAGGAATGTTGTGAGAAAGAGAAAGGTGAAAGAATCTTCCCTTACAGAGTGACTATCTGTCAATTAAGTGTTGCTCTCACTTCTGATCACATATCCTGGATTTTTATTTAATCGTACTGGAAATCACCCTGTCTATTACCTTGGGTAAATCTTCTCATTGCTTTTCCACTTTTTTTTTTTTAAAAAAAAACAAACCTAAAAAACTAAATACATAGCTGAGACTACAAATGTTTAGATTTTGGGTTTTTTTGAGAGTGGAAGATTTATATTAAAGAAATATCCAGCAATCACTTACCCATTACTAAGCCACTGAGTTACAATACCATCTAATATGTAGATCTTGAATAAATATGAGGTTTATTTTGAAAAAATTTTTTTTTTTTTTTAAATCTGAAGTTTCTTTTAAACTTTGTATTTTTTATCATGTATTCCAAATCTTATGCAGAAGAATACTCAAAGCTCGAAATGTCTACATAGTTTGCTGGGAAGACAAATCACATATGTTTACATAACTTTTTATTTTTTAAAATATCATTGATCTCAAAATGTTTGTCAAGCTTTAATAAAAAATCAATAAAAAGCTTACAAGGTTCTCACCAGTTTTAGAGGTGAAGAGAAGGAAATATTTTGTAACAGATTAAGCCACACTCACAAAATGACTTATAGCTAGGATCAAAACTCAGAAAACTTGATTCTATTTCTCCATTTTTCCATTTCTTTGTCAAATACTGCCCATAAGATTCTATAATATTTGCAGGTTGGTTTTGGCTAAATATCAAATGAGTTCTTGGGTGATGACACTTATAGTTAAGGATAATATTTATCTTTAACTAGATCATAAAGAAGAGAGACTATTTCCTAAAAATACATAAAGTTCTATCAGAATCATTTTTAATTCAAGCAAAATTCCTTTTTGCTGTACTGAATGGGTGAAATGAAATGTCAAGCTCATCTAGTCTTCAGTATGTAGCCTTGTGCTGCAGCAATGTGAGGAAAAAGCTGAAGGCTTACTGACAGCATTATAATCTCCCTAATACTGAGATTGATCTAGTCTGCAGAGAAAGGGACGGCTGTGGTGCATACAAATGAAGAAGCAGTGCATTGGAAAGACTGCAGCAGGTCTGCTCTGTCTGTCAGCAAAAGAGTGAGGTTATTCACTAAATATCATAGCCTTCAGCTTAAGAAATGCTGTAGAGGAGGCAAAAAGAAGATAACACAAAAGATGAGTGAAGAGAAGAAGCAACTATGATGTTCTCTGTGCATGCTCTGATTAAAACACAATAGAGGAAACCATTCAAAGCTCAATGGATAGACAAGAGAGTCAAGACTGATAGACAAGGGCACAGTCAAGAAGGTTTTTTCCTTCATCCTGATGCTGTCAGGACTGTGAGAAGCAGAAAGAAACCACAAAACGTTAAACTAGTTCAAATATGATTATTTTTCCTGTTCTTTGTGGGAACCACCATTAAATGTTTCCTGAAGGTATCACAAAGCCTATTGATTTGTCTGTAGGTTTGGCCAAGTGTTTGTAGTCCACAAACTGTCAGCAGATTCTTAGGAATTTCTTAGTATATTTAGAAACTGTTAAAAAGCTTAATTATTTCCAGTAAGGACATATTTATCATATCTTACTTTTTTCAATTAATTCATAACATCTTAAATAATTATTATTTTAAAAAAAATATAATTTCATTTCCTCATATGAAAAAATTGAGGGAAAGATGTGCAAGTGCCCATAATGACTGCAAAATCATCTAGTCATATTTTTATCCTTCAGTACCCACCAGGCCAGCACTGAAAAAATGAATTTTATCCCATATGAAAGTCACGCAGCTGAACTTTCATGGCTTGGAAAATTTAACATGGAAAATAGATCAGTGTTACAACGTGCTGGCCACACTGTATGAGGAAAGCTGCAACTCAGAGGATGATTCTGTGGGATCCTTCCATTGTTCTTGTTTTGTCTTGGTATGTATCTGATGCCAAGTTAAAAATGGAATAACTGATGTCACTTAGTACAAAACTCTATTTTTCTCTCATATGCCTCTTTAGGTGTTTCCCCCAAATACCCTTGTCCATCTCAGGGACATGAAGGAATCATAGAATCATAGAATGTTGCGAGTTGGAAGAGACCCACAAGGATCATCGAGTCCAACTCTTGCCCTAGCATAGGACAATCCCAAGATTCAGACCATGTGTCTGAGGGCCTTGGCCAAATGCTTCTTGAATATTGTCAGGCTTGGTGCCATGACCATCTCTTTGGGGAGCCTGTTCCAGTGCTCCACTACCCTCTGGTTGAAGAACCTTTTCCTAATGTCCAACCTAAACTTGTCCTGACACACCTTCCTGTCATTTCCCCTGGTCCTATCATTGGTCACCAGAGAGAAGAGATCAGCACCTGTCCCTCCTCTTCCCCTTGTGATGACGTTATAGACTGCAATGAGGTTTCCTCTCGGTCTCCTCTTCTCCAGGCTGAACAATCCAAGTGACTTCAGCCTCTCCTCATACAGCTTCCCCTCTAAGCCCTTCACCAATTTTATGGCCATCCTCTGGACACGCTCGAGTGGCTTTATATCCTTTTTATACTGTGGTGCCCAAAACTGCACACAGGAAAACAGAAAACCAACAACACAAAACCGTAACATATCCACTGGCTAATTTGGGAACTGAACCAGGCTCCTAGACATAAAGCATGAATTCACAGGTAACTAAAATGAGACTTGAGTATCATTTCAGGGTTATCCAGATTCTTATATAGAGAAAATTAACTGTGACAGAGACTGGACACAGCTACCAGAAAGATGCTGAACGGGCAGTTGCAGTTGCTCGGAGACCTGGGGTAGCTCCCTGCTCCATGGAGCAGTAGTTCCCAACTTCCTAGCATGCTCTTCCTACCTAATGCAGCAATCCATCCAGGTCTGAGATTTGCATTTTCTCAGGATAAGAAAGCACAGTCAAGGCAGAGCGTAGTAAACACCATGAGACTGGTGATATATTGTGGTGGTTTAATCCACAGGGAGGACCATGCAGTTCTGCACTCATTCCCCACCTAGCCCGTGAGATGGGAAAGGAATCACAACAAAGAGGCACAGATTAGGATGAGGACAGGGATGGCTCACTCAACTGTTATGGTTATGGGCAAAACAGAGTCAGCTTGGGGAAGAAAAATCAATTCATTGCCATTCACCTGAGTAGCACAGTGTGACATAAACACATCTTACAACACCTTCCCCCCACCCTTCCCTTCTTCCTGGGCTCAAATCACTTTGCTCCCTGTTTCTCTACCTTCTCCCCCAGAGCAGCAGGACAGGGAATGGGGGTTCAATCAGTTCACCATTGCTGCTCTTTCCGGCATGGAAATCCAGGAACAAACTGTTTCAACACGAGCTTCCCATGGAGTCACAGACCTCTTTGGGCTCAGCTCCCGGCTCTGGCATGGGGACATCCATGGGCTGCAGATGGGTCTCTGGTCCAGCTCACCTCCTCACCACCCGCCTCCAGGGGTCCACCCCCACTCTGGCTTTGAGTGAGTCTCGGGGTCTCAGTTTCAGTCACACTTGCCCTCAGCTTTTCTGCTCCAGCATGAAGTCCTCCATACCCTACACATGAGTATCTCCTCCATTGTTGAACCTCCATGAACTGCAGGGACCAACTTTGTCTTCTCCTACTCCATGGGGTTGAACTAGGTGTCTGAGGTTCTCTGTCCCCCACTTCCTCCTCCTTCCTCCTGGCAACGAAGCTCTCTCTTTGTTTAGGCCAATTGTCATCTTTTGTTCAGGCCAATGGCCTCTCCTCCAGGTTCTCTCCACCTTCTTCTTTTCAAGACAGTCCTTCCCCTCACAAATACAGATTCACAGAGGTGTTTCTCTATTGTTAATTGGCTCAGGCTGGGCTGGGGTTGTACACCATGGAACCAGGATAGCTTTTCCAAAGCTTCTCACAAGGTGGCCCCTTCCCCGACTACCAAAAATGACCTCCACAACACATATATGATAGACTTAAATGTGCATGATGGATTTAAAAGTGCATGATAGAGGGTGAGGAAAAGAAAGCTGAAGCAGGTATTTCCTTGAACCTGCAAATATAGTGGTGCTGCTCACAGACAACTGGTATTGCCTGAGAAAACTGCACTTGGGATCCATATTCCTTGAAATAAAAATACATTATCTACTCGCAAGATTTTTAATGGTGACTAGATAGATGTAGGCTCTATTAGGTATAGAGCTGCAAGTTCCCAAGAGGTCTTCAATGAGAATGAAATATTTCTGTCACTCAATACACACAGGATACTCTCTCCTAAGAGCTAAACACTAAGTATAGTTTTCAGTTCTCAAAAATCTTACAGCAAACATTTTTAAAGAGGTTTGTATGCAGTGCCTTGTCTATATTTGTCTTTCAACTTATTGATCATGACCCAGAACACTATGATGTAAACCATAATGTAAATCCAACAGTAAAAATGTAGGTGAATTCTGCAGTTCCCTGTGGATGGCATCCTTTTTTCACAGTGTTTTCCTATTTATTAGGCAAAAGATTTTATGACTTTAGATAGGAAGGTTTGTGGAATAACAGGTAGAATTGCAATAAACATGAACAGCAGAAATCAAACTGGAAGTTTTTCTGTTATGCTTTCTCCTGGCTCCATCCCCCTGGTCTTTCCCCACCCACACAAGCCTTGTGTGTGTGTTTGTAGCATGCTCATGCTTTCTGGGCAGGGAGTAACATGCAGCAGAATTTACATTTGTTGTCCCCTTTCCAGGTCTGGTCTCATGGTCTTTCATGTACCATCTGGTCCTCACTACCACTAGAGAAGTGTTGACTAGAGATTGTGGCTTCTTAAAGTGCTTTCACTTTAGTTCCATTTTTTTGCTGATTTTCTTTGTTATTCAAATTTTGTATGATAAGCTAATCAAGAAGAAACAGAAACACTGAAACTATGGAGAGACTGTTTGTTATTTGGATGTGTATTATTTTCAACAGGCTTTCTGTATGTTTTCTTGTTGGATCACTTTTGTTATATCTTTTCTTTATACAAACAATCAATTTCTATGAGTTAGTATTGATATAAACTAATAAAGAAGTTCACATTCCTGACTTTCAATTATTGAAATTGTCTTGTTCAACCTTGATTTGTGTGGTTTGTGACCTTCAAAAGTCAAAGCAAGTTTTAAACTATTACATTCACATTCGTATAAAGACATCTTCACAAAAAATTATGAAAGCTGCTCATTCCTGCCTGCTATCACCAACAGCCAACATAGAGCTCCTGCAAGTATATATGTACTGTGCTGTCATACCAGCATGAAATGGTTTATAGCTTAAAAATTGTATTGATTATTAATTCATCAATATTGACAGTCAATATATTTTTAAATCTTTAAAGCTACATACTCATTACAATATACCAATATACATTCAGTCATTTTGCATCCATCTGTTTATAATGGCTTGACAAATGAGTACAACTGAGTATTAGTGCCAGCAGCCATAAGCCAAAACCATTACAGGAACTGGATGAAAATTAAGTAATATGGACAGTCATATGTTACTGCTTGCTTCATTTCATGTAGATCTAGACTGGATTCCAATCCAGTCCAATGCAGTTAAAAAATTACAGGATCTTCTTGCATGAAGTTCCTTCTGGAATGCTTACATCTCCTGTAGAAAGAGAACTAGGCAGATAGCTTCCTTAGTTTCCTATCCATTTTAGGTACAAAAGTTCACAGGCATATGATTGTCAGAAATATCTTGTTGACCATTTTTATCAGCTCATTCTATGTGCTTTAATGCAGCTGTACTTTGAAGTGGTTAATTCTCCCGACACCATATTCAGGGAATGCAGGTACGGAAACATCAACCTTTGGTTTGCACTCCATGGGGAGTGAGTGGAAGATTCCCTGTCTAAGATTTTTAGTTTATCTGGACTTAAGGACTCTACAAAATCCTATACAAACTTCACTGATGAACAATATGGTCCTCTGTCTGTCACATAAAATGTTTTATCCTTTTTCAATGGAAAATCATATGGTATATTATTCCTAAAAGGATGATTCTTCAAATACTTAGCAAGTGAAACTGCTTTTTACAATAATGTCAAGAAAATGAATGAGCTGGAAACAAACAGAGTTTCCCAGACAGGAAAAGCTATACATAAAAACTCCAGCATCGTGTCACCTTCTGACACGAAATTTCCTCATTAACTATATTCCCTGAGTGCAATCAAATAATAATAAAACCTCTTTGCCAAACTGGGTTCTACTGCATGGCATCTTCTGATCTGATCTCAGAACTACAGTAATTATTTTAGCTGTAATCTCTGAAGGATATCCTTGTCAGTGAATATGTAGAACCTGTGGTTAGTTGCAGATACTTTTTATGTCGAGTCTTCAGTAGACCCTGGAAGAAGTCTTTGGCTCTTAGAAAGCTTTAAGAAAGATATTAAGCAGGGTCATTATTGCTGAAGGTGAACTGTATGGCTCTAAATATTGGATATAGATTTTTTATTTTTTTAACAGCTTAGATGGATTTTTTTTTTAAATAACTACAGAAATCAAAAAGACTGATGTTAAGAAAGGGATAAACATTTGGTTGTCATAACAACTGAGCTCACTGAGTAGAGAAGCCAGTATAATCTAATTAATTTTCCCAGTGTGCAAAACCTTTAGCGTAGTTTTGTTCAACAGTCAAGTAACAGTGAGTCAATATCTAAAAAAGATGAAAAATATAGGGGATAAACATACATGTTAAATCCAATATCCTAAACTCCAACTCAGACAAAACTCCTTTTGATTTCTCATTGAACTATGATTAGGATTTTAAAGATTTTATTCCAAGAGCCTATGCAAAGTTATTTTGGAATCAAAGAACAGAAAAGTCTGACACTGTTGGCCTGAGTTTCCATGAAAGAATCAGGTGCTACCTCCACTGAAATCATGTATTGCTTTACTCAAAGTGTCTTCAGTTAAGTCTTGACTAGGGGTCATGTCCTGAGATAGGATACAGTATCTTGAATATATTGACTTCACTGTCACAATGCAAATTTACCCTCATAGAAATTGAGTCGTCATCTACAAATCTACTTAATCTTGCACCAAGTCTTTTCTCAAAGGATAATAATAAAACATTTGAATTCAACAAGAAGAATTTATTTCCTGAATGAAAGGTTGCAGGTATGCCTACAGATTTCATATAACTTGTTGTACTCTGACTCTGTTCCCACTGAAAATTAGTCTAAATTCAGCCACTGGACTCCATGCCAACATCTCAGTTAACCAATAATCAGCCTTTAATGACAAACAAAAGAAAAACTGTGCTTGCTTTTTTTTCAGTAGACAATTTAGTAGTGCATTAAACTGGGTTTTAACACATGTCATAAATTGTCATGCTTGCTGTATTTTGTTTGCTCACTGTTATAAGTGAACATTGTTCATGCTTGCGACTCTGCTGTGCTGTATATAGAGGAGGGTGGATTTACAAATGGGTGTCCTTCACTGGTCTGATAGCACTAACCAACTTGTACTTCACACAACATGACACAGAGCTCTCTACAGCACTTTTATCCCCAACATGGGACCCCTGAGGCACCCCAAATATTGTATTATATGCCTAGGCTTTTCATGACTCATTTCCAAATGGTGAGCACGCGAACTGAATTTACTCTGTTTCAGGCAGAATTCTGATGGGGTTACTTTTCTTACATAATCTACTTCTTTTCAACAAGTCTTTGTGTGACTGCAGTGGCAGTGAACAATACATAGTGACTCAAAGTGGTATCACATAGATGACTCATCAGATCTGCTAAGGCGACTGCCAGTCCATCAAGGAAATGCATATTATCCCATCTAAATAAATGCAAGTCACTCACTTCCTTATTTTTTCATTCCCCGAATCTGCTTCTGTAAGTCGCTCAAAACAACACAGGATACAATAAATCTTTTTAATTCTGAATTATTTTGTTGCCAAATATATGCTTGCTATTCAAGATCTCAGTATTTCCCTCTGTGTGATCACTCATGCATCAACTCACCTCATTTCATACATGGGAAATAAGTTTTTGAGAAAATAAAAGTCAACAATTATATTCAGGTTAAAAAAAAAAAAGAGGCTACCTGGTACAGGTATATTGGATATACCTTCATGAACTGCAGATGCATTTGCTGTATAAATACTCTTCACTAGGTTTAACACAGACGAAAAGGAAATATGATATTCTCTGGTTTTCCCTGGAGGAACATCAGAAAAATGAACCAGTCACTCACAGGGTAGCCTGTCAGATCTACAGCCTAACGACAAGGGCCCAGGAATGATCATGGATGATATTTCTTATTTTCACTTGTTGCTGTCAAGACAGCAAGTACTTTGAGTTTTTCTCACTTTCTGGACAACTGTCTGAGGTGAGTGGATTCTCAGGTTTTTGGAATTTGTGATAGCAAAATACATTTACAGAGCAAAAGGCAAATTTAAAGATAAGGTTTAATTAAAAAAATAAGGTTAATTTAGTAGATACCAAAATGTGCTAACAGAGGAAAGAAAAGGTAGCCACATTTAATTTTCAGAACTCCTAAGAATATCAGTTGATACTCTATTTAATGCTGAGCAAGAAATCAAAGCTTTCTCACACACATACAAGAAAAATCACAGCATTTAATTTCAAACAAAAACCCCACGGTTATTCCCATTACTTGCTGAAACATCTCAAGTTTATCTGGAATTTAGCACAGAGAAAAGGCAGAGTTTAGAGGGAAGGAGGAGGCACTGTCTTCCTCTGTGGTTTGGTGTGGTGCAGCAAGCTCTGAGCCAGAAGCCTGCAGAAGCCAACCTTCCAGCAGGTTACCCAAGGCAAACACCTTATCTGTACATCAGGCTGGGCTGAATTTTGCTTCAGAGTACTGAGCCTGATCAGAATTTAGGCCATATTCTTTGTTTCACCTAAAACTGTGACAGTTATGATAATATCTAAATTCAAAAGACGGATAAGACATTCACACCATCTGCTACTTATGGTTGACAGATCCTATTCCATCAGTAGGGGTAAGTTCTGATGCTGAGGAGATGAAGTAGTCATTTCAAAGATAGGCACCCAGTTAAGTTAGACTCTTCTAGTCAATGTAGGGCAAGAAGTGCCTCTTCCCTCCTATTAGAGAAGGTGACTTGTTCTTTGCAGATGTGTGTCTCCTGTCACTGATTAGAGAGAAATACTAGATGATTCTGGAGACCAATTATAAGAGCAGAGGAAATGGCAGGAAGATGTTCCAGAGGAGGTTTAGGTTGGACATTAGGAAAAGGTTCTTCAGGCAGAGGGTGGTGGAGCACTGGAACAGGCTTCCCAGGGAGGTGCTCATGGCACCAAGCCTGACAGTATTCAAGAAGCATTTGCCCAACATCCCCAGACACACGGTCTGAATCTTAGGATTGTCCTATGCTAGGGCAAGAGTTGGACTTGATGAATCTTGTGGGTCCCTTCCAACTCACAACATTCTGTGATTCTATGACTGAATTAAATCCTAAATTTGTAGTGGGCTAAATTTTAGTGTGGTAATTCCTGTTCCAATCTTATTGAAAAATTTGCACCCTACTCCTTCACTTTTCTGTACTTTGGCGATATTTGCATTATCATTTTCAGTTTATTTATTGATAGATATTTGATACAAATAGAGTGAATTCACGTTCCTTTAAAATATGACAGCTTTACCATTGCTTTCAGTGGAGACAGTTTTAAATGTGTACCTCAGACTCACCTTTCGTAAGGGAAGGAGAACTTTTGCGGTACCAAAGCTAGCATGCCTCTCACCTTTTCCCTCATTATCTAATCAGTGAATGGCTTCTATCATTACGGTGTTTGCCATTTACAAAACATTTTAGAGATTTCCTAAATTAACATTTACAATGTTATGCCTGTTATTCTGTTTATGCATAATCGAGGCTACTAATAAGTGAATTGGCACTATAAAGCAGCTGTCGATTGGCAATTTAGATGACAATTAGTATATATTTAGTGCTGTAACAAGTCTGGAGGACATCTTACACAAATGCACATTTGTATGTGCAGCTGCTAGTATAATAAACCAAGGACTTCATTAATTATTTTTTCCAATCTAATTAGGGAACACAAATACTTATTTTATCAACAAAATTGTAGGATAATTCAAAGCAGCACAGGTAGATTAAAAACACTGTAGAATTAATTACTTTGACTTTAGAAGGGCATCTGGCTGAATATGCTACAAGCAAACAAACCAACCCACTGTGTAACTGATGTTGGTAATTATTACTGAATGTGCTATAAAACAGCCTCAGTGCTATATTACCACTTTATTTCATAGAGAAGCATGCACATAAAATCTTAAATCGTTAACATAAAAAGACATTGGTCTCTGTCAGTAGACTTAAAGTTGGGTCTCATTACTGAGAGGACAGATTGGCATTGGTTGGTGCTGCAGTCTCAGGTCTGCAATCCACCAATGTCCTTCCACTACTGAAGAAATCAACTCCATTGCCAATGCTCATGTACATGAGCATTTGCATTAATTAGAATTTATTCACTTAAACACAGGTTGAAGGACTGGGTTATGATCTGCGAGATATATCTTATGAATGGTTTCTTAAGAGAGATCGTAAACTGTTGGAGTTTCACATCTCACTTTAGCAATTTAAAAGTCAGAAGTTTAATTTAAGCTCATTACCAATGCTCTTTTCACCAGGAAGAAGCACTTCTAGAAGCTATGTACATGTCATCCTGACCTATCGACTTCAATGGGAAAAACCACTCGCTGGAGACACCTGTATCTTATCACTGAGTGTTGAGGGTGCTTATATGACCTGCTTAGACTACATACCTAACTATTTGAGAGCTGATGGTGGTTAAATTGAATCCCTCTGTAAATGGGCCACCATAGAGAGCTAAAATATACATAATCTTTTCTCAGTATTTATTAAGGCAAATTTCTACAAATATTAATAAAGATATAGATATTGCAGCTGAGGTTATCTAAATAAAAGATTGATCAAGATTTTCCATTGTAAGAAAGCATTTTCAATTGTTTCTAACTTTGTCCACCTTAATGATGTGAGCTGAAACTTTCCATGAATATTTTTGAAGTTTCAACCAAAAAATGATTGACATGCCTAAAATGAAATTTACAAAATTATATTCCACTCTCTATGTTAAAGAAAAAAGTCTGGCAAGAGATTTTTAATAAATTTCCATCGTCTTCTTTAGGAAAACTATGTAATATTCAGCTGTGTTGGTTAGTGTTAGATATGCATCATTGACTGCTAGCACAAAAATATTGCTGGATTTGCCCAATTTATTATGTAACTCTATTGGCAAACTGGGTTTTGACATTTTGTGACTCTGAGTTTTTGCATTTGTAACTATATTACTTTGCTAATAGCATTTTTGCTGCCCCATAAATCAAAATATTTGTGTCAGTATTTATTACTTAAATTATAAAACGATGTAAGTACTAGTTGCTGGTTTTTAGATTTCTTAAGGCAGAATTGTTATGAATATCAATCTCAGACATGTAATTTCAATAGCAGCTACATCATAGACGTTTGAAAGACATTCAGTCTTGATTTAAAATTACAGCAAATGATGTAGAGATAGTTTTTGCAATTAATTATCCTTGTCTATTTTTTTATATTTCAATATTGTGGAATAATTACTGGAGGTAACTTAAAAATCAGAAAACAGCCTTGTTCACACACTAGGGAAAAGTATAGTGTTGGAGAAGATCCCAAGGAAGAATGAAAATGGTATGCAAAGAATCCTCTCCAAGGTTGTCTCCTGGAGAGTCTGGTCTGCGTATCAATACAGGGGTAGTAAGGAATGGAAATTCTTTCCCTAACGCCTGTAATCACTGAGACCTATGGTGCCAAGAAGCTGATATGCTATCTGTTTGCCACCCTGGGCCGACCATCTGGCACCCACTAGACAGATACCTCCCTTGTGTGAACCTTGAATGATAATAACACAAAAACATAACTCCAGCACACTGACCACTGCCCCTTCCCCCTTCTCCCCCCCTCCCTTACTGATCATATCCTCTAAGTTTTGGTAACTTCTACCTTAAAAAGGAAACTGAAGTGTTATTACCAATCACGTTAAAAGTATGACTAGAGTCACTCAAGCTCCACACTGAAGGTAAAAACTAATATAAAAGTAGCCTGAAGAAAAGGGGAAATTAGGGAAGATACCATTGCAGTCCTCTGACCTCTGAGCCTCTCTTCCCCTTGCAGGGACACCTGTAAGGTAAGATTTACACTTTCCTGAGGACTTTCTTGGAAATTTAGACATCTCTAGAGAATTTATTAACTTAGAGCTTTTAGTATTTTGTAACCTTAATGTTTGTATATACTCCTGCAGAGAGTAGATTATCACCTGCAATCCACACAAATCTGTATTATTCCCATTGCTTTATTGAAGTGCCTTATTCGCTTACTGACTTGCTGCACAATTTCTCACCGGGCGCCACCTGGTAGGTCGTGAGAGTCCATAGATGGTGATTGGATGTCAGGTGCGGGTCATTATAGAGTGAATCTGGCATTGGTGTGTCTGGACTTGTAGTAGCACATTGAACTGTGTCTGTCTGTAACCAACCACACCGACCCCCCAGCCCACCACACACACAGGATGCTGATAATTTCTGCAGGTTTAGCTGTGTGAGTCCATAAATCGTGGGTGCGGGAGTGCAGCGCACTATCGAGTGAATCCGCTGTTGTCAGACTCGTAGTGCTCAATTTGGCATCACCCCCTAGCTGCCCCCAGCTCCTCTAATATCTGAGGGTGAGCTGGAATGCAAAGGGGTTTATTTCCTGATAAATTGCTTTACTAGCCCTTTCATGCAACAAACATTAATCTGAATTCCTTCATTTTTTAAACATTAGATTCATTACAGCTTTTTCCATTGGACTATTAACCATTTTTTGCAAATCAATTATTTTTGAGGTGCTGTGTTATACAGTTCATTCAACATTAATTTTCAGTTCCATATCCAAAGGTCCTCTTCATGTCTCCAAGCTATAGTACTTGAAAATGTGATTTGGCAAAAACTGCCATTTTTTTTCTGAAGAGGCTGAATATTCTGTGAATATAGACTCTAGTGTGTCTACAGAGCTAGCTCTAGTATGCAACACAAGATTTCATGCTCCAGTAGACTTTTACATTTGTTAGTCTTGTGTTTTCATAAAATTGGCCCTTATTTTTCTATTTAAATTTCCTTTTTCAAGATCTTCAGTGTAGATAATAAATTAGTCACTGTGAGAATTATTCATGTTTCAGAATCAGTGTTTAAGTCCCATTAAACTATTTTCAGTTAGTTACTTAATTACATTATCTTTTCAAAAATTAAATGATCTTACAAATCATAAGTAATTCTTGACAAAAGAACAAAAAGTAATACAATAGCAAGACTTTACTTGCCAAGGTACCAGTGCAAATCACCCACTAAAGATGGAAGAGCCTATATTCAAATCAGGAAATACCTAGACAAAAGTAAAGGAGCCAGTGATTCTTTATTCACATGTGACTGTCAGAACAAGAACAATATCCAACAGGGGATGGAGTGGCTGTCCATCTACCAGGGATTCAAGTCATCTACCTTTGTATTTAACTCAGTTCCTCTTGTGTATTTTCTAGTGATCTACGTTTGCTCATGGTGGCTATTTTCACCCAATTTCATCTATAAGTTTTGCATTATTTTGTTTATCATCTCTTTCATTTTCAGAGAAAAATAAAGAGCTTAGATGACTCTGGATTTTGATGTTGCTGACCCCTTGACACATGGAATATACAATCCATTTTGTAGTTCCAGCCTGGGTCTGGTGATTGAACTTAGAAAATAAGTAAGTCCCTAAACATAACGTTATACAGAGAAGTTTCATTAAGAACAATATTTATTTCAGTTAGAAACAATGGGACACTAAGTCTTATCAATACACCTGAATATATTGATGTAAGTGAGGTTGAATTAAAGATTAAAAAAAAAAGAACTGTTCTTGTTCCATTGACAGCCTGACTAGTGATCCTCAACACACAGAGCGGTCAGCTCTGACCTGAGAGTTGCCTTTTATATGTGAAATTACTTGACGGTTGTTAGTGCTGACCTCTGCAGTAGTGAGGTTTCCTCTTTATTATTCTCACCAAACTCTCAACAGTAGGTTTTGACATTTTTCTTTCTTACCTTTAGATTTGATAAGACAACTGCATCCTTATTAATATTTCACTCACTGAGGAAGAAAAAAATTGTTATTTTAACTACAGTTTCAAAACCAGCAGACACAGTACTTGTAAGTGCACCCTCCAGTTTTTCTTGACTCTGAGGCACATGCAACTTCACAGCAAGAAGCAAGGAAAGCAGCAGGCAGCAAATGGCTAAAGGCCCAAAAATTCAGAAAAACCTAAATTGGCAGGTATTTTGACATTCATTGCTTATCTATTTTATAAATATCCACTGGACAGCTGATACATTCTCCAGACATTAACCTATGTGCAATTTGATTTTATATTTAAGTCTACATGAGATTTAAATCCATTAGGGCTATGGTATTATGAAAAATAACCTGAGTGAGAGTGCCATCATCTCTGTTACTGAAAGGGTTACTATTTTTTTACCTGTTTTCCTTGTGTGAAAATACTCTGAGTAACAGGTCATAGATGCTAGCAATAGGGAATTATTTTTATTAAAATAGGAAGTCTGTGAAAAGTGTATAACATTGAAGAAGATAAAAAGTGTGGCCCTGTAATTTCCCCTAATCTAAAGTAAAAAAATGGTCAGATTGCTCTTTTTATACTATTGCTCAGTTAGATTGAAATATGTCTATATTGCACAGTGGAATGTTGCTCCAACAAGATCAAACCAATGAAGCTTTGACATCCACACACTGCCATGATGCTGGAAGTAGCTTTTATGAATTTTCCTTGAGTGTAACACTGATACAACTGCTTTGCTTCCAGAACTAGCTCTACTGAAAGTCTCTTGAAGTCTCTGGACTACATGCACTTCTGCAGTGTCTGCAATCTGTCTACAGAGTCCTTATTTTCCTGTAGCAGAAGAGAGAAGGTCATTCTGTGAAGGAATCTGTAGAGCTTCTCTGCCTGGTTTTGCTGACTGACATCACTACAAAAGAAACATTTTTTTGGAAATACATGAGCCAGCTACTGACAAAATATCTGGAAGTCCAAATATATTGCATGTAAACATGCCCATGACTGCAATCTAAAGCACAGGGCAAACCCTATCAGCCCCTATTAGCTGAGATCCTACACCTGAATGCAAAGGTAGGTTTGACATACTGCAAAGATGCCAGCAATACGGCCTGTAATCTAAATTTGGCTTTAAATTTTCCTTACAGGTTGCTTTTCTACATGTTTTATGTTAAACAAAGTCTTATATTATCATAACTCATAAATATTTTAAGCAAACATGATCTGAATTTTTTATTCCCATTGTTTGTTCAAAAGTACAATGAGAAATAGCATATGAGATTGAGATGGAGCTGAAAATGAGCATGGGAAAATGGTGTGAACTCAAGGATGATAAATAACATATCTGTTTATTGTCTCGGAAGGGTCACTATCAATAACATTTGCTGTTTTAATTCCAGTAAGAGAATAGTGACATAGACATTGTTCAGCATCTGTGGCACAGAGATACTCTTCTGTACTCCTGTTTTATAAAAATAATTAATGAAGAAACATGTTCCTCTTCAAGTTTTACAGAAGGAGAAGAAGAAGTGAAGTGACTCAAGCACGGCCATAATACAGTAGGTCAGACTCAGAGTTATTATCTGAGTTTTCAAGTACAAGAGTTGTATAGATGCCAGTGGAATCTTTTTTTCACAAACCAAATAATGGTGCAATGCTAAGGAACATAAGGGAGAAGACTACAATTACAGTTTTTCCTCTGGTGCTTGAGCACTTGTTATTGAGAAGATAATAATAATAAAACCACAATAAAACCCCACAGCCCACCACAAAAATGGAATATTTCTGGAAAAAAAAAAAAAAAGTCATTTAACTGGAGTGTGTCAGTATCCCTTAGCATTGATATAAAATTTCTGTAAAGAAAGGCAAAGAAATGTGCGGCAGGTGCACAAGAAGAAAAATTCGCTTTGTTGTATCTCAACAACTATCTCAGAAACTCTCCAGTACTGATGATTCTGCACAAAATTCAGGTGACAAGTGATAAGAGTAAAGCTGGCTGAGTGAACAGAGGAGGTGGCAGTGGATTAGTAAAACAAGAAGTCCAACAAGCACAAAGGTGGATTAAAAGGAACTGCTGAGGCGTGCACTAAAAGCAATTCTACAGCCCCATTAGCAATTAGAAGGTATGGCAAAGCACCTTGCTGGGTGGAAACGCAGCCGTGCTAGATGTCTGTATAGGGTCCTCTATATTTTGGTGTTTTCAATGACTTCAACTCTGTTAAATTTATTTATACTTTATACACATCATCTTTTTTATCTCTTTGTTTGAATAATATGCTGGCATAGATGACAGTCTTTCTTTTTAACAGGAGATGTCGTCAGGGTTGTGTTGTTCTGCAAAATGATGCTAATACAAATAGATCATTCATCTCCTTTCTTAGTGAAATTTATTCTTTTATTCAGAGTATAGTGCTGAAGGATGAAGCATGATATAAAGGTACAGAAGAGACACAAGGTCTGTTTCTATCTCCGTCACAGTCTTTCCGTACCACCCAGGGAGGTTACATATTAAAATTCTCAACAACAAAAACATATCCATATAATTTATGGTCCTTTTTTTTTTTTTTTTTTTTTTTTCCAGAACTAGAACATGGTATCTCAAGATTTGAAGCTGAATTTGTATTTTAAAACCACTCAGGGATTTGGTTCTGTCTGTGTAATTTTCTCCATTTGAAAACAGGAGATGTTACTTTTCCAAGTGTGATAACTGATTAAACACTTAAACATTAAGGAATAAAAATGTCAAGTAACAAAATACAATTACTTTTTTTTTCCTAATATAGATGCTTCTATACAATTAATACCTCTAATGTTTTGTATACCAAATGTAGACTGGTAGATTTTTTCCATGTGTTGATTGTTAATTATTGTTATCTGAAAAAAGTGTGTATTGATGGAAAGATAATTCAAATATCCCTGCTATGGAAAAGTCTAATTCTTGTCTTGTTAGGATTCGCCAGATTAACATCTCTAAGGTGTATTACTGTATGAGGCAATAAAGACGGTCCTCTCTCTGCCCTATTTAGGATTGGAATCTTACATTAAAAATGTAAGGTAAAAATTCCTGAGTATCGTACAATGGCTACTTCTCCACAGTCAAAATATTTCTCTTTCAGAACCTATTTAGGTCTTTTTTCTAGAAATGAATTTAAACAGGACCACTTGTGAAACAACACAGAAAATCTGTCAGCTATACTTAATGAAAAAGGACCTGTTTGTACATTGGAATGAAACACCCAGAACTTAAAATAGGAATTCATATTTAAACACTCTAGTTATAATAACAATACCTTCCACAGTGTCTCCTTAACTAACATTTCCATCAAGATAGTCCAATTTTGCTAATTTTTTCACTTTCAAGGTGTGATTTTTCAAAAATAATACTTAAGTATCAACTGGAAAGGCTGTGCATAACTTTGGTTATGACTTGCACTTGATTTATTGTGTTACAGTTTTGGTACCTTGTAACGCAGAATAAGAATGGAGGAAGTCTAGAAAATATGTCTACCATCATACAATTTCCAGAAGTTTATGTGTAGTATTTACCAAAGTACTGGCTGATTTTGCATAGATTTTTTTAAAGGTCAAAAGATGTTTAAAACATGCCATGTACTCAAAATAATAAAAGAAAAAAAAATTAGTCTGCTACTTTGACTTGAATATAATATGTGTCAGCATAGTTATTTAACAGCTTCTTTGATTTCACATTCTGCTTCATAAGAATTTGTCAGGTGAATGTCATTCTCTTGGCTACCATTTGTGCTGGTTATTAAATTAGTGAATACAGTTTCACTTGCAGTTTTTTTCTCAGTACCCCTACATGTTTTCAACTCCAATTTTGCATTTGAGAGTTTTTAACAATCTTGCCAGGGCTCTATGTAAAATATTTAATCACTGAAAATATAAAAATAAAATTGAATCTCTGTTGGGCTATTATTAGCATTAGTGCTCCTGAGCTGAAAGGAGATGCTATGGGACATATTTTCACAGTGAGCTAGATGGCATTTTAATCTTGCAGTCACACTGAGCCTAATTGGAGACAGGTGGCTAAAGCTCTACGTTCTACTTAAAAAATGTAATGTTCTCTCCATTCAGGTATGTCTAATAAATTCTTAAATTCATCCTGGCGTATTTTGCCAGCTGAACTTTGCAAAACAGAAAGCAACATACAGCATAAAGCCTGTGTATTCATTTAGCTAAGTCCACATGGATTTCAGGTAGTTTCGGATCATACAATGCATGGTTACAGTATTATGTATCATCGATTTTAAGCCAGAAAACACCACAGTAGCCATCTATTCTGACCCCAGCTTTGTACTGGCCACAGCATTTCACCCATTTTTGCAGTGGGGATATGTTTATTTCACCTTGCAGAAGGAAAGCTGATTCTGAGGGGGATGCTATTTTACCCAGAGACTTTTGGTTATATTTTATAAAATGGATAATAAAAAATGAAGCATATATAAGACTATGCATAAAAGAAACCTGAAACTTCACATCTCAAGCATTTTAAACACCAAGAAAAATAGTATTTTAGACAGATTACTATACAGTCAAAATCTGCATGATTTTGCATTGATAATGATTTTGGATTGATTTGTCAGATGCAGTGTTATGCATCTATCACTGCTGCCTGGTACACGGCACGAATTACCAACCTGATCCAGGAAGGCAATTCTTATATCCTTAACTAAAAAATGCCTTAAGATCAGATAGCTGGGTGAAGAATACTTCATGTCCTGTGAAGCAGCACCAAGAAATATTTTGAGGCAAAATTTGTCAATTTTTGTATTCTATCACTGGAGGTTTTTGGAATGATATAATGAGAGAGACCATGTCCTATACATTATTGTTAGATTAATGCCATCCATTTCTCATAGAAGCAATTACAGAGGTATAAAACCAGTCTTAAGTAATTAAAATTTCAAACGTGAAAAATTATTTGTGTTTTAAACTCCACCATATTAGTTTTCATAGGTCTGCTTTCAATACTGCAGCTTCCTGGACTAGACATGTCTAGTAACTAGGAAAGTATTTGCCCAAAACTGCTGAGACTTCTAGAAAGAGGTTGTAGAAAATGTTAGCAAACTCACATATCAATAAGCTTGCTGCAAAATGTACTGCAGGGACCTAATTTTAAAGCAACATAAATATACTGCTCCCACCGTTTATATCAGAAACTATGATTTAAATCACTTATCCTGAAGAAAAAGAGACAGGTTGAATTCCCTCTTCAGCCTTGAAGGTATTCAAGTCCAGAATACTTCAATCACTGGTAACACTCCTAACCAAAAGCCTATCATTTGGGTCAAGTGAGGACAGTGTTAAAACCATTTAGACAGGATTATAGCCCAAACCTTATGAACAAAGTCTGCAACAAGGTACAAGATGTGCTCACAGTCTCCCATTCTGGCTTTAGAAGGTCTGCAGTATGAGTAGGGGGTAAGGCTGTATTCAAGAACGTTTGGTTAGTTCATGGTTACCCTATTGCAATCTTCATGTCCCACTGTGCAGCAAAACACTATTTTTCCCTGTGTCACATATATGAATAATTCTTTTTGCTGTACAGCTGACCATCGTTAGCAGGAGAGAAACAGGATAACCCTCTCTGTTTTTTCTTTCCAAAATGACATGAGGGAATCCTACCCTTTGAAAGAGGCAGAGCTGTGTATTTCAGTCCTCTCAGGGCTAATGAAAGAATTGCACTCACTATGTTTATTTTCAAGCAAATACTCTGTGAAGTAATCAGTCAATCTTCAAATAATATAGCCAACACTTCTTAAAACATCAAGGACTTTCTAGTCTTTATACTTCATTACTAAATGACAGAAAAGAACTGATTTCAGTTTCTTACTAGTTACCAGGATTTTTTAATGGCTAGCATAACTTGGACAGTATTTTTGAGACATCTCAGTCTTTATGAAAAGGGAGCCTGTGGCCACATCTGTATTAGAACACAAAACATACTGCTGAATTGCTAGCAGAGTCCATGGCACGACTGTGGCCTGGCTGAACTTCTGTGGTTCCAGACAATGCTTTGTCACAGCTCAGATGTAAGGAAGGAACAACGACCATCCAAAAAAACCAGGCTGGATGTAGCCATCCTGTTTTGATGAGGAAGGAGTAAGCATAGCTGCCTGAATGCCAGCCATGCTGTACCAGTTAGACAAGGGACAGAGGTGCTCCCTGTCCTGTTTTCTTGCTATAGAAATGCAGATGGGTGCCTACTTCTGGGCAACAGATTTCTTTCAAGGTGGCTAAGATCCATAATTCCAGGCATATCCTATGGTACATCTAGCACAAGTTCATGCCAGTGAACAGGTAGATTCTCTGAACAAGGATGCCTGTAAGGCCTTGTGCCTTTGTGTATTATGCTGTTGACATAAATTCTTGCTCAAGTCCTTTTATGCTGAGAAATGAAGATTAGCACCAATTATCTGAAATTGGTGGATTCATGTACTGATTAACACACTGCTCAATATATCTCTAATGAAAGCCTGCTTCAGCAAATTGACTAAAGCAATCTTTTTAGGCTTCTTAAGGATTTACAATGAAAAAACAAACAAACAAAACCAATTAGCTTTAACTCTCACTGGAAACTTTTTTATCTAAAAACTCGCTTACTGGTGTAAGTAATCTAAGCAGTAATAAGTGCATAGATAATTTCTTACTAAATTTAGTTCAAGGCTGTTTGTGTGTACTCAATATATCAGTTCTATAAGATATGTGCACAAATAATTTCTAAAACATATGATTTTTGTCTTCAGAGAGGTCAAAACCAAGCCTAAGTAGCTGTTAATGTGTTTTTAATGAAAAGTCTTCGGAGCTCTAGAATAAAGAGAGCAGCAATTTGTAGCTAATATTCCAGCCACCAGGTACTTCACACAATGATGCTAGAAGGTCTGCCTACATATTCCTGTGCTACCTATGGGGTGGACACTGATGTCATGCACTTGGAAAAAGCCAACAGATAATGAGATGGGTCACACAGTTGAGGAAGACTCTTAAGATCTCCGTTAGAGAAGGAATTCTGTTCCCACTGATTTGTATTGTTTAATTTAGATATCGTATTTTGACTTCATAATTTTGAATTAAAATTTACATCACTGAGATACATAAATGGTATATTTTATATAAAAAATAAGTCAAGATGTCATTTTTTTATCTCAAAAAACCAAAGACATGGATTTCAAAGCTAAGCAAGCAATAAAAAATTGTTACTTTTGGGGTTTTTTTGTCAAATGTTGAAACAAACATATTCCATCAAAACACATTCCAATTTTAAATCTGGCAGGACTGTATTTTGATTAAAGATTTGCTGCACCAAAAAAATGTTCATTTAGATCTTAGCATCTGGGTCATTTAAATTCTCAGATCTAGTTGGAATTATAGTGGTATTAAACTGCCATCTTCCTTCAATTACATCAATCATAAACTACAGCAATTCACTATGCCTCATAAAGGACTTAAAGCTTTCAGCTCAAAGCTCATGCTTCACTTAGGGAAACTTCTTTCACAGTGTAGATGCATAGTAACAAATACAGTGAATTTTATTGAATTATATTTCATAATTCTAAAATATCAATGTTGTCTTCAATCTAACTATTCATGTGAGAATATAAAGCCAAAATAAAATCCTTTTGTGAACCTAGATCCTAAATTCTCATTCGCCACTCAGGATGTACATAAGTCCCTACTCATAAAATACATCCATAATCTTGACCACTGTCCTTATAATGTCCTTAGTATCTTTCATTTAATGTTCTTAAGAAATTAAATTATCACTGATCCACATATTCTAATTTTGTAGTGCTATAGGATGCATAGGATGCAATAGTATTAGTACCCCACCACCTAAAATTAAGAAAATAAGGTATGGAAAACATACTATAGGATTGGCTAACAACTCAGAGCTTGTGATTTCCAGTTATGGGTTTTAAATCATACATGAGCTCTCATTCAAGTTCTTCAGGTTCCAGTTCAGTTCAAACTTCAAATTCCAATTCAGTTTTGACAAATAAACAATTACTCCATCTATATTTTGTCATCTTAACAGATTTTATAAAAGGCTATGTGAACAATCTTTTCTCCACAAATGTTCCTCATATCTGTGCTATTTGCATGAGACCTTGTAGCTAACACTGTTAGGAATGATGCTATCTAAAGAGGCTTCATAATGTTTATACTTGTTAGAAATTTGCAAGGAGTGATGCTATCTTAAGAGGCTTAGTTATGTTGATATTAATTAGAATTTTGCAAAACTAGCTCTTCTCCCATTACTAACAATTCACTACTTTTATTTTTCATCCAGAGCTCTGTCTCATCAAGGTCAAAGCCCTTGCAGAGTTATACAGTTTAGCCAGTTCTCCAGGGGTGCCACTAGATGATTGTTTGGATGAGTCTCTTAGTCCAGAAGGAGCCATGGACAATTTTTAACTCCCGAGCTTTCTCATAAGTGCAAAAAATACTGTTCTGATTCTAGCATTCCTTAGACATGAATACCTTCTACAGATAATATTTTAATCTTTAATACAGATAGACAACAAATACACCGAACATTACACTGTGCACAATGCTGTTACACATCTCTGCAAATTTCTCCATAATTGCTAATTATTTCTATGATGCTACATAATTGTATTTCAGAACACAACTTTCATTTAAAAGTCTGAAAGCTTACAATTCTGTAATGATTTCAGTATGTGCCACCTCCTCAGTAATCCCCTTCTCACTCCCATTTGTGATGTGATAACTTCTGTGCCAGCTGCAGAAAGTATTCAAGAAGAACAACAATATCAGAGAGATGGTTTCATTTCACTACCTGGAAAAAAAAACAGGGAGTTATGCAGTTCATTAACTTCCTTCAGGACAGCAGTAATTATTCTGTCCTCATTTTAGGGACAGCTATGCTGACTACAAGGATAGCAGTGGTAATTATTAATAATAATATATGATTAATAATAATTAGTTTGCAGTGACAAAGAAAGAAAAGTAGAAAGAGGTTGGATGAAAAGAAGAAAGAATTATTTTACAATCTGTCAAAGTTTTAACTTTTTATGTTCTGACTACCTTTAGCCAAAACTAGCATTGTCTCAGCTAAACATTGGTAAGAGACTCCAGGACCAGGCATTCATTTGTTAGGAGGAGATGGAAGGAAAACTAGTTGTCGTAGTCAGAAAGCTAGGGATTCAAAATAAAGAATTGGGATTGTTTGTTTGTTTTTTTTCCTCAGTCCTTTGATTTATAGTAAAGCCTCCTTCTTCGCCAAGTAGCACAACTCCTGATACCAGAATTAACTACCTGAAAGGAGAGTGTAGGGTGTAGAGAGTTGGGGCTCCACCTGTTTAACCAAGTAACACGTGATAGGACAAGAGGAAATGCCCTCAAGTTGTGCCAGGGGAAGTTCAGATTGGATATTAGGAAGAATTTCTTTAATGAAAGGGTTCTCAGGCATTGGAATGGATTGCCCATAGCAGTGGTGGAGTCCCCATCCCTCAAAATATTAAAGAGGCATCTAGGCATAATGCTTAGGGACTTGGTTTAGTCGGGGACTTGTCAGTGTGAGGTTGATGATTGGACTTGATGATCTTATAGGTCTTTTCCAATCTAGGCAATTCTTTGATTCTGTGAATTTACATAATATTATTTAGAAAGATCACATCTGGGGCCTTTCAGGAAAGAAAAGCCTCAGTGCTTTCCTATGGAACTGCCAAAATCTCCAGTTTCTCTATTGAAATACCTAAGCAGTCCTACAGTGCAAGTAATACAAGTTGCGTTTAGTATCAAAATAAACACCCAGAGCTGAGGGACTTGGAACAATTAGCTGTGATTTTCTGGAGGAGGTAGTTTAAGGTTCAATAAAAGACAACACACATTATTATAAGCTTTTTCTACATTCTGAGTTCCTAAGGAAATCTGTCCGACCCATTCATTTAAATTCTCAGATCTAGTTGGAATTATAGTGGTATTAGGCAGCCAGGGCCTATGCGACCCCCCAGCCAGGAGCGGGGCACTGGAGGGAGCCCCAGCCCTGGGCATCGGGCACCTCCCTGGGACCGGCTGAGGCCAGGCTGGGATCTGGGCCCGTGGGTGGGTCTGGCTGGGCCAGATCCCTGCCTGGCCTCAGCCGGTCCCAGGGAGGTGCCCGATGCCCAGGGCTGTGACACTCAGCAGCAGATCGTGCAGCACGATCTTTACTGCACACAGCATAGACACAGCCTGTAACAGAGGGCAGGGCTGCAGTGGCTTTACCTGTGTGTTGCAATATCAAACAAATACCTTATTTTCTTCCCTCTCTCCACCTGCTACCAAATTTTGCTGCCTACTACTATTTGCACGGCTGCTGCACCAAGCACGGTGCCAGTAGTCTTGTTGACTTATGATCAATCTGCTCTTAACACGTTGCTCTTTTTTAATATAGACTGAGCTCCCGAGTGTTATCGCATCGCCCTGTCCCAGCCAGGTCTGCACACAAGAGTCAGAACAGCCTGTTCCAAAGAGCAAGAAATATTGAAATCTTGCTTCTCTCATCGCCTGGCACTAACACATTCAAATAAAAATGTTCCTAAGGAGAACTGTGAAAAGGTCTGGGTTTAAAAGGTTGTCAGAGGTTGATGCAAAAGGTGGAGATGGTAGCTCAGAGCCAATCCCTTCCTAAAAATAAGATACGATTTTAGAAAATACCTTTTAGCAACTTAAGGTGCCATCCTGCCAACTGTGTCTGGATATGATTTTATTCCTTCTTGAATCTATATCCAGTTTTTAAAATAAAATTAATCTCCAGACACCTTCCAAGCGTAAAACAGAAAAATCTGAAAAGCACAGTAGGTCAGAAGTGTTAAGATTATCATGGAGCATTAGGAAGCCAGGATTAGTGAAAATTTAAATCTGCTGATGGAGTGAAATGTGGCCTGACTAAAGACAGAAATAAGAAGAAAGAATATTTGCCATTTTCATTAGAAGACTGGATCAAATAAAGTCTTAATGTAATTGAAATGAAATTTCTTTCCACAAACCCATCTGATAGTGGGAAAAATCAAGTAACGAAAGTGCTCATGGCAGTTTTTTTCAGTCATTTGAGCAAAACACAGCAGCTGTGTTATCAAATTTATCATCTGGTAACCTATAATATATTCAAATTTCTGAAGTAAGTGTGCACCTCTCCATTAAATTAAATTAAATGTTTGCTTGATCATAACTCCATGAAGATAGCAATTAGAGGTCAGTGGGTGAGATAATTAAAATTATTTTTGGTTGCCACATTTGTTTTTGAGGGAAGAAAGTAGTTTTATAAATCTAGCAGCACAGCACACAGTTTTGGACTTTAAAGTAATGAAAGAAACAACCTTTAGCTCTACATGCCTCTTGAGTAGAAAGTAGATGGTAACTAATTAAAATTAATTTATACAGCTTTGATTAGCTGCAGAACACTGCACAGTGCAAGACTACCGATTATATTTGTAGTGACACAATGGAGCAGGGCTTTAGAGGTGTTTCCTCCTCTAAAGACTAAACTCTTTGGGTTACAAATATGCTGCCATCAAAAATTGCAAACTTCAGTCTTCCCCTGCTAACTGCTCTTGCCCTCTCCTCCTCTTCACTGCCCACTTTGCCTACTGTTGCTACTTCTTCTGACCTGAGAGCTGAACTGTTTGAATCAGCATGCCTTTAAGTGCTGAAGTCAGAAATTGCTTAACAAATAAACAGATCTTTACTAGCTCAGCTTATTTTGACTGCAGCAGTGTAGGAACCATTCAAAGGATCAGGATGAGGTGACTTCTGCAGGGGCTGGGTGAGGGTGGTAACTTGTCAAGCTGCTGAGACTAATTGGGGTCTTCCCCTGGCAAACATTCTCATGGACTGACTCCTCAGCCTCAAGTCTCTTGTATAAAACATGGCTCAGACACAAGAGAGCTTTTATTTCTCTTGTTTCTCCTGCTCTTTTTTTTGTTGTTGTTGTTATTTGTTTGTGTGTTTGTTTTTTTAATGCAGAGGTAAGAAATTTAAAAAATAGTTTGTTTTTGCACAAAAAATTCCCAGGAAAAAAAAAGATTTTCACTGCAAATTACCTCTGTGAAAACATACAAAGTCCACAAACTCTGCTTTTGGAAACCAGGATCATTTTCTATAAATAATATGGACATTTCCATAACTGGATCCGAGATAATACAATAAAACTGTCACTAAGCGTAATGTTGTAGTCTCAGAGCTCTCTTACATGAGATTTCTTATCAGCAATATGCATATACTCCATCCTAAAATCCATAGGAAAGATATGTATTAATTTTTACTAAAGAATTAAATTATTCTGAGAATGCACAATATTTTATTTTTCTTCTACTTCATTATAGCAGATGCTACAGGATTGTCAGGAAGGAATAAGTACAATACCAGCCACTTGTTTACTAAAGACTAGTAACTTGAGTGATGTGACTCTTCAGGGGTTCAGAGAGCTGCAACAGAAAAATTACAGTTATGGAAGTGCAATGTTTATTTCTTACACATAAATCAAACAGGACTGATTTAATCCTTACCACTCTGTAACTTCTCTGGTTTGAGGGAAACAACACACAATTCAAACATAGAAAAAATAAGAGAAATATGAACCAGGTTAACAGACTTTATGTAATGCAGACAAAGGGAGAAGCAGAAAAGAAACAAAGAATAAATGCAAAGATTTTTAGAACCCTTCATTTTTTTTGTTTAATAATATGTGTTATTAAATATAGGAATGTAAAGGAAAATATAGAAGAAAGAGCAAGGGGGGAGGATTTTTTACATGGTTGATTGGTAGAGGCATCTTTCAGCTTAATCCTTTCACTCTGATCATGCTGGTGACAAGAAGCATCCTTCTAAACACATACTGGTCTGTAAATAATTTCCTGATCTACTTCATTTTCATTCTTTCAATAAAGTACGCTTAATCTAGAAAAAAATAGTCTCAGACACACTGGCCTTAATTTGATGAACTTCAGTAGGCATTCAGGCCTCTGAACTCAAATCACATCTGTCAATTATTTCCTGATTAGGGATATCACCTGGATGGAGCTGTGGTGAGCCCTTCTCTTTCTCAATCAAGCATGTATGGTGGTTGTACGCTGGCCATGTTCCCCCAGATGTTGCAATGCTTCCCTTTGGGCTGTTATGCTGTTGGAAAACACTCGTGTCTGCCTAAGGGCCCTCTGCATTAATGAGGTATCAAAGGGAAGCACATAGGAACACACAGGGTCATTTATGCAAGATGTTTTGAGAGTTTCTTAGGGGAGAAAAATTATCTATCCAAATTAAGGCTTTATTATGCAGGTATCTTCAGCCAGCTGAGAGAGGAAAGATTATTATCTCAGGGTCAGGAATTACCTTTTAAAGAGGACTTCCTCACACATGGTCCTCAATATTGCAGTGTCTCAGATTGCATGGTGTAGGTCCAGGAGTGAGCTGCCTCTCACCAAACTTCAGATGTCTGCTAGATTAGATGAATCACCATCAGGAATATCTGTTTCTCGCCCCTGGCTTTAAAGATAAATCTGTTTGGACTTCAAAATGCAATAGCAGATGTTTGTTTGTTGATAGGACCTTCACTGATTTTTATGGGTTAGCTGGTGATTTGAGGACTGAAAAAAGTAACTAGAACTGAGTTAAATATGAAACAATAACCCAGTAATACTAGACTCCTGATTTGACTGGTTTATCAGTCAGGACTCTCTCTTTTTTCCTTTGCTCTCAAATATGGACAGGTGCTTTACCTAAAAAAAAAAAAAAAAAAAAAAAAAAAAAAAAAGGTGTCCTGCTTTCGAGTGTAGTAGCTGGCAAGGGGGTAGAGGAGGGAGATGGACATCTGAAGTTGTTCAATTTTCTTCTGCATTTATAACATCTTCAAACTGCAAAGATTAATATTAAAATTTTCTTTTTTTTTTGTTTTTCTGAAGGCAAAAAGAAACATTAAAATGCACATTTAGAATAAATGAACCAAATAGCCTGCAGACCTACTGTGGACCTTATAAATGATTAGTTTTGCTGAAGTTCAAAACACCGACTTTCAGTTTATTGAAATGATAATGAAATTTTGATTATAATATAAAATATCATTTTTTTCCCTCTAAAACATTATTAATGCCATTTCAGAGATTAATGTTGCAACCAGAATGCTTCATTTTTCATTAAACTATGGGTTTACTGCTGAATTTACTTATAAATCTCCCCCTTCATCCAGTTTGTACCTCAATGCTCCACTGAGTTTAAATTCTGTCTAAAATTTTATGACAGCAGAAGTATATTACTGCAATTAAAATATCAATAAAACAACCCGTTGTGCCATTTTCACTATCGTTCATACAGTGTTGACAAAATACAAGGATTAAAGTGAGCATGAGCCCTTTTATGATTTAACTGTGCACAGGGAGAATCCAGCCACAGTTTTTGAACAGAAAGATTTGATAACATTAATCAATACAAGTAGACCAAAAGCAAAATGGATACTGAATCCCATTAGTCATGAAATTAATTTTCACTAATGCAGTACCCTTTATTCCCCTTTCCTGTCACTGATAGGCCATGAACTGAGAATTAGCTTTGTTACTGTTTCTGTATTGCCTCTTATTCTGTGATCAATGTCATAGCTTTTGAGCTCCTGACAGTAGTTCTTTAAGCAACCTAGCTAACATTTGCCACATATTTTTCTCTCATACTCTCTCTAGGCAGAAGAACTATCGTTGGCAGTGTGCTTTATTCTAGAAAATGGAACTTTTCAGCTGAGGATAATATTCCTCCCTGTGTCTAGTGCTTAGTTCTGATGCAGATCGTGGCTTTCTGAATTATTACCTGCTGTAAATCCTACCTTAGAGTTGGCAGTGTCAGTACAGTTTGACAAAGGTTTTAGCTGTCGCATATCCTCTGCCTGGGAAGAACACTTTACATTTTGTTAGATCTGTTCCAGTGTTTGCTTCCCTCTAGAGAGGTCTGACTTCTCACTTTCTCTGTCTCTTACTGTAGTGAAAACTGTTTGAAAACCCAGGTGACCTATGTAGGAGATGAGGAGAAGGACTGTTTAAGAGCCAAGAGTTGGCTACAAAGACTCTAGCTTATCAACACAATGATTCACCACATCCCTCGACTTCTTCTTTTGTGGGTGGTCTCTTTTAACAGCTATTGACACTTGATTTTTTTGTCAGTCCACCTTCCTGATCAACAATAATTTGAAATACACATGCACGTGACTAAATAACCTGATGAGTTCAATCTGTTCTAGATATAGTAAAGCTCACTGTAACGCCTGTAAAACCCAGCTAGTGAAATACAGGGCATTTTTTTATATAATGCAAAGCAGTTTTGCTTCTGAATTTAAGATTTTCATGCATCTATTAATGACTAGGTAAATATTACCCTGATATTACTCAATTTGAAGTCAGTAGATAACAGCATCTGTGGGATGAACTGGGAAGTAAAGGGTGTTTAGTAGATGTTCTTTGTCTGCCTTCCAAGTCAAAAATTGAAAGATTTCTCCTAGTTTTAGTTTATAATAGTAAACAATTAAGGGCATATGTTTTTCAGTTGCAATAAGTCTAATATTCTGCCTTTTAAATTCCTAGTGGATAGGCCTCTTCATCTAATCATGGTAATTTACAATTCATGATAATGCAAAATTCTAACAACACTTGTGTTTTAGCAACAGAAAGAGTAATTTTTAATTAACCAATTTATTTTTTGTTCAAAGCTTTTTCTTTTTAACAACTAATAAATGGTCCCATTAATGCATCAAATTCGCCCTTCATGAACTTTCAAGGTTCTAAGTTAACTTTATGCAGAAGTGATGAAACTCCCACTAATCTGAGATAATAACAAGTCATTTTGCTGCTAACAACTGCAGGAAATTATTTATGTTGCTATTATCTAGGAGAGAGAGCATATTGCCAAGGTTAAATGCTGAGGCATGGAGGTATTGCAGAGAGCATTACTGATGCTTTGTAAATGTAGATCTTTCAACTAGGCAGGGTGAATTACTGTGAAGCTTTTAATTCTCATTTGTTTCAAAATACTTTTAATGTATTTCAGCATGCTGTGGTATTTTTCCTTCATCTTTCCTTTCTATTCCTGATTCTTAGGTGCTTGTGTTGTGCTGTATTCTCAATCATGACTTCTGCCTTGTTTCCATAAAACTTTTATTCAAAAGCTTTTCATTTCATAGGACTACTTGAATGTCCAAAACTGGGCACATTGTTGTTCATGTTGACAGCCCAACTGTCAACTCAGGAATACATGGGAAGGAAAGAAAACAGGAGTCCTGCCTCAGTCCATAGTATAGTGATGGGCCTGCTTTATACTTCCAGTGTAGCATGGCTTGCAGCTTTGAGCTCCATTAACAGGGATTAGGGGCCTGAAGGAATGGTGACCCTATTTGCACATTACTCCATCAACTTTTATGGCCTCTCCATGACTGTATTCAGACAACAAACCTGTAGTCTACCACTGGTATTTCCTGCACATAAGTGACATTCCAGATTATAACACACACATGACTTTCCCTTACACTTTGCTTAATCCTCTCCCAAAGCATTATCCTAAGGACAAGTAATGTGAACTACTGAGGTTTTCACTGTGCTAATGTGATCCTAGAGAATATGTAAGTGTGTCTTTTGAATTAGCCTCTATAATTTTGCTACACTAATAACTACAGCAATTTTGAAACCACAGGAAATTTTGAAACCACAGGAGAAAACTGCAGACAAACTAGGAAAGGAAATGTAAATGGACAAATCAGACTGGGTTATTAAAGGCCTAATAACATAATTTTTAAGACAGTCAAAATCTTAATATCATTAAGCAGGAAATGGTGATGAAAAAATCTGATGGAATTTTAAAGTCTGAGGGGACAAAAAATCTGGTAGATTTTTGATAACCCATCCTAAAATCTACTTACTCAGAAAGATCAACAGTGATAATTTTGCAAGAAAGGCATTAAAGCTCAAGGTTAAATGTACAGTAAATGAATTCTGAGGAGAAAAACAGAAAATAAGTAGTATACAGCCTTTACTTTTGAGTGAAGAAGTAGAAGAAATTCACACCAAATTAGCATCTCCTCCCAGACAACAGAAATGCATGTTAAGTCGGTACATAGATCAAAGAAATGGGATCCCTTTACATAGGTTCTTTTAACCTGCTAAGTATATACACCACAAAGCTATGCAGAGTTCACTTCTCAGTTAAAGCTCAAGTAGTAGACTGTCAGCAGCATGTCACTTACTGACAAATTGGTGTTACTGTTTTTAATTACTAGATATCTGTCAATAAGTTAATTCCAGGAGCACTTTCCACAATGTTTCTAGCAAGGGTGTCAGTTTTCTGTCAGCAGTGTAACTGCAGAAATGGCACACATTTGTTAACTCCAGCAGCACTACACATGTTGGGAATATCTGAAACATATGATCCCATCTGATCGCCCCAGTTAAGCACAAATGGGCTAAGACAATACTTTGATGACAGATTTTATAAAAAATTTAGAGCCTTCAATGCAGTGGTGTGAGCTGCTTAGTTGATATTCTTTTTTTGTAGTCAGTAGCAGATGTGCATTGAAATAGCAGGGTTTATTCTGCCTGATCAATCTGTGCACAAAATGTCCCTCTGCAATCTTGTTTCAGAGCTGTAATGGTGGCAACACACTCATTTTTATAATCCCCACTTTCTTTGCAGCATGAAAAAACACAATTATTTTAAAACAAAAATAGAAGTCTATCATGGCAAATATCTGCAGAGAAGCACAAGTTCTCTCACACAGGCTGCCTCTCAGGTCCTTTGCTCTCCCACAGCTTCTGCAATTCATCTAAGTAACCAATGCACAGCCATGTCTTGGGTGACCATTAGAATCACATGACTGTCTTCTCAGTGCTTCAATGCCTGTTCATTGCTAGCATCCCTGGAAATGAAATGCACTGATTCGCAAAGCTTTTAATCATGTTCTTTTCAGAAACAGAAAGGAATAATACCTTCACTTTGAGGTGAGACAGCATTCAGTTACTTTGACTTCCCTACCAACTGCTTAAGAGTTCCTTGCTAGATGGGGTTAAATGTTGAACTCGATTGAGCCAGTGGAGCCGAGGCTACACAACACCTTGTGGAAGCAGACTAACAACATATAATATTTAATCATATAATGTAATCATACGATCTTATGAATCCTCTCAGGGTTCCTCTCATGCCAGTGTGATAGAAGACCATGTATTCCCAGCTGGTGTAGACAGGCACACAGTGCAAACATGGATAAACACAGACTGGCTCAGGGAGAGGTCAATGACTTTATCAGCACCCACACAAACACCCACAGCATTCACACAGACGTGATCATAGATGGTCTCATCCTGTTCCTTGTCCCAGGGTGATTGGGATTGGAGTCAGGATACGTATACAACCTCAGTCTTCATTCTCAAGCACGCTCACATCTGTAGGTTCCTTGAATACTGACAGAGATTTCAAATCCATCCAATATCTGTGGTCCATTCCCACACACTGACTGAGTCTTTCGGTGTTTTCTTACTCACCAGCTGATCCAACCTGAATTTCACGAATGGTTAGCACACACAGGCTCAGGGAGTGAGCTACATGCAAAATAGAATGGATTTAATAAGATGTTATGACAGGCTGTGGTAAACAATCCCTAAGTTTGCCAGACTTTTGCTTACTTGCCCTTTTTATCACCTTTTTTCTCCCTGACTTGACTTGATCTCTTCCTTCTTCTACTTTTGTTACTTCCCCTAAATTTTTTGCACATTCTCACAGTACCCTGAAGACACCTCATAATTTTATGCCATCTTCAAATTACTTCTGCTCCACCTCAAAAACCTCTTCTGCTTGCATCCCAAAATAAGTCCTGAACCCCTTTGGAAAATAATCTCCCTTAGTTGGTATCATGTTACAGGACAAGAACTTGTTTCCTTGTGTATTTTGGCAGATGGGACAAGGGACAATGATTTGATTTGTTCTTCTTTCACAGCCTTAAATGTAGCTGACTTGATGTGTTCCAAATTCTCTGATCAGGTTACTTGTTGGCCGCTTTGGCCTGTCATAGTTCCTTAGATAGTTGCTGAATCTGTTTTCATTGTAATTAGATTTTTAATTGCATAATTTAATAAAAACAGGTAGTCTCACCTGTCATTACACAAATATAAAGAAATACACAATATATACAGTATTCTGGAATAAAAACAAGCTCTTATCAGCATGAGGAGCATTCTGTTTACTATTTTTCATGCACCATTTTCCAAGAACTCTGTCTTAAAATGTTGAAGTCATTTTGAAGATCTTGTAAATGTCAAAGCCTTTGTCAGTGTAGAAAGACACTCTGATAATCACTATTTTTATTCCTGGCCTCTTCAAAATCTTCAGAAATAGCAGTTACAAAACTCATGCATTTTCAGTCTTGAGTTTAATTTATACTAGTTTTATTTATCAATATAATCTCCTCTATTAATTAGTTTTTTTATAATCACAATGTACATAAAAAGCATCTATGTATCTAAAATACTTCTTTGCAACAGAGAAGACAGAATGATATAATCAAATTGAATTGTTTTTAAAAATATTAGAAAAAAATTTTGTTCATCCTTCTGAAATTTTTCATAAGTCTGCTGACGTCCAATACAAATACAAGGTTGTGACTGCACAAGTTCAACATGTAAAGAGTGGAATAATGTATGAATTTAGAGAGTTAAATAGAAGGTAGGAGCACAAATGACTGCCACATATCAAAACACTCTTCTCATGCCTACTGTACATCATCTTGAAGCTCTTTTCCCCTTACACACTAATTATGCAATAACAGCAAACTTTGGTTAGGATGGAAAGGCAGTCTTACTTGCAAGCCTGAAAAATCAACTTGCTTTTAAGAAAGTCTTAATTCAAGAATCCTTCAGCACATGGCTTTTTAATTTATGCAGTGCTTCAGGATTCAGAGACTGGAAAAAGACAGCAGTGAGATCCCCTGTGAATAACTGATATGCTCACATGCATTTAGATCAATGACAGCTCTGTAGAATTTATGCTGGCATAAACAAAGGTAACTAAATTTAGCTGAATCATTGCTTCATTAGGTATTCCTTTTCATTCCTATATCAGATATAAATGAACACATTTAAAAAAAAGTCCTTCTTCATAGACACATCTTTTGAATTTCATGCTTAATACTTAATATAACTGTCGTGGTTTCGATTGGATAGTTACAGTCCTTAGAGGCCTAGGGGAAAAAAAAACCAACAACACAAAAAAAACCCAACAAACAACAAGCCCCCCCACTCCTCCCAAAAAAACAACAAGGGTTGTAGCAATGTTCTCCTTAAAAAAACCCCACCAAACAAACAAAAAAACGAAAATCATTTCCAAGGTGTTATCTAAATTATGTCCTCTACACTTGCGTTCAGTGTCAGGCTTCAATGACAGAATTCAGTTCAAAATTAAAATGTCTGAATTTAGTCCTATATATGTAGATAGCTGTAGGTATGCCACGTATCTAAATCCCCATGGAGTCAATGGATATGTAGTTACTACAGTCAGTATAACTTAGAACTCTGCTAGAATTGACCCTAAAGTAGATACCTAGGTCTTTGATTAAATTGCCCACATATAAGCACTTAATTCTGTATGACATGCTCTAGAACAAACAAGATATTCTTGTGAGGCTGGTGGATTTAGTACAGGACGATTATATCCTTTAGGATCAGCAACTGGCAGACAGTATGCCTTAGAGTATTTCAAATCCCACACAACACTCGGGTGGGCAAGTGAACAACGTCTCAGATCTCTTTTGACTTCAGTGGTTGCCATGTCTGTAGGCACTGATGTGTGGGGAGCTACATTTAGCTCTCCGATTTCTGAATTGAATCCTTCACTCAACACAGTGAATAACTCAGTGAGTTCTTCCTACAGGACCTCATATAAAGCAGTCTGGTCATACTGCATCAATTTATTTTTGGTTTCTTTAATTGTATACAAATACTGGAATTCAATATAATTAGGGCTCACCATCAAATCTAGTGTTTGGGAAACTAGATTCCAAAAGTTATCTTGAGTTTTTCAGAGACATTTCAGACTCTTGTATCATGAAAACCTTTTCAACTACCATTCAATTCTAGAAGCAGCAGGTCTACCGTTTCCAAAATGTTAGACGGAAGTCACATAAACACCTTGCTTTTGATGGTGTACATCAGCTTCATGCCTACTTATTCAGAATTACAAACAGCAGTATTTTTTCTGCCCATAACTGCTGACAGACTCAGTGCAGGAAGGTTCTCAGAGCATTCATGGCTAACAGTCTCCACACCCATGACTGGAGTGAAGGTGATGTATTTTGTCCGATATATTCAATGATTGAAAGAACGTTAGAGATCCTGATTCATTTCCATCTTAAGCCTACTAGGAGTCAAAGCCTCATCACACATTTCTGAGAGATCATTAACCACTGCTGCCTCTTGCAACACTGAAGAAGATACTTAAAACCTAGCACTTAGCTTGCTAAATATCTATTGAACCCTGACAAGGTAGTTCCCTACTTCCAGTACTAGACTGTGGGCTCTGTTCTTAGATGCCTCTCCTCTTACAGAGTCTGTAAATTAGTGAGGTTTTGCAGTAGTCACTATTTCACAGTATAAATATCTTTTCTCATATCTGCTACAAGTTTTCTTTTGTAAATAGATCAATTACATAGTTTAGTTTGGTTTAGTATTCTCATGTCATGAAAATTAAACACTGGATAATCCATTTAGCAGCATTTTCCCTTCCCAGACCAGTGCAACATTATTCCCTATTGAGATTTTCACAGTATGTTTCCAGCTATAAACTATTCTTTTTTTTTGTTATACTTGTAAAATTGATTAATTCCAGTATGCCTAAATATCCTTTTATCAAAATTATTCTGAATAGTATTTACATATACAGAACTGAAGAATTAAAGACAAATAACTTTTCTAATTTAAATTCTCATGTTAGTTAGGAAAAAAAAATCCTAAGGAAATTTTTAATGAACTACCTATACTTATTTGCATATCTTGAAAGTTTTCCTGTGGTTTTATATAAAGGATGCACAGGAACTTGAATAGATAGGGTTTTCCTAAGAGTATTAGCTTTTTCCCAAAATGAAACTAGTTTTTAATTCTTCACAGATCAATGATTGACATAGCTTGAGTCTTAGTCTGTAATCCTTTTAGCCTTTTTTCCCTCTTGCAGCCCAATACTTGGTAGAATTATACTGAAAAAAATATGAACAAGCAATTCCTGTATTCAGGAGGAATTTCTCAAGCCAAAAAAGGGGGTTTTGTAATCTATGGCTTAATGTAGAAAAGACAGAAAAAGCTTAAATCACTCAGTGCATGAATGATATATTGATGACCTTTGTAATGTACTAATGGTTATACATTTATTAAATGAAGACTAAATTACCAAAATACATCTCAAACAAATCTATAGGGGGTTAGCACTACATGTGAAGTGTTTCTAATTTTCTTTAATCATCATGTGAGAAAAAGACAAATCTCTCCATTTGAGAAAATATATTCAACAACTGATAAAACTGATTCGGGAGGAGAGCATTCTGACTGATAGGAGGGAGGGAAAACATTGGTTATCTAGTATTTCCAATCATCACTGACATAATACTTCTTAAAATTCAGAAGGAAAGAGAATAATGTCTTTGACTGTTCATTGTCAGAAATGTGCGTAGAAAGAGAATCAAGACTTCCATGTGGCTCCTGGCTTGTCCTGAATATATATTGCAAATACAGATATATTTGTAAAGGCACAGAGAGATTGAAAAGGTTCCTCTTAGAAGCTTAGCACTTGAGTTATGATAAGTGAAACAAGCCAAAGAAGACAGTTCCTGCAGATCCATACAGATTCAGTATGAAGGGTCAGACTGATATCTCAAAAAAATCCACAAGGTATTTTGATTCAGCTTCCACTGAAACACATCAGAAAGGTGTGTATGCATTGGGTCTTAATTGCAGCTGGGTTTGGTTTTTCTAAAGAAAAACAAATGTAGACAAGCCATAGATAATTTTTTTTAAAAAAGTTAACACTATGAAATAAAGAAATAATATAATTGTTTAAGTTGGAAAAGACCTACAAGATCATCAAGTGCAATTATTAAAATAGCACTGACAAGTCCACCACTAAACAGTGACCCTAGGTGCCACATCTACATGTCTTTTAAATACCTTCAGGAGTGGTGAGTCAACCACTTTCCTGGGCTACCTGTTCCAATGCTTGACAACACTTTCAGTGAATAAACTTTTCCTAATTCCCAATCTAACCCTCTCCTGGTACAACTTGAGGCTGTTTCCTTTTGTCCTATCACTTGTTAATTGAGAGGAGATCAACACCCACCTTGCTGCAACCTCCTTTCAGGTAGTCATAGAGAGCAATAAGGTCATCTCTCAGCCTCCTTTTCTCCAAACTAAACAATCCCAGGTTCCTCAGCTGCTCCTCATAACACTTGTGCTCCAGACCCTTCACCAGCTTCGTTACCCTTCTTTGGACACACTCTAGCGCCTCAGTGTCTTTCTTGTTATGAGGAGCCCAAAACTGAACACAGTACTTCAGGTGCATTCTCACCAGTGCCAAGTACAGGGGGACGATCACTTCCCTGCTCCTGCTGGCCACACTATTTCTGATATAAGCTGTTATGCTATTGGCCTTCTTGGCTACCTGGGTACACTGCTGACTCATCTTCAACCAGCACCTCAGGTCCTTTTCTGACCCCTCCCTTGGTAGGCTCACTCATAAGCTGTGTCAGGAAGTTTTCTTCCACACACTCCAGGAACCTTCTGGACTGTCTCTCCACTGTATTGTATTTCCAGCAGACACCTGGTAAGTTGAAATCCTGAACAAGAACAAAGGCTAGCAATTGTGAGACTGCTCTCAGCTGCTTATAGAGTATATCATCAGCCTCTTCATCCTGGTGGGATGGTCTATAACAAACTCCCATCATGATATCTGCCTTGTTGGCCTTCCCTCTGATACTTAGAAACACTCAACCTATCATCACTATCATTAAGCTCTAGACAATCAAAACACTTCAAAACATATAGGGCTACTCCACCTACTCTCCTTCCTTGCCTTTCCCTTCTGAAGAGTTTCTAGCCACCCAGGATAGCACTGCAGTTGTGAGGGTTAAGACCCATTTTGCATCAGAAGTACTCAATCATTATAGTATTCAGTTGCCTGAATATAGGCATTCAGTACAATTTAATCTCCTAGAGTCCTGAAAATATTTACCTAAGCCCCTCCAAACCCCTCCTAGTCTGACAGAAATTATGCGTGTAGCATTCGATGCATATTTTTACCCAAATTAAATCAGCCCAAAGAGTAAGATTAGTTCAGTGTACATCTGGGCATTTAAACTTTAGATAACTAGTCTAACCTGGTAACCTAGATGGTAGCTGTTAGAGAAACAGAGACATCTGAAGGTATGTATTTTAGAAGGGTGGTAAGAACTCCTTTTCTCTCTACAGGGACTATTGAGGGAACATAAATCCCTAAATTAGACAAATTTTAGATAGCTGAGTTTAGGTGAGATCAGTCTGTCCCTGACAGATCAATAAACCAGTATTCTAATCTTTTCAATAAAATTTTCAGATTCCCTGGTGGTCCAGTGGTTAGGATTCAGTGCTCTCACCACCACAGACCGGGTTTGATTCCTGGTCAGGGAAACACTCCTTTGTGGAGCCCAGTCTGTGGGGCATGAAGAGCATTTAGTGGGATACATTCCATTGTAACTATTTCTTATAATTGAAGTCCCTTTTGATCAATATTTACAATTTATACTACATACTTAAACCATCTTTATATCCAACATCTAGATTTATACATTCTTATTAGCTACTGTCCCCTGTGCCTTAAAAAGTAGATTTTATTTTCCCCTTCCGTGGACTTCCAACACTCCCCCAAATATCTATAAGAGCAGCACAGGAGAAGCAGTATATTCACGTGTTGGATGCCAACACCAGCTTGGTTTGGATCCACTTGTTCGGTTCCCTGAGAAGCTCATTCTGCATTGGTTCAGGTCATTCCTGTTACTTTACTTCCTACAACATACAACTCACATCACAGATTATTTTTCCCTCAAGGCTAAGTTTCTTGAGACATATACCGGATCTCCCCATCCTTCTGCGTTAGCAGGCTTTTGCTTTACCTATTAAACTGGTTTTATTTCTACCCACAGGTTTTGTCACTTTTATTCTTCTGATACTCTTCTCCATCCCAACGGGGGGAGTGAGCAAGCAGCTGTGTGACACTTAGTTGCCTACTGGGATTAAACCATGACAGCACTATGGGGACCTTATCTCCTCCCACAGTATGTAGGGGTTTTATTTGGGCAGGGCCAGGATGGTTAGCAGATCCTCTGATGTTAACCAGCCAAGTGGCTTCTGCTAAATTTATATCCCAGTGCTTCCGTGCCCAATTGCCCAATGCTTTCAATATAGTCTTTTACAGTCCATTTTATCTCTCAGATTTTCCAGAGGCTTCTGAGTGATAGGGGATGTGATACACCCAGTCAATGCCACGTTTCATGGCCCAGGAGGTTATGAGGTTATTTCGGAAATGAGTCCCACTGTGTGACTCAATTCTTTCTTGGGTACCATGTCACCACAAATTTGCCTTTCAAGACCTAAGATAGTGTTTCTGGCAGTGACATATTTTATGGGACATAATTCCAGCCACCAGTAGCTGGTGCCACCATGTTGAATATGTAGCACTTGCCTGGTGTTCATGACCGTAGTCCGATATAGTCAGTTTGCCAAGCCTCACCATATCGAGCCTCACATCATATTAAAAACCCAGCCAGCACCTTCTATTCCAGGTAAATTTTACTTGTGTGGCTTGCTTGATTGCAGTACATGTTTCACATTTATGGGTGACTTGTGTCACTGATTCATTAACTTCCCCTCACTATTATAGTATATTTATGTTTTCTACACTGAGCTTGAAACATCCCATTTTTTGTCTCCTTCATTACTTTTCGCATACCTGAACTATGTTTTCCAGAAACCTTATATTTTGATAGTTTTCAGACCTTTTTCCTCTGTTTAATATTTGTCTAACAAATTGATAGGCTTAAATGTTTTCTTTTCTTCCTAATATCATATTATGTTTTTTGCTCCTGGATAACATGATCTAATTAGGATGTCTGCTATCAAAACCAGCCACTGTATTTCACTCATTTCACATAAATATACATCTGTTGATTTTCATCCATGATCTCCAGCCTCTGTAGGCTCGTTGTTCTTTACTACCTTTCCCTTGGACTGCCTCTTTTACATCTTTATGTGTAAAATCCTGAGAACCTTCAGTCCCTACAAGAATTGTTACCCAATTTTTATGATATAAATAGGTATTTTATAAAACCTTCAATATGTAGAGGAGTTAATTATTGTGTTTTATAGGATCTACTTATTGTTCAAAGCTCATTCATATGCATTATGTTGTAAGAAATCAAATATGTTGATTAAGGCATTTCTCTGGTACTTTGCAATAAACATAGCATATAAAATGTTTTTTACAAGCTGCGGTCTGTTTTAACTCACTATCTAGAAGTTGACTTTTTTTTTTTTTAACACTTGGATGTAAAATTTGAAGCTATTGCTTGTTTTGCTCCAGGTTTTCCTTGTTATTATAATAGGGCAATGTTTGTGTAATAAGAGCTCACACAGTTCATACAGAAACCACAAAACATTTCATTAAGATAGAGTATCAGAAGGTAAGCCAGCTGTTAAGAGATGGCCCTGGAGCTGATCCCAAAAAGCAGAAGACTGAAAAAGACCTAGGCAATTATGAAATGATGTGGTTCAGTAGTCAAGACGTTTCACCAACAGCTTGTGAGTTTAATAAAATGCATATGGAGCTATACGGTCAGGTGTAAATTCATTACAGCTCACCTGACATATGTGGCTTTTTTGAGCCACTCCCTGGAACCAAAATATTCAAGCTCTTCCTGTAAGCACCTACATCACGACAGAGGCTTATCATCAGATCAAATTTATTTTAGCATGTTGCTATTTTGAGATTATAACTATTTAGACTATTGAAATAAAGCAAAAATTTAAGTTTCTCTCTAAGGTTTACATATTTATTCTGTTTCCATTACCATAATAATCCAAATACCTTGTTGGTGCAGGAAACATCCAATTTTTTTCATTAATATGTCTTATTGTCTTAAATAGCTTATTGAAGTTTATTGAAATAATAAACCTCCAATTGAAACCATTATACTCTTCCCAAGTCCTTATTCTGTGATTAGATGACTACCTGAGGTGTAGCATTCAGAAAATGTATCACTGGTGTCGCAAGAAATATGAAGACATTTTCAGTCTGTGCTCCTTTCAACAAAAAACACTGACTGAAGAACAGGCTGTTGACGAAGATGTTTTATGGATGCTCTGTTTACTCTGACGGCCAAAATGTGTCATGTAAGAGAGTTGATCACTGCCTCTATGTTGCACTGATGTTCTCTGGGAGCAATTAGACATTTTTTCCTGCCACTTACGTCTTTCTTCGAATACACAACCTCTTACCTACATATTTATACTCAAGTGTAAAGAAAGATTAGCATATGACAGACTAAAGTGGCACCATGTGACTAACATGTGACACCTAAATAATGAAGCTTGTAAAGAAACTATATATATTTCTTTATGTTTAATTATCCAGTGTATTGAGGTAAATTTGTCATAAGACTAAATGGGTATCAGCATAAGAGTCTCAAAAATAACTAGAGCTCAATTCAGGTACAGGTATTCTTGCAGAAAGTAGATTAGAGTGAGGCCTAAAGCCTTCATCTGCAAAAGCACAATTCTACAAGTGAAAACCTTGTCCTTTATACAAGGTCTTTTTCAAGGTGCAAACAACTCTAAACTGTTGCAATATATATGTTTTTGAGGGCTCCTTTTCAGATTTATTTTGTTTTATTATCTTATTAGTTATTTATTGCAGTGTAGTCAGTATATTTCTGTGTTCCTGTATATGACTGATGTAGAATTCCACAAGTAGATAGCTAGGTCCAAATAAATGGATTCAAATAAATCAAAGTAATTACAAATTGTTGCTAGTTCACAATTCTTGAAGTCAAACAGAAATATGCTAATAATATGTGTAAATATTACAATTTTCCACTATATTATTAATAAAAATTATCTTGGTTAAAAAAATGTATAGACTCTAGGAGTAAAATATGTGATAAAGAAAATGTTAGTAACTTTATTGTTCCAAATCTAAAGAAAACAAATGTTTATTAACATATTTTTTGATTAAAGAGTTGTAATAAATAGATTGGAGTAGCCTTATTTTACACGGTGATACTACATCTCATTCCAACTTCTTCAAGTGGTACACAGACCGAATTTAGAAACACAATACTGCAAGACAATGTTTTAAGAGATTTCAAGTGAGTTGTACAGCTTAGACAAATAGTTCCTCTGGAAAAGTAAGATTTTTCCAAGATTGCTGTAAATTAAATAGTCAGACTAGAAAAAAAATTACAATTATTATATATGTTTCAAAAGAAAAATAATTCTGTTACTTCATTGTTACTTTATTTATGTTACTCATGGAATGTTCCTTTATCACTTTTTTAATTACCTTGAGACTTGAAATGAAATATTAATTTTAACAAAAATATAATTTTTTTTTCCTGAGAAACGTACAGACAAGTCATCATCTGAATACTTTACAAGTGAAACAAACTCTCAATAAATCAGGAATATTTTTTTATTTGTAACAGGAGTTGAGTTTAGGCTGCAAAATATATACTAGAATCAAAAAGCAATGTTTTGCAATTTCTCTTTAGACCAGTTTGGTCTAAAATCTATAATACTTAACCAATTTGTACAGTTACCTGCCATCATCTGAAAAATTGTTTTATTGCATGCAGATACCAGAATGATGGTTTATTTATTTAATAAAACAAACAAACAAAAAATTTAAAAAAAGATTCCTAACCATAATGTTCAGTACATATTTAATATTCTATTTTTAATAATGTCAGTATAAAAGATGACTGCCTTGTAGTGTTGCACTGATACTAAAATCAAGTTACAAAGTATGAGTTTTCTAACTCAGCAGAACTAATCGAAGATGATCTGACCAGTGTAATATCAATCAAAACTTAATAAGATTTCACCTTTTTTCAGGTTTGACAAATGAGACACAGTTTAAATTTCTCCAGCTTTTCAGGCAGGTTGAGACAAATGTTTGGATTTTTTCTTCTAGAAATGAGGAACCTAAATTCAGACTTAATTCCACACTCTTTCCTCAGGTAAAATTAATTTGTCATGTTTGACTCATTATTTGTATTAAGTTTTTAACATAAATTTACTGACACTGATAATGAACTCAAAGTAGATCAGCTGTACGAGCACTATGAGCACCATGGTACTTTGAAAGCTTTGCAATTAGCAGACATTAATTTCCTTGTATGTATATGTAAGGCTTTATCCAAAGCTTTATCAAATATAATGTCAAAGTTCACACCAACTTCAGTGAAAACCGAGAAATGTTCACAAAAAGGTCCAGATGAACCAGAGTACATTTAACATGAGATAGATGAATAGCAGCATTGAAGGCTGAGGGAATTAATCGCTTTCTTAAAATGAATATGTGCTTCAAGAACTAGTCTTCACATTTCTTTAATCTTCTATAGGACCTGGAACAACAAATCAAATTAAGTTGTTCTGAAATTAGGCATTACTGGAATGAACCTGGAGAAACATGCAGATGTACATCAGACCTCAGTAAAGTCACACCTCACCAAATATATGGAGCAATTAACTGGAATGCAAGTTTCCTCCTGAAAGAGACTGAGAGCAGCTTTTCAGAGTTACAGCCAGTAACTTACATCTATCTTCATGTCAGACTTGTTCAGCCAAACTAATATAACGGCATACACAGAAGTAACTCCAGAAAACAAGCAGGAGTTCATTCATTCACAGCATCTCCAGCCCTGACAGTTCATCGTTGTCTGCTAGAGTTCCACTTTTGTGCTGTTATTATTTCTCCATAAAAAATGACAGGATGTACATGTACCACAAAAGATTTAGCACGACTACTCCTGTTCCTTTGTGTTGAGATGCTTTTCTTGACAGCACATATTTGTGACAAATAGCACTCACTGTCTTAAGATGTACTTATAGAACGTTTTCCAGGCAAAAGGAGCTTTGCAACACCCTTTAATTAAAAAAAAAAAATAATAATAATAAAAAAAAAATCTTCCAGTTGAGTTATTTTCACAATCTTTATTATTTTCCTGGAATATGATTAAACTTGTATTACATGCTGTAGGGTGAGAGAAGAGAAAAGAAAGAATAAGACAGCTAGAACCAATTACTAGAAACTTCAGATTACTCCTTGTATCTGTTTGTGCAATTGGATGTGTACTCAGCCTTATTAGGTGAATATATGCTCTTACAGGTGTCACTACTGTGTATCTCTAATAATGAGGAACAGGCCCATGATGCCTTGAGTACTCAGATTTATGATCAAGGAATCAAGAGGCTAAAGTAAGCCAAGACTCTTCTTGTCAGTCAGCAAAAAAAGCAAATGCAACTCTGGGGACCACAACAGCTCAATAATTGATGCCTCTGAAGAGGCGCCTCTATCTGCTAACATCATCTACATCCTTCACAGCTCAGTGTGACTGAATGGGAACAGAAAAGAGAGCTGGCAAAATCCCACAGACATTTGACAACATTGGATTTGCCTTTTATGAAGAGCATGCATATGGGCAATTAGCAGGACTGACCCAGGTCTCAATAATTAAGAAGACATGGTGATAATGACCTGAGACATAGCATTTATTCCTGAAATAATAGATGCACGTACTCTTGGAAAACAATAGTATCTACTTAAACTAGGCTGTTTTTTGATAAAATCTGTAGCATTAATATGGAGTATTACTGACATCTCCCTGACTGACTGAAACAGAAAGGACTAGGATCTGAATCAGAACCAAAAAATGTTGTAATCTTTAAAAATATATATAAAATACATACACCATATATTTATATGTATACATACACACATATAATATATATTTCCTTGTATTTTTTCCTCCAATTTCTCCTGTTTTCCAGAACAGTTAGAAGTTCTCTCGGTACAGTAAAAGGCCTGTTTAATAGTCTACTTCTCCAGTAGAATATCAAAATAAGGTGATTTATCACTTGTAAATTTGCCATTTTCAACCAGACGCCTCAAGAGAATAATAAAAGTTTCATGTCTGTGAATTTGCCTTTGCCACCTCTAGTTTAGCAAAAGGAGACAAGAAAAAAAATCAGAGATAGATACGAAACCTCACAATTATGCTCTCTTTTCCATAGGGAGAATTAGCTTACCATCCTTCTCACTCCCAGCACACACACATCATTAATATTACTACGTTGTCTCTCTGGTACTGCACAATTTCATAATCTTATTTGGACAAAGTAGAAATTCACACATTGTCCTGATATAAGTAAAATGCAAATGAAGGCATGGTTAATCATCAGAGATCAGACATAGAAGACCATATGCTTATACAAACCCTAATAAAATCATGCTGGATAGAAAGAGCAGGATTGCCAAAGGGATATGAAGATAAATGTTACTTAGAAATCACAAGAGAACAAGTGATCAGCTGAAATATACAATCATCTGAACCAGCTGTGAGGGACTCTACTCCTGCCTCAAAATTATGTATTCGTTTGAGCTATGCAGATACCAAGATGTGATATAAAATGGCAAGTCCCTGAACGTATACTTGGGCGTGCGAAGAATGATGGTGGGATGTTTTCTCATTTTAACCCATATTTCAAATCCCAGTGCTTTGTGTGGAAAGATTAGAGAAGCTGGCACAAGAAACCTGAAGATGGAGGGGTGGTCATGGCTCCATCACTCTGCCCATGAAGCTGAGCTCTCTGACATCCAAGCCCAACTTTGCTGTTATTCACCCAATGCTCATACTGCATAAATGTGAGTCAAGATCAATCTGAGGACTCCTACCTCCTGTTCTCATCTTAATCATCTCCTTTTCCCTGAGCTCTATAACTACAATATGGGAGGTGAGTGCGTCGTTTGTGTGTGGGGAGAGTTAAAACCTTTACTTTTCTGGTGATACATAGTCATATCTTTTTGTTTGTTGATAAATATTATCACAGATCTGGTCTTATGCCTCCTCATGATCAGAAACCGTCAATATACTGTTACCCTAGAGAATATAGCATTGCTTTCTCTCCTGCTCTGGTAGTAGGAATATGCATCACTCTCAAATCTGCCAAAGATATAAGCAATTGCATAGCCTTTGGAGCCTGCACTGAAAGTGTTTCCAGAGAAATTTCTGGCCTCTGAAGGGAGAGTTGTCAGCATTGATTTTCCCCATAGCAAAAAGTGTGAATATACAGCACCCTTAATGCTGTAATTGTTCAGTAGCTTTGGCAGTTTGCAGCAGTGTTAACCAGAGTGATGTATAATGTTGCTAGAGGGAACCAAAGTTTCCACAGAAATGATGAAGCTTTAGCATAGGAAGCTTAAGGTTCTGAAATGCAATTTAAGGTTAGCTACCAGTTTCTGCTGACCTCTTGTACTCTCTTGGAAAAGAAAAAAAGCTCATAGAAATATTCCTTGTACTATAGGGAAAAGTGATCCCCTGAAACAGGGAACTAGCCTTAACTCTCAGTGCTCTTATTTTTTTTCCTCTCTTAAGTCAATTGCCAAATAAATTATTCCCCTGTCACTTTCAGAGTCATGTATTTCACATCACTCAAAGTTTGCAGTCATAAGTGAAAAAAATAAAAGAACAAACTATAAAAAAGGAAGAGGTCAAAGAGCTCTGAAGCAATTTATTCTCTCAAACTAACAAGATGGTACAGATTTTTTTTTTTTTAATCAATTACAGGAGAACATATTGGTTTGTAGTTATAGAAAAGAGGAATTATTAAAGTCCCTTTTTCAATTTTCATTTGTTTTAAGTCTGGATAGAAGGATTTGACTTATTTTGATCTTGAGGAATGGAACTGGTTTTCTTCTATTTGTGTCTGGCTGTTTCCCACCTTTAATCTCCCACCTTCCTTCTGCTGGCTTTTTGCTGCAACCTAACACAAATAATATGTCAGCTGTGACAGAAAAAAATTGCTGGTGCAGCCACGTGCAAATTAGATAGTGACCAAATGTCATCCCCACTGCTCAGCCATTCCAGTTCACTCTAGTAATGTCTTTTGTTTTGTTTTATTAAGGGAGACAATGTTGTAAAAGCTTCTTACAAAGAGGGTAAATAATATATCTGACGTGCAATGGATGGTAGGAAACTGTTCAAAACAGAAAGAGCTGGTCTATTTTTTGTTTCTGAAGAATCTGAGGAAGAAAAATAAAAATGTTGTAAAAAATACCTATGTGGCAGACGTGTTTCTACAGACAATATTGTAGAGCAGTATTTTTGATAAGGACATTATACAGGTTTTTAAAATTATACATATTATATATAAATACACAAACATACAAATAATTATTTATATACAGCATCAAAACAGATATTTGACAATACAATTGCATTACTCTGGGTCCCTTAACTTCTAACTGTCTAGATCAGGTTACAAATAGATGTCAGGTGCTCCGAGTTCCAGTTGTGGTTGGGCAAAGGATGGACTATTATTATTTTTCTAGATAAACAGAATTTTTATTTTAAAGTTTTAATCTATACTTTCCAATTATGTTTATATGTAAGTGCTATTTCATATCCTTCCTAAATAAGTATTTGTTTTTGTTGACATCATTAATGAAACAAGTCTCACATGAACAATGTGTTCACCAGGCAAATGGGATGAGGAGTGGAGATAGTGAGAAACACCTGTAATTCCGCTAGACACTCACACAACATTCAAATTAGGCTAGCAACATATGAAAATAGATATATAAATTTTAAACTGATAAATAACTGGCTAATTACTAGCGCTTAAAATATAATGGGGTTGAAACTCCTCTACATCGATACTGTGTGCTTCCCAAAGGCAGTATAGGGATTAGTAGTGGCTCAAAGCCTCTTGTTACAAATTAATTGAAAGGCAGTATAGGACAGTGCCTAATAAAGACAGGACAAAGCCTGTTGGGCCACTGACTCATGATATGAAGAGCCACAAATATAAAGATAAGCTTTATCAGTTGTAAGCTAGTCACAGTCAAATGCCTCGGAATATTCACACTAAAATAAGGGAGCAGGTTACAGAACTGCAGTCAGCACGGCTTCAGCAAGGGGAAGTCGTGCTTGACCAACCTTCTAGACTTTTATGAAAACACAACTAGGTGGCTAGATGATGCTAGAGCAGTGGATGTGGTCTATCCTGATTTCAGTAAGGCATTTGACACAGTCTCCCACAGCATCCTCACTGCCAAATTGAGGAAGTGTGGATTAGATGAGCAGGTAGTGAGATGGATTATTAACTGGCTGGTGGGAAGAAGCCAGAGAGTGATGGTCAATGGGGCAGAGTCTAGCTGGAGACCTGTGTCTAGTGGAGTCCCTCAAGGGTCGGTACTAGGACCAGTATTATTCAATATATTCATCAATGACCTGGATGAGGGAATGAGTGCACTGTCAGCAAGTTTGCTGATGACACAAAGCTGGGAGGAGTGGCTGACACATCAGAAAGCTGTGATGCCATCCAGAGAGACCTGGACAGGCTGGAGAGCTGAGCGAGGAAAAACTTAATGAAATATAATAAGGGCAAGTGTAGGGTGTTGCACCTGGGCAGGAACAACCCCAGGTTCCAGTATAGGTTGGGAGATGATCTACTAGAGAGCAGTGTAGGGGAAAGGGATCTGGGAGTCCTGGTGGACAGCAGGATGACCATGAGCCAGCACTGTGCCCTTGTGGCCATGAAGGCCAATGGCATCCTGGGGTGCATTAGAAGGGGTGTGGTTACTAGGTCAATAGAGGTTCTCCTCCCTCTCTACTCTGCCCTGGTGAGGCCACATCTGGAATATTGTGTCCAGTTCTGGGCCCCACAGTTCAAGGAGAACAGGGAACTGCTTGAGAGAGTCCAGCGAAGAGCCACCAAAATGATTAAGGGAGTGGAGCATCTCCCTTATGAGGAAAGGCTGAGGGAGCTGGGTCTCTTTATCTTGGAGAAGAGGAGACTGAAGGGTGACCTTATTAGTGTTTATAAATATATGAAGGGTGAGTGTCAGGTGGATGGAGCCAGGCTCTTCTCAGTGGTGTCCAATGATAGGACAAGGGGCAATGGGTGTAAGCTGGAACACAGGAGGTTCCGCTTAAATTTGAGAAAGAACTTCTTTACTGTGAGGGTGACAGAGCACTGGAACAGGCTGCCCAGGGAGGCTGTGGAGTCTCCTTCTCTGGAGACATTCAAGACCCACCTGGACACCTTCCTGTGTGAACTCATCTAGGTGTTCCTGCTCCAGCAGGAGGATTGGTCTGGATGATCTTTTGAGGTCCCTTCCAATCCCTAACATTTTGTGATTCTGTTATTCTGTGAAGATAACGTGGTAGAAAATCCTTAAACTCCTAAGTGAAACAAAGGCTGAGGGTATAATGTAAACAGCTAGTTTTACATATGTTGGTAAATTAGGACATGCTATTTCAGGATTGCCTCTACTACCAGAAGAGAAATGTAGTTGCTCCTCTGAAGCTTTAATAACTTCCTACTCTTGCACTGGTGTTAATAATGTAAGGAATCCTAGCCAGGAAGCACTGATATAATTCTATTTCAGCATGCCAGGATCTATGTTCATTGAAACAAGGCTAACTATAAATCATTGCTATGCCTGTGCTTCTGTACATTTTATAATTTACTGAAATGAAGTAGCATATGGTGGAGGATATTTTCCAATTACTTTAGTTAAGCGGTGTAAAAAAATAAGAGATGGTGCTTCCTACTGCTGGACAAAACACATCCCCATTTACAGACAATCTGTGAAGAAATAAATCCAGGACAGATGTTCTAATATAAATTATTTTAAAATTCTATGGCTTAAGTTAACCTGTCCTCTGATAACAGGCTATTATTTTGGCTTTAAGCTGAAAGATGGTAGGTTTAGATTAGATATTAGGAAGAAATTCTTCACTGTGAGGGTGGTGAGACACTGGAACAGATTGCCCAGAGAAGCTGTGGATGCCCCCTCCCTGGAAGTGTTCAAGGCCAGGCTGGATGAGGCTTTGAGCAACATGGTCTAGTGGAAGGTGTCCCTGCTGATGGCAGGGGGATTGGAACTAAATGATCTTTAAGGTGCCCTCCAACCCAAACCATTCTGTGATTCTATGATTTACCTCTGGTCCCAAGACCGCACACTTAATACAGAGACATTTTCATACCCTTTACTGGGTCAGGTTGTCTCCTGGCATGCTTTAGTTATTACAGCACTGATTAGGAATGAGTTCTTGTTCTGCATAACAAATATTCTCAAACTACTAAGAACTAATTTGTATACCTGCATAATTATTTCAGAATCTTCAGAGCTTTAAACAGTATTTCTACACTTACTGCCAGCTGGTGTCAGCAAAAGACAGGGTCTTTGATCAGTTACACCTGTACATACAATATTTTTCCTCCTTCACATTTCCACATTCATGTCTTCACTTTGATTTCCAAGTCTTACGAGTAAGACAAGGAAAAGAAGGTCATTCACATTTTACAACCCATACAACCAAATGTGATTTGTTTGCATTCACCTCCTAACCTCTCTTTTTTTCCCAGTTGACAGCATCATCCTGAGGAACATTGTCAGGAGCAGTGAACCAGGTCTAAAAAGGACAGCAAGAAGGTAAGAAATAGAAGAGGAAAGAGAGACAGGAAACTTGCTGAAGAGAAAAGCAAAGGTTGTTTTCTTCCTCCTCTTTTTCTCAAAACTATGGACATCAAAGAAAGTAAGTGACAGAAATTTAAACTTACTAATTGTATGTGAGCTAGATAGTTCTAAATACAGTGGAACTTTGTGCTATCAAAATTGAACTTGAATCCTTGTTTCAGAAGCTGTTACAAATATGGTCTGAATTACTCAGTATAATGCTACAGTTATGTATGTAGTATGTTATTATGATGTGTTATTATCCTTGTGTCCAGGCCCTGATCAAACTTCCCATAAGCAGAACTTTCTTGGATTGCAGCAGCAATTTTGCATGTTGCAAATTTCCAGTACAGAAACAGAACTGTAGAAGCTGGGGAGAAAGTAGGTACTTAGTAGATAGAGCAGAAGATATGTAGATATAATACAGTCCCTTGAATCACCTGGGACCACCAGTATTAACTGATTGTCCCTAAGTGGCTTGCATCATGGCATTATGCAGTTCTGACCTCCCTATCTTAGGAAGTGCATTTGCAAATAGATATAAGAAAAGTTGTTTACTTTGAAGGGAGAGTAGAAGATCTCAGCCCCTGTGAGAGATTAAAAAATTAAAATACATTAAGGTGTCTGATATAGCCAACAATCAAATTTTAACTAGTAAACAACTAGATGAACTAAATTATAGTTTTAAAAATTGTCCTTTAACTTGTGTATACCTTTATAAATGAAAGCAAAGCTTTCAAAATTTCTTTCTTACCTACTGCAATATATTTACTGAAGATTAGTGGTTTTAGTCTGGCTTTTTTGTTTTAAACAATTTAAAACTAGACATCAGTAGCATAAGGTTTATGAAGTCCACTTCCAAATCTATTTAGTGGACATTTTTATTCAATGTATCAATCTATTGTGATTAATGATATTGAGGTTAAAAAAAAAAAAAGAAAAGAAAGAGAGAGAGAAGACAAAAGATAAAGGCATACACAGTAAAACTCAAGTGTTACAGTCCTATGCCCAAAATTGTATTCCAAAGCATCTTCCTGTTAGAGTTGGAAGCCCTCTTCTCATACCTAGTTTTACATCTAGCCATGCTCAAAGTCACCCAGCTCTGTAGTAAGTAGCAAACCAACTGAGATTGAGAAATTAGGCAGTGTGATGCCTTTGTCTGCTGAAGGGTCTGTACTGAGTAAATACTAACATTCATTGCAGCACAAACCCTTCAACATCTTCCACTTTTGTCAGAACAATTTGTTCTATGAGAAGCAGAGCTATTGGTGCCTGATGACCTATACATGCATGGAAACTGTCCTATGTACCTTATATTCCTCACTGCCATAACCCAAACTCTGTAATCCTAATGACAAACTCCCTCCTAAAATTTTTGCTTATAACATACCTGTGTCCCCCTTATCTGCTGTCTACCTTCTCTGACTTGCTGCCTGTCTTTATTTGGCATATACCATAGCTACCTTGGAACAACAAGGTCCTGACTGATGGGTCAGGTTCTGCCTGCCCCGGTAGCAATTCTTTAGACAAAGACATTAACAGAACTGATTTCTATGCAACTTATAATAACAATATGGTGTGGTTTACTACCCTTTTGTCAACTGTACCTAAAACACTTTCAAAAATTTTGATCTGTAGGCAGATAGATGGATGGCATGAGCAGATAATGACACAAGTGGAAGGCCCCTTTTCATGGAGGGTGAGTGCTCATCCAGAAGCAAAGCTTTTTGAATGGTATCCAGGGCCTATAAACTAGGCCTCAAACTGATTCCTGGGAAAGTGATGGAGCAGATATACAAGGGACTAGGAGGCAATTTGCAATAGTCAGCACGGATATATGAAAGGGAAATCATGCTTAACCAAACTGAAAACACTCTATGATAAGATGACTGGCTTGGTGGAGGAAGGAAGAGAAGTTGATGTTTTATCTCAATCATATTAAGGCTTTTGACACTGTTTCCCACAAAATCCTCAAGACAAACTGATGAAGTGCAGCCTAAGGAAGCAGACAGTGAGGAAGAATGAACTACTGGGTTCAAAGGGTTGTGATCAATAGCATAAAGTCCAGCTGGAGTCCAGTCACTATTGGTGCACCTGAGAGGTCAATAGTGGAGCCAGTACTATTTCATATCTTCATTAATTACTTGGTGGGTGGGACAGAATGTACCTCAGCATTTTTGCAAATGATACAAAACTTGGAGGAGTTACCACACCCAAGGGTTTTGCTGCCATTCAGAAGGACCTTGACAAGCTGGAGAATTAGACAAACTGAAACCTCATGAAATAAAGTCAAGTCCAAAGTCCTGCACCTGGGAAGGAATAATCCCAGGTACCGGGACAGCCTGGAGGCCAATCAGTTGGAAAGCAGCTTTGCAAAAAAGGACCTGTGGGGATTGTGACTGACAAGATGGTGACCAATAGCTGGAAGTGTGATCTCATGGCAAAGAAGGTCAACAGCATCTTGGGCTGCATGAGGAAGAGTGTCATCAGCAGGCCAAAGGTACTCAGCCTTTGGGAGGTCGTGTAAGTCCTTCTTTAGAACTGGCCTGAGCTTAGTAGTGCTGGGATCCATTCCGTGGGCCAGCTGGTGTAGGTGGGTCAAATCCATGCTATTAAATTATTTTACCCTCCAAAGCAAGATATGCTGAATACAGAATTTCCATTAAGTATGATTCCTGGCCCATCATAGCACAGAATCTTTCCAGAAACCATTTGGGAAAGTGTGATTTGCCCAGGGATGATACTGTGCCAAGGACTGTTGTAATATTTAAACAGTCCAGATGGTTGGCACTATTTAGTTAATGGATACAGTAGCAGAACAGATGTAGTTTCAAATAAAAAATTATCTTATGTAATTCAAAGGCCAAAACCTAAACTGACCACACAAGCCTCCCTTAACTGAAATAGGGCAGTGATAGATTAATCTCATTTTAGGTAATATCCTGTTCTCACCACTGACTATAGTGCAATTTAGGGTGATTTTGTGTGATTGCCTTAGATCAGAGAACTAGTTGTAGTCCGTTAATCAGTGAAGGGTTACATGCTTAGAGGCAGATTATTGAAGAATAATAAGGTGTCAGAGATATGATGGATGCTTTGTGAGTATTTTAAAAGCACAGATCCTTAACTTCTACCCAGTCTTCTACAACCATTGCTTAGTAAAAGCTTCTAGTGAATTTTAAGATAGGCTGAACATGAATCAGCAGTAAAAACGTATCAAAGATCACCATTAGTCAGTCTTTCTTTGGGAAACTGCACAGCTAGAAAATAATGGGACTTGAAACAAATTGGGTTAAGTGCAAGCCCAGAACCTAAGTTATGTGAACAAGTCTGTTAGTCTTGAACGAGCAGTGCCAGAAAAGGGTATTTATTAGATTGGTCTGCCTTCCAGTGAAATTCTGTCCATGAATTGCCTGAATAGGGTGGGGAAATTATGATTGGTAGGCAGTTCATTTTATTTTTTTTTTCTGAAAAAGAACCAAAAACATTAATGAATTCATCTTTGCATGTCACATGTTCATTTTGTTAAGCAGAAAGGCTGATCCCTAAAAATATGAGCATGTCTTGTTTACAAACAACTTCCTGTAAAGGCAGCTTGTCCACAGGTGCAGAAAGCTGATCCTATTTTGTTGGGAAATGGTTGTAGAATGTTTCCAGGGACCTCAAGGCAAGTAAATAAGTATGATGATATAAGTAACTATATGAATACAAATAATTCAATTTCTGTTTTAAATCACTAGGAAAAAACAGGAGCAGATCCAGGTTCTTAGTTGAAGAATTATCTGAAAAATGATAGAATTGTTACTGATAGCTAAATTCACTCAGAGATACGAAAGATTTGTCATGTGCACACTCTTTCCTTTAAACTTTTTTTGCTATCTGGTGCTAGAATAACACAAATTATCTTTTTATGTCAGGTTATAATGTTTGAAAAAATGAATTAGTAAAGGCTTTTGCAGCTTGTCAGGAAGGGAATTTGGAATAAATTATTGTCTAGAGCAACTAATTGAAATTGGGAATGATACCATATGTAAATGTGATTTTCCCCTATTAATTAGAAATCTTAATTACTTTGATGAGAGACCTCATTATACCACTTTTGGGAAGCAATGGAAGTAGGGAAAAAATTAGAAAGATCTTGAAAAGGCCAGTTATTTCAGTATTTTTTTTTCCCTTGGTTGTCCTTATAATGTTGCAGAAAAGTTTTATTGAATTCAGATCTAGAGTCCTGTGGAAGTTTATGTCATGCGTGAATCCTACCGAACATGGAATAAATTTATTCAATCTATGTTAATGTTGTTTTGTTATTTCCCTTAGCAAAAGCATCACATCAAAGCATCTTAGAACTTTTGGAGGGGCCAGGGTATCAGAGTCTCATGATCTGTATTTAGTTTCTGCCAGCCAAAGTATTCTTGTGGAATCTTACATTAGCTACTTAATATTTCTGTGCTTCATTCTGCCTCTTGTGTACAAGGATAATGATAGCTTTCTCTCTTCTGTTCATCTGACTTGTCAAGTTAGAATAAAGTGACAAGCACAGCACACTTGCACATAAGTTCATACAGTGGGTCACAGCGTAGGTTAGCTACATGTGAATACAAGATAGCAGCCTTCCTAAAGCTGTAATTACCTAAATCCAACTTCAGATGTACCTGTGTGGTGAATATTCTTTATTAGGATGGGAGAAAGGAAGATATCTGTGGTATATTAAAAAAAAAAAGTAAACAAAAGAATTTCTGCTCTTCTGCATAGTCCTTCACAATACTGAAAGCAACAGCATATTTTTATTTCAAATGAGTTCTTGTTCTCTTCACCTACCACTTTAATACTTGTGTTAACCATATCATTGATCACTTTGTTTTGTTTTGTTTTGTTTTGTTTTAAATCTGTGCCTCCCTTTTATCCATCTCTCAAAGGTGGAGAGTCCTGGTGTGCATTTTAATAAGGTGATCTACAGACTCTTGAAAGTTTGCTGAATGCAGTCAGCACTAATGAAAAGGTTTATGTAGTACACTACAGCAGCACAGGTGTTTAAACTCTAAGGAATTTAATATGTCCTGGTACTATGACATCAGACCAGACTTCAACCTGTTGTTTTTCTTTTGTGATCACAGAAGTCAAGTTTCTATTTTCTGTTATACTGCGACAACTTACATACCCTTGCTAAAGCACACAAATGAGTGTCTTTCTTAATTTGCCTATCAAGAAACAATTGTATGATCATGCTGTGAAGGAGAAAAGGTAAAGATTCTGCATTTTATTTTTGAGTGAATTTGTATAGCAGGCTCAAAACCTAATGCCCAGTACACCAAATACCAGTGAAATGTCTTAAAGATATAAAATTTGCTGGTTTTTCACATCTGCATGCAGACCGAACAAAACCATGGTCACTGCCAAACACCAGCTGTGTGCCATTGTTTTGAATTTCATCACACATCCTGCAGTCACTAATTCTGTAATGTTCTGATTGTATTTCTAAACTACTAAGTAGCAGATATGTGTCTAGATTAAGATGACATTTAATCAGCAGAAGACTAATCTCGTAATTAGAGTTTGAGACATTGAACAAATTCTTTCTTTGTCTTGGCTGCCCATTAGTTGGAAGGGATCCTGAAACAGGTACTGAAGCAGAGGAGCTTACATTAACAAAAAAAAAAAAAAAAGTTTTCTGTTTCAGTCAGCAGTCTCCAACTTTTCCTGTCTTGCTAGCAACAGTAATTGGGAAGAAATGTGCTGCCAACAACATCTGATCTTGCTCTGCCTAAGCATATTTCAGTTTTACCAGCAACAGCTTCCGCTGGCCTTTAGTGGTGTTGGAGGATCCTGCAGAGAACATATTGCCTATAAACTATACTGAGAACTATAAGTCAATTTGTGTTATGCTCATCTAACACTGTCCTTTTACAAACATAAGTGCAATATCTCTGTTTTATTTTACACTAAACAAAAAGCGATAAGGAAATGACATTTCTTTTCAAACGTCAAGTCAATGATGAGCAAAATTTAAGCACTGTTTTGGTGGAGCCTGGGAGAGGGGAAGGTGAAGCATTCAAAGCAAAACTCAAGTAAGTACAATTAATGTCAAGTGTTGATGGTTTATTGCAGTATAGTCTGCCTGCTTAGAGTTCACTTCAAATGTTTTATAGTATATGCAACTTCTCCCCCAGATTTTTTTTTTTGTTTGTTTGAAGTCAGCATAGATTTTATCATATACATTTAGTATGGAAGCAATGATTTACCACAGTGTGTATTTCTCCTAGTCTGTCTTCTGTTTATACCTTCAATGCAAATATATCTCTGAAGAGTGTTTGAATGTTTTTAACTATGCTTAAATTGGTAGTACCTGACCATATGTCTAAGGATTTTTCTGACGGGGAAAATATATTGGACTGGGGAACATATAATAAACTGGAAAGTTGCTTTCGAATTAACAAACTCCATTCAGGGTTTAAAATAATTTTAATCTATGTGTTTACATCAGAGCCAAATATAATTGAATACAGAAGGGTTTTTTTTCTGCTGATTTTAGTAGGCCTTACATCCACCACAGACAGTTATCTCTGGATAAAATAAGTTGCCATCTGGACACATTTATTTTTCTCCACAAACTATAGAGGAGGCTTAAATAGCTAGCACAGTTTTATAAGTCTAACCTTTAGATGTATAAATTAGGATAGATAAAACCATTTTCTCCTGGATGTCTTCTCACTCTGCTGTTTACCACTTGGTGTAGCTTATACAAAACTAGTGAAAGGTTTAGACTTTAGGAAATTTTAGACATCTCATTCTGAACCTGGATAGGAAAAGCAATGTTTAGGTTACCTTAGGGATTGTATTGTACATGTGTTTGTTCCTTCACTGTGTGTACTGGGTTTGGCTGGGATGGAGTCAGTTTTCCTAGCAAATTTGTTACCCTGTGGGCCAATTTATTCTACATGTGTCACAGGAGTAAGTGATCACAGGGAGGAAAACCAGGAGAGTAAGAAATAACTGATTATTTTTCTAAAATACTGATGAAGCACAAGGTAATCAATCAATTACCTGGGAAAATGTGAAACTGACCTTTATCTTCCAACTATGCATAGCTCTTGCCACAACTGGACACATCCTTTACAGCTTTCTTCACAGAGTCATGATAACAGCTTTGCTGTTCCTTGTTTAGAGCAGAGCATTGAACACAGATCTTACACTCACTGGGACATTGACAAAAACCGAAATATTGTGAGCGGAGGTCAAAATAAACAGTAACATTTCATACCCCACTGGTTGAATATTTACCAACGTTGTATCATTTTGCTCTTCATTTAATTCCTGGTTTGTGTCAGTAATGTTTGCATCTGTCTCTGAGAAAACTTCTCTTTTGTAGTTAATAGTTTCTACCCACTGCTTGCATACTGACATGAAAGTGGAGGATTATTTTTTTTTTTTTCCAAAGACATCTAGGAACTGGACAAAATGCTTGATTTGCTGAGACTTAGCATTAATTAGGCTGGTTCAAGGTTTGAGTAAATTAATCTATCTGCTAAAGAGTTTCCTTTACAGTCACTGAAAGGGAAAAAATCCACAGGAAGACTCCTCCCATACTGAGAAACATCTGTCTGACAGGTAAGATTAACAGCCCTCCAGGAGTGCCTCATTACCTCCTTTGACAATGGAAAGATCTATCGTGGCTTGCTCAAACCAGATGCTAACTTTTAGACACTTAACTTTCAGTGAGAGGAAGATGTGAAGAGCTTCTGCCTCTTTCAGGAAGCTGACTGGTTGATTAAGTACCTAATTATCTTTAAAGTTCTACTTTTTGGGTCTTGGAGTTTCTACAGATAAAATGTTTGTGGGAAAAAATGTTTTCCAGTACTGAATAAAGGAAGTGTTGTTTTCCATCAATTTATAAACTTATTAGCATGCATGAATAATTAACTTTTCATGTTGCTTTTCTTAGCTAAGGACTGTCTATGACTTGGTATTGTTGACTTAAAAACTAAACAAACCGTATACACTTTATATCTTGATGTATGTGTATAAACACTATATGCACTAGTAGCAAAAGGAATTACCTCAGACAGCTGATTCTAAACCCATAGTATTTCACCACTGATTCCAAGAGAACCCTTCAAGCTCTGCCTAATAGTAGATACTAGGGCTCTTTTGGCTGGGCCTAAAATCTACTGTAGATAACCAAGGTCTTAAATGGGATATGCACTGTGTTTGGAGCATAAGACAAAATGAAAAGATACCCTTGATCCTCACCTGGCTTTCTCTCCAGCTTCTGTACATATCCCACAGCTTCTCTAATTCAGCATGCATCAGGACTGCATGTCTGGCAGCATCCTTTTCTGGAAATAGTGTATAACTATCTGTGTCCATGTTCCCAGAAATAATTTTTACAATTGGCTTGTTTCTGGCAAAGGCCAACTGGCAAACGTGAGTGAATAGAATAGAGTAGAATAGAGTAGAATATTTCAATTGGAAGGGACCTACTACAATCAATCAGTCCAACTGCCTGACCACTCCAGGGCTGACCAGAAGTTAAAGCATGTTATTAAGAGCATTGTCCAAATGCCTCTTAAACACTGACAGGCTTTGGGCATTGACCACCCCTCTAGGAAAGTTGTTCCAGTGTTTGTGACCACCCTCTCAGTAAATAAATGCTTCCTAACACCCAGTCTAAACCTCTCCTGGCACAGCTTTGAACTGTTAACATGTGTCCTATCACTGGATACCAGGAAGAAGAGCTCAGCACCTCCCTCTGCATGTCTCCTCCTCAGAAAGCTGCAGAGAGCTACGGGGTCACCTCTCAGCCTCCTTTTCTCCAAACTGGGTGAACCCAAAGTTCTTAGCTGCTTCTCACAGGACACGCCTTCCAGCCCCTTCACCAGCTTCATGCCCCTCCTCTGGATGCATTCAAGGACCTTCACATCCTTCTTAAATTGTGGGGCTCAAAACTGCACATAGTGCTCAAGGTGAGGCTGCACCAACGCTGAATACAGCAGGATAATCCCCTTTCTTTACCAGCTGGTTATATTGTGTTTAATGCACCCCAGAATGCAGTTGCAGATCTCCCAGTCTCCCAAGACCTTTGGAGATGATTGAGAGGCATCCTGATGTAACTTCTGTTAGCTGCTTCAGTACTCTGGGATGAATCCCATCAGACCCCAGGGACTTTTGAACTTTTAACTGATACAACTGGTCTCTTACAATTTCAGTGTCCACAAACGAAAAATCAGTGTCCCTGTAGTTGTGGCCCACCAGCTCGGAGGACTGAGAAGCCCAGAGTCTGTCAGTATTATTGAAGACTGGGGCAAAAAAAAACCCAAAGAATGCTTTAACAACAACCTGAAAATGTATCTTAAAGCATCCCACATCTCCTAGATCAGCCAGGAGGGGGAACAGGGAAGTTAAAGAATAATAAAAGTGAATTAGCTTCCTCTTTGTATTGAAAAGAATTACATCTAGGAAGTAGAATTAGTACATATTTTTCCAATTATATACAGAACTTTTGTATCAGAATCTTGTCTTAATAATAACTGCAATGGAAACAATGCTCTAGCATTCATATTTATACCAAATTCCAACACTGATTATAGATTACCTAGTCATTACCCTTGCATTACATCTTGTAGCATGTGTGTCCTGGTTTTGCTAGGATAGAGTTAATACAGAAAACAATTGCTAGATTTCTCAGATATTTTACAAAATATATTATCTTAAAATTAGAATACTGTTTGCCAAATAGTAGTTTCTTGTTTTGCCTGAAAAGCTGCATTTTTTGTAGTTTTCTTCACTCAAAAAGCAACTAGCTTTCATTTCATTTGTCTCCACTAATCTATCTGCTAGAGTTTAATTTTTAATTGATTGCTTCCTCGCACTCAAATGCAAGTTATCATGAGACAAAGCTTCCACAGCAAGTAAAGAACATTTTATGTAGCCCTTTTTAATTAAGAGAGAACTATTAATTGAGTATGCCAAGTTTGGGAAGTTTTATGACTATAAGAGAAACAATAGACAAAAATTTATCTCAGCTCATGGGTCTGGAGATTATAGTCCTCCTTGCTGGTGGGTGATTTAAATCCCCCTGTATTAGAACCAGCAAGGACTGGTTGAATTATTATTTTTCCATTCAACTAATACCACACAAGTCCCGCTATAAGTGCAGGTACTCAAGTATTTGGAGAAGGGAATAGCATGCTAACACATAATTCTCTTTTATTTAGAAAGTTATGTCTGCAGCAACATAAGACAGTTGTTCTAGGGCAAATAGTGGGTGTGCAGGAGGAAGGAGAGGCCACTGGCAGTAGTTCACGGTCCTGTGTAGAGAGGTTTATGGTCTTTGAGCATTCACTGTTTGGCATTTATTAGCTTTACAGTTTAGCAACAATATCTCTTTCCTGCCAGGGAAGTCCAGGCTCTGAATGAGCTGTTTGTGATCTGTTGTCCTACATTGTGAATTTGCTGGAGACCCAGTGGAACTGACCCCCTAATATTAGTTTTTAAAATTCAGATCTGGTGCCCTGGGAAAGTGAGCTACAAATTACCTGGGAAAAACAAACTATGACATTAGTACTATCCGACACAACATAAGGTCCCAAGCTGTTTCTGCATGGATTCTCCTCTTCTGTTTAGCCAAAGGCTCTGTGCACCCTCAGTCTCTGTAACAAATAGGGGAACACAACATGGCTCCAGTTTTCCTTTAGGATCTGTCCTTTGACTCACTAGAAACAATCAATTACCCCTCCCTCTCCCCCTGCCAAGAAATGTAGTGAGTTCATCCAGCCCCTATTTTAATAGCATGAGTTGTGATCTGCTAGTCTGTATCCAACAGCTGAAGCTATTGGATAAGTAACTACTTTCCAAATAACTTGGAGTCAGATCAAATATTAGTACATTTTATTAAACTCTAATAACTAAAAAGTCTAAAAAATGTTAATAATTTTCAAGTTAAATGTATAAAACTGCAGAGCAGGTCTGTGGCTATGGTTATGTCTGTGCTGCAGCATGTATACCTCTGAAGGGATTATGGTCCAAAAATAAGTCCACACTGGAGAAGGCACACCTCAAAGCTTCTGTGGCTGTGGATGAGGCCATGCTGCAGCAGGTCCACCTTGAAGCATCAGTGGCTGTCCATGAGGTCATGCTGGAGCACCTCAAAGCATGTGTCCATGGATAAGCCCATGACAGAGCAGGCACACCTCTGGAGGGAGTGCAGCCATGAGTTAGGCCGTGTTGGACCAAATTTACTTCTAAAGTGACTGTAACTGTCAGCAAGACCATGCTGCAGCAGGTACATCTCTGAAGGTATTGTGACCCATGGAGAAGGCCATGCAGGAACAGGTGCACCTCAAAGCTGCTGTGGCTGTGGATAAGTCTATGCCACATTAGGTATACCCCCAAAAAGACTGTGACTCTTAGATAAATCCAAGCTGGAACAGGGGCAAGGGGAGGAGTTCTTGCAATGTTAAACCCTATGATCTGGTCTAAAGGGTCCAGGGGTGGAGACTGTAAGGGATATACCTTCATATTGTTGTAACCTGTTATTTAAGTTGCACATTATAGGAATTACTATAGCAGGAACCACCTAAAACAATGGAGGACAAGCCTTACAAGAAGTAGTGCAAGTGCAGCTGTGACCTGACATGAGCTGGATTTGGTGCCCAGTAACTCCATAAAACACACCATGTCTCCTGTCCTCAGTGAGTGCCATAACAGAGGAAGCCCAAAATCACGGACTAAATGAACTCAGTGGAGATTTTGTGGACTATTGTGGACTTTTTGCAGACATTTTACAGGGCTGTTACACAGACTAAGGGAATGATATCTGTGTATTATATCAAAGGATGGGAAGGGCAGTGGTGGTTAATGAGGATGTATTGGATAGTGTGGGACCTGAGCCTGGAATAAACAGCATTGAATAAGGAGTGGAGAATGTGCTGGTTTTGGCTGGAGTAGGGTTGATGTTCTTCATAATAGCTGGTATGGGGCTGTGTTTTGGATTTGTGCTGAAACCAATGTTAATATTTTAGAGACACATTTGTTCTTATCAAGCAGTGTTTACACAGAGTCAAGGCCTTTTCTACATCTCACCCCAGCAGCGAGTAGACTGGGGGTGCACAAGAAGTTGGGAGGGGACACAGATGGGACAGCCGCCCCCAACTAACTAAAGAGATATTCCAGGCCACATGATGTCATGCTCAGCATATAAAGCTGGTGGAAAAAGAAGGAAGGGAGGACATTGAGAGTGATGGTGTTTGCCTTCCCAAGTTACTATTATATGTGATGGAACCCTTCTTTCCTGGAGATGGCTGAGCATCTGCCTGCCCATGGGAAGCAGTGAATGAATTCCTTTTTTTGCTTTTCTTGTGTGTTATTGCAATCCACTAGTTTTCTCACTTTTACCCCTCCATTTCCTTCCCCCCATCCCACGAAGTGAGAGTGAACGAGTGCCCGTGTGGTGCTTAGTTGCCAGCTGAGGTCAAACCACGACTACTTTTTACAGCCCAGATACTGGATTGTAATTTCTTTTCTTCTCATATATGGAAGAATTAATACCGTAAAACCTAATTCTTCCCAGTTTCTATTCATATTTACAGTGTGTATGCAAGGAGATATATTTCCCACCATTACCCTAGTTATTCTCTTTTTGTTTTCCATTCCCACACTTTTTTCAGTGGTATAAAAAAGGGACCTGAAAAAAAAAAAAAAAAAAAAGAGCTACTGCAACTTGATATATATATATAAGGGCTTTGAGGCTGTGAAAGGTTTTTTTGCATATTCCACTAGGGCTGGCACTGCTAAAACGTATGGATGAGCAGAGAATCATATCAATGTCTCATCGGTGCACCTCAAGAACTTCAGGAAGAATACAAGAGCAAACAACCTCACAAAAATATGGTAATGAATGCACTGCCACCACTTTCACTGTCAGCTTTCTGATCTTCCAAGGCAGAAACCTCCAAACACTCCTTTCAATAATGCAGAGGGAGTGAAAACTCAATATAACCCACATGTAAACAACCTTTCTTACCTCTCCTGTCAGAATTGCTCAATTTTTTTTCAGCAAGTGGGTTCCCAGTAGCTGGGTTACAAGGATAAGTTTAATTGTTTGTTCTGGGAGAGAAAATTTAACAAGGACTGCATTTTTAAAGTGAGATTTACATGGATCATATTTTCTTGGGACCTTGCCTAAACAATAAAGCTTTTGGTGTTAATATAAACTGACCTTTAACCTTCCAAAGGATTTGTCATATCAGACATTTTCTGCTGTCTATTTCACCCATTAAGACTCACAGACCTGTCTTTTTCCAAGGGAATTAAATGTAGCTTTAAAATTGAAATTACAAAATCACATTTTTCCCCTAGGCAGCATTGCTCATTTTTGTGTGGTGTTTAATTTTTCAGTGCTTGTCAGAGTGACTTGTTTTAAGACGTTGAATGCCCTGTCCAAGCAACCTGAAAGAATTGTCTGAGATTATAATAATTCTCTTGGTAAAAGATTGACGCACAAACTCTCAAGGCAATTAGAAACTCAGTTTTGCCAATCTAAGTTTAATTCTTTTTCATATTTTGTTAATAAACAAGAGACAGAAATACCATGAGAAAACTGCAGCACTTTTTATTATTCCACAGGCACACAGCCTACTTGGTCTAGCAGAAATTACCTATTCACTCTGAAATGTTTAGTGTCAAGTCTTATGTTATATCTGTCTCTCAGATACCTCATTTGGAGAAAAAAAAACAACTTAGCACTTATTCTGCTTCTGATCTGTGATTTCTGGGTGGTTTGTAGCACTTGTGAGTTTGCAGGAAATTACAGATGGGATGCGGTCACCTTCCATAGATCTCTAATATTTCTGTAAGTTTTTGGTGCCTCTTTTGGTAAAATAGTCCTCCTGAAAGAATTTTTTAAAGTCCTTTTACTGTTGGTCAAGAGATATGCTTGTCTTTGAAAGCTTTCAGAGTAGCTGTTTACTTGCTCAAGTTGAACTTTCTGGGTCAACAAGGAAATTTTACCATTGTAAGACTTCAAATAGTGTCTCAGTTTATGCTTTCCTGTTACCTGATATTGATATTTCCTCTTCCAATTATTTCCTTTCAAGTCCCAAGTCTCTTGTAGGTGTAGCAGAACACAAGAGAGTTTGCTAACTCTTCTTGACCAAGGAAAAATTCATTAAGTTCTTCATAGCCAGCTATTCACCTATAAATATCACAACATTATTTTTGTAATCATTGAGATACTAGTTTAAAACCTGATCTCACATAAATTTAGAATTCAGCAAATCATTCATCAAAAAATATACAAATTAGTGGTGTTCAGAAATCCCTTTCAATTTCATAAACTGACTGTCACTAGAACCATTTACTTCCCACTACGGGCTAAATCTTATTAATGCTGCTAATTTATTTTGCAAAGCAAAAAACCCCCAAACTACCTGTCAACTTTATATCTCATAGTCATTTTTGCTCAGATCTTAAAAAAAAAAACCCAAAACAACAAAATACCATAAAAATTAAAAGCAGCCAATAAAATAATTTCAGCTAACCAAGTCTAAACCACATCATTTGCTAAATTTCTTTAGAAGAAAGATAGATATTTATAGAGGGAGATTAAATAGGTAGTTAAAGCAAATGGCATGAATCTCACTCCAGAGCTACATCCATTTCTCCACATTCCGTAGGAAACTCCTTACTATCCTGGAAAAATAATTCTTAGAAAGAGCTTTTTAGATGGGAGGAGTCCTTTGCAACCACTCTAAAATCTCTAGGCTGTGATTTTCTTTCTCATAACCTGAAATCCAAAGCCAGCTTTTTTTCCAGGACTGGATTAGGGACCAATTAAGCAATCGGGACATCCTTAAATCTATGGGTCCAGATGGGATGCACCCACGGGTGCTGAAGGAGCTGGCTGAAGTCATTGCTAGACCACTCTCCATCATCTTTGCTAAGTCGTGGGGAATGGGAGAGGTGCCTGAGGACTGGAGGAAGGCAAATGTCACTCCAATCTTCAAAAAGGGCAAGAAGGAGGACCTGGGTAACTACAGACCGGTCAGCCTCACCTCCATCCCTGGGAACGTGATGGAATGACTTGTCCTTGGTGCCATCTCTAGGCATATCAAGGCTAAGAGGGTCATTAGGGGCAGTCAGCATGGCTTCACCAAGGAGAAGTCGTGTTTGAGCAATCTTCTAGACTTTTATGAAAACACGACGAGGTGGCTGGATGATGGTAGAGCAATGGACGTGGTCTATCTTGATTTCAGTAAGGCATTTGACACGGTCTCCCACAGCATCCTCGCTGATAAGTTGAGGAAGTGTGGATTAGATGATCAAGTAGTGAGATGGATTATTAACTGGCTGGTGGGAAGAAGCCAGAGAGTGGTGGTCAATGGGACAGAGTCTAGTTGGAGACCTGTGTCTAGTGGAGTCCTTCAAGGGTCGGTACTAGGACCAGTATTATTCAATATATTCATCAATGACCTGGATGAGGGAACAGAGTTCACTGCCAGCAAGTTTGCTGACGATACAAAGCTGGGAGGAGTGGCTGACACAGCAGAGGGCTGTGCTGCTATCCAGAGAGACCTAGACAGGCTGGAGAGCTGGGCAGGGAAAAACTTGATGAAATATAATAAGGGCAAGTGTAGGGTGTTGCACCTGGGCAGGAACAACCCCAGGTTCCAGTATAGGTTGGGAGATGATCTCCTAGAGAGCAGTGTAGGGGAAAGGGATCTGGGGGTCCTGGTGGACAGGAGCATGACCATGAGCCAGCACTGTGCCCTTGTGGCCAGGTTCTTCTTCCCCCCTACTCTGCCCTGGTGAGGCCACATCTGGAATATTGTGTCCAGTTCTGGGCCCCACAGTTCAAGAAGGACAAGGAACTGCTTGAGAGAGTCCAGCGAAGAGCCACCAAAATGATTAAGGGAGTGGAGCATCTCCCTTATGAGGAACGGCTGAGGGAGCTGGGGCTCTTTAGCTTGGAGAAGAGGAGGCTGAGGGGGGACCTTATTAATGTTTGTAAATATTTGAAGGGCGAGTGTCAGGAGGATGGGGCCAGGCTCTTCACAGTGATGACCAATGATAGGACAAGGGGCAATGGGTATAAGCTGGAACACAGGAGGTTCCACTAAAATTTGAGAAAGAACTTTACGGTGAGCGTAACAGAGCACTGGGACGGGCTGCCTAGGGAGGTTGTGGAGTCTCCTTCTCTGGAGACATTCAAGACCCACTTGGACACCTTCCTGAGTGATCTCATCTAGGTGTTCCTGCTCCGGCAGGGGGATTGGACTAGATGATCTTTTGAGGTCCCTTCCAATCCCTAATATTCTGTGATTCTGTGATTCTTTTATGGTATAATGTGTCTAAAATACTTTTGCTTCTATATGCTGTAGTATGCAAACTAAGTTAGTTGCAAACTAAGTTAGTTTGACACAAGTATTGTGTCAAAAGTGTCAAAAGAGGTTTTTTGGGGTTTTTTTTGGTGTTGTGTTGGTTTTTTTTCAGGAAAATAGTATAAAAATGAGCATAGAGAGGAGTTTAGAACTTCAAACATGAGTACGATTTACTAATGCTGTCTTAAAACAAAAAATTACAAAATGTTTTCCTAAATTGGGATACTAGTTGCTAACATTTTTATTTTCAATCAATAATTACTTATAATACAAATAAAATACTTATAATGTTAAAGTCAAGTACCTGGATATGAAACTACAGGAAAGGATTAGATTTCGATCCTGCAAGCTTAACCACGCAATTACAGCTAAAGCCTGAAGACAGTTGAAAAAATATATGTTGTGTCCTATTAATGAGAAGAACAGACATATAAGAATATTATTAGACTCTTAAAAAAATGTCTTTTAATAATTGTACTCTCCTACAATTTGCATACAAAACTGATACTTCAGTCTGAGAACTTGCTAATATTTTGATTAGCCACTGACACATTTCAGCACAAAAAGCTTTTTCCCTATTGATTGAGCAAAGTCATCTAACACAAAACATAATTATATCCTAAGTGGTAGAGGTCTTTCTTCTGGTGTGTGCTGGATTTATTTAGATATGTCATTTGCTCTATCTTTTTGATAGCGCTTGGAGGAAGGCAAAGCATAGCTGTTGACATTTTGTCAGCCTTTCAGTTCCGTAATCTTAGCAAGCTCTCATAAATCTGAAGATTCATATTAATTTTTACTATTTTATACTTTAGCATAAAAGCTTTTTGATATCTTGATTTACATCATGTGTAAAACTTATGGTTACAGAGATATTATCCATATTCCATTAATATCTATCTCAGGTTCATAGACTCTTTGAATAGAGGTTTTTAAAGCTGAATTTTTAGCCCAATATATACATTTATTTTTAATAATGAATTCTCATTCTGCTTCTGTTTTCTGGATTTTGTGTTATGAATATTTAAATAATGGTAAGCTCTTAAGTATTTCAAGAGAGGTAAATGATTGTATAAAAAGAAAAAATATTATTTGACTGAAAGCTGCATTTTTATTGAAGAAATAATTTCATAAATTATGTACTACACTTCAATAATTTTCAACTTCTTTTCAGTTTGAAAATTGTAAAAAACATTTTAAAGTTTGCTAATTTCCCTTTTTTTCCTTAAAAAAACCAAACAACCATACATCAAACAACTTTTCCTTCCCCTTTTTAAGAGAAAATAAAGGTAAGAAATGGAATTGGGAAAAGAAGGATTCAAGAGGGAATCTCCCAAACCCAAAACCAAACAAACATATCTGTTATTTCTGTTTCAGTTTTAAAGCTGATATATGAAAATTTAAATTTAACTAGTATTTTCAAAAATATTTTTGAAGAAGTGAATTTCACAGAGAGAAATAGAAGAGGATTCCATCACTGACTTGTTAAAGCTTCTATTAACTTTGGCTTCCTTCCTTGGAAGATCTTATTAGCATAAAATACTTTCTGCTACAGGTTTAAATCCCTTCTTCTGAAAAAATATAATTTCTGGAAATCCCAAAGATGTGTGTTAGCAGTTTTAGAGCTGTATTCACATTTCTTTGCAATATCTTTCTAAGGACTAATTTTGGCACTGGTATTATTTCCTAGGATATAGCAATGAGAAATTTTTGCCAAATTTAAAAATGCAGGCATCTTTCCACAACCCTATCACACAGTTAATTTCTTTCCATTTATTTGACCCGGCGTTAGTCATAATAAACTTTAACAAATGCGGAAGAAGCCCTATGTGCTCTCTAGCTTCTCACTCAGTCATTAAGCACATTTTGGAAAAAGTGGTCGATAAGGTTCAAATTAGAAATTAAATGCCCTGAGAGGAATAAGCTTTTCAACCTCATCATCACAACAGATCATTGTGACCTCTTTGAGCCAATACAAACCAATTTACCATAAATAAATCTGTTCTTCACCTATTCATTGTTCCCTTTCTAGAGAAGTGAGCTGATAGCTGTTGGATATGTATACACCATTTCAGATACTCTTTAAAACAGACTGGGTATTCTACATCCTAGTCACTCCATAAACTGTTATGGTAAATATCTAAATATATACAGCACTTGTTTATGTAAGACATAATGATTTTAAATTGGGCTGATTATATATGCCTGACTGAATGTACGTTGACAATTTGCTTTTCATCAATTTGTTCCAATGCCTAGAGGACTCCGAGAACATAAAAAAAATTAAAATCCTAAAATGTTAAACAGGAAACAACTTAGTTTTACTGAACAGTGTATACTAGTTCAAAAATAAAATAAAAAAAATCTGAATAAATTCATCTAGACACAGATTCAAAAAACAAAGAACCAAACAATTTGAAATCAGGCCTCTAGGCAAATTTTAGGTGAACTACAGAAGAAAGAGGGAATAAGTGGCCATTACTTTTTTATATAACAGTGTGAGTTGGATTTGACCCAGAGGTTTTGACCAAAGGCTTTTCTGCTTTCTGGTAAGCTTGACATATACAAAAGGAGTAAGTCAAAGACTTCCTCAAACACTTATTTGAAAAGAAAAATTGTTAATCTCCATTGCAATTAAAGATTTCCAATCTTGCAGTATATATTGCTGATCTCATTAATTTTGTCGTTCTAAATAAGCCACCCTTGAAATTTTGGAATATATTTTTAGACAGAATCCTTTCATGTTAATATCAGTGTGGAGCAATAACTTTACATAAAAGATCATGTAGTTCCTTACAAAAATTATTTGCTACTCAGAGATACCAATCTTTTGTACTAAACTATGCATCTAAAATGAGGATGCTTTCAGAGTGCATCTGCTGATCAAAGTCTAATTTTCAAATAAGCATGGAAGGATACCAAAAGATATTTGAATAATAATGTCATTGTTTTCTTTCTTGCCATGTCTCATGGTGTTTAGTTCCCCGTGAAGCCAGCTGAAAGCATGATTCAGCATCCCATATACAGTTGCATTGTACTACTTGCTCTGCTTTGGGTGGTTCACCTGCCTTCCAGATGATTTCTCACGAGTCCTGTGTCACTTATGTCAGTCCTGTCCAGATAGCTCTCAGATCCTAGGGCATTTCATACGGCATTACAGATATGTGTGTGGACAACTAGAAAAAGACGTCAGCATTCACAAGTGCTCAGTCAATGGTCAATACAACTAATGGGATCAATGAGTATTTCAGCCAAACAGCTGCCAGAGGCTCAATTCAACTGCTGTAACAAATTTATGTCCCTGAGGCTGGATGAGTGGAGAGCCTGAATCCTACTGGGGAGGCTGTTGAAGACCCCAAATGCTGTCAAATATTTACAATGACATTAAACTCCTATGTTGAAGTAGGGAGTTTAGTTTAACACAGATAAACAAAGGTGTGCACAAATGTGGAGAGGAGGCTGGTGTTGGAGAAGGAAGCTAAATGTCGATGTTTACAAATGTGGAGACGAGACTGGTTCCATGCGAAGGCACTGAAGGCCATTTCATATGCTCCAGAGCCCCTGAAACAGCATATGGATTAGCAGATCTCCTTGGCAAACTTGACTCTAATCTCTTCAATGTGCTATCTAAAAAGAGTAATGAAATTTATCATCTTTGCTCCTAGTACTTCTGTAGACACAAGAAGAGTACCTAAGTGTACTGTACATTTAAAACCAGTGAGAAACTCTTTACCATGTAATATAGAAGACTTATGTTTCCACATTGCTGATCAGACACTACACAAAACTAGCTCCTTGACTATGAATGACTGCTGAAAAAATAGAGCACTGGGGCAACAGGTTATTAAGGAAACTTTTTTGTTCTTGTTAGCTTACCTCTAACCTATGTCACTGACTGCAACTGCTAGTTCTTCTTGTTCTTTTAATATGAACCTGCTTTGCAAAAGGGCCTTCAGAATATCCCAATTACATGTTAAAGTAAAAACAGCCTATGAGTAAAACCACCCAGCAACCTTCTTGGGACTTCTGTCCTTCCTCGACATGTAAATCTCATGCCTCTTTGCACCTTTAGTCACCTCAAAGGCTCCCCCTTCACTGATGTGAGGAAAGATTAACAACATGAGGCTCTGCCTTCATGTAGACCTCAGCTTCCATGCAGGAGTGAGATATATCAGATTTTTCCTGATGCAGTGAGGCCAAAAGGTTTAAGACTGGGTGTGGAACAGGCGAGTTGGAGTGAACTTACTGTTCATATAGTTTTCATTATTAACTTCTGTAGCTCTTGAAGTATCTCTGGTTTTGTTTTCAGTGTTTTGCTAAGATGTCTGTATCCACTCAAGGATTCAATTTTGCTGTCATGCCATAAACTGACAAGCTACACAACCCACTGCAGTATAAAACATTATGCACTGTACACTTTTCATCACTGGATTTTGTCCCTCTCCATCTTTCATTTCTACCTCATTGCTCACTGTTCCCTATAAAGGAACAAACTAGCTCTTCAACCAAGGACCAGAGAAAAAAATATTTTAATAGCATTAAGATGGTGCCTGGTTTTATGGTACAAAATAGTTGTTGTAGATTTATTTTCAGGGTTTTGGTTTTTTTTTCAAAATAAAATTTCTTTATGCAAAATTTCATGTGTTTTCAGCATATGAAATATTTATTTTTCCCTCCATGACATTTTTCCCTTTCTTTTAATTTCACTGTACAGTACTGTTTTCAGAAACTGTGTACTTTCATGAAATGGTTCCAAAATGGAAAAAAAAATACAGGAAAATAGGATTTTCCCTACAAAACTACAATTTATTTTACCAAAGCCAGGAATGTACTTCCTAATACTGCAAAATATAAATGACTGCACTCTAGAAAACCAAGTTTAAGTGCAACTATCAATATCTGCGGGGATATATCACATGAAACTCTATCAACAGTATTAAAGCAACATGGACCAACAAAAATTATGCAGTTGTCTGTATTACAATGACTTGCAGAAGATGGTTATCACAGTGAGAGGGTCCTGTTGGATTTAGATTCTGGGCTTCATGAAGTGTGCTGACAAATGTATAAATATTTCTATATTGACTCTACAGAGCCCAGCAGGATTCACAAACTTCGTTACAGGTGATCAAGTGTTTTTAGCAGAGAGAATGAAAATTCAGTATGATCGTGGGCAGCTCTAAGTTATTCAGTCTTCACTTTATCCCAGATGTTGCTAGAAGAATTTCTCTTTTGTTTAACATCAGCAACATTTTTCCCTTGACTTCACTCACTGTAGTCACATATAATCATGTCAACATTAAAATACAGATGCTCAGACTACCTTTTGTATTCATCCACAGTAACAAAGGATTAAAAAATGATGCAAATAAAATAAATGAATAAGACTACATAGTATCTATCTCTGCAATGAATCAAACCTTTTTACTGGATATTGTTTAATAAATGGTATAGGAATAATCTGTTTAACCTACATTATCCTTCACATCCTTCAAAACCTTGTGTTGCCAGTACTGGGAAAAGTAAATAAAATATTGATTTATTCTGAAGTGCCATTACAGGCTATAGTTGGCCAGAAACCAGGACAACCTATCCAGTCCCAATCAAACTGAAGGAAAAATTTAAAAAAAAATCACAAGAAAGTAATTCCAGCTCCTTGAAAGAACATGTAATTCCAGATCTCTCTACAATTGACCCATGAAATTTATATTCTTGGTAGTTTCATCGTCAAAAAGCCACTTGGAATCTCAGGCTCTACAGCTGTAGGAAAAGCAAGGAGACTAAATGAACTGGAGTAGCTCATATAGCTGCTCTAACCTCTGACACTACCACAAGCAAATTTGCTGCTATGTGCAATGTGCCAGTGCTGTCCTGATTCAATGTCATGATGCTTGCTTGGAATATTAACCTGTTTTTTGTAATAATGGCTCATTTTGCTACTTCATAATATATTGTTTCTACTTATTTACCCAGGTTTTTTACTTATTATGTTTTTAAAATCAGTCATCTATTACATTTGCTTTTGTTATTTATTTATTAAAAGGTGTGGAATAAAGCAGAGTGTTCATTGTTTGTTACAAATTTTTTGGTTTTCATTTTAGCTCAATTGTAACTTCTGCCTGAAATTTTATTTGGTCTGCATGTTCTTATTAATATTCAAAAAGGCTATCCACTGCAGGCAAGGTTTAAAACCTGTATAACTGCAGTTTTTCTCACAATACTCTACAGAAAGAAGAGAATTCCAGAAAAAAATCACATCTTAATATATTGTCACCATTTATCACTGTTAAATTCTCTTTATTTCTGACATGAAGGAAAAGTAAATCAAACTTAAGGCACAGTGTTGGCAAATGCTAACAGTCTTCAGTTTCTCATAGCTCAGCACCCTGTGGTTTGAGAGCACTGAAAAATGGCTACTGCATGCCAAAAGTGTGAGGAGTTCCCTGTGTCCCTATGCTATTAGCATAATCCTGCATTGCAGAGCCTTTTTTGGGACTCTGGTTAAATTAATAAAATTGTGCAGGGTTCTGGAGGACAGTTGGAGGAAGCAGAAACCCTTTCCCACCCATCAGTTTTGATCCACTTCTGCAGGTGATCTCTGATGGAACAGCAGTGCAGTCACTAAGCTGCAGAGTCCCCAGTTTATGTTCTGATGGCATCTGGCTTTTCCTGGCTTGGCTTTCTGTTGACTCCAAACCATGAAAACCTGAGTTTAACCCCCTTCCCCCAGCCCCTCTGCCCTTTCTGCACTCTGATGGATGGGACATTCTGTCAGGATACAGAGGGCATGGTCTTGCCTCTTCTCAAGCTGGGAACACAGACATTGTCTCTTTACTCTGTGTTGTGGTAACACCATCACCATCTCCTCTAGTGCAGCTTTATGCACCCTCACTGTTTGGCAGTGCCTCACATAACCTTGGATACTTTTGAACTGCCCTGAGACATTGTCTCTCTTTCTGTCCTCTATATGAAGCGTAGGTAGTTATGTGACATGTAGATAAGAAATCCATAGTGGGAACAAAAATCTGGATTAATCTACCCAGTATTACACTCCTTTATGAGAAAGCTCAGTTAGCATCCTAAATTTGGGTCATCCTCTGCTTATGCTGCAGTCAGAGAAGCAGGCTGGAAATATCCAAAAGGCAGCTGAAATGTTTCCCCTTTTCCCACTGAGTTTAGGGGTAACCTGTAAGAAATGACAATGCCTATTTAGGCACTATTTTAAAAAGTGTAAAGTCAGATCAGATGGAACCAGGCCCTGGTGCTTCGAAATTAACCTAGACTAATTTTAAAGACCTAAGCAATTGGCTTCTGCAGTACCCTACTTCCAAACTGTGTAATATACATTTTCTGAAAATATTAGCAAGCTAAAGAGATTGCCATTCTGTTCTGCAAATGTCCTGAAGCCATTTTTCCTTCTTGCTACTCTTTGCTGTGACTCCAGGCCCCAATGTCTTTACAGGTGGTACAGCATTTCATAATCAGAGCTGCACATATTTCTTTCCATATTGAAAAGTGCCAATGAATGTGTCCACCATAGGAAAGTCTGCCGTCATTTAGTGCTCTTGAAAACCTGAGCAAGTGTGTTTGACCTTTTCAGCAACCTGGAGAATCAAAGCCAATTTGAATGAAAAATTGCTCATTGGTTCCTCTAGCTCCCAAATTTCTTCACTGAAGGCAAAATATTGAGTACTGCATTATTTTAGGGCATAAGCACTACCCAAAACATTGCATTTTAATTTTGCTTATTTGCTACTCTTAAGTAGTTCTTTAACAAGTTTCTATCTGCTAGTGGGCAATGATGCATATTACCAAATTCTTAATAATCATCAAAATGACTCTGTAATTTACAGCTTTGGAGTTATATATCCTTGACATTTATCAAAATATTTTTATAGGGTTCAGAACTAATATCAAAAGGAAAAAAAAAGTTAGATAAAATCCCGTGTATGTGGAGTCTCTGTAAACACTCATAGCTTGCCTGGAAATAGCTACAATCTCATACGTGAAAAATATTTAATGTTACTGATAGATTTGGATAAAACCATCTTTCTTTTAACTTTTAAATATCAGTTACTATGACAATATTTTAAAAGTTATATAAAAAACCAATACATCCTATGAAAAATGAACATCAGGGCAATATACTGAAGTGAATACTCTATCCTTACAGAGCATTATTTGTGCACTGAAAACATTTCAAGATGTTCAGCCCTTTTTCTTATCTGGCAGGAATTCATTTTCAAAGCAAGCTGAAATATCTAGTTGAAGATACAGTGAAAGACTGTTTATAGTTGCTGTAACTTCTGTCCCTATCTAGCCTGAAGTCATGACAGACTTTTAAGAATATACTTTGATGGTAATATAGATTGTCTTAATAGGTCAACACAGATAGGCATAAAGAAAGAATTTAGAAAACTCTTCCTTGTAAAATTCATCAGTTTGAGAAATTTAATAGTTTACGTAATGACAAAAGAACACTGACCAAAGAACACTATTAAATCAACCAATTTTTTTAAAAAGGTAGTACAAAGACATGCATATTAAATAAAAAATTATTAGGCACTAAAACATTAACATCAAAGGTGTTATCTGAGACTAAAAGAGCAATAACATTAGAAATAATAACATAGCAGACATGTAGTCAAGGATGATAATAGTTCTACACTTCTGCAGTGCCTTTCATCCAAGGATCTTAATATGTTTTTAAAAGCCCATACTGCTCTACCTTACCTCTCTATCTGAACTTTTGTTCCCCTCTACTTTATCTTCAACTAGATCAGGTTGCTCAGAGCCTCTTCCAGCCTCACCTTGAATGTTTTCAGGAATGGGGCTTCTACCACCTCTCTGGGAAACCTGTTCCAGTGTTTCACTAGCTTCATTGTAAAAAATATCTTCCTTATATCTAGTCCAAATCTCCACTCTTTTATTTTAAAGCCATTACTCCTTGTCCTATCACTACAGGCCCTGCTAAAAAAATCCATCCTCATCTTTCTTATTGGACTCCTTTAAGTATTGAAAGGCCACAATAAGGTCTCCCTGGAGCCTTCTCTTCTCCAGGCTGAACAACTGCAGCTCTCTCAGTCTTTCTTCATAGGAAAGGTATTCCATCTGTCAGTTTTTGTGGTTCTCCTCAGGACCAACATGTCTCTTGTGTTGAGGAATCCTGGAATGCAAGCACTCAGGGGCCACCTTTGGGCAGCAGAACTGGGCTGGAGGATGGACCCAACACTGGGTTCAGGTGCCTAATGCTGATCCTTACATGGTTGGTGCAGGTGTAAGTATGTATAAGGAAGTGGCTCATGATGTATCTTTGCAGACTCCTTGTAGAATCACTTGTGATGGTAGGACTCTGTCCAGTGCATTGTTCATTTTTATACATATATATATATATATTTAAGCACAAACATGCATTTAATTCACCTCAAGGGTGAACGTCTTAACAAAAGCCAAGGATCAGATGGAGTTGAGATGTGCAAGGGATATTAAAAGCCACAAGGTAAGGCAAAAAGGTAAGATAAAAAAGTGGAAAAACATGAGGAACAGTTTAACTGCAATTAATAGATTAGTGGATCCTGTCTTGACTAGGAACTGGACAAGGGATTTTGCTTTAAAATGCAGATGTATGACACCATTGTTAATGGTAATATCTGCTCATCATAATGACAGATCAACAGTTGATGCTTATACATGTACTGTAATTCACTAATAGATTTGTCAACTACAAAAAAGCAAAAGAAAACAAAAAACTTTAAACCAAGAAGAGCTCCAAAGAATTAAGTGATAAACATTCCCATTTAGAAAGCTACACTGAAGTCCTCTGGATCCATCACGTACTTGCAGTTAAATGTGTGCTTAATTAGTATGTTAAATTATAGCATGGAAATTCTGTCTCTGACTGATATTTACTCAATAAGAAAGATCTTCCTGGTCCAGTTGGTTGAGTCACTACTGAGCTGCCCTGCAAAACAACCAACCATACCTGTGTGATAGTTTCACTGAGCTAGTTCTTGGCTAGCAGCCAACACAGCCATTCACCCACTTCCCCCCCATCCATAGGCAATAGGGAAGAAGATTTGGGGGTAAGGGTAAGGAGACCTGTAGGCTGAGATAAGAACAATTTAATAATAGAAATAAAAGAAAACTTAAAATAATAATAATATTAAAATATTAGTGATAATGATAACAGTAAAAAAATGTGCAAATGAGTGATACACAGTGCAATTGCTCACCACCCTCTGACCAAGCCTGGCCTGTTCCCAGATAATTATCTGAGAGGAACGATGATCCTGAACCAAAACTGCAATCGCAGAAGAGCGAGAGCCTGAGTGAAAGTCAGAGAGAGCCAAAAGAGGAAGAGACCCTCACTAATATATTGAACATGATGTGATATGATATGGAATATCCCATTGGCATACCCAAATGCCAGTTTAGCTTATTAATTTAAACATTCCTCGCTCCCTTAGATCTTGAGCTCGTAAACTATCAAAACATTAAGTCCTTCAATTCCAGTGACAAAAGTGCAAACATTGTTATGTTTTCAGTGTTTCTCTCATAACAAATCTCAGGCTGAGAGCAAAACACAGCACTATTCTAGCTCCTAAAAAGAAATCCAGCTCTGTTCCAGCTAAAAACCAGGACAATCTGAAAAAGTGGGTATGGAGAGGCCACTAGTGATCCTAGAGGAGCACATGCTAGCCTTGATGACACAACTCCTAGGAGTTGCAGCACTGTCAGGAAGCACACATTGATAAGTACTTTTTACCAGATGCTCTGGGAGCTGTATTTGTCTCTCCTAGCTCTAATAAACTGGATCTAAACACCTGCAGTCTAGTCCTGAGCCTGTGAGAGCAAGGAAATTCCATCAAGCTATGGTAATGGCTGAGCTTTCTTCTTCTAAATCCAGCCAAGAGTTTTGGCTCCTAAACTCTGGATACACAAGAGGTTTCAAAGATTCTGCAAAACAAAATGATGGAACAAAAAGTTCCTAACACTTGTTTGACTTATTTGTACAACTGTCAAGACTAACTGACACTGAAAGGAATATATTTCCTGGATGAAACAGAAAAGCAGGCAACAGTTTAAATAGGTGCATTGGCTTTACAGATGGTGGATATCATTGACCATTATTCATCACATTATAATGAGTCAATAAATATGAGATAATTTGAAGTGACAATAGAAATTGATGCTTACTCTCCATTTCACATTAAGAAATGTACAGTATTTTCATAGAATTAAGTAATTAATTATACAATATGTGTTCATTTGAATCCTCAGAAATGGGGAAGGAATGTGCAGCTATGGCACAGCTGACTATAATTTCAGGACTGAAAGGGGCATTTTGAAGTCTTAAAGTAATAGACAAATTTTGTTCTAAGAAAAACCCCAGCTATTAGGAAAAGCTCATGATGGAAACCTTTTAGCATGTGACACGCCTTAGGCATTATTCAAATTTTTCTTTGACATTTTCAAGAGTACCATAATCTAACATGACTGACAAGCTGTACTGCAGAAAATGAGCTTGAAATAAACCTGTGTTTTATTAAGTGCCACTATAGATGAAATAGTGGATTCTGCTCTACCCTATATAATTCCTAAAAAAATAATTGTGAAGGCTGCTCATTGTCCGAGTTCTTGGAAACCCCTTTGCTATTTATCTGAATATTGTTGAGTTGTTAATGGTTTTAATTAACTAGTTCCTTGGTTTATTCTTTTTTGAAACAGTTTGCTAAAGAATTAGGAGTTTGACTCAGATGAACCAAGTAAAATAAATTAGTAAAATATTGATAATGAATCAGTATGAACAGAAACAATCTAATGAAACAAAAGGATTTTCTAAGTTTACTAAGCTTCATGAGTCCCATTTCTCTTTGGTTACTAGGAGGAATATTCATGAGTTGAAGCTTCAAGATTAATTTCACTGAATCAGTGGCAAAGAGAAACATTTTCATTGCTCCTGAAATGCAAAGCCTTACTGACAGTTTGTTTTCTCTTTTACACTCATAACTTCTTGAAGACAGCAAAATAAAATTACTAACAGATGTTAAACGTGTTACCAAAAATATCTGTTAAAAATATTAAATAATAATTTTTCACAAACTCCTTTTGATATTACAAGATCTGTATTGTATGCATTTATGCAGTTTTGTGCATGTTTACATGTTATGCAATAGAATTTGCCTACTTTTTTGTCTGCTTAAACTTCAATTACCATATATTTTCATGTATTTAAAATATCAAAAGAGTTAAAATAACTCTCCAAATATTTTATCAAAGCCTTTTAGGGTCACAGTGACTTAACTGATCGTGACTGGTATCATTACAAATCCTTGATATATACTGTCTCATACACAGTGTCAAAACATCATCACGTTCCTTTGAACAAAGTCAATAGTGCTACAGATTGACACAGCACAGCACCTTTTTGCTCATTACCTAGTCAATAAAAAAGGCTTCTCTTGTTTCAAAGATGCATCATTCTTCCTGCTACTGTTCCAAGAAACACAACAGCCACCCAGCTGTGCCAACACCTTTCTACTAACTTCAGTGCAATGACCAAACCTTTTGTGTTACCCACACAGTTATTTATATTGAACATCTGCAATTTTGCACTTGCAGATGTAAACAGATAATATAAAGCAATATGCATAATATATCACGTAGTGTTTATGGGTCCTTTAACTAGCTGTGTATATCCATCACTGTAGAAATAGCAATGATTGTTTCTGCAATACCTCTGTTGGAAAGCTAACACTCTTAGGATTCCATGCACAGTGCTTGTTCTACAAATGCACCAGCTAGTCCTGCAAATCTCTACTGATATCCACTGAAAGACACAGACTGGTCAGTGCTTGGGTGAAGCTTTCTAAGGTGTCTTTGCATCCTTGAAATATGTGTTCGGTATCACTGTTGGCTACACTTGGGTGTGGGGAAAAGCATCTGCCTCACATTCCAGCATGCCATTGGGGAGGAATGCTTTTGGTGTTTAAACTCTGTTGGCTGCTCTTAACAGTTCCTACTTCTGAATACTACAAAAACAGTGCATGAACACATCTCAAACAAGAGAAACTTGTTTAATTAAGCTACCTATTTATCATCCAGTAAGACAAGACCTGCCTATACAGACAAACAGTGCCTTCTGTCCTCAATATGAAAAAACTTGGTCTTTTTCCAACAAGTAAGAAGCCATTTCCAGCATTGCTTCCTGGGAGAGCAAGTGATACCCTGGAGGACATGGGTGCCAGCCGGAGGAAACTCAGCAAGATGGAGGAATGGTCAGCAAGAAGCACATAAAGTTTGACAGCACCAGAGGTAAACTCTTGCACTTGTGCTGGGACTACCCCATGCTCTGATATAGGCTGTGAAATGACTGGCTCAGTGGGAAATCTGCAGAACATGATTGGGGCACCTGGTGGAGGTGAGTCAGCAGTGTGTCCTGGTAGCAGTAGAGGCTCAACATGTAGTGAATTGAACTAGCAAATGCATAGGCAGACAGACAGTCCTTGGACATGATTTTTCCCCTTTATTTTACGCTCATGTGGTTGCACCTGGAAAAGTGTCCAGCTTGGTACTCTCCTCTCTGACTACAAAAAAGATACTGAAAAACTGCAGAGTCCATCAAAGCCATTTTTATGGGCAAAAACTGGAACACTGGGAGTTCTAAACAAACTTAAGGAAAAACTTCTTTACTGTGAGAGTGACAGAGCCCTGGGACAGGCTGCCCAGAGAGGTCGTGGAGTCTCTATCTCTGGAGATGTTCAAAACCCACCTGGACGCTTTCCTGTATAACCTTGTGTAGGGAACGTGCTTTGGCAGAGGGGTTGGACTAGATGATCTCCTGAGGTCCCTTCCAACCCCTACCATTCTGTGATTCTGTGAAATAATTGGGGGAAGGAGCATAGGATGCATGAGAAACTGATTCTTCTCCATTTCCTGAGCTTGATTTAAAAATAAACACTGGAACTCTTGATCTTATTAGTAAAGTTTGGTAATATGAATCCTTGTTTTTTCCTTTCTGATGGCAGAAAGAACTAATTTCAAACTTACGAATTGAAAAGTTGTAATTGTGTCTTGATGAATTAGAGAAAGTTGCAAAGAAAGCTGTGCAATAATTTTTTCCCCCATTGCCTCAAAGACTCCCTTTTCATCAAAAGATACTCAATGTTTAAAGGCAGTAAGTGACTAGTAAGAATAAAACTTGGCAATTCCCAAAGGAAGTCTACAATGAGCACTTTGAAACACTTAGGGATATTATGCTAAAGCTACTATGTCTTATGATAAAAATAAAAGGGGGGGGTGGAAATAAGAGAGCAAAAAGTGTTGTGCAGTGAATAAAGGAACTATTAAATTCAGTTAGAATGAAGGAAAAAAAAAAAAAAAAGGTGCTCACCAGCAGTCTAAGCTTCCCAGCATTGCAGACCAAGATGAATTTTATTGTTCTAAAGATCAAGAGCCTAGACAAGACTGAGCTGCCTGTGTGGAGGGAAGGGGCAAAGCTAAAGGAAAGATCAGGGCTTAACGACACTTCAGAACTGAGGGATGGAAACTGAATTCTGTTTACAGACTGATTAAAGTTCAGAGGTAACCACAGGTCCCTTTACAGCAGCAGAAACCCTGCATTCCAGATTGCCAGTATGGGTACATTAGATCTTGGGAAACACGTTACTCTGAGTCTCTGGCAGCCTGCTGCTATTTCACTGTTGCTGCTTTGGTTACTTTTGTTATTTTGGCAACTACCAATTCCCTGTGAGTAGATTTACTCCTATGACTTACTAAGGGTATTTCAGATATTAAAACACCTTAACTTTATTTAATAACTGATTAAAGAGACTATTTTTGAGGTCTCTGCTTCCATTTCCAGTTTCTATCTGCAAGAATCGGTGCACTCAGATACTTAGGAGCACTAAACTAGGCTGGGATATCCCACTGAGCTTTTGATATTCCCCTCCATCTTGTATTTTTAAAGGTATCATTACTCAAGCTTTTCTTTCCCCTGCCCATAGCTGCAAGAAGATAATAATGGTGAAGGCCAGAGATCTGGCATATTTTCTAACCTGTGAAATATATATTGTACACAAAGTCACCAGGGACTACAGGGCTTCAGCCAAATGTGAGCAACAGTTTGTGATGTTGGATTTCATTTATCTTGCAGACTTGTGTGTTTTAATGTGCTGTGTGCAGGCTAGTGGGATTTTATACTGATATTTTCTCTCTGATACTCTGTTTACTTCAGCTTGGATTGTTGCTATGAATTCTCATTCAACTTGTACCTTGGAATAGATAAAAATCAGCATATCCAGCCTTTGGGAAATGTCCATATTGCAAAGTTTTCAGTCAGAAGTTGGACAAACATGACATTCTCTGTTGTTCCTTCATCATGTAGTCCTCACAGGGCAAACTCCATAAGGCCACATGAAAGAAATGGCTGGTATGAGACAAGGCTTTTTGGATACTTCGTAATACGACAAATAGAAAGAAAGCAGATGCTTAGGCTCACCTGACTTTAAATCATGGAAAGTGATTAACTTAGACACCTCTACACCATGGGCACTGTATTTGGCTAGAACACATGAAAGATCTTAATTTATTAAAACCGTAAAGTTTAAAAGAAAAAAAAAAAAAAGAAAAAAGCATTTGCTTTGCACTCAACTGAATTAAACACAAGCCTGAACTACAAAGGGAGTTAAGAAGGAGGTTTACTATTTATGAATGGTTTCAGTCTGAAAACATTAGTTTCTGAGGGTTTTTTATTTGTTTTCCATAAATCTTATCTTCTCAGCTGAAAAACAGCCTGTAAGTCAAATCCACCCTCGATCTTTCTGTGAGACTTGGAAAAATGAATAGGCCTTTCTTACAGAGGCATGAAAAAATGGGAAACTAATGTCATGTGACTCTTGAGCAGGTGTAATTTCCAGGAACTGAGCTAAGATCATCATCTCATGTCACATATGAGAACGTTTCCACATATAGTAAAATACTTTCAGTTCTAGTTTTCACTGATTGAGTATTATCACAGCTGAAAATGAAACATTTGGCTTTTGGACTGATATTCAAATTTTTGTGTCAGGTTTCCAAGTCATCCATAGTCAGTGGAGAAAGTTAAACATTTATTGAAGAGGACAAATATGATCTATATACTAAGCAGGTAGGAATGGAATAAGAATAGGTGGGAGGATTGTATCTGGAAATACAACACTTGCTTATATTTGGGTGTTTATCTGAGATGCAGTGAAGTACATCTATGAAATAAGTCAGTTTGAAATCACCTCAGGAGTTAGTGGTGTATGCAATTTCAGCAGCAGACCCTATCTTTTATGTAAAAATCCTCTGGTTAGGACACCCTTGCAAAAAGCAGAAGTGAGATCTAGACTCACCTCAGTTGAGATTTTGTGAACCTACAATTTCACCACACAGAAGTGAAGTTTGTTGTAGCATCAACTATCAGACTTTCAGAAAAGCTGGGATTAGAATATTTTCTGTCAGGTCTTTAGAGGCTACCACTTAGCACAAACTATGAGATTATTCTCCCTAAAGAAAAGGAAAAAAGTGATGTTAAGTCCAACTGCAGTTACCAAGGGGTTGTTGGTGGTGAAAAAGTCTTAGGTTCTCTTAAAGAGAAATTATAACTCAAGATTGCAAAATGAGACCTGGCTCCTGGGGCCAGTGAGTATGAAAAGCCCAAGTGTACAAAAGGAGTTTAAAATCCAGGCTCACTGCTCTGCAGGATCCTCTACTCAATCATTATTTAAAAACCAAGAACCATTTCTTTTGGCACCATCTTTGAATGAAGCTTTTTTCCTTATTAACCTCTCTCTAGTCATAGTCTTGGTATCAGATCAGGGTTCAAAGGTCCTCCTGCCGACGGGAGTCTAAAATTTAAGTCTTGCTCCTTGGTTCATGTTGCACTCACCAGGCTGAGGGGCTTTGCAGTGACAGCTTGCATAGGGGTAGTCTAAGTGGGTAATTTTGATAGAGATGCAGATAGGTTTTTAAACCTTGAATAAACTGAGGTGTTGGCATGACTTGAAATATAAGGTGTAGTAGAATATCAGTCTTCCAAATCTTCTAATACAAATACATAATCTTTGGCAATGGGGAATTTAGACAAGTAGGCAGGGATTTCACTTTCTTGGTCTCTACATTATGTACCTACACACAGGTTCACAAAGTCACTTAGGCTCCTAACTCCCATTCAGGTTTAGTCTAAATTGGATGCAAGCTCCTAAGTGCCATTGAGAATCCGAGTCGTTAATTTTAGTTAAAGTGAAACGTAAGCACCTTCAGATTCAGAGAATTAATCACTATAAATCTGGGCTGAGTTCCAAGTTCCAGCAAGGTTAAAAATTTGATAGTTACATACTGTTCCCTTTAGATTTCCATTTCCCAAAGGATATTTTAGCATGTTTGATTGAAACTGAATATTAAAGCTACTATTAAACTTCATAATGTCAGTGAGCAAAAATTTGGTGAAATAAAACCAGGATATATGTATCTCTATATAAGAACTGGCACTTTGAAAACAGTAAGGGCATACCAAACAATCCTATATCTCAAGAAAAGAAAAATACTGTGCATTATTCCATGTAAGATTTATTCTTTTTTTTTTTTTTCTTTCTATGAAGAACAGGATACATCAAGGTATACATATGTAAGTATGTATATACTTACATGAGCCAGTAATGTGCCCTTGCAGTAAAGAAGGCAAATAGTATCCTGGGCTACATTAGGCAAAGCATTGCCATTAGATTGGAAGAGGTGATCCTTCCCATCTACTCAGCTCTGGTGAGGTCATACCTGGAGTATTATGTCCAGTTCTGGGCCCCTTCACACAAGAAGAGACACAGATATACTGGAGGGAGTCCAATGAAGGACCACAAAGATGGTTAAGGGATGAAGCATCTCTCCCATGAGGAGAGGATGAGAGAGCTAGGACTGTTCAGCCTGGAGAAGAGGAGGTTCAAGAAGATCTCATCAATGTAAATAAATACCTGAAGGGAGGAGAGCAAAGAGGACTGGGCCAGTCTCTTTTCAGTGGTGCCTAGTGTCAGGACAAGAGGCAATGGGAACAAACTGAAACACAGGAGGTTCTGTTTAAATGTTAGGAAACACTTTCACTGTGAGGGTGACTGAGCACTGGCACAGGTTACCCAGGAGTGGTGGAGAAATCCCCATCTTTGGATGTATTCAAAAGCCATCTGGACATGGTTCTGATCAGCTGGCTCTGGGTGGCTCTGCTTGAGAAGGAGGGTTGAAAAGATGACCTATGTTCCCACATCAACCATTTTGTGACTATATATGCTAATATCACGGTATATATATCTATATAAATATATATATGTGTGTGTGCGCACGTGTGTACATATGCATACATAGGATTAACATAAGTGAGCGTGTACATAACTGAAAACATATATATATATATAAAAATCTGTATCTCAGATCTATCTTTATCTTAGATATAGGCTTATACATGTACCTACATATATGCATATATTATATTCATTATTCCATATATATATATATGAACTGTACTTTTTTCTCCCATTTATATTTTGGATTGGATAGGTGTTTTCTAGGGGAATAATAATACAAAGATTTAAGTTATATACAGCTGATTGAGGGCTATTTGTATTCTATGTACAGATACTTAAATGTCAAGCAATTACAAACCCTGTTCATATTTCCAGCATGAATACATACTTTAGCCAAGCAGATGAATAAAGAAATAGAGCGTTATCAATATGCCATAGAGAGCATCATCATCTTGTATTTATTGTCATTTCTGTCTAAGGAGTGGTTGCCTGGGTGATACTGCTCTGACAATGTGCACCCTTTCACATTTTCATGGACAAATGTCTGCAAATCACCTCTATTGAGTTTGTCCTTCCTTTTCCACCCTCTGTATATTGGCTTGATCTCTTGATATATGATTCCACTTGGTTATGCAGGGTTTGCTCTGCTTTCATACACACTACACAGAAAAACTTTCCCCAGTTAATCACATAGAACTTTGCTAAACTTGAAATTAATTTTTGTACCTCTACTGAAAAAATACCTTCATATGAACTTGAAAACTTTATTTTTTTTTATTGGGATAAAATTAGCCACTAATGACAATATTAGCAAAATATGTTTGTATTATTTCTAATTGTTCTTTTTATAATTAATGGCACTATGATCTTTAGTAGTTAGAAAACAATCAGTTTTACTGGAACTTCTGCCCTACTCTAAAGAAAGAAAAAAGAGGAAATGTAAATTAGAAAATTTACTTTTTATGGATGTCATCTACATTCTGACCAGATAACTTCAGTGAATTCTTTTTGAAGTACATAATTTACCTGTTTCACTTTTACTGTGATGCACCTTACTTCCAGTTTTTGCAATGAGGTATCTATTTTGCTATGTCTGTTATTTGATTTCCTTATGTTTTTCACCTGTTCTTCATAACCTACTCAGAGAAATGCTCTATAAAATAGAAGAATGACTTTGATTTAAATAAAAACTTTGATCTATTTTCTAAGAGAAAGTGTGTATTTGTAGTGCATGAACTAGAAGAGACAGACAAGAGTGGTAGTTTAATGTAGTCACTTATGTGAAAAGACGTCATTAAGTGCACCTGCACTTAACTCAGTAGTTAAACTGAAGGTTTAACCGGTACGTGTTTTTCAGAAAAACTCCTACTTCTGTGAAGATTATGGACTGTTAATGAGTTTTTTCTTTGGAGATTTTATCTCCAGCCATAGATCATTGTCATACTTCGATTTGCAAGTTTGCATAGCTTTCTTTTATCAGCTTCTTCTAGCATAAAACAGCTCAAACTGAAGCAGCAAGAGAAACAAAGCTAATATAATGAAATTTATCTTTATTCCAATCAGAAGAGTTAACAATGGCAAGCCTATGGATAGCCACTCCATTTTGTATGGAAGAAAACAATTAGAAAAATGTCTGGTCTCCTTCATAGTCCTTAATTTTTTCAAGTGTATTTTTGAATGAACAGTAAAGAAATATTCAGGTTTATGTAATGTCTGATTCAGGATCACCACCAGCATCCTTCTCTGCCCCAAGACTATATGAGGTTTATGGCAAGAAATGTTTTTGCTTTTGTATTGGGGGTTATAGGTGATAAATATTAGAAATAAATGGACCTTGTCCTTGCCAGAATCAACAACATGCAGACCTATAAAAAGCTGACCTTTTGGGACTGTTTGAATTGTTACCCACTAAATAGAGCCTTTTCCTGTACATCTTCATTTCAGATTGTTTACAAAAGAAACAAAGTGTTTGGAAGTGCTGATGACTTCAGCAAAGATTGTGTTCACCTGTTACTTTCTTACTCTATTTGATTTTAATTACATTTTTCAGGCTGCCTCTAGCTGTTATGATTGTTCTAACAAAGGTCAGGCTAGCTAAATAGTTTGTCAGATGGAGAAATTACACCTACTTATTTTGTCTCGTGAGATTTTTTTGGTGGCCTTTTGTACTGATATTCCGGGGTTTTATGAAAGATGTTATTACTCGATTCTTTGATTGATTGGTATACAGTAAATATACATGCAGAGAGAGAGATGAAGGACATGGTGTGCCTAACGCTGGGGAACAGCAAATGTAGGAGGGCAGGAAAGAACATCCCATTTTATGAAGGACTCAAATGAAAAAACTCAGGGAGTATAACCAATATCTTGAAGAAAATAAGGCAGATACCTCATTTGAAATAGTGATTCTGTGAGAACTATGTCACATATTTTATAAGATTTTGTAATTAAAACACCAAATCTCCAAATAAGTTATTCAGTCTTACTATTTAATTAATCCTCAGGATTTAGCTCGAAATTTCAGGTGTGATGAAGGAATGGATCTAGTCTGCCCAAACTGTGCATCAAATAGATCAGTTATCTTTGTACCCCTCCCTTTTTTGAGTCTCTCAGCAGCAACAAGGGCAGAAAGGTATGGAAGTAGGAGGTAGACACTGTATATTCTTAACAGGACAAGCAATTTCCATAATCCATAAAGGAGGATGCTACTTTACTTGTTGTCTTGAGTCCATTATGCTTCACCTTACTATCTCTTTACTAACTTCAAGCTACCCAGTCAAGGTAGGAAGTCATTTTTGTTTTGAAAGCAGCAAGGCTAACATTTAATATTGTTAATACAGTTTTCAGATGGTCAGTTTCCCATAATGTCTATATTTCCTATTTAACTGCAAGTGAAACATAGAAAATGGTATGGTTTTGTTTTTGTAGGAAATTGATTAATTTCTAGGCTGCTAAACAATAAAATTCATGTTATCACATCGTCAGTCATCTCAAAATTCCAGTTGCCTTCCAACTGAAGCACTGACCACTCTATCAAAAAGCACATATAGTCTAGATACACATATTGCATCTAGATGCACAAAATAACATTTAGGTGATGAACTGTATCCTGGCTAGAATGTAGGTATTTAAACCAAAGTCATTGGGTCACAAGATCCTCTTCCAAACTTTATGCACATTTTTATGACTCAGATCTAAAGTAAGCCAACTTACTTACTTTAAGCCAACTGAGGTTCACTTGCTCTTGAATGGTAATGCAAGAACTTGGAGAAGGGATGTGGTGGTAAACAGGCAGGTGGAAATTCATCAAATCAGTCTTCTTAATAGATCTTGATCTCATCTGCAAAAAGCTGAAGGGTAAGAAGTACAAAGTGCCTTTACATGGAATATTTCCATCTGTCTTGACAGCAGAAACTTTGGCAAGTGTATTTACTTTCACCAGGGCACAGTACAAGATTTACTAAATGACTCAGTTTGCTCTTGTTCATGACCCTTTTGAAGTTAGCTCTCTGCAAAGTTGTCTGTGAGGGTGGCAGAGGGGAACGGTAATATTTTAAAGAACCTATGAAGCTTTAGAGGTCTTTAATTCATTTATGTGTAATGAATAGACCAAACTCTGTGACCTCAGTATAGAAGGATGGAAAAGAAACCTAGAGATCATATTGCAGGAGAAGAGCTTAATCCATCAATCCATACTAGGTGAGGCAGATGGACAGAATTTTTCTCATAAACCAAGCTTAAATCTCTAGTCAGTGTGATGCATCCACAGATTTACTTTCCACTGGAGAAAAGAGTTGGTGGCAGTTCATTCTTTTTATGTAACAATTAATATTCCAGTAATATGTGATGTGTTCTTGTAGAACATAATGTGTGATATAAGTTATGACATTATATGTGCTGTTTTTTCTGAAGGTCTTTCTTGAATTAATTCTGTTCAATTCTTTTCTCATTCATACATTAGATACTGCTTTGTTTTCATCTTACTGTGCTTTCTTTTCAATGAGTCATTATCCTTGGGCAAAACACTTGCTCAAAAAGAAACATCAGAATAATATAATATCAATACGTGTTGTGAAATAATGTGTTGTATGAAATTACTTCTGGTTAATTGTATCATAAGATATGAGAACATCTTTCAATGGCACATTGGCAGTTGTAAGGAAGAAAGCATACAAAATAGTCTGAACTGAAAAAAAACCCCAAACCCTATTATTTTAACGTTCTGGTTTTGTCAGCAATAACCAGACCATCAATTTTTAAAGTCAGAATCTTTCTTTTTCTGTTGTGGCTAGAAGATAAATGAAATCTCGATCAGGAAAGTAAAGCATTTTTACTTAGCAAGAGGTTAATTAAGGTACTCATGTAGTTCAAGTGCAAATAACAGGAGAAAATCATGTTCTGCCAACAGAATAAAATAATCTGATAGTGTATCTCAGGAAGAAAGCTAAAAAACAATGTAATACAAAATTAAACACTTAACAAGGCACAGCAGACACACAAGGCTCACTGTCCATTTCAGACATGACACTTAGTGTCATTAATTTAATTTTCTTTGTGGATTGGATTACATCCATGTTCACTTTATCACCATGACCTCTGCTGAAAAATTTGCAGTATTTGATGGAACTGCTGTGGAACACTTGCTATTACTTCTTTTCTCAGGTAAAGGAAACAGGTATGGAAATGAGTCCTTAAAACCTGCAATACAGCTTATAACCATTTTAAGAGATCTATCTGTACTAAACACACAATGATAATGAAATGGGGATGTCTGACATGGAAGGAAGTGAAGGAACAGCAATGTTTTTAAAGACTGATGAGACTTTTATTGGTCCTTATTCCATAATATTTTGTAATATTTTTCATACTTCATGACAAAGAGATGACACTAAATTTCTGATCAGTTTTTATACAGACAGATAATAACTTTCTGAGACAGATAATAACTTTCTGCAGTACTTAGGTATTAAATCTGCATTTATATTTGTAGTTGTTTCAGATATGATATCTGTCTCTTGAATCGGCACTGTAGGAGCATTTTGCTCTAATAGCAAAGTACTCATGAAATGTTTTGGTTATAGTTGTCTCATTCTGGTACTGATGGCATTGCAGTTCCCATCTGTTAAGTTTTATTGCTTCCTCGTATCTTCTTGTCTCTACAGGGAACTGTTGCTTTTAGACGTATCTGTTGTTCTTTGATCAATTTAAGAAAGATTTGGAGAAATTCTCTCCTTTTAAAATTACTTTTAATTGATATGGAAGCCAGACAGTGCTGACATTAATGGCCCTTGCTTTGAGTTTCACCACCTCCACTGGAAATGACTGATAAAGGTCCTAGTGTGAGATTTAATGTGGTACAGCTCTACAGAGAATGTGTGCTCAGGTCATACAGCAGCAGACAATCCGCACCCTGCATAGGTTACCTTTGTTTTTCTTGTGTGTTTCTGATAAACTTATTTTTCTTTAATGTTAACTACACGAAAAGAATTAAATTCTTGTAGCTAAGGGAGGGTACCATGTATTATCCCATCCGTGCCTCTCAGCTCCTTCTTGGTGAAACAATCTCTCTCCTAGATTTAAGTGTGTTTACTTGCAAAGAGGAATATGAAAGGTTTTCATGAAGTAGTCATTTGTTTCAAGGAAATAAACTGTGAACAGAGAAAATTTTTATGTGATAAATAACCCTTAGTCACTATCCAGTGACAATATTCAATGGCACAAGTAGCTATTCATAGCTAACTGTTCAGGAAGAATTAATGGCAATTATTTTTTTTAGGCAAAATCTATCTAAATATTGAGATTGTTTTGTGAAACACAGGAGCAGTTCTACTGTATAAAGAAATTAATTTATTAAATAATTAATAACTGTGTCTTCATCAACATAATATTTTCTGTATATTATTTATGCAGAGGTAGAATGCCATTTCACGATTCCTGCCTGTAAAAACATAAAAGCTCTTACTACAAAACCATTTAAAATATACATTTTTAAATTTTCTTCTTTGTAAGTCTATTATAATATCCTATTTCCTTCAGTAATTTATATTTATGCTTGAACAATCAAAACCTGGATAATAAGGAATAACAAAGTGTGCAGAATTTTAACTTCAAATGCCTGTAATGTATATAAACACAGAGTTATGGTATATGAAATACTTCAGTATTGTTATGGATTAGCAGCTGTGTCTCATTGTTTTCTTTTGTCTTAAGCTCCTGAATATTTCTCACAGCTGAAGATGTCAGGGTGCTTCTCTGGACATATGGAATGACATATATTCACAGATCTGCAGGCCTTCCTGAAGGTGGCTCCATTTGATAAAGGCTAAATTAGACAATCCAGGATCAGCCCAACCGGAAATTATCACAGTGATTGGTCAGAAGAGAAAAAAACATCAATAACTGCTCAGATAACAGGTATGGATAATGTAATGAAAGAATTTCCATAAAATAGTTCTGGGATATAACTGACATATTCTTGAAATTAATCAACAGAGCAAAGATTCTATGAAAAATGACAGAACAGCCTTTGCTTATTTATAGCGAATGTCTCAATCTAAATTCTGAACTAAAGACTGTTTTAACTAGTATTTTTCCTTTCTTTTTAATTCTAAGTACTCAAAAGCACGGGTCCATTAGACTATATCTCGTTCGCACATGATTGTTTCCAGGTTCAGTGAAATAAAGAGACGGAGAACAAAAGACATCTTAAGAACACTTGCTTATTTTAGGATAGTGCTCAATTCTGCTTCAAATTACTTCAGCTCAAGATGTAGATGAAAAGATAAAATGTACCAAGCTTCATTTCAAAAGAAATTCTAAAATAGGAAATGGAAGAGGAAATTAAATTTCAGTGTACTTCAGAAGTAAAGAACCATAGATTCAAAAACTTTGAAAACTAGGGAATATAATTATGTTTGCTCTGTCAATTAAAAAAAAAAAAAAAGAATAGGGATGAAATATTTTTAGTTAACTTAAATTCCAGGTTACTAGCAGAAAGAACTTCCATCTTTATTAGCAAATACCTTTTGAACACTGAGCTCTTCCATGATGTTCTAACCCCTCACTGGCAATGAATGAATAACAAAAGATGTTATTTTTCTCCTGTAAACAATTAATATTTAAAACCCTACAGAACCCTAAGATATGTATCCAAGGTATTCTGGAAGTCAGTAGAGTTCTACCAGTTTACTTGAATCTAGACTAGTACAAACTCAAGTACAGCATCTCTGAAACATATTGCATCAATTTACTGCCTGATAAATTTTTAGAAAAAAAAAGTTTTAAACCTTCTTTAGGTACTTCAAAATATGCTATGTAGTATTTACATATATATTGTAGCTTCCCATCCACTGGTAATGCCTTGTACATATTTCCCAAATCATCTTTCTTGTTATAATCAACCAGTTATTTTTGTGTGTTCAGAATGCTTGATAAGAAAAAGTGTTTGTCATTGAGAGTTAAGGTAAAGAGAAAAATAATAGTAGTGTTGTGGTAGGTGGCTGAACAGATTTGCAGGACAACAAAATCACAGCTTCATCTACAGCAAGGGGCTAGAAAAGAGCCATGTCTGCCCTGCTGAGTACCTTCAAATCTTTGATGTCTGCTCCTTTCGGATAAATGTAAGATGCTGTCTATTTATATTTGTTGTGTATATATATACATTGGAATCAAATAAATATTTAGTACATTGTACATGTAGTGGAATTTTTGCTTTCTCATCAATACCATACATAATTCTTGGGAAATATCACAGCATTTTCCCAGAAGATGGATCAATTATGTATAAAATATATATATATATAAAACCCAATCAACTCTGTTTTTAAACATTTTTCTGTCTTGAGCTAAAATAGAGCATGAATGTTCCAGGCTCATGAGTATTTAGCTAAGCGAAATAAAAATAGATTTGATAGAGTGAAGAAGAGCTTTTTGGTTTCTGTTTTTTTCAATAACTTGGGAATAGCGTCCCAAATTTAAGAATCATCCTGCACTCAAGACTCCCAAAGAATTCAGTCAGGAAGGAAATGACATGGGCAAGGTGAAGAGATGAATACAGAGATGAAGATTGGAAATCACAGTGTGTAATTGTAGAAATAAAAATTGTTGTAGCTGTTGGCAAAGCAAGATAAGAAATGAAGGAATATATTTTTTTTAATAAAAAAGTAGCTCCCTTTCCATAGCACAGAGAGAAACCTACATTTAACAAGCTTTTAAGAAATCTTAGAAAATTCATATTCTATAACTATCGCCTCTGTAAGGATTTAAGAAGACTTGGAAAAGGACACATGTTATTTTTGTGAAACAGTCTGAACCTGAAGACAATTTTTTCTTTTTTCTGTTGGAAACTTAAAATATGAACCTTAAAAAAATCAATGTGTGCTGATGGCAGTTCAATGCTGTGCTTCTTACTGTTTGACCTGTAAAACACCAGATGCTTTTTATATATGCATAAAGGTTAGCTGTTATTTTAAAGTTTTGTAGGTTTTTTAATAAAAAGAAGCAGTTAAATATTTAAGAGCTTAACATCTTTGGATGGTTGTCTTTGTGTAGAAAAACAGCATTTAAAATCTTCTCTCCTTTAAATGGCTTTGTGACTATCAAGCAAACTGCATACTTTTAAGGTTAAATAAATAATGACAATTAAAAAAAAAATATGGTCAGCAAAGAGTAATGAGTTAAGAAGCTTAATCTAAATTCTAACTAATGAACGCCTATGGTATATAGAAAGGATAATTTTATTTAATGGTTAAATAACTATTGAGTTTAGGGGGAAAATATTCTGAACAGACACGAACAATCTTTTTATTAAAAAAAAATAAGGCTATTTAATGGTTTTTAACTCTACTTAATTTTTTTTTTTTCTCCTTATATCAGGATGTGGCAAACTCCAGAAGAATAAGACATTGTCAAAGAACTTTGATTTTAAAAGATTTCTATATAGAGGTTTTGTATCAAAATCAATGCGTTTGGAAAGAAAATATAAAACTTTGTCAAACTAATTTCATTGGCAAAATAAAATTCTCCAATATATAGATGTTTCAAATGAACATACTTATATTTTGGTTTATAATTCCATTTTCCTTTCATATTTTTAGTTTTTCCCCCACATTTTCTTGCTATTTTTTTCCATTCCACTGAACAAAAAAAAAAATCAAAATAGAAATGCAAAAGGATTTTTTGTTGTTGTTTTGGTTTGGTTTTTTTCCAAAAACAAAAGAAAAAATATGTTTGGTTTTTTTGTTGTTTTTTTTTTCAAAAGATTACTGCTCATTGAAACAGAAAATCTCAATTTTTGGTATATGTACAGTTTTCAAAGAAAAGTTTTCTTATGTGTGTGATAAACTATCTATCTGGAATAATAGTAAGAAATTAATTTTCAAATTTCAATATTAACTATGGAATAGTACAGAATTTCAAACAGGTTTTTTTTTCTTTTTCTTTTGGATACATATTTTGCAAGTATATCCCCCTTTTGATAGTGATCTAAATGCCTTGAAGTTAATTTCCCTATTCAGAAAAATAGGCAAACATATAGGGGTTTTTTGAGAGTTCCAAAAGTGGGAGCAAGGGAATCCTTTTAAATTCATTTTCTCTCCATTGGATTGCAGTAAAGTATAGGGATCTAAAAATTATTTTTATGGTGGCAACCACAGGCATAGCATTTTTAAGAATTAAACCAAATTTCAGGGAAGATAACAAAGGAATAAATAATCGGTAACTGTTGTGTAGGCACAAAAAGGAAAAATCATGCAATATTAATGAAAATTATTACCCTACTCTTAGAAATAAGTATTATACTCCACAGTAATTGTTTGCAAGATTGCTTTAAGCAGCAGGTTTTCTTATTAATTTCTGCCTTTCATGGTCTATAAAAGGTAGAAACTAGGGACCATTCTGTTTGGTCAAGGGAGTTAATGCTCATGTATTTTCCAGGTCATGAAAGCAGCAACAAATCCACCATGAGGTCAGGAAGCACAACTGATTCATTCTGGAAGGAAATGTTTTCCTAATACAGATATAGCTAAACACAGCTGGATGTCATTCAAGAAAGGATTGCCTCTTTTTACATTAAAAAGCTGAACATTATTACTAATTCCTCTTAAAAGCCAAATGTGAGCATTCTCACTAAATTCTGGCTTTAGCAAAATCTCATTTTCATCAGGATCCCAGGAAAGGTAAGGCATAGAAGGAAAGAAAGAAAGAAAGAAAGAAAGAAAGAAAGAAAGAAAGAAAGAAAGAAAGAAAGAAAGAAAGAAAGAAAGAAAGAAAGAAAGAAAGAAAGAAAGAAAGAAAGAAAGAAAGAAAGAAAGAAAGAAAGAAAGAAAGAAAGAAAGAAAGAAAGAAAGAAAGAAAGAAAGAAAGAAAGAAAGAAAGAAAGAAAGAAAGAGCATGCTTTGAATCTGAATTTTAAAGTTTCCTTTTCCTGCTTGGGAGAATGAAGCAACTGACTGTGCTCTTGTACCCAGCTCCATCAACATGCTCTGCTACAAGCAGATGCTCACTCACAAGTCCATGCTGTCTGAAATGACCAGGCATAGGACACAGGTTTGATGCAAAATCACAGCATCTGTGGCATTCAGTTGCAGCTAGGAAACCTTCAGCAGGACTTGACAGTTCAAGTTGTACCAACACCACCAATGCAGCTCCAAGCCGGCTCCTGCCTGCCCAGATAGGAGCACAGGCACGCCCAGTTTTTGTTATCACACATCCATTGTAATAATTTAATTCCGAAAGTCTGAAATTGTTTTGGTTTCCTAAGAAAAAACAAAAAAAACCCAACCCAACCAAAAAACAAAGCACAGGTTCTTCAGAAAGAATATCAGGACTATAATTTTAACTTTGTGGATGAGAATATTCTAATGTCAGCTGCAATCTATATCAGCTTTTGCTGTAAATCATTTGAGAAGAGAACAGAGAAATGAAAACATTATTATAATTAGAAGAAACTATAATCAGCTAAAATACCAATGTTGTGGTAAACAAAGCTGACAATATCAGTGTGATAATTATTTAAAAAAATAAATAAAACATGTTCTGTCATGCTTGACAAATTTAATTGTGGGATGTTTTTTTATATGCAGAGGTTTCAAACTGTTAGTGTAATCACACTAATGGTTTGTCCTTGCCACTTAGAAAGGTTTATTTTGTGTTACTGAAAACATAAAGTTAGCACAGTAGACATATTACTGGCATCTATATCAGAATACAGATCATACTGATATCCTTCCTATACAGAAGGATGAGAGCACTGTGGAAATTTTCATTTTTCATAATTTCTTTATTCAAATGGTAGTCAGAAGCAGAAAAAAGGCAGAGATATTTGTCCCTCGCTTACTTAGTGTAAATTTTGAATTCCTCTTGTGAAGCAGATGCTTTTCACAGGTGAGTAGAAGATACAGGATAAAGGAGAAATAATGCCCCGTCCCATGCAATCAGCACAGGGCTTTGAGAGTAATGTGCAGAGAATCCTGGTTATTAATTAGTTTCATCTCATTCAAAATTGCAAGTCCCTAAAGGAGTCATCCCAAAGGCTAAACTAAGAATGCTTTAAAACTGACTTTGTTTTGTAACTTGGAACAAAAGACAATATTATTTTGGCTGGCCTCTTTCTTCCTATATTTTTCCTGACCTGATATAGTTGGTTTTTTTTTTTTTCCCCACTCTGCTAATGAATGAAGCTCTATGTTACCTCAAACTTAACAGTCTATTCCAAAGTACTAACCACTCCTGTCGTTTTAATTTTGGAAAAAGATTTTTCCTTGGCTATACAATTTTTCAACTGAAAGTAGCTGAAATGAAAGTGGAAGTTAAAGTTCTTTCATCTAACGATATATTCACTATTCTTACTTTTTTTTCTCTTACAATCTTAATTTCAGCAAGCACAACATTGCAACTTAAAATACCCTTCTCTGAACTCTGTGAGTGGCTGATTAGAAGGCTTCTTGTTGTTTCTCTAAAAGAAGAGCTGTGACTCTGAATTTGATGGTGAGATTTTGTATCCTGATGTAAATACATTTTTTTTTTTGTTAAAAAAAAAAATACTAATCCCCTTTCTTCCCCAGTTGCTGTTTGTTTTTCGGGGGGGGAAACAGACAAACAAATAAATAAATAAATAAATAAGATCTGATGTTTCTGCCCTCCCAATGCTCACAGATCCAGGAACAAGGAAAGATGTTATATTCACTGCAGCTTACATTTTGCCTCTTCTGCAGAGCAATAGGAAAATCTTTGTTGAGTCGCCAGTGGGTACAGCGTCTGCTGAAACGTTTCCATGGAGACAGGGCACAGCTGAGCACAGCGGCTGGTGGCCAGGATGCGTGTTACAGCCCTTCCACAGGTACCACGTTTAGTTGCATGGCTGATGGAGCGCATGATGAAGGCATCTCATTTTGCTACAAATTAAATGCTGATTTCCTAAAGAAAACTTAAAATTCTGTAACAACGGGAAAACAAACAAACAAAGAAATATATAAGCATTTCACACAAATTTCACAATATTTCAGTGATGCTTGAGGGAATTTGAAAGCCCTGCATAGTTGAGAACCTGTTTTTTCAGTCTGGGTTTTATTTGCATTTCAGATGTATTTATTTCTAGATCTAGAATCAAACAAATACTGTCTTCTTTAGCATGAGATGACTTTAACTCATTCACTCCTTTGCATTCGGAATAAAATGATACTTTGTGGAACATCAGAATGTGAGTGGTAAGCACTCTTACTTACGAATTCATTCCTCAATCACAGAATGGAGTTTGAAACGTATAATTGAGATTGAAAATTTTTGTATGTTTTATTTGGATTGAATTTTTCAGTAATTACTTTTTTCATTTGAATGCACATGTTTGCCTCATTAAAGTTAATGAGCTGAGAGGAAGAAAAGCTAATGGAAATTTATTTTGTTTCAAGATGCAGGTATTCAGTTTTCTGTTTGGTTGTGGTATCCAAACCATGCCTCATTCCACAACAGTTGTTGGAACAAGATGTCCCTAGGAGAGAGGTTTTGACATTAAAAACATTAAACTATAGGATGTGCTTCACATATAACAATATGCTTCACATACCACAGGTAGGTAAAAAAAGTTTTTTACAAAAGTAAGAGTGAAATCCTGAGCTCCTTAAAGTCAATGTTATAGTTGTGTCTTGGCTTCTTTAAGGTATTTTTTATCAAAACTAGGAAATTATTAGTACTGCTATAGAAAATACTGATAAATCTTCATTTTAATTAGTTCAGACTTTTCTAGCCACCAACACTGAAATGAACTAAAACTGGAAAATATACCAACAGAGTGTTAAAATGATTTTGGAAATATATTCTGAGATGTGGAATGAGTTTGATTTGTTTGGTTTGGCCAAGCAAAAGTTAAGATGAGATATTAATACCAAAAGAACATTCCCTTCTTCTTAAACAACGTGCCATTGAAAGCTAGTTACATACCAGCTAGGCCTTGTCAAGTTTACAGTTTAATATAGATAACAGGAGGCTTGAGGCATCGAATCTTTGATAAGGTAGTGATGCTAGAATAAACCATTTTTGTGGAGAAAGAAGTGTTGTAAACAGGCAAAGAGATGAAATAAGCATGCACAGAAGAAAAATTCAATTAAAGGACACAGTGACAAAAGTTTCTATGGTCACCAGATGACCATGAAGATGACCAGTATGCATGAGAAAAGGATATTTAAATGTATTAATGAGTTCTTGGAAATGTGATGAATATGTTAATAATTTCTTGGAAAAGAAATGAGTATGCATGTTTTGATAGTATAAAGCTCTTATAGAGGGACAAGTTGGTGTGCACGATAGGCGGAGTGATCCCCTATCCCGTGCATCCAGTGTTGTAGTAAAGAATGCCTGCTTTCTAAAACTCCAAAATGAGTCCTATAGAGTTTCTTCCGACTGTCTTTATTGGTATCAATATACAGGTTCTTTACAAATAAAAGCTTTGATAATTTTAAATAATGTTAAAAATAAAAGTATTTGTAGGATTTAATTCTACTTAAATTTTATTAACATGTGTTAAACCAATCACCAGATATGAGGTGCAGAGGAATTTTTTCTCCTAATTAGGAAGGATTTCTGCAGAGGCAGAATTTCCTTTTTTTTTTTAAGACTGCAGCATCATCTTCTGGGAATTTTATTGACAAAGGTCCAGGAGTCTGGTATACAGATAATGCTCTCACTTCCTCCTGCTTTTTTCATGTGTCACCCCATAGTCTTTTGGTAGGTGTCAGGAAGGATTTCCTGACCCACAGCATTTCCAGGTATGTGAGATAACGTTGTGTGGTCCCACTGACCTAGCTGTAATTTGTTTATTAGCACAGAGGTTAGAGTCTGCATGCCATGACTTAGGTAACTTCTTACAGTGTCCTGTCCCTGTGCCCTGCTGGGTGGGGGATCAGTATGAATATGAAAACAAAAGTCACATGCACAGGAGCCTGTTGAATTCCATTTACCAAAAATATTATCTCCCTTCAGAACTGTTCCCGCTGTGGGTCATAGGTGTTGTCTTTGCTGGGAGGTCTCTGAGGGAGGCAGGAGAATTGAATTCAGCCTGCTGCAGAGATAAGGGAACCCCAAGGCACTGACTTTGCACAAGTGATGTTTTCCCCTTTGTGGTCTCACAAGACACTATGTCTGAATTTAGGTAGCTCCTGCAATAAAGGAACCAAAAGCTTGTGAGAAATGACAGGTTTGATGCCTGCCCTAACATTTCCCAAACAAGGACAGGAGCCTGCCAATTAATAGCTAAAGAGCAATAAATTTAATCTAGCACATTCCACTCACATTTGTCTTTATCTCGAACCCTTCGAGCCCCACATTGGGTGCCAAAAAAGACTGTTGTGGTTTAACCCCAGCTGACAACTAACACTACATAGATGCTCATTCACTGCTCCCTGTTGGGATGGGAGAGAAAATTGGAAGAGCAAAAGGGAGAAAACTCAGGGGTTGAGATAAATCAGTTTAAAGGGCAAAGAAAAGCCACGCACTCAAAACAAGGAATTAATTCACTACTTCTCATTGGTAGGCAGACAAATGCCATCACTCCAAATTTCCCTCCTTCTTCTTCCCCAACTTTATACACTGAGTATGACCTCATATGGTCTGGAATATCCCTTTGGTCAGTTGGAGTCAGCTGTCCCAGCTGTGTCCTCTCCCAACTTCTTGTGCACCCCCAGCCTACTCACTGGTGGGGTGGGGTGAGAAACAGAAGAGGCCTTGATTGTGTAAGCACTGCTCAGCAATAACTGAAACATCTCTGTGTTATCAACACTGTTTTCAGCACAAATCCAAAACATAGCCCCGTACCAGATATTATGAGGAAAATCAACTCTACCCTATACAAAACCAGCACCCCCCCTCAAAAAAAAAAAAAAAAGATTAAAAATCACAGTTTTCTGGAGTGTTACTTCGACTTACTGTTGAAAGCATGAAGATTTCTCATCTTCTATGTCCTTGTCTCACTTAGTATTTGCACTAAACTGTATTGTAGCTACTTATGATTCGGTTGTAATGGTCTTAAGACTTTTAACTGTTGTTGCCACACCTTGCCATTTTCCAGAAGTTTGAATGGTTATGATTTATTAAACAAGTCTGTATTAGATGAGTTGGAGAGTCATTCTGCTGCAGAAAAGGTTCTTAAAATCTAAGCAAGCTCACTGCAGCCTGGCAGACATGTCTAATCCAGGCTGTGATCACAGATGTATGCACTGCCCAATGAATCCTGACCCAAAGAGTGTCGCAGAATGATTTGATCTTTATCTTTGCAAGACAAAAGATTTGAGTCTAATCCATCAGACTTGAAGAGCTACTCAGTCTGACACAGAGATAAGAATGGACAAACAGATTACAGAGAAATCATTTTGCCCCAAGATCTTACTCTGAGAGGTGTAAAGGTGCTGTAACACACTAAACGCAGGTGCATCTTAGTACAGAGTGGTTATAACCCTGCTTACTTGTCCCCAGATGGGCAAACCTCATGGATACCAGTCAGCATTAGATATACAGGTTAGCAGAGAACGACATTCAGAACTCTATTTCTCTTCAGCTGAAGACAGAAATAGGTAGAACAATATCACAGCAAAGGTTATCTTCAATCACTTAAAGGAGAATGAGCCATCCTATTTTCAGAGCTCCTCTCTGAACAGTAAAAGAAATCACAGAACTAATCAGAAAGCAAAGTCTTGTCTTCTGCTTCACTTTGAGAGGTGATCAGGTGCTAGAATGCTTGACCCTTAAGTCTGTTTAGTGTGGAGGACTGTGCCTTCACTGCTCAAACACAAGCATGGTTTCTGCTCAGTTTTGCAGTGGAATTTAACAACCATCTTGAGCTGAAAAATCACACAAGGACTTTCAGGATCAAACTTACTATGCATTCGGTATCCCAATACTCCATCTGCTGTTTCCTTGTTCCATATCCCATTAACAAATGCTAAGCTGCAGATTGTTTTTCACATAATAATGAGCTAAATAAGTATGCAAACAAAACAGAAGTTATATTTTTCTGTTAGAACAAGTGCCAAGAACACCTCCTGTTGCAACACTGCTAATAACAGGATAGCAACAGTGGAATAAAGAGAGTAATTTGTAGTATTCCCAGGTCAGCTGCGCACATGGTTTCTCCAAAAATAAGTAAGTGAGGCAATTTTTTCTATACTTACAATGCACCAGCTTCATTCCTGCTTTAATTGCAGTAACCTCAGTGGATCTGTATCATGGAAGAATTTGGCCTTTCAGTTCGAAAGCTTCCTACAGATGGTGGTAAAAAAAGGTGACCAGCTTAAATAATGTCATTGTCCCAATTAACTGGAATTGACTAGTTCATCCATCCACTTCCCAAGTTATTATCTCCAACTAAAACGATTGCCTGGATAGCATTTCATTGCTAGATCCCTGGGTGAAACAGAGATCTTCTAAATAGCGTTTTACTCATATGCCAGCACAACCACCTCTACCTGGAAGTACAGAAACACATTATAACCTGCTATAGTTCAACATGAGGACAGAGAAAGCTTTTCAACCACATCTCTGAAGGTAGCTAGCTCTGTTGATGCTTTCAGAGATATCTTTCCAGCTGTGAAAGTGATAAAAAGTCTGATGACACCTGTCTAAAAATGTGAAGCATGGGCAGGGGAGCCTGACACCTAGACCTACTAGAGGCAAGAGACCACTTTCTGATTGTGATTAGGAGATGATGGGTGTGACAGGGATGCCTTGAAAAGACAGTTTCTGAAATTGCATGTGAAGTGTGAGGGAGATATAAAGCAGTCATTTAAAGAAAGGGATAACAAGTTCAAATCAGCTGAATATGAGGAGGATGTCTGTAGCCACAGTATAGCATCTGCTAAGTTCAGAGAAAAGGCTGTTCTAATAAAATGTGAGAGTATGCATAGATGTCTGCATAGATGGAGATGAAAAACTGTATCTAAGAGATGTTCTATATAGAAAATATGCAAAAAAAATATGCAGCATTGTTCACATCTAAAAACATTAAATTCAGAGCTGAATAGGATGCTCAAATTACTGGGCTGCATAATCACCCAGTACAGTAACTGGTACACTTTTAAGAAAATGAAGTAGGAGGAAGCTGGTGAAATAAGAAACAATTTTTTTGTTGAATTTGATCTCTTAGCTACATGATGAGGAAATGTCAAAAACATTTCAATTTTAATTTGAGCGAAAAGACAGTTATATGCTACTGAGAGACAACTGAGTTGTTGATGTAAGCAACAGCAAATGATTTTTATTTACAAATGGGATAGTAACAGGCGAAGGCACGGAGGAAAAAAATATCCATTAGCTAAGTACTGGGCAGCCCTGCAGAGGTAGAGGGATAAGAAGGGGTTTTTATGGGACATACTAATAAAAAGATAATGGAAATATACAAGGGTTGGGGAAGGGATAGATTAATGGAAACTAGTGACAGGCAAATCAATCAGGAAGAAAATGCCCAGCACATCACAGAAGATGAAGCTTTGGTTGCTTAAATGTAGGCATCTCATGAGAATTGTACAAGGCTCCCACACAGCCTCCAGCCACCCCTTCTTCATGGTGTCCTGATTTTCATTCCAGGCAGGTTTTTTAGATACCTTGTTGTGACTCAGAGGCACCAGATGTCTGTGTTTAGGTAACTGAATACTGTACTACAGGTGGGATTCAGTTCACACTTAAATCTCCTAAAGTTTTCTATAAGAAGGTGTCTACAAACGTGTTGAGAGTTGCAGTCAATATAGCTGGTGAGGCTTGTGGAGCAATCCATGTTTCCAGCTAAAGTACAGAGCTACTTAAGTTAAAAATGCCTAAATACAGGTATCTACTGTCATCTGAGACACCCTAGAGTATCTGGAATTAGCATGGTATTAAACAATGAGATTGATGCCAAAACACAGAATGAGTATCGCATGAAATTAAGTCAGTGAATTTAAGTCAGAAACTATTTGTTTCTTTCTTTCTTCTTTTCACCCCCCTCCTTCCCTTATTTGTAGAAATATTTTGTTCCAATATACTATTACCTCAATTTAAACTGTCTTTTGACTCAACATAGCCAAGGGCATTACCAGCACAAAGCCTCAGTCACAGACACCAGTTTACTACAACAATCAGCTCCCCTTGGCTGATAACCTACTGACAAAATTAAGAATTTTTGTTAGTAGGACTTCTGCACAAAGGATCTTTGGATAAGGGTTTATATGCACAATGTTTATTTGTGGGGTCCATAGGTAGTGGTTGACATTGACTTCAAAGTTATCTCAGGAGATAAACAAAGAGGTAGGTGTGGAAGGAAAGGTCAGGCAGAAAGAGGAGTGGTGGGGTCCAGAGACAAACATTCTCCTCCAAGTGAGGTGTTTCCATTGCAGCAGGTGAAGAAGACAAAGATGACTACAGTGATCATGATTTTCCCGTAGCGATATATACTTTCCACTTGACCTGTTGAAATTCCCCATTAGTTGTTCCCATTTATGATGTTACTAATGATCCTTGGAGTATACTTAATCAGGCACAGACATTGCATATTTGATAATTATTTAAATGATACTATCTATTTTGTTATACATTAAGTTTTAGACTTTTTTAACAAACTAAAACCTAAAAGATGAGGTGGGCATGGAGAAGGGGTGATTCTTATTTTGGTGTTAATTTCTTCTTATGGAAGCCTGTTGGAGCAGCTTGCTGAAACAAAGATATTTAGACTTGTAGGTGTAAAGCAGTGAGAAATATGAGTGTGAGAAGAAAAGCATGAAACCAGAGGAAAATACTGCCCCTGAGGCTTTTGGAAATCACTGCTGAAGTGGAAAGCTATGGAGCTGTGAGCACAAAGCAAATGACAGAGCTGCAAATGGAGGAAGGCCCTTTGCATTGCACAGATTATTTGGTAGGATCATGCTGGTTCAGCTACACAGTTATATGGAGGTGATCACAGGAACAGTTTCCTTACTTATTCTGGTTGGCTTAAAGACCCCTCATTTTCTAGATCAGGGACTGAAATTGTTCAACCTGCAAGTTTGGAGTCTTAGCTGCTCAGACAGAATAGCATGCAGTGAAACACATATTCAACAACAGGTGTGAAGGAATTGCAGCCAAGGACACAAACCTCAACATATCCCATGCTGTGGTGACTAGAGCATTTGCTTGATGGGTAGGAGGTTCCAGCTCAGATCTTTGCCCATAAACCAAGTTCAAATAACTATTAAACTAATACAGAATAGCTGTGTAAAGTGTCAGAAGTGAATTTACATCTCTTTAGTTGGAGCAAAGCAGGACACAGCGTAGGTGTTCAAAAGCAGTGGTGTTCAAAAGGAAGATTCCTGCTTTTATCTATAGTTTCAGGAATACAGTCCCAAAAGCAGTTTGACAGAACGTCAGTATCCATTTGAGTACAGCTGATATTATAGTTTTGTGCTATTGCTATTATTACATTTTCATAAGAAGTACCTAGTTCTAAATCAAATAATTTTTCAGACACATGAAAAATGTCAATAGCTCTCTTGACTACCTAGGACCTTGTTAACAGTTAGAGATGTGAGTAAAGATACAGTATTTTCATGAATTTTGCACACCAGCAGCACTGTGGCCTAAGGAAATAAGAAAATGCCCATTGAATCGCTGCAGTTTAACATGATGCTAGTCAAATCTTTGTAATGCTTTTCTTTTATATTGGTTTTGTAACAAACAGCTGTTGTATGTGCCCAGTCATATTGTTTGAAATAACCTCACTAAGTCTCATGAAAGCTTGATACATTCTACCAGTGTTTAACCAGTTTTGGAGGGTTGAGTCCATTTTTAGATCAATGGTCCTCCTCCAAGCCTAGGCCCATCAGATTTTAAGATATTTGACCAAAACTGCTCAGGTCAGAGGAAATGAAGACACGGAATCAGGATCATCTATTTAAAGATTCTTGGTATGTTTATGATCCTGGCAATTCCGTAATCCAAATAGGTATTTTTACCAAAAGAATTGAGGTTTATCTCATGCACCATGAAAGTGAAGATATTTGTTTTTATGGGAGCTAAATAGCATCAATTTAATTTATAAAACCTTTATCACATTAAGCTGATGATGATAAATCAGGGTTTTTAGTTTCTTATTTTCCTTACATAAGGACTTAACACAAATAAGCCTTCATTAGATATCAAAAACTTTAAGATCATTGCCATAGAGTTTGAATAAAAAATTCTGACTAAAGAATAGCCTATATCTATACAAAACTTTGGAATAAATTTTGAAAAAGGAATCAAAGGATGGAGGTATATGGAATCAGATATATTACTGCATTACCAAACATATACAATGCTAAATGAATCCAATATTTTCCCTTGAGAACTATTTTTTAATGATGGGATATGTATGTGTTTTAATTCACCAGGACTTTACAAAGAGACCTAAGATAATGTTAGTGGAAGAAGAGGGAGATCTATTCAAAAATGGCTGAAGCAGATATGGGTTACCACCAGTGTGGAGGGACATTAGTAGTGGACATATGTGAAAGAGGGTTTCAGTGATAATTTTCAGGGACTGGATCCAGTGAGATCCTTACAATCCTGGGTTGAAGGTGAATCTCAGTAGTTATTTCCTGAATATAAGTGATAGAAGTTACACTGCCTCTTCTAAAGTTGTACTACTCTTCAAGAAAGTGAACAGTATAACTTTTCTAATATATATGAAAGCATATTCCTAACCACATATTTTTGTTATAGTAGTTCCCATTTTATAAGAAGATGCATTGCTTCTGCCCAGAAGTCATTATTCCCCTGTACTCAGCTTTGGTGAGGCTGCACCTTGAATACTGTGTCCAGTTTTGGGCCCCTCATTACAAGAAGGACATGGAGATGCTGATGTGTGTCCACAGAAGGGCAACAAAGCTGTTGAAAGGTCTGGAGAACAAGCCTTATGAGGAGCAGCTGAGAGAACTGGGGTTATTTAGTCTAGAGAAGAGGAGTCTGAGGGGACACCTTACTACTGTCTATAACTACCTGAAAGGAGGTCATAGTGAGGCGGGTGTGTGTCTTTTCTCCCAGGTAACAAGTGATAGAGCAATAGGAAATGGACTCAAATTACACAAGGGAGGTACAGATTGTATGTCAGGAAAAATTTATTCACTGAAAGGGTTATCGGGCAATGAAATGGGCTGCCCACCAAGGTGGTTGAGTCACCTTTCCTGGAGATAATTAAAAGATGGCTAGATGGGGTGCTCAGAGATATGGTTTAGCAGTGGAAAGATACAGTTGGACCCTATGATCTCAAAGGTCTTTTCTAACTAAAGGACTCTGTGATTCTATGACACAAAAAAACTGACCACGAGTGTAAGCTATTTCTCAGTTAAGCCAGCTTTGAAATTTGGAGTCCTGTTTTAAGTAGTTATTTCTGTCAGCAAATTCAGGATTATAATGTTGTTTTAGCACAACATTATTAGCGGGAATGAATGGCTGGGTGGGAAAACATTTCATGTACATATCACTGAAGTTTAAAACAAATGTAAGAAGGGGTGGAAAAGAGCAGCAAGAATAAATTCAACCTTCCTCTAAACCCTGAGAAAGCAGATTGCCTTAAAAGAACTTATCTTATGGCCGTAGTCTTTTCCTGAAAAGTTACTCTGACATTATGTTCTCAAAGGAACTCCATGCTCAGCTCATTCCCTTTATTAACGCTAAATGCCCATCTATTTTCACTGTGATGTCACTTACCTAAGGCAAAGAACAAAAAAACATACAGCATCTATACTGCTGCACACAGAATTTAAGTAGTAACAATAAAGAAAAAAGATTTTTTTCCCCTCATACCCTTATCTAGGCAGCTGGAGAGAGTCAAAATCTAGACCTGAGCAGATTTAGTGAGTTTTAGAGAAATGACAGCTATTGCCGCAATGGAGAAGGCACAAGAGATCTCAGAAGCTGGGAGGTGATTGCCTGTGCTTTGCACAGCTGTGAGCAGCAACAGACAGAACAGGATGTCTCTCCTGATCTCTAGATGCTTTCAACCATTTTGAGAGCACCTGAAACACTAGAATAAATTCAAACAAGCAGAAGATCAAACAGCAGCAAAATTTTCTATCTCTGAGAAATAACCAATTAGAATGACAACAAAATAATTGGGAGTAGTGAGACAGAGAGCATAGAAGATATCTCCTCCTTCAAAATGACCCTTTTATGTCACAGCAGCCTATTGTAAACACTTCTGAAAATAATGAGCTGCAAGCTGCAATTAGCAGGAAATGTAGAGTTATTTCAGAGAAAAGTTTGAAACAAGTGTTAAAGCAAGAGGATCTTTGTGGAGAGGTTCTGCCAGAAGCTCGTATTTTTCTTACATTGAAAAGTTCCTGGCTAAAATTCTTTCCTCTCCATAGCAAGGGCACTGAACAGAGAAGTTATGGCAAGGTTCTTATTAGTTAAGTTAATTTTCAATAAGAGATGACAGCAGAACGAGTACAAAGCATGTGTTTGCAGCACAGTATGCTACATCTTGCTTACTTGTTTGGACGGTGAACAACACCTCTGTTGATGTGTTCTGGGCTTAACTTTGTTGTGAGTCAGTGGCATGAGCCCCTGGGGTGCTGCTCTGAACAGCAGTGCAACTGTGCCCATTACTGGGCTGTCATTAAATAAATATAAGAAGTTCTTTGAGCAGGACTGGTAGAAGCCAAAATATATTTTAATACTAGAATTATAGGCTAAATAAAAAGCCAGGATTTTAAGTCCCAATTTTGAGGTGTGACATGAAGGAATGGTACCTAAAAATGACATCTTAGCACAATTTGACATCTCCTGATGATGTGTAGAAGAGAGCAACTTGGTCAGTCTCACAAAAATTTCAGTACAATGCTGAAGCCCTAGCACACAGCAGTATTCTTACCCTAAATTTAAGACAAAAATGCACTGCAATGCTATACTACTGGTGGAAATTAGACTCTACTTCATCTTTCACAGTGTTTTGCCAAATACAAAAGCAATCTATATTTATCCCTGAATATCTGGGGCTTCAAGGGGGCTGAGTAGACAAAAGGGGTCAGTTAAAGGAGTAAAGTGAGATAAAATTTCAGAATTTTGACCTAAACTTATTGCCAGAATAAGAGAAAATTATCTAAATTTTGGTAACACCATCAAGTCCTGTTAAAATTGACTTCCATAAAACGCATCACTATTCAGACAAGAATATAAACAAGCAATTAAAATGATAACAAGAATAGAAGTTATGACCCTAGGTGATTCTCTGCAAAAAGTGAAATTTGAATGTACATTTGCAATAAAACATTTATATCATAAATGTGACTGTGTAAAGTATAAATGCAGAAAAGTGAATGTCTGTGACAGTAAAACTATGAAATGACCAACATATATCAAAGACAGAAACCTGAATCTCTCCAGGATATATTGATTCAAATCCTCAAATCCTTCAAATTACTCATATTCGTGAATATTGAATCTGTTTGAATATCTGCTGTGAATTCTTTTGTTTTGTTTTGTTTTCCATCAGGAAGATTGTTTTTGTTTCACTTTCCTGTATTTTATTTCATAGTCCACAAAACCTTATTTAGAGTTCTTGAATATCTATCATTCTCTTACACTATGAACCCAGTTAGATTAGTTCTTCAGGCAGAAGTGGTAATTTCCTTTCATTATTTTAAAAGGACTTTGTTATTCAACATGGGTTTTTAAAATTATTTTTTCTTAGTTGACCATAAGGAATTCCCTTTACAGTCCTGAAATTAGCTAAAAAAAGGAAAACTTGTCAAGCTGCATTCTTAGGAATAAAGAGCATTATTCGAGCTCTATGTGATAGAAAGACTTTGTTTATATTCACCTATAAGTGAATATAGGTTCAACAGCCTTTTCAGTGTCCCCGTGGGTAACCTAATGTGATCATGAGTGTCTACTTGCAGGTGTGGGTTTTGCTGTCAACATATGCTTGACTGAAAGCATCTGATTCACAGCCTGTGCCAGGACGGCAGATGCTATGCGAGTCATTTCAGAGTGATACAGTGTGTAGAGCTCATGACTGTAAAAGTAACATCTTTCCTCTGAGATCCTATTCCAAGATATTTTTGAAATCTTTTATTTTTGAAACCTTTTACTTTGGAAAGTTTTAGAAAGAGAAAAGCAAGTATTTTACTTATCCCTAGGGTCAGTTCTAGGTTGCTTTCTCATACTTATATCCATGAATGTTGAATGCTGCAGAATTAGTGGGTTGCGGAACCATTTGGCCATGGCTTATCTGTGGGCTTTGTGCAGGAATAAACTTATATAAAACCCACTGATACACTCAGTTCTGGTTATCTGTAATCCAAAGGCAGTATCCCAAAAAATAGTTACAGATTTCTGACAAACAGACTGGGAGAAAGTTATAGCACAAAAGCAAAATAGCAGAAAGTGCTATTAATTACTATGGAAAAGAAATAATCAAAATGGAGGGTTCTAGGTTAGAATCATATTATGAACCTAAGATTTGCTCTAATTCCCAAGAACTTTAATATTGGAGCAGGCATTTAAGTAACTGAAGGAAAACTGCCTTGATTGTAAGGCAATTGTCATCACTGAAATCGCTTCCAGCTCTGCTCAGCTCCCCTCAGTTGTGTCTGCAACTGGTTTGGAGTGCAAAGCTTCCAACAGGTGTTTGAAATAAGTGCTAAAAATGTCAGCTCCATCCATTTATACAAGAGAGTGCAAAACTGCCTTTTTTTTTTTTTTTTTTTTTTTTTTTTTTTTTCTCTTGCCCACACTTTAGGAGCTTAGGGTCAAAACTGTTAGTCTTGCAAAATCTGTTCAGCTGTTGCCTGCTCTGGAGAAGGTAAAATTTCTGGGAATCCAGGATATGCTTAAATTTTAGACTTTTAACATATTAATCTCCTTAAAAAATATGCCTAAAATGCCTCTATAATCTATAGTGAAAAGCAAGTGCTTTTGTAAATCTCTTGGTTGTTTAAACACAGACAACTAAGCTGAAAAGAGAAAGCTAATAATCAATGGCTTTTGAGCATAGCTGGAAATAGCAAACAGAAAATCTACAATTCCTAAGCTGTCCCCACTGGATATTGGGGCATTAATTTTATATTCTTATATGAAAATGTACTTTAATCCTGTGCACCTTTTAACTTCTGCACCACTAGATAAAGTGACAATCATCATTACCTCCTCTTCTCACTGACTGAAAATGTAGGGTTTTGAAAGGCAGGACCACAGCTCATAAAGAGAGGGAAAAAAGTCTGTTTGAAAATGTGTTATGACCTTTTAGCATCATTTATACCTCTTAGGAGACTTCTGACACTAACTATTTGTGCTGGCTGTCATTCGTGACATTTTTGGGTCATTGTCTCCCCCCATATATATTATAGAGAGTTTAGATCCACATTCAGGCCTCCCTTGAAGATATTTATATTCTGTTGTTATTTTAGCTGATAACTGCTGTTTGCAAATTCTGTACATAGTAAATAAGAAATCAGAATTGGCCAAGAAACCAAAGCTGAGACATGTTCAGTTTTAATCCTCACAATAAAACGCTGTGCTGCCATGGCTTACTTATCCCCTGCTTTCTATCTCTTTATTCTGAAACGTAATCTGCCACCAGTACTTACATAGTACATAGGACAGAAATTGAGAGGATTGATAGAGCCTTAATAGAGCTTTTAAACACAAATCTATTCATAATTATTATTTTCCAACAACTGATTTCCATCTACAGAAAAAAATTTTGTCATGCTCTGCTATAATGTACTGATCTGCACCTAACTTGACTGGGACTTGATCCTCTCTGAAACTGAACTACAAAAAAATCTCATATTTACTTCAGAGGGATTTTTCCTCAGCATATATTATATATTCTGCAGAGGAAGTATATTTTTAGTGCAGTGAAATAGCTAACAAAGAAGTTCAAGTTCTAGAGGCATTAGAGCTAAAATTAAAAAAAATCCACAGCTAAAACAAAACATTCTACAGCTCTTCAACTCTCTGAATTTATTTATATGAATTAATTTATATATATCTATATATGTGAATAGATATGTATATATACCTACTCCACTTATCTATATTCTTTCTCTTTCTCTTTTTTTTCAGGACTAGGCACAATCCCTGCATGCCTGCAGGAAGAATAGAAGCTTCCCCAACACCTGACCAGAAGAGGGTACATCAGGTGGTCCTAATGAAGGGGCTGCAGTCCCCATATTTTCAGTTGTACTACTGGGCATACACTGTTTGTGATAGGAAACAGATACCAGAAGTAAATAAATAGGTATACAGTTCTGATTAAAAAACCAACCAAACAAACAAAGCAAAACCAACCTAAAAACCATTTAAAAAATGCAGGATCAATTTAGCTCAATTACGATTTTTTTCCTGGTTACAGAAGAAAACAACACCCATTCTTCCCTTTGTATCTGATCTCACTGGGAAGTTTCATCATTGAATTTTTTTCTGATTCTTTATCCTGTTAATATTCACTGCTTTTCATTCCGTCTTCATCTGCAGTTTCTCTGGTAAGCATCCATATCATTTAGACATGGATTACTGTTCAGAAGCAATTTATATATTTTTTTTTTAAGAAACTGAAATGTAGGATGAAAAGAAGTAGAAATCAGAGTACACAGCTTGAACTCTCTTTGAGTTATTTGATTTTGAAAGTGCCTGGAACATCTAGTCATCCAAGCTCATTGCAGCAACAATGCCAAGAGAGTTATGACATGTTTTTATTGCAAAAAAAAATCTATTTTAAATGTCAACAACTCGTTAAGTCAGTGCTTTCACATTATCTCAAGTTTAGGGCTTAATCTCAAACCATTTCAGCCTCCTTAGCAGACTTTAGAAGAGACAACAGGAGCCTATTTCAGTGATAAGTCTCTGGAGCACAGGTCACAGGGACTCCTGAGCTGGCTGCCCCTTTCCTACAATAGAAGCAAGCACAGCACAACACCTGGGTACCAGTTGTACTGCCACAAAAAACTAACAGGGCCCATTGTACTTACAAGGTGCTGCAATATTCATACTCACCAAAACTCAGATTTGTAAAAGCCTTTGTCAATACAAGTCACACTCACACAGCCTAAATTACATGTAGTCCTTGCCTCTTCCTCTCCCATTCACTGTCACCCTCCATTTCAGAAGGAGTTACACTGATTTCAGAGGCAGTCGGAGGTTTATAGGTCTAGATCTTTAGCCCAACTGGAGAACCTGGGTGAGTGCCAGCAGAGTGACATCAGCATTTTCTTAGTTATCTCTCCATATGCTGAAGAACTGAGCTTCTGCTCTTGGAACTACCCCCTTAAATCATCCAGGTCTCCAGGAGTTCAACATAATAACAGACAGCTCTGTGAATTAACACTATACTGATGGCTCCTGACAATTGCAAGAATATTCAGGAAATGATTTGAGATCATTAACGCATAATAATTCCCCTTTGTTTTTTAACAAACTTGACGTTTGTCAATGAACCTTTACACCAGGCAAGGACAGGTATGACTCTGAATCCTCTGTTAAAGATGAACTGATTCTAACAAATTGTCTCACATTGGCTGCTTCTAAGCTACAGAATGTGTTAGAGAAGACAAACACTTTAAAAATACCTGTAATTAGAAAAGACACTGCCACAAACACACACCTGAGAGGAAAATCACATGTATGTATTCACACAGATTATGGACTATGAGCAATTTGCCCACTATTCTCCAAATGCAATAAATCACAGAATCACACAGAATCACAAAATGTTAGGGATTGGGAGGGACCTTGAAAGATCATCTAGTCCAATCCCAAATATTTAAAAGCTGCATACATTGCACACACATTAACAATACAGAGGCCAACTGATGGAGCTGGCTGGCAGCATATCCCATTCTGCAATCAACAATGCTAAATTGGTCTTGTCCTCAGTGCTCCCTCAATCTGCCTTCAAAAAGTCACCTGTGCTCTGCTACTCTCATTTTTGACTCTTTTTGACCAGTAGCAATTTTGAAACAACCCAAGATAAATATTTTATTACTTTATCTAGAGCCACATTCTAGTTTGATTTGACTTTTATTCACTTTTGCCAAATCAATTTTTGAGATAGAATTTCAGAATAAATCTTTTTAGTGAATATTGGTAACTGCATCATCTTATTCAGAACATTATTTATTTTACCTTTCTTATGACAGCAAAGATTTTAATCTTTAACACGATATGCAACAAAACTTGAAATATTTACTAAGTTTCTTCCTTATCACTTTCTGATGTCACAATCACAAATCATTGTGGAATGCTTTTCCTTGTTTTTCTCTAGTTACACATTTTTTTTCCTCTGGGCTTCATTTATGTCAGTCAAATACTAGACAATAACTTGCAAAATTTAATGACTTCATTTTTAATGCCATGATTGGATTTTTTCCCCAGATTTGTATTCTAATAAATGTATTTTTATTATAAAAATGGACAGCATACTTTAATTCTATTTTTCAACTTCAGATAAGCAAATCTTGAAAATAACAAAACAGTTCAGCATAAAACAATGTGGCTTAAATAAATCCTGCTTCTTTTCCTTTGAAAAGCCATCTCTAAGCTTATAGTTAAATATTGCTATCTTTGTCAGATAAATAAAATATAAATACACAAACGAATTACTTTCCTCATGGATTGTGGTCTGCCTATTATGCCTACTCAGATGTTAATTTTGGAAGTTTTGTAGAATCTTGGGTTAATTTAGACAGAAAACACATGGCTCTGAAAAATATTAGTTAGGGCTCTTGTTTACAAAGAAAGAATAAAACAGCACTTCTTCTATGACATCAGAATGGCCACAGTTATTCATGCTTTTTTTCCCTGAGTGATTCAGAGGAGTAGATTTTACCTTAGTTCCGTGCAATTACTAAAATTGCAACAGCAAACCAGGTCATCCATCATCCTCATAATACTGTGAGAAGTATCGAAAGTGTACGTTACCTTCAGCCACATAAATCAGAGATGATTTGCTAGATTGCTAGTAAGTTGCTCATAATTAGCATGAACCTCTCTTTTATAGTCTCTTCTCTCTTTTAATATACTTTTCTATTGCTGTATTTTTTCTTTATTTTTTACGCTAGGAATGAAATGGAAAAATGATATGAACTAAATATTCCTATTGGCATAAAACATATTAAACAGTTTGCCAGTTGATGATTAGTTGTCACACTAAGCTGCAGAGAAAAATATTTATTCCATTGCTTTGAACATTTTAGGAAAAAAAAAACCTAAATTATCTTTTCATATTATATCTCTTCTAAAGAATATTATATTAAAATATGAAATCACCAGGAAAAAAGGAACTATTTCTCCAGTTTGATGATTTAGCTACTGGATAGTAATTCTATTCAGGGAAAGTTCCTACACTTCCCTCCAAAAAAACCCTAATATATAGTTTTAAAATAGCGCATTCTAATTAGTTGTAAAATCATAGCTCTGCTGAAGTCTGTAAGAGCTTTTTCTGCAGATCTCAATGGACCAAGGATTTTACCTCAGAGGAGGTCATTGTCATTCGGACTGGATGGCTTTAATTAGATAAGTGAATTAACCGCAAGGATAAGAACTTGACAGCTCAATAGCATTACACTTGGACTCTTAATGTATGCAAATTCAAATAGATATCCTCATTATCTATAAAAAACTAATGAAAACAACAGTCATACTCTGCCTGCATTAAGGAAACTTCTCAAGCTGCAAAATCTACACTTCTGTCTACTAAGGCTCCAGGATACCAAGTAAGAAGGGAAAGAAGGGATGGAGAGCACTTAATAACATCTGAGGAAAAAAGAGGACGTTCCTTAGCACAGCAATAACTGATTGTTTTTCCTGGGAGCGGGTTCATACCTGTGCTTCTGCTGTGGGGATAATGCGTGTATTTTCCACTTAGGAATCACTAAATAAAAAGGGAGAATGGAACTAGGTTAGCAAATACTCTAATTTCTGAGCTATATACAAAGATCATTATCTAATTCCACAGCAGGGAAAATTTAAGGGTATTCAGAAAACGAAAATAAAAGAACAAAATCAGACGCTGGGCCACCATAATTAGTCCACTGTTCCTTTCAGATTATGAATCTGACCATCAATTGCTAAATATTGTGGGCAATGATCCCTTTTACTGACCTACAGGATACTTCCTCATTTTGACCTGAAAAAATAAAGTGTCCTCAAGAACCTTGTTTTAATGGAAATGAAATTGAAATCTTTCTGAAAAAAGCAACAGTCTGAGGTTTATCAAACTGATCATTGCCAATGAAAAATGGTTTTGCCCAAAAGGACCCAGGCAACCATTAATAATTCCAAATGAGAAACATAACAGTTTTGTTGTCTATCCTGGGCATGAAAATATCAAAATTAAGTTGACTTTAAGGGCTACTCTAAGTAAAATAGCACAGGATAATAATTCAGATAGCACAGAATACCTTTAACAATGACAAGGCAGATGCTTTAGGAGTTGTAAAAATTTAATAACACCATGGGGCTTCACTGACTTTGAGCCCTGGTTTCCAAGTAAAGAGTTAATCTTTAACAGTGAAAAGCCTCTTACAGTTTTACAGGTCTTGAAGGCTTTATATAGTTTCATACTTTCTGTGAAACTTGCATTATAATATCTTTTTAGCTGGAGTTCTTTACTTTCTATCTAATTTATCTTCAAAGCAAGAGGTACAGTTTAGTGCAATTGTTTCTTTAAGTATCTCACCAGGGGTGTCTCTTAGTTACTTACATGAAGTGCCTCCACTTAAAGTGCCAATTTGCACAGCAGGAGCCTGCAGAGCAGTAGTAGCAAGACAGAGGATATTTAGAACAATATTAAATACAGTAAGAAAATGAGTACGAAAACTGAGAAAAAAAAAAGTGAAAAAAGAAAAAGTATTGGCATTAGGAACATGGAACTAAGAAAAAGTACTGAAAAGAACAGTTCTGAAAAGAGAGTGTTAGGAATTAAACTGGAAATATTGCTGATAAGGTGCAAACTACAGTACATCTTGAAAGGCAGACACCCTGCCAGTGAAACTTTTGATGAAGGAGAATATTCAAATTTTGAAGGTTCAATTCAATCTAAACATCAATGTCATTGTGCGGGAGTAAGGATTAATTTTAAGAAAAATGGTTCCTTGTGTCTTGTCTGTTCCCAGGAGCATGGGAAACCCAAGTACAAATCCCTAGTTCGAACCAAGTGAAGAAGTGAGTTTAACCTAACTCAATCCTCTACAATCTTCTTACCAGAAGTGTAGCAGGAATGAACTCCTAAAAACCCCAGTCACTTCCAAATCTGACATGAAAACAGTCTTCCTGGCAGGCACATATGAACACTAAAAGGTGACTGCTACTGTAACAGATACTCAATTCAGCTATGGTTGTTTGCAGATTACAAACCACCCATGAAGTAGGACTTCTTCCAGAGCCACTCTTTGCTATCACAGAACTCTTCCTTTCAGAGGAGCTAATATAGCAACGTGGAATACATTCACCTCTATCTTACAGTGAATGCTGAATGCTCCCAAGTTATTCCTTTCTCCTCCCAGCTATGTGTTCTTTTCATCTTTCTGAAGAGAAAAATCAAGGTAGAGATTCTGATGTATAAGATAAGCCATGTATTCATGAAAGGAAATGGCAGAGGCAATGATGATAAACCTAATGAGGTAAGCCTTATTTCAAAACTGAGATACAATGGGTAAAGATATTATTTTTTATTGTTCTGTTCTCTACAGCCGTAACTCTTTTTTGAATCTTTTAACTGCTTGACATTCATTGTTATATTTAGGAGCCTTGAAACAGCACATGATAAGAGACTTCATGTATTATTACACACTTAGATTTCTTAGATCATTTGAAGTTATGGGAAAAGAAAATGGACTAGTTTCTCATTGTTTAGCTTTATAGCCCAATGGTGATTAAGTTTTCCATTATAATGTGTGTATTTATCAGACTACACTATGTAGATGAGCCTTATATTTGTTCATACATGATAAGTACTACTAGAAAAACTTGGACCACTTTAATATATGATGTTAAATGGGTCTTTTAAAAGAACAGCTGTAGATCCTAAGACCAAGAGAAATATGAAATGTAGATTGGGATTTATCTTCCTACACATGTCCAAGAAAATAAGATTTTTTATATTTTACAGCAAACACTGCAGGTAGCTCTCCCAGCCAATAAATCTAGGAGAGAAGCCCCATTGGAGCCTGTGAACTGGCAGCTCCTGACAGAGAGCATCCTAGGGCTGGTAGGCTGAAAGGTCTCTGCTTGCCAGAAACAAACACAAAACATTGGGGCCCCATTTTTTTCAGAACAAATGAGCTCCTTTTCCCTATGAAAAGAGTACGGAAATGGTACTTATGCTTCTATCCTGGTCTTTTAAAGGCAATGAATGGGGTAATAAAATGGCTCTTTGCTGCAGAGTTCAGTCCTAGATCTCTGTCTTTAAACCAAACACACACTTGAGAGTGGACTGCTTCCAAAGCAAGCAGCGTGTGATCTGACTGTGTGTAAATGAAGGCCACAGCAGCAGCTTTCAGAACAGGAGGAGCTAATGCTCTGCTATCCACACTCCCATCGAGGTGCTGTTTACTTGCAGTACACAATCTCACACATTCTCTGTTTTGCTAAGCACTGTCACACAAAATGAAAAGTGGTCCCTGACCCCAAAGCCTGGCACTCAGCATATAAAAGCAGCAAATAGATATCAGAAGAGGAGCAGAACATGAGAGAGTATTTGTAAATAGCATAAAAATCAACGGTCAAGACCTGTCAGCTGCTTAGCTAGTCTTCTGAACACTATTTATTGCTAGCTACTGGGGTGGAACTATTTTGCAGGGTGCATTTTCCAATTCACTGTGGCGCCCAGGATGAAAGCTTAAAGTAGAAAGCAAGAGTTAATAACAAAAGAGATGAAGCATAGATGGGCACAAAAGCCAGCAGCCTTACAGTGAACACGATGAAGTACAAAGAGTCAAGAACATCAAATGAGAATGTTAAATGCTTTTACATAGAGGTTTTGAGTGAAGTATATTTGCAGTAACAAATTCTCATAGCTGAAGAATTTTAATAGAGTACCAGGTGAGTTATGGCAATAACCACATGTTCCATAGCAGAAGCACAATCGTGTTTCTTTCATAACTCAAGTATATTTGAATTGAAAAAGATCTGAATAGTGAAGTCTAAAAAAACTGTGTCCTGGGACACAGTAACCCTGGATACACATGCAAACTGGGGGATGAGAGGCTAGAAAGCAGCCCTGCAGAGAGGGACCCAAGGCTTCTTGTCTATGGCAAGTTGAACATGAGCTAACTGTGTCATGGGGTGCATCAAGCACTGCACTGCGAACCAGTCAGGGAGGCGATAGTCTCACTCTGATCTGCACTGGTGCGGCCTCACCTCCAGTACTGGGTGCAGTTTTGGGTGCCACAGGATAAAAAGGATAAAAAGCTACTAGAGAGTGTCCAGAGGAGGGACACAAAATTGGTGAAGGGTTTAGAGGGGAAGCTGTATGAGGAGAGGCTGAAGTCTCTTGAATAGTTCAGCCTGGAGAAGAGGAGACTGAGAGGAGATCTCATCACGGTCTATAACTTCCTCGGAAGGGGAAGAGGAGGGGCAGGAGCTGATCTTTTTCTCTCTGGTGACCAATGATAGGACCAGGGGAAATGGCAGGAAGACGTGCCAAGGGAGGTTTAGGTTGGACAACAGGAAAAGGTTCTTCACCCAGAGGGTGGTGTTGCACTGGAACAGGTTCCCCAGGGAGGTGGTCATGGCACCGAGCCTGACAATATTCAAGAATTATTTGCCCAATGCCCTCAGACACATGGCCTGAATCTTGTGATTGTTCTATGCTAGGACAAGAGTCGGACTTGATGATCCTTGTAGGTCCCTTCCTACTCACTACGTTCTATGATTCTATAATAAAAGAAGACACAGATTTCACAGCAACTTCTTATTTTCTTCCATTGATATAGAGGCTTATTACAATTTCGAGATGTGGAAACTTGTCGGCGGCGACGGGAGAAATGCCCATTTGATAATGTCGGCAAGTCTCTCTTTATTATCAGAAAGCTGCATGTTATATACACTTCTACTTCCGTACACGTATTCAGACACTACAAAGCTAATTACCATTGGCTAATAACATCAATCACATATGACCTCTCAGTCCAAGTGGTTCACTTTTATCTCGGTTCGGGTTCACTTCCTCGGTGTAACTTCCTGATCCTCTCAGTCCTTCCCAGTCCTTCCCATCTGGGATCCATCTTCCTTGATGTTTATTACTTTCACAAGTCCTTGACATTTCTTTGTTATCTTCACTAGCACACAGCCGAAAGGGGCCTAGCTGGTATTACAGCCTTGAAGAATACAGACATACAGAAGATCCTGTTTTCCCTTATATTCTAACATAGCTAGATTTTCTCATAACCCTTATTTTATAGCTAATTTTTCAAAGTTGCCAACAGAAACTCAAGAAACAAATAATTTAGAAAATAGTCTATAAAGGGATGAATAAGGAGTAACATCCTAGAATGGATATTTTCCTCACTAAGAACGAGACATCAGGAAAAAAATTAAGTAAAAAGACATTGGTTTATTTGAAAAGGATATCACTTGTGGAGAAGTAGCACAGCTTTTTGTTCCTTTTTTCCTTCCCTAGAGAAGGAAGGAACATAATGCTGAAAGCAATTGGGAAAGAATTTGTCTGATCTCTACTTATTTTGCTACTGTTAAGTTAATCTAGATCAACTGAAGACAGGTTTATGGCAGGGAAAGTGAATTGGAGACTGGAGGAAAAATGGCTATCCTGTTAAAATCCCCAGTAAAGAGGGCTATTGGGAAAAATACCTCTTGCTTTAGGTTTGTGGGTAATGTTTTGTTGATAATGTAATACCTAAAGTTGCCTCTGGGATTGAAATCAGGGACTCCCATTCGCTGTCTGAATGGCCCAATCATGAAGAAAGTGGACAGATAACAGCAAAAAGCCCCTATTTGATGTTCCTGTATGAACAGATTATGAGGGGAAAAAGAAATAAAAATCCCTGAAAATGATCCTTACATCTTTTTGAATCTAAATTTCTTCTTTTGGTACATGAACCACTGAAATAGAAAACCCTGGTGCAGTGTTAATAGATCAAAGGTGAAGAGAGCAAGATAGTACTGATCCGACAAGAAAGCAAGAGTCAGAGCAGAAACATGAAGGGAAACTTGCCAGAAGCAAGAAGGGAGGTGAATTGAAGAGTGTGTTATTATTTTTATTATTGTTCAATAAATAGTAAAGCAAGTTAATGTACTATAAACTAAGCTAAACGCTTTCAGTAAGTCAGCTCCCTTGGTAACTTCCAGTGTTCAAACACTACTTCTTCAGCAACTCTGAAATAACTTGTCTCTTTTCACTAAGGAATGAGTTACTGTGCACTTTGTGAAGGGCTTAAGTGCATTCGTATGGAAGAAACAGAAAGAATCTGAGCTTCATCCATGCTTACTTAATAGTAACTTGTAGTAACTTGATCACAAACTTGGTCCCAAGCAGAGGTTAAGATAAGAGACAAGGAATTTGGTTAGGTAGGAAAACTTACCTTTTTCCATATTCTGGGTTTCATAATAAGTCATGGCTAGAAATAAATAGCAGTATCAGCCTTGGAATATGCTCATCTGATGTCTTTTTTAATGTACAACTGATTTTGTAGACTGTAGCAGGTACTACAGAATAGCTATTATCAATGATTTTATCAACTGCATGCAACCTCTGCAAATTCCTGTCAGATAGAGATGGATGATGCCATTGGAGAAAAACTTTCTAATTAAAAGGATATTTGAAATTAAAGAGTGTTTTTCTACTAGATCAACCTTAAAAGTCAGCTCTTAGCTAATATTGAAAATTTTTTCATATGGATGTATACCTGTTGAATTATGCCTGTATGTAAAAGTTGGACACAAGAGAAACAAAATTAGCTTAAAAATTGCCTGCCTCCTCTACACTTGTTGCTAGTTTAAATATATTACACTTCTTTAATTCTGTCATGGGGACAACATTTTTGACCAGGGAATGAGATCACTTGCCATAATAAATTAGTGCATAGAATCACAGAATGTTTTGGGTTGGAAGGGACCTTAAAGATCATCCAGTTCCAACCCCCCTGCCAGCAGCAGGGACACCTTCCACTAGACCAGGTTGCTCAAAGCCTCATCCAACCTGGCCTTGAACACTTCCAGGGAGGGGGTATCCACAGCTTCTCTGGGCAACCTGTGCCAGTGTCTGACCACCCTCACAGTGAATAATTTCTTCTGGATATTTAATCTAAACCTACCCTCTTCCAGTTTAAAGCCGTTACCCCTTGTTCTATCACTACCTGCCTTTGTAAAAATTGCCTCCCCAGCTTTCTTGTAGGCCCCTTCAGGTGTTGGAAGGCAGTTATACCTGGAGGGGGTATAGCATCTCACAGCTGAAAATAGTGCATATAAGTCCACTTAATTTTGGTTCAAATTAAGCTCGAAAAATAAAGCTGCTCTAAAAATGGGTTTTTAAATTTCTGTTGTCATCTCATTCATAAGTTTGCTATCAAGTCGGTGGAAGATTTATTAAATGTTACCAATTTTCCCGGTCATGAAATGTGGACTAGGATTGGACCGACCAAATCATGTGTGCTTGTAATTAATTATATATTACAGTAGTTTAGGGATTCTGTAATTATGAATAATTACTTTATGCGCTCATGGCAGGAATTCAGTTACCTTGCTTAAGCAAGTGGTAAAGGTGACATGGGGTAAACCAAGTTCACAGAAAAACATGCAGGTACACCGAACATTAGTACCTAGTAAAGTATGGGGTTTTGAGCATCGTTTACCACTGAATAACTTAGACACTTTGTTGGGTTTGTGTGGCAGGGTTTTGGTAGCAAGGGAGGGGCTAGAGGGATGTCTTCTATGAGAGGCTGTTAGAAGCTTCTCCGGCTCCAAGTCAGATCCACCTCCAGCCAAGGCTGAGCATATCAGCAAATGGTGGTAGCACTTCTGTAATTACATATTTAAGAAGGTGGAATATGTTGCTATGCAACAAGAACATACAGTGGAGAGAGGAATGAGATGTGAGAGGAACAACTCTGCAGACTGCCAGGTCAGTGAAGAAGGAGCAGGAGGTGTGTCTGAGCAGAGGTTTCCCCTGCAGACTGTTGAGATATGGCAGGCTGTCCCCCTGCAGCACATGGAGGTTACCGGTGGAGCAGAGGTCCACCTGCAGCTCATGGAGGACCCCACAGCAGAGCAGGTGGCTGTGACCAAAGAAGGCCATGATTTTGAGGGAAGCCCACGCTGGAGTAGTCTGCTTCTGAAGGACTGCAGCCCATGGGTGGGACCCACGCTGGAGCAGTTCGTGAAGAACTGTGGCCCATGGGAAGGAGTCACATCAAAGAAGGTTGTGGAGGATTGTTTCCCATGGGAGGGACCCCATGCTAGAGCAGGGGAGAAAGTGAGGAGTCCTGCCCCCTGAGGAGGAAGGAGTAGTAGACACAACATGTGATGAACTGACCGCAACCCCTATTCCCTGTCCCCATGTGCTGCTGTGAGGGAGGAGGCAAAGAAATTGGGAGCAGAGCTCAACATGGGAAGAAGGGAGGGGTGGAGGGAAGGTGATTTAAGGTTTAATTGTATTTCTCATTATCCTACTCTGATTTGATTGGTAACAAATTGATTTTTTTTTTTTCCCAAGTCTAGTCTGTTTTGCCTGTGACCATAATCGATGAATGATCCCTCCCTGTCCTTGTTTTGACCCACAAGGCTTTTTTAATATTTTCTCCTCCCCATCCCATCAGGGAGGAGGATTGAGTGAGCTGCCGTGTGGTCTTAGCTGCTGTCTGGGGCTAAACCACGACAGACACCAAAAGGCATATGCTGCAATCCACAGCACAGCATAAGTCTATGACAGGAACCTCAGCTCCCTACACAGTGTGTGGGAAGGGCTAGAGAAGAAAGCAAAATAACAGACTAGAGACCTGACTTAAAAGCCCACAAAATATTTTATATACAGCTGGTTTAACCTCTGAAGACAAAATGACTGAAGTCTTTCTTTTAGAGCTCACACCTCCACCTGTTACAGTCAAAGAAGAAAAAAATCCACATCTTATAGGGGATGATGCACTTTCTTGGAATATTATTTTAGGAAAAGATAAATCATTCCATGAGGTTAAGTTTTTCTCTCCATTCCCTAGAGAAGGAAAACAGACAACTAGTTTAGCCTAAATTATAAATTTTCATATAATAAAAGTTTGGGGACAAGAGTCCAACACAAGGTATTCTACCATTGAGAAATAGGATATCCTCTCAACAAGTTAATTGCATTAATGGCAATTGTTAATGGCATGCAACTTTTTAAAGCATTGTCTCTTACCTTTTTAGGCATTTTCTAATACTTGAAATTAAAAACAGCATCCATTATCTGTAGTCCATGAATTCTCTTATTTCATTTAACTGACTCCTACAAACGTTCTTGCATCATATTTATAGCAATGCATTATGAAATAATTTTGAAAAAAAAAAAAAAACGAAGCACTATTATCAGAATCTGTGCTAGCTGGAACTAAAATACTCAGTAACCAAAATCTTTTTGCAAGATTCTGTTTTGTTTTTTTTTTTTTTTTTTGTTACAATCTGCAAACTCTAATGAAGCTTTTAAATTATATATCTATTGAATATATACTACTTAGACTCTCAGAACGTTTTTTTTCCCTCACTAAGAATTCAAAAATTGTGATCCTTGCAACTTACTCTGATGTCTAAGGCCATGTTTCGATCTCTTTGAGAGAAAATCAGCCCACTTTTTCCAGCTTCCCACCCACCTCAATTCTGTTTCAAACAGTTTTACTTACCACTCTTAAGGTAGCTTGAGGCAAGACCTACAGAAGGACAAAGCTACCTTAAATCTCTCAAAATTGTTGTGGAGAATTTTTAGATCATTTTTTATCCGATGAAAGCTTTAGGCCTCATTTGGTGCCTCCATTCTGTGAATGAGATATAATGTGATTTGGGGTAGTTTTTCCCTTGCAGTGCAATGCTGTTCAAGCTCCAAAACTGAAAGGCATTGTAAATATGGTTAGTTTGCCTGCATGCAACACCATATGGAACGGCTACACTGCTAAAGGGAAGCCTGAGATAGAACCTCTCTTAGATCTTCTACAGACATAACTTTTCTTAAGGAGGTACTTGAAAACAAGTAAAATCACACTGCTTTTCATTTTGTAGGCAAAAATGGATAATAAGTCACTGGAACAACTAGAGGACTATATAAGCTAACTGATAGAAAATGCTGAGGCAAAACTTTGGATAAAATGTGCCCATTATTGTGACTCCAGTGTCTAACTATGGAAAAAAAGGAAATACTTTATTTCTAGTCTGTATTCATTATCCTGAATCTTCCTCTGCAGCAAAATGTTCAAGTAATTTTTTTTTTTTATCAGAAAGCAGAAAAAAATAAGAACAACTTTCTCTTAACCCATAGCACATCATAGCCATTGTTTATGAGCTCCAGATAGAAATCTTTGCTGACAACAGAAACTAGATGTGGATATTCCAGGTTAAGTGTGATACCAGCTGGGTTATAGACTCATGTCCCTCTTCCACTCACTCAAGAATACACAAATATTTTTCATAAAGAGGAGCAGTGTTAAAAGCAAGTAAATGAACACCAAATCTGGAGTCTAGACAACCCCAAAATAGCTGTCTCTATGTTAAGTAACATCTATGCAAGAAGTGGGAGATGGAGCTTGTCTTTTTTTAAAGGCAGGACAGAAATATGGCTCCTCATATCTTAGAAAAATGCTCAAAATATGGAGTTTCTGCATTAAAGGTATGGGGATACAGGTATCCTCTGCACAGGGGGTGATCTACTGTCTTTGTCCCAGGACTGGAGTCAGGTAAGGACCAGCACAGGTGAATGCTTAGCATATTTTGCTGTTCAATGCTGTCCAGATCTGAGTGGTTCTCAGTATGTAAAAAACAAATGCTGGAAGTTTACAGACTTTTGCTAATATTTTGGAGGGAATATCCAGAGTTATATGACTAATGAATTGTGGTTCTGAAGACACAAATTTTAGACTTTAACACCTATAGGGAGGGGTTGACAAACTCATGGGAAAGTATGAAAGTTTGTGAGGATAAAGCTTATATGTTCTATTTTCTTCCAGGGAAAAGGCACTCATTTAGAAATAATAAGTTGAAGAACAATTGAAAACCTGTGTCATGCTAGAATTAAGATTATAGATTATATATTATTATAGCTTGATAGTGGAAAGGAAATTTGATTTCTAATAATTCTAAGGAAGGCCAATGGTAGCACATTTATAATTCTTGAATAAATATGAAAGTAATTGTTTTTACTTAGCCCAGGGATTGCCATACCATTTATTCTTCAGGAAATGTAATAATTAGGTTTAGATATCAGACATAATTTGGCAGGCTCTCTCACAATACTGTTATTTTATGGACTGTACTCCACCTGAAAAAACGTTATGGTTTATTTTCTAAGTTACTGACATTTCAGAAAGCTAGATCTTGGAATATCTAGGGATTGGTTGACTGATAATGAGCTACAGTACAGGTGACTGATATGGATCATTCACAAGAAAAGAACAGGAGTAGCTCTTTTCAAACCATAAAATGAAAAATTTATTCTGAAGTCCTCTGTCATCACTACTGAAATATCTCCTACTTGCTTAAAAAAAAAAACAAACAGAAGAAAAAGCATAAACTAGGTAGATAGTAGCATTCAAATAGAAATATATTTTAGAAGTATTTTATTTATTAAAGATGAATTTCCATGAGAGAAAACCAACTGCTCATTCTAGTAATAATAATAATAATTTTGTGTTTGTATGTAATCATGCTATAATTGTATTTATTATGTGCAAGAATATGGTTTGTGAACCAATATATGCATTCTCAGTACTTCAGAAAGGAATATTTCAGAATGTTGAAAATGTGAGCAAAAGAGTAGGAGGAAAAAAATAAATTACAATTATAATACCTAATTGCTTAAATAAAATTTCATAATATGTATAATTTTTTAATAAATTTTTAAAGACCATTCTAAAAATTAAGAATGTAGATGCTGGTATCACTACAAGTATATTTAAGAAATAATCAGAAAAATAAATTTGATAATAGAGAAGTTAAGACATGTGGATGAGTTATACAGAAGTAAAAAAGTATGTATGAAAATTTTACTGAAAAAGGATAGGATCCATAACAGGGAATGTTTTGCCTATACCAAGGACAGGAGCAATGTGGATCATCATTTCATCAGACAAATACATTCTATACCACAAGAAGGAAGGATGTTAAAGGCATATCAGGAATTGCTTGCAACTCACAGGCCAGGACTCCAAAAGTCTTATCTAGATGCATGAGTACAAAGCTCAGATACAGAACATGCTATGCGGTCTTGGTCACTGGAAACACAGAATCACAGAATGGTAGGGGTTGGAAGGGACCTCAGGAGATTATCTAGTCCAATCCCCCTGCCTAAGCAGGTGCATCTACAGCAGGTTGCACAGGAAAGTGTCCAGGCGGGTTTTTAACATCTCCAGAGAAAGAGATTTTGCAGTCTCTCTGGGCAGCCTGTTCCAGTGCTCTGTCACCCTCAAAGTATATAAGTTTTTCCTCATCTTCAGATGGAACTTTCTATGTTCAAGTTTTTGCCCATTGCCCTTTGTCCTGTCACTGGGCATCACTGAAAAAGGTCTGGCCCAACCCTCTTAACACCCACTCTTTAGATATTCATAAGCATTGATAATGTCCTCTCTTAGTCTTCTCTTCTTCAGGCTAAATAGACCCCAGTCTCTCAGCCTTTCCTCATAAGAAAGATGCTCCGGTCCCCTAGCAATCTTTGTAGCTCCCTACTGCACTCTGTCTAGTAGTTCCTTGTCTTCTTGAACTGGGGAGCCCAGAACTGGCACAGTGCTCAAGATGAGGCCTCACTAGAACACAGTAGGGAGGATAACTGCCCCCCACCTGCTGGTCACACTTTTCTTAATGCATGTGTCAGGGAGATGTTTTCAGTCTGACTAGCCTAAGATACATCTGAAGATAACAGAATCATATAGTTTAAGAAAATCATGAAAGCTACCTGTTTTGAAAACACTCCTTTCAGGCAAACCAATGCCTCCAAATATCCAACTCAGACACCACCGGACTAAATCCAGACATAAATTTGCCTCCAAGAAGGCTCCAGGGATGCCTACCTGAATCTTCAGTTCCTAATCTCATGTAATTTACACTGAAACTTCACTCAGAACTATCATTACTTCTCATAGAGCAGGATTGTCTCTGAGTAGTCATTAGAAGAGGGGCAAGAATCATAGAATCATCACAGAATCATAGAATGACATGGCTTGGAAGGGATCTTAAAGATCATCAAGTTCCGAAAAAACAAAAGAATTTCTTTTGTTACATCTAAGATTGTTTCCTTATACTCAGAATGAAGTTTAATGAGTTTTTCCATGAATGGACTGGTCCATCGGCATGGTTTGTTTATTGCAGGTCTAGTGATAGGCCACTTTTTTGTACCTTCCACAAGCACATGGTTTCCCAGCACACCATGAAATAGTATTTATCTTTCTCCCTTCTCAGCATAGTTCAGATCCATAACTGAGCCCTTAATTTCTTCTCTCAAAGAATTAAAATCTGCCTGTTAAACTGCCAGGTGCAATGTGATGTTGATGACTGAGTAGTGTGTAATTCTGTGGTATTAATAGCTATTTCTAGGCATGTATTTACCTGTCCTATTCATTAATTCCTTTCTGACTGTTACATTATTCTTTCTCAAACAATATTTTTTTCTTTCTATCTATTGAGAAGCTCTTTGTTACCCTCTTCATTTTTTCATTCACTATAATTAGTTTCAAATCACATTTCTTTAAATTAGAGAGTTTTCAGCCTTCTACACTGAATGAAATTTCATGGCTCTAAGTTGATATCCCTTTTCATATTTGACAAAAAAACAAATTAAAAAGCCTTACTAATCACTGATCACATAGGTCAGAAATTTTAAGATTGTATGTTCAAAATTAATTTATACTTAGCTCTTAATGGTTTTACTGCACTTTGTTTCATCAGTAAGGTGTAACTTCTGAGCACTCACAGTTGCTAGAGAAGTTCTTAGGTGTGAGGAATTGTGAATGAGGGCATTTTATACACTTGTTGATGTGAATTTTTTTTAAAAAAGAAAGACAGAATCCAGATTTTATTTTTTTTCTTCATTATTAATCACAATAGTAAAGTGCATCTTCTGTATTCTGAAGTCAGACTGCAATGCCATTTTCCACTATCACAGTTTTTCTGTCTGAGAAATAAGTGGTTTGCACCACTGTCAAAAGCTGAAAATACTTTAAAATTAATACTTCTTCAGTCCCATTTGCATAGCTGAAGTTGCTCTGAACGTTATATCAATGACCACCTCTATCCTGCTCTGTGGGGGATGACTATCCATACTGGAGAACCCTTTCTGCATTCCTGGTCTTGGCCTTGAAGGCATTTCTACATGTCCCCAGTTCCATTCAACTCCAAACCATATTTGTTCTTTTTTTTTTCAATTCCCATTTCCTAGTAATCATTCCTTCAAGCATCTGGTGCCACACCCCACCTGTCTGTACCATGCATGTCCTGTTGAAGGTCCATTTACTCTATGTCCCTTAGATCTATAGGCATGGCACAGATCGACTGCTAGCAACTGAGATGCAAGGGAAGGACAGAGGAGGTTTTGCATATCTAGGCATATATAGACACCTTCACAGAAGGACTACACAGAGTAGCACTGTTGAGAATATATTTACTGAGCAAAGTTATTTCCTGGAATCTGTCTTTCCTGTCAGCCAATGCAACCCATTACAAATTCAGTACTGTGCCTGGAGTGCAATGATCTCTTCTGCTGCTGGGCCTGTGCAAACAGATGCATACCATGCTCTGATGTGCATATATCACACCATCCGTATGGTCAGCCTCTTGAATGCCTACATGGACCAGACTTCATCTCTTTTCTTTCCCACTGCTTGAAGTCCTGAGATGCAGAGTCTGGGAGCCCAGGAGAGAAAGCAATTTGTCACCCTTGGCTCTCGTGGATGTAGATGTCATATAAAACACAGTACCTACACCGAGCACATCTGGTGGGCTATGCAAGCAGCACTCTGAAAGCTTTGTTTCAGGGCTCAAGTTATGTCCTCTTATGTCTTTGCTTGGATTATAGAATGATAATTTATTTCAGTTAAGCAACTTCTGATTCAATGGGAACTGTGCTTAAAAGCAATCCTGTGGAATTCAGCCTTATAATTAAAGTTACTTGTTTCTGGACTAATATTGTATTTTTTGTACACTCACACCTCCCAGAATTGCAGAGATGGGCTGAGTGCCAGCAAACATTGGGTGAGCCCTCAACCATCATAACAAATCAAGAACAGGGCTTGTTTTGATCAATGATAATAAAAGTCATGACATTTGTGCCAGTTCACATCTGTTAATGATGGTGGTTAAACTTGTAGACAACACCTGTTTTACTTGTGAGAACAGAGTAGATGTGCTGCTATGACCGTGTTCAGTGTCACTGAAATGCACAGCACTGCATCTGTTTGCTGGCAGTTCTCCAGCAGAGCAGCTGTGCTGCTTTTCAGGCTGATACTTAAGGGAATACTGTTGTAGATCACTTTGTTCCATTAGATATGAGTATAAGTAGGCCCCCAGCAGTGAGATGGTAGGACCCCTGGCAGTGAGATACAAGAAAGAGTTTGTGACTACATGTTTTTGTAAAATCCCTAATTCAGATGTATAGAGGATGAAAGACTGGATAGGCACATCAACTAACAGATCACATAATTCAGTATTTTTCATTCCTGAACAATGTATTTTCTACCTGTAGCTAAAGTAAATGCACACATTGCATACATGGATTTCTGACAGAAAAAAATATGATGTAGAAAAAAGACATAAAAATCTGAATGATTATGCATGATTATTAGTAATTGGAGAGAAGCTTAATGAGAGTGAATCAAGCCCAAGTAGCTTCATTTATGTTTGACATGAATTTTGAAGAGGCCATATCATTCTAGAAGGAAATCTACCCACTACACTTATACAAACTGTACAAGAGATCTCACGGTGCTAAATTAATCTGTTGCATAAATCTATTGATTACATTGGGGGTTATTTTTTGTCATTATTATTCCCTGGATGAACTGCCAGTATGGAGACAAACCTTCCCACAAAGGTCCTCTGAGTACATGCTCTTTGATCAGGGGCTCCAGGGGATCACAGCTATAAAGCCACTAACTCTCTGAACTGAAGTAATGCAAATAGTACAGTCATATTTTTTAAAGGATGACCTGGATCTGTCTTACATACTCACACAGTGCTTTGTACAATGTAGTAGGGATAGCACATAAAACCCCATTTTTTTGGTTTTAGATATATAAATGAGTGTTTACAAAAATATGAAGTAATCACATTAGTTTTCCTCTCAGAATGTTATCTAACTGATTTCTCTAGGCAAAGAAGTTAACATAGGACTTTCAGTCAGACTCAGTGAAAAGCTTCACCTCCTGATGAGGGCAGACTACATTCCTCTCTGACTTCGAGGCCGTGCATGTCAATCAAGGTGCAATTAGCTAGTAGCAATGGTAAATTGATTAATGCTACCTGAAAGGTAAAAGAGACCTCAGTCTCTCCTTCAGCTAAGTTATTTCTAGACTAATCCTTCCAACCAAATGTCCCACTGGGCTGTGTAATCAAAGTATGCATGTGTTATTACTATTAAAATTGTGACTTAAAATACTTTGCTGATTTTGTTATATGTCAAAATACAATTATCATGGCTTACAATTAGTGTATTTATAAGCATGTAAGGAACATATACAAAGTTTTATCTGTCTATTTATTCAGCACTACAATAATGTTACTCTAACCAGTTGCTTAGCTTAATGAAACCAAGTATTTAAACCAAGTTCCTGACTTCTAAAAATCACAGAATCATAGAATCATAGAATGATTAGGGTTGGAAGGGACCTTAAAGATCATCCAGTTCCAACTCCCCCGCCACGAGCAGGGACACCTTCCACTAGATCAGGTTGCTCAAAGCCTCGTCTGACCTGGCCTTGAACACTTCCAGGGAGGGGGCATCCACAACTTCTCTGGGCAACCTGTGCCAGTGTCTGACCAACCTCACAGTGTATAGTTTCTTCTGGATATCTAATCTAAACCTACCCTCTTCCAGTTTAAAGCCATTATCCCTTGTTATATCACTACTTGCCTTTGTAAAAAGTCCATCCCCAGCTTTCTTGATCTCTGCAATAAATATAAAGACAAGCAAGACATTTGTATCAGTATAAATAAGGGATTCTTCATGCCTTTTCTTCAACATCTTTATTGGGACTATCATTGGTAGACATCCAAAGTCAAGGTTCTCCAGAAGAAAATTTTTAAATCAACTAATTGCATTTTCCTGTTTAATGACAAAGTATTTACATTTTTACTTCAGTTGATTTAGTAGATTTCAAAACATTTTCTGTCAAAACACTTTTTTTTCCAAAACTCTGGTAAACAGAAGTCTATAAACAATGTTAGGAGACATAAGAAATGAACTCTAACAGTAGCTAATAGACAGTAAAACAAAAAGAAATTTTAATTTCTTGTTTCTCTTTCCTCAGTTTTTTCTTCTAATTTCTGACCATAGTCAGTTTTTCTTACAAGCTTTTTATTTTTTTGGTATTCTCAAGGAAGTTTTTGAAATCAATTTATGGAGCCTTCAAAATCTGTTCTGGTTTTATATATATATATATATATGTATGTATGTATATACTGAAAATTTCAAACTTTGCTGAGGATGTGGGAGGTTTCTGCTAAAAGGAATTAATTCAAAGGTCTTCCTAAAAGCCGCATTGTTATCCCTCAGATGTTTTTATACTTTATTTGTCCTTCATGCACTTCAACAGCAATCACCATCTACTTCCTTCACTTCTCTTCCTGCTTGTTTCAGCTGCATAAGAAGGTGACAAGCTCTTGTCTTGATGTTGTTATTGTGATTTTCCTATTCTGGGAATAAGGTTGCAAAATATGAGTAGTTGTCTAGGTCACAAAGCACTTGTAATGTGTATTGATCACAACTATACTTAAGCCCAATGTATGACTTTTTTTACAGAGTTCAGCATTTTCTAAATTGTTGGCATTTTCAACTGGAAGACCATGGAAAATGTCATGCTTGTACACCCAGAAACATCACTGTACACCAAATTTATCATAAAGTTTATGTGACTCCAGTCCAGCTGCTGTCTTACCTTTCGGTGAGAGTGTAGGGACTGTGCAAATGGTCAGGGCAGCCTATATTTGGGATCTTATCTGCAGTCTACTCAGCACCTTCAGAAAGTCTTTAACTGGAAGACGTGAAAGCCAGGAGAACTACAGTAGGAGTGCCTAATAAAAATGATATTGTTTACTGTCTCAGTGTCTTAGAGGTCACATTATATTAGTGAGGTGAGAAATTAAATCAGGAGAGAGATGAAAAAAAAAAGTATTAAAATAGTCTGAGCTCTGTGACTAACTTCAGTAAGAAGCTGAAATCCTTCTGTGAAAATAAAGCCATCTGTGTGAGATTGTCATTACAAATACTGAATCTGAAAGTAATCTAGAAATTCCCGGCTATTTAGTGAGCATCTAAATTATTACTGAATTAATATTTTTCTGTCATTAAAGGAAAAAAATATCTACTTTTTATAAGAAAATAAAGACTCTTATGAATCTTCATGGAAGCAATATAGAAGATATGCAAAAAGACCAAGACTTAAGCAGCTAATTTTTTTTGTACTGTAGACAGGGGTCAATAGATCTAGAGAAGTTACATCTAAGTTGCTCTGGCAATCACCTGCTCATGGAAAGAATCTTAATAACCTATGGGGTGTTGTAGGAATGTTTGTGCTATATCACACCACCAAAGAAAATCTGAAATCTGCTTCATTGGACTAGGAGCTTTTCAATAGCACACTATGAAAGAAATCTAGACAACCTCACCTGGATGCTCAAGCAAAGCCATGCAAGTTTAAAGGACACAGAAGTCTACTCTTGCAATGGTGCAACTTGATAGAAGACTGGGAAAATGGCAAATTTACAGCTTGATAATAACATGAAACTATAGTACTCAGTTGAGTTAGTGAAGGTTACACCAGACACGTAGGGTATTGCAGAAAGAAGATACTCAATGGGCTCAGATAATCAGAGCTTTTAGCATGTCACATGAACAAACAAAGGGAGAGCAAACAGTCAGTGAATGATAGGTAGAAAACTGCTGGTAGGAAGAAAAAGTGAATCCTGACCTAAAGCATTTCACAGTCAATGATTAAAAATATATCTTTGGTATATTTAAGTTATATTATAGTCACATCAGTAAGGAATTATCTTTTTTTTTTAGTGGGTGAATATTTCTAGTATCGTCTATAATAAATTTGGGTCTCATTAAAAACTGAACCACAATGATTTTTAATTAATAAAAGCACCACCAACTAATAATTAATGGAAGGGACTAAACTGTTCATACTTTAACTTCTGACTTTTTAATAAATTATTATTTGTATAGCAAGTGGTGGAAACAACAGCAGCTGTCACAGGTGCATTTTAACCAGGTTATCCCAACTCACTAGCTCTTAAAGGAAGCCCACAGAGATAGATGCTGACCTGGTGTAAATTGCTGATGTTAAATAGACTCAAGGAATAAAACATTTGTATCTGCCCTTTAACTAGGCCTAGTCTAGGTGACTTTGGAGTTCCACCGCTGTGAATGAAAGCATGCATGGAGCAGGGAGTTCCTCTGTTTTTACTCTTACTGATACCAAAACCAGTGCTCCATGGTCTAAGAAATCTCTTAGGAGCCTTCGTGAATGAATAGACAAAGGGGATGCTACTGCCCAAAGGATCAGGCCTTGTGGCTTTTAGTTCCACAAATTACACTGACTCTCTAGATTGTTTTGACTTTCCCCATTTGTCCAGTTCAGGGCATAGATGCAATCATGACAACATACAGTCCTGTGGAATGATATGAGCTCTTCTGCCCCTGCTCAGAGTGAACATGAAGATGCTGTTATGGGGATACCTTATGAACTGGTGTGACTAGAGATGTTCAGTCACTAAACTGCCAACAAATAGTGCGCATACCTGACTTTAAGCATGCAAATAACTTCCAGGTGTCACCTGTAGATGCAATAAGTTGCTGGATTTATGCTATTTCATATAAGAATAAGTAAATTATGATAATTAAAAAATAATAATCTTTACCTTTTTTACACTACTACAGTCGTGTTATATCCCTTCATCAATGTAATAGAGGGAAATTTTCCTAGATTTTTTTAATGCAAGAACTTGATTGCATTAACCTCTTAGATAGCAAAGCTGCCACGATGTTCATCACCTGTCAGTCTACTTTTTCCTCTTAGGACTGAAATAACATTTTTGTCCTGGCCTGCATCAGAAATAGTGTGGTCAACAGAACTAGGGAAGTGATTGTCCCCCTGTACTCGGCACTGGTGAGGCTGCACCTCAAATGCTGTGTTCAGTTTTGGGCCACTCACTACAAGAAGGACATGAAGGTGCTGGAGTGTGTGCAAAGGGCAACAAAGCTGGTGAAGGGCCTGGAGAACAAGTGTTATGAGGAGTGGCTGAGGGAACTGGGGTTCTTTAGCCTGGAGAAAAGAAGGCTGAGAGGAGACTCTATCACTTTCTACAACTCTCTGAAGGGAGTCTGTAGAGAGGTGGGGGTTGGTCTCTTCTCCCAAGTAATGAGCAATAAGACAAGAGGAAATGGCCTCAAGTTGCTCCAGGAAAGGTGTTGATTGGATATTAGGAAAAAATTTCTTCAACAAAAGGGTTGGAAATGGTTTCACAGTGAAGTGGTGAAGTCACAGTTCCTGGAGGTATTTATAAGACATGTAGATGTGTTGCCTAGGGACATCTTTTAGAGGTGGAATTGGCAGTGTTAGGCTTATGGATGTACTCAATGATCTTAAAAGCCTTTTCCAACCAAAATGATTCTATGATTCTACCATTCTATCATTCTACTTTCATTCTTTTGGAAAATGTTCTATTTCTTAAATTCAAGTCTCTAAAACTAACAATTTACAAAATAATATTTTTACACAAAGTAGAAAAACTTCCAAATCTTCACAGTAAAATATAAAAAAAAGAGAAATCTTTTATTTTTTCATTACTTTTCCATACTTTTTTTTTTTTTTTTTTTTTTTGGACAAAGCAGTAAAAGCAAACCAGTGTGTAAAGGAGGGAGAAAACAGGGAATATAATTGAAGATGGTTTTCTTGAAGCCTCTAGTTGATTATCTTGGGCAAAGGAGGAAGATTTTTTTCCTTCTACAAAACAGGAAGTGCTATTCATTATATTTCTTTGAGTGAAGAGCTTAAGCCTTGATCCTTTGTTTTCTCTTTAATACCATTAGTTTTTGACAAAGAGAGAGAAAGAGAGAGCTTCTATACACACACAGTGTCACTATAGAGTTAATAAATTTTCTGGTATTGCATATATCATTATTGCTTAGATGATTAAAATAACCATTTGAAATGCCCTTCACAGAGTGCTATTGATCTCATGAATAGATTAAAATTAAATTAATTCTTTCACCCTGATATCTACCAATATTCTTCAGATTGCCTTATGAGGTGTTTGGAAACTCTGCAAGTCTGCCCTGCAACTTGCCTGACCCCACTCGACAGGCTCCCTATTCTGGGAATTGTGAGTTAACCTTACAAATCAGCCTTATCTCCTGCAGTTTTTACTCAGAACAGGTCTTGTCCCAGGGAGACAAAGCTCTTACAACACTTTAAAAAAAAAAAAAAAAAAAAAAAAAAAAAAAGGTGATACAAAGAGAATATAAGGAATAATGCACTGTGAATGAGACACGGGGAACACATGCATGTAATTCTTTTGGCCATTAAAAGATATATTTCTTTAAAGGGAAGTCTCCAGCCTCTCTTCTGAAAATGATGAGTGACATGTGTCTAAATTTACTAAGAGAGAAAACCTTCCTAATTTACAGGCTGGCCTTGAATAAGAGATCCTTTAATCCTTTAGAGTATTGTGTCCTGTTGCTCCTCCAGAATACCTCAGTTCTTCAAGGTATTATGTACATATTACATTTGTAAGTAGCTTGTGGATACTTCTGGTTATCTCAAATACTCTGTATGCTTGCAATGTTGGCAGATGAAGGGAGTCCTGCAAATTGAATGCAACTCTGGGCAAAGAAGTTTAAACAAATGCACCCAGGTGGGCAGCACATGCAGTAGAGATCTAGGCAGAAGTCAATTGAATCTAGAAAGCAGGCTTGAATCAGTTTCCTAATGGAGGTGTCCAGTGCCACTTGTCATGCTCTTTCACATCTGAAAAATTTGCCTATAGCTGATAGATGTGACATAGGACCCACGAAAGATCAATATATTTCCAGAACAGTAGGTGGAAACCATACACAATGTGTTCACATGATTCATAAGTCACTAAATAGCTGAACTGAACCCTGCATTGTCTACAACACATTGAATCCTTCTCTAGCTTCAGTTGACTGTATTGACTTAATTACTTCAGAAACAAAATTTATACACTTATACAATGTGTAGACACTCAAATGTATCTTAACATTGACCTATATCCCCTCTAGGCATTCTGTCAAGGTCTTCAGGCTTCTACAAAGGGAAATGTGAACATAAGTTTAATGGAAATAATATTTCCATTCTTTCAATACTTTATTTTGCCTCTTATGTCTATTTTAGTACACAAGTATGTTTTCTAGACCCTGCTGCTGGGATGTCTTAGTTCACTTCATGTTTCTGACATCTAATTTTTGTACAAGTTTTTTCTTTTGTTTTACTTCTTGCTAGCCCGACTTTGTCCACATGATGAGAAAATCAATTCTATGTGAACTAGAATTCTATTCTTTATATATTCCTTTGTATGAAATTAATAAAATATCATCCTCAGGTGACTGTTAGAATAGATCAAAATTTAAAAGGGCTGGGAGGATAAAGAGAAAATTTTAAGACTAGTTTCTGAAGTACATTTCTTTCATAAGAACGAATAAGATGAATTATTTCTGACAACTCAAGGATGTCACACCCTGGAGCATCCACTAAGAAGGCTTATAAAATAAGATGACCTTTAAGCACTTCAGAACTTAAAGCTGCTCATAGCCTAACACTATATCACAGATTCTGCTAAGCCTGAAAAAGGTCTACAGACTGGTAAAGATCACAGAAGGTGAAGAAATTGCTGGCTTTCCTAATCAGACTTATTGTGAGGAGCATTTCAAACAAAACAGTAAGATGACAATTTTTATCTTCCAAAATTTCACATAGGTACTCATAAAATCCATGAACAAAACTCTAGCATCTGAACCATATTCCCAACTCAATATTATTAGAAGCAAGATTTAATCAATAGGAAAATACTGAATAAAACTTTATCCTTGCATGAATCTTCTTATTATTAACAACTAAGTATAGCCAGTTAAATGTCTTTTCAGTAGGTCTGTCCAGAGTATATATTTATTAGAATATTTACAGATACTTTTTTTTTTTCCTTTTCTTTTTTATAGACTGTAATAGTTCACTGGACTAATGGTCATGGTTTTGAATCACATTATGTATGATAATTGCCATAGCACACTGGTTTGCTCCATTCTGTAATAAATTATTCAATAACTTCAATAAGAAAAGCTAACTAGTGACTCTGTATAAAGTCAAGTGAACATAATAAAACACTGATCTGGGTTTGGTTTGGTTTGATTTGGTTTTAATAGGGTACAAACTGATAGGAAAAGTACAGTTAAGCACAATATGGGCATGTTTCACAGAGCAATAGCTGCACAGTGGTATCTCTGTCACTGCTGGCTTGCTGTGCCTGCAAATCATTACCCTACAGTTGAAGAATCTTGTTTTGGAAAATGTAGAAACATTTCTTTTTCTGTTTTCCACTGTCTTAATTGAAAGAACAAGAGATACTAAACAGAAAGGGTACTTATATACTGACAGATATGCACAGGAGGAGATAAGAGATGAGCCATGTAGACTAACATGAATTAATGTTAGCTTTCTTTCACTCTTATTTCACTTTTGTTAATTACAGAGTGGTTTATTTTGTAATGTTATTAAAATATGTCTTGGTTAGTCTTACAGGTGAGTACTAAGTTTCCTGGGGGAGATCCAGGCTTGAGAAACTTCCTTTCTGTTATCATCAGTGCTAAAAGTAGAGGTGGCACAGGAAGAATTTGAGAAGTAAAGTACTGTTTTTTTCTAGAGATAAGTACAAGATTGCCATCTGAGCCTTCTTGGAGGTACTCAGATAAACCAGACACCAAAACTGGCACCGAGGCAGTTCCCACTGCAAAAAGAAAGGGCAAGAGCAAGCAGAATACTGTAGAAAGCTGTGTTCAGGGATGTTGGCTACAATGAAAATAGTCTTGCCTGTTCTTGTTGATAGGATGCTTATAGCCTGTTTTCGTTTACAATCATGGAAAATATTTTAATGAACTAAATATATTATCACTGAGTACTTCCTTACAGAGAATTGTGTTACTTTGTTAAATTTATTCAAGGAAATTCTTTTGTTGCCATTTCAGATTATGTTTTGCATCTGTGAATTTCAGATTAATTTTCTTGTACAAGCTGACAGTTTGCATGCAAGCACATAACTTTAAGATGATTGCATGATCAACGGATCAAGTACCTGCTTAAGGAAGTGAATGACAGGGAAAGAAAAAGGGCTAGGAAATTCCAAGAAAGATATGTATCTCCTAACAAAAAATACTAAGAAAATCAGAATATCAGTGTACCTCAAATGCAATGAAAGGAAATTTTGGACATTTTGGGTTATCTCCAGGGTATCTGTGTTCATTTAGAGTTTGATGCAGCTTTATGCACTTGAAAAGCTGATTTTAAAATTTTTCCTTTTGATCCCTATTAGTTGTGATTCTCAAATTACTATGTGATGTACTTTAGTTGTTTTCTTCCTTACATCAAGGAAAAAATCAAAACCAGTTGTATTCTGATGAACAATGGAAATCAGGCAGGACTGGCCTGTTGAAAATCAGAAAAGATGTAAAAAATATAGGTATATTTTATGTGCTGAAAAAATAATTCTAAACAAGTGATTAATTAGCAGGGAAAACACACAATATAATCAGTGGATGAATTGTTCACAGGATATCACCACTCTCCACTGTGAAAAAAATAGGGAAAATTTGAATGGAAATAAGGATGAACAAAACTGAACTGGGAATAATTTTTCTGTCCTGTTGTTTGTCCTAAGAAAAAACATAACTTACACTGCTGTGGGATTAAAAGAATTTGTCTTGGTAGATCAACAACTGAAGTACTGAAGTGTGGTAGAGAAGCATGAGCTTTAACTTTCATGTTCCTTTTTTTCTCCTAACCTGAAGTAATTTACTGTATAGGACAAATGGCCTTTCACAGTGGATGGGGACTTGGGATTTGACTCCTGGATCTTCCCCTGGTATTCTTGAAACCTCTGAGAAATTAATTCCTCACGTTTTTATCCCTGGGTCTTGCAGCACCCATTCTGTAATCTGGGGGGTTTCAGAATATATAGATAGTGTTTACCATGTATTTTATAAAACACTTAGGCTGTTAGCATATGAAAGCACACTATATTGGAAATTTTAATACCAAGAAATGTTAGAAATTGGAATCAGTTAATATAGCAAGACTATCTGAAGCACAAGGATATCCTTACACAAATTATATTTAGATTCAGTTTTGAAGTACTGAATATGGAACAGCAAAGCTAAAGCAACTCTCTGCACTTAATATTACGCAACAAGCAACTTAAAAGAACATGTTTAGCCTTTTAAATCTTAAAAAAGTCTTTTTCTTCAATCTCCATTTCATTGACTAACTTTACTTTTTCTATTTTATTTTCTTCCCCTCTTTTTTTCCTGTTTTCATTTTCAGTTGTGATAAGAACATAGAATAAGGAATTTGGTCTTGACTTGCAGATCTACAACATTAAGTAGGTTCAAAATCAGACAGCACAATTACACCCATCCCATCTTGAAGTGTTCCTACTGTGCAAATAAGGCATATTACTGTAGTGACATGGAATTATTCTTGGGTCTCATTTTCTTCAGTCTGACAGATAATCAGTGGTCAAGGTGTGCAGAGAGTGAATTCCTTTTGACCCAGTCTATGATAATCATGCCCTAAATGTGACTTTGTAGTGTGCTGGAAAATACACTCCAATCTCAGTGTTTCCCAAGTTTGTTTGGGTTTTAATTCGCAAATATTCTGCAAAGCTGGTCTGGGAAACATCTTACAGATAACTGTTGCTTTCAGAAATGAGAATGCTTTGTGGTTGTAGATCTGATTGAGATCATCCCAAACCAGACAAATCAGAATTAAAAAAACCCCACATGTTAACACACTGAAGGCTTACATTCTTGACTATAAACTAGAAAACCAATGTAAGAAATTCACAAATAAAAGAGACTCTATATTTCAATGTCTGAACCAAATCTCTACAACCTGTCATTTAGGATGTTTCTTAGAAGCAATGTTTTCAAGTCCACTTGACTCTAAGCTGTTGACATTATCTGTTTCTACCATCCAAGACATTAATGACATATTATTCTCTTTGTAAACTCTAGTTTAATCAATTTGAATTAGTGGATTTATTTTTCTATAAACATTTCAGTAGAAAACATAGCTAAACAATCAAGACTTATATTGCTTGATCCCTACAGTAGCATGTCTCCATCATGTGACAAAACCTGCTGCTTGCAAAAAGTTAACTTTTTCACTAAAAATAAATAAAGAAAAAGACTGCAAAAACCTCATCCTATTTCTTTCTTTCCTTCCCTATTTGAATAATCCTTTCTAAACCTGATGTTTGATGCAATGATGCAAAATTCAAATATGCTGTCAAAACTGAATGAGCTTCTTTTACCTTTCAATTTATTCAGCATGTTTATACATTTTTTGGTTGGTTGGTTGGTTGGTTGATACTTTTTTTTTAATGCAGAAGTCCCCATTTTTATAATGACTGTTACATAGAAAGTAAATCCTGTTAATAAAATACTGGTGCTACACACTGGCCAGTTAATAGCACCATCACCTGTAGGAAAGCATTTTATGTTCTTTGGTCCAAACACAATGATTAGGAAAGCAAATGTTTCTTCTCTTGCCGTTATCACATTTGCCCCTAATTAAACCCACACTGTTTGAAACTACTGAGCACTGTCCCGTATCATTTGATCTCCTAGACACTTGTATCTTTTCATTAGTTTTGTGGCTACCTGCTTTCCTGATGTGCTGCTCTTAATATTTTGCAGTTTAAAGGCAGGCTAAAAGATGGAAGGATGGTTAATTTAGGTTCCAATTAAGTCTAATTTCCTTCAATTCCTGTAGAGTGCTGATCCCTCATTAATCTCCCTTTCATCTTGACCTTTGTACCTCCCTTAGGTGTTGGCCCAGAAAAGGGATCTTTGGGCAGAGATGCTGAGGCCTGTGTGAATTCTGCAGTGAGAGGCAGCAAATATTGTTCCACTGGAGCTATAATGCTAGAGCACTGTGGTATGCACGGGTACTTGCAGAAAAGGCTGAGACACTAAAATAACAGTGGAAATACTGTTTTCTTAAGGAAAAGTAATGGTGGGAAGAATGTCCATCGGGCAGCAGAGTAGGATATGTTCTTTTAGGTGTTGTTTTTTCATCACTGTCCATATGTTATTTTAGAAAGTCTTAGAAACTCCATAATTCTGTAACATACTATGGAATCATGCAACATCTGCCATGGCATCCATTCTATATCATATATCTGTGGCATTTGATTTCTGTGTGAACTGAATAGCAAAAATAAGAAGAATTGTTTCTGCCATGAAATGAAGATTGCTGGGCCAGCTTGAGTCAGGGCACTCTTCTGAAAATGTTCACCATTGTTGACTCAAACATGGTGAGATTGTGTGCCAAGCCTCAGTAGTTTGGATTTAACCTTGAAAAGACATGCTGAAAGCAGCACAGCATGCCTCTTTAAGCCCAATATGCTCTATAAAACACAAAATTTTCAGGATATTCCAAAATATTTGCTGATATCTGATATCTTTAAAATATGATCCATCATCAAATGATTCCTCAAAAATTACTTAATTATTTTTGAACAGTCATCCCAGAAGTTTGTATATCCATTTTCTTGACAAAACACATAAATATATGGAGAAACTAGACAGTTCCTTAGAGGAAAGGGCCATCTTCTCAGAAAATTCAATTTGCAGTCATACTCAGCTTTTGACAGTGAAATACTAGGAATAATGTATGACTTAAAAGCATATAGTGAAAGTATGACAGCACAGAATCATAGAATATTGTGAGTTGGAAAGGACCCACAAAGATAATCAAGTCCAACTCTTGTCCTAACATAGGACAATCACAAGATTCAGACCATGTGTCTAAGGGCATTGTCCAAAAGTTTCTTGAATATTGTCAGGCTCAGTGCCATGACCACCTCCCTGGGGAGCCTATTCCAATGCTCCACCAACCTCTGGGTGAAGAACCTTTTCCTAATGTCCAACCTAAACCTCCCTTGGCACATCTTCCTGCCATTTCCCCTGATCCTATCATTGGTCACCAGAGAGAAGAGATCAGAACCCACTCATCCTCTTCCCTTTGTGAAGAAATTATATGCTAATGACTCTGAACTATTTTTGATATGAAATTCACATACTGTCTTTTTGAATATTAGCCATAATGACAGGGAAGAATTCTATCTGATGGGGAGCATGAGATGATGTACAGTCAGTGTTACTAATTAAATAAGTTTAATTATTTTAAAATTGAATTACTAATTTCAAAGGCAAGACACCTGAGCTAAGAAACTGATGCGTGATTACACAGAGGAGTTTAAACTGGATCTGATCCCAGACATTTTATAAATTATACAATCCTGGAATTAAAATCATTATGCAGTGATTTTGGAGTGTTATGATATGTACATATAATATTATTTACATTAGTATACAAATATGATTACTGACTCTAGTTGATGAACACTAAACAACAATAAAAATGACCAACTAATCAACATAGAGGAGAAGTTGTAATGAATATGGTACATTTTTATGTCAACCTCTCATCTCAAATTTAATTTTATATCTCAAACTGTGTTTCAAATTTTTTGTCTTGCTCAAAGTTAAGGAAGTTTATCACCCTAATCCCTCAGTCTCAGACAGCACCTTCTACTTCCTAGAAATTAAAAAACTTTTTCAGTTTCCAGTGTCTTATTAATATTCAGGCAACAATACTAAGGCTTGCAGCATCTGGTTTCATGATCTACATCTAGAGTTAAGATTACAAAACTTAATTTTTAGAAGTAGTAGAATCAAATTATTTCCTAAAGCTTTTATTCATGAAGATTGGAAAAAGGATGCTATCCACTGCCAACAAAAAGCTGGTTACATTTTCCTGGTTAGGTAAAACTGATCTTAACAAAAAATGAAACAGCCTAGTCCAGTACATTATGATAAAATACATGGTGTTAAGAAAGAACTCCTCACTCACATAAAGTAATGCACAGAAAAGTAAAATTTATAATAAGCTGGAAAGGTTCATAACACCTTGTCATATAAATCTGTAATAAAAAGGTATTATTAGATTAACAATGGGTAGGTTAATAAATAAGAAGCAAACTGAAATTGGAGCATTTAGTCATTAATGTACATTTGTTGTAATAATTATTTTTCTTGATGCCTACATTTTTGTTTAGCACTAAAAATGTCCCCCTACACATTTGAAGGTCCTATGGCATGATTAAGAAAGGCATTATCCATCAATTTTACCAGACAGTACATAATTTCAAAAGGTGGTTCAGTTGGTTTAAAAAAACTCCTGTTTTGAATGTAAAACAAACTGCCTTAAAAGTTCTAAACAGATTGAAGGCTATATTGAGAGCATTTTGTTGTGTAAATTTTTATATTAGTCAAGTCTTGAGATCTTCTTGAGAGACTCAGAATATTGTGATAATATTTCCATATTATCTTGCTACCTGAAGGTTAAACTTCATGTTTAACCAATTAAAAATAGAGGGGAGTTAATGAAGCTGTCTTTTCTGGAGCCATTCTGCCCTGACCATGTTAATTCAAAACAAAATGATTTAACTGATTTTCAGTCATGAACTTTGTCAATGTATAGAGCTTTAAACAGAAGGGCACACAAAATCCAGGAGCCTTTTAAAAAATTTCTTTATTTACGTTAGTTAAGTGAGAATAAAATAAATAAACACCACAGGTAACTTGAAAATACTTAACCTCTGGAACGTTTTCTGCCTCACAAATGGGAAATTCAGAGAACACGTTAAGAGATTTTGCTACAAGAAAACTCTGATAATGTATTAAAGTGTTGATCTAAATGAACTCTCTATCAGCATATTAATCTAGTCTTGTGAGGAATATAAGCTTTGAAAAAGTAAACAGAAATTGTTTTCTCATTTATATGGCTTGAGATTCCTGACAGAAATCAGTTTGTGCATAGAAGTGAAGCAGCTACTACCTGAAAATCATCTCAATTATGACAAAGAAGTAAATGCAACTGTTATTCAAAATTCTGCATGGAAGTAAAATCTGAGATTTAATTCTCTCTGCTTGGAATATTTTTTCAGTTTATAACAAAGATTTTAAGCAATCACTTCAAATTATTTTGAAATTTGAGAAAAAGTATCATCTTTATTTCCATTTTTTTTTCAGAATAAATAAAAAAACCCTGAAACTTTATTTTTGAAAGTGTTAAAACTGCTTCACAAATAAGAGCAAAAAAACCACAAGTAATGTAAACAAGCGATCAAACTAAATAGGGATTTATCTTCTTCTAAAAACCTCAGTTAGACTCAGAAGGATTAGAACTTTTGTAGTCATGTTTTGCTTACTTTTTCCCTTAACAAAACCTGTGTAAAACTATTGTATTTTTTCTACCAACCTCAATAAGCTGCCTTCATTTTTCAAATTAGCTTTTAATAGGCTTCATTACAGCCACATAATGTGTTGTGGGCAGTTATAAAAAATATTTTGCTTACCTAATACAAAGAAAATGCAACCAATCTTCCTGTATTCCCCCCAAATCACTGCCAACTTCTTGATGGACTTAGCTTAGGGGAGTGACAAAATGTTCATCAAAATAACACCAGTGTTCATGGATGTTAGCTATTCTAGTATGAGGCTCCTGTGTTTACAACTGATCACAGAACTGTTCATTTAGGTACAATTCAGAACCAAATTCAACGTTTTTTTTTCAAGAACTTTAGATACTTTCCTGTCTTCAGAACACAGACCAGGACACCTATTGCACCATTCCTTCATCATATTCTGAGTAGTGAAATTTACTTCTTGCACAATTTCTTCCTGAGAAGGCAAAATGCTGATCCCCATCTAATTAAAGCAGGATGAGGAACAGAGCTGGATCATTTGAGGGCTTAGACATACTTCTTGCCTTGTTCCTCAATATTCTTCATGCTTCCTAGTTGATCTAAAGTTTCTAGTCCTGAACATCAAGTGCAACTAACAGGATTTATTTTTTCTTTTTGCTTTAATTTCAGTGCACTACATGGCAGACGTTTCTCACTGTATCCTTGCTGCATTTTTTCTTGGGGCTCAGGTATGGTATAGAGTCCAGAAAAGTATTTCGTCAAGGCAAGACTTCCATGAACATCTGAATTCTTCAGTGTTTTTTATTAAATGATACTAAACCTGTCTGGTCTCCTAGGAGTTTTATGACAGAAAGAGTGGTCAAAGTGGTTCAGTGGTAGGTGGCATAACAAATCATTACATATAATATAAGTACATAGTGCAACATAATGTAAATACATACTGCCATTTTTGGCAGAGTGCAGGAAATGAGATATACAATGAAATGTGTCAGTTTTCATTCTGACCTTGGCCATGAAAACTGTGTGATGCTTCAGTAGATTGCAAAGCATACGTGGAGGAAGATTCACCTTAAAAGCCTGTGCCTAATTCAAAGAAACATGTCTCATGCTACAATCATTAAAAAGAAAACAGATATTCTTTTTCAAATTACAACCAAAACCGGTTAGCAGAATAAATTGCAGACATTCCCCTTTTTTTCCACTAACTTCCAAATAGGATTGGGGATAATCAACTCAGACCTAGACAACAGACTTTCAGCTACCTACAGTTGTATAAAGTGATTCTCCCTCCATACAATGGAACAGTTGCAGAAGATATGACTCAACTTTTCATTTTCCAGCCTCACTGGGATTTGCTAATTAGCTCATTTCGGTTCATCCAACACCTCTTCCATCTCTAGCCAAGAACCCCAATTAATATTCCAGTTATAAAACAGAAATAATGTATAATTTTTGAAGTAATGAAAACTAGATTACCAATTAAAAATAAAATATCTAGGGGACACTATTCATGTAACTTCCTGATATGTTAATTTATTTATGGGAGATTTATAATGAAATCTAGGAAAAAAACATAGTTTTTATCATAAAAAGTGGAGATAATTGTTACTAATGATTAATAAATACCTTGAACATTGACACGCAAAGTGCAAGACTTTTTCCAGGATTTTGGCAGTATATATTTTTTAATTCTGAGATGGATTTTTCTGCTCCACAATTCTAAAAGGACATGGAATTCATTAATATTTAACAAATCTCCTGCTCTTTCACTGCCTTAAATTTAATCAGTAATTTCTGCTAACTCATTTCTGGTCAATTTAAAAAAATGTTGGATATTTGCTGGGAGACAGCTCACACACTTAGATTTCTCAGTTTGTTTCCGTGTTGGTGTGATTGATGGTATTGATCTTAAAAGAGAGAAAGGAACACAATCAATCTCTCAGATGTCTTTGAAGGGAGGGTGGAAATAGCATTTGGGAATGCATGTGCTGTTAACAGCTTGTCTGGATCTTTTAAACTATTTCCTTTCCCTTCTTGGATTTGTGACATTGCAAAGGTAAACTATGTCTCAAAAAGTAAAATCAATTAATCTTGGGATTCTCATTGTCAATATTTTTAAAGCATTAGCTTCAGACAAGGTTTTTCCTCCTACTTTTAAATTTTTTTTTGGTGGCATCAGTTTACATTTTCCAAATAGCATTTAATCCAGAAAACTAAAGCAAAGAATAGAGGTGAAATATTTGAAATATGTCAGATAAAATACAGTTCTTCTCCTATAGATCAGCATAGGCTTGCATAATGTCAGGTACCACAAAAAAGGAAATTTGTGCAGCTAGGAACATATGTTTCAGAAGTGTTAAGATAACCAGTGCACGGAGGTGAATAGGTTTGGGTATCTTCAAGGCAATTGATCAGATGAATGACAGAACCCACATTAAAACCTAATTTCTCCAGGAAGAGATGACAGTTGCTCCCCCTCCTTTCAAAGCTACTTGACAAAATTCAAGATTCAACTTCTGACTTTCTGAATAATTTTCTTATCCTTCAAAGACATTATATTGAATGTTTATTGATAAAACTAACTTAAAAACTAAAAACTCATATCAAGTGAAGAGAGATAGTAGTGCTGATTCATTAATATCTAATTTTGTGCTCATTGGATCAATGCAATTTATTTTGTTTGCAGCCCAAACTTACTTTCATATGGAAGTTAAACAACATTGCTTCATGATGTGTTCATCTGTTCATGGAATATTTACCATGAAATCTAGAAAAAAATTAGGAAATTTGATGATATTCTCAAGTAACTTCAAGCATAACCAAAACCTTAAGACTGTCATTTGAGGAAGGAATCTTTTAAAACAAAATAATATTTTGATTGAGAGCCTTCAAGTAAAGGAGAATATACTGTATCTCATGATACTTATTCCAAAGAGGTAACAATGAGTTGCTCCACTAAGTAATTTTTCTGTTTACTGATCACTGAATGTTCTAAAACTAAAAATAGACATGAGACACAAGATATCACAATTTCTACTTTAACATTCTGACCATGCGATATGTCTTTTTCATTAGAGTAGATATTATTTAGTCTTGGAAAAGTTAGTCTGTTCACTTTTCGATCTGTCAAATCAAATGGTACTTTTTAAACTTTGATAGTTTCTACTTAACAAACTTTCTGTGATTAGTATTTAAGAAGAGTTTCCTCATTTTTGAATGATACGATGGTGTAAACCTGATCTTTTCCAAGCAGAAAAAATAAGCATTTAGTCAATTCTGTCCTTGTAATTGACATTTTTGCCATTGTTGAAACTTTATCATATGAGAGTTTATTTATTCTCTATATATTTCAATATTATATTTTTAATGTACATAACATCCTTAAGTATTTGTCTAATTGAAAGGCAGTCCAAACACATAGGCAATGCAAATAGAGGGTTTTGCTTCTTAAAAACATGGTTCACAAGAATAAAAACCACAAAACACAATCAGTATTTATTTAGTGAATTCATCTCACTAAATTTTATTTTAGTCCAGAAATTCTTTCATGGTGACAATCATTGTAATTGTGTATTTTCATAGCCTGCCTCTAGATAATAGAATATATCTGGAATGTATCTGCTCATGAAATGGCTTCTGTCTATAGTCTGCCAAATATGATCAAACCTGTATTCAGTCATGGAGCAGGAACATACCTATATTCCTGCCTGTCAGGATAATCAGGCTGGATGTAGTAAGCTTCATTTTGTCAGAGAGAAATAAAAAAAAAAAAAAAAGAAAAAATCAAACATGGGATTCTTAAACTATGTTGTCTCATTCTGAAATCTAGAAAACTACAGTGAAACAAATGCAAGAAGTGTAAACAAAAAGCAAGCAAAACATAAAGGCACTTTAATGCATTCTTCTGTGGCTGAAGTGTACTTTCAATTTAGACTTTTAAAACTCATTGAAACTTTGCTGTTAAAAGCAAACAACTAACCAAATAAAAATCTGTTTCTATAGCTTTCAAGATCTTAAGTGTCAAAGATGGAGTATGTAAAAAAAACAGTAAAGTAACTAAGAACTAAAGGAAAAAAAATATTTGACTCGCATCCAGCAATATTTCATAATTGTGTTAATTCAGTGAGATATAAATTTCTTACAATCAAATAACCTAGTCTAAGTAGGTGACCCATTTGTGACAAAATAAGTTGAACCTGCTAGTTAAAGGTTTTCATTAAGTTTTGACAAAAGAAAGCAAGCAAAAATCCCAAAGTGGTTTGAATAACTCAGGTTACATTTTAGTCTTTGGAATTTTACTGCTGCATTCCAAAAGTAGCATTGCCTTCTTGAGCTCAGAGAACTCATGATTTCTTGAGGATGTCAGGTTCACACAGAAAGCACCTCTACAATGCTATGCCAATTGGAAAAGTTTCTTCAAGAAAGATGAGAAAAATACACTAATATTCAATGAGCCTTTGTATACTATACCACAGTGTTCCAGTGGAACCTTCTTGTGACGGACAGAATGTGTCCAAATAGGGTCCCCCTGAACCTAATGCTGAATACCCATAAATCCTACCTCAAAAGCCAGGAGACTTCTAATTGAAGTCTGTATTTCTTTACATTAAACAGGAAATACTGCCAGGATCAGTTTAGGAGTTGAAGATGGGAAATGGGGATTACAGTTTTCCCCACAGAAATTCTCAAAGACCATCTCTACAGCAGAATGCACTTGTCCTCCAATCTTGACCAAATAAAACCAGATGCTACTATACAGAACAAACAAAAACCAAGAAAAAAACTCTTTTGCTAATTTTGATCCTTCTCATGGACAGAAAGGATCATAGATCACTTGTAAGACTGCAAGAGTCCAAGCTCCTAGCTTCCCATGTTTATTATCAGATTACTGCAAGAATTTGTCAAAAAAAAAAAATTATCTACACTTATTCAGATATAATGATATCTATGTCAAAAAGAGGTTTCACTTAAGTCTCAGTTAATGTGCAAAAATCACTAACATCTTTAGAAAATATTACACAATTTTAAATTACACATTTTTTATAATTTACAAAAAATAAACAAATCATGCTTGAAGTTGAATGTGTATATTCACAATAACTTACAGTGATTTTCATCTTTTCAAGAGAAATATAAAAGAGTGGATTATGTTTTTCATCCTCTGATCTTATTACTTTCTGTCTCAGAACTAATATACTGCTCGACTTCTACAACTGAAAGCTCAAAATCAGGAGAGAGTATTTTTAATGCAAGTTTCCTGCGATCTGTATAGAAAATTTCAGAATATCTCAGATGCAGATTAAATTAACCACTCCCTTCCATGTTGAATCCTCTGACTAGAGTCCCTCCATATGGGCTGAAATATTTTTATTTTCAGACTCAATGGATGAATGAACCCCTGTTGCTCATCAAATTTGAGTTCAAAATAAACACATACATAGGCTTTCAAGTACTGGTATAAAACCATCTAAAGAGGATGCATGGTGTCTTCTGAAACAGAAAGCAAAGCTGCAACACATGACCTCAGCTGAGCAGAAGTCCTTTTATCCCCAAATGTTGCTTTGGCTCATTTCTGAAAAAAAAAGATGGATAAAAACTGCAAATGAGTGAGTTCCCAGTGTACCACTGACAAAAGGGTGAACCTATTTGTGATTGATTCACATTCATATCCATGTGCTCCTGCATCAAGCAGTTACAAAGACTCCAATCAGATCTATCATTTTCCCTACATTCAGGGTCATTAGTGACAGGTTTTGTGCCCAAGTTTGATAGTCAGGCCATTTATGGGGTACAGTGCTGTAATTCACTGGATGTATTTTAAACCCATGCTGAATTATAATTCCCTTGAAAAAATGCTACAAGAGAGATTTCCATAACCTTTATCCTTGTTCACCTGCTTCTTCAGAAATATTTCATTTTAGAAATCCAGTGTCTTGATTGGTGTCATCATTTCTGAACATGAATCCTGTGGTTCTTATACTGACATGAGGTATCAGCCTGTGCTAAATGTTTTCACATGGATTCTGGCTTAAAAATTAGAACTATCTTGACTCCTTAGGGTAAAGGGCAATGAAGGGTAACAAAATAACAAGCTTCAGAAAAGGCAATCTTTTTGTTCTGCACCATAGTCAGTGTCAGAAAAGGAACATTTTAGGTTATTTTTGAACCTTTCTTCTCCCACACAGAGGAAGGCTCTTAGAGCCTCTTCAGGGTTAACACATGCAGATGATATACTAAAGGGCAGCTACTGGGTTTTGATTTGTGAGGAAATGTAATGTATTTGAAACAGCATGACATACACCTTGGAGGGCTGAAACAGAAAAGTTGTTTATCATTGAAGCCAGTGCAATGGAGTTTCTCTCAGCCTGAAGACTTGATCTGTCCTAGGTTTTACTCATGAGAAGGGGAGTTGTGCAAGAGGCTCTCCCTTGGCTGTGGAGCCCAAGGGGAAGAAGGTGCAGCTTGTGTATGACTGGTCATGTAAGACTGCATCATGTGTGAGTCTTGAGTTTCTATGAATGTTGAATCCAGGGTTTGTGTTTAGCTGAGCCCAGGGGAATAGACAGAAACATTACTTACTCTCCCTACATATTCAGAGAGATTCTCTGCCTTCTTCATAAGAACCAGAATAATACAAGTTGTTATAAAACCACTGGAAACAGAGGAAGCATAAAAGGAAGGTAAGACAATATTTGCATTAGAAGTGGTGGCATTGCCATAATGTTGCGCTAAAGAAAATGAAATTCAGCAATAGAAACATCTGGAGTAGCTTTATTTATTTACTCATTTTTATTCACTATGCCAGGATGATTGAGACACAATATGCAGAATTCTGCCTTTCACAAATCCTGGAGAAGAGAGATCTGCCTACAAAAACACAGAACACTAATGAAGGGAAGTCTTCAGAGAGAAGCTGTTTAAATAATTAAAATATCTGGCATGGTTGAGAAATTAGTTCTGTTGCCACTTGCCATTTATTTTTAATCTATTCGAAGCAATCATACATTTGAAAGATATTACTTTGAAAAACTTAAAGGAGCAAAATTTATAAAAATTGTCATTGGTAAGATAATATTAAATTTATGAATGGTTCTCTCATAGTTATAACTATGGAAATAGGGAAATATTGCCAAGTGATGAAATGAGTACGTTAGATTTTTAAATTGGATGACAGGAGTACCTGATCCTGCCAAAGGCATTTGTCAACATGTAAGCAAACAGAGTCTCATAGGGACTTTCATGCTATGTCTTTATATTTTTCCTGTTATAAATATAGTTATAGGAAAAAATGAATTATTTTTTTAGACTACGTTAGATTAGCAGCAATGTTTGAGGAGATCAAGAAAGAATATGTGTCTGATGTAGCAAAGTAATGTATAATAGTGTAGAGCCCGATACAGGCTAGTTCTGACACATCAGCTGATTCTCAGAACTGGATTGAGCCTTATTAGCAATGTTAACATGTCCATCCACCTTGACTGAATATCTCACTGAGAACATGAAATAGCTGGTTAAGGCTGCTTTAGTTATCTGCACTTCACAGCACTGTGCCACAGAAGCTGACCCAAAACGTGAAAGAGAAGAAGTGTTACATTACTCATGTACTGCATTAAGTTTATTTTATTGTGAAGAAGTTGAGATAGCTATAAAGCATCTTGATGGAGGAAACAGAACTTACTGGATTTTTTTTTTTCTTTTTCTTTCTGAACAATGTAAAGATTTAAGACATTCTTCCAGTTCCTGTATAAGGAGAAAAAAAAATAATAAAAAAATAAAAGTCCTGCAATTGAAAATGTGAAAAAAAGTAAAGCAGAATAAGAACATGACCAGCACTAACATGGGGGAGTTGCAGCATAACACTGTCATTAGAAAAAAGTTATTTCTGTCATTCCTAAAGGAAACAATTGTATATGTTAATCCAGAGTATTTAGAAATTAAAAAAGAACCCATCAAGTTTCCCCAAGATGACTGACTTTTTTCAGTTGTTTATTTGTGTTTTAGGGCTCTGTATGATGTTTTACGTCTTGTAGGACAGAAAAGTCTGTGTTGTATCATAGAACCATAGAATGATTGAAAAAGACCTTTGAGATCATGGAGTTCAACCGCACCTGTCCACTACTAAACCATAACTTCAAGCACCCCATCTAGCGGTCTTTTAAACACCTTCAGGGATGGTGACTCAACCACCTCCTTAAGCAGCCCGTTCCATTCCCTGATAACCCTTTCAGTGAATAAATATTTCCTGACATCCAATCTGTTCCTCCCCTGGTGCAACTTAAGGCCATCGCCTCTTGTTCTATCACTAGTTACCTGGGAGAAAATATCCACCTCACTACATCCTCCTTTCAGGTAATTGTAGACAGTGATAAAGTTTCCCCTCAGCCTCCCTTTCTCCAGGCTAAACAACCCCAGTTCCCTCAGCTGCTCCTCATAAGACTCTTTCTCCAGACCCTTCACCAGCTTTGTTGCCCTTCTGTGGACACACATCAGCACCTCCATGTCCTTCTTGTAGTGAGGGGCCCAAAACAGAACACAGTATTCAAGGTGCAGCCTCACCAAAGCTGAGTACAGAGGAAAAAGTACTGTATTGTGGTTGTGTATATCCTTGTATTGTGCTCATTATAGGTTTAGTAAATTTTCATGAAAAATATTGCACTTGGAATTCCTGTCATGGAACATACTGAAGACATAACTAATTAATAAAGAAATACACACAACCTATAGAATTTTATTTATATTTTCACGGAATCACTTTTCTCCCATTTGATGTGCTTTGTATTCTTTTTTGTTGCTATAGCAGGTCTTTTGGCAGTTAGGAATTTCTCACTTTCATATCTAAAGGTCTTTCCTATATTTCCCATGGAATGTAATATAAAATATAGTATGCATATCTGAAGATGACAGAAGATTATATATGCCATGGTCACAAATTAGGAGGTTCTCTGAGTATGAAGTTTCATTAGGGAAATACGGATAGTGAAATACTTTGGTTAGAAAGGTGCCACATAATTTCATCACACTTTTATAAAGCTGAGAATTCATCTTGCCTAGTAATTACTGCCTAGGAACTGGAGTCAGGAATTATCTTTTTGTTTATTCTCACCTGTATCACGGACTCAGTTACATTAAGTAGCTTAATCTGTGTATTGTTTTCCCATGTAAAATATTACTTTGTTTCACAACATTGTCTGTAACATACTGTATATCCCTTATCTAACTGATAACGCAGAAGAGAAATACTAATGTGATGTGCTAAGAAATTAATGAATATATTCACCTTGTTACACAAGCCAGGGTAGTGCCTCTATAAACAGTTTCTCCATTCCTTCAAGACCTGTTTTTTTTTTGCCTCAAGTGAGGTAATACTTTCTCCTTTCAGCTTTGTTCTATAATGTTAATAATATTCTATAGTGTTAATATGTTCTATAACATTAATGTTTGCAATCTGTGACCAGTTTCCATTTAATATGTCTAACACCTTCAGAATTTTCTAGGTACTTCTATTTGCCTGGAGATTGTAGACTTTCCAAGATTGCAAATCGTGTTATGTTTTCTTATAAAAAAATTTACATTATTGTTGCCAGAGTAAAAGAGTATCTACCTCAGTGACTGATACAAATGATATTTTAATCTTACCTTTACAGCTGATACTTCAAAGACCAGGACACTTCCAAAGAAGCAGCACTATAACATACTGCAGAAAAATAAGACCTTGTCATCATATTTAATAAGGTGATCACTTTTTTTTGTCATCTCTCATTGTTTTATCTTTCCCATTTAAATTATTTAGCTTTTTTTTTTTCTCACTGAAGATGGGAAAAAGGACAGAGAACTTAACTAATAAAAAATACATTTAAAATAACATAATTTTTTAATAAGATACTTGAGAAAATCTACATCTAATATGAAGTTGTTAAAGCCAAGAACAATGGATAAACCCTTTAAAATGTATAATATTTTATCTTCTCACATTTCTCATTGAGCAAGTTCTTTATAAAGCTAATTACTACCTAATTTATTGTAGACTGAATAGCAGGAAATCGCTGCTCTCCAATGTAGTATAGTAGATAACCTATTAAATAGCCCAGTAGGATATGAGGCCACCAGGCGCCGCTCCATGAGAAATGTCCTATATCTTCCAGAGACAGGCAAGAGGCTGGCTGTGCAGAGGTATGTCCTAATCAAGTCACAAATGCCTGTTGCACTAATCTTTGCCAAAACACATTTATGATGCTGCAGAGCTGTAAAAGAGATCCGTGTCATTAGACAGAGAAATTTGAGTCCCTTTCCCTCATGCCGCCACGCACGATATCTGCAAACCTGGATCTGGGCTGTAGCACATAGGAAGAATCAAGGCAGTTTAGTTATCAACTTGATAAATTCATCTGTCAGTAATCTTCCTAGCTCATGCTGCAGCCTTTTCATTCCAGGTGATGTTTACAAGGTCTCTGCCTTCTTCCCAGCTACCCATTTCACAGAAATTGTAGGAAATGAACTATTCTGAGGTTTATTTTAAGTTTTTTTTGACACTGATTGAGAGATGTAGTAATTATCTAGGACACAAACATAAACACAGACAGCATGATCATATAAACTTTCCTTTTCTAGGAAATCAATCTCAAAATAGAAACAAACATGAATGTTAAATTGTTACAGTAAATAATAGAATAGCCTTGATTCTCTATTATACAAGGTCATATTGATCTTGACAGAAGACAACTGTATAGAAACAATCCTACTACATCTTGAATATGCAAGAAGACTAAAAACTTTTCTAGATTCATGGTTGTTTTATGTCTGAATAACAATGTCCTCTGATATTTTCATGTTTCCATGTTCTTACCATTTATTGTACAGTGACTGTATTGGATAAATATGAAAGCATAAAATTCTTGCCTCTTTTTTTTAATTTTGATTGTTGGAATTTATAACAACCACTGCTTCTGCTGATGTGAAAGGAAAGAACTGTAACCTAGATAATAACAAATTATCAGTGTGGGTCACAAATGTCACCTCTTCCCACCTCTAAGCCCTGTGAGAAAAAGAAGAGGAAAATGTAAGAGAAAGTAAAGATTTTTATTAAGCTGGACATTTTCTGTTTTCAGAAAAGTGCTGAAAAATTAGTTTGGTTTTTTGTTGTTTTTTTTTTTTTAATTTCAAAAAGAGCTAGTGTTTTAATGCATATATTTAGCTGCAATAAGTAAGTTGTATCATAATTGTTTAAAAATCCAGAAAGCTTGGAGATCCTGGAAGGTTTAAATATTTTTTTCCTCTCATAAATATGCTTTCTTAGTATATTAATAAATAATGTTTTCATCCAACTACAGCCTTCAGTCAAAAATCTGATTATATATTTTTTAAAATCAAGTTCTGAAATTCAGCCACGTTAGACTTATTAGACAAACAAAGCTAAACAAAGGAAGTGTTGCTGATCAATAAAATGAGGCAAAGTGGCGTTCTTTAAAACAGAAAGTTTAAAATTGTCACTAAATACATGAAAACTGCACTGTGAATGGAACTGTTCTTCATGTTCTTAAACTCTGTTCTACTAGGGCAGTGACATAGTGCTTAGGGACATGGTTTAGTCAGGGACTTGTCAGTGTGAAGTTAATGATTGGACTCTATGGTCTTAAAGGTCTTTTTCAATCTAGGCAATTCTGTGATTCTGTGAATTGTAAAAAGAAAAAATATATCTTAACTTAGCCTAATTTAGAATATTAATGAGCATTATATATATGATAGAAAAGGTTATTTTATCCACTGTACTTTCCTCTGGTAGAAGTCCCATCTGAAAAAAACTGCTCAGTCTGGACACTAGACTTAAATGAAATTCAGGCAAATGAGGAAGAAGTCAGGGGAGCACAAAAATAGCAGATACAGAAGTCACAACCCATGAGAAAATGCTGAAGGGACTGGCCTTTGTGGACTATAAAAGAACAGCCTGAGATAACTTACAATATATGAAACTTCATTAGATAGAGGCTGGTGAACATTTTTGTCTCCTCACTCACTGAAGGCAGGACATGAAGAAATTAGGTTAGATATTAGGACACTATGGGAGGTACTGTCATTAGACATGGTAAGGGTAGTAAAACATACAAACAGACTGTACAAGGAAAAGGTCAGACTGAGGTCTCCCTTGGCTAATTTGGTCCTGAATGAGTAAGCATGATCATTTTTGAGGGTTTATAACCACCCTTTGCTCTGATTCTGTGAAGCAGTTTGTTGTCACCATCAGTGACAGGCTTCTGCCAAATTCTGTCAATTTCCTTCTCCAGACTCACTTTTTCCAAAGTCTCACACTCATAACTACATCATACTGATTAAAGAATAATTGTCTTTATTAGATAATCAGTCTGGTGAGCCATTTGGAACTTGATCCTGTTACTGCAAATGGATTTTTAACTATTTGCCAAGCAGTTAGGAATATAGAAACAACCAGAGCAGACCAGAGCATCGACAGAGATATTATCCTGTCACATACACCAGACATGACTTCTTCCAAGGAAAGTACAAGAAATCTTGCAGGAGACTGGCATGAAGACACATAATCTCAGACTGTCTCCTCAGCCTTGGATACAGAAATGGAACATCAATATGTTGCATTCTTTCAGCCATCCTCTTCCGATATTCTTTCAAACATTTCCAACTGAAATGTGGACATTTTTATCATCTATGCAAATGCTTAAATTTTCTTATAAACCAGCCTTTTAGTCTTAGTCTCATTAACATTCACAGCAATGAGTTTCACAAGTTCATTGAGCACTGTTACTGTACATTCTTCTTATAGCTTTAAATATTCCTGTCAGTGCTATTGAATCTCTGTTTGGTTGGTTGGTTGGTTTGATTTGTTATTTCATTTTTGGTTGTTGGTTTTGGTTGTTGTTTTTTGTTTTTGTTTTTGTTTTTCATTATGAAAATAACGGAATATAAAGTTAACTGATTCAAACTTCCTATAGTTCCTTTTTTCTTCAACTTTATTCCAAACTATATGAAATGAGCACCCGTCACATTTTCAGTCTGTCTTTATAAAAATTATATGTTTCTGTGGTGGATCTAACAGTCAAACTCCCATCCAGCCCGCTCACTCACTCCCCTTCCTTCACAGAACAGGGGGAGGCAACACAAAAAAACAGGAGGGAGAAAGCTCACAGGTTAAAACAACGACAGGGAGAATGATTAGCAATTACTGTTACTAGCAAACCAGACTTGGAGAAAATTAACTTAATTTATTGCCAATCAAAATAGATTCAAGTAGTGAGAAACAAAGACAAACATTAAAGGAACATCTTTTCTTCCCACTTTCCCAGACTCAGCTTCATTCCTTTACTCCGGACTCTTCTATCTCCACCTCAGATGGCCCAGAGTGGATGAAGAAGAGGTATGGCCATTTCACAGTGGTTTTTCTTTGTTGTTTCCCCTGCTCTGGCATGGGGTCTCCACAGCGTACAGTCCTGCAGGAAATCTGCTCCACCCTATAATCTCATGGGCTGCAGGGAATGCCTTCCTCCTCCTCCTCTGATCTCAGTGTTCCTTCTGTTGTTTCTCACTCTTTTTCCCCCTCCTCTTTCCTCCACCCACTGTTTTTCACCCTTTCTTAAACATGTTTTCACAAAGGCCACACAAACTTCACTGATGGACTCAGCTTTGACCTGCAGTATGTCCCTTGCAGCTGGATGATTGGACAGCTGACCAGTTCAGGAAGCTGACTACTGTCCAGAGGCCACCCCTGAAGCTTCTCCTCTTCCCCCACTAAAACCTTGCCATGTACACTCATAAATGTCATCAGTTACTTTTTAACTGATTGATGATTATAGACTGTTCACTTTGAACATGTCATTTGGCATCTTATTGCCTTTTATTTCAGCCATCTAAAGCACTATTCATAGGTAGCTAAAACAATTTGAAATTCCACAGTGTATCTAAGGCAATCATACGTGGCTATAAGATACTCCTCAATGCAAAACATAGTTGTGTACAAAATTATAAAAGGAGAAGAGTAAACAAGAAAGTTTTAAGCGAATGCACCAAGACAGTAATGTATTATCTTCTTGCACCATGAGAAAGCTTGGTGGTTTCCCGTGCTGCACAGAGAAAATATACTTCAGTAAGATAAGGAAGGAGAAGAGCCATAGCAAGCATATGTAAGGTCCAAATGAAAGAGTCTGATAGTCCAGTAAAGATGTAAGTAATAAGCTGCACTAAGGCACTAACATTGCATGTGTGATACAATATCACATATGGAGCCATAGCTAGGGGAATTCTGGGAAAAACAGGGACAGACAAATAGCCCTGAAAATAAATGAAACACAAAAAACATTATACCGAATCTGGGCACTCAGTCTTCAACACAGGCAGATGTGGATCTCCCATAATAGGAAATTATTCAAGAGATCCTCTGTGGGGATGTTTCTTCTTAACTCCATGAAAAATACTCTAGAACAATGTCCTGGGGGAAAAAAAAAGAAAAAAAAAAAGAAAAAAAAAAAGAAAAAAAAAAAGAAAAAAGAGGTTTATAAGCCTTAGAGATTTTTGAGCAGTGTAAACCCAGATGTTGTTGATGGATCTAAACATATAAATACTCTAAGGTGACAGATACCGGAATTTACTATTGCTTTATATTTTCTAACAAACACAGCATATGCATTTACTCCATGCATTAAGTTCATGTTGAATATCTTCCTCTTCAACCATCTACAAAAAATCTTGGTAGTTTAAAAAGGTAGTGATTCTGTCATTTATGAAAAATCACAGGATTTCATTGGCTGATGCAACTCCTGTATTTATTTTTAACCTCAAGATTCAAGATATATGCCTTCCAATTCAAAAGAAAATAATGTTCTATTTCCCCTTCAAATTGAAATTCCTGTATTTCTTTTACTACATTCATCTTCATTCTTCTGTCTGGAAATATTATCAGACATGATGTTTATGAGGAAGCATTTTATTTCCTCTTTCATATTTCACTCAACCTGAAAATAGACTGCAGAGTTTCACCAGGAGGAAGGTTGCATTACTTTCACTTATGCAGTCAATCAAAACAATTTACAAAACAGAGCCACTTTTCCAACAATAGTAAGCTTCAGAGCACCTTCAATTCCAAGTTCACTTCCAAAATTTGCTGACTCTGCCACCTCCCCAAAGCTATATTTTGCCTTCAGAGGCTTTCATAGGCAGTAAAAGGATTTTGAATTCCAAACTGACAGCAATTAATTCTGTTCTGTGATTTAGATAGACATTAACCAATTTAAATTGCTTTGTCACGCTGATCCATATCACTATGATCAGTCAGCAGAAACCATTCTTGAGGCAGCACTATAATCCATCTAAGGAATCATCTGAAAAAGGAAGGAATCAAGTGATATATTATTGATATGGTCACTGAAGACTTTGCTGAAAGACATCAGTAGATATCAAATTTTTGCATTCAAAAATGCGTATTAAAATATCATATTAAGAAGAGACCAATATCTCAGCAAAAGATCTGGAAAACCAACCAAGATGTAAGGTATTCTTTGCATGGGATCTGCAGCATACTCTTGCTGCAGATGTTTGCAGAAGTTGAAATTTTGTAACCAATCTTTTTTGGCAGTTGCAGCTACATAAAACCCAAGTCTGAAAGAGATAAATAAAGTGAGTTTTATAAAAAAGGACTGCCCATAAAAATTCAGCTCTAGAGAAGGAGAGATACAGTCAGAATCCTCTCAATGAAAGGTCAGATACCAGCTGAAAACATAAAGTTATTTGTTTACCTTCCCAGAAAAAATTAAGAAACCAACCTAATTTCGTATAAAATTGCACTGTTGTTGTAGCATGACTGTATGAGAAAATAAGTGAAGCAAAGCTACTGTGGTTAAGTTTTTACCTCCTCCCATTACTTTTCAGAAGCTCTGCAGCAACTGAGGTTAACACTGGAAACCTGCCATGAACTACCCCACCTTCACATCCTCTGTGTGTGTAGGATATTTTAGTCTTTACTCTTGTTTCCAAAGTACTGTACATATGCACTGTACTTACATTAAAAATTGGGGGTGGGGACATACTGAAAAGATCCAATTAGGATAGTATCACTGTTGTTATGAATCAGTTTTATACCAAACATGACTGTGATACTGAACATAAGTACAGATTACATTTTTTAAAAGACCTTAGTCCAGAGATGGCCTTTAGGAAGCCTGTGCATCGATCACATAGGAAGAAATTATAAGGTTCCCATGCAGTCCTTTCAAACAACCAAGGCTGCAGTAGTTGGAAGACCATTTCTTCCTGCAGTTTAGCCTCCTCTGAAAGGAAGTCTGCAAATATATGAACATTTATTATCCTTTCAAGGTTTCTGATTGACTGTTCATGGGAATTTTGACTGTTCTTGATCTGTACAGTAGAATGAGTGGAGCTGTAATATTCGTATTTCATGAACATTGGTTGGCAAGTCACAATGGTAAAAGTTATTCCACTAGGGATGCCAAAGAATATCTCTCATTTTGTTTGGTGGGCGTCAACCCAGCAAGCTAGAGCCAAACCTAATTATTTGTTGTTTTGTAGAAGTCAATTCTACTTATGTGAGTGTTGTCATCTTTGTGCGAAATGCAGACTTCACAACTCATTCCTCCTCTTCATTACACGTTGTCATCTTTTTCATGGTAAAACTACATTTCTATGTACTTGTGCTAAGCCATTAAGCCCAAGACTAACATGCTGCATCACTGTGCTCAGCAGGGAAGGCCTACCGAACTGATGAGATTACTTAACCATTCATGCTTCATCTGAGAAATGTCTTGCATTTGTGCTGAGCTTTCCACAACTTTTAGTTTCTACTTTCTTAATGTTGTGCCTGACTAGGCAAAAATGCAGTAAATTTTCCAAAGGGACTCTGCTAATGGTAAGTTGTCCACAGTCAGCAACATAAAGATTGGGATAGAATCCATCTTCTTCAATAGAGGTGATGGGGTAAGAGTAATCACACTACATTTTTTAATTTCTACCTTTACAGGAATAATAAACACCAACAACTACTTCACTGTGGAAGAATTTTGGCTACCTATCTTCTCCACTAGTTCATCGGGCATTTGATATTATAACATGCAAAAATGTCACGAGGAAGGGACTGAATTAAACTTCTGACCTTTTAATTAAAAAGCAACATTAACTAGTAGTATTAAGAACTGATATCAAACTCTACCAGAGGAAAGTGCTCAACTGGAAAAATATAGAAACACAAAAAGTCTATATGCTTGATTGCATCTGTTGGTTCATCAAATATCAATTACAGATGTATATTCCTCTTCTCTAATTTAAATGTTTTAGAATTGAATTCCAGCACTAACATTGAGCACTGACTAAATAGAAAAGTAATTTCATTGTCTTATTCAAGAGTTCTATTGAGATATATAGTTTTCCAACAAACTATTCTTGGGAGCTGCCTGTCCTTTCTGATTTTGTTTGTGTGTACATATCAGTGCCTGATTAATGATCATGGGTCCTAACAATGAGTGGGAGAAACAAAACTTGCTGCATGCCCTAGGCAGAGCTGTCATAAGGAAGTGGGAGATCAGGACCAGATAATTCAACAGTTTCCGAAACCACCCACATCACACCACTGTTGCAATCCTCCTACAGGCTAATACAGCTGTCTGGACAAGTATCCTGGTCAGCATCGTCATAACATTCCCAGGTTCTCAAACTAACAATTCTGGAGGCTATCCACTGCTGATATTCATGTACAGTATGTATACTGTTCAATAGCAAATGAGGTTGTAAGTAGCATCAATAAATTGTTAAATAATTCAGATGATAATCTGAACAAATTAAAATGTCCACAGAGATGCAGAATTATCTGGTTTCACTGAGAGAAACATGTCTGATTTTTTATTCTATATCTAAAAGGAAAAGCTCAAGAAGATGTGGGAATTGTAGTTTTTTTCAGAACATTGATTATTGATTAATGTTAAAACCTTCACTATTTTTTTGTGCAAAACTTGATTGACTGTGCAAGCATAGTTTTATGTTTCACTCATGCATTTTCTACATTTGTGCTGTAATGTTTATTTTACAAAATGCTGTAAGTTACTGCAAAATTGTTCAGCCTTAGAAAAATATATCAGTCCAAAATTGTGAATAAGAATTAAATCTGGGTGTGCATATATAGAAATAAGGCTGATATGAAAAACAGCTGAGTAGAGCTGTTCCTCTTGTAAAATGCATTGTCTTCATTGTAACTCATTTTCTAACATTTCTATTATGTGTTAAGGTTTACAAGACTGTATTTTGATGAGTATTTATTGTCTCTTTTTCCTTCACATCAGGTCACACAATTGTTATCAATATTTTCATTGAAAAATTGGAGGAAATATTTAACATTGATTTTTATAAGATGTGTTGGGTTTATTTGATGGGGTTTGGGTAGCAGAGATGGGGATACAGGGGTGGCTTCTCTGACAAGCTGCTAGAAGCTTCCCGTTCCTCAAGTTGGACAAGGCTGAGCCCATCAGTGACAGTGGTAACATTTCCTTGATAACATATTTAAGAAAGGGAAAAAGTAGCTGTGCAAGGACAGCCTGCAGCGGAGAGAGGAGTGGAATGTGAGAGGAAGAACTATACAGACACTGAGGTCAGTGAAGAAGGAAGAGGCATGCCCAAGCAGAGATTTCCCCTGCAGCCCATGGTGAGGTGACAGGCTGTCCCCCTACAGCCCATGGAGGTTAATAATGGAGCAGAGATCCACCTGCAACCCAGGGAAGACCCCATGCTGGAGCAGGTGGCTGTGACCTAAGTAGGCCATGACTCAATGGGAAGCCTGTGCTAGAGCAGCTGCTCCTGAAGGACTGCAGCCCACGTGAGGGACCCATGCTGGAGCAGTTAATGAAGAACTGCTATGGGAAGTTCGTGAAGAAGCCTATAGGAAGGAGTCATATCAGAGAAGTTTGTGGAGGACTGCCTCCCATGGGAGGGATCCCACATGGGATCAGGGGAGAAAGTAAGGAGTCCTCCCGTCCCCCTGAAAAGAAAGTAATGACAGAGGCAATGTGTGATGAACTGTCTGCAATCCCAGTTCCTCATCCCCATGCACTGCTAGGGTGGGAGAAGGTAGAGAAACTGGGAGCAGAGCTGAGCCCAGGAAGATGGGAGGGGTGGGGGAAGATGTTTTAAGGTTTGGTTGTATTTCTTGTTATCCTATTCTGATTTGATTGGTAATATTTTTTTTTTTTTCCCAAGTCTAGTCTGTTTTGCCCATGATCATAATCTGTGAGTGATCCCCCCTTGTCCTTGTCTTGACCTTCAAGCCTTTTTTACATTTTCTCTTATGCATCTCACCAGGGAGGAGGATTCAGTGAGCGGCCACGTGATATTCAGTTGCCAGTGGGGCCTAAACCACAAAAAAAAAGACTAGACTTTAAAGAATTTGAAGTGTTAATTATGAACCATGATGATTTCATACTCAAGATTTTGTTCTATTTTAGCATCCAGTTTTCATTAGCTTTCACATGGAAACAAATTAACAAAGATCAGTCCTATGCTTTTTGTGTACTCACACTTCCTAATATTTTCTGAGCAATTTTTCATACATAGAAATGGAAAGAACAATGTTTTTACCAAAGCTAAATTGGCTTTAACTGAGTCAGAGTACTTTAAAATGCTGGTTGTGTATTACTAATTTCTCATTTTCCCTGATACGCACAAAAGCTCTCTGCTCTATTAGAAGGTATTGCATTCACACGTACTGCCTTATAATTATCTTGGGCTTATGAACTGTACGAACTATATGGACTCTGTTATTTCTAGTGAACCAATGGGACTCCAAAACTGCCACTATTTCTCTATTCCCTTTTCTTAAAAATAACTACATTTCCCTGTCCTTCTTGAACTGCGGGGCTCAGAACTGGCTACAATATTCCAGATGAGGCCTCACCAGGGCAGAGTAGAGGGGGAGGAGAACCTCTCTTGACCTACTAACCACACCCCTTCTAATACACCCCAGGATGCCATTGGCCTTCTCGGCCACAATGCTGGCTCATGGTCATTCTTCTGTCCACCAGGATCCCCAGGTCGACTTCCCCTACGCTGCTCTCCGACAGGTACATCCCCAACCTATACTGGTACATGGGGTTGGTCTTTCCCAGATGTAGGACTCTACACTTGCCCTTGTTGTATTTTGTTATCTATCTCCCCACCCAACTCTCCAGCCTGTCTAGGTCTCGCTGGATGGCAGCACACTCCTCCCAGCTTTGTATCATCAGCAAACTTGCTGCCAGTGCACTCTATTCCCTCATCCAGGTTGTTGATGAATATAGTACTGGTCCCAGTATCAGCCCCTGAGGAATTCTGCTAGACACAGGCCTCATGTCTGAAAACATATGACAATTAATGAACTACTTTAGACAGTTCCTTCCTGCATTACATTAGCTTCTCACAGAGTTTTAGGAGAAATAAGATCATTACACATAGCTACACAATGTACATCATTCAATGTTGCTCATAGCAATGCACTTATGCTTACATTTTTCCTTAACTTTCCTTTATCGTGACCAGTCCCTTCTCTTTTTAGCTTTCTAAAGAATTTTACTCGAAGTGTTTTGCCACTATTTTAACATGTGTGTCTGTATATATAGACAGAGAGTGAGTGAAAAAGAAGATCACAGAAAAATATCTTATTAAGCATTTCAGCCTTCTCCTTGGCATCTGTTATTTGCATTCTTTCCTTGAAAGGATATGCTCATCTAGCAGAATATGATTGATTAACCAAGCAGAAGGGATATTTCATGTGTGTCAGCACTTGGAAATGCCATAGTCTCTATCTGTTCTCCTGCCCATCTCTTCTCCCACATGGTTTAATGCAAAATGCCAATCTTTGTAGGGCCCTACCATCTTTTCTCTAGTTTCATCATTATCATTCTGGAAAATTACCTTTATTTCATGCAAATAGGATCAGTCTTATAACCTGAGGGGAAATGGTGTACACATTATTTTGTAAATTATCTCTTTGTGAGAGGTTAAAAATATTTCCTTTCAAAGTTAGTATTCACTGAACAAGTGAGATGAGGCTGTTTTATTCATCAGCAGAATCAGCATAGCACAAGTAACAACAATGAAATTTCTTCAGCTAAACCAGGAACATCAATCAGACTCTGCCTAAAGATGAGCTTTCTTCAGGTTACCTGAAATTATTTTATTCTGGCTCTATGAGAAATTTGCTGCTAGTTGTTACCTCTCTGTCCTTGTATAATATCTTCAGAGTAACAGACTTGAAAACAAAATACAAGTATTAAATAGATTACACATGTGTTATTTCCCACGTAATAAAATTTCACCATCTTTCCTATGTGGATGAGTGCTTAATCCCAATTTACTTTTTCATTGAATATACTGGTATTATTATTTACCTCCCTTGTCCAATTTCAGCTTACATAATCTTCTGCTATTAATACAGTCATGTTTGAACTAACAATTAATATTAGTTATTAATTATTGTATCCACATTTTGAGAGATAGTGTGGTCCCACTAATATCCAGTCAAACATACCCTTTTCAATTAAAAAAAAAAAAAAAAAGAAAAAAAAGGAAAAATCAGATTTGTTGTTAGTATATCCACTTTAAAATCCTTCTGGTCTCACCAGGTAAATGAAGAAGTTCAAGAATAAAAGATTTCTAACTCCTGTGTTTCTTAGTCGTCTCTCTGAAAAAAAAACTTTTATGATGGGCTGTATTTTCCTAGAGAACATGGTAAGAACTGAGAATAAAGTCTTATTTCCCTTATTTTAGGCAGTCATTTGTGACTTCTGCAGTGTTAAAGGCATGGATTGCCAGAATTGCAAACTCTTCATATCACCACATTATAGATTTATTTTTGTATACAGTTTGAAAATATAATTCTGCACCACAATTGTTTGGTAAATTGGGATGGAATTCACCTCACCTAATTTAAGCCAAGATAGATGTCCAATTAGCCATCAAGGCTCCCATTAAACTCAATGGAAAAAAAAAAGGGTACAGCAGAGGATGATTCATCCCATCTGTCTTGATCACGTATCTTGAGTGGGATGAATTGCCTTCAAATTTGCTTATCACTCTTTGCTGATCTGCTAGATCACTTGCTCACACAGTATGTCTTTTAGATCACTGAAATCAGGTGAAATGAATTTCACTTTCACTCAGCATGGCTGAAAGCCAAATGGATATTTCTGTGTTTATGTTATAAAACCCCAATCCTTTCTTCAGTCTCTGCAGTTAAGATTTGTTACGTTTGAAGAACAGTGATGGACTGAAACTGGAGCCAATGAAATAAGTCGTATAAAACTCTTTGCTCAAATTTTGTGACCTCTGGGCTTTTTGTGTTCAGTCACCACCAATATTTGTTTTACCTTCCTGAGTGCTCATGGAAATTAAGCAGCAATTACATGTTTTGTATGGATAAGACATTGTTATTGTTATGCCAAGGGATCATATTCCCAGAGTTGTTACAGAAACCCACTGATAGAGAATTGAGCAGGATGGATTTTGTCCTTCATAATTTGGACCCCTTTTCAATTAATTTTGTCAATATTTTTTAAAAAAGCCAACCCACCTAAATACAGTTATTTCTATACCTAATGCGAAGTATTTTCAGGCTGACTAAATATTACTAGACCCAGAAAAGGAGGAGTGGAAAATTCCTTGATTTGCTTTTCTTTCCATTTCTTTCTGATCCCAAGTGGGGCTTTTGACATGGCATCTAACTAAAAGTTGGATTCACCTTCCTATTTGCTTCAATGGAAGGTGGTGATGCAGAGATATATCCAATCATGGAGCAGAAACATTCCCATATCATCAGGGACAAACTGTAACTAAGCAACAGCTCACATTCCTCCTGTCAAGTAGTTCTCCAGGCTGGTGTGCTATTGAGCCCTAAAGGAAAAGAAAAAAAAAAAAAAAAGAAAATCATGCATTGCAAATAATTTCAAACAAAAAAAAAATTAACCTTTTAATATCCTGTTAGGATTTTACAAGCCTGTCGAGGACTTCTTTTTAATAGAAAACCTGTTAGATTGCTGTAAACTTTAAATCACAAGTTCAAGACAAAAGGATTAAAACCCTAGGGAACTCAAAAACTTTACTTTTCTGATAGAAGAGTACAAAGCACCATCATGCACACAAAATCATAATGCGCTGACAGAAGACTCCACTGTCTGTCCCATGAAGTAGACCTGCAGGCAAATCTGCACTGAGACAGAATCACAAATGTTACAGCCATAGATGTCTTTTTATAACTGAGTTAAAAAATTCTCTTGTGTTAACAATTCATGTAACACTGGAAAAAATAGCATTGTCTAGTGTTCAACGCATAAAATCCTAGGTTTTATTCCTACTCTGCTAATCAGCTGCAATTAGTCCATCTTTTTCAGTTCTTTAAGGAGATCCAGCCATGATGAAGAGGATGGGATGGAAAGTTCATGACTTATTGAACTTTTTTCATGAAACGTCTCAGTTAAGATCCAGGATACTTTGCAGAAGGTGTAGATAAAGCATAAATCGTTGACCATACAGTCAATAGCACAATTAACAGACACTTCTGTGAGGCATCTGGCTTGCTACCACATGCCATTTAAATTAAGAACTAGAACACTGTACAAATACAGTACACAATAAATATAAAATGCTTAATTAATAGTGTGTTATTAGGGGGAGGGAGATATTTTTATTTTTGAGAAAGTTTCTTTCTAATAATGTCCTCTAGCAGTCAATTCTTTATTCTATATTATTTAGTATCCCTATCAGTGACTTGGATTAGAGTGGAAAAGCACTTTTAGTAGATACAAAAAATTAGAAAATTGCAGTGTTGTCTTTAGCCCAAACTTTAAGGATATCTGAAGAGAGTGATCTTACTTATATCTTCCCTCCAGCTCAGGCCTGATGCCACAGGCTTCAGTAAAAAACATATCAAGAACTAGCTGGACAGAAACTAATGTGGGAATTCAAATACATAGCTTAGAGTTTTGTGATAGTTTAACCTCGCTGTCAGCCAAACAAGACACAGGTGCTCGCAGTCCCCCACCACCTCTCTCCCCTTGCCACCCAGGGAAGAGGGGAGAGAATTGGAAAGGTAAAGGTAAGGAGACTTGTAGGTTGAGATAAGAATGATTTAATAATTAGAGGAAAAGAAAAGAAAAGAAAAGAAAAGAAAAGAAAAGAAAAGAAAAGAAAAGAAAAGAAAAGAAAAGAAAAGAAAAGAAAAGAAAAGAAAAGAAAAGAAAAGAAAAGAAAAGAAAAGAAAAGAAAAGAAAAGAAAAGAAAAGAAAAGAAAAGAAAAGAAAAGAAAAGAAAAGAAAAGAAAAGAAAAGAAAAGAAAAGAAAAGAAAAGAAAAGAAAAGAAAAGAAAAGAAAAGAAAAGAAAAGAAAAGAAAAGAAAAGAAAAGAAAAGAAAAGAAAAGAAAAGAAAAGAAAAGAGAAAAGAAAAAAAATAATAATATAATAAGAAGAATAATTATAACAACTATATATATGTATCCTGGAGGAGTGAAAAGGAACATTGAAACTGTAATTGCAATCCCAGAAAAGCAAGCCCACACAATGCCTGAGAGAATCTCCCCACTTTCTAGTCAGCCCTAGTTAATATATTAAACATGATGTAATATGATGTGGAATATCTTATTGGCATATCCAACTGTCAATTCTGGTTTTATTACTACACTTTTCTTCCCCACCCCCCTAGTCCTCTGCTCTTGCAAACTGCCCAAGCACCATGACCTTGTATCTTTCAACGCTTCTTCTCATAACAATCCCCATTGAAACCAAAATACAGTGCTTTCTAGCTACTAAGAAGAAAATTATCCCTATCCTAGCAAAAAAAAACAGTCCAAGGGAGCTCAGTGTGATATGATCTCGAGATGTGTATACAATTAAATATTGTAAAAATCCTATTACTCTCTTTCCTTCCTTCCTTCCTTCCTTCCTTCCTTCCTTCCTTCCTTCCTTCCTTCCTTCCTTCCTTCCTTCCTTCCTTCCTTCCTTCCTTCCTTCCTTCCTTCCTTCCTTCCTTCCTTCTCTCCCTCTTTTCAATAACCAAAGAAGGAATGCATAAGAGCATTATAGTTTGTTCTCAGAAAGTTAATTTCTTATTACCCAAACTTTCAGCTTGTACTTCCCTTTTTTCCTTATTGTGTTCAGCACTGACACTTAGTCCTTACAGGTAATTTGCCCTACTCACTGCAGGGGGGTTGGAAAGGACCTTTAAAGAACTATTCCATAATTCTATGATTCTATGATTCTATACTAATTTGAATGATAAAACTTGTTTCTCAAGAAGGGATCAAAGCTACTCATGTCCCATAATAGTCAATGCATTTACAGTCCCAATGTAGATATGAAATTACAAGTTTGGCTATTTTCAGACTTTGAAAAGTTTTGTAGTTTATTTTCTGAATCCGAAAGTCTGAGAGAGCATCTAACTTTGTTTTTGCATATATCATAATGGAGGAAAAAAACTAGGGAGTAACAGACAGGAGATCGTTTGAGCAAGCAAAACCAGAGAAATGCATTTAGAAATATTGAAATTAAAATTTTATCCAGCATACAGCATCTAATCTCCAAACCTTAGTGAAGTACATTAGCATAACAAACCTGACAGTGAAGAAGAGCTCTGTACCCTGGCCCAACTAAACATGACAAATAATGGATTGGTTTAATACGATTAATAGTATTCATATCAGTTTGAAGGAATATTGGGAAATTCCCAGAAATCTATCTGTCTTTCCCTGTTTTCTTCTGACTTCTGTAGTCATTTATGTGGTTCTTTTTCTATCTGAATAGAAAGCTACTGTAGGTTGGAATTTTACTGAATAAAATGTAGAGTGATTGCTTGTCAGGGTTGTTGTTGGAATGGTGGCACATCTCTGTTATTGCTGCCATGAGGTTCATTTTCACATTCTTTTGAGTACTTGGAATTTTCCTCAAGAGAAAAAAATGGGCCATTATCACAGCTTCTGTTATTGCATCTGGCACTATTACTACTGAAGCATCTCCATCGAGTTTCATAAAAAAATAACAGAAAAAAAGAAATATGTTCCAATGGTTTCAGATGACTTACTTTTTTTGTCTGATAGTTGAGGATAGAATCTGAGCCTGTGGTCCAACACCTGCACATGATCCACTGAAGCAGTACACATCAACTCCATCATCCCTTGTCCTGCCCTGACAACCTTCTTTCTGAATGGAACACAGAAATGTCTGTGAAATATAGTCCAGAGCAGCTGCCTTAAGAACAGCAACATCTCTTTTATGCCACCTTCCTCCTTGGTGGCCTTTCCCTGCCACACGATACACAAACGTGAGACAAATGTCACTTCTGCACACCAGATTTTCTCTACAGTAGTTGAATGCTGAATAGGCAAAAGAAATCTACTTCTTAAGGACATTGGATGCACAAGGCTTGTGCTGGACTTCTGCCTTATACATATATTAAACCCACAGCATCTTTGAAAGTCATAGGCCCACATTACAGTTCTCAAAGCCTGTCTTATTGCATATGCACGGTGAATCCACCATTTGGTAGGGAAAATATAGAATATGTAGCTCTTTCATGAGGCTAACACAAGGCATATGAAAGTGAAGACAACAGTGGTTGAAAGGAGTAGAGTTCAAACTAATAGATATACTCTCAAATCTTGGTATTTTAAGGGGAACCAGAAAATTCTCATTGCAATGGACTGAAGTTGGAATATTTGTCTTATATTAGGTACACCTAGTCAAGGTGAAAGGTTATTAGAAAACAACTGGTTTTTGTCAGTGATGTTTTACTACAGAACTTTTAATTCTTTTTTTTCTTTGTTTCTTTTTTCTTTTTTCTTTTTTCTTTTTTCTTTTTTCTTTTTTCTTTTTTCTTTTTTCTTTTTTCTTTTTTCTTTTTTCTTTTTTCTTTTTTCAGACCAGATGCATTCTCTGACCAAAAAAATCTGTTTTGGGGGTTTTGAGTTGGTTTTTTTTTTTTTCAATTTTAAAATTATTTTATTTTATTTTAATAAAATTTATCTTTGCTGTCAGAAAAAGTGTTTTTATGACTTTTACTCTTTTCTCTTTAAGGAGAAGATGCAGGCAGACCTCTCTCAACTCTCTAGGGTGTTATCAGAACCACGGAAAGAAAAGTTGAACACCAGGTAATGGGAAAGCTCAGGCTGGAATTTGGCATAGTTCCATGAGCACAAGAGGTATTCACTTGACTTTTTGTACACCATTTGCCCATTTATGTTTCTCAAGAGACATAGCTTTACAGATTTTATCCTGCATGTTCATGCCAGTGGAAAGTAAAGCTGAGCAGAAGTTAACTTTTCTGAGTAGAAATGAAACCTAGAGATGAAACCTAGGCATGAATTGGCTCAAGAAATTTAGCACCCTTAAAAGTAATTGATTTCTTATTTTTAAAAAAATGCCAAAGATATTGAAATGGTGTGAGCCACATAGCATGTAGGAAATAAAAGGATATAAATCCAGAGCAAATTTTTAGATCCCTTACTGGACATATAAAACTCAAATGTGTCCAAACTGGACCTTTTTCTGCATCTAAAGTGACAACTTTTAGCACGGTGGCAGAAGCTCCCGATAAGCGACTCAATTATATCAGGATTATCACAAACCAGTCTTAATAAAACTGAGAAATGAACTCATGCCAGTATCAACCTGACAAAAAATGTCACAAAGGATCTTCCCAACTATAGTTTAATTAATATGCAAGGGAATAAAGCTAGACTAAAAAAAAATACTTGTGATCAGTTTTGCAGAGAAATAATTGCAGCTGTTCATATACAATCCTTTGAGTTTCTAAGACAAGTAGAACAGATTGAAACAGGATCTGTAATTGATGGTAGACTTTTATTTACCAAACAATGCATTTTTCATGAGGTAACAGGCAGGTTTGATTCCATGACAATGAAGAAAACCAGTTCAAGTGGACTTGAAGTAGAATAATTTCGTTGGGGTGCTGAGGAAGCTATGTCAGAAGTATGGGATGTCTCAAAGCAACGCAGCTACAGTGAAGACAGGACCATCTTTTCCAGGAGAGGGTAACAGGGGCTGTTACCTGCTCATTCCAGGAAGTTTGTTCTCCAGATTGTATGTTATAGAGACATCCTTCCTGCAACCTCTTCCAGACCAAAAATGAATCTGGTCATTACATCACCAAACTTAAACAAGTTTTTTATATGGATGAAAGATTAAATGGTGAAAACATTAGAAACATAAAGTGTACCATATCTGTAAGACTGAGCAATTACCTTCAGTTAGAGATTAGGCAAAAAAAATAAAGGAAAAAGAAGCACAAATGTCAGTGAAGTCAACAGGATTACCTGTCCTTGAGTTCTGTGGGCTACTTTAAGAATCAACCTGTAAAATTTCATGACCTAAATTTCTGAAGCTATATTTGCAAGCTAAAGAAGGGAAGTTTTGGGGAAGTTTTGGAAACTAGGTATGATTTTGCAGCTTCAAGCACCTAACTATAAATTTTATCACTTGATTTAAATGGACAGGGAAAGACCCTATCTTCTTTGATCTGTCAGACCAAGTGAAGCTTACCTGGGAGTGCATGTGTTATTTGCATATTGTTATTTGCAAAAGAGTGCTTGGGATTTATTTGATAGTTGCTTCTGACAGGTTAAGTGCAGAAGGATAAGTAGGGCAAATGTCTTTTAAGGTGGAATTTGGATAACATGCAGGCCTATCAGTATTAAAACCTTAGTAGAGGATGGCATATTTTATTTGCATGTAGTTCTCCTTGTAAAGGAAAGTAAAAGAGGATGGTAAAGAAGTTCTATCCCAGCACAACTATAGTGAATTAATAAAACTGACAGCTATGTAACTTCTCTCTCTAATTATTCCTTTTACAAACTGAGATAATGGTCTGTGGTGGGTTGATCCTGGCTTGGTGCTGGGTGCCCACCAAGCTATTTCATAACTCCCCCTTCTCAAGTGGACAGTGGAGAGAAAATATAACAAAAGGCTTGTGGGTTGAAATAAGCACAGAGACCGTTACCAATTACCTCACAGACAAAACAGACTCGACTTGGGGAAAGTTAATATATTACCAATCAAATCAGAGTAGGATAATAAGAAAAAAACCCACAAATCTTAAAACACCTTCCCCCCACCCATTCCTTCATCCCAGACCTAACTTTACTCCCAATTTCTCTACCTCCTCCCCCTCAGCAAACAAGGACAGGGAATAGGGGTTGTGCTCAGTTCATCACACCTTGTTTCTACCACTCCTTCCTCCTCAGGGGGAGGACTCCTCACACTCTTCCCCGACTCTTGCATGTGGCCCCTCTCAAGGGAGAGAGTCCTCCATTAACTTCTCCAACATGAGTCCTTCCCATGAATGGCTTTAGCCTGGGTCCTTTCCATGGAGTGCAGTCCTTCAGGAACAGACTGCTCCAGTGCGGGTCCCCCATGGGGTCTCAAGTCCTGCCAGGAACCTGCTCTGGCATGGGCTTCCCACTGTGTCACAGCCTCCTTTGGGCATCCACTCACTCCAGCATGGGGTCCTCCACGGGCTACAGGTGGTCATGTGCTCCACCATGGATCTTCATGGGCTGCAGGGGGACAGCCTTGCTCACCATGGTCTTCACCACAGGCTGCAGGGGAAACTGCTCTGGCACTCAGAGCACCTCCTCCCCTTCCTTCTTCACTGACCTTGGTGTCTGCAGACCAGTTGTTTCTCTCACATATTTTCACTCCTTTCTCCAGCTGCTGTTGTGCAGCAGTTTTTTTCCCTTTCTTGCATCAATTATCACAGAGGTGCTACCACCATCGTTGATGGACTTAGCCTTGGCCAGTGGCTCCATTGTCTCTATCAACACAGGGAAAGCTTCTGTCATCTTCACATCACGAAGTCACCCCTATAGTCCCACCACTACCAAAACTTCACCATGCAAACCCAATACATGTTCCCAGGTAAGTGTGCTTGAGAATGATACCAAAACTCTTCACAGAGGTGTTAGCTACTTCTTGAAATAGAGCTCTCTTGTGGAGTATCCCACAGACTGCTGTCAAGATCAAAATCCCCTTGAATCAGGTGCTTAAAGAAGCTTACATTCCCCAGAGAGACTCAGAATTAAGAGAGCTAAATCCAAGAAGGTGGGAGACATCTGTCTAATTAATCACCTTGACTTACCCCTTTTTTTTTTTTTTAAATTCATTATTAGCAGAGAGATGCAATATATGAGAAGAATTGTGAGAAAAGTTGATAAAAGGATAAAAGGAGACAGTATGAAAAGAGTAGAGAAGCATCAGTGCCTGGAAAAGAGGGATATCAAGGTGAAAAACATGAAGCATTATGCCAACACTGTCTCCATCTGGAATCAAAAAGGAGAGCAGGGCACACCTAACCGGTAACCTACCCACTGCTTTAGAGATATACAGAAAAAATTACCCTAGGCCCATCACTTTAAGACACCCAAAGAATTCCAGCCTCATGTATTGTGGACGAGTACAGTACAGGAAGGTTAGGCAGATATTTTGGAATATCTAATTTGTGTTCTTGCTGGTAGTTGTGACTGGGAATGTTTAATTACCTGATTCTTAAAGTCTCATCTGTTGCTACATCTACTTTTCAGTAGTAAACTGATAAGTTGGGGTTTTTTTATCTGAACAGGATCTCAGGGCAGTGAGATCCACAGGTTAAAAATATATTAAAGGAAGTTAATTTTTTTTTTTTACAGTTTTATACTGTATTGCCTATTCATGAGTAACCTCCTAACTCTTATCTCTCAGTCTGACCACTTCTTTTGAGTCAGTTTTTTTCCTTTTTTGTTGCAACTCCACTCTCATTAATGAATTTGTGAAATTACTCAGTAAGAAGTTGGTCAATGGTGGGATTTTTTTATTGTTTTATTTTATTTTTTTTTAATTTCAGGATGATAGTTTGTCCTCATGTGAGAGGCTTTAACTCTGCCATGGGAACTCTGCATAATTGACTTTGTTCTCTCCATTCTCTCCTTTGCAGCTGCAGCTCAATATTTCTGATGTTAGTATATATATCACCCCATTGCAGAATTGAAACATTATCATTTAGACTGTGCTCAAAACACTAGTGGTATATCTTCTTATTTTGTCCATTTTCATAGGTGCAATTTAATCAGCTTTTTGCACTTTGTGATGACTGTGACAATGAACAAACAGTCTAGTGGTCCATCTGCAGAATACCAATTAATAACAAAATGGTAGCAAATTGCCATGCACTATAGAAATGCCGTCTTGTGTCAACTACGTATTTACTTTGAAATAAACCGTCAGACAGTGTTGTAGCTTCTGTTAGTTACATAGGAGACTATAGTCTACTGACTTGATTTCTTTTCCTGTGGGAAGAAATGGTAATCTTTTTGATGATTGACTGCTTTCAGTTTTTAGAATGGCCTAATATGAAACTTATAGTTACATTAATTCCTTGATTTGGAGTAGCAGTATTGCCAAATGCTATAAGAAATAGTAGGAAGTGGTATATTTTCTAGCATAAGCAACAATATTAATATTGGCCTGAAATAATAACTGAGATCTCAAAAATCTCTCAAAAATATTGAGAGATTTCCCTGCCTGTCATAATGTGCTAGAGACTAAAGGTTTGTTCTACTTTATTTTAAAATCTTTTGAGGTGACTGTAATTTAAATAATCTCTAAATGAATAAAATGCTTGTAGATACAGAGATCATATTAGTAAATATAAACAACCTTTCCCTCAGGAAAACCATCAAAGTAACACCAAAAATAATACCACAGTAGCTACAAACTTTATTAATATTTTGGAGAGATTAAATTAAAGATTTTACAAACCAGTTGCTCACACTACAGTTTCTTGGATGAAGTCAAAATGGTCTTATATCACCTTTGGAAAAATAATCTCGAGGGACTCATGTTCATTTGTGTATTACAAAGTAAAACATATAAAATGTATTACAAAATTTGAGCTTTGTCCACCTCCTCCTCTTTTTCACAAAATTATTTTCTGTCTTTATGCTTGTATGCATTCAGCAGATATGGCAAGAAATTAGTAAACAAACCAGTCATTAGAGGGGTTATGTAGGAGATGTATCATCAGATACTAGAAAGGCTTGTTCTGCCACAGTCTATGTTTTGTGGTTAACTGATGCTGATTTTTAAGGTTGTTAGTATTTTAAAAGCACAACATTTTCTCATAGGAAAAGAGAATAAATAAATCATAAAATAATTGTTAGAGCCACCATATGTCACATCCTCTTTTACTTCTCTTTCATATTTTTCCCATCTGAAAGATTAATCTTCTGAAGCACAACCTTTTCCTCTGACCTTTAGGAAATTAAATAAAAATGAGGAGTTTCCCTCCTCCCCACTTGAAGGATAAAAAATGTGCCTATAATATGAAGTAAAATAGATTAAAATCCTTCTTAATAAGTTATCAAAATCACCAGAATGCTTCTGACAAAATCTCCTACTTGCCTTTTCCATCACTTAGGAATATGTGCAATTAAGGAATACTAGGAAAAAAAAATAATTCTGAATGGATTACAAGCCCAATCCATAATTAATATACACATCAATCTTCTTTTTTTTCTTCATCACAAACAGTTCTTTCCGACATATTTTGATGGCACAAAAATGTTGTCAATGCACAAAAATGAATCAACGTGCTTTTAAAAAATAGTTTTAGCTGGCTCCTGCAATCTGTCTCCTATCAGAGCCATGACCAATGCTGTAGCTTCCTTCTATGATGGTTTTCCAGAATGCATCTGCCTTCTATCTGTAAACAATTTACAGCATTTACAAGGTGTTCATGTCTCATATCCTTGCTTTACATGCTAAGACTGATGAACATCATACTCATTAATGGGCTTGATTAACCTTATATGGATTCCTATTAATTAGGAACTGGATAATTTCCAAAGCTATTTTTCAAATATATTAGCACAGGCAACTTTGTCATTGTAACTTTTGGCCAATATCTAGGTGGGCTGCTTGTGGTGACAGAGATAAAAGAATATACCTAGTTAACAAAAGAGTGACCTTTAAGCTCCTCAAAGAAAATTTAACAGGGGGGGAAAAAAAAAAAAGAATATTAGTGGAAAATGTCCATGACATACAAGAATACAGATCCACTGCCTGACTCTATTGCTCAGGATCCTCCAAGAATCAGAAATTATCCCTCAAGAGACAGGAATATGCTGCTGTATGCAGGAATTAAATTTCTCCTCTTATTTCTGTTGAATGATACCCAAAGCCCACAGCCAAGATTTCTACCAGATTAAGTGATGTGGGTTTGTGCTTTGAAACCTGCAGGGTTTGTAAACAGCATTTTTTTGTGTAGGTTCATTGTCACTTGTCTCCCTCTCACTCCTAAAAAGCTGCTGTATGCAGAGAGGGGATTACTTACAGGCATAGCTATAAGACATAACCCTTCATCTACACAGAGGGCTTCCTAAAAAGGATCAAGTGAAAACAAAACAAGATCATGCTGCTGCCTAGGGAATTATTTAATGTACCACGTGTGAAAATGGCTCTTCTCAAAGGGAAGAAATGCAAGAAGCAGAGACACTGCAGTATCACACAAAAGTCAGCTTGTGCCTAGTGAGAGGCAGCTTGAACATATGCTGATATTCAGAGTGGGATGGATACAGTTCATTCACATCCACCCTAAAAATACCAAGCAACATATGGCTGAGGAAGTAGGAGAAGAGCAGGCAGCAGCAACATTCGTATCCCTGTGCTGGGAACTGTGTTAGGAATCTGGGATCTGAGAGGTGGTGATAAAAGTGGTGGTGTCACCTTCATCATCTCGTGAGTAGATGAGCTTGCTGGTGGGTCATTGTCCTTTACTGCTGCTACTTTCTCTTTCCACAGAAAGTGAATATTACTGTGATTGCTTGTTACTAAGTGATACCCTTAAGGGCAACACTTAAGGAGAAAGTCACATTGATGGTATTTGCTCTGTGTGTCCTTAGAAGATAAGGAGCGTGGCAACACTAATCTAAGGAGCATGATAACACTAATGTTAGGAACATGGAGACATTAACCTTAGCTTACAAATGTATCATGTAAATCTCTCAAAAACAGTATTGAGAGGGTAGAAATTTTATGCCAGTAGCTTTGCAACGAGTGCTCGAATGCTATTAGCTATGTTTTCTACAAGAGTGTTTCATAAACAGGAAAAAACTGTCTCCAGGAAAAGACTCTTGGAAGGCTTTTATTCTTTTTGCCTTTCATGGTTTTACAGATAACCATGCAAAACTATTGCTTGCACTCCTCAGGGACTCCTGTGTAGGAGCTCCTTAATGTCATCTTATATACAGTTTATATATGAAATTACAGGGGGAAGCACTACAGTATAAGGAATTAGAATTTCAGACATATACTTTTGAGTATTGGCACTCTATCTCCTTAGATCCAGAATGTCACAAAAAGACAAAATTGTTCAAAAGAGATGGTCTGATGTCCAGCTTTCAAAAAGTGGGAAAAGAATTAATGGATCTGTTTAGAACTATGGCTGTATCCCTTTTGAAGCATGTCTTTTGCTGAAATAATTTGATACTTTTCTAGGTTGCAGACATCTGAAGATGCTCCTTGATACATAATTATCTACAGCAGTCCCTGAGGAAAACTTCAGACCTTATATTCAGGTGAGAGCTTCCAGCTGTAACCCATGCATTTGTTACATTCAGTTTTCAGGAATATGACAAAGTTGTGATTCCCAGGAGTGCAATTGTAAGTGCAGCCACTTCCACAAGGTGAAAAAAAAATATCTGTCATACAACAAGGGACAGCATCTGCAGATCAAATTAACTGCGAGCACCGTCAGGGTGGTTGAGGTGTTTGATGTGGTCACATTTCTGTTATTTTCTTTCCATGAACAAGAGTGTAAAACAGCACCAAACAACCACGTTTGCCTTTTCCTTTCTTCTTTGTCTCTTCCAAGACATTGGTGTTGTGCGTGGCATGGCCTATGTGAAGTAGCAAATGTATACCAGCCCTTCTGCTTTGATCAACTGGAAGAAGTGACTGGCTTTCTTTGGTCCAGCATTCCTCAGCTGGAACCAGAGAAGTTGCCATCAGCCCCTTAAAATTATTCTCTCTCCTCAAAATGCCTTAATTTATCTTCTTCATTGCTTTATATTACTAACAACTACAGTAGATGCTTTCATATCTCTTTTAGGTTGTTTGGCTCAGCTTTCTGTTTCACCCCTCACACTCTCTTTTGTACAAATAATTTGGCTGCCAAGACACAGACACGTTAAGCAGAATCCTTTTAACAAAAAAAAAAAAAAAAAAAAAGGGATTTGAGTTCTTGAACTGTGTTGCTTTGGCAGTTCTGATAAGGAGAAAACACCCGCAGTGTGATGATAATGTGGGAAAAGCTTCATCGTCTGCTGTTTCTCACTCCTTTGCTGCATTTAAATTATGTAAGAGTCTGCTTCCATCTCAGCCTACTGCACCCCGCTTAGCAGCCTGCATGACTCTGCAGCTAATTCTTGCAGCTACTGTAATTCTCTCTTGAAATTATTTGGCAGCTCACCTTGCAGAAAAGGGCACATCTGGAAATTGCCTTTTCTGCAGTTTCACAATGTCTGTGATTATCCGATTTAAGCCGGAGGATCACACTCAAAGGAATTGAATTTCCATATCTGAATAATAGCTCCTGTCTGTGCTTCCATTTCTAGTGGATTCTTCATGAAGCAGCAGAATTTTGGATGCAAAATTCTGAAAGGAGCTCACTGAGGAATAATTAAACTAAAATCAACATGAGTGTTGAGTGAAAACTGGACATTAACATTCACACTAAATCTCTTAAGATAAAGATTAGACTAAAGACCATTTGTTCCTGGGACTTTCCTCATATCATTTAGTATCTCCTTCAGGAAGAGACTTGATTTTGAGGGTCAAATTTTCTGTCCAGAAATGATGCCAGAACAATCTTTATTAAAACATTGTTTGTAAAAGATTGTGGACACAGAAACATGTGCCACTTCCCCTTTTAGAAGGCAAAGAAACAGCCCCAAATCACTATAATGCTGTCAAGCAACACCGAGTTTCCTAAAGTTCAAATAAAAAAAATGACTGTAATTTTGGAATACGATAATTGTACATCATCCTGTTTTGGGGATTGCCACAAAGTGTTGGTAAAGCATTTGGACTTTCTCAGTCAGATACCCAACATGCTTAATTTTCAGAAAAACGTTTGGATGCTGGAGTTTCTTTGCAGTATGGGAAAATAAGTCAATGTTCTTATACTACTCTAAACTGGTTTGTCCGTTCCTAACAGAGCGTTGGTTTTGCTGTTGGAAGTTTTCCACACCGTGTTGCATTGGCATTTAGTCTCCTGGTATTCAAGACAACTTTGTAACAGCAGATTGGTGTTTTTGTTGGATTTTTTTTCATTATTTTTTAAAAATATTGTCCAGTCTTGCTGCAATGAGTTAAAAGACTTGTATTGCTTTAGAATCATAAGGGTTAATAGTTATCATCTTCCATTAAAGTAACCAGACCATGGTTTAAGGGTAAAGTAAGTTGTGACAATTTCTCTGTGATCCATAATTATAATGGGCTATAAGAAAAACAGGTCATAAAATAACATCCAGCTACTTTATTTTTTAACCCCAATCTTGCATGAGATTCCACATTCAAGCAGAAGGAAAGGAATCATTTCTGGCAATGGCTTCTTGCACCAGTTGTGAAAAAGTAAGAATTTACAATTAAAAATCATATACTTTCATCCTGAAGGGTGTCAGGTACATCTTGCAATGTGCCAAGTACCTTCAGTTCCCATAGAAACTAAATGGGATCAAAGGACACCCAGCACCTTGCTAGCACAGACTGTTGGCTGACAACCAGCCTAGATGTTTATTTGCAGATGTGCTACACCACTAACTGCTTTTATAAGAGTTTTAAGTTTTCCATTAGGTAGACAAGACTGAGGACTTTTCAAGGACATAGTGCTTTAAAGCTTTTTGAAACCTATAGGCTGAAATAGCCTCTCAGATACACATTCAGCTCATACCAAAAATAATAAAGGAGCAGTGCAGTTAGTGTGAATACCTCTACTGCACCTATTAAAGGAAACTCTTTCTTATTGGAGAAACTTTTTTTTTTTTTTGCAGCAGTGTTTTACATACTGGCCACGAGAGCACTGCACCAATCTGCAGAGCTATCAGAATCACAGGGGATGTTTCACCGCTATGAAGCCAGCAGCAATAGTAATGGGATGCAGATCTCATTCAATCCTCTGTAGCATGATTTCCCATGCCATACTGTTATATAAAAATATATAATTTGAGACCAAGCAGAAGAAAAAATTATTTTCCTCTGTGTACTTTATAAGTATAGTACAATTTTTTCTAGCACTTCTCCTGTACAAGGCAGGAGCACAGAGATAGCAAACATGGCACACAGTGTCCAGATGTCCGCTGGATTTGAGTATATTTCCGCATGCAGATGTACCCATTCTTGCTGTCATACATGTTCTTTATTTGCTGTGATGTCAGTTGTCCAATCCATATTGATGCCCTCTTGTAAGACTTTCAGCTATGATTTTTGGGGCTGTTGGACACCAGTAAATCCCAGCCATTCCAGTAGAACTATGGGCACTTTATAGCATTTTTAATGAGATTTGTCTATTCATATCTGAACAGCTACAGTACAGAGGCCTGCAGCTGACTAAGTCACCATATCAATGGAGAAAAATAAGCACCAGAATGGGAAATTTATTCTACTGATTTTAAAATCAGTGAAGAAAATTGTACAATATTACAAAACTCCCAAAACAACAACAACATCAAAACTCCACAACAAAACCCTCCTACCCTTATTTCTTCTCATTGAATATAAAAGGCATCCAGGTGATTAAGTAAGAATTAGTAGATGAGTAACTTATGGTTTTCTGACATTACATGCATCCCCACTTTACAGCTGTCTGAGATGGGGTATCCACAGCCAGCTGACTCTTTATAACACACACATCTTTATCTGTTATCAGAATGACACATTTTGGTGACCTGTGGGTGTATTCCTCAGCAGAAGCTGCTGCCTTGTAAAAAAACCAATGGGTTTCCCCAAGGGAGGCAGCTCCTGCATCCAGTGGGTGCTGCAGAGCAGTCTGGCTCAGCAGCCGCTGCTTGCATGCAGCAAAGTGTTTACTGCTCTCACAGACAGCCTTCTCTGCAGCAAAAGATGGAAGCTGCTCCTTCCTAGGGAATATTGGCTCCATTTCCTTCTGCAGGAGGTAACAGGACCCAAATCTCACTCAGTTCTGTAAATGGGAGGAAGCTACTGTTTTGTATGGGGCAACTTGTCTCTTTGCTAAGTAGGAGTTCCCATTTCTCACATGCTTCTTGCTTTACTTCCCTCACTTTGAGTACTATTTGCCTGCCTTGGCAGACCTTGAATTGCTAGCCAGAGCACTCATTTTACTAATACAGACATGGAACAACTTAGGTTGAGAGGAACTTCCAGAGATCACCTAGTCCATTCAACCCACTGCTCGAAGTGGAGCTAACCTCTGTTTCTGAGGGCTATGTCTCACTGAATCTTGAACATCAACCAAGGTGGTTCCCTCCACACTCTCTCTAGGCAATATGGTCCAGAATTTGACCCCCTTCATGGCAAAAATATTTTTCCTTCTGTCTAACCACAGAAGAATCTGTCTCTGTCTTTGTGTCCTCCCAGTAGGTAGTTACAGAGAGCACTAAGGTCTCTCCTCAGCCCTCTCTTCTCCAGGATGAACTGATCTAGCTCTTTCAGCCTCTCCCCATATGCCAGGTACTCCATCCAGCTTCCTGGTCAATGTGGTAAACTCAGCTGGACTCACTGCACAATATCAATATCTTCCTTGTACTGAAGAGCCCGAACCCAAATGCAGCACTCCAGATCTGATCTCAGCACTCCTACATAGAGGGGAAGGCTCACCTTCCTGGACCTGCTGGCTACACTCATTTCACTCTTTGTAATTGAAACTCAAGTCACTCTTTTCTTTACCAAAAAAAATGTCATTTATAGCTTCAGGATAATGAAAAAGCAGAGATAATTTTCTTTACCACTGCCCATGCTGTTTTCATCTTCAGTAGCAGGGACTTCTAAAGCTTGATGGTAACATCAGTGGACACAGATTTTTTTAATTCATGCTTCTACCCATTCTGTCACTCATCCAGCTCTTACAGAGCTGAGATCTTCCTCTTCATTCTTTTTATCTTATCATCTTCCTTTTTCAGAATCCCTAAATTCTTAGTTCCCTGAAACATATAGTACCCCACCTCCCCCAACTTAAAAAAAAAAAAAAAAAAAAGTAACACTTCTAGTAACCCCTTGTTATCTGTAGAAAAGTTCACTGAATATGTTGTCACCCCTTTAGGATGCAGTTCCCATGAAGCACACTACAGCTTGTTGAGCTATTTGCTAAGCAAGCCTGTAGCCATAATTTCACAGGCACATGTCTGTGCTGCAGTTGTCTCTCATAAAGCGCTCACTGGTGGGTGATGGCAGCACTTTGTGGGAGTCTACAGTGAGTTAAGGAGGGACAAGGAGTGTTTCAGCCCTGTCTCCAGTGCCATTGGCAGAAACTGACAAGTACTACCCTGAACAGTTCTCGAGGTGACCAAAGGACAACTCACAGTAAACACCTTGGGGGCATTTACCTTCTTTTGGAGACTATGAGAGTTTAGCAGCACAGGCATGATGACATTTGCCATTTGGCCCCAGGACCAAAGAGTGGTTTCTGGTATCACTTAATGTAGGAGTACAGAAGCAGCAGTGAGTCCTCAAAAGGAAGGAGGTGCATCATAATTTAAGTGGGAAAGACAAGAATAACTTCTCTAGGACTTTTCCTTGCCTCAAAATGGCCAATCAACCAAACAAAAAAAGAAAAAAAATAGTTTAATGTAAACTGTGAAATTCTGATGAAATGCTTCTATTTATAGGTTGGCTTCCTCCGGATGTGCTTCCACAGATTCCAGAATCGCCTTTGTAATTGTCCTCACCTCCCTAGTGAGAGAAATCCCCCAACTCTGCTGTTTCAGCTGCTGCTACTGTTTGACTTTTCCCCTAAATTAATGACAGCCCTCCTCCCCTTTCTTTTGCATTTCAGATGATTTCTAATACGGGTCAAAGGGTCTTATCTGAGTTCATCATTCCCAACTGAGTAAAATTTGCCTGACATAACTTGAGATTTGAGGGTAATTATTATAATTATCAGGTCACATTTCATCATAATCAGCTATTTTAATATTTTTCAGTTTTGCCACCACCTTGTTGAATTTTTACTGGTCACTATCATCATACTGAATTTTTACTTGTTATATTTCTCATACTCCAAAAGAAGTGAAATATGATTCAAAAGAATTTGATCTACTTTCCACTACGAATCCAGTTTTCAGGGTTGTGTTCAGCTATGTTATTTCCTACCTTTATCTATATCTGCATTTGTATTGTTTATCTTTAACTATCTGTATAATCTGTCAACATCCCTTAACTGTTATATTTATAAATAAAGTTTTAGGGAAGTATAACATATAAAAGAATAAGCTGTTTTCTTTCATGATTATTCTCTATGGTCCAAGATATATGTTCATTATGTGATTGAATGTGCTTAGATACATCCACAGTACAGAAAAATACTTGTATTAATAAACAACAAGCTCAAAAAACATCTGGTCATCATTCATGCACAATGGCCCTATAACCCAGCAGATGCCTCAGTTCTATCTGGTCATAATCTATGAGTAGGGTTTTCAGACAGGATTTGTATCTGCCATTTAGAATGCTCTTATTTTTCTATTTATTTATTTAGCTGTTATACCGCTTATTTTCATTCAAAGAAAACTATCATTTATGGTGGAAAAATTGTTTTTCGAGATTCATAGTCCAAAAAGAAACTTATGAGAAAGTACATAGTAGGAGAAAAGGATAAAATGTATTTATCAAATGCAAAATGCAGCAATTCTTATCTAATAACATAGTCTGTTCTGAAGATTTTAACATTTATGAGATATATGAAGGAATGTATATGAGATACATTTCCTTACAGAAAAAGGAGAACATAATTCCTAGTGAAAGCAATGAAGAGCAACTGTAAAAGTCAACTAGAAGTCATTCACATAGGAACTGGTAGACTGGTTCAACCAAGTGATCTAATATCCAGACAGGAGACAAAACCCAGTGCCAGAGTGAGGTGAAAGAAAGGTCATAGTGAGCGCTTATAGAATAACCTGTCTAGAGGCAAGTTTCCTTTTAATCAGTATCATTGACTAAGCCTCCAAAGCACAAATGTTTTCCTTTGTAATATGGGCCTTTCTATTTTAATTGTGCATATGGTCATTGCCACTGTAAATGCAACAGCCATTCCGTTGGGCCGTTAGCCTCAGTGATACTCAGCAGCAACAGTTCTGTCGTTACTTCTGTGGTTTCTAGTCATCAGTTTTGTAGGTGGTTTTTTTTCTGAGAAAGGACAAAAAGGTATGTCGAGTTCATTTTCTTTATTGCATACATTGTCTAGATCTGTATCATCACTAATTTCAAGGGAAGGTCTCTCAAAATTGTTACTAACCACCTCTGAACTTTTCCTGAAAATTTTCCTTCTGTCTGGGAGCAAACTCTTTTTATCTGGACATGAACTCTTTCACATTTTTCTTGACAGATATATTTACTTTCAAGTCTTCTGTACTGTGAAGTAGTTCACAGGTACTGGAGAGCAGTCATAGCATATCCATTTTCAAGTGTGACTACTCAAAAGGTAAAAATTGACAGTTTCATAGGTACCAATCTGACCTCCAGAACTACTTTGCAGAGAAGTTGACCTGCATGTGAGGCCAGTTTTGAAAACAAAAACTACTAGTGAGGCATATAGCAAAGAATTTAGCCTTTAGAAAGGTTCTGTCAAGTTTAACTCTTTGCTGCAACTGCTGTCAGAGACAGCCTCAAAAGGGCACTAAAGCACAGCTTGCCAAGCTAATGACAGACAGCAGCAGCACAAATGGAGAAAAATATATCTGAGCTCTGGGTAAAAAACAAGAATTACCAGTGTTTTACCCTACATAGCAGACTGTGCAAATGCAAAAAGTGCAAATGTCAATGTAACTTGTGATTAAGCATTTAATAAAGATGTCAATCCTTTTTTAAAATGAAATCTCTACCCCATGTTTATTTACACATCTTTCTCTATTTTCTGTAATTTGCATTTCTTTTCATAGTGTTTTATCTCACCAAAACATACAGCTTACTTAAAATATATTATTATCCCCAGACAGATAGATGCAAACATTAAGTGACAGCACAGACACATTATGGGACAATTGTTTCCAATCTTTGGCTTAATTTCTTCTGTATTTGCTATGTAGTTTTTGCACATCAGGAACTGTTTTAATGCCTTAAAGAATTTATTGTTTGCATGAGAGATCAACTAAAATATTCTTCATGAGGGGAATGAAAACCCTCCACTGAAGATCCAGATTTCCTTGGAGGCATCAACTCAACATCTGCATCCCACATGTACTATTTTGAGGGTCTTCTGAACCAATTGGTATTCATCTTTAGTGCACATCTACCCAAGACCCATCAGTTTTGCTGTACACTTTTTGGTGACTACTTCATGAACATGGTCTGCCTACATAAAGCAATTTGATATAACAGATTAAATGAATTTAAGCAGATAGGAAGACAGAAGCTCGCCCAAAGGAGCAAAGCTTTCTATCCATCTCTTCTGATACTCAGGGATAGAAGTGGATAAAGTAAGAAAACCTGAGTGCCTTTGCAGTTCAGAAAAAGTGGTGAATCTGTGAAAGGGAAGATAAAAGGTGAAAAAGTTATTTCTAGATTTCCCAAAGAGAATGACAGTAGCATACTCATGAGTGACAAAGAATAACATTGCAGAAGTTTTACATATAGGTATGAAAGCATCTTTCTTCTTAGAAAACTTCCTCTGTAGATGTAAGAATTATTTCTATTACCTAATTTTTTAAAGAGATTCTGGCATCCTTAGAAAAATTGTTAAGATAGAATGGAATGAATTATCCTCTGAAGATACTTGTCTGTCTCCACAGACTATACAATGAACCTAGACAGCTAACTTATGCTTGTTTTCTAACTTAAGTGCTAAAGTTAGGTGAGACAAATTTACCTTTTTAATTCTCTTCTAAAGGAATTCAGCTCATTTTCAGTTTGAATTCCTTTCATACTCTTTTTTTATTTGGAAAGTATCTGACCCACCTTTCTGAACATTAATGAACTTTTTAAACATAATTGACTGTCATCTTTTTATTCATAACTACCATCTTATGAATTTTAAAAAACACACATTCTCCCTAGCCTAATTAGTTTGAATAGCCTACTTAATTTCACTGCAGCATCACCCTCCTTAGCAACCTATTCTAGCCCTGCCAGGCATGGTGGCTTATCAAAGAATATGTGTTTTCTTCAAAGGAAATTAAGTCACAACTTGTGATACTTCTGTCTTTCAAATATGCAAAATTGTCTCACAACTCCTTAACTGAGTCCATCAAAAGCTACATTGCCCATACAGTAACTGTTGCTATGCAAATAGATAGCATGGACTTAGGTAAGAATCAGCTACAGCTAAGCCATGGAGTCTGGAAACACCAGTTCTAGCTCTATCTAAGTTTGATCATAATTAACATATCCTGGGATGCCTTTTGGGGACCTTTTTAACATTTCCATAGCATTCTCAACTGGTCTAACATCAGAAAGAAAAGTACTTCATAGAAAATCAAGATGCTACGTGCCCTGAAAGTGTTGGGTTTTGGTGTGACTTTATCTTATGTCCATACTCAGTCTCGTATGCGAATTCCCTCATGGTGTAACCACAGATGAATTCATGAATAGAGGTACCATCAAGGCCTTCCCATTTGCAAGGGGAATGCAACCCCCTGTAAACAGTTACCTTTCTCTGAGGACTGGAAAGAACTTCCCTTCTGGCAAAGATGTCCACAATTCAGATATCATAATGTGTCACAGACCTTTCCTCCCATCCCTGTGTCACACCGGTTGGTGATGTAGACACACGTGCTGTGTTTGGTGATCAAATGAAATGGAGCAGACGAATAATATCTACGCCCAGAATAAAAAACTGGAAATTAGAAAACATACTTACTATAAAGTTTTGTAATCTTTTATATTTGTCTTACTCCTTGCTTTTTCTTGTAATTTAAAAAATAATAAATCATAATTAAAAATTATAAATGAAAGGGAGAAACAGCCTCAACTCATTTGAGTTGAGTTGACATTTCATTTTAACATTTACTGGAGGCATTCTACTTTTATTCAGAAAATAAAATGAAGAGAAAAATAATTATATTAAGTATTTATTTAATAATATCTTTCTGCAATGGATGTTTTCTACATCAAAGATGATTCTTCTAGTAATAAAAAGTCTTCCTTTGCCTAGCATTAATGAGAAATAAAAGCACACTTCCTTTCTAGACTGACTCGTTAGGACAAAGAGCCTTGAGGTGTTGCCCTGTGGAGGATTCACCACCAGACAGGTGGCACATGCCATACACTTGTTTTCAAAGCTGTGCTTTGGTTTACTGCAGACAGGCACGGACTTCAGTGGGAAAAGGTACTGGTGAGACAGGCTTAGCAGCTGAGCCGTTCATTGTACAAAATCCTAGTGGAGACCTTTATGTGCTAAAGAGATAAACTCAGTTTACAGTTAGCTTAAGGAAAAAAACTGGTTTAATAATGATTTCTTCTCAAAACATAAATTCATAAACAAGTTTTCATTGTCCCCTAATTCTTCACATTGCTTCCACAACAATCTCAATCCTCATTTTTTGTTCTCTGTGATACCAGGATTAAAAAAAAGGGATTTGTAGACTATGAAAGACCTTGAAATATGTGGTTCCAATAGGCTTTTCTCAGGCTGATAATTTAATAATATTGAAAGGTGCTGTATTAACAACTTCTTCTGAAATCAAACAAGTCAGAATTACTTAATTCTTTCAGTAAAATGTAAGGAAAAAAAAAAAAAAGGTCTCCCTAAAACTTTTATTTCACTCCCTCTGATGCATTTTCCAGTCTTTATCCTGCATCAGATTTTATCAATTAATCTTTTGGGGTATATCTAACCCTACGCTATTGAAAGCCATCACATCCAAGAGCATGTTAGTTCAAAGCTGTGCTATTAAACTATGTCATGTGGAAGGCAGTTTAATCTTTAACAAAAATTGAGCAAATCCTTTTGCATTTTGTTGCCGAGCAAGGGTACTTACACAGCCATTTACTGCAGAGAAAGCAACATCCCATGAACCCAAACCCTACCTCACTTCAATAAAACAAAATAGTAGAGCCATAATCTGGGCCCTTTTCAGGTCTTTGCTGAACCTGTCCACTGTGTCAGTTCCTTTTCTCAACAGTCACAAGCTGGATGTTGCAGCAGGCTGGTTATTCCGCTGGTGTGGAATAACACAAGTGGCTTATATTTTGCAGTCAAAACCAAATGCTGCTCTGAGCAAGCCCACTGACCAGAGCTGAAACAGGTGAAGTATTTTTTTACTTTGGAAAGCCACAAACCTTCCCTTTGCAACAATATAAAAATCCCTAACACACTGAAATCTGAGCCTTAGACTTTTAGTTGTCTGTCTGAGGATGTAAATTGAAGGGGTTTTTAACCTGCTTAGAGTCTTGAGAGGTACATTAATAGACAGAAAGCAGAAGTAATTTTGTACAAGTTTTTTTTTACTATACACACACCCACACAGAAGATATGATGAAAAAGTAAAACACCTGTCATAAAGAGAAATTATGCAAACTCTATCCTATTTCTACAGTTCTCCAGTGGCAAATCTAATTAAAAAAACCCCCTCAAAATCAATAAGAATCACTGTTTCAACTGTTAAAAAAGTAACTCCTTAATACTTGAGGAAGAACAACTGGGCCATCTGGAAGTTTACCAGCTTTCTTTACAACTATTGGGAGGATAATATGAGGATGAAAACATAAGTGAATGTATTGGTTTTTCCAAGAGTGGATGTAGAGACATTTTTCACTGTGGGTAATGAAGTTAATTCTAGCAAGCATACCAAAACACATTCCAGTACCAACGACAAACCTCAGATGTTTGTAATGTTCCCAACATTGTGTTGGTTGTCAGTTAAATGATTCATTTTGTGATACAATTGTTATCTCAGCAATTATTGGTGACTCTTCTTCTGGTCATTTGATATGGTATGGTGGATAGTCTTTGCAGTACAAATCACATTCAAACCTTCCTGCCATGAGACCAATAATGCAAAGATATCACAGAAATATGTCCCTCAGTTTAATAATCTTGCTTTAGCATTTCATCAGATTATTTTAAATTTCATATTGAATATTTTTCATTTTATTGTTGTTATCCTAGAAAACAAGAAGCAGTGGAAGCAGAGCTAAACTGAAGCAGCTGAATTTAAATTTTCCTTCAATTATTGCAAAATGTAATTAACATTCAGAATTTTAAGTTAGACTTCTCCTTCTGTTCCCGGGAGGGTCTGATGCATGATAACCTTTCTACAAATGTGGTTACTTTCACCTAAGAATATTCTTAAGTAAATTAAATTTTAAAACATTACACTTCATAATGAAAAAATTTTGCTTCTTAAAAGAACCAACACTGCAATAGATTGATGAAGAGAGCATTATTTAAAACCTCATGTTAAATGTTTTCGTATTAGAACAACTGTGAACGATACAAAGCACTGAAGATGTTTTTGCATGTGAAAAGTTGTGTTTTCCACATAAGAGGTAATATTTGGTTAGCCTTTGTTACCTTGCCATACAGAGTGATGGCTTTCCTGCCACCCTTCCCAGGCACTGTGATACAGCTTTTGCCTTTTTAGTTCCTGGACCAGATTTGGGCTTAGCTTGATAGACTAAATCTTGAGGCAGTTTCCACAGACATTGCTTTATGTCTTTCAACCAGTCTTAGGATGGCAAAGTGATTATTCTTCTGATCATTAATTATCTTTCTAAATTTTCCTATGTAGGAGGCGCACGTATGCTAGAAAGTAAGCTAAAACTGGATCACAAGGGGATTTTCTGAATGAGTCTTGAGCAGTAGACCCCAAATTTCATTAACTTTCAGACATCTGCAATAGTAACCAAGCATTCATAATGCCTAATGAAATAACTCAGGAGCTGGGACTTCAAAGAATCATGCAACTTTTCAGATACCTAATAGAGACTAATGCTAATTTTGTGAGGAAAAAACAAAAACAAAAACAAAATGGTTAAAGGATTGAAGCATCCAAGACTCATTAGAATTTAGAGTGATTTAGGTGTCTAAATTGCAACATATTTTTCTAAAATTTTCAAGCTCAATATAAGTTTATAATTTTTTTAAGATTATCACATATTCTTGTTCACATTATAAGAGGAAGTCAGGTTTTTATATATATGTTTTAATGCTTCAATATTGAAACACATCTTATGACAGAAGGCTTTCCTGTGATACTTGAAGGTAGTATTAGGTTATGTGGGCTCTATCATAAGTGCATGTGCTAACAGATGAGAGGACACTTTGCCTTATATTATCTCTTAGATCATTATTCTCAGGTTTTACCTCCAGTGGTGCTTACATTCCCTCCTGAATCACCTCAGCACAACTTCTTGATTGGCCACTCTCTGGTTCTCAAGTGAGAAATTACTTTGTATCCCAGGAATCTGATTCCTTTCAGAGAATGGCTGCAAATCTGGCACATGTACCTGATTTCTGACAGGATAAAAAATTCAATAGAATATTCCCTGCATTATGCATTCAAGACAGTTCAAGTCATATATATTATTCATTGAGTGCTATTTAACCAGCTCTAACATTGACTGACTTACACTCTGTCACTTACCTTAACATTCATTTCAGCACTTAATTTATCCCCTAACAGTTATCTCAGAATTATGTTGACTAAGAGAGTTATATAATGTAACGATTGCAATATTTTGCATTTCTATTGATCCCTCCACCATCAATCTATCTTAAATGTTCTTCTACAATTTTCTAGGCTGTGCAGTGGTCCTTAAAAGTTCACAAAGGACATTAGAGCCATCAACATTTTCAATAGAGAGAAAACGCCTGGAAAATTATTCTTTCCTATAAGCAAAATCTATTTACAGGATTTGATTTAAAAGTAACAGGAAAAGTGATATTGAAAAGGGCAGCAATTTAATTTCATTATCTAGATTCTTATTCCTCATTTTGAGATACCATTTTTCATGTTCTAACAGCCTAAATGAAAAGAAAGGAAAAAAATAAATTTTGTTAAATAATGTGAAAATCAAATAAAAATATAAAAATTTATTAGGTTTAGTGAGTTTTTTACATGAAACTTCGTGAGGATGAGACAAGCTTTTCCAAAAGTAATTGTTTACCAGATCATTGCCAAAAAGTTTGCAAAGGAAGTAATACAAAATATTTAATTCTATTAACATTTGAGAAGCTTTTTTCATAAGACAATGTAAGACAGTCATCTTGAAAGGTCAAATTTTAACTGCATTCATCACTCATTGATATTTTCAACAACCTAATCTTTCTCCAAGAATAGACATGCAGTACCTGTGGGCTGATGTAGGCTTTTTCATGGCAACTACTGCATTAGTCTTAATCAGAAGTCAGACAGGAGTCTCCAGATCTTACCCAAGTACAACTAAATTTTTGCTACCTTGTGTTAGACCATGTCTCTGTCCCATTGATAGCAAAACATTCCCAGTGACACTCAGCAGTCTTCAGTATGGAAAAGTGTCTTCCACTTAATCACTAGACTCAGGTCTTGGAAATCAGCTGTTCTGCATCAATGAACAGACAAAATCTCCTGGGGGACAAATCTTGCCATCTGATAACACACTTCTCAAGTTGGAGGGATGAGTTACTCACCAAGATGCCTCTCTCTCCCACAAACTACACAGAAACCTTAAGCTGACAGCTTAAGAGGTGCTTATTTTTTATTATCCATCCTTGGAAAGGACTGCATAGTAAAAATTCAGCTCTTCTGAGGTTATGCCCAAATTGATTTATGGCTGCAGAAAAAAATCTCTCATCTCATGTGAGAAGCAAAGATTTCCTTTACAAAATTCTTATTTTACTGGTAGTCAAGATAGTTGTTTATATCACATACAGAAAACTCACTCATGATGGAAAATATTAATCTGACCACTAAATTTCAGTTTATAAAATTACTGATGTCTTAGTAATTAGTCATTTTACACAAGCACTGCACTTTTGATCAGGTCAAAACCTCCCTGAGATAGTTTAGTGGTTCAATTTTTAATGCAAATGTGGTTACCAACACCAAACCAACCTGTCGGCGGCGACGGGAGAAATGCCCATTCTGTAATGTCGGCAAGTCTCTCTTTTATTATTAGAAAGCTGCATGTTATATACACTTTTACTTCCGTACACGTATTCAGACACTACGAAGCTAATTGCACTAATCACATATGACCTCTCAGTCCAAGTGGTTCGCTTTTATCTCGGTTCGGGTTCACTTCCTTGGCGTAATGTCCTGTCCTTCTCAGCCGGGATCCATCTTCCTTATGATGTTTACCATTCCTCTACGTAGACACATTCTTTCTTATCTGCCTTAGCACACAGCCGAAAGAGGCCTAGCTCGTATTACAGCCTTGAAGAATACAGACATGCAGAAGATCCTGTTTTCCCTTATATTCTAACATAGCTAGATTTTCTAATAACCCTTATTTTATAGACAATTTTCAACAATGTTGCCCACACCAATCCATCATTATTAGTCAATGTTTGCAAATACTAAGTTGTAATTACTAGCTTGATATAAGTACATCTAGATGGATAGAACAAACTGTAACCCATTCTGCAAAACTGCAACCTTCAATCATATTAAAACTTGCTGCTTTGCTGTTCATTGACATATGGCTCATAGATGTACACAGTTATGTTACATATGTTTTTCACCTCTTGGTTTATAATTTAGTCAAAAACATGTTCAGAATTTTTTAATTATTTGAAAAACTATATGGAGCAACTAAGTAGTAAAATCACACCTGCGGTCAAACTGACAAATACTTTTTCCCCACTCATCATATGACTGTGAAAGAATGTTCATTTTTATTCACCCGGAGTGAATTTTGTCATTTACTCGGAAGCTAAATCTGTCCTGCAGCAAGAACTCTGTCACTTGGGTGATCAGAGGGCTTGGAAAGAGGTGAGTAGTGAAGTTCAAAAGCAACATTTAGGAAGTTAAAAATATTATGGAACCTGTGAGATGAAAGTTAGAACTTGCTCAGTCAATATGACAGTTATATTACATATTAAAATATTTTTAATTCTTATAGCCAAAGAAGTGGACCTCATGGAAAAAAAGGGTTATTTTGAGAATATCAAAGACAGGAATGTTACCTGTGTCATCAGTAATAACTGTTGATTTTGACATATTTCACTAAATGTGACTACATTGAGAGGTTCTGTGACATATAGAAGGCAAGTACCACTTGTGAAACGGCACTTTTTCTTCAGAGTGTGCAGAGATTAATTGTGATGTCTTATTCATAGCAAGAAGAAATATCCAAAATAGTACAGTCCCTTATGAGAGTGAGGACGTGGGACATGGATTTAGGCTAACATAAGAGATAGAATTAGATTTTTCTAATCGTAGAAGTTTAAGTATTTGTGGTGGCTTTACCCTTTTGGTTTGCAGCCAAACACAGCCTGCTCTCTCACCCTTCCCCTACCTTCAGGGAGTAGTCAAGAGAATTGGAATGAAAAGGGTAAGGAGACTGACAGGTTGAGATGAAAAACTATTCACTAATTAAAATAAAATGAAGAGTCTCTCCTCATTTCAGATTAGGTCTAAATTACTATGGTCTTCCTTGTACCCTTGTTCACTCCCTACAAATATTCATGTAATTAAGATTACTTGACATGAATTTGAACAGGAATTTCTAATTTTCACAGTTAAAATCTGTCTTTATGCACAGAATTAGTACAGTGATTTTGTAAAGTGAAGATCCACCATGTAGGTGAAACTAAGCTCTAAATGATGCAGAGCGGATATACAGTCCATCCATTTGAACTTAGAGGTAAGTCTGAAAGGCAAATCTCTGATTAATCTTATCAGTTTAACAACCAGCCAGTTAATCAGCCAGTGAGGCAAAAGGGAGCCAAACACAAGTTACATCCTGGATCTCAGTTTGGGATTCAAGCCTCTCTAAAGTTTTACAGTACCTCAGATTTGGAGGATGAAGTTGTTTCTCTCCTGGTAATGAAAAAAATGACATGTTCTGTTAAAAAAAAAAAAAAAAAAAAAGCTAAAGAAAACTATTAACTAAACTCCAACAAGGACCTTAGCAACAAAAATCCAGCATCAAAGCCATAGACATGTTTGATGCTAGTGGCTTATCTTTCCCACTAATTTGTTAATTTTGAATGCCGTGCATGTTATACAATGATCTGTTCTGTGGGGAAGCTATCAAAGCTTAGACAAAGTGATCAAAGAAAGTTTTTAATGTAAATGAGCATGAAGGTTGGGGTATTTCTTTTAATTTTTATGTCTGGCTTTCCAGTTTACAATAACATTAATGTAAAGGACCATTTAAAATCACAAAATATATCTTTTCTTTAGGTTGCTTCCTATGGCAAGCTCCTGTTGTACCATTTTTAAGAGCTCATCTTCAAAGGAAAAGAGATTATTTTTACTGGCAACAGACTTCATGCCTCTTTAAAGCGTAAGGATCTGAGTAATGAGATGCGTTTCCTCCAGTGCTGCATGTGTCAAACTACCTCACTTTCTGACAGAAGTTTTAAAACCCATTATTGTCATTCATTAATAGATCTATTCTTGTAATTATTGTGTTCAACAGGAAAGAAATGGAAATTACTGAAAAAACAGGGAATTTTATTCTGAACCAAATCACTTTTCCACCACAGAAAACTTCCACTAATTACTGTATAGTTGTAAAAAATTCTACTTTCAAAAAAAAAAACCAAAAAAACAAAAGAGTACCATTTCCTGGCCAAAAAGAAAAAGTAGTTTCCTTGAAAACAATTTTTTTTTTTTTACTGCATATTGCTTAAAATAAGTAAAATGCTGATTTGAGGGTGTTGTTTGATACTGTAGGATACCAGATATACATTAAATCTTATGGAGATTGTAGTTATTATGATTACTGAGCACTGCAAAGGATCTTACTCAGTGTAAAATGTTATTATCTGACTTGCTTCCAGACTGCTAAATCTGCAGGAAGAAAAAACACAGTTACTTTCAGTTCAAAAGATGTCTTGTAAATCCACACTGGTGCTTTCTTTTCCCTCCTGGAGCTTCCTTTTGGAAGCTCTTATGGTACAACTAAGCACCTAAGCTAAGTAGTTACAAGTTATTTTCTGAAATGGCTCATGAAAAATAAATAAAAATGTAAGTTTTCCCACTAAATATTTTGGGTCTTCTGCCTTTACTTTAAACTCAGCTTTATTTAGTTTTCTGATACGTGCAATGGCATGCAGCACCACTGTGAGCTCTCTCCAGACCTGCACTGCAGTGTGCTCGTGTTGTGCGAGAGCTGAGGCATCCTGAACATGGGCGGACTCTGCCTATAAAAAATCTTATGACAAAATGACTCATCATTTCCTTTGTGCTTCTCCCGTTATTTTTGACTAGGGTGAATGAACTAGTGCCTGTCAATAAGGAATCCAAAATCTCTTCCATATCTCTCTGTGCTTTTCCTGTTCATGTCTAGCTTCTAGTCCTGCTTGCTAGGTTTAGTGTAAAGTGAATTCTTAATCATGCTAATACATTCTAGTATTGTATATACTAGACCTTTTACTAGCATTTTAGACTGAAGATACCCTTTCTATAATGAATAACTTTTACTGGAATTTTTATTAGCATTAATGTTTTTCACTATGTGTAAACATACTTGAAAAGAAGATAAGACCAAGGAAGTGAAGACATTAGAGTTTCACTCCAGGGTCTGCTGCTGCAGTGATCTTTCCATACATCATCTCCTAATTTTTTGCCTTACAAATGAGCATAACAGTACAGACCCCCTGTGTAAACACCCATTATAACTACAATCACTATATGCATGTTAGATGTAACACCTGCAGTCTAGACTTTTCAGCTAGAACTAAAACCTAAAATTAAAATTAAAATTAAAAAAATCATCCTTCCCACAGCCCTGCCTTCCCAGGCTCAACTTTCCTTCTAACTCCTCTACCTCTTTCCCTCCAAGTGGCTCAGTTGACTGGGGAATGGGGGTTGTGGTCAGTCCATGACACTTTGTGTCTGCTGCGCCACCCTTCTCACATTTCTCCCCTGTTCCATCATTGCATGTCTCCCAAAGGGAACAGTCCTTTGCAAACTTCTCCAGTATGGGTGCTTCCCATGGGCTCTAGTTCTTCAAGAACTTCTCCAACGTGGATCCTTTCCATGGGATACAGTCCATCAAAAAGAGAGTGCTCCAGTGTGGGTCACCAATGTCTCCCAACAACCCTTTACACTTCTCTTTGAATCAACAGTATTCCAAAGTTTTATGATAATGGATCTTTCTCTTTAATCCTCAAGAATGCCAGGATCTAAAGAACTATTTCAATTTAATTTCACACTGCCTGTTCCTTAGCAAGTGCAAGATTTGTGTGGAATCAATGTCCCTTGCTGTAAATGCTTAAATTTGTCCCATTGGAGAAGGAAGACATATGGGGACTCGTTGAGCATGTTTTCTTTTAGCAGACTTGCAAAGCCATGAAGATTGTTTATATATATATATATTTTTTTTTTTTTTTTCAGGTTGTCTTTGCTGAAGCTCTCAAACATATCAGAGCAAAGATAATTATAGTGTGAAGCTCTGGTGAGTTGTATCTGTCTTGTTTAACCAAACAAGTGAATTTCAACAGTTCGCAGAGAACTGTATTGGAAAACAATCCATCTGGCTGCTTCATTTCCTATCACACCTGCCAGCTCCTGACACTTCGCCCTGTCCAGATTGTTCAGTGGTTATTCAAAAAATGAGACTTAATTCACTTTCCCAGATATGATATGCCATTTCTGTGAAGGATCTTGCACCTCTGACATTTCAATTAGAGGGATGAAACATCAACATCCGACCTTTACTCTGCAAAGATTGAAAACTCTCAGCCTCTTGCTTTCCACTTTTGCTTCTTACTCATCCTTTCCACATAGGAAAAACTTCTGTCATGTTCATAATCATTGCTAGAACCAAAAATAACACTATAAATGGGATTTTGCAGCCTAAGCATGACAGTCCTTATCTTTTGAGGTGACCCAGGCTGAGAAATTTTCAAGGGGCTTGACATAAAACCCACAGGAGACACCTTTCTTCTGAAGGTAAAGTGGGAGGCCATGGCTACCCTAGAGAATCTCAGGTAGTCATATGTTTTGACACCTGAAGCTTCTCATATTGATCAGCTACAGATCCGTGATGCTCTTTGCACTATATCATATTTGGTTTGCAACCTCCACCCCTCATCACATTTAAGATCCACTGGTCTGTTCCACATATACTCTCATTGCACAACTAGAGTCGTTAACTGGATTGCAGTAACAACTAAAGGTGCTCATAATAAATAATATGCTGTGCTAATATTCCCTGAAGATGGAGCAAGAACACAGAACTCCCCACTCACTGCTCTTGGCTCCAGGAGGATTTATTTCCCAAGGAGAGAAAGGATAGGAAAAAGTCCTCAGCCAGGACTGCAGCAGGGGTGAGATGGCTCATTGGATCCTGATCCCAGAACAGGGAGTCCTTTCCTCAGTCTCAATGTATTTCCCTCCACTAAGACCGAGGTGATCTATTACAGTCTATACATCTGTCAGCACAGCTTCTCATCTCACTTCTGTCACTTTCCAGTGTTACTACCTGAGGGAACTTCCTGGGTTGAATACAGCCCATTGCAATGAGCAATGGGCAGTTTTCGAAACATCTATAAAAGAAATAACATCCATTCACAATTAGATATTGGTTTGCTACTGTAAGTTTAATAGCAACACTTGTCACTTGCTCTAATATTACAAAAAAACTCCAGAACTGAATAATCGCTGCATTCTGAGGGTACAAATGTAAAAATTCTACCTGAAATGTGAATTAAATATAATTTTTTCCATCTCTGTAAAATGAGATATCATAATTTCAGATCATATTGGAGCACAAGGTTGATCCTTTGATTAAATAATAGCTCACAAAGATGAAAGTTCAGTTAATTCCAGTGAAACATCTGAAACATATTTTTCTGTCTAACCTGTTCAATGAGTAAGAGCAACCAGATATATTTCCTTCAAGCACCATCCTCTCTCATTGTTGCTTTCCTCATTTGATTTACTTCAATTATTATGCCATAAATCTGGTGGCTTTCCTTGGATTATCTTCTTTGAATATCTGCACAAAATAATCCTAAAATAGATGAAGATACATTTTGGCCTGTATGTAGAACACACAGAAAGTAGCAGGCAGGGATCATTTATGAAATCTAATTTAACAGTACGCTGGTTAATGTTCGGATGCTGCCTGTTTCTGTGCTGCTCATTGCAGTCTGTTGTTTTTCATGAAGTAGTTGCTTAGGATCTGCAATGCAGTAAGACATTTTCACTTGACTGCAATTTTCTTGACATTTGTTTTAAATCCTAACACAGTTCTCTCCACATACATATACGAAAAATGTTTCAAATATTCCCTTTAGAGTACAACTTGGAGGTGTTAATTGTTAATGAATAATGTATCTGGAGACATTACAGAAATTAGTACACTAAATGGATCAGATAAACATTTTTGGCAGAAAGAATCCACTGGAGACACAGAAGAGTTTTGAGATTCATGTTATTTGAATCATGCCCCCAAATGAACCATTGCAATGAGTTTTCTGATGGCACAGCATGCAAAATAGTTCTTGCCCCCAAAAGATGCTAAGTTGTTATTTCACAGAATGGAAACCCCACTAGTCTGTTGTACTGTCTAAATGTAAATGAATTGCAAATATAAATAATGAATGACTCTCTGTTTTGTCAACTTATGGAATATACTAACTCTGATTACAATAACACTATGGTAAGAGATGATAGATTGTTTCTTTACTGAGAATGTAATCACTTCCATTGCTTTACAAAAGAAAAACACAACCCCGTGCATTAGTTCCAACTAGCTTGTACTCTAAAAGCTAAATATATATTAAAAAAAAAGTTACCAGAATAAAGTAATTCAATGAAGCAATTATTTCTGTTTACACAGATTAAGTGAAGCCTCCAGGGTGCTTTAAGTTTGCAATCCAGTTGAGGATTCAATGACATTCAGCAGAGGCATGTGATAGAGCAGGAAATGCAATTTTGCACAAAGGGAAAACATTAGAAGAGTGGTTAATTTGGGATACCTCTCAACATGAATATTTTCTGTTTTTCACAGATGCTCATCTTCTCACTACGTACTGTGATTCTTTTGGCTGTAGGACACTTCAATAAAATTAAAGTGTCACATTCTAGCACTATGAAGTCAGTGCAGCAAGCAAGGAGACTATGTAGGAGAGTCAGACCATGTTCTTCAGTTGACCAACTTGGGTGACTCAGTGAACTGAAAAGAGATATCTGGAGCTAGTAGGGTGATTCAAAGTAAGTTATCTAAATAACCACTTAAGCTTCCTGCACACTCATTGGTGAGACTTTGGTTTCAGACTGATGATCTTGAACTTTAAGAACAGCACTTAAAGCTGGCCAATGAGATATATAGCAATGTGTCAGATCACGTGCTCCCTTTAGAGACTGCAAATGGCTGTGTAACAGTTTGCCTCCTTTCACAGAATCCACATGAGGATTCAGAGTATCAGGACCTCTTCAAAACGCACGTGGATACATAGACAGGGAGCAGCAGAACAGCTTGTGAAAGAGCTCAAGGCCAACAGCACTCATCCTCTATGCATGAAATATATCTACATTCAAAAGAAATTCAAATCCCTGATTAGCCATTCTTAAAAGCCTGTTATATAAAGGTAGAAGTAGCAGAAAAATTATTCTTCACCCTTCTTCCTGAGCTTGGAGGACTCAGCAATCAAGAATCTGTGAGTCAAGGCACAGAAGAAAAGCAAATAAGAAACTGTGGACACAGTCTAGTAGGTAGGGCAATAAGCCAGAAATGAGAGAATATGACAATTTAAAGATAGAAGGCTGTTATTAACTTTGTTTTGCCCATGCACTCCCCAAAAGAAGTTACTGCAATAATATTCCTTCATTTATTCCCACAAAGCCTGAAAATGTTTTTAAATAGGACACCATACACTTCAGTAGGGATTCCTCTGTGCAGCTTCTATTATATGTTTCACACTGAAGGATTACACTTGTTTCCTGCAAATATGACTGTTATTAGTGTGCAAAGGGGAGAATGAACAGATGGGAGAACAATAAATGGAGAAGTAGAGAGGATTCCTTTAGAAACCCAGAGATCCTGGGGGATTATTTGCGGAGTTAATTTATTTTCCACAATAAGGGATAATGATTAAGCCAAATTGACAGATAATGAGAGTTAGAGAGTCAGAGACTTAGTTCACTTGAATTCTAGTGGAAATTAAATGTGAAACTTAATTTAAAATGACATTATGGGGTGAAAATTGCAAGAAAATTTGGTGCAGTATCACCCAACTCCTATTATTCTATTCATGCTAATCTCTACTTTTATTTTGAGAAATAAAATTTACAAACTACTGTATTACAGTGAACAGGTGACAGGGACTGATCCAACATAGCTACAAATACTTACCTGAACATGACCCTAATTATTTCTAAAAATTATTCATTAAATATGTGAATGTGGCAAACTCAGGTGAACATACAAAAAGTGCATTGCACTGTTTAACCACTTGTTGCTTGTTCTAGTTAAGAAACAAATTATTTATCTCTTCGGTGTTCTTTTAAAATGTCTGTAGGAGAAAGTTTTAATGTGGAATATTTGGATATACACATGGTCCAGAGTTTAGAGGAAGGCAAGGTATAAAAAAATCTAAATAAAGTGTTTCTAATTCACCATAAAGCCAGAAAAATATAGGAAAGACTACAATTGACCCAAAATACTATTGGGCTGATAACAGAAATAATTAAATAAGAAACTGCATATAAACTGTTAAAACCTTGACAAAGATAATGTTGTTGCAGACAAAATATTAAACAAAATATTATAAAGGCAAGAAATATGAAACATTTTTTCGCCCTTTTTCTACTGGCTTCTACAATATTTTCAACACGACCTACTACTCCAGTTTTAATTAAAAAAAAAAAACAACCCAAAAATACAATAGCCAACCTTCAAAGTCCAGTAAATTTCCTTGTGTACAGAATCCTGAACAAGTAATGCATGTGGAGGACTTTGGAAAGTCAAACTTCATTTCACAGTTAATGACTAACTTGACCAGTCAACTTGCAACAGTTTTATCCTCTAAGCTCAGTATTCTATAAAACAAATATAAAACTGATGTGAAATAACAGAGAGAGATATAAAATGGGAAAAGAATGGATTTTTCAGCTGAAAAAACTTTTTTTTTTAAATCTTAGAGGTTGTATGTAATGAAACTAAGAAAGCTTGCATGACTCAAAATATACTCTGGCTGATGGTGGTAGGCAAATGAGTGTGCAGTAAAGAATACAGAAATAACCAGAATAATAGGATCAACAGACCATCTAGAAAAGTATTTTGTCCCTGGCACTGGACGAGTAGCAGATGTTCAGAAGGATTACAAACAAGAAAGCACAACATGAAACTACCTAGTACATTCTCTCATCATGCAGCAGACTGTGCCTCAAGACCTGCCTAATGCACAGCTATTGTCTTTTTATTTAATATCCTCTGATGTCTTTTCACGCCACGATTTCAAGAAAGCTTTTAACCTCTGCACATCCAAGGGAAGTTTTGTAATGTAACCATGCTTGTGAGAAGTGTGTCTTTCTGCTTGCTTTGAGTCTGTATGCTGATAGTTTTATTTGGTTTATTTTACTTCTTGTGGAAAGGACAGTGAATGATCAATCTTTATTCATCTTCTTTCTGCTGTTTATATATCAAAAGTCTTCTCACTTATCTCATTCTACTTGAAGTGTCCTGGTCCATTTAGTGGTTACTCAGAGAAAGACCAATCCACACTTTTGATCCTGCTTGCCATTTTTATAGCTGGGATGTGTTTCTTTTGAGGAGCAGGAAACACACATGCCTCCAAATGCAGGTGCACCATGGAGTTATACAACACCATGATAATTCTTTCTGACATGCTGTCTAATCCTTTCCTACTAATTCATAGTTTCACTTCCCTTTTGACTTCTGCTGAGTACTGAGGTGATTGTTCTATGCAATGATGATTTGTGACTCAAAGATCTCATCTCTAGGTGGCAAAAGTTAATTCAGAACTTCTCCCTACAAATAAAAAAGTGCATCTATTTTTCCTGTGTGACATAATGCATTTGAGTTTTGTCAGCAATATGTTGCCTAGTGATTCAAGATTGCAAACATCTGCAGTTCTCCACCATTAAGCATCATCTTTATTATCCCAATTAATCAAGTCTCATAAGCGAATTTTGTCACCTCATTATTAATATTCATAAATATGTTGAACAGCACAGGTCGTGGGTCAGACCTCCATGGAGTCTGTGAGCTACTTCCCTGCACAGTGAACACTTTGAAAGTCTGTTAAAGCTAGAGATTTTTCAGGTTATCACAATGTTTTGAATGCACAGATAAAAGATAACCTGAAGTTAACCATCTAGTCTCATTATTAAAAGGAATAATTTAGCTCATTCAAAGACAAGTGACTAAATTTGCTCCAGCCATCTCTACACACCCAGTGGAGGTGTCTGTCCCTCTTCACTGACTTCAGAGAACCTGAATGACTAGCCTAGATCAGAACTTAACTTTCAAGTGGGTAAAAAAAAAGGAGAGATAAATCTTATCTTTCTGGTGAATTATTTAAATTCCATCAAAAAACCTGTGGCCAAAGCAAGGCCAGGGACGGGGAAGCTCTGTACAATGCAGTTTGTTTTATTATTCTCTTCATAATCAATAACTTCCAGTTCAGAGGCTTTTTTTTCCCCTAATCTGAAATATTGTGTCCAGTTCTGGGCCCCACAGTTCAAGAAGGACAGGGAGCTGCTTGAGAGAGTCCAGCGAAGAGCCACCAAAATGATTAAGGGAGTGGAACATCTCCCTTATGAGGAAAGGCTGAGGGAGCTGGGCCTCTTTAGCTTGGAGAAGAGGAGGCTGAGGGGGGACCTGATTAATGTTTATAAATATCTGAAGGGTGAGTGTGAGGAGGATGGGGCCAGGCTCTTCACAGTAACGACCGATGATAGGACAAGGGGCAATGGGTGTAAGCTGGAACACAGGAGGTTCCGCTTAAATTTGAGAAAGAACTTCTTTACAGTAAGGGTGACAGAGCACTGGAACAGGCTGCCCAGGGAGGTTGTGGAGTCTCCTTCTCTGGAGACATTCAAGACCCGCCTGGACGCCTTCCTGTGCGAACTCATCTAGGTGTTCCTGCTCCAGCAGGGGGATTGGACTCGATGATCTTTCGAGGTCCCTTCCAATCCCTAATATTCTGTGATTCTGTGAAAGTGGAATATCAGCATTACAATGCTGCTTCTGTCAGTCATACGCAGACAGTAATCTTCAGCTTCGGTAAATTAGTATACTCCAGAAGACAAGTGGGAAGTAGGAAGTACTGTGGGAGAAATACCACACCACCACTAACTGAACCAAAAAGAAAAAAAAGGAAAAAAAAAGAAAGGTGCGGAGAGCCAAGAAATGACTGCAATTACTTGGTAGAGTTAAATGCATAATATCTGCATAAAAATGCGGATATGCATAATGCAACATAGGTTTTAAATGGCTTCCTTGATAACAAATATTATAGGGGTGCTAAGGAGTCAAGACAGGAAATAAAACAGTCAAGGCATGAAACATCCCAATGCAAAATAGAAAATCTGATAGCTATTATGTAAGGATCATATTCCTCAATATGTTAGACTATACCTGTACTTTTTTCCCAAAGCTAGAAGTAATAGCTTACATTTAGTTTATCTTAGATGCATATACCTCCATTTCAGATCTCTGTCCCTGGTTATTTAGGTAATGTCTATCTAGGTGAGACAGAACTTTGTTTTCACAGAGAAGAGGATAAATAGTAACTTTTTAAAAACATCTTGTAGTACTCTCAAAAATAGGTGGAAAAAAACCAAAATATTTGTAAGCAGAAATCACAAACTGCCACAAAATATAAAAGAGTTTCTGCAGGAGTGAATTCTGGAAATCAGTGTGTCTGTCCTTCCACCTATACGCACTTTTTTTCTACTTTCCATCTCTTGCAGAGTCAAACTGAGTATAATATAATTTTTTAGAGATTAGAGCGTCACATTACTCCAAAAAGGTGTGGGGCTATGGCCTTCGCTTTTGGAAAGACTATGTCCTGGGATCAGGAAAAGATCTTTGGAAGGGAAATCTTACCTTCAAGCCATGACATCAAGGTCTTAAAAGCAAAGGGATTTTCTATTTTAGAAAAATCTTCACGGAGCTGCATCAAAAAATTGAATGAGCAACTTGATCTAGAGGACATAGGGAAGGCGTAAACTTTAGACCAAGGAACAACTCATAGAATCATAGAATCATAGAATGGTTTGGGTTGGAAGGGACCTTAAAGATCCTCTAGTTCCAACCCCCCTGCCATGAGCAGGGACACCTTCCACTAGACCAGGTTGCTCAAAGCCTCATCCAACCTGGCCTTGAACACTTCCAGGAAGGTGGATCACATCCACAACTTCTCGCAACTTGTTCCAGTGTCTCACCACCCTTACAGGAAAGAATTTCTTCTGGATATCTAATTGAAACCTCCCCTCTTTCAGCTTAAAGCCATTTCCCCTTGTTTTATCATTAACTGCCCTTAGGAAAAGTCCCCCCTCAGCTTTCTTGTAGGCCCCTTTCTGGTATTGGAAGGCCCCTATAAGATGTCCCCTAAGCCCTCTCCTTTCCAGGCTGAACAGCCCCAACTCTCTCAACCTATCTTCATAAGATAGGTGTTCCAGCCCTTGGATCATCCTCGTGGCCCTCTTCTGGACTCATTCTAACTGGTCCACATCTTTCTTGTACTGGGGACTCCAGAACTGGACACAGGACTCCAGATGGGACCTTACAAGAGCGAAGTAGATGGGGAGAATCACCTCCCTCGACCTGCTGGCCACACTTCTCTTGATGCAGCCCAAGATACAGTTGGCCTTCAGGGCTGCAAGTGCCCATTGCCGGCTCATATTGAGCTTCTCATCCACCACCACTCCCAAGTCCTTCTCTTCAGAGCTGGCCTCAAGCCACTCATTGCCCAGCCTGTACTTGTGCTTGGAGTTGCCCCGACCCAGATGCAGGACCTTGCATTTGGCCTTGTTGAACTTCATGAGGTTAACACAGGCCCACCTCTCAAGCCTATCAAGGTACCTCTGGATGGCATTAAAATGGCTGCAGTGTTGTTTCAAATGATGTTAGAGAAAGGAACAAACAAGGGGTGGGATGAGTTTTCACTTCAGTCTAAGCTTCTAGGAAGATAACCATTTATAAAGGTACAAGAACCAAGTATGAATATCTTAGATGCTGTCCTTTATTCAGAGCCAAGATTTAAACAAGCAATACAAGGGGCATATATAAGCACATGGAAAGTATCACATGACTTTTGTCTGTTTACGGTAGCACATAGGAGTCCTAAGTTTAAGTCAACGTGTGTCATGTCCCCCCCCCCCCTCCTCATTTATTGTATAAAGATGATCATCTGGAAAGCATTCACGTGAGGAGTTTGAAACAACATTCTTCATTATCAGATGCAAGGTCTAATCGTGCCTCGCCTTTATTAGTGAATTGAAAGTTTCAGCCTTTGGGCTCCTCTGGTTTTGGAAGCTAAATTCAAGCAATTTATGACCTTGAATGCCCAAGTCAGATCCAGTGAAACTGGTTGTGTGAATTTTTCTTTTTGTGAAAATATATTTTTTATTATTTGAATGACAGGAGATGAAGGTAGCCAAAATAATTTATTGGTTCAGTGTCATGTTGCTGGTGTTTTGTTGGGGTTTTTTTTAAGTGTCAATCTAAACTCAAGACACTTTTGAGTTGCTGCATTGTTTTGTGATTTTTTTAAGACCTGAGTTCATAGCAATTTTAAAACAAGCTAGTGGAAGTTGTGAGCAGTCAGCACCTATGAAAGTCAGGACTGATCTCTAGGTATAGCACAAGGAAACTATTACAGACATGATTTGGAACTGTTGACCTTAGCTTGGCATTCAATTTGTTCTTTACATGCATGTTAAACATAAAAAACCCAAGGCAGAAAGAGAAGAATAATAGAAGAGTAGAACAAAAATGAGAATAAAGAGAAAAACAAAAGGGGACTAAGACACTTGTTAAGAGAGAAATCTCATTAGAAATGAGCTGCTGCAAATGTTTCTGTCTTTCTCCATCTGAGACCTGTCATCTCAGGAAAGATTATAAACATGGAAAAGATGTTGCAGCGGCAGCCTCTCCTGTTTCTTTCCCCTGAGCTGATACAGAAAAAAGGATTTCCAATACAGGTTCCTTCAAACCTCTCTGAAGTTTCTTCAAACTGAGGAGCAATTTCTTGTTTGAACATGACAATTTATTTTCAGTTTGAGGTATAGGGTAGTCAGTGTGAAGTGGTCACCCTCAAATTCATTAAGGAAAGCAGAAAACTCATATTTTGGCTTAAGGTACAGTTATCTGAATTCAAGGTGTACCTTTACTCTGATACATCAGAAAAAAAAAAATTCTGTTCATGTTTTGCAGTTTGTTTATTCAGGTAGAAACAATGCTGAGGAACTGTACATTGTCAGGACAGGGTTTATGGTATGGAACAAACTCTAATTGTTGTACATTTTCCTACATTTCCCCTTAACAATTCAATACAGACAATTCCCTACAGTGTTCCGTTAAATTCTTCTTCATCTCAGAATCTGCTTGTTTGTTTTACTACAAATAGTTCTGACCATTTTTTTAAAAAGTAATCAATATCTGATGATTTATTCTTTGTTTTGCTACTGCGACATAAGAAAGAAAAATGAGGATGGTATTGTCAAATATGGAGAGTTTAAACTTCAAAGGCTGACTCTTCTAACTCTACTTGAGGTCTTTGGACATTAGCAACTGTTACAAAAATGGCCTCTGCAACCTATTCTGGAAGTTGTAGATGTTTAGATTCCAGTTTGTTTGTAATCACTGGGGATATGTCAGATTTATTTGTAAAGCTGATTTTATTTAAATTTAGGGACCTATTTGGGGTGAGTAGATTACATCGAGGGAGTATTTTTGTCTTCTCTTCACAGCCTATATTGGTCTTTACTGTCCTGGCTCACCAAAACTTGAAGCTGAATTGAAGTCTTTATAAGATGCGCCAATTCCTATCCCTGTATTTTCGCTAAGACCAATCTCTTGCTGTTGAATTCTAGTGAAAATTCAAATAAAAAAGATTAAAACAAACCAGTTAAGCTGAGAGCACTTTAGTGCATTCTGCATAAATGGTAGACATTTGTAAAGTATTCCTGTTAGGAATGCATTAGCATTTAATAAAGAAAGATGCAGCACTTTGTTTCTTGAGCCATAAAAGTACATTGTGAAGCAGAGATGTAATTACAGTACATCCAGCATCAAAGTCACTACACATTTGATTTCTTGTTCATAATTGTCTATCTGAAATACAGTGACGTTCTGACATGCAAAGTGCTTTCCATTTCAAGTGTTTGACTTTTTAGTGAGATAATATTTAAGAGAGAGTATGTACATCTTCTTGTTGCCATGGATACAAGAATATTGAATTTACAAGCAAAACAACAGAGTTTGAAAACCTGAAATCAAAATGAAATTATTTCTGTTAGACAACATATCTTGAGCTTAGAGTATACAACAATGGACAATGTATAACAACAAAACATAGAGCAAGATGGATGTTGCTATGGGGGACTTATTTTCTTATATTGTCTTCTGCTAAAAAAAATCAGGATTATCAAATTAAGAAAAACCTGCATTCAAGTCAAATGCAAAGACTGGTGAAGACCATTCACCTAATTTGTGTTTTGTAAATAGGATTATTATTCTACCAGTATAGACTTTTCCTTCATTTGCGGTAACATAAAAGAAGCCTAAATTTTACTTAAATATTTAGCATATATTCCCAAAATTACTGCTTGAAAACAAATCTTTTCCTTTTTTTTCTCATATTATATATTGCTAGAATTTATATAAAATTATCTAAACATAATGTTTTCCTTGAAAAGAGGATGCATGGAAGTTCCTGTGATCTTCTATACTTACGGTCACACTAGAAACACCGAGCTGTGGGACAAAGAAATGTCTTTTCTGAGTTGCTGCCATTTTCTCAATTTTCAGGGACTGAATTTCCATGCTCAGCTTGCAAATGGAGATGGAGAAGAAAACACCTGCATGATATCAACTTCCAGGAAGATGTCCCCCAGCCCCTTCCCACTGCTATTTGAAAATAAATGGGCAACAACTTTCTATATCTTTCAACACAACCAGTATTTCCTTTGCTAACTATGCTTCTAACCTGTTTTTATTTGAGAGGAAGGATGTCTTAATGGTGAATGCTCCATGTTGAGACTGCAAGGACACCATGCTGTCTTAGGTTGCCTATGATAATGTCAATCTGCTTGGGCTCACTCCTCTGCAGTTATTCTGTGGGACCTTCATTGCTCTGATACTCACCTCAACTAGATAAGTATGAAGTATAATCTCTTGCAAAAATATTTCTCTAGCACCATTACCTCCTGGATCATGGAAGCTTCGTTCTGCTCCCCATCCCTGGCTTCTGGCTCAGGGGGCTGGGTACCCAGAGAACAGCTGGCCTTACTATTAAAGACTGAGACAAAAAAGGCATTAAGTACCTCAGTCCTATCCTCATCCCTTGTCACTATTGTTCCCTCCACATCCAGTAAAGGATGGAGATTCTCCTTGGCTTTCCTCTTGTTAATATATTTATAGAAACATTTTTTGTTATCCTCCACAGAGTTGGCCAAATTAAGTTCTAGATGGACTTTAGCCCTTCTGATTTTTTTGGTGCAAGACCTCACTTCATCCTTGTGGTCCTCCTGAGCTGCCTGCCCCTTCTTCCAAAACTCAGCCAAGCTGGTTTTCTTCACCAAACAGGAAGGAGAGTTAAAAATATAATACATGAACAGGAGTCAAGAGCTGCAGTGGCATACTGAAAACTGTTGTTTTATCAAATACCTCTCTCTGGTTTTAAGTAAACTATGTTTTAACACCACATGTGCGTGACTAATGAGCTCATCAGTTCTGCCCCTGTGAACAGTAAAGGTTTTTGTATTTGGTACAGGACAGAGCACTGAAGACATTTGTGTTCCCTTAATCATTTTGGTTACACCAGTCAACTGAAAGATAGACACTCACTGTATTACCTCAGTCTCTCATTTTTATTTGACGTAATAATGAAGGAAAAATACCATGGAATGCCACCATTTAGGAAAAAAAAAAATAAAGGGAAAACCAAAATAAATGTGCAAGTGCCTTGAGTATTTTGCATACTTGTAAAAATAAAGTTAAACTTTAGTACTTTGGAAAAGTTGCTTAAAATAATTTTTAATCAATCAAAACTAAAGTGTAATAGGCGCATTTGGCATAAATAGCCACTGGCAAACATTTTACAGTTCCTCTACTTACACATTCATATAATTATTTATTCAACTCTTCAAAAACTCCTGTTTTGAAAGTAACTCCATTTGTAACTGTGTCAAATTATATAATTTCTTCCTCAATTTCATTAATGGAATAATGATATTAGAATTCCACACACTAGATGGCAAAACTTACTTAAGACAACTGATGGGAAACAATGAACAAATGTAAGAACTACTGTTATCTGAAATTTCACATTGTTTGAATAGATGGAAATATTTTGCTTGATCATGATTTTACATAAGAAAAATCATTGTAATACCAGTGATTTTCATATTCAAATAGAAATATTGTCTTTTTTTTTTATTGTGAATGCAGTGAGCATTCCATCTGTCAATAAAGAATTGCTGAACTAGAACCTATTTGACAAAGAACTGTAATTTAGTTTGTGTGCACTGTTCAGAATAAATCCAATAATTTTCATAATGCAATGCCTGTGTAATGGAAATATTTGAATGTGCCTTTGGTGATAGCATTGATATACACTATATGGTAATTTACAGCCTTAGCAACGGATCAAGGTTCACAGTGCTTGAAAACTATCAGTACAAAATGTAATGTTGAGCCTTGCTTTTATCTGTTCATGCACTCTCAGCAAAAGAAGATTTATAAGGAATGAGAAGAAGGCTGTAGGTATCTCATTAGAGCTGTTTCTTGCAGGACACTTTCTGCCATGTGACAAAGAAAAGTTGGACTGTTGCAGGTGCCTGCTTTGTCCTATAGGAATAAAAATTGAGGAAGAAAGAAATAAAACAAGTCGTCAGTGAAACTATATTCCAGGAACTATTCACCCAATACAAGTTTATGCAGGAAAATTAGCCAGCTCCTCTCATATCCTCATCATACTCAGAGGACACCCATATAAGGCAATCACAGATTCCAGCTGCCATTGCAAAAGGACACGGATCTCATGTATTTGCTGTGCCATAATGACCAGCTTTTGCGTTTGGTACCTCTGGTTAGGCAGCACTGAGCAGGTTAGGTAACTGCCTAGACTAAGGCAACTGAATCATGTATTAGGCTTCTGGTAAGATGAATCATCTAAAATCCACTGATGGTACAGTTATTGTTTCTATTGTCAAAGATTTTAGACACCTATAATGTCATAAAGACAACTACATACAGGTATCAAAGTGCAGGTGTCTTAACCTTCAACTGAGCCCTTCCTTCGGTGCAATAAATCCTGTCATCAGAGATAAACCCCCTCGTTACAAAGGCTGAACTCAGACTTTCTGATGCCTTCTGAGCCCCATGGTAGGGCTGTGCTGGGAAGTTTAGGGGCAAAGCAGTCTGTTTATAAAAAGAGGATTGATAGTAATCATTTTTAGATTACTTAACAGTCATGCCCTTTGTGATAGTTTTGAGTATGACCCAGTTAGACAGTGCAGCTACGTGTTTCTCAGCAGGTACCTACTTGACTTATTATACATTTACATTTAACAAGGTGCAGCAAGCAAAGCATTCACAAGCCCAGTGGGAAGCACATACTTGTTAGTTTGGCTTTTAAAGACTTTTTTTTTCTTTCTTTCTTTCAAGAGCATTGAATACCTCTGGGAGAGTCCCATGAACTTCCAAAAAATATTCCACAGCTAATGTTAACTGTCAGTTACAAGAATAAAACCCCTTCATCTTTACACCTTTTTTACTGTGTAGTCTTCTCATGCAAAGGAAACTAATCCTCATGTTAACAAGGCACTGTGTAGCACAGATCAAAAATCTATAAATTAATTGAAACTGTGAGTATTATTAATTGGAGTCGCTTGCACAACTGGAATTAACTGTATGAATTCAGGCTTTACAACCACGTCTAAACCTATGTTACGCTACAGTATTCCTTCACTCACTTAGACTCTGCTAGGAGGCTCAGTGACCTCAGTGGCCTGAGGACAAGCTGTACAAGGTAAAACTGAGGCAAAAAATGTACTGAGTGTTTCAGTTTTTTCCCATTAGAACCCCTGCCTGATTGAGCAACGCACCCATAATCTCTTTAGCCTTTCTTTTGCACTCAAAGTGCTTACAGAAACCTTTCTTGTTGTCCTTCATCTCTCTTGCTCATTTCAATTCCAGTTCAGTTTTAGTTTCTCTCACTCTGTTCCTACACATGCAAGCAATATCCTTGTATTCTTCCCCCACTTCCCCTGGTAGCCTGTCCCTGCTTCCACCTTTTATATACTTCTTTTTTTGTGCTAAACTCAGTCAGGATCTCCACGTCTATCCAAGGTGACCTCCTGCCATCCTTATTCAACTTTCTACATGCAGGAGTGGACTATTCTTGAGAGCTGGAGAGGCTGTCTTTGAAGATCAACCAGTTCTCTTGGGCCTCTTGTCCTCCAGGGCAGATTCAGATTCTACCAAATTCATCCTTCAACAGACCAAAATATCCTTTTCTGAAGTCCAGGCTCACAATTCAGTTCTTTGTCTTGCTCAGTTCTCTTAGGATCTTAAAATGCATCATTTCATAGTTACTGCAAACAAGGCTGCCCTTGACCTTCATATCCTCAGACAATACTTTCTTGTTTGTGAGTCACAGGTGTAACAGAGTATATTATTTATTCAGTTTATTGATCACATGTATAAAGAAATTGTATTAATATACTTCAAATATCTTTTGGATTGCTTGTGCCCAGATATTTGTTCTCTTCCAGACGGTATCGGTGTGGTTAAAGATGCCCATGAGTACCAAGGCCTGTGCTTATGAGGCTTTCTCCAGCTGCCTGAAAAAGAGCTCAGCTACCTCCTCTTCCTGATAATCCATTTTAATCTAGTTATTTAAACCCTCTCTGTAGTTGTCATTGGAAATGACAATTTATTCTGCATGTTATGGGTGTATATGTTAGGATGACAAGATAAATCTTCTGGAAATGTTTTTATTTCAACAGTGACCCTCACTAGGGTTTATATAAATAGTTTCACTGTTTAAATTATAGATTTCTAACTTTGAGGTAGTTAACTTTTAGCTTCGGTGAAGTTAAGTGTGCTGCATCTGACCATGAGCATAACAGGAAATAAATTGTGGTACATTATACTGAAAGTGCACAGCCAGTAATCACTTATAAGGTTTGTTCTTTGTATTCACTTTCCATTACACCACAAAAATATTTATCTCCAGGCTAAAGATACCAGGAAAGATCTATAAAATTGTTCTATTTGCAATTACTGCACCATTTTGCTTTGATGAAAATTATATTCTTTGAAAGACCATATTGAAATATATTCTTTACATTGAAAAAAAGTTAAAACAAAAGTACAATTTAAGTGGGATTAATCTATTCCCAGTTAGGTATCATAAAATTAGTTTTAAAGTCAAGTTTTTAAGTCTGATTTAGTCACATTGTGATTCATTTGTAATCATAGGAGAGAACAGGCACCTTCAGAGTGCAATTCATCTCACCATGACAGATGTCTAAGACAGCTGAGATGAATCATTCTCTGGAGCCCCCAGCTCTTTCTACTGATGATGGAAAGAGCTAAGGGCTTAGAGTAGATATGTAACCTGTAGATATCTTATCTTAAGTGAGATGAATCTCAACCTTCCAGCATCATTTCTGCATGTTACCACGGATCCCTTTATCTGAAGTCAGTTCCGCTATCCCTAGAGCAAGTGTAAAGGGTCTTCATTTGAACAGGAACTGGAGACTTTTGAATTCTAATGAACATATTAATAGTCTGGATGGGGGTGGAAAAAATCCTTTTATTACTAAACAGTAAGTTCACAGCTTGTTTCTTTAATGGGAGATCCACTAACTTTACCATATATTTTAGTTACAGAATAAGAGAGCATTACTATGTAGTTCTTCTACTTATGACAGAAATCAACATTTGACATTGAATCAATGCTCAATTTTTCTTACCTAGAATTTCACGGAAGTTTCAAAATGGTTAACTACTCTTACAAGACTTACAACTGAATTGCTTCATGGCAGACGGTAGCACAGCTCTGGATACAGAATTGTGGTCCTTCTACTGTCCTGCAGAATGGGTTACAAATGTCCATGCCCATTTCTGTAGCTTAATCCTACTACTATGTACTCTAATATTATAATAGTAGATCTCTACTATAAGTATAGACCTATATACTATCTATAGATCTACACTGTAGTTCTATACTGTAGTATACTATCCATACTGTAGTATCTGTAGTACCTATAACAAAACTGAGATATTGTTTTACAGTAAAGAAATAACATAAAAATATTTGCAATGCTTTCCACAAACAAGGCTACCTTAATTTCTAGGAAAGCTTCACTCACAAACTGAATTCAAGAGTTAGTTGCATGGGGAAAAAATGGAGATCTGGTTTTCCAACAATACAGGACTGTAAGTATCGTCTGAGATCAACAGCTTAAATTTCTTCTCATAACTAAATACATATTAAAGCTGATTTTCCATTATTTTGCTTTTTTTTTTTTTTTTTTTCAGTTAAAAGAGTTTCAATTAGCTGTCATGCTAGCCAGACCTCAATGTCCTCAGTAGACAGCCACAGGTACATGCTGAGGTTGATTCAAGAAATAATTTTCTCATGATTCTCTATTTTTACCATAGACTTAGCTTAGAAGACTTAAACTAAAGGCCTATCAACTAAAATAAAAAGTGAAATAAATTCATACTCAGCAAGAGTTTAACAATGATGGGGACATTTGACATCTATTCTGAATGCATGTATACCACAGATCATAAGTTTCTTTTTTATGCAAAGCCAATAATAGGTCTTTGACTGTAGAAATTGTAATTTTTACTATAGTATATTTTCTATGTCAATATGGAAGCCTTGATTTAAAGACATCATTAGGCAGGCTCTCAGAGAGGAAATACAGTGTATTGGTTGCTCCTGATTCAGACAAAATGCAAAGGGTAAATACCTAGTGGAAGTTGTTCATGTTCTCAGGATTATCTTCAGAATGGCTCTGTATTGATCTGCTTGATCATGTGTAGATGTGGGCTATATTAATGTTCCAGCTCATGGAACACTAGTCAGTTCTCATCTGGAAGAGTTTTTTTCTTTACTCTGCTTCAGCTAAAAAAAATGGGGTTTTTTAGTTCCTACATTAAAGGAGCTTTGGGTTTGCAGTTGATTTGCTTGCAACTGTCCTGACATCTAGGCAGAGCTAGAGCTGTGTCTGCCTACACTTGTGGGGCTGTTCTGGACATCGGCCATCTGCACAAGATTGTCTTCCTTGGAGATGAGGTTTCTGAGCATTTTAAAGCAGATGTACAATTTCTTGGAAAAATGATTTCATAAAACTAAAACTAGATTTCATAAAACTAGAAAATTAAATCGCATGAAAAAACAAAATCATATGAGAAAACATTGGTTTTCTAAACAATATAATTAAAAATACTATGATGGAGTTGAAATATTCCAAGAATCTGGTTTATCACAAGTTTATGAATCATTTACATAGACAAGCTTTGACAACTCATGAATACTCTGAAATATTAAATTCATAACATGGAACTATTTTTTTTTTTTTAACAAAAGACCAACAATGTTCCATACCTTTTTTATTGGAAAATACATCATTAGAATACAATGTCCCTTAAAAAACAACCTGCTAAGGAGGTGAAATAACTTTAGTAGCAAAATAATTCCTTTCTTGATAAAGCAAAATAATGGAAAAAAAAATCACTTAGTGTAGTGAACTTTTAACTTCACTTTGGATTTTGATGCTATTATGCCAATTTCCCATATACGTATTTTCACTCTGCACTTTTGTACAGAGCAGACTGATTCACTTAGAGGAGCACAGCTGAGAAGGTGCAGAGAAAGTGTGTTCAGAGGAAATCTCTCTAGTAAGAGTTATTTTGCTTGGCTTTCTGTTGTACAAATTGTCCTGAACCAGCTCTGGTTTCTCAGCTGTGCAAGGAAAACTGAATTTTGCTGCCTCAAGGGTGAAAGTTGGACTCTTCTTACAGTGAGAGGAGTGAAAATAGTAATTATTGCTTCTGAGAAATTATTTACACCTGAAGTAGAGGTTATTGCCTATGACACCTGTACTCCCCTCCTGGCACAGCAACCCAGGCTTCCTGGGGCTTTCACAATGCAAGTGGAACACCATGACCATGATGACTTGGGGGATTGGACTAGATGATCTTTTGAGGTCCCTGCCAATCCCTAGCATTCTGTGATTCTGTGATTTTTCTACCTCTTAACACAACTTGCTGTCAATATAAAGGCTAGAGCACATATCTCCTCGATGTCTACAGCCAGTTCTAGCTTTGTAAAAATCAAGAAGGTGGCTAGAATGACCAGAATCCTTCGTCAGCTGCCTATTAACCTCTTTACACCTGAGAAACTCCTATACATGAATGGCAGCTTTGAAGGAGTCATTTGGGCATAATATACTGAACTGTTGACTGACAGTGTCTAAAATTATGACAGAGGTTAACAGTACTGCAGTATAGTGCAGTTAGTCAAACAAATGCTGTGTTTGAAGATGTGCAAAGGTTCCATGCTGCCTTGCTTACTGAAGAGAGTGCATCTTGTTTTCTACGCAAAAATGGAGTTTTCTAAGCATATCCTTTTGGCTATAATATAGACAAGTATACAACTACCCATCCACCAATAGGCAGCAGATGGGTCAAAGCTGGCAATCAGATTTTTGAAAAATATTTGGCTTAGTAAATAATTACTGACAAATTCAAATATGTGATATAAGAAAAATCCTGATGTGACATAAGAAAAATCTCTTCTGCATGGTTCAGGATGAAGTATTAATGCAAGATGATATTTTAAAGCTTCTAGAAAAAGGACATGAGGGAAGACCCAGGGAAATACAGACCTGTTAGTCTAACCTCAGTTCCAGGAAAAATTATGAAGGGCATGAAAAAGGGTAGGAGCCCATGGTGAGTTCTTTCAGTGGAATTCCTCAGAAACCATTGCTGAAATCTGTGCTTTTAATACATTTAATTATGACTAGGAAAGAACTGAACAGGTAAAGGACAATATTTTTCTAATAATACTAAATTAATCAGTGTACTTAAGTTAAGAACCAGCTGTGGAGAACTGCAGAAGAGTATCACAAAGCTCACCAACTGGGCAATAACACAGCAGACTAAATTTAAAAGGGATAAATACAGAAATACACATGGGAAAAAAAAAAATATCAAACCAATCTAATTTCCCATGCAAAATGCTATGCTCTGAAAAAACTACTAGGTAGGATAGACCTATTAAAAATCAGCTCAATGCTCAGTAAAAAGTAATTGTTATGAATTATTTGAAAAGTCAGAACAATACAGAACTTTATTATATCACTGTTCCACCCAGGGTTTGTCTGGACTTTGATTATGGTAGGCAGTTCTGGCTGCCCTACCTCTAAAAACATTAAGTATAATCTGCAAAAGTTCGGAAAAGAGTAATTAGGTTAATCAAAGGTACAGAATGTCTTCTGTTTAGGAAATGAATATTTAAGACAGGATTCTTTAGCTTGGAAAAGACATGACTGAATGGTAAAAAGCAATTGTGAGCAATACAGAGAGAATTCTCATTGTTCCATTTAGGAATCAGGGGCATTAAATGAATCAGCTGAAGAGAGATATCTGGTATACAAAAAGTTGTGGCTTTTCACACATGTAAGTAAACTGTAAAGGCCTTTGCCAATGGGTGATGTTAATGTTAAATATTTGTTTCTGCTAATGGGAAAAGTAGAGGGGGAAAAGTTAAGGGAGGAAAAAAACCCTAAATTATTAAATTCAGTAACACCTCATTGCAACTCTAGTCATGATTTTAAATGTCTATTGCCAGTCATTTAGTACCCTGTTCTGATAACCATCATCATTATTGCACTTTTCCTTCCTTCACCCATGGCTGACTTGATTAATTTTGGTGAGCTGCAGGTATAAAAAAAAGGTGACAATACTGGAAAAGTAACTGTACAGAAAGAGAGAGTAAGGACAATAAAATGTTGTCATCATTTGATCTTGTCCGATAAAGTAATCTACCAATCAAAGTAAGCAGACATGTATTGATTTTTATTTTTAAAAGCAATCAGAACTCAAGCCTACAAAAGTCTGTTTGCTGTTTCCTACAGTTGATGATCCTGATGGTTCTGTACATGTTTTTCTGTATTACATGTCATATAAGTTTTCCACATGTATCTAAAATGAACGTATTTCTGTAGTCCCTACATACATCTACATATATCTTCCTTCAATTGCATTAATCTTTAGGGGAGGGTGGGGGGGGGGGGAAATGTCACTGCCTGTCAAATCATTAACAGTTACACTTTTTAGGAACGCATCTTAAATAAGCAGAGAAACTACAACCAATTGCTAACCTGAAAAATGGAGGAGAGCAACTAAGGTTCTGCATATCACACAATCACAACATGGCAGGGGTTGAAAGGGACCCAGGGTTGTGGCACCCACCTACACAGTGATCTTTGCAGTCTTTTATAGGCAGCTAATCTCCTCCCCTTGGCTGAGTCTCTTGCTTCTCAGGCTAATTAGGTGTCATGCACAGTAAGGTCTTCAGGTTGTCTTGATCTCCCCCTGCCAGAATTACTTCTGTTTGACCTTTTCTGGGTGCAGTCACAGTTTGGAGACAAGTCCCTTTTCCACTACCCACACTTGCTGGCTCAAGATAAGGGAGTTGGCTCAAAAAAGTGGTGCTCTGCCTCTGCAAGGCCCTCTTATCTGACCACAAGACCCTTTTATTTGACGACAACTTGTTTGACTTCCTCTTATAATTATGGTAACATATCAGAGAAATGTTTCAGACATTCAACCAAGGCTTGAGAACTTTAACCTTATATTGTCTGGACCCTTACAGGAGGTGATTTTAATTGGTAAAAAAACCCTAAAACAAACAAACAAAAAAATAAGAAACTATCTTAAACTTACATATATTTTCTTTTAAACTTGTGAAACTGTGAGACGACACTCTCCCTAATCTGTTGCCTATATATTTAGCAGAGGCAATTGAATTCCCCCCTCAGCATGCATTCATTGGTGCACACTTACCAAAAGTTACCTTTGTTTAACATGCTTTATTTACTTTACCTTTTAATGCCCCTTTGAAAATACAATCCTCTCTACTCTGTTAACCTAGTTTGCAGTATCTATATCTTACCTCTTTGTTTTATCCCCTTATTAGATGTATTAGATAAGTTTAGATTATCCAGCACTAGTATTCTAGCAAGTTTTTATTATACCTTTTACAACATACACTGCTCTACAATACCAAAGCTTCCTAAGGCAAAAGTGTGGCAAAATTGTATTTCTTTTCTATCACACTATATGTAAACTAAAGATTTCCCTGTCTTTTGACACCTTAAAATAAATAGTTTTCTTATGAGTTATTATGAGCTTTTCAAAAGGAGAGGGAAAGGTAATGTTGGTTTGATGAATTTACTCTGTCCTGTATTAACACACAGGTTAATATATTGGCAATATATTCCACCTGGAATATTTTGGCATTGCTCCATTGACTCAATTAAGCTCTTTTTTAAGATGTTAACATCGTAAATAGTAACAGCATTGATGTCTTGTTGGTATTGACAGGCTTAAAGTAGTACCTTGTTGGATTGCTGAGAGCAAAGTTATTTAACAGAAGAGCTTGTCTTCTTTTCCTCTTAATAGCTGTCACAATGTGGGCCAGGTGCTACTAGGTAATATCAAGGCTGTGTAGCACTGGCATTTACTTTCTCCACCACTTCATTAGCTGTACGTGTCATACTGGCTTTGTTTGGCTTCATTGTCTGTTACTGAACTCCAGGTTATAGCTGAGTTCTAAGGTGTAGATGAGTTGAGGATCCACCTGATTCTACAATGTAGTTGTCTACTTGTAAGCTGACTAATGTGTCTCTCTTTACAGCCTTTTCAAAGAGACTGGCACTTCAAAACAGCTTTAAGGGATAGACACATAGATCAGATTAGATTAAGATCTTCCCTGGAGACTAGCAGGACTACCTTTAATGTGAACATCTACATTGTGAATATCTCAAGTTAGCTGCCTAACTTGCTCCTACCATAACTGACTAATTTCCCAATAGTGAAAGAACACTGGAGGTTTCTTCTCCTCCAAGTGTTTGGAAATATAACTTGAAATTACTTTTCAATCTCAAACAAAACACGGTGGGTTTACAACACTGAACACTGTCACTTCAAAACTATACCACCATTCAGACAAGGGGAGTTATCCAGAGACAAGAGATTTGCTTAGGAATTATACACATAAATTTTATCACTATGCTGTGTGTTTTAAAATAAAACTGACAATCAAGAAAAATACTGAAAGTGAAATACAATTCACTTTTCTTTTAAAGGAGAGAGATTTTGGGGGGGTTTTGAGGGGTTTTTTCTTGGGGGGCGGGGGGGGGGTTGATAAATGACAAAAGAACAACACTGCAGCCAAAAAGGTAATGATTTCAACTGTCCTACTTTTTTTAAGTATATTCAGTTGTTCTAGTGCAAAGTCAGCCTGTTGTCTGAATGTAGAAATACAGCAAACATTACACTGGAGAGTGCTCACAAATTCAGGTTTTTTGGAAGGAATTAGATTAACATTTTGAAAGCTGTTAGTGATTCTAGACTAATTTTTTTCTTGTGGCAGCATGATATCATTAGTGTCAGGACACAATAAATGCATGATTTCCAGATTTAGTTTGATAGCTACTGAATTTCTAAAGTAAGGGTGTTTTTGTTCCCTTTCAGAACAATGACTCAATGTACTAATTTAATAATTGAAAGAAATGTAATACATATATATATACATATATATACATATAAATTCCTACCATTATTACACATATACCTGCTACAAAATTTATACATGTTCTACAGAATCAAATCTTTTAAAACAAGGACTAATAATTTTAAAACATTTTATTTTCAATTGCTCTCTGCTAAAAAAGATTTATAGTACATAACTGATTGTTCTCAGGTATATTAGCTTTTTCATTTTCACAGTTTTGGGATCTGCATTAAAAGTTATTAACTCTGCAATAGGTAGCGGCAAGCAAAGATACACTGATAAGATGTTGAAGTCAGAAAACACTTCATGTAGTTCTATAATTCTCAGAGACTGCCTGCTTAATTTGAAAAGTTACTCTGCTTCTGCTTTTCAGTTAATCAGCTTTATCTGTTTGAATTATGATCTTTGGCTTTTCCTTAGGTTGTGCACTCCTCAGCACAATGGGTTTGAAACACAGATGGAGATTTTCTGCATAAATGTAACATTAATATTATAAAAATAATGACATTAAAAATTGCAAATGAATAATTGCTTGTTCATTTTCCTCCACTGTCTAGGTGGAGAGAGGGTAAAAATTCCACAGGAAGCAAGCAGGCTAAACATGGGGGCAAACAGAAATTGTAAAATTGTGTGATCAATACCTGGTCTCTTTTTTACTGTTGTTAATTTGTTTTATCCAACCACCCCTTAATCCAAACTGTGTAACCCTCAACACAAAACCCAGGACTTCCTTCCACCTGATCCAGACTTCCAGGGAGAATCACCAAGCAGTACAGCAGGTGCTTGCTCCCCCTTTGTCCAGCAAACCTTGTCTACGTGCTGGCACAGCATCAGCAACAAGGCTGGAAAATATTGCATACTGTTTAATCAGTGAGGGCTCCTATAAGGAGGTAGAGATATCATTAGGCCACCTAATATTGAAGAAATCAGAGAGCTCAAATGTCCTTCCTCTTGCACTATCAGCTCCATATCTCTGGTGTAGTTTGGTTGGATGGCTAATGGAAGTGGCTCTGACCAGTGAACTTAATGCTGTCTAATGTGGAAGGTAATATATTTACGGTAATGAGGAGGTTCAGATGAAGTTTTCCTGGTTTATACATCTCATTTGTCAATAGATATGAGACAAGAACTGAGACACTTCACTTGGAAGCATTAGTGCCTAGTAATGGGATTGCAAGAATGTAACTTCATCATCAAAACCAGAGTTACCTTCAGATTCTTATGAGTATAGCCTGCAGGCAGCTTGTTGTGGGTCATTCGGCCACATTTGGAGAATGTAGCTATAATTTCTAACTGCAACTATACCTCTAAGAGTAAAGGGGGTTGGGGTGGGGGGTAGAAAAAAATCTCTCTTCCACCAGAATAACCTTTGAAGAGATTTGCAGTTTTTCAACACTAGTCTCCAGCAGCACTAATTCATATCATGTCTTTTTGCAGGATTGGTTGAAGGGTAAGAACTTTAAATCTACCAACTGTATGTCCCTAGATATCTTATTAACAGTGGTTTCCTTCTGTAAAACTTTCTGACTCTTTTTATGGCATCTATGATCTTCTATTGTGGTGGTGTAAAGCAGTGGAAAGACACAAAAAAGAAGTGAGAAAGGAAAAATTAATCAAGTCAGGAAAGAAAGAGGAAAAAGAAGAACAACATAGAAAGCAGATAAGACAAAAAATGATAGAAAATACTGGAGAGAGAGGAACTGCAACAGCAGAGTAGAAAGGGAAGAGTCAGGAAGAAGAAAGCCCCTGGAAAAATTTGAAGTGAAAATTTAATTTTTATCTATTCATTTCCATCCCACGTTTATGAAAGAAGAAATTATGAGCTTTGTGCAAGCACCTTAGAATTTGACCTATTATCTCTAGCACACAGGTAAATAGGATGTTGCACATTTTGAGATACTAAGGGCTGTAGGTAAAACTTCCAACACTTGCACAGTTTGTGAATCAGAAATCTGTATAATTTCAACAAAATAGAAAAGCAAGTCAGATCCCATTTAAATTGTATGAACTTGAATTTACCCATTGGCATCAAAATATGAATTTTGTATTGAATTGTATTTTATAAGAAAGGCTATCAGGAGGAAGAAATGAGTATTGATTGTCATTGGAAAGAAAGAAGTCAAATTAATTTTGCTTCTCAATACAGACGCAGACAAAAAAAAAGCATAAGATAAATAAGTAAATGGCTAAATGAAATATAACATTTTCTTCAAACTTAATTGAACCAACTGGAATTTGTTACTTAAGTCTGATGTGGACTTTATGTGTAAGGCTGGAGGTCACCATTGATGATCAGAGCCTATTAACTGAGCAGTCTCAATTGTAAAGTTTAGGTACATCCCTGTTTTCCTACTGATTTTATTTTGAAAGCTGCCAGCTAGACTTTATTTCAAATGACCTGTCCATTTGAGTAAGAGATTAATGCTTAAGAAATTTGTTAGAAATAAAGAAGTACGTTTGCAGGTAAATAGAAATATATTAATTTTAGATGATCAATAGAGTGTATGAAGATGGATTTTCTAATTTATGCATATAGACAGCATAAGGACACACAAAAAAAAAAATCTGGAGTGTAACAGATTTATGAAATCCAGTTCACCCTCTACTGAGTCCTTTGTAGAGATCTACGGAAGCTCATGTGACATTTGCATAAGTGATGAATCATTCAAATTTATTCTATACAATATAAATTCAGTCTTTAACTATTCAAAAACTGAAAATGCAAAAAACATCAATCATTTTTACTGTGCCAAGACACATTTACATTTCAGACAGTCATGTTTAAGAAATGCTTAAGAAAGTCTTTTGTCAGTTAATGTAAATTTGTCCAGAAGTGAGAAAATCTGGACCAGGTGCTGAAGCATTTCATTCGCATTCTTTAGCACCTTGCCCTGCAAGGGGTTCTGGTGGCAGTGACAGATAATTAACTGAGACTTGAATTCGACATTAAGGATCTTTTTAGTGTAATATGAAAATGTAGTATCTTTGGAGTTCATTTTCTTTGTTCAAATGAAGAGGTAAAGGTGTGCATAACCATGATGAAATATGTACTTAGCCAAGCGCACTCCATATTGCCATAGTAGTTGTTTACCTAATGAAACACTGAACAATGCAAATCATCAAAATAGTGTGCTGATTTAGCTAGTGAAGCTAAATCACCCAAACAGGTGATAATCACAGCTTGACTGAGCTGCAGGAAGCAGAGCAATCTGAGTACCTACAGTGAATCCATTTAAATGTTTCATCTCTAAATCTTATTGTTATCATACATTACTAGTTTGTTGTTCTTATTTGCCCTCTTCACTTAATAACACAGACTTGCTATACTGACTAAATACAGATGGGAAGGTTTTTCCCAGACAAAATAGCAATTTCTGACTAATAATTTAGCCCAAAAGAATCAACTACCTAACATGAAGACAGATTTCTCAAAGTGAACAGGAAGCTATTAAATGTGCTATCCCTGTAAACCCTCACACTTGCACACTAAAAAAAAACAACCAACAACAAACCAAAAAGTAAAGACGAAGCTGTCACTTTCACAAACCTGAAATAAAAATAAAGAATTTGAACTTCTGCTCCATGACTTTTGATTTTCATTGTGATGGTTGCTTCTTTCCTGGAATTAGGATAGAAAAGACTTGTCTGGACCTCAGAAAACACCTGGGAAAGATTGCTAGATTAGAAGTTTATATATATCATGTTCTTCTGTGACATCTTGTTCATCTCTTTTTCCACTGGATAACCCTTTCTAAAAAAAATATATATATATATATATTTAAAAAAAAAAGAGATTCAGATGCTGTCAGATACTGTCAACTTTGAGAGCAATAAAAAAATATTTTTTTTTTCCCTGCATGGTTTTAAATTTTTATCCGGGTAGTTTTGCATTTGCTTTAACTCGAGCACAATCTTAATTATACCTTTCCATAACTAGGAAATTTAGTATTCAATTAAAATGTTATGATTCACTTCTACAGCAGAAAATTTCAAGATCTAAGATCAGTGGTAAAATTTACATCACTGAATAAACTTTGCTTTCATAAATTTTCCAACTTCAGACCACTTGAGGAGTCTGTGTTGATAAAGGAATCTCTTGCTACTGTGTTACATAACAGGCATAAAACTCATAATTAGCAAAAATAATATATATCTTTAAAGATTATCTAATGACCAAATTAACAAAATTGTATAAATGCATACATACTCCTCATTGTTTCTTCAGAAAACATAGAACTGGAAAGCTGGGATAAATTCACAACTTTGCCTAGTGACTTTTAACACAGGAACCCCTGCTGGGTTTACATTTCATAAAGCATCGCTTTTTCTTTTAATTAGACAGTTATCTTTTCTCAAGCTCTTATTAAATCTGCACTGTGTTTTTCATATCAACATCCCCTACTTGCTGAATTTTCAAGCAAACTTTCATATTTTTTTTTCAGGATAGTCTTCATGTTCAGGTGGAACATCTAACTGACTGTAAAAAGAATGCACATATTCCCTAAATTCCTCTTCTCTCTAGTACTACTGAAAAGCTTGACTGTAGCAAGATTGCAAGGATATTTAGCCCACCATTTTTCATGCTAATTATATTAGTTTGGTTCCTTATGGTCCCCTAATTGTAATTTGTCATCACCTACCTTGTTTTACATACCTAGATCAAGTCTTCAATGTGATATGGTGACAGCAAATTTTGCTCTTTATCATCTGATTTGCATGCATTTAGAAACCTATTTATTCCTCAAAAACAAAACCCAGATTGTTTATTACCAAAATAAAGCTACTTTCCTGAATAGCAGAAGCATCTAACCATCATATTTCTCCCAGCATCTCTTCTCTTTAACTTGTGCTTATAGAAAGAAGTCTCCAACAACAGGCTCTAAATGTTGTTTTGTCTTTGACATTGACTGATCTTCCACAATTGAGTCTCGTTTCACATCATCACAATCATCAGAAGTTCTCCTCTCTTAAGCACATAACACGTTTTGGTCAACACGTTCTGCTGTCCCCTTATTTGGGCTGACAAGCATGACTTAATAGAAATAAAACTAAAACTAAAATTCACATAGCTGCACAAATTAAAGTCCTATAACATTTTGGTCTGCATGGGGCATTAAGTTTTAAAACCCAGTCACAAGGATCCTGCTTGAATCCAATGGAGAAACCAATTGAAGACAACTGAATCATTTAATTTCACCTTCACTGAAATACACTATACTCACCATTTAAAAATCATATAACACCAGTCCTGAGGTGAGAGTTTTCTTACAAACTGTTTAATTTTGAGTACTGTGTACTGGTACTTTCAGTTGCCTTGTCATTGAGATGATAGGAATTATTTTTTCAAACAGTATTTTAAGGAGCAGTAGTCTGCTTTGTAATGCAGGTTACTAGGCAATGTCAGTAAATAAACTTAAATAAATAAGGATGCGCTTTTTGGTTAGTCCAACACCCAGAAGGCATTAGCTTAATAAATGAATGAATGACCAATTCGTGAGCAATTTTTAGGCTAATTAAGATGGTATGGAAAACATTGATTAGCTCAAATTTAATAAGATAAATAGCATATAATATCAGTGAAGTGACTTTATGCACCTGAATTGCAATTCATAATCAGCAGTTCATCAGCAGCACCTAAAAATATTTTGTAGCACAAATGTCAGTACATTTATAACCATAAATGTGCCATGGTTAATCACATTTGGCCTCCAAGATTAAACCTGTATGTCTCATAGGACTGTTTTAAATATGCGGACAAGTCTAAGCAAGATAGGAATGAGATTGCTCTGTTACTGCTTCTTTAATATCCAGAAATTTAGCTCAGCTTTCTGCTGAGCTGGGCATTTTTAAAATCCATAAGAGTTGGAATTCAAAATAGTTTTATTTGTCTACTTTTAAAATGTTGAAACCTTTTTATGTGAAATAGCTAATTTAAAATGTGACTTTGACAAACTTGTTTCTCTAATATTGGGAATGCAGAGAGTAATTTCTTTTTTTCACTGTGGGAGGAAATTTCCATTTTATTACTTGGTACTCCCAGAAATGTTATCAAACCACTTATTGCCTGGCACTTGCCATGTCAGAAACTAATGGAGGTTGATCTAATTGGACAGGGCCTTCCTTTTACTATATACTCTGTTTTTGTTAACAGAATAATTTAATCAAGTAAATCCAGACAGAATCTCATGCTCAAAAGTTGTAAATAAACATAATTTTTAGCAACCAAATATCAGTTTCTAGTTCTGGCAGTGGTAGCAATATCAGTAATTCAAGTACGATATCTCTGAAGGACCTCCAGTCTATGAACGAAGACTTTACAGTGCTTGGCATTTAACAGCCCCCCTTTCCACATATGTCTTATCATTATTCCCTCTGAACCCCATCTATTAATAGACCCAAAAACAGCTTAAAAATAAAATAAACAATAAATTACAGGGAAAAAAATACATTCACATTCTGGAGCCCTCAACAATAATTATCAATGTCTTGAGTTCTTATTTCTGAACCAAAATCTGGCCCTACATGAGAAATCTCTCAGAGACTGGCCCCAGATCTGAAAATTATTTCCTGAAGGATAAACTTCACTGTTGTTTATTTTAAGTGAAACTGTGGAATTCAGAATAACTTTTTCAATAATAAAACAACATTTTTGTGTTTCCAAAAGTCATAACTGAAGAAGAAAATCAGAAGAATTAAAAACTTATTAAAAAATTCTCCATTCAACACTTTTATAATTAATAGGGAGTGGTCAAATAGCACGGTGTCCTAGTTTCACCTGGGATGGAATTAATTTTCTTCTTAGCAGCTAGAATAGTGCTGTGTTTTAGATTTAGTATGGGATTTGGTATGAGAAGAATGTTGATAATACACTGGGTTTAGTTGTTGTTAAGAAATCAAGGACTTTTCAACTTCTCATGCTTTGCTAGCATGTTACTAGCTAGAAAGCTTTGTGCAAGCTAGATGGGAGCATAACAAGAGCAATGGACCCAAACTGGCCAACGGGGTATTCCATATCTTCTAGTGCCATGTTCAGTATATAAATGAGGGCTGGCCAGAAGTTGGGCTCTTGGATTGGGGTTTCAAAATCTCTCTTCTTCTCGGATCACTAGGTGGAAATGTGCTGGGCCTTAGTCAGTGAGTGGTGAGCAATTGCATCGTGCATCACAGAATCACAGAATTACAGAATGGTAGGGGTTGGAAGGGACCTCAGGAGATCATCTAGTCCAGCCCTCCTGACAAAGCAGGTTCCCTACACCAGGTCACACAGGAAAGTGTCCAGGTGGGTTTGAAAATCTCCAGAGATGGAGACTCCACAACCTCTCTGGGCAGCCTATTCCAGTGCTCTGTCACCCTCACAACAAAGAAGTTTTTCCTTAAGTTTGTGTGGAACTTCTAGTGTTACAGTTTTTGCCCATTGCCGCTTGTTCTGTCACTGGGTACTATTGAAAAGAACCCAGCCCCATCCCTTTGGCCCCCACATTTCAGATATTTATAGACATTCATAAGATCTCCTCTCAGTCTTCTCTTCTCCAGGCTGAAGAGTCCCAGATCTCTCAGCCTTTCCTCATACAGGAGATGCTTCAGGCCCCTCATCATCTTTGTGGCCCTCTGCTGGACTCTCTCCAGAAGATCCCTGTCCCTCTTGAACTGAGGAGCCCAGAACTGGACTCAGTACTCCAGATGTGGCCTCACCAGGGCAGAATAGAGGAGGAGGAGAACCTCCCCTTACCTGCTGGCCACATTCTTCTTAATGCACCCCAGGATACTTATTTGTATATTCTATAATTACTACTGTTGGTTTTGCTATTATTATTCTTTTTATTACTGCTTCCATTATAATTTTAGTTAGTATTATCATTATTATTTAATTTTATTTCAATTATTAAATTGTTTTTATCTCAAACTTTGAGACTGCTTACCTTTATCTCTCCAATTCTATTGCTATTCCCCAGGGGATGAGGAGGATGAGTGAGCAGCTGTGTGGTTTTTAATGGCCTGTCAGGTTAAACCACAACACATGTGGACAGTAACAAGACAAGATATTGAACCAAAACAGAGAAAAACAAAAAAAGAAAAATACCCATGGGAGAAAATATCATTATTATAAAAATATTTTTAGTTACTTGCAGACTATGACTAGGAAAAATGTTACTATCTGAATAGCTGCCTTATTATTAGGAGTTTTGACACTCATCCCAAAGGACTTCATGTTCCAAAATATTTTTGGCCTAAATCTGTCACTCGTGTGAAGAACTTGCTGTGCCCTTTAGCGCATCTTCAAATAGCATTCAATAACATTTTCATTTTCTGTCAGAAGCCATGAAAAAAATAGTCATTTTGGGGGTTACTGTGGGCATTATGAGGCCAGTCATTTGGGATAAGTACTGTGCTATGACAGACAGTTTTCCAGCTTCATTGGTTACTGGACAAAGTAGAATAGAGACAATTCTCTGGTCCTGAGACTTGCTGACATGGCTTATGCAGTACAGTCAATCTTATGGACACAAGGGGAGGGGGCCTGTGCCTGGACTAAGTCCTCTCAGAACAGCATTGTCCATGCTCTCTTTCTTTTCTCACTATTTCTAAAGGGTTTTTTGAAGTCCTTGGAGTTTGAGAACTGAGTCTTTAAAAGGGTACTTTACAGGTCTTTTGCTTTAAGCTATTAGGGTATGCAAAATTTCACAGTGTGCAATAACAAACAGTTACGGCACAGAAGAGGACTGACCACTTTCTGACTGATTTCTGAACAGCACATCGTACCAAAGGTTAAATAAATTACACTGGTACACTCAAGAGAAGAATACAGTAATTCACTTCTTTGAAAATGTGAGGAAGGAATGAAAGTTAAATCTGCACTTCAGTCCATAACTATAAATAATGATCACCAATAAGAAGAGTGAAAAAACTTTAATCTTAAATATTTCATTTTTTTATTAATTCAGAAGATTATTTTGAAATGGTGTTAGAGATGTTTAAGCAGTGGTTGTCTACAAGTGAATATGACAGCACAATGGTTCCTTCTCAGTTTTTTAGAAAGAATTAAAAAAAAAAAGAAGAAAATGGAAAAAACCATGAAACATCTTAGCTTAAAATGTTTATAACATTATAAATTTTACAGTTTAGGAGGTCTTACTGAGTCCTTGATTATTATGATTGTTAGAACTGAAGCAAGTAACTGAGTCTTTAAAAATAGATAAAATAACAATCATTAGAGGAAAGAGCATGTAATGAAGGAACAGGCATTGCAGTGGCTCATTTATGCTGATAACGGCTTTTTCGTTTAACTAGAATTCTCCAGTCATATTTCAGCCCAGACCTCTTAATGGAAACATTATAACTGAGTTTTGGAAAGAGCACTTAAAAACAGCCTACTTAAAAACAGAGAATATGCCCTTAACAAAACAATTAAAACTTATCTAACAGAGAAATCAACAAGTGATACTCAAAAGGAATAGACAATTATCTGACACTGTAGATGTCATGACATATCCATAGCTTTGCAGGGAAGGATTTGAGGCTGAAAAGTAAATGGATTTACTGTCAGTCTGAAAATAACAGTAAATATCACAACTCAGTTTGATTCCTGGCATGGGAAAAAAACTGCAAGAACCCAGTGGACTACAACACTTTGCAGGAGCCAGCAGAACATACACAGCAGGGATGGAGACGATGGTAACAATGTCTCTGGAATGAATTCCTTATGAAATCATTGGACGATATTTCAGGAGATAGTGAACAGACCATCGGCCTGAAGTAAACAGGTTGTTTAATCATTTTCAGTCAAGCAAAATTAGGTAATTAAATATGATATCTGAAATAGAAGTAACAAAACAGAAGAAGAGAAGTAGAAAATCAAGATGAGAGAAGGAACTGTAGCTTATGTTGGCTAGCTCAGGGAATTTCCCTCCGGGTTGAAATTTTACAGTAAAATACCACTCATTTTGTGGTTTGTAACATGTAAAGGGAAATTCAGATCAAGCTGTTTATATTTGTTGCCCAATAGGATTAATAAAAAAAAAAATATCATGCCTTGACATCCTTTTTAATTTATAATTTGATTGTTTCTCAATTACTCCTGGTGCTAGGAAAAAAAAAAAAATCAGTATAGCAATGCTGTGACTTTGACTAACCAACCCCCTTATAAGAAAGACTTTCTGATCAGTTTTCCACTGTTTATATCTATCCCATTCACCTTTGGGAGTGTAGTATTCTCAATGCTATTTTTTGCCCTCTTTTGCAAGATTGCTCACTGTTAGCCAGAAGTTGTTGTTTCACAAATGCAATTTTATGTTATTCCATAGGGACACTGAAAAACTAGCCAACAAATACTATAAATGACTCGCATTCAAACTGATAGCAAATAAAGTAACCTTTTCTACTACCTTAGCTCCTAGTATACAATTTTTCTGTCATTGTCATCAGGGCAAATTGTTTGTGGCTTTACTGAATTCAGTTTAATCTCTCTGGAATTATAGCAGAGTAACAGAAAATTTGTTATCCTCCAGTTAATAGAGTCTGAACTTTGATTTCTGTGAAGTACAATATTTCTAACTCTCTCAGAAATGCTAGACAGTCCATAATGGCTCATGGAAAAAACAAACAAACAAACAAACAAACAAAAACCCCTCAAACCTAAGTATCACAGCTAAAGATAACCAGAGAGTGTAGGACTGCATCCTGCAGTCAGTTCAAGACCAAAGGTCACAAGGTTCCTAAGTCCTAAAACACATAGCAAGATCCTTACAAATTGAGGAAAAGTAGATCTAACTGCCTTTGCAAAACTGTAATTTTCTTCTAAACCATCACTTCTTCTATATCTACTTCTGTCCCACAATAAATGTGAATTAGTGTTCCTCACTTTATTAAAATATGAGCTGCCTTGAAGCTGTCATGGGGTATTGGTGTTCTAGTAGCTTCCCATTAACTGACCTCATTTGTTTCCTGACCCCTTGTTTGAGTAGTCAGTCCTTCAATTACTCTGTATGGTACAATGTCTTCTTATGAGCAATTCAAGAGCTGGGCTGGAAAGGCAGTTTAGTTTTGGACCACATGCCACTGTACAAACAGCTTCGCTCCTTGTTTGCAGCAGTCTGCAGTGCATTGCTGAGCAGCACCCACTTGACAGACACCCTGGAATGATTGTGTATCAACCTTGTGCCAATGTTCAGTCAATCACTGTCTTTGTTGTTAGAAGGATGAGAAATCAAGCAGCATTCAGGAAAGCTGCAGTGTGCATTCTGCATTGATTTTTAAATCCCCAATGTTTTGTTTAGATGATAGGATAACCTCAGTTTGTGCAGCCTACTCATCAATAGTATCAGACAATAAAGGTGCTGTCTTAAATACAAATCTGTATGTATAAGATATCAGAAGCCTTAGGAGACAGTCTCACCCTTGGTGGAGATGCAGTGAGCTGGAACTCAAAGGCTGGTTATTTTCCATTCGCCCTTGATTTGATGAATTACAATGTCATTTAACAGTGTACAGATTTATGAATTGTTGGTTGACTCACCCATCTAGTGCTATTAATTTGTATTGATAAGTGAAATGTTCATGCACCTCTCAGCCACAGAACATAGAGAACCTTGAAATGATAATGATACCCTAGGCTACATTTTCATTGAGAGCTGGGGACGTAGTGTCCATCATTCTTTGTCACTGCTTTCATACTGACTGTATAAATCCAATGCAACTACAAGGGTGCCTTAGCAACAGCAGGTTCTCTCCTGTTTTTTTGCAGAAAAGAACAGCCTGATAAGTGAGATAGGTAACAAAGCAGGAGAGCTTAGGACATGCTGGCTGAGTGATTTCCCATGGTTCCTTTAGGTTCATACTGGCTCTGAAGTCTGCACTCTCTGCTGTCTTATATGAGACCCATTATACACTGATGCTGAACTCAAAATTATGAGTAGCTGGTATTCCTTGTTTGCATTCACAGAAGACTACAATACCCAGGTGCAGTATTTTCTCTGAATCACTTTATTCCTCCTTCCCTGTACCTCCGTCTCTGACCCCATCCCTCCATTTCTGGTTACCACTAATTTCAGCCCTTCTGAGGTATTGGCTCCATCCACTGTACTGTGCTCTTTGCACTGGCTGGCAGCCTCCCTCAGCCAGAACCCTTTCAGCCATTATTTCTCTTTCAGCTTTTCACTTCACATTGTTGTCATTACATCATAGCACCCTGCAAAAAGGCTGTTTTTCCAAGATCCATCCACATTCCCTAAGCAGCTCCCCACCAGACACACATCGAAGTGAACTGCTTCGTATACAGAAGTTGAACTTCCTAATATTGAGAACAAGTTCTTGAGAAAGATGTGAAAGGATAAACATACAATACAGTGCAATAATGGTGACTGATTCATGAACTGTGTAGAAACAAGAAGCACTGAAATGACCATGCATCAGATATCCTGGGCACATTTCATCCTGTGATCACCTGTGGTTTGACAGGTACAGCTCAGAACAGAGCATATTTGCTTCTCAGAGTCTATCACATTTTCCTGTCTCACCTCTCTGAAAGAAAATATTGCTTTAGGAAAAAGTGATAATATAATGTGACAAATCAGGAAGAGATTGAACAATGTTTTGTCTTTTATTGGTTTAATCTCAATGAACTAGAGTGATTCTGGGAAGCTGTTTCTGCTTATTCTGTCTGGTTATTCTTACCTCTGTGTTGTTTCCTTCTGAGCATTTAAATGTATGAAAGCTAAGTACAAACCAGCTTTCCTATCCAGTGAATTTTCCTACAATTATAAAAAAAAAGAATTCTCATTTCATGCAAAAAATCATAGGATTTCAGGTATGTCTGTATGGCACCAAGGAAGAGTTCAGAGGCTTTAGACCAGAAATTTGCTCTGAAGTTTTATTCTTATTCATACTGCTGATCTGATAAATATTAAAGTCTGCACTTAAAATGCAGAATTCCAATGGAAAACTGAAATTCAACTTACTTCGTAATTCTATATATTGTCATGTGAGTAAAAAGATGTCTTTCCCTTTTGTCACATCTTTTTTGTGTTCCACTTTCTGTAAAACAGAAAACATAAAAAAGTTTGTAGGGATTTTTTCAGCAGAAAAGATAAAAAATTGGAGAATTTGAACTTGTAAAATAGTATCTGTCCCAGTAACCTAATGTTTACTATTATGACATGAAGAAACCTAAAAGGCCATCTCTGATCAGAAAAAACTAACATTCATGAGAGTGTTCTCAAATTCTGCAAAGCAAAAGCATATCCCCAGGCAAATTCTCAGAACTTCTTTTTTTTTTTTTATCACAAAGAAAAACAGAAAACCTAGAATTTTTAGCAAAAAAATGTATTCCAGAGAGGTTTATTTTTCTTTGATCTAAGGCCAAAGGTTTTGCCTCATTTCATGTATCACATATTTGCTGTTTATACCATGTTGTAATAGAATGTGACATTGTAACTAGGAAATGATTAAAACTAAATATTTTATTTAGACTACTGAAGGTGCAACTAAAGATTCTCTAGGTTCTTTTATTATTGTTATCTAATATGGTAATTACAAGCATGTTATCACAGAAAACAACTCCTACATAGAATCAGAGAAAAACTTATAACTTGTCAAAAGACTAAGAGTTAAAACTTAAAGTTAGACATAAGTTATAGAATGCTTTTAACAGTAAGCAAACACAAGAGCCCCTTGGAGTTGCCACTGGAGGACAGTGCATTCAAAACTCCATGTGCTATGCTGTAGTTCACCCAAGATTTTAGGTTTCCTGCAGTGCCTAATGGCAATACACTGTGTTAAGTGTTAGTGTCTGCGACCTGTAAGAGGTTAAACTATGTTAAGAACTGTTTCAAATAGTTTTACAGGGATATTTCTGCAGATTCATTCTTCCATTTGCAACATGGTTGATTTGTTTTTTTCAATAGTTATAGCATTCTTATATCTACAAGGAAGAAATCAGTAAAGTTGACAGGCTAGTGCCTTTTCCTAGCTCTCCTGGAGGATTTGATTTTATTTTTTGTCTCAATATATTTGAAATCAAATTAATAGTAATTTACTGATAAAGATGATAGGCACTGAATGCCATATTAAAGAAAATTTACATTACTAGTTTTTAAAAGAGGAAAATAGAGCACCTGAAAGTTTTCAAGATGTAAAGGCTGCCTGACACTCTTTGCTCTGTGCTGGTCCAAGTGGAAGAGTCGGCTAGATGTAGGGCAAATGGCATTTAGTGGCTACAATAGCTCAGCTCATACTATGTTTTAGTGTCACATTCCTTCTCCTCTCCTTAACCTCACTATTACAGCTTCATGACATAGGGGAATGTTCATAGTCCAGATGTTCTGGTCAGATGCAAATTTTGTGCATTTTGGAAAACTGCTGCCTTTATACATATAATTGTATGTTAAAACCAAAGGTGAAATTACTTAATCCTTTTTGGCTCAGGCCTGTGCAAGGTAGATGTGGCAAAGGAACCTGCTCCCCTTTCCCATTCTCATTACAGATTGGATGACTATCCCTCACCTTTTCCAATGGGAATGCATATGGCTACAGGTGTCTGCAAGACAGGTCCCAGGAGATCAGTTATAAGGACTGCTAAGAAACATTGGCATTGAATTAGGCATTCAACAGAACTTTGAGGAATCAGAAAAAAATGAGGAACAAAAGACCAGTTCTGTGTATTTTGAGAGCTACAATTCAGGAACTCAAGCAAAATTGATTCTTGAACCTCTTACGTACAATTATGGTTTCAAGGAATAATTTTTAACAATATTGTTGATATGCCTGGCAAGCTTCCTTACAATGCTTAGCTGGAGACTTACATGATCATTTGGTTTTTTAAAGCTCTTTGGGACTCAGAGAACACCCTTATGTCTGAGGAATTCCAACCTCAACCCAGCCCAAATGGGCTCAAATCAAGGAGGATGGCATTCTTTGCAAAAAAAATCATAGGTTTTAAAGCCTTTAGCAGAAAGCCTGGAGCCGACCTGACCTGGCATCTTGGGCAGATTTGAGCACACTGTTCACACAACTCTGGAGGAAGCTCTAGTTGCCATCAGCAGCAAGAAAACTGCTCTAGGGAGCTGATGATGCCTCAGTTTAAGCTTGGAAGATAATTTATGGCACATCTGCCTCTTCTGACACCTGTTCTCTAATGGTTTTACTGTCCTAGTGCTCTATGCTCTGGCTAGCATTTAGGATGCTAGTATATCTGTCCTCCATAAAATGTACAAGGAACCCTAAAATGTTCCTAAAACAGGCATATGAATCCTTTTCTGGAAGCTCAGTGATTATCTGGCAGATAATGCTAAGAATCAAGAGGTGTTTTTCTTTGGGGAATGTTTTATTTCAGCCCTTATATTTTCAGTATGATTGAATGCTTAGTAGCATAGCTCTTAAAAAAATCCTATGAAGCATCATTTTTCTGTGTTAGGGAGCTAAACAAATTCTAAATCTGTAATGCATCCATACAAGACAAACTTTGACCTGTGTGTATTACAGCAGCTTTATAAAAGCTGCATCTCCTGCCACACATCCTGCTCTATCTAGTTATTCCAAAGGGATTCAACCCAAAATTCCCCAGGGCTTCTTTATAGTACACATAATTGCTTCATACGAGCTGCATGCCACCAGCAGAATCTGATCCTGTGAAATTGCATTAGTGGATACAATTATTGTTTTACCCATCTCAAAAAACAAAGAAAATAAATATGACAGGGAAAAAAACACAGCATGACCTGAGCCAGCCTTCTAGTTGTGCAAGAGAGTTCTCTTTTATTTAAAGGCTCTTATCTTGCAACTTTCCAAAAGAAATTGCTTTCAAACCCAAAAGTTTACTCAAAGAAAATTGCTTTAGATGCATTTAATCTAGAGAAAATATTACATTAAATGCTGTAATGGTTCCATTTTGACATTTTCTGGAAATTAACCTCTTAATATTTTTATTTTAGAATTATTTTGGGCTTTGATTTTTTTTTTTAATGACAGCAAAGTTTTTTGCCTTATAAAAAATGTATATTTCAACTGTTCCATGGGAAATAATGTAATTCTTTGTTTTCTCATTCATTCAGAACACCAGGTTTCTTCTTAAATGACAATGCTGACTTCTATGCACTTCTGCTTTACACTGAGATATTACTACAACATTACATGGGTTGAGGACGTGGGTTGAGGGCATGAAATAAGAGGTTAGTATTTCCACTGCATCTATCCAAGCCTTCTGAATACTTTGCTAAACTTTTAAAGTCTACAGATCCCATAACTGTTCTAGGGTTATCCAGCAAATGTAAAATTGATTTTTTTGTATCATGAAAATGGAAGGAACAAATTTTATTTATATTCCTTATAGGAGTAATCTTATCACTGGGATCACTTATACACTCTGATGAACATGATTTATGACTTCTGTCAGAGTATGATGTATTGTAATCCAAATATGAATTTTTTATGTAATTAAAATGTGATTTGGGAGAATACCCAAATGGTTTGACCTGTATCATGGTTCCAACCTTCCTTTAAAACAATGATTTTTCTCTGTAAAGGAGCAGTGTTTTTTCATATTTTATATTAGATTCTGTCACTTAAGAGGAGTCTTAGCACGATTCATCTGTTGGTATCTTGAAACTGCACAAACTACTAAAGATTATATTTTAACTACGTGTTTTGGCAAATAAATCGCCCAAAGGCAAAACAATGTGCACAAAGCCTAACTCCATACCTGCCTCACATTTACTATAGGTAATTTTTTGTTAAAGTTGCCTCTTTAAATTAACATGATCAGGCAAAAAAGGGAATTCACTCAGTCATCCAAACCTGCTGACATCCCAAATTTGGGATATCCTTCCTGTACATTCTCAGTCAGGAGCAGTAATAAACTACATACAATTATGGTGTTTGCGTGTTGATACCTTATATGTCTTTAATGTTGAGATTCACATAACTCTAAATTTCAATGAAAAGTATAAACTAAAATATGCTGAGCAGTCACCACTGGAGGCAAGGATATTTTTGACATCCAATGTAGTAAAGTGTTGTTTAACGACTAGCTAAGCAGAGAATATGAGTACTGGTCTTGTAGAAAGAAACTTAAATATTTTTAAAAAGAAAAATCCTTTATGCTAATTTAAGAGAGCTGGGCTGTCTTTGGATCAGAGAGGAAATAATATAATTAATTTCACCCTGAAAAAAATAAGCTTCACTAGATCATTTGAAATGTTTCAAAGGAATTCAAGACCTGCCTGGACACCTTCCTGTGTGATTGCATGTAGGTGTTCCTGCTCCAGCAGGGGGATTGAACTAGATGATCTTTTGAGGTCCCTTCCAATCCCTAGCATTCTGTGATTCTGTGATTCTGTGAAAGGTTATCTAAAAGAGGTTATATCTAATAACAAGAAGGAATAAAAGACAAGCAACACAAGATCTGAACCAATCCGGAAGTGTACTCCGGTCTTTGCTGATAAGCAGTGTCTAATGGGTCTCTGTCTTATAGGCATGTTCTGTGACAAAGCCTTCAGACAGGTATAACCTGAGGATTAAGGTAAGCACAAAGCACATACCCCATCTACCACTGTGTTAGAAGACACACAGGAGAATGAAGTGTAGAGGAGGGGGGCCTTTCTGCAGTCACTTGAGCATCATCAAATTAGAAGTTGACTTTGTTTCATTTCAGATCTGTTTTATCAGTTTTGGACACTAACTATTGCTTATATTCTAATTCTCTTAAGCTATTTTAAATTACATATATTTCAAATTCTCCAGACAACAAGGTATTATTTCCCACTTAATAGCGTAGCAGGTCTATAAATTGAGGTTCTGGGGCCCCTCCACAGGCCATCATCTACTGGAACAAGTAAAGAGTGTCCAATGGATACAAAGGATGCAGTCTGAGCTGCATAGATATGTTGAAAAATGAAAAAAAAAAAAGGGTCAGTAAATGGACAAATATCTTCTAGGCACCACTGGTGACACCAGATGTGATATTTGTAGTGTAACATCCTGAATTTCCAGGATGGCGATGTATCTAATCCAGAAATTAAAGGGAAGGGCTGTATAAATAATGCTACCATTTTATTTCTTTGAGCTCTATATATTTGGCTACTAAGGTCCTAGGAATAACAGAAGATAATCCAGACATTTTGTGTGTGGTGAATTAATGATGTGCTGTCTAATATAAGCAGCTGAAGTGTTAATTAGTGAAAAAGAAATCAAAACAATCCCATTCCATGCACATTATTCAAGTTGGTTATCCTTCATTCTATGCTTTGTGTAATAATTCCTCTGACAGATGGAGCTACAAGAATATCCTTGAGGGAAACGAACTGGACAATGTTGTTATTTTGAAAGCTATGAGTAAAAAGACTATTTTAAAGTAAAATCTGAAAGTATGTAAAGAGGAATGGAGGTAAAAAAATATTCAAATTCATGTGAACTTTCAATATTGAAAGTAAATTTGAAAAAGTAAAAGATAAAGTAGATAGGATTTCTCTATACATGTAATTGGAAATTGAATTTATTGACAGAAAAAATATGGTGCTTTAATTAATATGATACAAGAAATAGATATAAGGCAGGAAAGATAAGCATATCTAAGTATGTTCACTCAAATCTGTGAGCTCTATGACTATGTAACCATCCAGAAAGACAGCTCGACCTCCTGCAGACTCTACCACTGGCTAGAAGCTTGTCATGTTGGTTTAAACTAAACATCACGGCTCCTTCCATAGCTAGTGGAGACTCTGGCATGCCCTGCACTCATCTCACCTGCCTTAGATGGCTACCATAGGATGCAATGAATCACACCTTCAAGGCATTGGTCTTAAATGACTAAAAAGGTTATCCAGAGGACTAGTATAATTGTAGACAATTGAGACTATTGCATTTTGTGGAGTGGGAGATAGGTAAAATGCATCTTACCTCAACACATATTATTGTCTATTATGTGCATATGAGCACCCGGATACCTCAGTCAGGTTCTCCAATCTGAAGAGTTTTTAATCTCAATATTGAAGTCAGAGCAAACTTTTCACCCTTGAAAAATATGAAGAGGTTGTGCAGAAGCCTTTTAAACAGTGCTGTGCACAGCCAGCCCCAATGTGAGCGGCATGTGCCTTGCAACACTCCCTCTCTGGCACTATGCCCTACCCAGGGTACTGAGTGAAGACAACATCTGGCTAATGTACAGTCCAGACAATCTCCTTCTAGATAACTGAGGCTGTAAATACATTAGCATTTTAGTTTGGAGTACTAGCAAGGTCGGGAAACCAATCACCCTTATTTCATATTAATGCTGTTAGCATAGCAGATTTGATATATTCAAACTAGGTTCATTTTGAAGGCTCATACTTCATACCAGAGACTCTACTTCAGCTACGTATCAAATATGCTCCAAATCCCAATGGAAACAAGGATTTGAGCTAATGGTTGGTAAGTTGAGTCATCTCATCCACATGCACGGTGAGAATGTTTGGTTCTGATTAAATTCATTAGAATCCAGCTGCCTCATTCTTCTAATCCACTCCTACCGTAACAAAGCAGTTCCTACTGCAGACATAGCCAGAGACAATTCCAGGATGACTCAAGACATTGCCTAAGCCTTCACTCTTTTTACAGGAGGATCAACTATATCTAGGCAATTTCTGTGGAAATATTTTTGATATATTCCTCAAAACTCTGCAGCTTTCATGTGTTCGTATTATTCCTGTCTTTTGCTGTTGTCCCTATTTTATGTAATATTTAAGCTGAGTCATTCCCATATTCAAATCTGTTACTTCTTTCTATCATGTACATGGAAAACTAATTATTCACCACCACTTTATTGGAGGTTTCTATATACCTGAAAATTGTTAGCATGCCTGACTCCCCTGTATTTTTTTCCTTGTTATTCTGCACAACCCCAGTCTGTGTAATCTTCCTTAAGAGAAGTAAATTAAGAAGAAAGACACCTATAGATTCAAGAGTTTAACTCATTTCTCTAAGTCTCAGTCCAATGCTTTAATCACAAGGCTGTCCTTCCTTCCAGATATGGTGACTGCCTTGCAAAGTCATTGTGTTCATATTAGAAATAATTTTAATTTTTTATGTGAAAAATTGATGAACCTTAACAGGAAGCATAGTATATTCAAAATATTATTTTTTAAAGTAGTTTTTTTTAAATGATTCAAAACTAATCTCCTGAAACATCATGCTTCAGGAAAACAAATAAACAAAACAAAACAAACAAAAAACCCAACACATAACATTTGAACTGAAAAATGGAAACAATATCTTTTTAGTCAGTTTACAAGGTTTTTTTTTCAACCGGTTAACATTTCAGTTTTGCCAAAAACTTTCAGAGCTTTTTTTATTAAAAAACCCTTGGATCTTCTAATTTGGAACTTCTAAATTGCAGATTCTGAAAACTGACCACTATTAATCTTTCTGTTTGTTTTGGCTTTTTTTTTCTTTTTGCTTTAATGGCTTTATCAAAGTACATTTCATATTATAGGTAAACAGAGACATTCATGCAGTGGGTTTGACTTTGGAGGCCTACATTAACATTACAATAGAAATTACATTTTGACTAGTTGTGTATATGCCCTGCTGTTTGTAATTTCACAAAATTTGACTGGCCAGATGAGAAAAGGCACAAGGGATAGAGTTCCCAAGCTCTGAAATATAAAAGAGGAGCCACAATCAAGGAAATCAAAATGTAGTACCTAGAGTTTGAATTTCAATTGTCAAAGCTATTTACTAATTAAATTACATTTAGATAGCTAAGTGAAGCATCTCCTGAATTAAAAACAAGCATGAACATAGGGTATTATAAATATAAAAAGCCTGTTGTAATTGGCACAAGCATAGCAGAGAAAAATGTGATTCCCAAAAAGAACTGAACAGGGTTTGAGGAATGAAAATAATTTGGAAGGATGTGTGCTCATGTAAACTAAGTATGTAACAGCCAACTTCTAATTTTTTTTGTCTTCTGTTTTACCAAATACTCTAAGGAAAATACATAGGTGTTAAGCTATAGGTTGACTAGAAGCTTGCACTTTTTTTCAGACCACAAGAACAAAAAAAAATCCCTTTGGATGGAAGACATCCTCACAGGCAATTTGTCTGGTAGTTTCCATATTTCAACCCAATATCAGAGCTCCACAGTAAAGTTTAGATGCAGAGATCCCCTAGTGAGCTGCATGATACCCCCTTAAATGTTCTTTTTGAGCAAGCATCCCAAAGTGCAGCTCTGTGTGGATTGATCTCCTGTTTTGTGATGCAAATTCATAATAGAAAGTCAGCAGGGACCAGTCAAGCAAACATCACTGATCATACAGGAATACATAACAAGTCAAGGCCAACAACAGCCTGTGCTGCCATTGCCTGATGTGAACTGCTCCTGGCTAGTCCTTGAAGATCCACAGGATGTACCATTCCCATTGGCCTTCAGCCAGGAGAAGATACTGACCTGCGACTCATCAGGTCAGAAATACAGGGTAGTCTGATCTATGAGAAGTGTCCTGTGCCATATTTAGGTTTATAGTTTGGGATAAATCAATGCTTTGAGGGTTGTTAGGTTGTGTGTTTTCACGCTGACCCAGGAGGTGACCAGGAAGCAGACAGTGACTCAGACATTGTCTCATCAGCATCCTCCTGGGTCTGAGGGAGGAGGAACACTCCCCTCAGGAGCACATCCATTCCTAAGGGGACTGTCTGCTGCCCAGAGAAGTGTAGAGACAAGTTCTGCAGAAAGCGTGTTTCCCCCATGCACAATATAGGTAATATATATACAGTCCAAGGAGGGGATGTATATCTGTATTTGCTTGTGTAAATTAAGCCACAAGTCACAACTTTTCTTCTATTAGAATAGCTGGTAACTACTCTAATTGACATTTGTCTCTTATGATACCATCATTTGTGCCTCACATTTCTTTGTGGCTAAAAGACTTAAGAAACACGAATCTGTGGTAATAAATATGCCATTTATTCCTTTCTATTTGGAAGACCCAAAAATTCATGCCCTTCTACCCTCTCCTGGAATCTCTAATCACAAATGAGTTAAATAAGGCATTTAGAATTGGTTTAATTACTACTAAAACTGAGGGAAAAAGGTTAACGATAGAGCTTATGCTGAAATTTTCTTTCAGTGCTTTTAAACTGAATTTTTATTCTATTTTTACTCACCTTTTGTGTTTCTACTTCAGCTTCCCATAATTATGGGACTTTTTGCAAGGCACAAATAAAAGCTCTTAGTACACATGGCAACAACTGCGTGTGAGAATAACTGACATTCAAGGGGTTTAACATTTTCTTTCTTGCTACCAGTTCAAAAGCATATCACCAGCCAGCTCAGCACAATTTAAAACCTATACTAAGGTCTGATTGCAGTGGATTAACAAAACTGCTTCTAACCAAAGCTCAGCCACGGCCTTATTCCATTTGTACACTGTGCTCACCCATGTTCCTACACAGTCAGGTCTCATTTCTCGGCTTTTTAACCCAGATGAGCACTGAAATTAACTTTAGAAACCACACTAACAGAAAAAAGTCTAGCCAGGCTTGTTCCATTTTGTTCTTTTTTATTGAATTGAGACTCAAAACTGTCAGTTGCATAAGAATACGTGACTAGACTGTCACATTGCAGAAGCCTCTTTGGTATGCATCTCACATCTTCCCCAGGCTTTCTATCACTTAGTGCTGACAGCATGAATGGATGCAAAGATTTACTGACTGACACTGCAAAGTTGCCATTGTCAGGAGAGGCAGACACCCTAACGATGTGCAGTGTTGCTGAACCTAAAAGGGAAAAGGAAGAGAGAAAGAGAGAGAGAGACATTGTTTCCATGGCTACACAATAATACTTCTTCCATATCTCTTCTTCTTATTGCCTTGCCATCTGTGTCCATTCTGCAGGCAGCAGTTGATTATGTCTCATTAAAATATTTAATGACTCCCAAGTTATTAATTAGTGAAGGTTCAAATAGGATTGTGACTTGCTGTAAACATTACTTATACAGTAATCTTGAAAAATATTATATAAAGCAAATAATATAACTCTGTACCTAATTTAACCCTATGTATATCAAGACATTTTGGATTCTGTTACACTACAATGTCTCAGCAGTGAGTTGTGTGCTCGACTTCCTTGCAACATATGTTGTTCATTACAAGACACTGAACCACAGAGGGTTTTGGGCTGTATCTTTAAGCATCTGATAGTAATATTACTGACAACTGAAATGCAGAAATAATAACATTAAAGTAATTCACCTGTTTAAGTCTCAGCCCTCAGAACAACTCATACTGATCATTTCCAAGTAATTACATAACCCCCCAAATCAATAGATGTCAGTGTCCAGAATCAGTCAAAGGGAAAATGGTATGGTAATCTGATCTTCTGGGTCCAGGGGTATGGTAATCTGATCTTCAGAAGAACTCCCTCATTCCTGTAGAGCTCAAGTGTGCTGAAACAATTTTCTAGAGTCAAGTGCACACTCCTGAGTAGTAAAACCAAGCTGGGATATGTAAATTGGGTGATCTGACTTAGACACATACCTTCTAAAACTGTTCAGTAACCTCTTGTCCAACACTCAAGGTCACTATTGGCTATTTTACTATAATATAAGCAGTACTGTGGCAATGAGAGCAACTATGTACTTGCAGAACCACTACTATGAAATAGAGTAGTGGATTAAAGCAGAAGGAAAGCTATAAACATGGGGGGCAGGGGGATCCAAATAACATATCTTCACATTTTGAAGGTGAAGGTGACTCATTTAGAGATTTTGCCTTTTGTGGAGTTCTTTATTGAGAAATCCTTTTACATGTTTTAAAGGATTTGGGTATGTTTAGCAGTGTCTTCTTCTGGATTATTCTTTATTTGTTTAGTTACAGTCCTCTGCATGCAATGGCATTCATTCCACTGACCTCAGTAGATATACCAAGGATATAAGTAATGATTGTAAATAAAATAATATAGGTAAAGTTAAATCATTTGCAGTGAGTGTATATACTCTGTTATGAATTTCCTTTACACTAAATTACTTATTTCCAGAAATTTAAAGGGATAAAGATGTTTGTACTTAAAAGATACAAACCAGATTTGGGCTGAAAATATCAAGATGTAAAATAAGTGAACGGACTCGAATAATGTCGCCTAGAGATTATGCATACATTTACAGGACAATTTCCTTAATGCCACTGGGAAATTCTCCAGCCATAAGAGCCAGAAACCTACAGTTTTGCTACATGATATGATTAAACTTTAATGAAGGTATTTGTGTCACAGAAATACAAGTGTCCCAAGAGTTGTAGACCTAACTAAGACTTATTATTAATTTCCCTGCTGAGCAAAATGAACTTTTTCAAGCCTGATTCTACAACTCTTATTGGTACTGTGTAGGCCTTTAGCTCAAGTGAATCATCTCCGCATACAGTGAGTCATCTTATATGCGAGAGCTGCAGAAAGGCTTCTTAGCTGTCCACTCCCTATGTCGAGAAAAATATGAATAATTGTCAAAATAGGTGTCCAGAAAGAACTTTGTATGCCCTGAGCCCCACTATGCTTTTATAGCACTATATGTTTTCAATAAAATCTGCTTCTGAATTTCCAAGTGCAAAGATTATGACATCCTGCAGTGATTCCCTGCTTCCATTTGATTAGACAAACAAATTATAAACACTGTATGCATTTGTCAGCTGGTGTGGAATTTATATACATAATTTGTAAATTAACTTTCAGGCTTGTAAAGACATACAGTGTGGTATTTTCAGTTTTGCTATGCAAGACCGTGAGACTAACAGCAAAACTGATGTCTGACTGGAATCATCTCCTTTTAGTCAGAATAAGGAGACAAGCTTTGGAGTTGGGCTCAGTTCCTCAACTAAGAGACTATTTGCATAGTGTTTTTCATTCCCTCTGCTCTAAGAAAAAACTTCAACTTCCAATACATATACACATAAGGTGACTCTCTCAATATGGAAAGCTGACCAGAGAAGACCCATGATTCTACATTACTCAGTTCCCAGGTACACCAAAAAACATTAAAACATGCTTCCATCTTTACAAACAGCATGAAAAAATTTTTATTTAAGTTTATATGGATGTCCTCGTTGGACAAACTACAAAATACAATGGACAGTATTAAAAAATTTCATGTTTTCAGCAGAATTTTCAGAAGTTCCTCAGAGAATAAGAAACCTTATAGTCAAGTTCCCTTCATTTATCTTTAATCACATAAAAATATATTTAAGCTATGTTTCATCTGGACACTTTGGAATATATAAGAACCTCTACATAACAATTCATCCTACCTCTCTTAAAAAACACCTGGATTATGCCCTGGAAATCCCCTTGTTCTTCCTAGACTGCAGATGAGACATAGATAACAACCTTAGTACAGGCATTTACTTTTAAGACAGACAAAGTTGACTGAGCTATAACTTACACATTCAGTTCCATTTAAGTGAAATCTTATCCTTAACTGTATTGACATATTCCATAATTCTAACCACAAGAAAGATGATCTGCAAGTCCCCGGAACTCAAATTAACCCTGAGATCTTTCTTGAAGACAGGTACAAAATGTGTAATACGAGACTGCATCTATTGTTAGTATTTTCTGCGGGTAATTTGGGTATGTAGCATACTCAAGTGATTTGTTTCTCTTCAATATTCCATTTTAGTCCAGAATAACTTTTCCTTCTAGGAAAATAGTCAATCCCTGAAAGAAAGATATCTAACAACCCAAGGATTAAGGTGACTAACAGAATTTAATGAAAGCAACCTCAAGTATGTTCAATATATTCAACACATGCTTACACTTCCAACTGAAAAATATAGACATTTGAGTATGTTACCTTAATGAAAAACCATGTATAATCTATATTTTGGAGACAAACGTTAGAACAAAAACCTTATCTGTGCTTCCAGCCTGAAGATGCTACATGTCTCCATAGTGAAGCAAAAAGAGCCTAGGGGAATATATATCTACCAAGAAACTAATTCATAGCTGTTTATTACTTTTTATATATTTCAGAGGACTAGCCTGGAAATTAAAAAACAAAACAAAACCAACCAAACAAAAAGCCCTTCTCTTGAAGGGCTGAACTGTATGTATCTTGCTGATAAGGTTTTTTGTTGGGTTTTTTTTTTTTTTTTCAGTGTCCATTTCTGTCTGGATTTCTGCATTGCAGTATTGAAATGCTAGCTGCACTACTGTTGCCTAAAATAGGTCCATAAGCCTCATTAACATTGTTCCCAAGTAATTATGTAAGAATATTTCACAAATAAAAGAATGGCTTTTTGAGTCAAAGCTTTTATGAAAATCTTTGTATATTAAAAAGACAGAAGTGAAAGCAGTACCTAATGAAAAACAAAGCTTTGTTTATGCCCTATAACATCTTCACAGATAAAAGTTAGTTCAGATAGTTAGTATAAACTTAGCTCCAAGAAATTCTGCTTTGTTAGCCCTGGAGAACTTTTCTCATTACTTTGTAATATTTATTCTGCAGTTCTCTACCACTTGTACAATCTGCATTGAAAATCTCTTTTCCCTTTATTCTCCTCTCATAGTGACAGGTTTGTGAACCATCATGATCCCAAGAATCCAATGGCAGAATATTAGTGCTGGAGTATGTAACAATCTTTCCTACAACCTTTCTACCTTTCAACCTTTCTACCTTTCAACTTTTCTACCTTTCAACCTTTGCCTGTCAGAAAGATAAACTTTTTAGCAGGGTCTGTAGGGATGGGACAAGAGGCAAACAGTTAAAATTAAAAGAGGGTAGAATTATACTAGATAGAGGGAAGAAATTTTTTACTATGAGGGTAGCGAAACACTGGAACAGGTTGCACAGGGAGGTGGTAGAAGCCAAATCCATGGAAACATAGGGTTTAGGGTTGGATGGGGCTCTGAGCAACCTGATCTAGTTGAAGATGTTCTTCCTTATTGCAGAGGGGTTGGGCAGAGGGGTTGGACTAGAGGACCTTGAAAGATCCTTTCCAACCCAATCCATTCTAGGATTCTAGGATTCTATGATTCCATGATTCTTTTGTATTTGGGTGAAGTTTTTTTTCTTGGCAGCTGCCAGGCTACAACCAAGGGAAGAACTGATTTTTAATACATTCTTTGTTTTAAAGGATTGTCTCTCCATTCAGCCATTTTTCTGCATGTGAAATTTATCTTTGATACTCTTCCATGCCACAGGACTTGCTTAGTTTTAATTTACTATAATGAATTAATTCCAAATCTGTTAGCATTTGAGCAAGCATGCATTCATTTTTGGATTTCAAAAAATCAAGCTGGGAACACTGAATACTCTTTTTTGTATTCTGTCCATAATATATTCAGAATGGAAGTAAGCAAGCTTAAAGACAGTTAATGTTGAGTCACAGTACCTCTTCTACTGGTGCCTTTCAGACTGTGTGTTGCACAACCTGAGATTCCTTTAGGATCGTGATTCATTATTTAGAACATAATTATTAGAATGGTGTGATTCAGACTAAAGGTCTATCCTGATTACAAAAGTTGACTAAGGCAGACTCATGCTGGTGTAAACACAAAGCAAGCACACATGGTACTTTTCCCTAACATTTTCTCAGTCTCTGCTTTATAGCACGGGGATTTTTTTAAAAAATGAGGTGGTTTCCATGCATTTAGTAAACGAAATGGATTCTTCTTCCAAGAAATTACTCTTTCTCCTCTAGAACACATGCAAACTGTGGGAATCGCTGTCCTTTTTTATATTTGGAAAATCTGGACTACATTTTGTCCATATCTCAAGTCTTTTGGGGCAGAAAGAGGAAAAAATATAAAAAAAAAAAATTAAAAAAAGCAGAGTTTCACCCTTCTTTTCTCTTCCAACTCTCTTTATTAGAGATTTGGATACACTTTGCTATAGACACAAATTAAGATAAACATACTTAAATTAGAAGGGTAATTATAATTGTGCATCTATGCCCACACTTACTTCAGTATATGCTGTAAAACATAGCCATATGTTCATAGGAACATGAAATCATTCAGGCGGGCAAGAACTTTGGGAGGTCTGTAGTCTTACCACTCTCAAAGCAGGGTCAGCTATGGGGTCAGACCAGGTCGTTCAAGGTATCATCCCCCCTCTAAAGGAGGGGATGCCCTAACCTCTTTGGGCAACCTGCTGTACCACTTGATTTTCCTCCAGGACAAAAAGTTTTCACTTTTTACTTTAAAAGTATGAACCTGTCCTGGTTCAGTCTGTACCCATTGTTTGATCTCCAGTTGGTGTCTGGCCCTGAAACTGTATTATATGTTTTTGACTCACAGTATAATCTTTTTTCGTCACTGTTCAATGTGATCAGAGTTTGTTTACTACAAACTGGATAGTTTCAGAAGACAAACCGTAAGTCTGTATCTGAATATTTAATTTTTGGAAAACTTATAAGAAGTTTATTTTTTATCCTACAGATTATTTCTCAAAACAGTTAATTAATCTTTGACTTTGGGTTTTAAATCCAATTATGGCCGCTTTTAAAGCTACAGGCATGGAAAACTGCATAACTTATTTATTTCTAAATAGAACCTGTCACCAAAATAACATAATCATCTCCTCAGGAAAGATTTGCTTTAACTTTCCATTCTTACAATATGAAACAATGTGGTATTGTATAAATGAAGATAAAAAGAAAAAGGCTGCTTGTATTTTGCTCATGAAACATAAGATGATTGGCCTTCATGATAGCTGTTTACTATGCAGATGCTGACAGGGCCAGCTCCAGACACATGTGAAGTTAATGGTCATCGTGATCAGCAGGCTATGGTGTACTCCAAGAAAAAAAAGGCTGTGGCATGCCCAGACTCAATGTAACTATTACTATCTAGAGCCTGGGGTAAGGGGTAATGCCATCCCACAGAGATAACCACTGTCTCTAACTCTCTCAGTCTACCCATCGACAGAAATAAATAAGGCTCTCCAGAACCTTTCTCCCTCTATTCCTCCCCCTTTCTGTATCAGTCCTGCTCTTCAATCTGTGTGGGAGGAAGGCCCAGTTCTCTGGGCATCCCTGGAGGTAGCAAGGTTCAGTTTTGCAAGATTCAGTTTTGCTTGCATTGCTGACAGCAGTGAGCCAGCCTTATATGTAGGTCATGGCTCTACCCTCACTGTATTTATGGTGCTGACCCCAAGGTAACCCGGAAAGATTGTTTGGGTATGTAGAGGACTGATGTTTCTTTAAGTAAGAAGAGCAGATACAGAATAGCTAATTAAAATGAAATATGTCAGCTCAGGGTCCTAGACGAATCTAAAGCAGAAACTAAGATGACATCTTTAAGAATAGCAGTCAAACTAAATTTCAGCCTGAATTTAAAGACATAAACTCTCACATTTTAGAAGAGCCCGTTAAGAAGTATCGTTCACCTTCTTTGACACCTTAATATTTGACTTTATTTCTTATCTATATCTTGCCTTAGTATGATATTTGCATTAAAAACCAATGTTGTCCATTGGGAAGTCTATTAAAGAATGATATACAGTAAAAGGTGTCAAACTTAATATACATACTTATTAGCATAAAAAACAAATCAAAACCGGAACAAACAAAAAATGGCATTATTACTAGAATTTTGTTCTGTGTATTGCAGGATTTATATGAGGAACATTTTCAATTGTACATTTCACCTGTCCTATGAATTACAATCCAAATGGCTCCTAGTATCAGGATATCATACAAGCTGAAAAATTGGCATTGCTATGGATTTGTAGTGTAACCATTTGCAGATTCCCTGATAAAATCCCCTTGGGCAAAGTATGCTTGTCAAGAGTATAAATAATATGCAGGATTAGTGTGTTTGCATTAGGAAGTCTTCCAAGCCTGTGTAACCTACCTGTCTGCCTGCAATTAATTTTTTTTACTAGCAGATAGAATTACCTGAATAAGAAAAAAACATATTGGAAATAAAGAATTTCAAAAATGCAGAAATATACATATACACATATATACAAATTATGGATGACTAATTTGATAATAATAAAACTAATGAGAAATTAGTAAATAATTAGGAGGACAGTGCTTTCAGAACAGAGTGAAACTGATCTCACCTGATTTCAATTATCTACAAATTGACTATATAGATTCAGATAATCATTTCAGATTCTCTGCAGATAAATGAAAGGGAGAGGGAATGGTGTCTTCATCCTCAAACAAGTGAGATGAACCACCCTTTGGAGGCACCTCTTCCTATTCAGACTAGAGAAGGACTAGATATAATAAACATAGACTAGGCCTGTGGGAAAAGATACAATTCAAGACATTTGAATTTAGATGTCAACATAAATTAACTTGCTAAATTTAGCTTGTCCAGAAGCATAAAAACTGTCTAGGTTCTCATTACAGTCAATGAAGATATAATCAACACAGACATAAGAGTCTAGAGCAAATCCAGCTGACCAAGTGAAGGTGTCAACTGCACTGTGAGTGAATATTTGTCTGGTCTCCACTGACTTTATTAACTAGATGTCTATAAATGATAATGGCAGCTTAGACGTGGTTTACTATGGACACATATATAGGGTCAAGAAGGTGCAGTCTCAAACTGAATCCTGCCACTGCCTTTTTAGATGGCTACAACTAGGTGAAATAGACTACATAAAGTGAGTTGGATTGCATTGCAAAACTCACCTATTTAAACAAAATGTAGTTTAAAGGCAATTTAGATAGCAAAAAGCTAATTTAAAACAAATTTAGATACCTGAGAATGAGGAACACCAGCCATATATATTGTGCAATGAGTATAGGCACTGCTTTCTGTTCTAGTTGAAAAAAATATCTTAAATGGTGAATGCTACCAGGCACCATATAGCTGGGAATATGGGTGTAGCTGGGCACGCCACAGCCCTGTTTTTCTTGGAGTCAAATGCTGGGAACACCCAGGGATTTATGCCGGCACCAACTCAAACAGGTAACTGTGAGGAGCTGCACAGCAGGAACCAACATGACTTTCTGCTCGACCTTCCCAGACCAACAGTGATCTTCCTGCTAGATAGAGGAGACCTGTGAGCATAATGGTGTGGGAAGGGATGAGTGAATACGTGAAATAAACAAGTAGAGTAAAAGTTCTCATCCTGTTAGCTCAAAATAAATGGCAGCACCCAGATCTAGATCCACTTCAGGTGGTGGCTTACTCTGTCTTACCTGTGACGGTTTGGAAAACGGCTATTAGGAAAAGGATTTTTATGTTCAGTGGACAATTCAGAATGAGCTTGCACTGCACTTTTGTGATTCAAAGGTATAGTGCAATCATACAAAACTGGTAGAAAATTAAACTAGATCCAGAAGGTAATCTTTCTTCTTTTTAGAACATTGATAAACAGAAAACTAGGAAAAGATACAGAAAAAAAAGTGTGAAAATTATTGGATGATAGAAGAAAGTACCTCCTAGTGTGAGACTTAAAGAGCTCAGTTTACCAGTGATGAATGCCTTTGTAATGTTAAAATATTCAAGTATTGAAGAATATACCACCTAATGCTGGACGCTGAGTAGTTAGAAACAAATCACATGTTGTTTTATAGGGAAGAATTTATATATATATATATATGTTTTTGTATATGTATTCATGCATGTTGCATATATTATATAAAAAAAATGAACTTACTAATGGAAACAAACTTCTGAAGAGTTGTTAGTTTTTCACCCTTGATGTCTTCACAGCAAGATCAGATGTGTTGAGAGAACACACTTTTTTTCATACTGAAATGATTGATCTCTAGAGGCAGTAATTAGGTAAAATCTAACAACTTCCAATATTTCAGCTCCACTAGATTCCTTTTATTCTCACACTTTGTGAACCCACAATTGATAGATATATTTGATACTTGGTGGAAACATTCTACAATGGTTCTTAATTGGACTTTAGATATGTAATTGGAAGTGAAAACTTCTAGTAACAGCTGGATAAAAGCATGAAAATTCATAACAACACCTTGCTCAGGCTGAGCTGAGTATCCTCCCCTGGGATGCTGAAGGGAGTAGGCATCCAGTGAATGAAGGACAGCTGGGGGACCAGCAGGGACAACTAGGTGCTATCTCAAGGGGGCTTTCTCCCCAGCATGTGCTTAGGGAGTTGCAGGCAGCATCCTGGGCTCACCCCGCACTGGAGCACCCACATATTCCACTGGAGGGGGTACAAGTAGGGAATGTACCCCTGGAGAGGTGAGTGTGCCTGAAATCCACACAGCCTGTGCAAGGATACCTACATGTGTGTGTGTGAGATTAAAATTTGGGGGGGATTAGTTACAGACGGTATTTCAAAGTTTGCAGCTGCTCACATCTTGTTCACATCTTCTAAGTGTCTAGTGTTCTGGCTTATCCATTTTATCACCAAAATGCAAGTTTCACTAATTGACAGTTAATAATGTTATTAATAAATCAAATTTCCCATTCTGATCTGATTCAAAGTCCAGGAGAGAAGCAGCTTTTACACATAACGCCTGTGTGTGTGTCTATGAGTGGCACCCAGCTATGTGGATCCCATAGATAAAACACACAAATGTGTGTGTCCAGGCAACATACATTGTCTAAGCATTTGGGTATCTTTTACTACATACAAGAGAAAAAGACCAGCCATATATTTCACAAAATCAGAAAAAAAAAAAAAGGTTGCAGATGGAAGCGTATGAGTGGATCATAAAAATAATTCAAAAAAAAATCTGATGGGAAGGAATTTTAAAATGGATGACTAACCTCAGAAAAAGCCACCTTGAAGGACACTCAAGTGGTATTGTGGTACCACAATACTCAGAGGTATTCAGTCGTACTGAAGGACAACTTTCTAAAAGAAGCGTGCTTACTAATGTAGAATTAGTGCACTTCTCTTTTTACTCAGTACAAAATTACTTTCTTTGATTATCCTCCCACACTCCTTTTAAAATAGGCCCATGAGTTACAAAGCTTCTAAATAGCTAGATTAGGTATTTTTAAAGGTCATAGTGACATCTGAAAATAGTTCCTTAACATTTTTTAATGTTATGGAAGCTTAAAATATTACATTGGAATAGGTAAATAACATAATTAAGACTGTCAAGAGAGATACCTGATAAATAAGAATAACCTTATAGCCTTTGTAAGGATTTTTAGCATCATAAAACTGAGTGAAAAAAATCAAAGGTCAGTTTTAGTAACCCTAAGTTTAAGTTGAAAAAAGTGTCACTGGAGTTTAATGAAGATTTAAAGTAAAAAAAAAAAAAAGCGTTATTTGTTTGTCTCTAAAGGACAGAAAGCAAAAGTAAAAAAAAAGGAAAAAAGCTCCCCTGTATTATTTCATACAGCTTCCTTCATCCTTCTAAAACTTGAAACTCTTTACACAGACCAGGAATACAGCTTTTGAGAGATTAAAGAAGAAAGAATAGGACATCTAGAAGATCTCTTTTTCCAAGCAATTTGAAACATGGAAAGACTGTCTCTTATCACCCTAGAGTCCACTAGTATATTCAAATGCATGCTCAACTTCAAAACCAAATAAAGTGCCATTCCCTTGGTGTATCTTAGCACACTCTTTAATTTAAAACCCTGACTCTTAAAAAATGAAGATGAGCTCTTAAAACTGAAGCAGATTCTTAAGGGCTGTCTTGATTAAACTTGTTGTCACACAGTGTTCCAGCAACAGTAAGCAAGGGACACTTAGGGCTCTCTGGAGATGATAAGGTTTATCTCACATTGTAGCTTGTATTTAGATCAGGGTTTGTTCCTGTTCCACCAAGCTAGACCCAGGTCTGTGTTTCAGCTGTGCAGCTTTAAAAGTCACCTGCTGCCTTTAGCCCAGACACTGACAAGTCCAGTATCTCGGCAATCTGAGATACTTCAGCTGAGTAGTTATTTAAATCTGAAAGTAAAAATTGAATACAGATAGATATATTCTGTCTCTACAGTCTAAAGGATACTTTAAATTTAAACTGTATGCATTACCAGAATGTTACAAATGCTATGTATTCATTATTTTACATACTTGGTTTCACTAGAAAATTGTGCCAATAGAGACAACTTTTAGTGGAGAAATGCATCATAAAAAACCAGCTTCTTTCTTTCTAGATATTAAATGTGAACAGTCCTTTGAAACCAAGCCATTAAAAGGCAATTTCATTGACTCTAAAAGTTCATTTTCTAAGTTTCTTTCTGCTTACCCTAACCAGTAAGAGGCAACTATAATTTCTTATGCCTGAAAGACCAAACTCTGGGAAAATGTATTTCATGCTACATTTTTAATGTTCATCTCGGGGTACATTAAGCTGCAGAGGTGTGACATTAAACCGCAGACACAGTAGCTTCGCCTGTGGAAAAGTCACTTTTGTAAAAACTTAATAACCTTTTTGATATTCTTTTTATGAACTCATCAACAAACAAAAATCAAATTCTTGAGTACATCATTTTTGTGAAACATTCATTTATATGTGTAGCCATAAAACAAAAATTCTCCAGTCTCTGTAACAATTAGATCTGTTAGTACATGTTGGTGAAATCAGAACACTTCATTCCAAGTGCTTGCAGCTTTTGGAAGGAGTTCAGATCCGTGTAATTGAATTTCACCCATTTGTGGTAAAAAGTCAAAATCAAGTGTTAAAAAGTCAAAATCAAGTGTTACTTCAACACTGAAAACAGATTCCAGAGGGTTCAGTTATTCAAATATGTAGACTAGCCCAAGGACTACAGGATACGATCACCTTACCAAGAAGTGTACCAAAATACAGTAAGCCTGAACAAAGATTCAAAGCTGAGGAATTGATGTTGTAAACTTGTTGATGGGCCTTTAAATCTAAGAGATTGTGCTCAAAACTAGTTTTTTATTGTGGTTTTGTTTGTTTGTTTCAAGTTGAACAAAGAGGGATGCACAGATGCTTACTTATAAAGTATCAGATGCATACATTACCATGACTCTTCTCTTTAGCTGACTTTGTAAATTAGTTTCTCTCATTTATGTTGAATTCTCTTTCTCATGGAAATGTTCTTATTGATTACAAGGACTAAGATAACCACATAGTGGTATGTAAATATTATTGTCTGATTCATTCAAGTTCATTCTCTGCATTCCTTTCTTTCTCTTGTTTTACGCTCTGGACATATTTGTTATGTTAGACATATTCTGTTATATAGCAAACAGTTATGTGTGCTGTGTAACATTTATTGATTCCATCTGTTTTTTTGAAATCATGGATGGCCCAAATGTTAGTTAAAATCTGTTTGTTATCAACAAACTGGTTTTATGAAGACACAAGAATGGCTTTTCTTTGTTAAATACCCCAGATGACATCTTGGAATGCATAAAACAAGTACAAAGATATTTATAAATACAAATAGAATAGTAATGGTAAAAGCAACCACATTTGATTACAGCATTGTGATGTCATCTGTATTCATGTAGGTGAAAGCACTGTAGACAAACAAGAACAGAAAGAGAGGAAGATAGATATAATGGACAAGAATAATTACACAAAGGACCGTGAAATAATACATCATTTTGGTGAATGATTTTACTCAGTAAACTAATAAACAAAAACACCTATGAGTATCTTTGTGGACTACTGTGATTTAAATTTGTGAGTGAAAGATTCCATTAGTTTAATGAATGGCATATTATTTCTACTTGCAAAATTCAGACAAGATTTGTTGATTGCAAAAGAGAGTGCTTTTCATATGCTGAATGAAGTGTTAAGGTCACATTCAGAAAACCTGGCCCACAGTTTCTATGTAGAAGAGTGGGTTATCAAGGCTGTTCAGACTTACCTACAGGGACTTTGATTATACCAGTTATGGCTTGTTTAAAATTCAGAGACAGGACTGATTTGCAAATGAGAGAACAGATCTCACTGAAGGGAATTTACCTTATCTTCTGTATTCCAATAGGATTTTGTAGACTTTGCTAACACTGGCTTTTAAGGGATATCAGAAAACTGAGTGTATCTCTGCCTGTAGTTGATGGTGGGATGGATACTCCTGAACTAATGATTATTGCATGATGACTGGAGTAGTGGGAAACTTGGTCGTGGTCGTGCTCACTCCCTATCTTACGTCTGTATGATGCACCACACAAGGCAGAGTCTTCATTGCTAATATGGCTCGTGACAGTTTTCCTTTATCAAAACAGATCTCTTGCTGTTAGTATATGTTTTAGAGCACAATAGTATAGCAAGCAGTTTCTGTGCTACCTGTAACAAGACTCTCGGCACCTCCAAGTAACAATTACTGAACTGTAATGTGCTTGATTTTTAAAGGTCACATGATAGAATAAAAATACTCAGATTGATCCAAAATTTGGTTTTGTTTGATCTAGATACTGGAAAGAAAGGATTATTGAAATTACTTGAGCAGAATAGTTTCTATCAAAGCAACACAAGTTATTATTTTCTAGCTTTTATTAAAATTAAATTTATGTACATTAAATATTGAAGTCTCTTTTATAAAACAAACAAACAAAAAGTGTGTTTTCAACTAATGTGCTGTGACATGAAAACATTTTTTCCAGTTGAAACACTGACATGAACTGAGAGGCGGTTTCAGTCAATCCAAATGAGTATTTTCTCTAAGGAAGTGATTTCCTTGACAAATTTCATCCGTTCAAGAGATAATCAGACTCCAGGTATTACATCAACAGAAGCAGGGAAACACAGACCCCATTTCAGAAGGGACGCATTTTGCAAAGATGTACATGCAAAGGGTGATGTGAAAAGGTGCAGGCTAGAAAGGAGCAAGTCAGTGACGTTCCAAAAGGAACCATGAGATACTGTAAAGAGCAGAGTAGGCAAAGCCGAGGCACAACACAGCAAGAGGTGAAGCTGCATATGTACTAAGCCTAGTTCTCTAGTGAACATCCTGCCATGTACTTAGCACTCATACAGCCATGACCACTTGTATTGGGTTTATGTGGGAAGGTATTAGTAGCAAGGATGCTGTAGGGGTGAATTCTTTGAGAAGACACCAGAAGCTGCTCCCATGTCAGACAGATCCCATCATCTCCAAGATGAACCCAACGCTTGCCAAAGTTGGGCCCATCAACAACATTGGTAGCACCTCTGTGATAATATATTTAAGGAACGGTGAAAAGCATTATGTAACAGCTGGGAGATTGGAGTGGGAAAATGAGAAACAACCCTGCAGACACCAAGGTCAGTGAAGAAGCAGGAAAAGAGGTGCTCCAGGTGCTGGAACAGAGATTCCCCTGCAGCCCATGGTGAAGACCATGAGGAGGTAGGTTGTCGCCCTGCAGCCCATGGAAGTCCATGGTAGACCAGATGTCCACCTGCAGCCCACGGAGAACCCCAAGCTGGAGCAGGTGGATGAGCCCTGGAGGAAGCTGTGACCCAATGGAGAGCCTGTGCTGGAGCAGGTTCCTGTTTTGCCCATGATGATACCTTGTAAGTGATCTCACTGTCCTTATCTTGATCCACAATCTTTTCATTGTATTCTCCTCCCTGTCCTGTTCAGGGAAGTAAGTAATAGAGCAGTTTGGTGGGCACCTGGCAGCCAGCCAAGTTTAACCTTCCACACCATTTTATGTATTTGCTATTCAGAACAGCAAGATGATTCAGTTATTCCTGTTGATGATGTTCTCATTCCCTAGCACTGCATAGTCACAAACAAGATTAGTGGGTCCCATTCAGCTCAGCGAGGCTGCTTGGAAGAAGGGGTCTGAGTGATGAGAGAAGGGAGAAAGGATAACCTCATTTGGTACTACAGATAGAGCTACACACTTCGTAGGAACATGTGTGAGGGAAAGGGTGAAGGAAAGTTGTCGCATCTGTCATTGACTGTCTAAGCTGCCAGGAAAAATACTTTTGGTTGAGCTGCTACAAATTGCCTTTCTGCACATGAGCTGACCTCTTCAAGGAAGGGTCCCAGCCAACCTCTCCTCTGCCTCAGGGATGCATGGGACACCTGAGTGGAATTAAAAGTGGGATGCCCATAGCTGTGTCCCCCTGTCCACACCTCAGGTGTGTTGTCTTACTTTGTTCTCCAGGTTCAACTGAAGCCAGTGCCAGAGGGTAGGTTTGTGTCCGTCAGCTTGGAGGTTTCCATCTCTGCTAGAAATGCAGCAAGGAATTGTTCTTTAGCCTTATGAATCAAACAAATTTAAACTAGTGGAAATGTTCACAGGAAAGTTAAAATGACTAATTCATATACAGATGCTGACGATAGACAAGACCTTTTGTTATTCTTCTTTTCAACTGAGTAGCCTTTCATTTGGGGGTGGGTTTTTTGATTGTTTTAGTTTGGTTTTTTGTTTGTTTTTATTGTTTGATCAGTTGGTTGGTTTTTGGGGTTTTTTTTTGGCAGGAACATGACAAGATAGCATTATCTAAACATCCCATGAAAAAAATTCAGCTTAAACAAATCACGGTCTGCCCATCTATTCAGTCTTTCTACCAGTTTCCCTCTTTGTTCACTGAATGCCTGGAATATTAGAAAAATAGGCACATAGGCAAGCCAACAAACTGACTTTGTGGCCAAATTCCTGACTAGTAGGCTGGCTTGTTACCTACTTACCCAGTTCCTCAAGTGAAAATAATGTGGAGGTTTTGGTACTACTTTTTGGAATTAAATTCTACTTTATGCTTTTTAATCAAAAAAGATGAGTGTCGGGTACCTGTGTATTATCTATAATGTTGACTGTGGATCTAAGTGACAAAGAAAAAGAAATTAAACACTCCATAAAAAATTAAAAGTGCAGTGGGATAGTCTAAATGTATGTAGAAGAATGTTACTAATAGCAAGAGCTCTTCATTAGTCTTCTAATCCTCAGATTAATATTCTGACTATTAATATGAATTTCGGTTGTCCAAATGACAAGGTCAATGCACTTACCTTCTAGCTTCTTTTTTATTTTCTCACCGTGTATTTATTTTGTGGTCAGGAAGGATATTTGGAGTGTAGTATAAGACCACTGAATTCTCTGGGGATAGATTTTTTTTGTTTTGGCTCAGCACTAAAAGCCAATAACATCTTCTCATTTCCTTTTGTTGCTGATATTTCTGTGTTTCTCCATAAAAATCTTGTTTGAAGGGCTAACAGTCTGGAACAAACACCTAAGCCATACTGGGATGGAAGAGAGAAATTATACTTACAAAGGAAGAAAGAGTGAACACAGCTGTTTCTGTTGCTGACTCACTGGCCAGCAAATCCCCTAAAATGAGAACCAGGGTGCTAACAGATTATTTCTTTGTCTGTTTGGGGTTTTGTTTGTTTGTTTGTTTTTTCCTTTTACAACAATAAACAAAAGCTTAGAAGTAATAACATAGGTAGCACAAAACATGAAAGATGAGAAAAAGTTAAAAGTGAGAAAAAACTTTAATATCCTTCTAAGACAACAGTTAAAATAATTTTCCCATTGAAGCTGAGTAGGAAATATCTGTCTAAATATCAGTAGTTTGCTCCTTCTCTACTCATTATGTTGGTAAAACATGATGACACTTTTTTCCTCAAGACATTTGAAAGTAACGTATTAGTGAGGCTGCTTATCAATACATGAAGGAATGAGTTTTCTGAAGAGGTCAGATTACATATAATTACGCTATACCTAAGGGGAAAAATCAAGCAACAGACCTTAAGGACCAAATACTTAAAATAGATCTGGACAAGTGACAACCTTGCCCAAACAAGGATTGTACCACTGTGTTATTCTACCCAAGACAGAGTATCTCTTTTCAGTGCCAAGAAGAGATATTCCTCAGACTGTCTCAAATCACCTCTACTCTTCTCCCTTGTTCACTGCTGTAGATGCAGATGTTGTAGTAGAGCCACTCAGAAGTTATTCTTGAGGAAGTAACAGAGTTGGAAACTCCCTCACTTCTACAAAAAGGTGTAAAACCTCTGGAGTAGTGCAACCTAAAGCTGAAGACAAAGATATTATTACAAGAGGTTTGCACCTCAGCACTCTGGCTAAATGTTGCTCTGCTTGACCTCTTATGTTAGAGAAAAGTAAAACATAAGAAACATCAGCTGTTAAGAGCCCAGGTCAGATAAAAATGTCACAGACTGAGAGAGGTGAATAGCAATGACCCAAGAGAAAACTTATACAAACAAATACCTAATTTTAAAACTTTTTCCAACTCATTACCACTGACCTTTTTCTTAAGTACCCTGGGCAAAGTCCTTCCCATAAAATTAAGAAATCAAAACAGATAAGCAAACTAATGCAACTGTTAGCAGAGATTCAATTTGATGGACCTTTCTGGGATTGTTCCTGCACTTCTGAAAAAGAATGATCTTTAATAAAATGGAGGAGACCTGAATGAATCCCCCCTTCATTGCCATAATTTGACTTAGAATTGTAAATAGTCCAGAACAGAGCATTGAATGTAGTTTATTAGTCCTATACTTAGTGCTTCTGAAGATTGTGATCTGAACTGCATGACATGAGATCAAGTGTTTTGTGAATAACAAAAGTATTAAATGATAAGTGGAAATGTTTAGGAGGTAGACAAAGCCAACAGTCTTCTGCACGCTTGGAGTCAGTGAATTTAAGCTTTGCCTCAGTTAGCTGCTTCAGTCTGTTCTTAAGCTTAGGGATTTGGTTCTATGATTTCTTTAAAACCTGCCAGTCTCAATTGATGTTAATGTCAATTAGGCATGTGTTTGAGTATTTTGGTGAACTGAAGCCTAAGGACATAAGCAACATTATGATCATTGTAAAGATTTCCACTGTCTTTTGCTAGGTTTAGAACAGGTTCTTTTATAAGTCTGTAATGAATGAGTATAAAATCTCAACCTCTTATTTGATAGAATTTTGCTCTCACCTTAATGGATGTAACTGGCTGTCCAGTGTCAACTCTCCACCTATTCTTCCTCAAAGACTGGATCTCAGAGTGTCAGTAGTAAAATTGAAATAGCCTCATTTGAGGTTCAAGCAAATTTTGCTTCTGAAAATATTCCTGTGTGCTTTGCTCCCAAGTCATTGGTTGGCGCTTTTGTTTGGAAAATTTAGAATACTTTTGCATTAGTGGTTCTTTCTTCTTTATATAAAGTCTATCACTTGACTGCTACACTGCACCATAAATAGACACGTTTCTCTTCTCCTAATCACACAGCTCCAATATCCATATTAAGGTATGTCCTTTATCACAGCTTGTGATGCTTGCATAGGACAGCTAAGATTATCTCCAAGGCAAAAAAACATTTATCCGTCCTTGTGAGAAAGGATAGAATTTCCGTAAACCCTCCTGATACTCACATTCTACTGGACTGCCTGAATACAACAGCTTGTTAGAGGTGACTAGTGGAAAAGTCAAACCAATGATTTAGTTTCCTTAGGGAACAGAACAGAGGAACCATTAGCTGGGGAAAGTCTCAACTCAAGTCCCACCAAGCTGATAAGATTTAAGCTCTAAGGCTTGTGAAAAGCAAGATGAGGGTGAATCCTTGACCTTCGATCTGATGCTGGAAAGTAGTGTTGGTGCCCAGGAGGTTAAAAAGTACCTAGGTCAAATAAACACCAAACCAGAGCTTTTCTGGATATTAATACCTGCCTTCTCAAGCCAGAAAACCTAGTTACTCTGAAAAGCATGATCTTACGCATGCTTTACAGACTACACAAAGAGTATTTAGCAAACAATTATGTAGTATTTTTATTCTAGTATTTTTTTCCTGTACATGCCGGAAAGCTATAAACCTAAGGATCATTAAACTTTATTTTGAAAATGTTTTTGTTACTGCAAAGTCTTATGAGTAAATTAATTTGGGGACCAATGGTTGTTCAACATTTGTGTAGGTTGAAAGACCTGAGACCAGAAGCCAAATCTTTGTCTTATTTGACCTGCATATATGCTAGAGTATAGATGAGATTCTTGGTCCACTGATCATCCACACCTACTAGTTACTTTGGATCCTATCTGGGCATCACATTCCTGTCTATAAAAGAGAGCATGTGGCAGAAAGGGGCTGGGTCATGCTTCCATATGTCCTTTAAGTCCATATGAATTAAGACTCAAGATGTGCTCCTATATGCACCAAGTCAGACATAGGATGGTCAGATCACCTAGATTTAAACATTGGGAAGGAAATGTAAGAACTTTGATCCCTCTAGGGGAGGAATGCACCCCTGGAAAAAAATAAATTTAGGAGGCAACTCACCTGATAACCATGAAAAACATTCTAATTTCTCTAAAGCATATTCCCTTTTCTGTAGCTGGTGTGTAGGAATCAATATGTCCTGTGACTCTTTCTCTGCTAGGTGAGAAATCATTTCCACTTCCTAATATAATGATGACAAAAATCTCTCATTACTTATCCTGTCTTATTTGCAGTAGCTGTTTTTAAGGTATTTTTTATTCTCTGCAAGGCAAAATTATGCAGTCAAGGTTCTATTGTTATTTTTGCTCTTTTCCATTTTCTTTTGGTTATCACTTCTTCTTCTGCCCACACAGTTATGTGTGTATTACTTCACCTTTACAGGCATTCAAAATCCTTTCAGGTGCTGACCTATGGAACTATTCCTGGGTGGATGCCAAGCACATTGATTGCTAGATAACCTTTTATAATTTTTTTTAAAATCATGGCATATTACTAATATAGTTAAGCCTTGAGGTACTTTCTGCCTTATTTAGAGTCTATTTTAAATAATTTTTAAAAGATTCACACTGGACTTTGGCATGTGTTCAAATATTGATCATGCATCACCAGTATATGCTTGTAGGAGAAACACTGGCTGCAGTGTGGCTGTTCCCAGGCTTGTGTTCACAATATTAAGGGTTTTGCCATAGAAATTCCACTATCCCTATCAGCTGCAACAGGGTCTGGGTTCAGCATACAGCATTCAGACTTGAGCTATTCAAATAAGCTAAGAGAAATGAATGCAAGATCTTAGCACACTGAAATTTTTCTTGACATTTCCACAGAACTCTCTCTGACATTTCATTTTTGGAGCTGGAGATGTTATGAATACTCATTCTCCTTCCATGAGATTTTATGTTCACTGATACCTGTAGATATAAAGCCTGGAGAATGTAGTGGGAAGGTGGTATGCAGAGAGCTGATAACTTTGAGAATGTCACTTGATCTTCTGTGATTTACTGCTTTTCAACCTTTTTCAGCATTAGCTGACTGAATGGAGGTAAAGGAATTTTAAAAAAATATCAGAGGTGATGTTGCCAAAATGTACTTCTCAGTGAAGTGTTTTGGATGAAAACACTTGTCAGTTGGTTTAAGTTTGAGGTTTGAGAATGCGGAACACAAAAATGAATCTTTCAGAGCCTCTGATTTTGCGCAGCATGTATGAATTTTACCATCCTGCTTGCCTCATCTGTCAAGGGCTTGTCATATTATCATATTGAGGATCTTATCAATGTCTATAAATATCTGAAGTGTGGGGGTCAAATGGATGGAGCTGGGGGGTCAAATGGATGGAGCTGGGCTTTTTTCAGTAGTACCCAGGGAAAGGACAAAGGGCAATGGGCAAAAACTGGAACACTGGAAGTTCCAGACAAACCTAAGGAAAAACTTCTTTACTGTGAGGGTGATGGAGCACTGGAATAGGCTGCCCAGAGAGGCTGTGGAGTTTCCATCTCTGGAGATGATCCAAACCCACCTGGATGCTTTCCTGTGTGACCTGGTGTGGGGAACCTGCTCTGTCAGGGGGGCTGGACTAGATGATCTCCTGAGGTCCCTTCAAACCCTTACCATTCCGTGAATCTGTGATATTAGTATGTCAGCCTCCAAGTGATCATGTGAATGCTCATTAAGTGATCTTTATTAGCTGTCCCATGATGATAAGATCTTTGCTGAAAGTCATTATAGACATGAGAATTCCCCTTTTACAAGCACCGAATTAGCCCTCAACTTCTTATTTTAAAGTAGCTGAGAAATTCAAAAGTGTATTGACAAATGACAAATGGAATCCCATCTGGCCATATGCAGTTGAACTGTCATCAAACTAAAACTTAAAATTGTTTGTAGAAACAGCAGGGAAAAACATTATTTGTTTTTTTTCAGTCTACTAAATGAACTGACATGTTCCTGCTGCTGCTGTATATACTTTCAAATGAATTTCTTTTTGTCATTACAGCAGTTCAGCTGAGAAAACTGGGTCCATATTAACAACTGAAAATTTATTCCAAGTCCATTCTTTGTATATGGGCAGTGCTTTTCATCCTTTTGCTTTATAGACACCTAGGAAGAATAAATCCAGCATCAGAGCCAGCCCATTTGTCAGTGTGGTACAGCACAGACAGAAGCAGCAACTCACTAATGTCAGAAAGTCAGATTATAAGCAGGCTGTCCCAGACATCAGACACAAAGCTATTATTCTTCTACAGTAGTTTAATTTGCTGTCAATGAAGAGGTTGGGACTGGCTGTGCTGGCTGGTAAAAAAGCTGAAAGAGGCACTGGAGCATCAGTTCTAACCAGCTGCTGCTGAAGTTCATAACAGGGAAAGGATTCCTAGTGATGCACAGAAAATGGAAGATTAAGGTCCTCTGACACACACTCTGCTAAAGAGAAATAAATATTTTTTTAAAAATTTGCTAAAAAATATTTTTTTTCTCCATTACTGGAAGTGTGCCTTTAAGTATAAATTGTAAGTCATTCTAGTGAAGTTTTATGGTTCTACTTACTTTTATCACTAAAAATACTTTTCATCACTAATGCATACATATTTAGTTTCAATTTTATGGAGCTCTGCCTTACATGATTGCACCTATTTACCTTTGTTTCCCAGACCTATTGTTCAGCAGTTATTCAATAATTTTATGAAACTGTTCAGCATTTGCCAGGTTTTTCACATCTTGCCCTTCAACAGTATGATTGGAAATATTTTTTTTCTCTTCTTCATATTTTATTCATATAAAGAAAAAATATGAGGCTGTTGTTGATGCTGGCAGTTTAATATGCTTTATTTTAAGTAAACAATAGAAAATAGTGTATGCATAGTTCCACAGGGAGGAAATTTTTCCATTATTTTCTTAACAACTTCACTTCTAGAATAGCATGAGGCTTTTAGCAAAACAAAACACTGAGTTTTGATTTTAGGAGAAATTATGAAAATTCAGGATATTTACCATGACCTCAGCTCTGGGGTTACATTTGTGCACATAAGAGCAGAATAAGAGAATCAGAAACTGGGACTGGGAAGAACCTCAGAAGGGGTACTTGGTCTTTTCTGCTTCTGCAAGGCAGAGTCAGTCTGCCTTCCTTGTAGAAATGACTGTGAAAGAGAAGAGAGATCTTTACAAGCTTCTTTATATATAGTGATTTATCCTAGACATACATTGCTATGCAAGAAACAAATTCTGTTGTTGAACTCAGCTTTAAATCCTAATTATTTTAATAAGTGACATGGTAATATTTGTTTTGCTATAGAAGATTTTTTAAAAGCTGTAACTGAAAACAGCTCTGCATGAGCATTAGAAATATGCTAGGTCTTGGTTTAATTCTTCTGGTAAGACAGCAGCTCCCAAGATAGCAGCAAATAAGGGAGCAGAGGGTGAAATTCAGGTAGAAGCTGAACAATCCCAAAGCTGACAGCACCTCTTCAAGCACCTTGGCATTCATATCCAAGCATGCACACAGACCTGGCCCTCACTTACTGCATCTCCACCCTACCTAGACCAACTGCCATAAATGACACTTTCAAAATGACATCTGATTAATACATAGATGGTAGGATTTATTGGAAACAAGAGCAGCAGTAATATCCAGATCAGTGTCTCCAGTGCCCCAGTTGGCTTGATATTAATTAAGATTTCCTACTCCTCTACCTTGCAATTTTGTCAGGGAACTTTTTCTCCATGAGGGAGCCATGGTCTTACTCGGCATAGGACTCCAGTATACTTTTTCCAGCACACATGGGCCCTTACTTCTTGAAAGGTTCTACACAAGGCTGGAAGGAGAGTGTGAGGAGAGAGGACTCAAGAGGAACCTTTCAGGATTTCTTATTTCCCTTGCTGCTTCATAGAGAGTAGTTTCCAGGTAGAGGTAGGACAGGGCCCCACATCACCCAGACACCAACCTCTCATCATTAACAGATTCATGAATGTTTCATCTGACATCTAAAGGGCAATCCAACTCTAATGCCATGACAGCTACTCTGCATTTCTTATATGGGTTATTTAGCAGAAGCTGCAAGAACTTCTGAAGGCAGCTTTCCTCCCTGGTGATTGCTCCTTATTTATAAGCTCTTCCACTAAAGATATTTTATCTTTACAGCCAGCTATATCTGCTAGATTCTGGCTTCTTCAGGAAGCTTTCCCATCCTGCTACTTACACGTAGTGGATCCATCTTTCCTGCCAGGGACTGGATGGCCATCATAACATTAATTACTAGCATCAGGATACTCAACACAGGTATTTAAGCTAGTTGTAAATGGTAATGTTGATAAAGGTATTTAAGCTAGTTGTAAATGGTAATGTTGATAAAGGTATCAGATTTGAAAGAGCACTGAAAGGCTGGCTCATTTGACTTGCTAAAAATGGATCCTATTGAAAGAGACTTTAAATGGTGTTTGAACCATCTTGAGTTTTGTCTTCTTTAGAAATACAGCAATGTTATTTTCCTTTGAAAAGCTTCATTAAGTATCTGTTTGTGTTGTGAGATGGGCTTACAAAGATTTATTAGTGGAGTACATAGCTGATGGCATATATCAACTCTGTAGTAAAGTTAGTTTCAGGGAAAAAATAAACCTAAGAAGAAGAGAGAAAAATAAAATAAAAAAGAAAACCCTCCCCAGTGGATATCTGGGAAGAGAAGCAATTGGCATCACTAATGAGCATCTCCCCTGGGCTCTTCTCCAGTGCAGCAGGCAAACCCCATCAATCTTTTCCTATAAGGACTTATACAGTTTTCATTAGGACCCACTTGACTCTTCTGTTGGTTGTTATTTCTGGTGCTGTTACTGCTGGCTGGAGCACAATTTCACCTGGGGCTGGTGCTGCAGACTGGATCATTGATAAGGTATATGCTTGCATATTATTGGGTCCCCATAACATAACCCAAAATCTACAACCAAAGGACAGTGAAAGGGAAGGGAAAGGGTGATTCTGATGCTGTGAACAACTTGTTTCCCCAAAGAACCCACCATAACAGTGTTGTCAGGAATAATAGCATAAGAATAACAGCATGAGAACAACAAAGGAGAATCACTGCCACAGCAGCCTGAGTGAAACAGTGCAGAGCTTCAAGGAAAAGGCAGGCTACAGAACTGCAGCTGAAAGTCCCTTAACATTACAAAAGATGAAGGCACCTGAGGCACTGAGCAACACTTCTGAGTTGGAAAAGTGGTATATTGTGCATTCCCCTCCACTGATTCACTTCCTCCTCATTCTCTAATAAGTGACTGCAGTCTCTTTTCACCTCCTTTAGATGCTGTTCCCTCCTTTCTCTCACTTTTAACATTTCTGTCTGCTTTTTCCAGTGTACTATGTCTCATGGCTAACACACATCTATGCCCTGCAGTCAAAAACTGTGCACCTCTGCTTTGCATTGACAAGCACTTTCTTTCTTGCCTTCAGTGGACTCTGTGTAACGCAGAAGTATCTCATCTCTAACTGCAAATGCCTCCTTTTTGCGTTCCTAATCCTCTGATCAGCAAAAGTAATTTTTCCTACTTATTAAATAAAGCAAATCTGTCAGCTTTGGAGCCACCTGGCAGAACAGTCCCTGTTCTCTCTTAATGGCCTCTTTACTGATAATGAGACACAGTGAGATATCAAACACCACAATATCCATATTGGTGCTAATCCTGTGCCAGCTGTACTTGTGAGCACCACAGTCTCATCAACAAGGATCGTGGGGTGCAGCTACACTATTTACAACTCTAAAGCTTTTCTATTTTGCCTTACACACACAAGTTGGACTTCATACACCAGAGCCTTGCATCATATTCTAGTTCCATTGAACTCAGAGGTGCAAATAGCTCAGCAGTACATGCAGGTCCCTGCAGCGAAGCATGAGCTGCTTTCTTTGCTCTGTTACTCAGTAAGAGTCAGTAGCTGATGCAGTGACACAGGATCTTGTCTGCAAATTGGAAACACTTTCCAAATAAAATGCATTTTTTAAGCAAATACCTAATGAGTATATTTGAAGGCTAGAAATGATACAAAATTACCGACATAGGAAGACTGGTATACTATTTCTTGTATTTTTTTTTGGTGCCAGAAAGAGCTGCCTGAGCTGAAAAGGGGATGGAATGATTTCATGGATTCCTAAGTACTAGCCTAAGTTACATTTCCTCATTCTGTTTAAAACCAAGAATTATTGGAGAAATTACTAGAAAACTTGTTCCCTGAAAGTTTCAATATTACTTGTCAATATAAAGGTGAGGTTATATTTATTAACTTCAAACCAAGATATGTTCATATATTAAAAAAGATAATGCGTTCTGTGTCCCAAGAAGTAGTGACAATACATTTAGGCTCAAATTTCTAGGGAAAAAAGGTTGTCTTTACCAGTGAATTAAATTATGCCACTACTTGAACACAGGTTCTGAAATTTCATTACCTGTACAGTTAAATTGTCAGAATGGCAAAGTGCTAGTTGGTCCTCACCAAATCTACCAATGATCAAGCAGTTCCCAGACACAATCCAACTACTACTTTAAGAGTAGGCAGCTTAGATGCAATCATCCTATATTAGAAATCTACAGAGTTTAATAACATGGGCTTGGCCAGACTCTGCCTGTTAGTCTCAATGCTAAAAAATGGACTCTATACCACTTATCTCTCATTTACAATTATTTTCAGGGGCAAACACAGAATTCTGTTTGTTATTTTCTCCCATAAATACTTAATGTAGTCAGTTCCCATCTTAATCTTATATCAGATAAGTTAAACAGATCCAGCTCTTTAAGTCTTATTGTAAGGTATTTTCTCAGATCTACATAATATTGTGCTTCATTCTTCTTCTGCTCACCCTCTATTTTATTTTATTTTTCTTAGTAAGGACACAAGACATTAGCAAAAGTACAGAGAAAGAAATTCCCATTTATACCCAATAAGTATTCATTACATAATAAGATACCATAATATTCTGTTAGTGTCCAAAAAGTGCAATAAAATTTTTAGACTAACTTGTTTGTTCATTATGGTCTCTGAACTATAAACACTTTTTCCAGGATAAATCCATCATTTTGTAGATATGGTCTCACTTCACAAAGGTGAGCTTGCTCAGGGGTCGCGTTGTCCCTGTCGTTACACATCACAGTGTTTATCTTTACAGTAACCTCATATTTGTGATATTTAATAAACTATTTGCACATCCTTAATACCCTGATAATTTCATAGAATCTGAGAATCATAGAATGGTTTGGGTTGGAAGGGACCTTAAAAATCATCTAGTTCCAAACCCCCTGGCCATGAGCAAGGACACCCCCCATTAGACCAGGTGCTCAAAAGCCTCATCCAACCTGGCCTTGAACACTTCCAGGGAGGGGGCATCCACAACTTCTCTGGGCAACCTTTTCCAGTGTCTGACCATCCTCACAGTAAAGAATTCCTAAGTTCTGTAGTAATTTTTAGTTTCTTAGAAGTTTTCTACTCTACTTGTTTATATTAAGTTTCTTTATGATCAGGGACATTATAAAAATATGTCTTTATAACAGTTTCTTAAAATATTTTAACAGAGGACAAATTACACATTTATTTTGAGATTACCTGTTATTTAAAGGCTGGAAGGAAGTATTGAACACCCATGCAGTCAGTTATATATAGTGGAAAGCAGTATTCTAGAGTCACTGCATTTCAGAAATGCCATCAATATTGTTTGGTTTGGTGCCAGGGAATTAGGGCATCCATGTTCTTGTAATATTCTAGTACTAATCACAGGACTAGAAATACCACAGCTGTGGAGGTGGATTTTAAAAGTAGCAAAATGAAATAAGATAATCACCATTCATCCTGATAGCAGGAATATGAATGCAGCTTTGCTCATCTGTGTAGCTGGGTACCTCTCAGAACTCCTGTGTCTGAAGGACTTTATCAGCTTTCTCAAAAATCCAGAATCAACTGATTTATTAGTCATTATTGATTAACATTTTGCAGGTTTATTCCCTTATCTTGCCAACAACACATAGCAAAACCACCCGGACTGAGACTTTTTGTGAACCTAATGACATTTTGGTGTTGATGCTGAGTTGCAATATGCTACCTGCCCACAAAGTCCTCACTATCTGGGGTTGTTGGGGAGTTTGTCACTGGGTATTCAAGGCAGTTTATCTTTTGACCAGCCTAGTAAACCTACGCCTGAAGCATAGTCTTATTTAAGGTATATCTACCCATCATCAGTATTTCGGTGTAACAATGTGTTGAGACTAAGAGAGTTAGATAAGCATTATGCTAGCCTTCTGCAATGAACAGGTTGCAGTCTTTTTGCTGAAGTGCTACCACCAGATCTGCTCAGTCAAGAATCCAAGAGGCCTCAACAATGAATCTAATTGAGTTATGAATTCCCACCTAATAATTCTTCAGTATAGAGTATAGATGACTTTGTGGCTTATGAGCCCAGAAGCTCTGCGAGTGGTCCCTGATCAATGTGATCGTGTATCTTCACATCCGAAGACCCAGGAAGGGAAACATCCCATTGGCATGTGGATTCAAGTGATGGGGAACACAGTTGTCCTCTACCATGTAAGCTTGAGACCTCTTCAGAAACAGGGTGCTACAGGAAAACTTTAGTAACTGTCTCAAAAAGCTCAAAACAACAGTTTTATTATTAGCAGTTATTTACTTTTTGTGGTGAGTGACTTCTTACATACTGGAAAACATATTGTGGTCTGTTAGGGATCCATAGTGCAACCAAATGCAGGAAAAGACAGTTTATTAGTACACAGGCTTTAAAAAGAAATAATTTTTAAAAATGAACTTATCGGGTATGATGAAGAAAGAGCAATAACTCTGTAGTTACTGCTTTTACCTTGTGAAAAATGTACAAGTGAATGCCACGGGAAAGAAATTTGATACCAAAATGAAAAAGATAAAAGGTTCTGGGGAAAAAAAATCAAGTAATTTCAGCATGAAAACTCAATGCTGGTAATTAATACAAGAAGGCACAGGTGAAAATAAACTTCTAGGGAGAAAGAATACATAAGTCACTCAAGCTGTGCAGAGTCAGAGTGCCAATGAAAATTTAGTAGCTAATATAGGGAAAGGAAAAATCCAACTGTGGCTGGAGGAACTTGAGATGTGCATTGACAGCACAACTGCGAGTAGGCAGATCTGAAACACGGATATATCTTGCTTTCTCTCTGAGGCCATGCAAGGACACTGCCAAAGAAAATGAAAACAAGCAAGATCTGTAAGAAAAAATAGAAAGGAACAAGGAACACAAAACCACTGACCATCCAACCTATTGATTATAATATTTTTTAAAACATGGAGCCCATTAAAAAGAACAGATTAAAAAAAAATCTAAATTGAACTGTTCTGAAAACAACCAGATGGCATCTTACTAAAAAGCGCAGAATTTCCCTTTTTTTCTCTCTCTCTCTCTCTTTTTTTTTTTTTTTCCCCTGAGGATAGAAGACTTCTTATCAAAATAGCAAATGAAGCAATTTTTCCCTTCCCACTTTTGTAAAAATGGTTGGATGAGAAGGGCAAAATGGCATTATTCACAGGAGATATTATTTCTGCAATAATGAAGGAAAATCAGATTTTCTCAAGAAATTAGCATAACCAAGGAAAATGTCAAAGTTTACCTGTGATTTTGGCAGACACTTCTGAATAGTGACTGTGTAGAATTGTTCTGTATTTTCACCTTCAAAAAGTTCTTCTCTTCAACATTTACCCAAACAAGGACAGGGATGAATTTTTTTTAAGGAATTCCCAGTGTCACCTAGTTATAATATTTCTTTTAAATCATTACTATATATTAAATATCTTCTATCTGCCTTTGCTCTTTTCTATCTCTTTCTGTCTGCAGTCTCATGTTTGTCAAGAAGCACTTTATCAACAATATCTTGGACTAGAATCTGTTGATTGGAAAGAAAATTATCAATATATTAATACCTATTAATGTAGGCTGTCCATATTTAAATACTCCTACATCAGCTGAATCAATGCAGATACAGGAAAATGTCAAAGCATTTCTCCGTTCTGTGCAGTGAAGCATATGAGGAAATGGAAATTTAATGATAAACTATATTAAATAGTAAATAGACGAAATTCAAACTGTCATTTAAGTATACCTTCTTGTGAAGTAATATTACAGTACTGCACAGGAAGGCTGGTGCATGATTCCCATGTGATACACAGATTTGCTGAGATATAGCTGATTTAATATGACACTTGGCAGAAAGCAGCAAGCCATTTAAAGCACCATTTAAATCTTTTCAAGGAATTTAAATAGAAGAAAATAAACAGAATAAAGGATGTACATCGAATTGCATCATGTAGTTAGTAATACCGTGCATGTTTAACTTCAGTCTTCTGTTCTTGACACAGTCAAAGTACTAATCAGGCAGACATTGAAAATAAAATATTGCATAGACTGAATATTTTAAGTGCAATGTTGCAGCCATTTGTAAGACTTATTTTCAGGAGAAATGAAAAATAAGCATCTACTTACCACCTCTGCAGTGCACCTACTCTGGTATTTTTGTGTGTGTAACAGTTTAACTCCTAATTACATGGGAAATGTTCAGTTTGGATGAGAGTACAGTATAACAAAGTAAGATGGCATCACGGGCAATTAAGGTTCTATGAGTTAATTAAAGCCTTGAGCTCCATGTGGATGTCAGGCAAGTAAAATGACAGTAAAACTTGTGAGAATTGTGTTGAATCTCTGCTACAAGCCGAGAGGCAACAGAAAAAGAGTTTACAGGTAGGAACATACATCAGACACATCACATCCTTGTATACTTACAGGAACAATTAAAAAAAGAATCAAGTTGCATTAGACCTGAAAGGGAAGCTGTGAGATTTAGATTATGTTGTAAAATCGCCATGATATAAACAAACTGTGACACAGTCTTTTTGAAAACAATATTTAAGATCAGAAAAGCTGACAGGCTGCTGGTGTGGATGCAGCAGTTAACATGGAGACCACAATATACACCAAATTTTGCAGCAGAGAAGAAAGCTGGTTTTAGCTCAGATTTAACATTTTTAAAGATATAATTTTCATTTCTAGGTCAGCAAAATTTCTTTCTGGAGACCACAGAATTTTATTTTTATTGTTTCTTAATATATATCTTCCCTCTCTATTAAAGTATATATTTTATTAATTTTGACATGTTAAATCAGTCACACAGCTGTGATGAATCACTATTTGTGGAATAGCTTTTGAATTACAAATCTCTCCACTAATTTTCCTGAATAAATGGAATGTGTAATGACAAGTTTTACAAATGTGTGCCCCTACTAGTAGTTCAGCATCTTGCTATTTTCAAATCCTCTAAAACCAGAGAACACTTTTTCCAGAGCTTTAAAGCAGTCTCTATAATGCTCTATATATATTCTTACATGGCCTTTATCAATGTGGCATTTGACCATCTTCCAGGCCCCAGTTACGCGATACAACTACCTTCAGTTGCAATGTTCTTACATAATTTTTCTGCTTGGAAAAACAGAATATTGTTATTTTTAAGCTGTTTAAAACTGCCTGTTTATTTTTTCAGCCAGAGAGGTGCCTCTTTCACAGGTAAAATGATGCTCCAAAGCAATTCTTCATTCCAGTGAGCACTTACTATGTAACTGGAGATCATTACAAAACCCAGGGCCTAAATCAATGCCTGCTCCACTGACTGGGACTCAGTTTAGATACAGTTTGCAGGACATGCATTTTGCTGTGTTCTGAAATCAGTCCACTATCAAAGATTGAACTGTTGGTAGTTGTGGAGAAACTTTAGCTGTTTCTTGGCAGAAGTCATGGAAATCCTGGGGAAATTACTGGTCATGTTCTAGAAAGTCCAAAAGTATGAAGTGGGTATTGCAGTCACATTGACAGGTCAGCTCTATGAGAAAGTTAAGGTGAAAGTCTTAATAAATACATACAAAAATAAGGGTACTTTTGTTTTCATTATATATTATCAACAACCTCAAACAAGACCTTTTTGGGAATCACAGCTACTGCTAGTCACTGCTCTGAGCTTGCCATTTCCAGAGTCTCAGATCACCTTGATACAGCTGACCTTGAGAAATTACTTCCACTGAAAATTTACTTACGCTTTTACAATCCAGAGAAAAGCTACCAATATCATGATGATCCACAATCCATAAGGCCAAGAAGTAGGTAAAAATATAAAGAATGCCCACTTGCACTTTCTCTGCCTATTCTCTCAAAAGGCAGCTACAACATGGAGAAGAGAAGCTGAAGAAGCAAAGGCAATACTGGCGTTCATGGTTACAGCCAGTGTTGATGGTCCCAGAAAGGCTTTCAGACAGATTTCCTCCAGGACCTCTGTGAAAATGTGGATTGGCCCCAAGGGTACAAATGCCAGAGCCTCCTATCTGCTTTTCTACCCAGGATGTGTCAGATGCAGAGAACAGTTATCCTATTTCTTTTCCTATAGTTTGTTTGCAATTTGTAGCTATCGTCCTAAACTGCAGGTAGGTGTATTGGGTTTGTGTGGCAAGGTGTTGGTAGCGGGGAGGGACATAGGGGTGGCTTCTGTGAGAGAAGGTGACAGAGCTTCCCCCATGTCCCCTACAGCCAATGCCAGACGGCTGCAAAACGGACCCACTTCTGGCCAAAGCCGAGCCCATCAGTAATGCCTCTGTGATAACATAATTAAGGAAAAGAAAAAAAAGGAAAAGAGAGGAAAAAAAAAAGCTGCACACTTTGCAGCAGGAGAGAGGAGCAAGAAGATATGAGACAAACAACCCTTGCAGATAAAAAGGTCAGTGAAGAAGGAGGGGGAGGAGGTGCCCCAGGCATCAGAGCAGAGATTTCCCCGCAACTTGTAGTGAAGGTCATGGTGAGGCAGGCTGTCCCCCTGCAGTCCATGGAGGTCCATGGTGGAGCAGATGACCACCTGTGGCCCGTGGAAGACCCCACGCCAGAGCAGGTGGATGCCCAAAGGAGGCTGTGACCCCGTGGGAAGCCCGTGCTGGAGCAGGTTCCTGTCAGGACCTGTAGCCCGTGGAGAGAGGAGCCCACGCCGGAGCAGGTTTGCTGGCAGGACTTGTGACCCCGTGGGGGACCCGCGCTGGAGCAGTCCCTTCCTGAAGGACTGCACACCATGGAATGGACCCATGCCAAAGCAGTTCGTGAAGAGCTGTCAGTCATGGGAAGGACTCACGTTGGAGAAGTTGGTGGAGGACTGTCTCCCGTGAGAGGGACCCCACGCTGGTGCGGGGGAAGGAGACCTCCCCCTGAGGAGGAAGCAGTGGCAGAAACAATGTGTGATGAACTGACCCCAACCCCATTCCCTGTCCCCCTGTTCTTAGGGGGAGGAGGTAGAAATCAAGAGAGAAGTTAAGCCCGGGAAGAAGGGAGGGGTGAGGGAGGTGTTTTAAGATTTGGTTTTACTTCTCATTATCCTCTTGTCTGACTGATAATAAATTAAATTTGGGGATTTTTTTCCCCCAAGTTGAGTCTGTTTTGCCAGTGCCAGTAATTGGTGAGTGATTGCTCTCTGTCCTTATCTCCATCCATGAGCCTTTCATTATATTTTTCTCCCCCCTGCCCAGTTGAGGATGGGGAGAGATAGAGTGGGGCTTTGGTGGGCATCTGGCATCCAGGCAGGGTCAACCCTCCACAGTAGGTGTAGATTGCACATACATTACTTTGCAGTCAGTACTATAACTTACTCCCCCTGCAGCCTTCTCTTGCCTGATGAATTCTGGCTGTATAAAAAATTAATCACCTCTGAACTCTTCTGGAGACTAGGAGAAATGCCTGTGCTTGGTACAAAAGAAGTTCTCCCTCCATAGGAATGGCACAATTAAATAACTGTAGCTTGGTTCCCCTCCCTGAGACACCAGCTTGGACAAAGAAGATGTTTTTCTTCAACTTAAAAACCAGAAGCATAAATAACCAATTAAAAATATCTCTGTTCCTCTAATGTTGAAAAATGGTTTATATATATATATATATATACACTATTTATAGTTTCATTATCTTTCTCTGTCTTCTTTTTTATCCCACTTAAAGGACCTCTGAGCTCACTAGAGAAGCTGCCCTTCTTATTAAGAACTGTGAAAAGTCATAAAGTGATAAGTTCAGTTTTATAAGGAGTCCTGACAGTTCTAATCTTGAAGGAGGTGATGAAAAAATTTGGGCTACTTTTGTTCTTTTTAAGTTCTTAAAAACCAAACAAACAAAAAAACAACCCACCTGAGTTTGAAGGCTTAATAGGGCAAAAAGCTGTAGCTTTAGCAACCTTCAGGAGAGATTTTCCTGCAGATATTTTCTGTTAAACAGTTTAGTTACACTTTAGTACTGCAAACTTTGTACTGTTTTTCATATGAGAAATACCCAGGAGGAACAGCCTGGCACAGAAGGACTGTAACCAAACTTGTTCAGTCCAAGATAGGAAGATTCATCTTATTTTTTATATCATAAGGAAGTCATTGTGTCAGTTAGCCTACAAATACATAGGAAGAAGAAGTTCTGTCACAAAAAATTCTGATTCCGATTTAGTAACTAAAAGCCTGAAAGATCTATTTTTTCTTTTTTTTTTCTATTTTTTCTTTTTTTTTTTTCTTTTTTTTCTTTTTTTTAACTTTATCACTTCTAACACATGGGATAAGGCAAAGGAACAAGATCTGACCTTTCTAAGGGAGGTGTTCAAAAAAGGTCTCATGAAAAAAGCTTTGGTCTTTGCTCACATTTTTATGCTTCACAGGGCTCCACAGTTCGTATACCATCAGCTGTGAATTCCTCTCACCCTCTTTGCTAGCAGTGTCCTGGATGTCAGAGAACGAATGAGAGTTTTTAACTTGATAGGATGCAGAGGGATGATGGGAACAGAGCTCCTGGCTTCTCCAGAACTGGTCACCAAACCTTTCTTTCCTCTCAAATCTCCCTTCCACACAGTTTTTATCAATGTGATACCTAAATTTGTTTCAAAACACTGTTACTGTACATCAACTCTCAGACATACAGGTCTGCAAGAATGACTGTTTTCTTGCCTCTGTCCCCAGGGCTGAGACCTCCTGGCCATAATGGAACATAAGCAGTCCTACTGGGACGATTTTTACACCAGTTTTATCCCACAGGCTGTCAGCAACAAAATATGACAACATTTGCAGAGAATTATGGACATTGGTCTGCTGAAGATGGTTCACAATATTCCTCTCTAGCCCTCCTGTGCATGAAGGAGAACTTGTTGTGCTTTCCTAGTAACTTCTGCAAATTGTAATTGCCTCAGAATCTCCTACTGGAGTTCTGGTACTTTTCTTCTCCCATGCTGTCTCCCACCAAGACGGCAATCTCTTGGCAGAGCTTTTCTGTGCACCACATGATATATAATGTTCCCTCCACAGATCACCTCTTAGTTTTGTGTATGATTCCACTTCGCTTTCATCACCAGTCCTGGTTTACTTCTTTATATCTGTAATATAATTCAATGTATTTCTGGTTCTGTTCCTCTCCCTTCCTGGGTAATAAAGGTTATCTTTTTGTTTTGAGTAGCCCCAGGCCATCCAATATGCTTATAATAAATGGAAATTCTAAAATTCTGAGGAAACAGAACATAAAATTCCTTTTCATCTGGATAATCTTTCACAACCCCCAAAATATTGTACTTCTTTGTTTCAAAAATATTAAAAAACAGTAGGAGAAAATAATAACATAACCTCTTCTGGTAATCTAGCTTCAGTGTCCATCCCCATTCCCACAACTTTGTACGTACACTCCATCTCTTTCTTGATGACAATCTTGCAGTTGCATTTCATATTAAGTTTTAAAAGAAGAATGGATAACAAGTCTGTAAAATACTGATATGTATCTCAAGCTTGTTACACACGTAAGTACTATAAAGTATAGGAGATTCTTCATATAGCAAAAGAAGATAATATATACTATCAAGTCTTATAATATAATTATAGGACTGTACAAGCAAGCTACCATTCTAAATCCAGCATCTATTAACCTTTCATAAACTTGTGATTTGTGGAATCCTAACATATCATAAGACTATTTTAACTATTTATTGCCTACATTTTAGAATGTATTTTGGCTCCTCCTATTTTTTCAAATATAAAACAAACCAATAACATTTATTCCAGTCTCTTTTTTAAAATATAGTTATCACACAGTAGAAAACTTGTTGATCACCACTGATGACAAATCCTTAGTTGAAACACAATGTCCCAGTTCAAGGGGCATAAAAAGACTGAGTGTCCTAGTTTGCCTGGCTTTGCAGTGCAAAGTGTTACTTCCTTTGCTGAGCACAGAAGAGCTTTATGACCTTTCGTACCTCTTGAATTTTCTGAAAAGTTTGAAAAAATGGCCTCTGCAACACTTGATAAGTTTAGCTTTTTTGACTCCAGCAATCACTGAGTTGTATCTGTCTGAAATTTGCTTGGTTCTGGAAAGGGTTGTTGCACTTAATCATCACAATAGATTTATAAAAAAAAAAAAATCTATTCAATGTGCCTTTGGAAATTAGTCAGACTGAATCCATAAAAGCACCATGTAGGCAATGCACCTAAATCATGACAGAAAAACCACAATTGTGCATCAAGTATTTAACCTTGTACTTCTGCTTTAAGCGGGATGCATCTAAAAGGTAAGTGTTCAACAAGGTTCACTGTCTGCTGCAGAACCAAGGAGAATGTGAAGTTCTGGTAGTTTTTGTTGTTTAGTCTCATCCCTCATATCTTGTTTCTGTAATTGCAAAGCCAAACACATAAAATCTGATGTACTGTATTGCCAGACTTGTTTGTTAGAACTACAAAGTTGTCTTTACTCCTGTGCAAGTGCTAAAAAACATCTGAAGTGTATTTGTAAGCCTCTTCCAAAAGGACTCTGATTAATCTATATTCTGTTGAAATAAATGTGGGTCTAGTAATCCACAAGCTCAAATATCCTCATTGTTTCTCTTTCAGTGTTTGTTTTGAGACAGACTTGTTTCCTCAAATGTGTGTTTAATTGTGACATATTTTATTAAATTCCTGTGTAGGGAATGCATAATCACATCTCTGCTAAAAATAATTTGTTGCACGGCATTACAGGCATAATAATTTGGGTTTTTAGGACATGTCATAGATTTTTCAGGATCAAGATTTAAGGGATGGGGATAACGAGTTTAATGATATTTTTATCTTTTTCTACCAAACACTAAGATCTTCAAGATTCTTAAAGATTGCCTCGATGTTGTTCAGTTGAAAATCTAAATCTTGTTGGTATAGAGGGCAGAGGAAAAGCAATTCAAGACTAGTGGAGACTCAGTATAAGGAAATGAGGTTTGGTTTGTCTTGTTTTGCTTTGTGGGTTTTGGGGTTTTTTTTAGGAATGAAAGCAAAATAAGTGTTCTTCCTCAGAAATCTGTGGATGCCTATGTAAACATAGGTGGATATTTAAGACATGGTAGGGCAGTTTCCTGATATCCACCGGTTGCAGTCATGAGAAACATCTGAAATCTTTCTTTCTTTATAAGGCCTTTGGGTTTCTAGGAAGGGACAAAGTTGTGTATGTAGGACAGTGCATCTCTGAGGCTCAGTGGAAAGGATTTAATGACACTGAAAAGAGATACAACAGTTTTTGGTATAATATTCCTAAAGCAGCTGGTGTCTTTTGGAATATTTGTTTCTTTATCTTAGGAGGGGTCAGTTTAGAAGCTGAGATCCAATTTTTAGGAGATATTTTAAGGGATATTTACTATGTTCTCCAGTTGGTTTTGTGAAAGTAACAGAAGAGCTTTCCAAAACACAGGCGAAAACCTTTACATCTCAGTAGTTACTGAATTTATTCATTTGTTCCTCCCCCTGGAATAATTACATCATAAGATCTATTCTCTATTTGATAATGTCCAGTATATCACTCATCTTCACATCAGAGTCAAGTATACACACTTCTGAAAACAAGAGATGAAGTTTTCCAGTTGATAACATTCTAACTGGACATCATTCCCAGTTCACCAGCTAGACATATGGGTTTGTGAACAGACTGTAGATGCTGTAAATACTCATTTACGTTTCAGAAGACACTAAAAATAAATTGCAATATGCATGAAATATATGTTTTCCTCATGTTTTTTTGGTCTACCTTCTGGATCCCAAAACCATCAGTTTTGCTTCAAGTTTGGCCATCCAAAATTCCTAACAAAAAAAAAAAAAGATTATTTGATTAATTATTAATTTAAAATATATCAATTTTTAGATGTTTTGTAAATGTAAATGTCCCAAGTAAGAGCAAAACCATTTCCTACTGTAGTACTTCAACATAGAATTAACAGCTCTCATGGTTTAGTCACACAAAGAATCTTGCGTACAACCTCAGGACTTGAGAATCATTTTTTTTAGCCACCATTTAACTAGAAAATAAAGAAAGTAAGTTGAATGCCTTATGCTTGGATGGTTGCAGAACATTTGAAAAAAAAAAAAAAGGTACATATATATATATATGTATACACACACACACACACATATATATATATATTAATCCCACAAATCACAGATTACATTTCTCTGTGAAAAAGTATCTAGTTACAGGGATGCATATGCACTGGAGAAGCAATTGTCAGGTACATACTAAATAAGACTCTGCTCTCAAAAATCCTAGAAGAAAGTTCAAGAGAAAGAAAAATAAAATAATAATAATAATAGCTTAGACTAGATCATATGTATAGTTCTTAGCTAGTAGCAAAACACACCTTTTCTAGTTATCCTCAGGGTAGTCCAGATATCACTTTTATCACTGTGCTGCCTGTTTTTCTGAGGTGCTTAGAGGGATGTGATGAAGCAGTCAACAACACAGGGAAAACCTCAATTTGTATTCTTCTCATAGCTGTTCAAAATCTATTTCCCAAAGTGACAAGAGATGGAAAGTTCAGGGTCACAAAGTAATACCACCTTTTTGTTACACATTTTTTGGATGGGGTAACCTCTATGAGAAGTAAATGGCAGTCATCTTTTTCCTGATCTCCTTGATTAATGTTAATTCATGCAGCCTGGATGTCTCTACAGAGTAATCAGTCTGCCCTAGATCCACTACTACATAGTTTTCTACTTAAGGACCTGCACAATATTGATGTTTTGAGTTTGGAGGGAGGGCCACCACTTTGGAAGGCAGGATTACATTTTATAATTATCTTACTAAGCTAGAAAATGTAAAAAAATTATGGTGCAATTCAAGGCAATTGAATGAAATAGCAAAAGGAATGATTAACAACATGAATACATACTGAGGAACAACTAATCAGGCACAGGGGCATCCAGAAAAAAGAAATAAAAGTGAGAATAATTCTTGAAAACATTACAGAGTGAAAGTTACATAACTACCATGTTGGAGGCAGAGCAATGAGAAATAGCAAATGTGTGTATTGGGATTGATATAGATTTTGTACATACAAACCATTACAGCTTAAATACCCTAGACTGTGATGCTACCTGACACTATGAAAGCAGTGACACTGACAGTACAGTTTGACCTTGTCTGTGTTTAGAACTAAACCTTATTTATTGAATATCCCACTCAATAGTAATTTCATTACAAACAGTAAAAAGCTGAATTTCTGGTTTTGGAATGTCTGTGTAAGATCTTTCAGCCTCAAATAATTCACTTCAAAAGCATTCTAAGAGTAAAACCAACCATTACCTATCAACATTGTAGTCTAACTGGAACTTCTGAACCATGTTACCTTAGCTACTTTCTGCTTCAAGGTAACTTTTCTGCTTTCAAAATCAAGATGGGAACATCTTCCAGGTTTTAATGCATAGTTTATGCAAGAAAAAAATAATAGAGTATGATAAGAAGCATGAAGAATACATGAAACTTTCTTCAAAATAATAAAAGCCAATGTACTGATTCAGTATCATTTCAGTTTTAAAGACATACATGTAGCTCACATTGCCCTAATAAGAGAGTACCTCACAGTCATTAAAAAACTTATCCCCATAGATCACGGTATCCTGTGGGGTATTGTAATTACTCACATTTCACAGATTAACCACCCAGGATCCAGGTGCACACATTTGGCATTGAAGCATCAAACTTTTAGTTATCCAATCATCTTGCAGAATTCTCAACCCTGGTTTAGATAGGCTGAGTTCTTAGACAAGAGGTGTGAAGACTTGGTTGTACTGTTACTAGCACAACAAGCCAGAACATAGAAGGGACAAGGTTTGACTAGGGCATCTTGGTGTGCAACCCACAAAGCATATTTGTTTCCTAGAAGGGAAAAAGGAGTTAAGTTCCTTAAGGTCATCCATCTGAAACCTAGGTTCCTGGGCTAAGCTAATTCTTTTTTAGTTTGGAGGTGAAACTGGAACAGTCAGAGATCAGTTTGTCCCCTCTGCAGATAGGTCACAAAATGCTGTCTCTTCTGTTATCTTCAGTTCTCATGATAAGCATATTACTTGCACACCAGCTGGGTCTGCGAAAACACTTTAAATCTGTCTTTCTTCCTCATTTCCCACTTGACTCTTTCTACCTTCAGACTGTGAAATCTTATCGGTGAGAAAGAGTAACTCCTTCAGTTTGCTGTTCAAACTGTTCTAGTTCATGTAAATACTAAACCCATGACTATGGAGACTAGAATCAAGGTCTCCTTACATCTCCAGCTGAACACTATAACCATCAGCCTGTAGAATCAGTTTTCTGTTCACTGCCTGCCTCAAACGTTATTTCAATATTCAGCACTATACTGGTAGATCAGCTTTGAGAGCAGAAGAAAGGGGGGTGCTTTTGGAACACCACTGATATAATTTACAGGGATCAATAAAATCTAGGTGGCTCTGCAGTTAGCAGCAGGATTTTGAAGATAAAAATTTGAATTTAAGTAACAACCATTGGCACCAAAAACTACTTTATGAACACAACCTGAAATGTCTTGCTCAAGGTCCAGTATGCTGAAATTGTTGCAGAACAGGGAATTGGTCCTGGGTTGTCTTAGTCCCAAGACAGCATCTTCATTGTTGGACCCTCATTGTCTCCTGGGTTGCTGCTTCTCTTGTGACACTTTATCTTTTCCTCTCTGCACAAATGCATACAGTTTTGAAGAGTTCATAAGACAAAACAAAAACCAACAACAACAAAGAGATAAGAAAGCAACTAGAGAAAGGAACCTCTCTCTACATATCCTGCTGCTGTTACCCCTTAGAATGAAAGCAATTATTACAGTCTCACCTAGTCAATCCATGTTGTCATCTTCATTCAATCAATTTACTTTTCTCCTTTTCTCTGGAATTAAAAATAATTTTTATGTAATTTGCAATTTATAAAGCGTATTAAAAAGCTTTTTAATTATCTGTACAAGAATTATATCAGAAAGTTGTAACAAGTGTTGTGAGAAGATTCAATACACAAAAGCTTAGTTAAGACTGTGAAAAGCAAGCATAAAACCAAGAAAGCTATTTGCAATATAATAGAAAACCTCAAGATATTACTAAATACAAAGTGAATTTCAGTGGTCTCAAAACTCTGAGTTGTCTGTTTGAAGATGCAGTTCTCTTTTGATTGTAAGAATAATTAGAAATTTTGTCCATTTTTCTGTGTCATACATTTCTTTGCAATGAATTTTTCATTTTGCTATTGAAAACATTTGTTTGGACATATCTTTGCACTGTTGAAGAAGTGTTACACCTGATTTCAGGAGGATGTTTTGGGGTTTCTAATATTTCTTACCCTTTGCTTGATACTGACGTTGTATATGAGACCATAAGGAATGAAAATCTGGAGTACATCATACTACATTCACACCCACAAACAGAAATCACTCCAGGATATGAAATTGTTCAAAAAAGAATGTGAGTGTATGTCTAGAGCTGTACAAGAAAAGAAAAAGATTTTTCTGTGCTCTCCCAGGAAACTAGGAAGCTTGCTTGATGCAAGAAAGGTGTAAACACTGAACAGGCTGACTGCTCAAATGCAGTTTGACACTGTGCTGGTACCTGATAGACACAGGTTTGACATAAGCTTAGTGGCCCCATTTGCGTCCCAGGGGATGAGGAAACTCACCCCAAGTCAAAGTGGTGAAATGCTGCATTATCTTTACTTCATATCCTTCAATTTAAGGCAAATATACTTTGGAAGTGTTATGGTATGAAAAAATAAACACTCATTTGGATTCAGACTTTGGAGACAACACTTGGCTTAACTCCTGCTCCAGCTTGTAGTTTGGGCAGGATTTATTATAGTTTCATAAATCTCTATTGCATAAAGGACTTCAACTGCTGTTATGTTGGGCTGCCTGAAAGGGTGATATTCAACATACTAGCACCAAAGAGAATTTTATTTAATCCCTATCAAAACATCAGCAAAACTGCCACCACAGTGTTTGGCTATATTTACAGACTAAGATTCCTGCTACCTGTTTAGATTAAACACTTCATCCACTGTGTAAACCAAAACATGCTTTTCAAGAAACTCAGCTGCCACACACAAAGATAATAAATTAGGCCATTCCCATCTTGTGCTAGACCTACTTCCTTGGGAGGTGAGGGTTCAGTTCTGCAGGTCTGGCCTCCAAAAGGGATAGAAAACCTTAAAAGCAATCATATAATTTTAAAGTGTTCACCTTTAAGAAACTGATGAGTTAAGACGTATGCATTAAGCTGTGCAGAAATTAAGATCCATGGTATACAAATAGAATGGCATGTGGATAAATGCTGTTTACACTTCGAGTACAGTAAGCTGAGCTGCCTCTTAAGAAGCTTCAGTTCAATTTCCATGTTATTGAAAAAAGACTCAGAATATTCAAAGCACAGGGCAAGGTGCAAGGGTGAGACTGTCTGTCTGACTGTCTGCCCTCACTTATTGTGTTGCTTTGTAATGACAAGAGGGGTCAGACTCTAATGAATATTTTTGATTAATCCAATAGTGTATTGGAGATGGAAGCAGGCAGGATTCAGAACAGGCCACTTGCTTTTGGAAAGAACTATAAGTGAATTCTTAAGGAACAAGAACCACAAGGTATTTAACTTTCAAGCTGAGAGGATGTTAGGGAGGGATGGAATCCACCTGCCTTCTGGACCACAAATGCTGAAAACTTGAGGCAGAGATAATTCCCATTTAACTTTTTTTTTTTTGTCTGTTCTTATTCACCCAGCAACATTTGTGATCCCTCTGTGTACTACATAAACACAGTAAAACCCTCAGTTTTAAAGTATTAGCTGTACATTTGTCCACAGTTCTCATATGATAGCTATGACCCATCTAATTCACAGTGCTCTTTTTTGAAGTGGAGAATATGGCTTACTTTTTAACTATTAAAATCTTCTGATTAATTTAAGAAAAAACATATAAGCAGCAGGTATAAATTAATATCTTTTTAATATACATCTGTTTTTATACATTCTGTATTGCTATAGAAATATTAAATGGCAGTATTATGATATTCTTCCAAAAATACATATTGTTGGCTTCCTTGATTATAATACGACGTGTCTAATAGGCTCTGTTTAAGTTTTGATAACTAACAAAAGAGAATAAAGAACAAACAGGCTGCTTCTCTATGTCATTTTTCTTTTAATATTTAGCTAGGAGGCAAACAAAACTGAGTTTTTCCTATCCAGACCTCTACCCTATCATGTCTCTTTAAATTTGATTTGCTGCAATGCAGTATTTTGTTTACTCTCCAAGAAATGAAGTAAAGGACAGTGCTAAGTAGCTACAGACCCAGAGTGCAGCATAGAGTCCGTGATAGCTCATGTTTTTTAAGGTCTCTTGTATTTTGAAAAGAAGACTTAGAAACGTTTTCTGAAAAAATAGCACAGTTGGGGAAGTAAAATAGAATTTAAGCTTCAAGTAGAAGAATAGAGAAATTAGTCATTACAATTCCTTTGTAAAGGATAAGGGATGATAAAGGTAGGTGGCAACACCAATGCTGAAATAAGGCATGGTGATTACATAAAGAGTAAAAGCTCCTTTTTGGATTTTATACTGATAATAGCAGCCAAGAAGGTTTCTGTGCTGCCTTTTTCCTGCTCAGAATTACTCAATTGTTTAATGATTATGAATCATTATATGGATCATAATATGGATGCTGTATGGAAAAGAAATAAATGCATTAGTTACTGACTATGCACACATTATTCATGTGCACATAGTGTTTAGAATGTACGTGTATACAAATACATATGCATAGGTAAATACTAATAAACATAAATTTAACGTGTTATATCAGGTCCAACAAAGAGACAGGTAAGTAAGAAGACAGTTGCTGATAACATTTTGTTGCTATTTTGAAATTGCACATTTTATTGTTGCATCCAGTCATACCATGGTGATATGATCAGCTGATGTCCTGAGGTTTCTATCAGACCTAATTTTCGATTAACAAATTACTCATTTTATTTATACACAAGCCATATTTTATTAAACATTTTCAGACAAAAGTGCAGATATATGCCTCAAAGAGTTAACTACAAAAATAGTCAGTATAGATGGTCAATAGCCAAACACAGAGAAATGGAAGAGGAAAAAGATGGCAAGGGAGATCCCCAAGTGATGAGAAGCTGAGTGCGTGCAAGCCCCAAAACAGGGAAGTAACAGAAGCTCTCTGCTTCCCCCTATAGGAGAAAAAACAGCCTTAGCAGGTCTGATTAGCATATATTATTTTTATTATTATTATTACATCAGTGCACTCTACTGAGACTGTGATGTCTGGTGTGCTCTGTTTCACAAATTAGAGGGTACAATGTATGTAAATATATTTACAGAAACAAATGTTGAAGAAATTGTTAGAGGTAATAACCAAAGGAAAGAGGTCACCCTTAATTACTGTTGTCTCTAGTTGGGTAGGAAGCCCAAAACCAAGTTTTATGGAGGCTTTGTGTTTGTTTCTTTAATTATAGAAGTGTCAGGTGGTATTGTTCTTCTCCTGGGTTTTAATAGGGCTATTAGGAATTCAGCAAAGCTTTGAGTGAAATCTCTTATTTTTTCTCCTTTTTTTTTTTTTCCTTCCTTGCTATCATTTTTCCTGTGGTTACACACAGATTGTTTGTTTTCCCTGTGTTATTATGTTAATATTGTGTTATTTGTAAGTCATTTTAGATTTTCAGTCTGTTTCCCCCCCCCCCCCCTTAATATTTCTTTGTTCATTTGTAATGGTGATATAAATAAGAATGCTGCTAATATTTTTAGTAGCAGATTTACACAAGAAAATCACTGCCTATCATGACTTACACAAATAAATAAATTATAGACACTAGCCTAGGGTAGTGCTTCATCTTGTCTACACCATTCCATGTGAAAAAGTAGGCAGGAAAATATAACTGAAATAAGAACATATTTATGTGAAAACCTCACCTATTGCACATAGATGTAAGTCTGAGGACAGTTACACACTCACAAGACCAGTCTGATTCCTTCCACCTGTCTGTCACCCACAGCACAAATCAGAGCACCCAGGAAGACAAGAATCTTCCAATCTGACCAAAAAGGCAGGAAGTGCCTCCAGAAAATGACTCAGAGCACTGGAATGTGCATTACTAATATCTGCATACATAAATATTCCTTTAAATGCAAAAATTGCTATATGAAAGTACCAATTTATATGGATGTAGCTATTTTCAAAAATTTAAGGTTACCATTTACTTTGGATGGGATTCATCTCACCAAAGACTTCTATACCTAAGCTTGTAATCCTTAGCTCCCTTAAATGTCACAGGAAAGGAAGCACTCTCTGAACAAATATTTCATGTCATATTGAAGGAGATGTCTGAAATAGAGAATTATGGTGAACTATGCCATAAATAAAAATATTTCTTATTATTGACCATGAAGATAACCTAAGTACTATCAAAGGTGTAGGTAGTGGAGATTAAAGTTGGTGAGATCAATCCAATATTTCAGGTCATAAAAAACAGATCCTTGGAGCACTTCTAATTTTCAATAGTCTTTTAGTACTTAACCATCACTACTTATCATTAGTAGGGTTCCAGGCATGCAATGACTGTGTACTGCTGTAGGAGTTCCCATATTTTTTGTATACCTCCTGTTCTCACTTGTGTCTTGAGGAGAGCTGCAACACACTGTTGAAGTTCCCATACATGCAAATGACTATCTAATGTATGAAGCCATGGAATTATGTCTAGAATATAATAAAAAGTTAATAAATTAACCTTGTAGTATATTCTGTAAAGTACATTAGTTTTAGTGAAAAAAATACCTTTCTGCTTTGTCATCCTGTTCACCTGATCACTTGTCTAGCCCATCGTAGGCAAGATGGCATGCAAACCATCAGTATAATTGTATTACTTGCTTGTGGTTATAAAATCCCTTTATTCTTTGAATTAAAGTAATTATTTTTGTTATTTTTTTCAATTTAATACTTAAGATTTTTAATTGCTACTCCTGAATAAGCTGTAAACTTTTTAAAGATTCATTAAATGTATTTCTGTGTGGAGTTTTCCTTTATATCGTCTATTTAAAAAAAAAAAATGTTGGAATATTTTTACCCATGAATAAGCTGCCAAGAGCTATTTGTGCATTTCATAAGCAGTAGTTGTTTTCTTTTCTAATGTCCCTTGTTCTAATTTATTTTCTCATTTTCTTTCTTATTCATAGTGTTTGTGAAGATAAATGAACATTTTTTGTACTGCTTATGATCACAATGTATTTTACTTACCATGGATATTCTGGAATATAACAAATATTTAAAACAAATAAAATATTTTTTAAAACATAAAAATAATTTGATCAATATTTTATTGAAAATAACATATTTTGATCAATATGTTGATCAATAAAATACTTTGATCAATAAAGTTTTCCTCTTTAAGGAATATTTTGCTAGATTAATTTATGATTCAAAGCATTTATAGAAAGATTGATGTATATTCAAAATGTAAAAAGAAAGTTGCAAAGTTAATTTAAGATACATATACAAAAATGAAATTCTATGTTAACTATTGATTTTAAATATGGAATGTGTGAAAAATATTTTTTCATTTGAAAAGATGAATTCATCAGAAAAAAACCTGCAAGAGTTGTCTTCTGTGAACAAGCAGAACATTGAAAAATGGTGAAAATCAAATGTTTTAAAAACTTTTAAATCTCCAAACAAGTGGATTTTATGCTTTCAAAATAAAAAATATGAGGTTTTGCTTTTAATTTACTTTTCAAATTAAAATTGTGCAAAGAAGTAATAAAAGAAAAAGCTAAAAATGAAAATGGGACTTTTCAAAACAATCAAAATGAAATGTTTTGACTGACCCATTCAAACTCTCCTGTTTTCTCTACTGAACACATCTGAGAATTTTATCTTTTATCTCACTTCAGCACAGACACCTTTTTCTATAATCTTGAAAATTCATATAGTTCTTTCAAAAACCATGAGACAAAACTTCAAAAAGACAAATTAGTCACAGAAATGGACATCCATTATAAATAGTAAATAAATTTAAGAAAATATCAGTACATTTTCAGATAAATAAGGCAAATAGGAGTAAAAAAGACTTTCATGTGCATGTTACTAATAAGATATTCTGTGGTTAAGAAAAAAGAAGCAAGAATTGTATACCTCAGTGGATCATAATTTTTTCAGTTACTTTGAGCAACTCTTTACTTATCTAAATGTTGAGTTTCTAGTCTGAATTCTATCTTTGAGGAGAGAGAGCATCTACCACAAGGCACAACTCATTCCAGCTTGCATTAGGCTGAATTGTCCTCCTGGAAAAACTACTTCTCTTCTTTGGCTGTTCAGAAGATCTTAACAATCATCTTTATTTAACTAGATACTGAACTTTTATAAAGATGAGATAATAGCACTGTTATCTCAGTGGACTTTCAGCTGTTCTTATCTTAGACTGTTTCTGGATTTTATTTTTCTAACACTGATGGGGGTATCAAAATAGTAATGAGCAATATCCTGTCAATGCCTAAAGGAGTTATGTTTTCTAAGATGGATATTGATGCTTTGCTGGATTATTACAGCTCTTATATGCAAAATCAGTACTTTGGTTTGGGATCAGGCAGAGTCAAGACACATCTAGGCACGGTGGGGAAAGAACCAGGCATCTGATGTTATAGTAAAGTAGCATCACAACAGACTGATAAATCCAATCATCTTCAAAGGAGATTCAGATTAATGGAGGTTACAGGAGTGGGCAGGCAATTCAGCAAAGCTTATCATTTATGAGTTTGTCTTCAGCCATGATTTTTTCCTTGCTTTCTTGTTATTTCAAGAAAAGGTGTGACAATTGCTTACTTCACACGGCTAAAGTATCTCTGAACATTCACAGACTCTTCCAGCACAAACCTCTACCTAGAAGTTCAGGCAGTCTTGACAAGGTAGCACTTTCCCTCCATCAGAGCTGTGGCTTTGACTAATACACCACAAATTATTTCATAATGAGTGAAGGAATAACATTCAATGTTTTTTAAAGACAGATGTCTTTCTACTGCCAGTCTATCTACATGAACCAGAAGTTAGCAAGTGTCCTTTCAATATTTATTTTTTTTATCATTTTTCTACCCATTGTGAAATGATGTATAATGGGTCACACTACAATGAGGGGGTTGTTCACATCAGGTTATATGACGGAGCATCCATTCGTATTGTAGACATCATGCCTCCATAGCACAAGGCTTAAGTCAAGGAATGTGTGTATTCTAGCAGGGCTTTGCCAAGTCAAGACCAGCATCCACCACTAAAGTGGTAGTTCCTGGCTCTTGAAAAGCTGTGTAGATTCTCTTCCTCTTCAGAGATCTTGTGGCACACCCAACTGCTTTGTGTGCTGTACTGCTGTAACTGTAATGTGAGACTCCTGAGGAACACAAAGATGACCTGTGGGAGATGCATGTGTGACTAGCGGGGTCATCCAGGGCTCTGCAACAAATGAAAATATTTTCCTATGTTAAGGGACCAGAGAAACTGCAAAGGGAAAAGCAGGACAGGGGCTTCAAACAAGTACCTCATCAAACATGAAATTGTTGGTGAGCAATAGAGAGCCGTAATCCTCTGGTAGAGTTGAATGCTAATATGTCTTCCCTTCTGGGAAACAAGATCTGCTGTATTCTGAAAACCCCAACATAAACCGGCTACATGGGTCTCTGCTATGAAGGAGGTCTCACCTGAGATCCCTGACTTCTATTTCTACCATCTGTGGCTTCAGCAAAGAGCTGCATGAGAAAAGAGCTGCTTGAGAACTCCCTTTCAGGACAAAATCTTTCTATAGCATGTTTATGTGAAATCTTCAGTGAAAGAGAATAAACAGTCATTTATGCCTAGGTAAGTCTCTCCCTCTGTGCTTCATTTCAGATTCACTAACTTACTATTTTCAAGCTTGTGTAAAAGTTGCCAGCTTCTCAAAATGTTGCTTGGAAGATTTCTAGGTAGAAAGAGAACTCTCAGTATCTGTCCTTCCTTCTGTTTATCCATAGATGTTGGCAGGGACTCCCCTGCTTTTTATTGCTTTAGGCCAGGAAGTTTACAACCATACTGGCTGCGGAGTGTCTGCACTGTAGTTCCTATATTGTACCACGATATTTTTATTTTTACTCTTTGAAGAGCACTTATGAAAATCACTGGAGAGTGCTTAAGGAGCAGATTAGCATTTATCTGGCATGCTTCTTCTGAAAATGACATTTATAATACCAGCTTTAACCCCTTGGTACTTTTAAACAGAAGTGACATTTAGCCACAAATCCTTTCTGCAACAGCCTGCATAAACAACATAACAGAGCTTGGAAGACTTCCACCTGGACTTTGTCCCTGTCTCAATCTTACAGGGACACAAGAACTACGTAGGATCTGAGGATGGAAAGATTGGACTATATCCAGAGACCTTGAAAACACACTATCAGAAGCCAGGAAGAGTGAAATGGCCAGGAGGTTTTTGGATCCTTTCCTTTCTTACTGTAGAAAGATTTCATTTCAAACTTCACAGAGAATGACAGTATTTCTTAATTTCATAGATTATGAGAAAAACAGCCACTCTTTGATGGTTTCCTGTATGTTACTGGAAAGCAGTAGAGCCAGTGGCTTTCCCTAGGCTATGGGACATCTGTGCCCTCAGAGGGTTTGTGAAATCTAAGTGCGACAGCAAAAACATTTATGAAACCTTTAATTTATGCATTTATTTACTCAAAAGGGTTCATTTATGCAGAAATGCTGCAACAAAAGACCTCTTGACAGGGCAGATTCTTTTTTATTTACTTCATCTCTATAAAAAGGATTATCACAGAATCACAGAATCACAGAATCACAGAATGCCAGGGATTGGAAGGGACCTCAAAAGATCATCTAGTCCAATCCCCCTGCCAGAGCAGGAACATCTAAATGAATTCACACAGGAAGGTGTCCAAGTGGGTTTTGAATGTCTCCAGAGAAGGAGACTCCACAACCTCCCTGGGCAGCCTGTTCCAGTGCTCTGTCACTCTAACTGTAAAGAAGTTTCTTCTCAAGTTCAAGTGGAACCTCCTATGCTTCAGCTTGCACCCCTTGTCCCTTGTCCAATCATTGGTTGTCACCGAGAAGAGTCTAGCTCTATCCTCATGACACTCACACTTTATATATTTATAAACATTAATGAGGTCACCCCTCAGTCTCCTCTTCTCCAAGCTAAAGAGGCCCAGCTCCCTCAGCCTTTCCTCATAAGGGAGATGTTCCACTCCCTTAATCATCTTGGTGGCTCTTCGCTGGTCTCTCTCAAGCAGTTACCTGTCCTTTTTGAACTGTGGGGCCCAGAACTGGACACAATATTCCAGATGTGGCTTCACCAGGGCAGAGTAGAAGGGGAGGATTATGAAAATCCTGATCCCAGCCTGTCCACTTAGATACCCTTTTCAATTTTTTAAAATCAATAGTTCATCTGGATTCGCCTCTGTAGTTTTAGAGGCAAATGGAGAAATACGTCACAGAGGTAGCAACATCAGAACAGTTAGATCAATTTGCTCTCTAATTTCCATAGCATACACCAAGGGATCCATTCCTCTCTTATACCCAGGACATTTCTTGATAAAACCTCTGTTGAAATACTTACCTTGCACTCATTCTCAGTTCTTTGATTCTAAGTATATTTGAAATGTGAAAATCTGTGTCCCTCCATGTCATATTGGAGCTCCCTCAGAGCTTTTGAAGTAGAGGTTGCATATGTATTGGAAAGAGCTATTGTGTCCTTTTATAAATTTCTCAATCAGTCTGAACTTCCTTCTACTGTGCTTATAGACACTGGGGCATTTGCAACTTCTTTGTGTCTTTATCACCTCCCTCTAGAAAAACTTCCTCATTCCTGTACTATTATTTTCAACAATAAAAGTTGAATAATAATTTTGGGGTAATTGATATTTTCTTTACAGATCAATTCTTGGGTGTTGTTTTAAAAGGCAGGGAGACTTCTCAGAAACTAAATCCTCTTGCATTCCAGTAAGGGGGGTGAGGAGACTGGGCTTAGGTTCTGAGTGATGTCCAATTCGGCATTATGAGTCTGATCATGTTCAATATTTGAACTACCACATCTCCGGATGCATTCATAGTGCTGCACAACAGTTCAGTTGCATTTGAATGAAATAGCAAGGCCACTTCGTCGTGTTTAACGAGAACTCTCATGGCTGGATCCACCGATAGTGCAAAGCACCTCCAGTCTAGTCACGTTTAAATGAACTTACACGGCCAGGCTTGGTTGCGTTCAATGAGGACTGTCACGACTGGATTAATGGTGCAGTGTATTAAAGCAACAGAGTACAGGCTCTTTTGGATTGCCAGTGATAAATATACTGTCTGCAAAGATAAGTGTAGGTACCGAAGAACATGAATGTACAAACACATTAAGAAAAATTAAAACAACTTTATAGAGATTTTCTAAGTATCCCAGGGAAGCATTGAACCTCACTCAATAGGTGTATCTATGGGGCAGGGAGAGAGGCTCAGACCGTTGACTGGTTCCAGAAACTGGCAATGGTTCTTGATGGTATCTTCACAACTTGCCCGAAATGGTATCTTTGCTAACATTCCCCTTCACTTAGGCTATTTTATACTATTGTCTTACTTTTGGGTGGAGCTTGAGTGACTCTAGTCATACATACTTTTATTATAATTGGTGTAAAATTTCCTTATTTTGCTTTTAAAGGCATAGAGCAGAGGAAATTCAGAGCATGTGCTCAGTGAGGGGTAGTGTCACCTTGGAGCTGGGTAGCTTGTGGGATGGAGGTGTAGATTAACATTATAATGACATTATAATGAGCAAAGTTCCACCAAGGAAATGGTTTTAGCAAAATGATGGGAAACTTCTGTCTCAGGGCAACAATCATGCAGCTTATCAGTTCCACAGCATCATCAAGTTGCCCTCTGCCTTGGGGAGAGCCATGGTATCTCCACTCCACTCCATCCTCTGTGCTGTTTCTCTTAGGGACTCTAAGGTTGCAGGCTATACCAACGTGTTATCAAAACTGGGAACAAACTTCTTAACACTAATGTAGTCTTAGGAAGCAGGCACTTCTTTATTATGGCACCAGATGCACAGGGGATCATTCCACCTATCATGCATACTGACTTATCCCTTTACAAAAGCTTTATACTATCAAAACATGCATATTCATGTCTTTTACAATAAATTATTAACATATTCATTACATTTCCAAGAACTCATTAATATATTTAAATGTCTTTTTCACATGTGCACTGATGCCATTTTTATTCTCTTTGGGGATCCTCTGGTGGTTGTGAAACTTTTGTCACTGTGCCCTTTAGTTGAACTTTTCTTTTGCGTGTGCTTAGTTCATGTTTTAGCCTATTTTCAAGCTATCTCCACAAAACTAGTTTATTCTAGCATCACTACCTTATCTACCCTATTGCTAGGACTCGGTGCCTCAAATCTACAACAAACTTGACTAGGCCTAGCAGATATGTAAATATCTTTCAATGTCATATTTTTTAAGCAGAAGCATACATTCTCTCAGAATGGTATCACAGGGAACTACCACGGAACAGATTTCTCACTTACCAACCACACTCACAACTCCACTCTGCAAGTTTCCCTTTTTTTAAGATGTAGGTATAAAGAGATTTCTAAGTCACCTCAAGTGATAATTCCACATTGGGTAAAGTTTACATGAGGTGGTGAAAAAAAAAAAAAGAAAAAGAAAAAGATATTTGATATATGTAATTTTAGCTATAATTGACATGGAGAAAATGTAAATATTCACTTCTCCATGGATTCAGAATTCAAAAGGAGTAAAGATTATGCAAATAGGACCTCATAATTAATTTCTGACCATTGTTGCTTGGCAGTCCTGTACTGAATTTGCCCATGAACCAAGCTGCAAGTCAGGTCAGATTTCTGTAAGATTTCCAACTTGCCCTAACTGATAACTGACCTTCTTGGGAAAGAGTTGTCACTGGGAGCATTTGTATGCAAGGTGAGGTTAACTGAGCTCAATGTGCTCAGAAGGTCATGCATGTTTATAGACACATAATGCACTGCAGTAAATATTAAATCTAGAATTATACCTCAATTTCAAGGTTTTTTTTTAAACATATACGGCTTCAGAAACTCAGTTAAATTCCAGTAAGCACAAAAATTTCCTATTCAGGCAAGGAACTATTCATTCTTGTCTCCTTTTAAAGTGGAAAGAAAATACCCATTAAACAGAAGATACTGCATTCACATGGTCCAAACAAGTGCTATGGGCAGTTCTTTGTAACCTCTTGATTTGTTCTCTTGAAGTGCTTTGCAGAGAGCAATCAATGAGATAAAAGATAAGGACAACAAATTCACCTTGAATAAGGCCCTTGAAAGGACAATAAAAAGTTCAACAAAACCTTTTTAATGGACTATGAATAAAAATCAATAGACTAGTGGATGGGTATATATAAAAAGGTAACATCCATGTATAGCAATGTTATGCTTCAAGTGTTGCGAGAAATACTTCACCATTTCTTCTTCCAGGACCGTCCTTTGATCACACAATAAATAATAAGTTAATTTAAAAAAAAAACATGGCATCTACTCTGAACAAGACTTTACAGATGGTTGGCATTAAAGTAGAAAGGGAGTAGGGCTTCTTACTTGCATGTATATTTATACTGATACCTAGAGAGACTTATATAGAGACATACGTAAATGTATATACTTACAAAATCAGGAATTATGCCAAGAACCAAAATTATATACAGCTCTTACAACATATTCATCCTTCTGAAGTCAGTTCTTCCAAATTGAGAATTGAGATACAGCAAGTTCAAGTACTGCTAATGCTCTTCTACTTGTTCTATAGGTGAACAAAGGAAATTGCACTAAGTAAAAAAAAAAACCACAAAAAAACCAACAAAAAAACCCCAACCCACACCAAACCAAACAACCAAGCAAACAAAAAAAGCCTAATGTAAGTGCATAAATGGAAGGGAGGTGAAATCTGGCAGGAATACATTTAACTGAGAGAGCGCATTTCTGTTCATTCAGTGAAAACCATAGGTGTTAGGAGCTAGAATTCCTTAAATTCTGTCATTTATCTATCCATTGTTTTGCGAGGAGTTGATTGTAAAGCTATGCACTTATTACAAAACCACCTGAATTAATAAGAAAAAAAACAATTTTCTGAGGATATCTGACATATACTGTTCATATGACACTGTCAGATTAGGAATAAGGACGAAGAGAAACAGCATGGTTTAGGTCAAAATCATATTATCATAGAATATCTCAAGTTGGAAGGGACTCAAGTTCAAATCCCTGCTACTTACAGGACTACCTAAAACTAAGCCATATAATTAAGAATGTTACCCTGACAGTCTCTGAACTCTGATAGGCTTGGTGCCATGGCCACTTCCCTGTGGAGTGTGTTCCAGTGACCAGACAACCTCTCAGTGTAGAATCTTTTCCTAATGTCCAACCTGAATTTTCTCTGATGCAGCTTCATTCCATTTCCTGGTGTCCTATTGCTGGTCACCAGAGAGAGGAGACCAGCATTTCCCCTTCCATTGCTCTTTGTGAGGAAGCTATAGACTGTTGTATTGAGTTTGTGTGACAAGGTTTTGGTAGTGGGGGGGACATAGGGGTGGCTTCTGTGAGAAGTTGCCGGAAACTTTCCCTGTGTCTGGCACAGCCAATGCCAGGTGGCACCACGATGGACCTGCCACTGGCCAATGTCAAGCCAATCACTAATAATGGTAACACCTCTGTGATAACATAATTAAGAAATATGTGAGAGAAACAACCCTTGCAGACACCAAGGTCAGTGAAGGAGAGGAAAGAGGTGCTTCAGGTGCTGGAACAGAGATTCCCCTGTAACTTGTGGTGAAGACCTTGGGGAGGCAGGCGGCCCCCCTGCAGTCCATGGAGGTCCATGATGGAGCAGACAATCACCTGTAGCCTGTGGAGGACGCCACGCTGGAGCAGGTGGATGCCCAAAGGAGGCTGTGACCCCACGGGAAGCCCATGCAGGAGCACCTTCCTGGCAGGAAAAAGTTATTTTTCCCCGAGTCTGTTTCGCCTATAACGGTAATTGGTGAGTGATCTCTCTGTCCTTATCTCGACCCACAAGCCTTTCATTATATTTTATCTCCCCTGTCCAGATGAGGAAGGGGAGTGATAGAGTGGGCTTTGGTGGGCATCTGGCATCCAGCCAGGGTCAATCCACCATGGTAGTCAGATCTGTCTGTAAGGCCTCTTCACCCTCGAGGGAGTCCACAGTTCCTCCTAGTAGAATATCATTGGCAAACTTACTTAATGCACATTTGATTCCTGTTTCTCTTTTAAATTAGTAGCAAGGTTGGCAGTTTCTCTAGTTATTTTTTTATGTCCATAAAAATAACTGATGTTTATTAAGATTTTTTTATCTGGAACTATGTATATATTTAAAAATACCATTATTCAACAGCAATAAGTCTGCAGAGTGAAATAGTTGTGAGAACTCAGCATCCACAGTGCAAGTGTTTTGGAGGTTTTATGCCAGACTACAGTTACTCTGGTCACATGAACTAAATGTCCATTAGAAGTTCAAGTGCACCAAGGCACCCTGCAGTGTCTTTCCTGGTTTAATTTCGCCTGAAAGAAATCTTGTTCCTGTCCTGAGACCACTCTATGATGTCAGTCAAAGCATGGTAATCAATACATTCACTTTAGAATCACATTCTTGACCCAAATAACAATGTTAATGTAGATGCATCCTGGATCTGATTACAGATTTATTTACATTGATTAAGGGCAACTATAATAATTCCTACGTTGATTCTTTCGATTATCTTCATTCACACAATAAACTGTGTCAGGACAGATTCATTCTCCTGTGTCTCATGATGTTTCACTAAGGGAGAAGAAAACCTCCTTCTTTCTGTGGTGATAATTTGCATTATTGCTATAACTAAGAGCCATGACCATATACCAGGCCTGCATTCTGATAAAAATTGTGCAAACCCAGAACAAAAAGCTGTTTTCTTCCCCAAAGGCAATCGAGAGTACATGAAAACAAGCACTTCAGGCAGAAGAAGGAGATAATATTGATCAACAGGACAGACTTTAGTCTCAGCACAATGGCAGGTTAACCACTGTCATGCTTTTTTGCATAAGACCGATGGAAAGGAGAAAAATAAAATCATATTGTGCATTCTTAACAGAAGCTTATGTTAGTAACGAAGGGAGCCACTGCAAGTTCTCACCTTTTGCAGACTCTAACCATCTCTTGACTTCACTCATCTTCCATTAAGTCTCATACTAACTATTGTTAATACACTTTTTTTTGAGGGGAGGCAGGGGAGGTTGTGCAAGAAATTAAGGTGATGAGGCAAGTCAGAGAAGCTCTGTAAATCTATTTTCTAATATCTGAAATGTTTCCAGTACTATATAGAGCAAAAGTGACAAGTAGATGAAGATTTGGTTCATCTGTTCTAGTCACAGAATCACAGAATCGTAGGGGTTGGAAGGGACCTCAGGAGATCATCTAGTCCAACCCCCCTGCTAAAGCATTATAAAAAATTCCAGCTAATATAAAATACTTAAAGGTAAATTAAATCGATTATTCAGTATAGTCATGTTTTAAACCACACCATTGTATCAGGCTTTTATGCAAGTGCAGTAGAAATTTTTCATTCTTAAGGGTTTACAGTCTTGTTAGCAGTGAGAAGGAGGGAACAGGCAATAGGCTTCCTAAGCTCTGACCACACAAAAAATAATGGTTAGTATATGTGATATTTGCTAGTAGAGCTAAGTTTTGATGAATTAAAACTATTAAGAACTAAATTCACACAAAATAAGATCCAGAACTGTGGATCTGTGATGATCTAACTCATTTGTGAACATCTCTCTAGTCAACAGGCTTCATGTTCATGAGTTACAATGCATAATTGAGTCTACAGTTTGCATTACATGCCTAGGAATTCCTTCTATCCACTTCTCTGAGGGTGAAAACTAGTATCTTCATTAAGTATAAGAACTATATTTCTTCATTTAAACTCAAGAAATTTGGAAGAGGCCCAGTTCTTGGAGTTTGGGGCAAGGCCCTAGAAGAAGCATCAATATGAAAGCTTTCTGCCAATCATCCTATGTCCTTTATGTAATGCCTTGGGTTCCTCTCAATAATAAACAAACAAAACAAAACAAACAAACAAAAAAATCTCCCCCCCCCCAAAAAAAAAAAACAAGCAAAAAAAAGGCAATTATTTCCTGGGTGGGAAAGGGAAATAAATGGTGTCATTTAATAGTAATTTCCATTTTCTGCCTATATTATCTAAAATTACAGTGAGATTGAACAAAAAGAAAAGTTGTGCACCATCCACCCTTATGCAACTCAAATGTATTGCTCAGAAAGAACAGTATGCACCCCAGAAAGGTAGTGTTTGCCTAGCTATGGCTAGTGTTTGCACTGGCAGAATACATCAGTGATCTGCATTTTTCGGAAAACAGTTTTAGGACCATTTTTTTATTTTTCACATATTTATGCAAAACTTCAGAGATTAACTTCAGCCTCTGAAGTAAATGACTGTTGCAGAACTGTCTGCAAAAGGTGGCATCTAAGGGCAGAAAGGTTATGAAACATGGCTTGTTTTGCTAATTTATTGACTATTTAAATGAGAACCTGCAGTGCCTCCCTTCATTACTAACATGAGCTCCTGATAAGAAGTTCTCTTTTATAAATCATAATTCAGAAAACAAATCAAATCACTTAAATACTGCAGTTTGAAATTAACTGCTCAAAATAGTAAATTTTATTTCTTCATTACAATCTCATAGTATTCATACAACAAAGATTTTGATCAGCAGTATTTTTGCTGGAGATTGATTCTGTGCGTATGTACAAATACGTTTGGGTGTGCATATAAGTACACGGTATAATTGTACATTCCTATTATGACTTCTGTAGATTATTAGTAATCCCAACTATTTCTGTCATAATTAGTCATTCCCATAACTTGTTGCTTGCAGAGGTGGTGTTTGCTCTGGGCAGACTAATGCATTTGTGTTCTTGGAACACCCTTTCACTTAAAAGTCCTCACCTGCACCAGTGACAGCATTTTCTGAATGCCCCAAGAAATGCTCCTGTACCCATGTGTCATTTTAGTTAGATTCAAAGAACCCTTTGGGGAAAGACATCTGAGATTTTTGCTGGGGACTTGTTTTGTTCATGACCCTGTCAGAAAACATCACATTTTTTAATAGCCAGACTGTTTACGCTGAATAGCATTTTTAAGGAACCAATCAAAATGCATTTTCCAATCTATATGGATATTTGACACTGGTTATTCACCAGATATTTATTATAGCTACTTTAACTGCGTTTTCATCCCACTTCCTTTTTCCAGATTGAAGAAAATAAACTTTTCATAACTATCCTTTCAGAGTCTTCAAAGCATTGAATGACTATCCAGAAGGGGAGTAGGTGTTTTTGAATTGTCTATCATTTCCATTGTCTTTTTTTAGGTTTTTTTTGTTTGTTTTGTTTGATTTTAATAATATTTGGTTTCCTTCCAAATAAAATTTTCTTCCAAAGTCTACAATTATGATTTTTATATTGTGCATTTCTTGATAAACTCATTGCTTCCTCAGAAGACTATGAAACTTTTACACTATAGATTGAACCTCAGATTGGAACACTGTAAAAAATTTGAAACTCAGTAGTCTAAAAATGCTGATTTTCCACATGTGCTGACAAGCGGTCTATTTGCATATGTTTAGAGATTTATGCCTGCAGTTTAAGTTTACTTTGCACAATGGCAGTGTTGAAAAGGGACTTTTTTTGTAAAGGGAAATCAATCTTCCATTTTAGGGAGAGCTGGAATGAAGATGATCTTTTAACATGACTATAGAAAAAATCGTAGACTTCAGTTATGTAATCTCTGAATTGGACCTGCTGCTACTAATTAAATTAGAGTGTTTCTTTATAGACAGGTATTGAATTATAAAGATTTCAAATTAAGTTTACATCCTTTGGAAGATGCAGCAATGTTTATTGACTTTTATTGTAAAATTACTGTCATTGTTGAAATGTATATTATATTTTTCAGTTTAAACTTTTCTGACTTCATACTAGTTTCTCCCAAGAGAATAATCTTATCTTCACCTGACTAGACATGGGCAGCTCTTCTAGCCTTGCAGGTCACTTTCCAGTAGACTGCATCTACCAAATCAACCTCACTTTCCTGGACTCCTCTCTTTTTCTCCTAGTCACTCCTGAACTGGGGTGACCAGAAGGTGGACATAGATTTTCAGGTGTGAGTTCACCAGCGCTTCATGGCATACAATAGCTTCTCCTGACTTACCTGCCATGATCTTCCTAGCAAGTACCAATAGGCAGTTTGACTTATTTGTGGTGAAAGCACACTGTTGGCTCATGTTGAGCTTCATTGTAACATTCAGGTGCTTTTCAGCAGGGTGTTACCCATCCAGTCAGCTCCTAATGTATGCAGTTATTCCTCCACAGATAAAAATCTTAATACTCCTCCCTCTTGAACTTTATAGTCCACTCCTCAAGTTTCTGAAGGAACCTCTGAATTGAAGCTCTACTCTGGTATGCTAGCTGCCCTCTGTAATCTGCTGAGGAATATTCTGTCTCATCATCCAGATCATTTATGAAGTTATTGAACAACATCAGTGTGGGGGTTTGACCCACGGTGGGACCATGCAGTCCTGCACTCCCTCCTCCCACCTGGTGAGATGAGATGGGAGACACAACAGAGGAGCACAGACTAGGCTGGAGGACAAGGATAGCTCACTGACCAGTTATGGTCACAAGCAAAACAAACTCAAACTTGAGGAAGAAAAATCAATTTAATTCGTTGCCATTTGTCTGAATAGACATAACCACCACATCTTACAACACCTTCCCCCACCCCTCCCTTCTTCCTGGGCTCAAATCACTTTGCTCCCAATTTCTCTATCTTTTCCCTCAGTGGCACAGGGGACAGGGAATGGTGGTTACAGTCAGTTCACCTCTGCTGCTCTTCCCAGCATGAAAGTCCAGGAACAACACATTCCAACACAGGCTTCCGCTGGAGTTACGGGCTTCTTCGGGCTCAGCTCCTGCAGATGGACCTCGGGTCCAGAGCCTATCCTCACCCCTGCTCTGGCATCGAGTGACTCTCAGGGTCTCACCTCAGTCATGCTTGCCCTCAGGTTCAGCTTTTCTGCTCCAGTGTGGAGTCCTCCATAGCCTACGCATGTGTATCTGCTCCGCCGTTGAACCTCCATGGGCTGCAGGGTCCTCCTTTGCCTTCTCCTACTCCATGGGGTTGAACTGGGTATCTGAGGTTTTCTGTTCTCCCCCTCCTCCTCCTTCCTCCTGGAAATGGGTCTCTCCTTTTTTTAGGCTGATGGTTGTCTTCAGGTCAACGGCCTCTCTTCCCAGTTTACCCCACATTCTTCTTTTCAAGACAGTCCTTCCCTTCCACAAATATGGATTGGCAGAGATGTAGAGAAGTTTCTCTAGTGCTCATTGGCCCAGGGGCATACACCTTGGAGCCAGGGGAGCTTTTCACTCTCACAAGGTGGCCCCTTCCCCCACTACCAAAAAATGACCACCCACACATACACACACACGCAAACCCAACACTATCTGTCCCAGTACAGATCATTGGGATTCTCCTCTTGTTAACAACTTCCTAAGAGATGACAAGGATTAATATCCTTTGAGTCCAGCTGTTTAGGCAATTTTAAACCCAAATATCTATGAATGCAGCCACTTCTTCAACTTCCAAACATGGAGGGGAGTGTCAAAAGCACTACTAAAATCTAGTCTTTCCTTGTGCATTTCACAACACTCAAGGGACTTCCCTCAGTCTCTATGACTTTGCATAGACTATAGTCAAAGACTGCACAATAATGTCAGCCTGTGTTTTCAGCACCCTTAGGCAATCCCCTATAGCCCCATGGATATCAACACAAACAGCTTTTCTAAGTGGTCTCTAAGCTACTGTTCCTCTGTTGTTGGCTTTGTCCCTCTTTTCCATCTTCTCCTGGTATATACAGGGATCTGGAAAAAAGGAATTTGTTTGCCTGAAATAAATTTCATTGTAATCAGCACTAGCAAGAACTACCATTTTTACCTCCTGTTAAAAGCATTTTCCCCTTGTCAACCCAAAAGGTATATCAAACAAACAGTGATTGCACTTGCAGCTCAATAGTCTTGTAAACAATATCACTCAAGTAGATGATCCAAGATGCCATCACTTGGTAGATTCAAATCAAACAAATTATACAATATGTCCTTTGCAGAATGATCTTAGTGGTTGATATACTGTATTAGGTATCATAGTGTAGTATATTTAAGGACTACATTTTTTTTTTTTTGTCCCCAGGATGGTAGTGAATACAGATGATACCTCTTGGTTTACAGATGTGACAGATGAGGTGTTCACAAAGAGTTTCACCAGGTGAAGAGTTTTCTAGAAGTGTCTAGTACACCATTTTATATATATATATATATATAATTTTTGTTTCCTGACAATACTCCTGCATTTCAAAACAACAATAAAATTTTAAAATACTTGACTGCTACTCATCTAGCTTCATGAGATTAAGAAAATCTACCCTGTTCTTAAATAGAAAAATGGATATTTAGTATATACTTCTATTACAACAGTGTCTAAGGGAACCTGTGAACTACTCAGTACCTGAGTGCCATTGCGTTAAGCATGGAGTACACAGAAAATCAAGATTGTCTTTGAGATGAAGACCGTGCAGTCTTCAGGAAAGCTTCAGATTCCTGAACATGATCTTCTAGTGCCATTCCCCAAGTGACACCTGAACATACCTTCCAGGCTTCTTGTTCCTGCTCCAGGAAAGCACAGGTCTCCCATAGTTTCTGTCTTAGCCAGACTCATGCCCTAGTGTATATGTTGATGGTATGACATTTACATTCCTGCCTCCTACACTACATACAACGCATGACATAAGACACACAGCAGAATTCAACTCAAACATGAACTATCTAAATTTATGTTGTATGCAAGGGCAGCAACAGCCCCAGGTCCCATTACTGTCTGCAGAGGTCTAGATAATACATTTAATGAAATCAGGCAGCCATTCAGATCAGCCTATGAGATAAAAGGGCCTAGCTCCAGTTGCCCACATCTAAGATTCTGCTGGCTTTTGAGACATCCTTGGCATAGCCACCACAGGGTTTGAAGAGAGGACACAGTCTGTAGTAGTTCTGTGTCTTTCTCTAGAGACAGCTGGAGGCCATGTCAAAACATCCACAGCACCTGAAAAAACACTGGAAAACAATGTTTAGGTAACTGAGTCCTTTCCACCATATGTAAAGCTTGTGAAATACTACCTTGGTTTTTTTGGTTTTGTTTTTTTTTCTGAGTAGGTAGGGATATTTTTAAATATCTCTCTTTTATTATCGTTATTCTCATTCATTTGATTGGTGCATTAGGCTTCCATTATATTATTTTATTCTATAGTATTTTAGCTCTCCATCAGCCTGATTATTCATCAGCTCCTACACTCAAAAGGAATTAATATTAGTAAATCACTCAGAAGTAATAGTGGAATTTGTCAGCTTTTGATAAGCTATTCACGCCACTACAAAAAGATGAACGTTTATTATTTTTATAAGGGAGGCATTATGTTAAGTATTAATTAAAAAATAATTGTTGAAACTTTTTTTTTTAAGTAAGAAATCTTAAAACTAGTCTGGTTCCAATTATTCCTAAGTAGAACGGGTCTGAGGTAAAACATTCTTTCTTATTCTTTTTATTACTATTCCTTTAGTCACATATTTAATTGGAACCAAAGCACAATGGTTATTTTTGGAGATGAAACTTGTTCATGAAAGTGATTTCATCTCATCTCAGTGAACACAAAGCTAAAATTGCTGTCAAACAGACCAATTATACAGCTAGAATTACACTACTAAGGTAAAGTTTAATGAAATTAATATCTTGTGAGCAGTTGATAACTCATTGCCAAAGCCATACAGAAAGTCTATTGCGAAAGGCAGACGCCTTCTTTTGACCTTTATACCCCTCTGTATGACAATTTCAGCTTGGCCTTTAACTAAAATACTGCATAGTGTAGTAAAAATAATCAGTTCAAGACACAGGATGACTGCAGGCCATTCCACAAAAACTTAATGACATTATTTTTTCAGGCTGGCTGAGACAATGATCACAATAAAATTTTACCATTTTCATTGCAAAAGCCAAGTTATAAGAACATCTATTACAGAGATTTTTTTGTACTGCTGTTCACTTACAGAGATTTGCGATTTATTAGCTGCACTACCTTAGTTCTTTATATATCTACAAAGACGTTGCTTGAGCCCCAATTCAGCTGGATTTTATTAGCAATTAAAACAGTTTTTTAGGCTACATATGCAGTCTGCAAAATTTACTGAAGTGAAAATTTTCCTCATCAACTTTGCTTTGAATAAAAGTCTTCTTATCAGTAATTTTGTTTACATGTTACAAAATATAAATTTCAAGCAAAGTTATTTTATGACTTAAACTATGTTTTGATAGTGGTTTTTCCTTGTATTTCCTGAGAAGTATCATTCAGGGGGGATTTTAAGAAGTGTTGTGTAAATACTTCTTAGTATTGCTTATGGCTTTTAATTCATTTACAAAACAGCTCTCGAACTTTCAACTTGACACATGAAAACATAAACTACTTGGCTTCTGTACTTCCTATTGAATTTCCGAAAATTACTGTTTTAATTTGTGTTCCCACAATAAGATTTCCTGCTGAAGCGTTGAGCTCTATCTATATGTAAATAGAATAATCTTTCAAAGACAGGGAAAAGGAAACACATTAAACATGGAACTTAATTTCTGTAAGACATAAAGCACTATGACTTTCTACAATAATAAATTATGACCATAGAATTTCATTAAGAAAAACATGATGCTGTTAAACTGTTTGTCAGTAGTAAATAGGTTGCCTTATATTTAATGGAGTCATAAACATAGGAAAAATTTATTTTCATTATCTTCTTTCTTTTTTTTTTACAGAAAATACCATGCAAAAACACCGTATCTCCTTTAATTCTCTCAATTTAATGTCTTGTATCAATAACTGATGCAAGTTATTATATACAATTTGAAATAGTAGATAGCTAATGTTAATGGCTGTTAAGAAATATCCTCCCTGAACCAAATATATCTATTATGTGTAAATACTGGTTATTTCTCTAGCAAAAATGTCCTAAAAAATTGACAAGAAAAAAAAAAAAACAAAAACACCAAAAAAAGCAAACCACCACAACCCAGAACGGTGTAGATACATTGCATCACAGAAACTCAAGATAATATAAGGTACAATTAGAAGGAAACACACATTCGTAGATTAATATTGGAGCAATAGTAAGTTTACCAACAACAAATTTTCTGAAAAAATATGATCAGAACCTGTCTTTTTAGTGTCTGATCATGCAAAAAATTAGTATGCAGGTTCTTCTCTGAGAAATAACCTATTTTTTAAATATAGATTTACTATTATTTCCCCTATGTCAATGAATATAGATGTTTAAAGGAGAAACAGAGGCAACATGACAGGCAACGTCATGAGGCCATGTGGCCTGCACAAACTATGAGAGATAAACTGAGACATGTTCTAGTAGTTTACACCAAAAACAAGATATGTACTAACATTCCCAGCTATTTTCAAAACTATATCGGATTGCATTAAATGGAATTATTTTGTGAATAGAGTGATCAGTATGCCAACACTATGAAAATCTGCATAGGTGTGTAGAGTATGATGTATTGTATGGTGGGGCAACTTCTCGGTTCTGGAGTCAATGAAGCTCTGTTGTACTTTCCCTAGCATGTCATTCAATGAGGTTCAGATTTTTTGGACAGAAGCAAAATTGTACATTCTTTGTAGCCTGAGACAACTTTTTCAAGGGGTGAATTGGGTGGGATTCACTGCATCTAATGTAGGTGTCTCTAATGTAAACCTCTACGCCTGAGCTGTGTAGGAAGTAAATAGGTTTCTAGAAAATGGCTTATCTCATGCTAAGATAGATATTTAAACAGATCAGATGAATCACAGAAAGGCTTAGGTGTGAAAGAAGTGTTTCTCTCTTGGTTAGCTATAAGGACAACCTAGATGATGGCTTACCTTTAAATATTGTACATGCTTATTATACAAGACAGATGACATGAACTGCACTCACATCATAAGCACCTTAGTGTAATCATGGGTGGAGTTTTAAATTGAGCTCTTTCAAGGTGTTTACTGTGTGTTTGGCCTGTATGTGAACATGTTGTATTGCATATAAAACTAGACTCCGCTTTAAGGCCAGACAGTAACGTCCCTCTTCTATCCTCTAAGACCTCTTTGTCCTATGGACTGCTCTCTGTATAATATGTATTCCTGAATTTTCTGCACACTTACATTAGATGTATACCTGCACTCAGATAAGTTCTCCCTCTCTGGGTCTTGAAGCACTGTCAAATAAAACTATTTCTCTCAGTTAACTATACAAGGAATTAGGTACTTACCTTTGGCAAATCAGCTCATTAGGAGTGGCATACCCATCATGGTATCATAGCTATATATCTAGCTACTACAACTGCTTATTCCACAAGTGGCATTAGCAATTTTGTCTTGAAAAAAAGAGGAAAAATTCTTAGTAATTCATTATAATTATTATTAATTATTCTCCATGGAAAAAACACTATGCATGGAAGCAATGAATTGTGCATTATAGACATTTCATATTTCATATTTAAATAATAGGATCATTGTGGATCATTTGAAATAATACCAACAATAAATAGTACTCTGAATTCTTCTTATGAAACAGAGAGAGCAGTTTCTGCCTTTGCCTTTATCAAAACTAAGTTGTGTCCTTGATATGACTCCATTGGCTTAATTCATCCATTTTGAGTGCCTTTTAATATAATTTAGTAGTGGAAGCAAAATGGTGCATCAGCTACTATATAGACTTCACACAAACCACCAGCTAATGGTGAATGGAACAAAATATGTTGCTCAATTTGGTAGATGAAAAACAATTGAAACACAAGTACATATACATTTACATATACATACAAATTAATGGCACTATTTTAAAAGTGAACGACTTGGGAAGTAATGGATATATTATAAAATATCAGAAAATTAAACATGTTTTTAAGAGTACATCTGTAAAATCTGGGAGAAGATTTCTAGTGCAGTTCACTAAAAGGGTCTTGGAACACATTTTGCAAGTGGGATCACTTATAGTGATACAAACATTAAATAATGCAAATCTTTGGATTATTTGCTCTGGCTCAAGCAGAAGGACAGTGCCAGTAAAAATTCTAATTACATAGATTGTTGAGGAATCAGCAAAAGATAAAAGAAAGAAAATATCTGAGAATTAGGTGTGAGCAAAGAGAAAATGCAGATAAAAGAGATGTGACATACAAAATTAATCAATTTACCTGCAAATTGTAAGGGTGCAATTGATCTCACCAAATATAGATGTACAGTGCAGAATCTATATGAGATCTCAAACTAAGCTCTCTAGGAGAGCTGGAGAAGCAGAGAGAAATAAGCATTTCTGGAGTAAATCTGTCTTGTCTCAAAGTAAATATCCAAAATAGGTCAAAGGAATCATTCCTTGAAAGGGTGATTAGCTCAGATACAGGCACCTATACTGCTGATATCTGATGTTAAGCAAGATGAATTGAACCTTTCAGTATTTCTTTAAACCTGACTTAAGATCAAAAGGCTGGATAAAGAATACCATCTTCTTTCTAACTGCTAGACATCGTACATGCTATGACCTATTCCCTTGGGTCTTAGTGTACTTTTTCTGTCAGTGAAGAGAATATTTGAACTTGTGAACTTGCATTTTTTAAGAAGTAGTCATTTTTGAGGGTTGTTGGGTTTGAGGTTTTGTTTTGTTTGAATTTGGGGGCATTGAAAGAGGTTTTTTGCTTTTTGTGGAAGGTTTTTTTTTAAAAAACCCAACAGTTTCATAGTGTGGAACTATCAGTGTCACAATTAATCTGGAGTGAACAGATGGGCATTCAAATTCACATAACGGATGTTATGTGGATCAGTGCTCATATAATTAGTTGTGTATCAGTGACAGGACATTAGGTCACTGCATAATTTTGCTCTCCACCAGATGATTTGTCTGCATTCAGAATAAGCATCAATCAAAAAAAACACCCATCATACTCTGCTAAAAGGTATAGATAGACTCCAACAATCATTAGCTAATCTTTGAAGTGCAGTAACAATACTACTTTTTTGTTCTCAATAGTAGCAAAGAAATGAGATGTAGCTCTACAAGATTTTGGATGCTGATATATGACTGGGACAGAAGACTCCCTTTATCAGGGACACCAGTGATGTCTTCACAAACACTAATTAGAGGAACTGTGCTCTTCTCACCTCAGATGTCTGTCATATTTTCTTACATATGCAACAACTGAAACAAATCACAGAGAGTGATTCTTTGTCCTAGTATCAAACATGGACCTATATGAGAATAGGTGTTGTGAACTCTCCTTATTTCTTTTCACAAAGTTCTTCTTGAGTCACCCTTTTCATTCTGATCAAAAAAATAACCAGCGGATTTCTTTCCTACACCCTTTTCTGGTCTCCCTTTGTTTCTTTATCAGAAACAAAAACAAACAAAAAAAAAACCAAAAAAAAAAACAAAAAAACCCCACTTCAGATTGAGTTAGTATTAGTAGGGCAATTGTTGGGCAAATTCTTGCTTAGAGGAAGAATATTAGGCTCCCTTATCTCAGTCTGGCGATAGGTTTTGGGAATGTCAGAATCCAGGTCAGTAATAATCAGATAAATTCACTTGCATTAGCAGCATTTTCTGAATAGGGGTGTCCCAGGTCTCCAGCCTTACCATAGATGAAAGGAAGTCAGAAAGGAGGTGATTAGAGGAATGACATGAGCTTTAGGCAAGGGAAGGTGACCTGGTGCAGGTCCGGAAAAGCAGAAGCTCTGTCCTGTCGATTGGCAGGTGCTCTTCTATTATGCTCAGCAAGAAACAAAACATGCTGTTGTGGAAATCCAGTAGGTGAGCACATATCTAAACTCCACTGCTCATCAAAATTGACTTTTCCTCTGCTGGCCATTCCATTTTGCTGCCTCAGAAAATAAATTCCTACCTTCCACCTTCGCCCAGACTGGACCAACTGTTGCATGAAAGTTGATTTTGCCCAGATAAATTTTATGAATAGTCACATTACAAGATGGGTACTGATTTTTAGTAGGCATAGGGTTTCTCCAAACTTTGGCTGCCAAATTACTTAACTAGCTAGGAGAGTTAGGATTCAACCCCCTAAAACTCAGTTTGAGAGAAGGTATTTGCAAATAAGACATTAATGTTGAAAATTAATCTTGTGGAAGTGACAAGCTGAATATCTTCACAAAAAGTGAAGTAGAAAGCCTACAAAATAGACTCCTGCACTCTTCTCAGAGAGTTTTGGGAACATTTACTCAAAATATAAATGTCTGTTCTGCATGTTTCCTCTAACTGTGAAGACTATCATGCTGTCCTTTTCTTTCGTGGGCTATATTTCTTCCAAGGACTCTCAGTTTTCAGCATCGTATTTAAAGTTGAACGACTTAGCAAACCTTTATCTGTTTGCAGCCCTGGGATTTCATTACCTCTTTACTCTTCTTGCAGTTTTGAAAGCTCAGTCTCATCTAGGCTGTAATGTTAGTGCACAGAAGTAGCTCAAATATTTTGCAGCTATTTCAGATACTTCTACTGAAAACTCTTAATTACTAGGTGATCTTTATACAAAATACTCCTCTTCTTACTTATTAACAATATACTCTGCTAATACAGGGCCCTTTACAAAGTCCACACGTTCTCTCACATTGTGCACTGTCATAACAGCATGCCTGTTTTTGTAGAACAACTCGTTTAGAAATAAAAACCTTATACTTATTTATACTTTCTTCTGCCATCAAGCTTCATCTTATTGCCACTAAAATTAAATAAAATTAAAGAGAACATAATTTGACTTTTGTCACTTTGTGTTAAATTTCTAGTGGTACCAAATTTAATGAGGTCCTGTATCTATTTCTTATAGGGTTACCCATTCGCTGTGGAGATCCAATGACTGCTGGGTTATCAAACCACATTGTCTGACAAAGGATTAAATTTTGGTATTTTTTACTGTCTTGCATATCTTATTCACTTTGGTTTGCAATTAGTCAACATTTGGAAATGGTACAAGGAAACACTAGAGTCACAGAAAGTTCAAATTTTTCTCAAATTGAAATACAAGAATTAAGAACAAAACTGTTTCCTTCATCTAATAAAGCTCCTCACTTTCACTTCCAAACCAGCCTTGACCCTGCAGGACCCTAGTTCCATATCTACAGAAACACACATTTCTTTACAAAAACACTGAGTGGGAATCTCTGCAGCAGTCACTGGTCTAGGCGTCCGAAGGTTTAACGGGGATGATGTCTACTGACTTCAGTGAGAGATTAATGTTTTAAACACAATATCTTTCCTTCTTTCTTTTTATCCTCACTATCCAAGATTTCAGTTGCATACCTGTAAAAACTTGCTAATCCATAGATCAGATTAGGAGATGAGTTCTGAAAGAATAACACCTTCTCACACTTTGGTCTTTAAGCCTGTTCTTTCTCACAAGTCTGGACCTGATAACTGTGTGTTCTGGAGAACTGACAAATTAACACATCGCAAATAAAGCACATGGGCTAAGATGGGAACGAATAAAATCTTTCTGAGCATGACAGCAGGCAAATCTGAAGAAGTAGAGGTCTTAACACAACCGATAACTTTCTTGCTATCACATTCTGAATATAATTTCTCTTTTAAATCAAGAAGTAATGCTTAAGCAAATGTAGGTGGAGATGGAAAAGATAGAGCTGAGCAATGAAACAACAGCAAGTATGGATCAAGACCTCCTTTTTTTCCAGCAAGATGAAAATTGAAAATCAAGAATATTTTTTAGTATTTTTCTTTATTCCAAGCTGTGTTAAATTCCATCTCAAAGCAAGCCTGTGTTCCTGAGATTTGGAGAGAAAAAAAGATGCTAAAATATTTTGCGGACTTTGGATCAGATATTTGGCTACTTTCCACTCTTCGGAAAGCCTTAGCCTGTCAGAATGAGATCTCCCAATCCCTGTGAGATCTGCTGCTTTGCCCACACAGGGAAGCAAGCATGCTGCTTACACATCCAAATGTATTAGCTGGCTCTCTCTTCTGACTCCTGTTAGAGTTTGCCAGGAGCAGACCCCTAAAGCAGAAAGCAAGGATAGACTGGACAAGTTTAATTTAGTAAATGTTTGATGGGAATTGTTAACAATTTTTCTATTACAAGTATAACATTACCCTTTGTAAGCAAGAAGGAACTCACAGAAAAATTCTATCACACATAATGTCATATATTGTCTGAGTCACGCTTCCCAGGAGTATTCTTGAGCATGTGCAACTTATACCCATGGCTGTATTTAAAGCATTCAACAGAGATACCTGCAGTGCAAAAATAACCTTATTCACTTGCTAGCTTATGCAGCTCTGTAAGTAATAACACCATCGTCCCTAAGGACATCAAGGCTCTCTAGTCTATTACTTTTCAGGAGCTCCACCTCAGACAGGGGTCTAATGAATATCATCAACACTTGTCTGAAAGAAATTGGCAAGAGTTTGAGAACTGTTATAGGCAAAGAGGAAAGCTACTGGCCTTTTTAGACATCTAGTCTATATGTCTTACATTTGACATCTTTGTCTCTTGCATTAAATTTTGTGCATCTTTCCATATAATAGTTGTGGATGTTTCCCACGCGTGGCAGAATGAGCCTGAATTGTTCAATATTACCTGCAGGAGCACTGGGAAAACTGAACAGCAGACAGAAAAAGGTACCATGCTGTGAAGGTAATTTACTTCAAAGTTTGTTTATTTGAGAATTTTCATCCATGAGTGGAGCTGGATAGTGTAACTATTTACCCCTATTCCCTAGGAGACTACTCAATGTAAAGTGATAAAGTGAAATCCCTGGCTGGTGTAAGACCATTGTCTGTAAACAAGCATTTTCTGGGTTCATCCCTTGCCTTTAATGAAGCATTACTGCTCATCAGTTCACTCCATGTCCCCTCATCCAAGTGGCTGTTCCCCTGTCATCTCCTGACACAACTGCTCATATTAATGTTGCCTCATGGACTGCTGGTGGGAGGATGCCAAGAGCTTTATGTTTCAGCCCTGAACTTTTTCACAGACTGCATCTAGTGGAAGATTTGAAATGGCAACAATCAATCAAAGGGGAAGAAGGGTGAAGGAAGCAGAAAACTCCTATGCCCATCATCTGCAACCAGAGGGGTTTGTCTGATCACAAAAAAAAAAAAAAACATGTTCCATGAGCATTACATGGATAAATTTATCTTGAAGCAAGAAAAAAAATTCCACTTGTTTGCTAACTTCATCAGTTTTCTTCTACAAATTGGTTATTACTGATTTTCTGCTTCAGTTACATGACTAAATTAATTGGAAAAGTTGGCATACACTTTCCAGTGTGACTCCTGTCACTTTTCTGGTGGGGACTTACACTATCTCTCAGAATAGCTTTGTGATTTGCAATTGTGATCATGCTAGTGACCACTGGATACCTGTGCATTTTCAACACAGTGGCTAACATCATCTGCAAAAAGGTTATGATACTAGATGACTCCAATAATCAAGGTGTGTAGTGTGATTTGTTGACAGGTGATATTTCTGCAAATTTTCTTGCACCGGCATATGTTATATATGTCACATTGGGCCATAATGTTCTCTGGGCTGCAATTCATCATCCAAATACGTCAGTGTGGCTCCTGTCATTTCAAACTCTCTTTATCCCACAAGTTTATTGATTTGATAATTTTCTTCTAACTTCAGAAAACCATCCTTTCCTCTTTGCTACATCTTAACTTCTCTCCCTTACATTGTTTTCTTGCTTTGATATTTTAATTCTATAGTAATATTTTTTACATAAAAAGTAATAAAAGCAAGAATATAAATACTCTGTGCATTGATTCTATTTTTAATAATTTATTAGACCATCACTTTTGTTATGCTGGTAGATGCCACTGCTATTATGTTATCTTGTGTGCAACCTGCACCAGCTAATGTACAATGTTTTAAAAGTACTTAGAGTGGAAAATTACTTCTCATCTAGTTCATATGGTCAGATAATGAGTATAAACTCAGCATCTGAGACAAGTCAGAATTAGAGGTGGTCAGGTTAAACTGTATAGATAATGGTCCCAAAGAACAAGGATTTTTTAGGGAAAAGAAGTAGTTTGTGAAAGATCAGAAATAACGTGTTATGAGATGGAGTTCTGGGTTTAGTGTGTATTTTCCTTATTTACATAATTCACACAGATGTTGACTCACAGCTAATCTGCTATTATACACTTAAAAACACAACAATTTATTAAATCTGGTTACTGCAAAGGTAGGACTGGAAATAATTAAGGCCCTATACCATGAGAGATTGTTGAAATTTTTTCATCAGATTACAGGTCTTTTCCAACCAATCTTTTCAAGAATATATTTTTTATTATTAATATTATTTTTAAAATGAAAAATATTATTAAAATGCAATGAGGTTAGCTCTAACATTTTGATATCTCTGTGCAGTTTACCTCAGGATCATTCTTGTTTTATCTCCTTCCACATACCCCAACTGGGCAGGAGCAGTGAAGCTTCCATCAAATGCAATTTCTGCACCCCACCAGGGTGCAACTTAGTGCACCTTGAAGTAACTCCTGAAGAGGTCAATAATGACAGTTATAACCTCTCCAAAACATCACAGCAACATTTCAGAAAGTAAGTATTTAAACTCTGAGGACAGGAAATGGGAATAACTAATAGAAAGCTGAGGTATTTTCTTAAACTGCTGTCACACAGATTGTCTTCAGCTCTCTCTAAAGATAGCAGAAGTTCATTATTCAGCTATCCTTGCTTGAAGTGCCCCAAATACAGGTAGATATTAGGTCTTTGGTATTGTGATTAATTTCTAGCCTCTACACATACAGAGTTGTGAATCAATCAGGGCATCATCTAGGCACATGTAGTAAAAACTGAAACAAGTTATGATTATTTGTCACCTGGCATTTTTTCTAGCAAATTCATCACATATTCAGATGCATGCTGCCCACTATATTCAAAGACTTTGTAACATACAGAAAGACACTCTCATTTTCAGGTGAACTCATCTTTAAACTCAGACTATAAGACTGTAATGGGAACTTGTCCTGTGAATGGTAATATTATGAAGAGTTACATTTCAAATGGTTCCAAATCTTTTCCAACAAAGACAATAAAATTTCTACCTTTAGATTCAAGAATAATAGAAGGAGAACTACATCTCACAAGTGCACTTTGCATTTTGATGTATGTAAGCAAAGGATGAGAATTAACAGGCCATAACACAGTGCCCATTCCAAAGAACCTGCCAAATAAATAACCCTCCGTTCTTTTAATAGCAATCTGCTTAAAAGCTGCCCCAATATGAGGCACCAAGTGGTGAGGTTGAAGCTCCTAGCACAAAGAAACCTGCCAAGGAACAAACATTTCAATGAGACAAGTGCCTTCTTTGAGTCCTGGCCTCAGAAAGGGAGCAGTGAGACTCATGTATCCTCACCTCCTTGGTACAGTCACAAATAGTGCCAAAAGACAGCAGCTGAACAAATCAATCAAAGTTGTATTAGATTTCTCCCTTGCTATAACAAATAAATTTGCTGTCACTCTGTTTTGGAAAATGAAGTAAATATAACTATTTTACAGAAAGTGCCTAGAGTGAGGTGGTAAAGCCTTCCAAGAACTGGATAGGAAGTGTTGAATTAAGTTATAGGTACATTCACACAGTTTAATCCCAAATTCACTTCTGCACAGTCTTGGTCATTTCTGGTGCATCTGGCTTGGTGCTGCCTCAACTCCTGCTTCTTTTTATAAACATTAGATTGCCAGTGACACTGCCCTTTCAGTGTTATTTTCTTCCACTTTCTCCTTCCCTGTATTATCCTGTTCTATAATAAACCGTGGCAGGAGGGATTAAGAAGCCAAATTTTAGCCATCTGAGGTAATAATAACTAATTACACTATAATCGTATTTTATTGCTTGCCATTTATATAGCAGCCAAGAGCATCTTATAAACAAAACATGGCAGGAATGACCTTTTCAGTGTTGAGAGTCACACACAAAGTTTGGACTGCAGCCAGTCTCCAAGCTGCCACAAGTTGCTCTTAAGGTTCCCCAGGCCCTTCTGCCATGCAGGCAAGGTGACATCTTGCTGGACCTGAGCTCCTCAGTGGAGACCACGATTTTAAGGAACCACTATGGAACTCACATCCACTGCTTGATGCTCTCCATTTCCTCCTGTTCCCATGCAAAGACAACCTAGAGGATGGCATGGGCCAGGCAGAAACCTCCCCTGAAGTAGAGCTGGCAGAGATGCCACAAGTTGGAGCACACCAACCCAGAGTAAAAAAGGTAGGTTTTCAGAAACTGAGTTGTGTAATCTTCGCAGCTGTGACAGTCAGCTCTTCAAAGAAGGATACTGATATTGACTTTTGCAGACAACACCGAGCACCCCATGTTCAGCTTCATTCATAGCTATGGGGTAATGACCAACAGATGCCTGATATATATTTGTTGTCCTTTCCCAGCACTGGGGACATCTGCGTCTCAGAGGCAAACTGTAAGATTTCAGTTTCAAGTTTGGAGCTGAATGTCAGTATCTGTGAGCACACCGGTGCTTAAGCTGCCGTGGCAGTCACTGGAGATCTACTCGAGATTAAATTCACCTGCCACTGCAGGTGAATGAGGAGCTTACATGAGAACATCTACATGTTGACCCCTGCCTGAATCTGGAACTGACTCACCCAAGCTGTTCTGCAAGCACATGATAGAAAGACAATGATGCACCTGTATATCTCCTTATAGGTCACTGCTCATTGAACCTCTCCACCTCACTTGGATAGTTATCTGATTTCTGGCACATTCTCTGCTCCTTTTCCATCAGCTGTTGCCTTGAATCTGCAGAAAAATAGCACAAGTCTTTCTAACTTCTTCTGAATGAGAAGGCTTTTAACTTGGTCTTCATGAAACCATTTTCTGTGGGTGATTAAAATTGCATGTTCTGGGTGGCTGGGAGGGGTGTTTGCTCTACCCATTGAAGATATCACATCCAGGTCCACAGTTTGCTTTGAAACACAAGTAGGCTGGCAAGACTTTACAAGAGGATGGTCAAACTGTCACTTTTCAAAGTTCTGTATAAAGTGGTTCTTTTAGATGGCTATCTGGTATAGCCTGCAGATGATACATTGGATATTAGCCATGTCTGATTAATTGATTATGACAGTTCTTGTTCAGATCATTTTATGTTCCATCAGTTATCTAGAGATAACTGGGGACCTGGAGGTTTCTTAGATGGCTCTTTAGCATTAATGAAAGAACAAGTAACAGTAAAGCAAAACAAGTGCATGGTCTTAATTATTTGGAATATTATTAAGACTTACTTCTCCATTTTATCAGAGACTGTTGCTCTTGATGCTAAATAAAAATTTCCTTTTGCTCTAATTGTAAGCTCCTGTAGCTCAAACCAAAGGGCAAGATATAAGCACCATGCATAATTAATTTATCTAGCAAATAATTAAACCACCTTTTTGTTGTTATTACATTTGACCTCTCAAGAAAACAGACCTTCTATGCTATGGAAAAAAAGCAAAAATGCACTGGCATGAAGTTCGTAGAATCACAAAATTGTTGAGGTTGGAAAGGACCTTTGGAGGTCATCTTGTCCAACCTCCTTGCTCAAGCAGGGCCACCTAGAGCCAGTTGCCCAGGACCATGTCTAGACAATTTTTTAATATCTCTAAGGAGGGAGATTCACTGAGCTAATCATAGGGCAAAGATACTATATCAGCTTGCATGTTGCTGAGCAAGGTTCAGCCAGTATGTCTTAAGGTTCACAGGCTTATTCTTTTCCCGGTTCCCTCCTGCTGACTAGTCAAAGGCTTTGGCTGCGTTAGTGGGGAGTAAAACCTCTCAGACAAAATAAATCCCGCTGAGATTTGGGGTTTGTTAGGTTCAGTTTAGCATGACACTATTGCAGTTTCACAGACTCTGGCTCAAAAAATGAGCAAAACAGGCTAATTTTGACCTGGAAAATACCGCCAGAGCCAAAGAGAATAAACTGGGAAGAGTTGTCCTCAAGGCATGAATCTAACTAAATCTAGGGGAATGGAACCCAAATTCAGGCATTTCCGTGAAGTATTGTGTACACAGACAAAAGCACAACATAGGAAGAAATATGTGTAAATTTAAAAAACAAACAAACAAAACAAAACCTATAGCAAAAATCCAGGAAAATCCACATTCATATGCAGCAAATGAAAGGGAAGCAATATTTGTAGAGGAAAGAATTTAGTTTTTAATAAATTCCTTATTCAGTGGTGGTAAAGCAAAAGGTTACGGTTTCACTGATTCTTCATGACAGTCATATTCTGAAATATCTTATTGCCACACACTTCAAAATAATCCAGGAAAGAAACATATGCCATATGCTTTAATTGCCATTCCATACAGTCTACAGCCGACGGAGAATACTGACATCATCTCTGCAAGAACCTACCTTTGCTTCCCAGTTTCCCTCTACAGTCAGTAGAGAGAAGTGTGTGCTTCCACACAGCAATTAGAGATCCTAAATTAGAAACCTAACTACTTTCAAATTTAAATACCCTGGTTTGAGTTCCAGAGACCTCTCTTGACTGTAGAGACAGCTTCAGCTTCCACCTTAATATCTTCTAAATTCAGGTGTTTGGTATTATGCTTTTCATGAACATAATGGTTGGCTGTGGGGGGGAAAAAAAAAAAAAAAAAAAGGATCAGCAACAAAAAAATGACTTAGACAAAATCTAGTTACTTCTGTCCATAGCCATGATCCAGAAAACACCTGCTCAATTCTTGCTTAATTTAGAGAGGACTTAAATTCACTAAGTACAACACAGTCTAACTTGAAATGTCCCTCAGAATCAATTGTTTCAGTCCTGCTCTTTTCTAGTATGACTAAACCCAAATGAGAAAAAAAAATGAAGCACTCTGAAGAAAGCAATATGACACCTTAAATAAAAACTGTTCATGGCACATAAGAATTTCCAAGAATGCTACTGCAGCTGATTTTTTTTATTTTTTTAACAAGCCCATAGAAGACATCTATTCTTCTGGATGGATGTGCTAGACAACCAAGACATAAAGGGAGATTTGTATTCAAATGCCTTCTTAAAAAAATAAGACTCACATGCAGTCTCCAAGCAACTGTTCTAACTACTAAGTTGCCACCTTGTTTTAGCTACCATCCCTCCCTTTTTGCTATTTTTTCCCTCTCAAGTTCCTTCAGAAAAATATTGTATATAGAAAAGCAGGTAGTCAAAAATATACTAATATAATAACAAAAATGTAACAAATAAAAATAAACAACACATTCACTGTTCTGCTTTTCAAAGGTATTTTACATCCAGTTAGTGTATATGAAATAATAACTTCTCACAGACATGATATGAAGGAATCTCACTGGGAATATTTCTCTTGTGTGGAAATAATCTATTACATATATTTAATAATGAGAATTGAAATTCCAAGAAAACCATGGATTTTTAGAGCTTTACTTGCTACCAGCTTTGTCAAGGAAATGTTATTCTTCACAAAGTAGTTCTGAATTAATACTCTTACATTTAATTTGAGAAAGAATTTTCTCTAGAAAAATCTGAATTAAGAAGTATGAGTTGGCAATGAATTAGATATTTTTTCTGGATTTAGAACAAATACTTTGCAGAACTGACTTAACATGACACCCTCAGGAAGAAAGAAGGTCATATAGGTACACGTATAGGAACTCCACGAATGCTGAGCTCTGTTAAGATACTTTGTGGCTAGAAGCAAAATATTTGTTGCTCACATTTTCCATCTCCACACATATGCTTTTTGTAGGAAATGAGTAGAGAATGTTGTTACAAAAATATATTAACAACAAATAATCAGTTATCATTACAGTTAGTAAAAATGTGCCTTTGCATATTAGCAAATTAAATAAATACTCAAAATTTTGTATAATAATATTGCCACTTGAAGAATGAGATATACAATTACATGATAAATATTCACTCAGGTGTCGCCTAAGATATTTTCCTAAATATTTAGGCTTTTTTGAGAGCAAAATAAGCTTCCTTTTGTCTTGATATATTTTGTTTCATTGGCGTTTTAGTCACATTTAAAGCAGAATTTCAGTTCCTACTTCTCCCTCCAAGGATTAAGAAGACACCTGAGGAAAAGTTGAAACTAACCTTAAATATACTGGTGGAGGGTTTCATATCACAAGGGCAGATGTAATTACAACTCTGCTCTATATGCACTAGCAAATTGAATATACAGCCCATGAAAACACAGAAGAACATCCCACAGAGGTGTCTATTCAATTACAGACAACAGCAGCCAGTATTTCAAACCACTGGAAGAGATGTGTCCCTGCAATCAGTGGGATTCTGGAGCCAAATGCAACAACTCTGCCAGAAAAGAACTAGGAGCAGCAGTAACCAGCCAGCTCAGCCTGTGCATCTACCACCTCTACTATGAAAAATCCAATGACACTTCAAAAACAGCTATCAGCAACATGACAGTAAGAACAAGCTATAAAACTGCATACAAAAAAGTGGTATTACAGCTCAGAACTACTTTTTTAACACTATATCAATGAGACTTTAACCTTGGTAAATGGATTTTGCGAAAGTGCCACTAGCAGTCCAGATTTCAGTTTTCTCTGAAATAATATTAATGAGTTATTGAAACGTTACTGACATTTAAAATACCAACAGCTTTCCTTGTTAGCACCAGACTGGGTGGTTTGTATGTTCCTGGAAAAAGGACATAGACTAATCCTGATAAATAGAAGGAAAGAGCAGTGTGGCGGTGTTTAATTTGAATTTACAATGGTTAATCTTCATTATTTTACCTGTCTCAAAGCCCCTTTTGAAAAGGTTCCCTTTATATTATAGGCTAAAATGGATTCTTCAGTTTCAAAAGATCTAAGCTCAGTAGCAGTTTCCCTTTTATATGTATTGAAGGTATTTATAATAAATAATATGGATTTTTTATAATTCATAACAATTTTTTTATAAATCCATATAAGAATCTAACTTTCACATGTTTTTCATCTATTGTGTCCTGAGGTAGGATTCTTCATCTAATTTTGGAAATTATTTGCTTTTTCTTTTGTTCTGCTTACCCACAGTTCAATATGGCTGATCCACTCCCAGAGAAAATTATTTTGAAAGTCCTCCAGAGAAACAGAGGAGAAGGGATTCCCTCTGTCCATATCTTACGCTTCAGGGTCAAATATCTTCTTAGCAATCTCCGTAAAGTGAGTGCCCTCTGGTAGTCAATGAAGAGAAGTTTTTCTTTTGGAACAGAAGAAGATTCTCTTGCTTAAGTTTGGCTGCCCCTGAAGAGACTTTCCCCATCTACATGAGAAAGTGAGGTGCTTCAGAAGGATTATTTTACCAGGAATATAAGAATTAGGAATAAATTAGGTGCTTTTGTAAAGTAGACTGAAGCCCACCATATAAAAAAGTGTGACTGGTGTAATGTTTCCTTTCCTTAATCCTTGATCTCTGTCTCAAATGTAGATGTAAAGAAAAAAAAGAAAAAAAATTACTTTGGTTTTCCTTGTATAATAAATTAAAGACACATTTTAAAATAGCGGAATTTAAATAGCACTGGAGCAGCTAAGGTACATTTATCTCTAATGCTTTCTGTGGATTTTCCCAATAAATACCATAAAAGGTGTTAATTCCACGGAAATGTTGCTAGAAATCAGGATAGTGAGCAGCTAAAAAATACTAGGGAGAAGATCTGCAGCCAAGCAGGGAAAGCTCGAGTTTTCATTGTTTTCCTGTAGCTAGCTTTTCTGTGTTAGAGGGAAATGTCTTTCTAAGTTTCTTTTCCTTACAGTGAAAAGCTGTGAGGAAGAAAACTAAGGAGCTCCTTTCTCTGAACTATAGTACTGTGCATAATGCATGTTGTACTGCAGAAACCATACTCCTGGTAAAGAGAAGAAAAGTACAAGAAGTGAGCACTCACAAAGTCATATAACTAGACTAATAAGACATGGCTTGGAGTTTTGCCAAGAGATTTCAGTACATTGAAATGTTTGCAATGTGCTCATCCTGCCATCATGTTCATGTAAATCTCTACTCACTGCTGGAACAGCCACAATGATGCATGGGCTATGCATGAAGAAATCAGCCTGGCCCCACTATGTCAGGTGGGGATGGTCCTATGGGATTAGAGTTGTTCCAAGACAAACATTTTTTGAAACTTTTCAGAATTCCCCAAATTACATTGGAGAGGTAGATTTGGATCTAGGATTGGGGCAGTGCCAGGATGGAGACAGAGAGACACCAGTTCTTTCTCAGGTAGGTATAAAAAGGTTTCTCAAGCAGATATAAAAAGACATGCAGGGATAAAGACACAGACAGTAATTACAGGGAGGAAGAAATAGCTACCTTACCTACTGAGATTTTTGTTTCCCAGGAAAACAATGAGAGGAGTCCTAATGGCTGAAGCTGTATTCTGTGAGCTTTGTGTATTCCCCATACACATGCATCCACATAAATTTCCCTCTAGATAAACACCTTGCTACTGCAGGAGATTCAGCTGAAGTCCTAAGGAGTCTAGTGAGTCCGTAACCATAGGAAAATCTGCTTAACCTTTCTCTGTTTTTGTTGTGAGAAATAAAAAAAAAAATTAAAGAAATCTCAAGCAAAAAACCCCAAGCCTCCAGCAAGAATTTTCCTCTAAAAAGGAGAAGTCAGATATTGTCAGATGCTCCCTAAAGTCTGCCCTTACCAGATTTTTCTTTTGTTTTAATATTTAAATTTTTTTAATTGACAGTGGGAAAAATTCTCAAAAAGGAGTAATCAAGAACTCTTTCCTCTTGGCTCTATCATGGTCCCATTTCTGACCAACAGGATAACAGAGCTCCACCACCCATGAAAACTGGGACTGTAAAAGCTGTGTCATGCATCCACACAAGTTATCCATATGGCACATTTTTAATTATTTAAAAGGTCTGGATACTATAACCTCTTTTTTCTCTAAGATACCCCTGGAACTGAGTGGGTACAGTGTGGGCGAATAAAGTAGTAAAGCCAAAAAGCACCAGTGGTGGCAAAGGCAATTAAAGCTGCCTTCAGGTTTGATATTGCTATTTTATTTTCAATTCAAAATGTGGAACCTGTGGCTGACTTTGATATCATAGTCACTCCAGGCACAGGGCTGAATAGAGTCTGAAGTCAAAAGGAAGAGGTGTGTAAAACATTAAATGGTTACTGAGTGGGGAGATTACTTTGGGAGATATTATTAGGGCTATAATTAGGATGAAAGGAAAATGTAGGCTGTCTATCAGGAAACAAGCTGAGAAGTGTTAGGCCAGAATAATTTACCCATAAATCTAATTGGAAAACCCTGGAAAACACACTGCACATCGTGTTATTGTTCACAAGACTCTCTTGTGTGTGGCATAATAGACTTTCCAGAAAGACAACAGATGGTTAGAACTGATTGAATATTTTTACAAAACTGACTTTTAATAAAAATTTTCCTGGACATTTCAATGGATAAAGTTCCACAGAAAAGATTTCCAGTATAGGCAGCTATTTTTGTTCATTTTCATTTCAGTTCTTCTCAGTTCTTCTAGATCTGTAAAGTTGAGCTTGTATCAATTAATTAATGAAACAGTTGTATAAAAACATTACACCTTTTTCTACATGTTGTTTCTCACCAATGAGTCTTTCACCCACCAACTTCCTGTTGTATATATAGCTCTGCACTGTATTTTGTTATGGACCCAGGCAACTCATCTGTTTCAATGGAAGAAAATATTATGGTTTTTACTTATCCAATACCCATCTTTATTGGATAAGATCTCAATCCCTAAATACATATAGATTGTTACCTTGAACAAATGTTCTTTCCCTTTCCTCAGAAGGAAAGTCTGAATTTAATTTGAAATTTATCATGATGCTAAGCACAACTAAGATGTGGAACAGATTAATGAGTTCAGATATGGAATACTATCGCAGTTAATTTTTAAGTAGAGTTTTGATAAACATCCGGTGAGAACAGCCTCAGTACTTACATCCTGGAGACTGGACTACATGATCTCATGAGGGCTGTGAGAGCCCCCAAAGTCTAGAGTACTATTAGCTGTCAGTGGTTGCCAGTCTTAATTAATTTTAATTTTTTTACAGTAATTATCAATATTAAAAGTGATCAACATAAGTAAAAAATCAATAAAAATTTTAGACTAAAAATATATTTAACAAAAATAAAATATTTTTTAGACTTATAGTAATTTTTCTGAGGTTTTCAGTGGATGTATTTCAACATTACTCTTTCTTTTCATAATATCAAAACACTTTAGAGAGGATTGAATTCTTCTAGTTTTAGCTTTATAGAAGTTCAACATCTAGTCAGTTAATTATCTTGGCCAGATAATTGTCTACTTCACTTCTAGATAATGTGGGCTTGAAGCAGACTTATAGTGTGGGTTTGAACATCTGAAAAAGTAACCGAAGGTTAACATTATAACTCCTTATGTGGAAATAAATACTTTCAGAATAAGATCATTCTCTAGTCATACAGTAATGAAACAGTTTATTTCCAAAATCAGAACATTTCAGAATTTATGACACACGTTAAAAATGTCTGAAAATAAGGCATTTGCTCAAAGTCAAAAGGTGTTTTGTTGTTTTTTAAATATCCATTTTACATGGGAGAAAGGAATTCAATTTTTAAAACTGGCTCAGATACAGTCTAGCAGGGGCTGAATACATTTTATCATGCTCACATATTCTTCTATCATTTTTTCAGCCTTTTCTTACTCTGTTTTACTCTCGTTACACAGTAAATGAGAATTCAGCTTTCAGTGAGAGAATAGAAACATGTTTTTGTTTTCCTATAAAATACAACAAATACACCTATTTGAAAGGCAAGGTATGGATTTGGGAAAGGGAGAGTTTTTATCCCAAACACAGAAACACAAAGAGAATAATATAACCTATTAATATCATGACATGATAGAAGGAGTGAATAGATTGTGTGGCTCAAAGTATGAAGTCTTTATGACTGTTTTGACAGGCAAAGCTAAAGAGCAGACTGGATTTTTTTTCCTACACAGAAAAAACCTCATCTATCTGAAAGCCAAAAGTATTTATATCTTTCTTGTAAAGTTATTATGGCAGACCTACTACTGGTGTTAAGCTGATGCCGATATTTCTATATGTTCAGTATAAAATTAGCTCCAAGTTGGATCTCACCAATAAAATCTCAAGACATACTATTAAAAAAAAATTACTGCTTTAAAATTTCTAGATATTAAATAAATGTTCCTAGATTATATTTTTCGTTTTTAATCTTCTTCAAAAATAGCTTCAATTTACTAGGTCTTTTCATATTTTCATCCTTGCATTTCCATCCCTTCCTCTGTTCTGACCTCACATTTTCAGTCTCCTGACTCACAAAAACAGCTCTTTCAACTCTGAATGAGAAGTTAAGTAGGGGCATGTCTGCTTAGGGTTCTGGGTTGTCTGTCTTAAACACTCATATTGACCACAGACACCTGTGAACTTTACTACATTCAATAACAGTCCCATTTTGTTATGTTTATGAGGAACGACTTTATTTTCTAGCAATGCATTGTGTGATCGAGATGTAGAAGAGCTGCTGTGTTACCAATCCTAGTATTTTTAGTAGCCATGAGTTTGGTGATTTTGTGTAATACATTAGGACTAATGCAAAATATGGAAAGTTCTTTGATTTCTCATGAGGTCATCTTTCCTTCTTAAATGAATATTCAGCCAATACTTTTTAAACAATACTGTTAATGGGAGAAGGTACACTATATTATATATATATGCCATTAATGAATAAGTTAGGACTCACAACCAACCCATCACTCATCATGTGTCTGGGTCAAGTGTGTCAAATATTTGTGCCTTTATTTTAGCACTTGAAAGTTGTCGCATTGATGTCTGTTGTGCCACCAAAGAAATCAGTCATGAGGAGTTACTGTTAATTTCTGTTTCAATCGCAGTTGTCTTTAATCTTGTTACGTGGCAAGTTGGCCAGATGGCCTGGGATCAGACTACTTCAGAAAAGCAGGTGGTTTCTAACTCAAGGTCTTGGCAGAGATTTAGATAGATATAAATAAAATATATCCTAGATGATAATAATGAATCAAAAGAACATATTACAATGGCATCATGAAGCGTTTACAACGATGTATGGTACATACGTACCTATGTTATTGTGTCTTAGTCATATGTGCTTAAAGCTACTTTTTAAAACGATGAATGAACACCTCAGAACTAGTCTGCCTTCCTTTTGTGGGAAAAGAAAGTAGAAGAAAATAATGTTTGCAATTCATCTGTATCACAAGGCACATCTGCTTGGCAGAGCTTTCAGAAGACAGCAGTTAAAGCGTGGCCATACTTTAGTGGGACTTTACTTTAATCCCAGCCCTATCTGTCTCTCTTGAAAGTATGAGAAATACAAAATGCTTGCACTTTTAAAGCTGTGCTAAAGATCTGCTGTCAAAGAGGGCTGGGCTGGTTTTCTAGTGTATGTGTGAGGATTTAATTTCTGCAAAAGATCTTCTCCTGGTTTTAATTGCCTGAATTAAATCTGACCCTTCTTATGAAAAATAATAAGAAAGGTACTTTCAAGCCAGTGCAGTAGCAGCAGTTTGTGAAATAAGATTCAGGTTCAAGGATAGAGATGTGAAAAACAGCTTCCCAAACCTAAAGTCTCAGCTCTTCAACTCTTGAACTTCCAATACGACACATACCCAGAAAACCTCTAAAGTCTTATTTCCACCTGTTTGGTTGGCTATTTACCAACTGGGGCCTCAAGATACCTATTACACAGAGCCCCACAAGTGGAATGAGAGCAGAAGGCCTGGACTGAGAAGCTGCTGAATTTTAAGGTCAAGCTTGATACAGTTTTTTGACACTGTCAAGAATAGGAATTTACTGTAAATGGGTTTTAAAAACTACAGTAGTGTTTAAATGTTCTGCACAGGTGTTTAAAGTAGCAGTTTGGGATGGATAAACAAAGCAACTTTTGTTCCTTTGGATCCTGCATCCTTATTTACAGCAAAGATTCCAAAAGCTATAGACCTGAAAGTTCAAAGACCATAAGTTTCCCATTTTCCTTTCTTAATTCAGCTGTACATACTTATGTAGCTTAACCAGGCTGCATCAACAAAGACTGGGGATAAATAATGTATTACACTGATTAATTTCCCTTCAAACTAAAGAAATAAGTTGTGTTTCCTCAGTCTGAAGTTACTGTTGCCATTTCATTATAAATAATACAATACATACTTTTTTTGGAAACCAGCAAGAATTGTCAGAAGGCAAATCAGTAGCATTTTCTACTTTCAAAAATCCAAATATAATAAATATGCTTCCAGTGGACACACCTGTAAACCCTATTCCACTCCCTTCCTTCTCATTTCAGTGCCTATACAGACATTTTGTCAGATTCAAGCAAAGACATAACATATTCTTATATACACTCGACATGTATATCATCTTATTATTCCACTCCAAAGGCCTAGAAAATGAACAAGCTAGACAAGAAAGGAGATAATGCAATCTTCATTTTACAGCTGGAAAACTGAGTCTGGGAGCCACACGAAAAAATTTTGCAGAAACCTCGTAACAAAGTTAGGAATTGCATGTGTGTTTCTTGAATTCATCACTCTTAATCATAATGCTATACATAGCCCCAAGAAATGTAATAACTTTTTCTGTAGTTGGGGACAAATATACACTTATTAGTTAAAAAACAGTAATTGTTATTAATTATATACATGCATAAATATATAGACATATACATAGCAGTTTATACATACCAGCATTCATTTATATTCATTTATATATGTAAAAATTTGAATCAGAGCAAAATGTAATTTCTAAAAACAGAAAATGGAACTATGCCAAATATACATAATTATGACAAAGTATGTCCTACTTTGGGTCATGAAAGTGTTTTGGCAAATGTGAACAAATGGTTCTAAAGATTATGCCTATTATGCTCAAATTAATTTTCAATAATAAAATTAAGTCAATTAAAAAGGTATCTTGGGGGTAGAGCAGGATAGCTAAACCCATATCAACTGCATGACAACACATCTCTAGCAACTGTTGAGTGGCTGCCAAGCTGTATCCCAGTGTGAAGTACAACAGAAATGTGTGAACAACAGCCTTGGAAAGAAAGGTAGAAAAAAAGACACCTTCAATTACCATTCTATCAAGAAGATAGCAGCACAAGATATATGGGAAGACCTTGGTTGACCAATTTCATTATGTATGGAACACAGCCTTAGTGACATCTACGAGCTATGTAAAACCAGGAAGGATTTCATCTTGTTTCTGAATAAACCAGCAAATTTTGGAACTGAGAAATAAACAAGTACCCTTTTGTTTTATTCTCTTCTTTTGGCAGCAAATTCTTTACCTTCACAGTGAACCAGCAAGGATCTCTTAATCTCCCCATTGCAACTGGGACTAATTTAACGCACTAGAGAAAGCACAAGAAAATTAAATTTTATTTAGAAATCAAGGAGAAGCTACAGTGTAACTTTTTCTTTTCCAGTGCTCAGGTGTCCTTGCTCCTACACTCTGTTGTGCACAGATCCTGCAGGTCCAGCAGAGTCCTACAACACATCCCAACACTCTGGAAACTGTTGAATAAGAGAGGCTTGCATGCCTCTAAACTCAGCTTGACGTGGGGGGGATGCTTCCTCTTTTCCTCACTCTCTTCCCTCATCCATGAAGGTCATCTGACTTTTGAGTGCTTGACAAATAACCTTATTTCTTCCATTGTACTATTACTGGCTAACACTAAGTGGGAAATACATTTGAATTATTGCACAAAAGAAATAACAGTCTTACTGCAGATGAGTTTGCCTTACATAACTGGTACTAAGCCACTGGTCTCAGGAGAAAATCAAATGGAGGTCAACTTGATACTGATATGTTTTAGGACAATCCCTCTAGTGGATTTCAGTGCAGCCTGTCAAGGCATGGGAACACAACAACAACCACATCTGTTTATGTGACTGCAAAACCTTTTCACTGTGCTGGAGATGGCTCAGGTACTGGCAGTAGTGTAACTTGGTGTTTACCTTCCTGCCAGACAACCTCCACTGAATGGTATCTGAACAAGCTAATTTGAAGCTAGATCTAGCTTAGCTTTGTGGCAGTGCGCTAAGATACAGACAGCTGGACTGGAACAATCTACAATATTTATTGGTGTACAGCACAAAGACAACCAAACAAGAAATGCCCACAACTGAGTGAAAACTGGAATTAAGATAGGCAGTCTATTATAGATATGCTATATTCTGTATGAACGATACAGCTGACTGAAATATTGGGCCAAAAGAATTGCATAAGGTTTAACAACGATAAATGTAAAATCCTATATCTGGGACAGAATAATCCTCAGATGGGATTATCAGGCTGGGGCCTGACTGCCTGGGGAGCAACTTTGCTCAAAAAACCCTCAGGGTTCTCGGTGACAGCAAACTCAACATGAATCAGCTGCGTGCCCTGGCAGCAGCAGTGAAGGCAAAATATGTCCTGGGCTGCATCAGCAAGAGTAGAACCAACAGAGGGATATGACTCTCACTCTTTATTTAGCACTTGTCAGGCCACACATTTGGTCCCCCTGGTTCAAAAGAGAAACAGAAAAACTGGAGACGGTGCAGGGGGAGACTATCAAAATGATCAGGGGGTTGGTGAGCTTGACATGTGAAAAATGGCTGCCGGAGTAGAGTTTGTTCAGCTTGGAGAAGACAAGGCTCAGAGTGATCTCATAGTCTGTCAAAATAAAAGAAGAGGCAGGCAGGCTCTTCACATGGCTGCATGGTGATGAGACAAGAGGCAATCAGCACAAGTCACTGCAGGGAACGTTCTGCCTGGATATAGGAAAGAAAACTTTCATTCATCCAGAGTTATCAGCTTCTGTGGGAGGCAGCATACTCCTCACTTGTGTGATAGAAACTCCCCTAGACCAAGTCCTGGCTCTGCCACTGTCCTGCTGGCATTTCCCTCCTTATGACTCAGTTTTTCATACTCAAACTATGACTGTGAGAGGAAGACAGACTAAAGTATTACTGTCCTGTGTGAAATACTTTGAGATCTAAAGATGAAAAATACTGTGCTGTAAATAGTTATGGGGTGGTTATTTATTATTACTGAACAACTTACATTTAAAATTCGAATGTTTCTGTCCTCTACAAATACCTATTTAAGAGGCAAATCAGAAAATTGCTCTAGGTGACATCTATGTGACATTGCTCTAGGTGACACTGATAATTGACATTGATGGTTATTAATTCACATTATTTGTGAGTAACAAATAGAAGTGATTTGGCTTTGACCATGAAACAACTGGCACCTTTTCCTGACACTTTGGTACTACTGGCACTGGGAAATATCAGATAACCTGCAACACGTGAGAGAATGCCAAATATATATTTATGGCTCTTTAGCTATTCAAAAGCACTAAAACCAATACCCACGAACTGGAGAGAGAGTAAGCACCAGTATGCTATGTTTTAATAATTCTGAAAAAAAAACAAAAAAAAACCAACATTATTGCATTTAGAGGACTGAGTTTAATTAAACAGTTAGGTGTATTTTTTCATAATTTTGAAACTTTCTGCTAATTTCTCTTGTCTTAAACATAATAGTAATGTAATTCTTCTGCAAGCTTCACCCACTGCACTTACAGTGAAGACCTCGTTCTTCAAGCAGATCTGTTTTGAAGATGAGCTTTGCTACTTTAATAAAAGATTTTGCCCTTATTGAATGCAGATATTTTGATACTAAGGAAATTGTTTTCCAGTGTTTTAGTACTTCGATCTTGTTTGTGAATTAGTTCCTTAAGTTCTTCTGATTTTTGAGCTCACACAGTTTTAGTTGTCTTTGATCATTAATCCCCAAGCCCTTCAGCTTCCATCTAGATTACCTTAGCAAACTCCATTTTGTTCCCATTGCTAAACCTCTTTGCTATTTTTTCCAGTTGGCTATGAAGTCAGATAACTTTCCACTTTATCCTCTGCACATCCTCCCTGCCCTTTGCAGTAGAGGCCCAGATTCAACAGGACAGATGGAAAACATTCATAGTTCAGCTTAGTCTAGAGCCCTATAGCTTCAATTATGGACCTATACAGGTCACTAGTTTTGTTTTTCTAAATAAAAAATACGTGAGTTTGAGTCCTTTGAAGCTATGAGCTAAAACTCAGTTTCTGTACTTCCTGAACTAGAGCTTTAGCCCCTGTGAAGTGCAAGAGAGAGACGGGCTTTCAGGAACACTTCTCCCTTTTCATTTACTGTTTGTCAGCTCAAGTATCCTCCTGCTCTATAGTTCTGCATCCCTACCCAGGGCACCTAGATAAATCTATTTTCTATACAAGGATTTTAGGCATTTAACAAGAGTATCTGAATTTCCAGGCTGGTACAGGGAAGTGTCTGGTAACTCTGAGTACTGTTACTCTTAATCCTAGATCCACAAAAGGTTCTTTAAAAATATCCTGTATCTCACACAGGACGTCTCCAGTAGAGCAGAGGAATCAGTCCAATGTAGCAGCTTAACTATGGCTACCTTTACCTCCTTTTCACTCTTTTCTCTACAGACACCCTCAAATTCGAGTGTGAGGGGCCACAATCCCTGTCCTCATCTTCATTGCTATTGGTTGGGAAAAAAAATGAAGTAAGAAAAATTGACACAGATCTTCAGATCACAGTAAGGAACAGTCATTTCTCCTTCCATTTTGATCTCTGTTCAACAGCAAATAGTAGCACAAAGAGAATTACATTTAATAACATCAGTTTGATGTGTCTTCATGAATGTCAATATGCTACTGCTTAAAGATCTAGCTTTGCCACAGCATTTCAAATACATTTTTGTGCCTACATAATGTCATAAAAACTTTCTATTCTGGTTGATCATTCTATAACATTTGTTTAATCATGAAGCTCCACTTAGCTGAACCTTTTTTAATAGCTGCTCCTAACTATGGCTATGTTTTGTGCTATATAATGTTGATGACAAGATAAATACAATTTTCTTATGACATTTAACAACAAGAATGAGAATTGCTTCCTTTTTTGATTTTCGTTGGAGTAGATCAAGAGTTGTTCAGAGGAATAAAAATAGTAATAATTGTATCTGTGGATACTAGCTATGAATGCAAAATTCAGTTTTAGAGAGCACTGATCTTTTAGAAATTTTAATTATTTCCAAATTCCCCATAAAAATTATCATCAGGGGTATTTCAAATACTCTATATCCCATCTTGAATGTTCTGGTTCAGATCACAGCTCCTAGTATTGGTAAATTAGCCATCCGTATAAATATTCATCTTTGCTTCAAAGACAAAGGATTGATATTTAATGTGAAAAAATAAGGGTAATGAGTAGTAAGTGTCACCACTACTTTAGAGCAAGTCTATAGCAAAGGAAAAATAATCAGAAGCAGGTAACAATGGCTGCTGTAATCGGTACATTTTTTATGAAAAGTTTCCTGCTGGTACAGTGACAGAAGCCTCTATTCAGTGTGATGCTAAGGAAATACAGACTCCTAGAAAAACCTGCCAGTGGTTCAGAATGGTTGACATGCGACTGAGAAAGAGGGCTACTGCACAAGCATTGAACTCCCACGTTGGAGGTTTTGTACCAATGAATCTCTCTCTTTCCATACCAGGATTTATGATTCCTGTCTGGAATCTTCCAACTGCTGCTAATTGCATAGATTTTGTAGAAAAGAGAAAAACAAATGTAGGAGTAATAACTATGCTCAGTCCTACACATAAAAAAATGTATATAATTTCCCTCAGAGTGTGTAGGAACCTTTTACATCCAGTTCTTTGCAGCATTTTGAAGACTGTCTGTTTCTGTTTGGTTTATTAAACTACTTTTTCCCTGGGTATGTTCATACTGCATAGCTCTGGTAGCATTCACTTTCCTGTAAATCTATAGCTAATTAGGCAGACTGTTTTAAGCTGCATGTCAGCTCTGCTCTTTTACCCTCTTCTGACTTTCCTTCAGCACCTTCATTTCCCTGCCCTGCTGCCTGCTACAGCTTACAGGACCAGAGCCCATTCTTTTACACTGCACCTGTGTTCAGTGCTGGTTCTTAGCACAATTTCTCCTCTAAAGTGTTAACACTCAGAGCAAGTATAGAAGCTCCAATTTGTCATGTTTGACATCTCAAGGCTTTACTTCCACCAGCTGCCACTGGCCATGGCTCCCTGGAAGAAGCATAAGAAAGAATATCTGGTGTTAGTCAAGTCCTTTAAAACAGAACTAGGAATTCCTTTGATACTATAGGCATGAAGCACAATGTAAGAACCTGTATAGTCTGAGCAAAACATGGACACATTCATCATTAGCAATAGTGTGTATTTCATCCTCCATATACAAGACCAAGGAACTTGGTTTACTTCCACACCATCCATGTAATGTTCATTACCAGTTGTGACAAAGTGACACAAGAGAGTTTCTCAGAGAATTGGGTGGTACTGTAATTACCTTAGACACTTTGAATCTGGTTAAATATTTGGAGTAAAGTGTGCACATTAAAAAACACTAATTGCATAATATACATTTTTAAATACATTGTAATTTTTAAATAGCCTAGTTATTAGCATATCTAAATTATGCACTTTTATGAACCCTAAGCAGATAATATGAATTTTAATTAAGGCATTGTTTTCTGTAATAAAAGGGAAAAGACTTCAAAAAGGATGCAAATTTTTACTAATTTATTTCCCCCTTTCCAATTTCTCAGTTAAATAATCTTAGAGAAATGCTGTATTACATATTTGCCCAAAAGACCTGAATGTCTCAATAGGAACTGCTTGTTTATTGTTTCAAAGAATAGCCAGGTCAAGTTAATTCAAATACAGGCTAAACTAGCTCATCCAGGTCAACTCCAGCTGAATTTGTTCTCAGAAGAGAAAGTTAACTCCATTCATCAATAATTTCCTATAAATATCATTACTGACACAATGACATTATGTTGTTCCTTAGAAGTGCTATGAAGAGTATGAGTGCTGAGAGTCAGTTGACTGTTTAGCAACAGATAATGTATCAAGAAAATCAGCAGTCTATGCACAAGGTCCATCTGATAGGTCCCACTGCTTGATCTGGTCCAACCCAACTCCGTGCTGACTGTGAAAAAAAAAACCTAGATAGTAATAGTATCTCATAAGTTGCCTCCATGATGCAAGTGGGCAGAGTAGAGAAAAGCCTCTGGGAGGCTGAAAGGAAATAAGCAGTGACCCAAGATCTGATCTCACGCTAGGTGAGAACAACATCATTGAGCACAGATGCTCTTCCACTCATTTTGATTCCCTCTTGGGAAATAATGATTACTGGAACTCCTGACTGCCCTGCTCCCAAATAATAATCTTTCAGAAGTAGGTTAGATACACAGCATATGACAGTTCAAACAATTGCGTGTCAGGATGGAAATAGCTCCAATATGGCTATGACCAAACTCTGAAATATTTCCATTCTCGTTTGTGCCTGGGTAAGTCCTGACTACCGATTCCTGTCACATCTTGTCTTTTATCCTCCTTACACCCAGGGAAGAAAGGTCACTGTGTTAGCCAGAGGGAATTCATCTGGGAAGGATACAGTTGGACAAGGGATAAAGGTGGTCAGACACTGGAACAGGTTTCCCAAGGAAGTTGCAGATGCCCCCTCCCTGGAAGTGTTTAAGGACAGGTTGGATGAGGCTTTGAGCAACTTGTTCTAATAAAAGATGTCCCTGCTGATGGCAGGGGGGTAGGAACTAGATGATCTCTAAGGTCCATTCCAACCCTAACCATTTTATGATTCTAAGATGTCCAGGACTCCATGTGATACCATAGCACAAACCCACAGCATGGTGTAACCAGTTGTGTTTAAGGTAATATTTAAAGCATTCTTGAACAAGGCTTCTTAAATTTCTTGAGAAGTATTGCTAAGAGGCAAAATTATTCTCTGCCTTCAAACCAACTTGCTAAAAGGCAAATTCACAAAAACACAACTGGGCTAAGGTAATAAAGTGTCCATCCCTGCAAACTCTCACTTCATACAGTATAAAGTGAATTATCATACTCAAAACAAGGATGAACAACTTTATAAAGATAAAAATAGTAAACTTAATGATCAAGTTGGCTTTGGAAGTTTTGACAAACTGGTCCTATGAGAGAGGGACTTCCAGAACACTACCTCTTGTTTTACCACTTCTGATTTCCGAGCAATGCATTTGTATCCTTCTGCATCATTATTGTGATATAAATATCTCTTGAGTTGACCTGTGAGATTATCTGCTGTGAGGACATATGTCATTTAGTACAGCAGCTGAAAGTGTGAATGGTTTGACCAGACTTAAGCAAAAATAAAACAGAATAAAACAAACCAAAATAAAACAAAATGGCACTTTGTGTTTTGCCTTTGCTATTTAAATGCAGGACCTGGGACAATATTTTACATCAATTACAAAATCCCTATTATCTTCTATCATTAAAAAAAAAATGTTATAATTGTAGAAATTGTGTTAAGAATAGGGTAGAAAAATCACCATGTATTACCACATGGTCAAAATGGGCTATACCATGGGCTATTCATCTCTCTGTCTAATTCTGATGTTGGAGAGGTTTTATCTTTTCAAAGTCTAAAATTCATAAAACTGAAGTTAAGTAATTTCTGGTTAGAGAATTAGTTACATAGATGATTAATTGTGACCTGAAAAATCTTTCAGGAGAGAAGTACAGCGCTCTGAGCAGGACAAAGGTAAATAACTGTGTATGAAGACCAAGTATTTTTAGACCATATCATTGTCTTCTGATGTGTGAATCAAAAATACCATACTTCTAAGCTGATGTTACTACTAACTCTGTCTCTGCATGGAGTCTCCCTGAGTTAGTTTTTATAGATTTAATGTTTTTATTACTAATGTATCATGTTGGTTCAATTCCTTTTCTTTTTTTTTTTCTCACACCACAAAGAAAATTGGTCAGTTCTTTCAGGCTGACAAATAATTTAACTTCTTACATAATAATTAAATGTCATTAAGGGAACAGTGTTAGCTATGATTACATTGCCTTTCTGAACACCTAAATATTTCTAGATAAAATCTTTAGATATTCCTATAATGTCTAAAATAAAGTTAGTAAACATTTTTTTTTTTTATTAAAAAGGGATGAGATTAGAATTAATCCTCGATTGATATACAGGTAGAAGGGAGAAAAGTAATTGGATGAAGTCACAGGTTTGCATAAAACATTGCTCTTAAATTGTATATTTTTCTAAAAGGAGTTGTGTCCTCAAGCATCTACTAACGCATTTTATTCTCACAGAGTAATCAGTTATTGACATACAATGTATTCAATCTGACAATCTAGACAAGGTGAATGGCCAGTTAAACCAATCCTTTTCGCTCTTAGCCATGCAGTCAAATCTCAGTCATGAACTCATGAAAAACTTCAATGGTGATACTACTTTCAATTTCATAAATTACAAGACTCATTCTTAGCAAAACTTGCCATTGATCTTCTCATTCACCTATGTTGGTATGTTTTCATTTATTACAACCTCATCCTGAGCACAGTTTTATCCATGGCTTGATCCAAGGCCCTGTGGATTTCTGGCTTAGGTTCTCAAAGAAGCTCCACTGAATTCAGCAGGAAAGATTGCAGAGCCAGGAATTAAGAATCAGGTCACAGAAAGAATAACAATGAAATTAGCCGAATTATGGATAAAAATATCTCCTTAGAAAGTAAAATACAGAGCTATGGTCTCAGTCTTTTATGTTTCTACAGATAGTTGTAAGAAAGTATTTCTACAGTTTGGCAACTTTATATTTTATGTTATAGAATGTGTGTTCACCATGTTCCTTGAAGGTTACTATTTTCAGAAGATGATGGCACATGTTGTACAAGGACCACCCTGAGCAGCAAGCAATAGCTGGCAGCAGGTGAGGCTCATGCTTAGTAAAGCCATCTGTTCCTGCAACCTGCATCAGCACTCACCAAGCAGCATCCTTCTGACTCTGCAGGCAAAAGCCTGTGAGGTTCAGTCCTTTACCAGTACATCTCTCCATGGAGTCGCTGTGAATGCCTTACCACCCACTTCCTTAATGATATCAGATTGCTCTTCCAAACTCACCAACGTGTCATTGTTCTTTTAGTTCTCTGAAGGATGAAAACAGACTAAAGGTGTTTTAGTTCAGGAAGGAAACACATGTTGGTGAAAAGCTGATGCAACTTCACTGAAATCAGTTCATTTACTGATAATGGTATGAATTAGTTACTCGAAACGTAATTTTCATTAAGGATTCATTTCAGAAAGAGAGCTGCAGAATACAAATGAGGTGATGAGAAAGGATCATAAACATTTGTGCTGTCTCTGATGTCAGAATGATGTAAGAGATCATACCTACATGTCAAGTCATACCTTGGAAAATATGAGCTTCTGACCTGGTTTCATCTATTATTCACCAGTAACAACAATTGTATATGACAGTCAGAGGTGTCTTAGTTGAAACAAATTACTTAGATTTGGGAATTTTTGAAGAACCCATGTTAACCAGTTATCAAGATCATTTAAGGTAAAAGGAGACTTTTACATGACTAACTCTTTTAAGAAGGTATTTTGATTGAAGGTACATTTGATTCATGGACTAATTAGCAAACAGACATGCAATGTCTAAAAATCTATGGTGTGTTCAAAGAACAAGAGCAGTAATTTGGAGGAAGTTACTGCCCTCTATGTGGTTAGGAAAGACATGGAATACTGCTCTAGGATCAAAAATCAGAGCAACCTTGTACATAGAGAAGCAAAGTCACCATAGTAATAACCACATCAAAGACACAGCATAACATTTGTTTAAGAGGAATTTGGACAATGCCCTTAATAACACGCTTTTAACTTGGTCAGTCCTGAATTGATCAGGCAGTGGGACTAGAAGATCTAGATGATTATACATTCCTTTCAACTGAAATATTCTATTCTATTCTATTCTATTCTATTCTATTCTATTCTATTCTATTCTATTCTATTCTATTCTATTCTATTCATCAGATAAATAGATGCGTGCTACAATCTGACCTCTTTGCAATCACTGGAACACAGCAAAGTTGTCACTTCAGATTGTTCAATCATTTTGAAGCCCTGGAGTAGATGTCGTCTTTATCTATTCTTTTCCTTCACTTTTTTTCCCTGCAAAAAGCACATGAATCACCATGGTTACATCATATTCCTGTCTCTGTGCTCTATTACATACATCAAGCAGGAAGTCTGAAGTTTGTCAAGGATGCTAGTCAAAGCCAAAAAAAATCAGATGGTGTCATACTGGCATGAACTACAGAAAGTCACGTCACATGGCTTTAGGGAGTGTAACATTTACATCTTGGGAAAAGAGGTCTTAGAGTCATCAGTGACAGGTCTCAGAAACCATTGGATCTGTGTGCAGTAACAGCTGAAGTAAGGCAACAGAACAGTGAGCAATATGAGGAAGGATATTGAGATGAAAACACATACTGTATAAAACTTTGTGACACCTCTGTCTTGACTATGATGTGTAGTTCTGGTTTCTCCATCTCAAGAAAGACAGAGTTGAGGTAATGAAACTACAGAGAAGGGCATCTAAAATGATTAAGAGGATGAAGAATCTATTTTATAAGCAGAGACAAGAAATGCTGAAACTTCAGTTTGGTCAGGGGAAGACTGGAGAGTGATGTGGTCAGGTTTTACAAAAAACCCTGAATAGTAGAATAATTTAGGCTGAAAGATCTATCACATATAAGACCTCAGGAGGTCATCTTCTGACTTCAGGAAGTCATCTAGTCCTACCTCGTACTCAAAGCAAGACAACTTCAAATTTAGAAGTTTATAGATTAGAGTGGAACTGGCATTCACCAAGTCCAGTAATATTACAAGTAGGGAGAACTGAAACTGATGGTCAGTAAGTTTAAAACAGATAAAAGAAAGTCCTGTAGACTGACTAATGAGAATTTCTTTTAAGATGGGTTAGAGGCTGATAATTTAAACATGTTCAAAAAGCTGTTAGACAAATTCATGGACAATAGATGAACATCCAGATTGCAAAAGCAATATGCAGAGATGGACTCTGTAACATCCCTAATCCAGTTCTGGGAGACAGCAAGCACACCAGGCTGCAGAAAGCAGGGGTGCTCATGGTCTGTTTCCAAACAACATCTCGAGCAGCCACTCTTGGAAATGGGGTAGATGGAGCACTGCAGTCGCATTACGGGTAATTCCTTTTGTTCAGCTCTGCTGAAGAGAAACATAGAATCATAGAATCATAGAATCATAGAATCATAGAATCATAGAATCACCTGGTTGCAAAAGACCTCTGAGATCATTGAGTCCAACCATACCTGTCCACTACTAAACTATATCTTTGAGCACCCCATCTAGCCCTCTTTTAAACATCTCCAGGGATGGTGACTCAACCACCTCCCTAGGCAACCTGTTCCAATACTTGACAACCCTTTCAGTGAAGAAATTTTTCCTGACATCCAATCTCTAGCTCCCCTGGCACAACTTAAGGCCGTTGCATCTTGTTCTATCACTAGTTACCTGGAAGAAAACACACATCGGCCTCACTACGACCTCCTTTCAGGTAGTTGTAGCCAGTAATTACATCCTTCCCTCAGCCACCTCTTCTCTAGACTAAACAGCCCCAGTTCCCTCAGCTGCTTCCCATAAGGCTTGTTTGCCGGCCCTTCAACACCTAGGGTTTGCCCTTCTCTAGACATGCTCCAGTGGCTCAATGTCCTTCTTGTAATGAGGGGCCCAAAATTGGACACAGTATTCACAGAATTACAGAATCACAGAATGTCAGGGAGTGGAAGGGACCTCAAAAGATCATCTGGTCCAATCCCCCTGCCGGAGCAGGAACACCTAGATGAGATCACACAGGAAGGTGTCCAGGCGGGTCTTGAATGTCTCCAGAGAAGGAGACTCCACAACTGGAGCAGCCTGTTCCAGTGCTCTGTTACCCTCACAATAAAGAAGTTTCTGCTCAAGTTTAAGTGGAACCTCCTGTGTTCCAGCTTACACCCATTGCCTCTTGTCCTATCACTGGACATCACTGAGAAGAGCCTGGCTCCACCCTCCTGACATTCACCCTTAACATATTTATAAACACTAATAAGGTCACCCCTCAGTCTCTTCTTCTCCAAGCTAAAGAGCCCCAGCTCCCTCAGCCTTTCCTCGTAAGGGAGATGCTCCACTCCCTTAATCGTCTTGGTGGCTCTGTGCTGGACTCTCTCAAGCAGTTCCCTGTCCTTCTTGAACTGTGGGGCCCAGAACTGGACACAATATTCAAGATGTGACCTCACCAGGGCAGAGTAGAGGGGGAGGAGAACCTCTCTCGACCTACTAACCACAGCCCTTCTAATGCACCCCAGGATGCCATTGGCCTTCCTGGCCACAAGGGCACAGTGCTGGCTCATGGTCATCCTGCTGTCCACCAGGACTCCCAGATCCCTTTCCCCTACACTGCTCTCTAGTAGGTCATCTCCCAACCTGTACTGGAACCTGGGGTTGTCCCTGCCCAGGTGCAACACCCTACACTTGCCCTTATTATATTTCATCAAGTTTTTCCCTGCCCAGTTCTCCAGCCTGTCCAGGTCTCACTGGATGGCAGCACAGCCTTCTGGAGTGTCAGCCACTCCTCCCAGCTTTGTATCGTCAGCAAACTTGCTGACAGTGCACTCTGTTCCCTCATCCAGGTCATTGATGAATATATAGAATAATATTGGTCCTAGTGCATCCTCACCAAAGCTGAGTACAGAGGAAGGATGACTTCCCTACTTCTGCTGGCCACGCTGTTTCTAATACAAGCCAGAATGCCATTGGCATTCTTGGCCACCTGAGCACACTGCTGGCTCATATTCAGCTGGCTGTTAACCAACACCCCAGGTCCTTTTCCAGCAGGCAGCTTTCCAGACACTTCTTCCCAAGCCTGTAGTACTGCATGGGGTTGTTGTGACCCAAGTGCGGGACCCGGCACTTGGCCTTGTTGAACCTCATACAGTTGGTTGCAGCCCATTGATCCAACAAACAGAGCCAGAACTGTTCGGGGTTGGTTTTTTTGCCATGCTCTATATATGTCTGAATCAGTATTTACCCTAGAGATCCAGAAACAGAACAGGCTCTCATAGGACTGTGTGATCATAGGTCCATGTCTTTTCCCTGAATTGTTCAGGGTACCAAAAACCATGAGGCTGAGATGATGTAACACTGGGTTCTCTGCTGCAGGATATGCTATGTCTCTGTCTTATGTAAGTTATGAAAGGACAGTGGTTTCATCCCAGCCTTGCTATTTCTGCTCTTATATTCTGATTTAATTACAGATTCTAATCCTAAATGAAAAGTGAATGACACTGCCACAAAGACTGACATTTCCTGTTATTTCCAAAATAATATCTTGAAAATTATTTTCTCAGAGGATTCAGTTAATATTTCTTAATACTGTGAGGTCTGGTCATTTCAATTTACATATATAAAAGAGATTTTCTCCTTTTGGATACAGCCTAGTATCTGACTTTTGTATATGCATGGGCTTGCATCTTGATTGATAAGATTAAAGAGCCTGTTTCTTGCCTTCTTGCAGAAAAATATTTTAAAAACTGTGATAAATGTTCTGTGTCTCAAGCTAAAAATGATATCTCTCCTACATGTGGTTAAATAATTTCCTAGGCAACTCACAAAAAATATCGCATATAGTGATATTACGAAAGCTTTTAATTTCTTTAGGACTTTTATGCTTTCCTTCTTTTAAGTAGTGAAAAATTATTTCAATTACATACTAGGAAAAAAAAGGCTGTATCTTGCAGAAATTTTCAATATTGCAATGGAATTTTTAATGTAGTTTTTTTCACAATTTGTGTTAGACAACTTAAAGTCCACATCACTTTGTGGGTGTCAGAGAGTGCTGCTTAATATCTTATGAATATAATCACTACAGTTAAAATAGATATCTAATTGCTAATAAATATTTTTATGATGAGAATCTAAGTTGAATTACTGTCTAATAGAACAGGGCATGTGTGTTTCACTCGTGGAACTTACATCTACTGCTTCGCAATCTCTTGATGCATATCTTCAAAGGCATTGCTGGACATGTACACTCTTCAGAACACAAAATATATGGGCATCCCCACAACATTGGGATCTCTCTTTTCCCTTTTCTCTCCTTCACTTGTTCTGTCTATCTCACCAGAGGACAGAAGCCCATTTCTGTTGCTCACATGACTTTACATTTGGGTTGCCAGTGACCTACTTTCAGCAGATGGAGAGAGAAGAGCCCATCCTTATCCTGGTGATAAGGAGCATACTCCTGGAGAGGAGTATGCTCTCTCTGAAATAAGCACTTTGCATTTAAATCCTGCACATTTCCTAACTCAAACAGGACTAAAATTGACGTCTCACATTCCAGTAAGTGCTTCAATAGCAGGCTGAATGATCCCTAGGAGGTTGTCACCACCTCACAGGTATCTGAGGAAGTTCAAGCTGTGCATTCCACTTTCACATAAGCATCTGCTGCCAGACTGCCAGTCTGTGCCCAAGCCTGGCAGGCAGCTGGGTGCCTGGCCAGAATCCTCACTCCTGCAATGCCTGTCGGCTGTTTTAGCTTCAGTAACTACCTCAGCAGTACCAGTTCTACTCCCAGAGCTCTTAGCTGTCAAGTCTGCAGATTTTGCTGCCATAAAGCCTACATCTCTTTTTAAATATAGCCTATGGACACTGTTGGTTTAAGTTCCCCTCTAAAAGATCAGAATATCCTATCACTTAGGTTAGCAACATTAAGGACCATGAGAAACTCAGCCATGCTGGTCCATTCTTGCATAGTGATGTACATCCTCAAGACAGCTGGACTGTTTCTCCATTCCTCTTTTGTGCAAAGGAGCTAGTCAAACAAAAAACCCTCTTGGTCCAGCTAAGCAATGAGGCATGATTAGCCACTTCAGCAAAAGAAGGAGGAGTCCACTTTCTGCAGGAGGACTTGTCATAGGTTGAGTAAGAGGATGTGCTTTCCACAGTGCCAAGCCAGCGTGCTCCAGCACACTTTTAACAAGCCCTGTGCTGCAGAAGGTGCCATCTGGAATTCTGTCATGGTTTAAATCTTATTTCATATGCTGTTCCATGATAGGTTTTTTGGGTCAGTATAATGCTGTGGGTTGTTTTGGGTTTCGTTTTTTGGTTGATTTTTTTTCCTGTGATATCCATATTTTGAGTTCTCTTTTTATTCTTTTGGCTCACCCTTAAAAAGCCATGGTATGCGTTTTTATAGCTATGCAGATGTTACTTGATCTAATATCCTCTTCTGTCTCCTAGGCTGCAGTTTCTGCTTTGACCAACTGTTCTTATTCATTAATGTGTATCCTATAGCTCTATGAAGCACAAGCTGAACAAAACCAAAGTAATAACTACAAGATGGTGCAGCTGTTCAGTGAGTGATGCTTCTATGGTAGTCTTCTTCTAGCCCTCTTTACCATTTACCTAGCACTTGGGAAAGAATGATAAAGCTTCTCAGAACTTGATAAAACGGTCATTTAAGAGCTGATTGACATTTATTCATTTGTTTTTTTAATGTTCCAGTGGAAAAAGGGGACATACTGTGGCCATCTCAGTCTGCAATCCCCTTTGATTTTTGTTCTCTTTGATCTCTGTCCTAACAAAAATAGTCAATCATTAAATACCAGAACTATTGAAGCTTTTTCTTCTCTCAAGCTAGGCAGAAATAAATGCGCTTGAGGAGCCTGTGGTTTTCACCATAACACAGGTGGTTTTTCATCTAGAAGCTCTGTTTGGACTCCTGATATTTCTAGGAAGTAACTACTTATTCTGCAAACACTTATGTGAATTACAGTGGAAGCAATTCTGGAGTGTGGGACCAACTAATGGGAGGAAAGAGAGGATTGATCTCCATTTTTAGGTATAGTTTTCAGGGAAAGTCCTGAGATGGCTCTTATTTACTCCATTGCCTAAAAACAGCCAAGGAAGCTACACAGCAGGATTATCACCTTCCTTAGCTTTTAGCCAGTTCATGTAACCAATGAAAAAATAAAATAAAAGCAGCCTTTTCTCCTCCCTCCTGCATGCTACATTTTTACTTCTCTGCCAGCACTGCCAGCTGAGGTGTCAGAGCTCTGCAGAGCTCTGGGAGCACCAGCAGCCTCCCACACTCAGCAGAGACGTGAGCTTCAAGAGTCCAACCCAGCCCGCATCAACCCTCCTGCACATCCCACGGCACCTGTTACTCTCACAGGCTGGAGAGGGAGAGAAGATAACTACAGGCAAGGCCCTGAGGGGCTAAAATTAAGTGAAGGGAATCCATGCCTTAAAGCTGAGAAAGAGTTTTCAAAGAGCTCTTGAATTCATCCTTAATTTGCTATTCAGGGGCTACATACATTTGCAAGTGTGTGACTGAAATCTCCGTGGCAGATAATTCTACTTGAACAACCGACTTCTCATAGAAGACCTAAGAAAAGGAGAAAACTTTTCCTCTGCACAGGCTGTCTCTAGGACAAAGTAAATTAACCTCTTTTCAAAAGAGTTTTATAAAAACATGAAAAGTTTGTTGATATGTTACAAAATCAACAACGTTTGTTGCATTAGCCACAAAAACAGTGTTAGAAATCACTCATGAAAGTTAGCCACAGAACACACAATGAAAGAAAACATTAAAAAATACTTAAGCAAGCCCAGCTGCTATGTGTATATTGCTCCTTTAAGGCCAAATCATTAATTAACACCAGATATGAAATAGTCTCTGCAAATATGTTCCTGCAGAATTTTAACATGAATAATAGCTTCTGTGCTGGGGCAGGCTACGAATTCTACTTATGGTAACTTCAGTAGATATTAAAGCCTTTTTGAATATCACTGGATTCTCTCTCATGATCAAGGCTAGATGTTAAAGGGATAAAAACTCACTATGCCCTATCTCCCCCACACTGAGTTTCTGCCAGTCTGAGCAGGTAGTTTGCCTCCAAGGTTGTCAGTGCTCACTAATATAGCTTATAATATAATTAACAGTAGCCCAAAGGCTGCAGTGAATTACTGCAGGGCTCAGAGGCAATGTATAACCTTTTCAACTCAGAAAGAAACAGATAGAGGGTGTATGGGAGACCCTGTGCCTCTGTCTAATAGAAACTGAGACTGGGGGTGAGCAGAGAGGGGGAAGGAAAGGAAGATGTTTCCTCAAACTGTCCCTTAGCTTTGCTGCAAAAGAGCATAAGAGAATTATTGCTGTAAAACAAATGGGTAACAAGAATTTTATTCTTTGTTCAGTGGAGTGAAATTTAGGAGCCCAGGGGCAAATCAGCAAGATAACATCTGTCTCCTTCAGAAGCTTCAATTTCTGTAACGAGGAAAAATCACAGCACAACTCTCTAGCACGGAGAGCCAGGATATTCAAACCAGCCAGAGCTTTGAAGGGATTTGCTGTTCTCTTTAAGTGAATGTACCGAAAATACCAAGAAAGCTATGAATTGCTAGATCATGATTTATGGCTTTTTAAAGAGAGAAAAACAAAGTGGGACAGACTAAAATAAAACAAAAAAAGTTTGAAAATAAATCTCTTCCCTGCCTGCTATGTCCTTGGAAGTTGTGTCTCTTTCTCCAGCCTTATTTTGAGTCCAGCAATTTTTGGAGGCTTCTTGAGCTGCAACAATTTCAACACAGTCCTTTCTGCAACCTTTGGAAAATCCCTGGCCACTCCCAGGTCTTCTCAGAAACTCCCTGGTGTCTGTTGTGCTTTGGTCTATTTTCTTCTGTGGTCCATCCCAGCTTCTCACCCCACACTGAACATCAGAAGCTATTACCTCTGCAGGGCGGTGATCCAAACCTTTATTCAGCAAGGACAATCCTGACACTACAAAAGCTGTCAATCTGCTCCCAGTTTTTATCAGTATCTCTGTCTCCTCACCTTTACAAGCTTTTCTATACAGGTGTACAGATTCATGCCACCTAATCAAAGTGCACATGCAGCAAAGAGAGATTTCCAAAGTCATCAGATCTTCTGTGGTGTGAAATGTCATCTTTAAGTGTTTTTTCCTTCTCGCTGACCATAGAGGGAGACACAGATAACTACACTTGTGTCTAACATTAGATGAGATTAATTTGGGCCACATTACTTAAATATTCCATACAGACATCTCAGCATGAACATTAGTTGCATTCTGTGCCACATTGACTACCCATCCTTTAACCAGCTATTTTCAGAGTTGGTGCGATCCTTCTGGCTACATTTATACTCTCAGAGGTTTAAGTACAGGCATGGCATAACATATTTGTCCTTTTTTTTTTTTTTTTTTTTTGCAGCATATGGCTTTAATTTGCACATCTTACACATATCTCTGAGAAGCTTGAATACTGAGGTGTAAGGAAAGTGGTAATTTAAGGGTATATATATAAGAATAGAAAATTGTGGTGACACTTGTCACTTCTTTTGATCCATGCCACAATAGCTAGTCCTCAGACCATGCAGAAGTACTGTTGAATAAAGAAAGGTTCACTACACAGATAACATTACAGCATCATCAGAAATACAAGTACTTACTTTGGTCTGATGGGTACTGCTAGTGATAGAAATTGCATCTAACTCCTCTCCAAGTTAATTCGCTTGCCCTCAGGAAAAAAATGTCTTTTAAACTAGAGTCTGATGTTATCAGAGGATTCTCCAGTAAGTCCAGCTTTTTCAAGACAGTAGAATACACCTGTAAGGATAACCAGCATTAATCTGAAAAGGTTAAGTTCAACAAGAGTTGTGGGCATATATCTGACATAGAAAAAAAATGTACTTCCAGCATTTACACCCCAGTGTAATCTTCTACTTGTAACTTCTCCAAGTCCTGTTGTGCCTGTGTCTAAGCTATAAACAAAGAAATTATTAATCCTCATTGTGAATTCTCCCTGTCCTATTCCCCTGTGAAGCCAGTTCAATTGGGTTTTAAAATACTGCTCAGATTAAACTTTCTTCAAAAGATCATGATGATTGACCTTCCAGGATCACATCTGTGTCCATTTTACCCAATTACCAGAGCACTTACCTGGCAGGTAGGTCTTTATTCCCTTTCTCCCTGCTGATTTTAAAGCAGAAACTTGGCCATGCACACCAGAACAGGCTTCCAATTTTCTGAGAAAATTACTCAGAATCTTTCATTTTTAAAATACTTCACTTAATTTCTTTAATTACTGATAAAGCCAGAGAGAAAGGTTAATGTTTTAGGCTCTTGGTCTAGAAGTACTATGAGAATTGAGAAAAAAGAATCAGATTCAAGTTGCTCTTCCAGGAATTAATTAAATACCCCAAGGAGCACAATTTCCATAGAGTTATTGAGTGCTGTGCATCCCTGCACTTGCAGCACTACCTTACATATACTCTTTTGAGCTATCCAGATAGTCTGGTCAGAATATGCAGAGATCTTTTATCATCCCCCATGAACTCCCCTATGAGCCACTAGCTGTATACAGATTTTGCCTGGGGGAAGGTTTGTTTTTGTGGGTTTTGTTGTTGGTTGTTTTTTTTTTTTTCTCCCCCTGCTTTGAACATTGAACTCCAGAAGAATTTTAAACAGCAGCACTAAGCAATTCTGGCAAATTTTCACTCATTTTGTTGCTTTTATTTTGCCTAGACTTTTCCCTGTAGATATCAGAATTGGATGCTATATATCAAGGTTTCCACAGAGCAGAACACCCACGAGTTACGTGTTTCAGCACTGAGCTTTGTAATGCTGAAGTTCCTTTGCAGATTTAGATTCAGGCGTACTGTGAACTCGAGTCCCCTATAGCCTTTTATAAAATGTTATAAAGGAAATGCAGTTTGTGGGATTCTGATAAACAAGAAAAGCTGTGTACTAAAATCTGAGCCATGTTGAAATGTGAGCCTCTGGGAGTACCATTAAAAATTAAATCTAAGACAAAGCCCAAACACTTCTAAGGCTCCAAGGAGACCTTATTGCTACCTTTCAATACTTAAAGGGGGACTATAAGAAAGATGAGGACAAACTTTTTAGCAGGGCTTGTTCTATTAGAACAAGAGGAAATGTTTGTAAACTAAAAGAGGATAGATTTAGACTAGATAGAAGGAAGAAATTTTTTACATTTAAGGTGGTGAAACACTGGAACAGGTTGCCCAGAGAGGTGATAGAATTCCCATCCCTGGAAACATTCAAGGTCAGGCTGGATGGGACTCTGAACAACCTGATCGAGTTTAAGATGTCCCTGCTCACTGCAGAGGGGTTGGACTAGGTGACCTTTAAAGGCCCTTTCCAATCTAAACCATTCTATGATTCTCTTAACACAAACAAATCTTCTTTTTCAAAACTCTGAATGTGTTTTCTCTTGTTCATGGTCTCCAGTAAGTAACATCTGAGAAAGCAGTACCACAAAAATCTGGTGATCTCTGATGAGCTAGAAATGTATAGATGTTGGTACTTTGTTCTAGACAGTCATGCCTTTAAAAATACTCCTCTAACAATTCTTTAGAAATAATAACAAACAACAAAAAATTTTCAGCAAGCTCTGTGATGAGATACAACAGATGGAACTGCATAACGATTTTAGCTGACACTACACAAAAGCACTGCTCCCTGCTTCTTCTGCCATGCAGCTTTGCTGATTTAGCTTCCAGGTGGAAGCGAGGAAATGTTCCTTCCTCGGAAGAAATCCCAGCCATTATAATTTCAAAACAAAACTCTCATTAGTAAGCAGGCTCTGAAAATCTCTTTGCACTAAGTTTTGATGACTTTCTAAAAGACATTCCCAGAACTTTGAATAATTCCTTGTTTGCCTACTCTGAACACAACAGCAATACATTTTACTTTCATATGACATTGGACAGAGAGACAACGTACAAGCCAATGTACAGCCAAAATGGCTTTTCAAAGTATTTAGTTTCTGTGTTGCTACAGCTTGATACAGATATCCCTCTGACTCCACTCAATTTTTATCAGCATGACAGCTCATGGGGAACACACTCTGTCCATAAACAGAGGAGTCATGATCTGGATCATGATCCCCTTACCTTGCCTATGTGTTCATTCATCCCTATGCAGAACTCTATTCTGTCAACCATTTTTCCTATAAAACAGATTAATTTAATTAATTTTTTTCCAGCTTGCCTCCCTACCTCCATTTTCATGGATTCCAAAATTTTGCTTTTTTAAAAAAGTACATCATCTGATGTAATCTTTCTGATGTGATTTTTCATTCAAGCTATAACTTGCTTTTTAATGCATTAAAATCTATACTTTAGCAATTGAAAGAAAATATTTTGAACTGAAAAGGAGAATTCAAAGTGAGTATTCCTGTGCTTGCTTCTCCTCTTATTTCCTTTTATGTGAACCAGGAATAACTCAAGGGGAATGGAGTTGCATTTTACCAAAGTTAGCATAAAAAAGGTTATGAAATCAGAAGGTCTGAAATTAATATATTGGTGCTTAATGTAGCTAGCAGAAAAGGTTCAATAGATTCAGGTTACTATAGCAGAAAGGTTTGTGATGACTGTAGAATGTTTGTAACAAGAGCAGCTATCAGAAGTTTGTGCCATATGCCTTTAAAGTGTTGGTCTTTTCTTAGCCTCTACTTCTGTTCCAGCTCCTTCTCCAACCACACAAGTGTCCTGATCACAACACACTTGGCAGTCAAATAGATACAATTATGCAGCAGAAACTCCGTACAAACTGTGCTGCAAGTGGGTAATAATGTCAAATGCAAAAAAACAGCACAGTGACAAGGCCAGAGGACACCATAGGTTTCAAACCCATTGGAACAAAAAAACCCATATTATTTCCATGAGCTGAACTTAAATAAAACAGCTGTTAATGGAAGAATTATTCCACATATCCGCAATTTGTAAGTGGACAATATATTTTCTTTACCAAAAATCAGTTTCTTGAGATTTTTACTGTCATATGTAACTTATATCAAAGAGAGAGGCTGACATATAGATGTTGACTGAGGTAACTGTAGGAATGGGTTGTGAAGAGACATTAATTAAGATCTTCATTATTTCTTCTGCTACACAAGGGTAGGGCAAGCATGCAGAAATGATTCTGCAATATGTTGATTACCAATGACATTGAACAAGCTCATACATAATTATCATATTCCAGATGAAGCTTTTATTAGTGACTGCTATAAAGACCTTGGGGGTTTTGTGGAGGTTTTATTTTTTCTTTGGCAGATAACTTCTCTTGAGAGAGAATAAACATGGATTCAGTTGTACCAGTTACTTAGCTGAGATTGAATTTTTGGTTACAGTGAGGCCTTTTTACATTGCTGCAACAAGGTGGGGGTATCATACCTGCCTGAAGTCTACTTAAACAGAGAGAGATATTAAAGGCACCAGAGGGTGAATGTGAATCCAGCTTTTATTTTTTAATCAGTGCATTCCTTCTCACAGAACTGACATATTTAAGACAGCTCTGATACATTTTCTTATGCTTGCCTCTCCAAACACCTTCCTTTTCCCTTTCACCTGTAAACTTCCTAAATGCGCTATAAGTACCTGCTGCCTGTTTTCTTTGTTTCATCTCAGTGTCTCCTCAATCCATCTTATTCCAATAGCATTTAAATCTAACTATTTTTGTCAGTAGAAATTGCCTAAATATCTGTTTCTGGAGGAAGGTATGAGGCAGGTGTCTAAGCTTCCATTATAGACAATAAATTGAATTAGAACAGTCAGTGGAGCCTAGAGAGAAATTCATCTGACAAGAAGCTTAATTCAGTTAACTGAAATGTCTGTACTTAGTGCTATTTTAGATGCTCTAAAGAACCTGAGACACGTTGTCATTAGACTGTCAGATATGAAAAAGTATCTACGAGACACGACTTTTATCCTTGAGTGACAGATGGAGACTGGATAACATACCATAGAGCATCTCAGATAGCCCTAGATGCCAATATCTAGGCACCTGTATCCTGCCCTGGGTGTTTATTTCACAATGAAATATGTTCTTTAAACCATATTTATAATCATGTTGCAGCTTTTTTTGTTTTTTTTAGTAAAAAATGCTATATCTCTGTTATCCTAATTTAATTTCTATCATACAAATTTTGAAACTAGGAAGACCTTCACATTAATAGCATCAAGATTTGAGTGAAGGAGGCAGGAAGAAAATGTTTTGCCAGGATAAAAACTAGAAATTGTTGTCTTGCACTAGTTACTCGGAAGAAGGTAAAGGAGAAAAGCTTAATGTCAGAGATCAGATGCAAACTCTGGGCAGATCTGTTGTGATTAACATAGGACCATGGAGTACAGGACTGGCCTGCATCTCTTTTGCTAAACAAAACTGCACCAGGACACATTCCCTGGCTCTTTACCTGGCTGATTTACCATGATCATACCCATACATTATCTTACCATTTATAGCAGGGTAGCTACATCCAAACTGTGAAGAATAGTTCCTGTCCTGTGTTGTTTGCCAAATGGTGCCTGAAATAGCAGGACTTGCTAGTTGCCTGACTGTCAAAACAAATCAGACATGTGATCAGGTTCCTTTAACTGAGTAGTGCAGATATCCAAGGCATAAAAGGAACACTCAGAGATCACAAAAGCATTGCAAAAGAATCCAAATTAATTTTGGAGGGACTGAGCAGTGAATTTATCTGAAACTGAAGGAACAGAGGAAGTGAGTATGATATATGTAGACAAAATGGACTTAAATTATTCACCAAAACCAGAGACAATCCATTAAAGTATTCAAAAGGATCTGAAGGATGGAATAGCCGAACTACTAGCAGCAGTGTGTAACTTCTCACCTAAAACTTCCTTGATATCTTAAGAATGCAGACAAGCAAACATGATGCTAATCTTTATGAGAAATTCCTGGGAAGGCTGGGAGAACCACAGGCATATAAGGTGAGAGCTGAACAAGACAAAGAGGTAGGAGCTGTAATTGAAAAACAAACAACAACAAAAAAACCCTTAAAAATAAGCTTTGAGATTCATATAAAGGGGACACTTCCCTTCCAGTTCTTTGAATGAGCCAGCTAAGCTGGCACATGGATAAAGGCAAATTATCTGAATTTCCTCAATCCTTTTGATAAAATTTCTCACCAAAAACTTTTAAATAAATTAAGTAGTCACAATAGAGGTGAATATTTGCTAGCAGAAGAGAAAATGTGCTAGCTATTTAATCTGGCTAAAGAGTTGGCTGAAAGATAAGAAACAGTTAAGGTTTCCTAATACTGGAGAGAGATCAACAGTAATAGAGGGCTGTGCTATTTAATAGCTTTATTTTTAAAAATGGAAAAGCAAGTGAGGTGTAGCGTGAAGAAGTTTCATGATGTTACAAAGTTATTCATGCTAGCAAGAACAGGGTTTAATTGTGAAGAATTACATAGGCCTTCACAAGATTCAGTACCTATGCAATCAAATGGCAAATGAAATTCAGTGTACATAAACATCATGTGATGCACATGGGGAATGCACAATTCAGTGTACTTAAACATAAAGCAATACACATGGGGAAAAACAATCCTATTTTCTGGTAAAAAATGATGGGCTCTTGAGCTGAACACTACCATTTAGGAGTGACATCTTGGGATCGTGATAGATAATTCCTTGAAAACATCAGCTCAGTACTCAGTTAAAGTCAAACAGTAACAGCGTGTCCAGCAGGACCAGGGAAGTGATCTTACCCTTGTACTGGGCATTGGTGAGGCCATACCACAAGTCCTGTGTTCAGTTTTGGGCCCCTCACTACAAGAAGGACAGGGAGGTGCTGGAGCATGTCCAGAGAAGGACAACAGAGCTGATGAAGGGTCTGGAGCACATGCTTTATGAGGAGCAGATGAGGGAACTGGGGTTGTTTAGCCTGGAGAAAAGGAGGCTGAGGGGACACCTTCTTGCTATCTACAACTACCTGAAAGGAGCTGGTCAGTCTCTTGTCTCAAATAACAAGCAGTAGGATGAGGGGAAAGAGCCTCAAGTTGCACCAGGGGACATTTAAGTTGGATACTAGCAGAAATTTCTTCCCTGAAAATATTATGAAGCACTGGAATACGGTGCCCAGGGAAGTGGTTGAGTCACCATCCCTGGAGGTATTTAAAAGAGATGTAAATGTGGTGCTTAGAGACATGGTCTAGTGGTGGACTTGGCAGCGTTAGGTTTTCTGTTGGACTTGATGATCAACCTGATTTAGTTGAAGGTGTCCCTGCTCACTGCAGGGGGGTTGGACTAGATGACCTTTAAAGGTCCCTTCCAACCTAAACAATTCTACGATTCTGTGAAACTCTCCCACCCCTCAATTGTTAAGAATTATTAATAGAGCAATAAAAAATAAGAGAACAAATAAGACTGTGTCACTATCCACATCCATTGTTCACTCATCCAGGAACACTGAGCATTGCTGATTTCTTTGTCTAAGGAAGGGCATATTCAAGCTTGAAAATATTTAGAAAAAGAAGAAAAGGATGATCAACAGTGAGGAAGAGCTTCCGTATGTAGAATGATTGAGTAGGCTAGGGGTCTTCAAATGTGAAAAAGAGACTAGCTAGGAGAGTAAGACAGAGACGTATAAAGCATACATGGCATAGAGACAGTGGAGATTAATTGGATTTTTACTATCTCTTCCTGTATGTGTTTAATCCCAAAAGGATTTCAGTCTTTTGGACTGAAAGATTATACAATTTAGATCAGACTAAAGAGTTAATCAGTGTAAAAAGGCTGCCTAATATTCTTGATTTATTTCACTTTTTTAGTTCTCAATTTTGAAATACTTAGAAGGTGTCAATTTTATTTTTGTGGAGAGATAAAATGGACATATAATTCTTTACGGTTTTTTTTTTTTACATAAAAGTCAAATATGTGGGCAATAGGAGTCACAAAATGTGTTACATTAAGTTTATATTATGCAGCATCCTTTTTTGTTATGGAGCCACACTGAATTATACAGGAAACTGAGAATGATGAAACATTATTACTAAAGGACTATTATATCATTTTTTAACTTTCTGTATTTCTGAAATAATTCTAAAAGCAGAAATAAACCATGAAGTAATACTATATTTGAGAAAGAAAAATGCTGAAAAAAGAAGCTGCATAAAAAAAGAGGAAATGATAGATTGGTGAGTGTGCTCATCTGCCTTTCTGAGTAGCTATAGCTATGTTATAGTTATGTTATAGAGATTCTGTTGCTCTATCTGTGATGCTCCAGGGTAAAAGAAAAATATATATATATAGACAGAGCTAATAGTTTTTATTAGACCAACCGGTATGCTCAGAGAAAGCTGAAAAGCTTTCAGGCACACAAGCCCTACAGATATGAAAGAAGCAGACAGAAGTCTGCTTCCAGTGCTTTAGTAAAGCACTGACTTCTCACAAAGCTCTGCCTACTAAAATCTAGAATCCAGAGTTTCTGGAACTCAGCAGATGTTCACTGATGTTCTAGGGGACAGATGATCAGTTTGGCTACCTTCAAAACCAGGAGAAAATACAGAGGTAAAAAGAATGATGTATTCATGGACTAGAAGCAGAAACAGACAAAAACTTTCCTGAAGTCTTCCCATCCTAAACTCATCCCTTCCATACTCTTTTTTCAAGCAGAAGGCATCTTGCACTTTCCCATTAACGTCTCTGAGATTGTCCTGAAGACTAAGGACACTCATTCTCTGTTCTTTCAAATATCACTGTGCTGGAAAGGACACAAGAAACCTTATCTTTACTATCTTAAACAAATCACAGGGGGGAAAAGAAGCAGACAGGGAAAGAGGTAACATAAAATTTGGGCTCAAGAAGAGATAAACAATAGCTGAAGTTTTGTTAGAAAGACAGTTGTAGCTGAGGATTTATGACTCTCAAACAAATATGTGTGAAATCTTTTCAGAAGTGAACATCAATTTGTCATTTTTGTGTTCAATTGTATATATTTATGCCACAGAATTAGCTTTTTACTACCAAGAGTAGTCACAATATTCATATTTCCAAAGCTAATTATTTGATTTGGCATAAAATTTATGAATGCAAATTGCATACAAACATTGAAACTTATACAAAAACTGTTTGTCAAATACCATGAGAAGCAAACAAGAAGATCATAGCTTTAATACAGATTTTCAGAACAATTCTTTTTCATAGGATTGCCAGGTGGGATGATGCATGATGCCACACTGACGGAAAGGGAAATGCATCATCCCTGACCTGGTGTGTAGGCACCATATTTTCCTTGTCAATAAGCATTATCGACACTTTTCAAAGCATTAAACTGTTTAAATTAACCTTTGACGTTTCTTTGCACATATTTGTCCATAATCTGTTTAAGCTGCTACAGCTCAGTGCAACAATGAAAGGCAGAACTGTAAACAACATATTTACCATCAGCATTTCCACTCCGTCTAATCCGCTAGGTTTTTATTATCTTCCATCCATGTGTGTGACAAAGATTTATCCCTTTCAGAATTATACTATTTTGTATAATAAAAGCCATGTATTAAAGAACAGACAGACATATTTATTTATTTTTATTATTATGATGCTTTCTTTTGAAGCAAAAAATTTTCATAATTCCAGATCAATAAATTCTAGTGCCAAAATGCAAGCCTGAGCAAACTCATTCTTCATATTTTCAACCTGTTTTCTTGACTCATGTAGATGAAGAGAGGAGTTTTCTATAAACATTAGAGCATGTCTCCCTCTCCTGCATCCCCCTTCTGAAATTATATGTCTCCAGAATTGGGTACTTGGGGGAAGTCTCTTTGTATTTTGGCCAGCAGTTGATCTGGCTTCCTATTATAACAGAGTTAAGTGGAAGTGATTCCCATCTCTCTAACTGCATGGTCTGCTAGACATCCACACAAGAAGGGAATTCCTTACTTTAGAAACATGTTAAAAAGATATGGGACTTTTTCCTATGCTTCCCATATATTTTTAATATGGGACATAGGATGTAAGGCTGAAATAGAGGCAATTGTCTTGCTACCTGTTCCCTTCCCTGCTCTGCTCCTTACAAGCCCAGAAATGGAGCTCCTTACAAACTCCCTCCCTGGAAGTGTTCAAGGCCAGGTTGGATGAGGCTTTGAGCAACCTGGTCTAGTGGAAGATGTCTCTGCCCATGGCAGGGGGGTTGGAACTACATGACCTTTAAGGCCCCTTTTAACCCATACCATGCTAGTATTCCAAATGTCTCTTGGGCGTCGGTAGTGGTGGGCAAGAAGGGCAGATGACCCATCAGCTTCTCCTTCTCCATGTGGAGCCATCCCCACTCTCCCAGCAGTGGCACTCCCCCAGATCACTGATTTTCTTTTAGTAAACATTACCATGGGCTAGTGGCTCGTCAAAGTCTGGCATGGTCTGTCTATCAGCATTATAAATTCCTTTTGTAGATTGCTGCAGGGACTAATATGATGGAGACATTTATGCTAGATGCTGCCCTAACACACAGAGTTCAAAAGGACGGTAATACTGTAAATGAAGACAGACTTCAAATGGGTTAGTCACTATGGAAAAGTAAGAATGTGCATACCATTTCTGATAAAAATTGAACCTCAATAGCTTTAAATAACTTGTCTGAGGTCAGAATGAACTGAATTATGAAATAAGGCTAGTGAAATGTCAACTCTAATTAGAGGTTGTCATTAAAATAATAGCACCACAGATGAAAAATATGTATTCAGAGTTCAGTGATAAATGTTATCCAGGGGAAACATATTTGGATACTATGATGTTTTGATGAAACTATTTAGAGATGAGTCTTGAAGAACAGCTGCTTTCAGAGTAATATTATTCCCAATTAGGATCATTTTATGTACGTATCATTAAAGCCACAGCAGAAGATAACACAGAAGATAAAGGGGCTTCTTTTTATGAGGAATTTACAGACTAAGTGTTAAAATTAATTTCTATGTCTCCATTTTTCAATTATGAATAAAATTAACACAGAAATAGTCAGTCAGCAAGGGCACTGTGTCACAGTAGTTTAAAAGCATTTTATTTTGTCTTGCATTTCAGAGCAGTCTATGTAATTAAATTAACAAAATGTTGTAAAAAATCTCAAATGACATTTTGTGTTATTCTGTAAATGTATACTTTCATATTTTATTTTATTTGGAAGAAGGGTCATCACTAAAATAATTGAATTACATGCTCTTGAATTCTATGGCATATTCTTTTCCTGTTTTTGTAATTGCAAATTTGTGTATATGGCTCAGCAATACTTTTGTGAAAACTGAACCTGAAATATCTGCTTTGGTGTCCCAGAGTAGCTGATAACCAAACTGTTTCCTCAAGTGTCACATCTTCCTGAAAGCTTCTTCTGCACTGATGGATTCTTTCATTCGCTTGTTCATTCAAAAGATTGATGTTATTCTTCTTTCTAAGAGATGAGTAAAGAGATAAACACGGATCTTGGTAGCCCTTTGAGTGGTGTCACTCTTGCTCATTTCTATACAAATATAGGTAAGATCTTCTTCACCAATGTCAGTATTATAGACACATCAACCCGGAAGCTTCCCTTGTTAAAATATTTTTTGTTATAGATATTCATTGAGAATAGAGGTGGGCTGTAGAAATAAATTTTGTTTCTGGATTACATCAATCTATGGTGTAAGATCAAAGTCAGATTAGAGCTAGGATGAGAATCAGACTGAAATTTCATTAAGCTCACAGAAAGTTTAAACCATATACGAAAAAAAAAAAAAAATCCATTCCTCTGGTATTCAGATATTTTCATACTCGAGATTATCTCTTTTCTGTCTACATTAAATTAAAATAAAAGCATTCACATCATATTTAGCTCTTTTTAATTGATTTTTTCTCTCTCAGTTTGAAAGGAGGAAATATACTCTTTGCTTTAGCTGCTGTGTTTCTTTTATATTTACTTATTGAGGGTCATTTATGCCCATCAGTATAAAAGACTGCTCACTTTTTATATTGATCCGAAATTGTTCTGATATAAATGAGAATTGCCTCATCTCAACAGCCTAATCTTAGATATATTTTAAAATAAATAGTATGGAAGAGGAGAAGGAGAAAGAGCAAGAGAATAAGAACTGGTATGAAGAGAAACATCTACAACATACCCAGGTATATGCACCTTTCCAATTAGCTATAACAAACCATAGAAATAAATCCAGCTTTCAAGCTCACTGGAAAAATTTTATAGTCCAGATATCCTCAACCATGTACTTTGGAATACAGCCACAAACTCTGAGGGTAATTGTGCATGAAAAGATGGTCACATCTGGCTGGAGCTTGTGTCACTTTGGGATGTCGCAGTCTAACACAGAGCTAGCGTGGTAGATTAGTGAAAAATGACAGTTATTACTTAAAAACGAGGGTTTTAAAATCTAGAAAAAAAATGAAACCAAAACTAAACAAAAAAAAAACCCACAAAAAAAACCCCAATCACTCGTTGAATCATAAAATGATAGAATGGTTTATGTTGGAAGGGACCGTGAAGATCATCTAGTTCCAACCACCCTGCCATCAGCAGGGACATCTTCCACTAGACCAGGTTGCTCAAAGCCTCATCCAGCCTGGCCTTGAACACTTCCAGGGAGGGGGCATCCACAGCTTCTCTGGGCAACCTGTTCCAGTGTCTCACCACCCTCACAGGAAAGAATTTCTTCCTAATATCTAATCTAAACCTACCCTCTTTCAGCTTAAAGCCATTTCCCCTTGTTCTATCATTAACTGCCCTTATAAAAAGTCCCTCCCCAGCTTTCTTGTAGGCCCCCTTCAGGTACTGGAAGGCCGCTATAAGGTCTCCCCGGAGCCTTCTCTTTACCAGGCTGAACAGCCCCAACTCTCTCAGCCTGTCCTCATAGGAGAGGTGCTCCAGCCCTCGGATCATCCTTGTGGCCCTTCTCTGGACTTGTTCTAACTGGTCCATGTCTCTCTTGTGTTGGGGGCTCCAGAACTGGACACAGTACTCCACAGTACTTATGAGAGCGGAATAGAGGGGCAGAATCATCTCCCTTGACCTGCTGGCCACACTTCTCTTGGTGCAGTCCAGGATACAGTTGACCTTCTAGGCTGCATGGGCACACTGCTGGCTCATGTTGAGCTTCTCATCCACCACCACTCTCAAGTCCTTCTCTTCAGAGCTGGTCTCAAGCCACTCATCGCCCAGCCTGTGTTTAGGTTTGGGATTGTTGGTGTTAGATTATGTAAAGGAAACTCTTTAAACTCCAGGAGGAACAGTATATTCCTATTTAATTTGACGCAATGGCTTTAACCTTTGCTAAAATGCAAAAGTTATTTGGCCCATATTAATTAAATAATGAAAGCTCCATTAATGTGCTAAGCTCCTCACACGTTTCACTGTGTTAAATCTCACAAGACAACGCTGCCCTAACAGCACACAGTTATTTTGCCTTGCTGCAGAGCAGTAACACCTCTCACCACCACAGGTAAGTCTCTGCTAATAAATGAAGCAGGGCTGGGACTTGATCATCTGTGCTGTAAAACTGTTAGGCTGCTCCCTGACCATCGGGCACTGTTCAGAAGTTAGCAGAGGCTGGGCAGCACTTCCAACATGAAATCTTCATGTTTTTAAGGATAAAATGATTTAATAGTACAGATACAGGCCATTCTATGCTACAGAATGATCCCACACTTGTTTAATTTCGTGGTACAGATGTAACCACAGTGTCTGCCTCTCTCTTCCCCTCCACAGCTTGCTAGCTAGCTAGCTATTTCTCTTCTTAAAATCCTCCTTTTCAAAACCTCTTCTAAAAATTGTCAAAATATGTCTTCCCTGTTCAAAACTGGCTTGAAACCTGGACACATCACACTGTGGTGAGATTTCTTTAAAACAGTCGAATGAGTATGAACCTGAAGGTAAGGAAATTTGAGCTCAGTTGCTATTTACACTGAAGATGCTATTTGAGACACTGAGCAAAATAATTAGGTTGTGGGTAAACCTTGTGTAGAATGAGATAAATCCTAAAATAAATTATATTCTTAGTATATTTATCTTAAATTAGATACAGCATAACATCAATATGCATTGACAACATCAACAATACAGATGTAATTTTGTATTCTGGTATTAAGCAATCCCTAATTTATTATTTAGTTTTTTTTCTGACTGGTTATTTTCTGAACATTAGAAAATATAACACATGGCTGAAATCAACTATTAAAAGTATTTTTTAATTTTGTAACTGTTTGAATGGTTACACAAGAGAGTTTCATAGAATAAAAAGAGATCAGTGATCTTCATCATAAGAGAAGCAATAGGACTTCAGAGACCTAAAAGCTATTATGATTTTAAACCCTCCAGGGGAAAAAAAAAAAAAAGAAAAAAAGCCCCAAAAAACCAACAATTTCTATTGCTGGTACAAGGTAGCCTAAGATTTAGCAGATGGTCATAGTTATGATTTACAATCTCTGTTAAAAATGCATGTATTTTTCCAAGCTAAATTTCTTTTCCTAAAATTTCAGTGACAGAGGAGTTTGTTTTCCTTATTCTGTGTGTATGCCACACAATATATTTAAAATATTTAAGTAATTAAAGCAAAAGATATTTGTACTTGTTTTAGTCTCTGAGATGTAAATCCAAAGACTAAAAAATCCAGTTGTGTGGATTTGCATTGACACTAGCGAGACCAACACCTGCAACCTGGAGAATTGAGCTGGACCTTTGCAACTAGAGGAAAGAAACTTCATTTATTTCTAAGTTAACTCCTCCACCCTGAGAGGCAGAGTTTACCCCATGCACCATACTCATGCCATGCATCTGGTTGTAAGGCACTCAGTTGTCCTTTGCGTTTCTGATTTTTTTATCTTTGAGTTTGTGCTCACACATACAAAGGGAAGAACAAACAAAGCAGGTTTTGTGTTATCTTTGTATTTGCCAAGTGATGCAAAACAACTGTAATATAGTGGTTAACCTGCTCCAAAATGTGCTGTGATGATACCCTCCAATACTGATTCAAACTACCTTCACAGTAATGAAGTGTGTGTGAGTCAGACCACTGATTAGTTTGGGAAATGTTGAATAATAATAAATACAATTAAAAAGCATGTTTGGACTCAGCTCAGACACAGAGCAAGAACATGACAGTAAGTACTTATCAGCACTTTCACCTGCAACTATATGCAAAAGGATTTGTGTTTTATCATGTATAACAGGTCTTCCAGGACAGGAGTGAGGCACCTTGACAGCCCATGCATGGGCGAGCCAGAGCTGTCTCAGGCATGCAGCGCACGTTCAATGGACAAAGAGAGGATTTCATCTTCTGGTGCCTGCCAATCTCAGACCTTTCAGAAACACAGACATTGCTTTTAAGGATAAAAACACTGAATTATTTAAATCTAAGAAGCTGGCTGCCAGTTATGCACATTAATTGCTTATCAATCATTGTTTCATTTAAATACATTATGTTTACAGTGGATAACTGGCAGCTAGCTCACTATCACCGCTGGTGTCTCTATTAATTCTTTATGAAGTTTATTCTGCTATTACTGATTTTCCAGGTGAGCTCATAAGCAACTGAAAGCCCAACAGATACAGTGAGATTCCTGAGGTATTCTTTTCTGTTAATAATGTCAGAAAACAATTCAGAAGGCTAGCAAATTCTAACAGGAAACTTGAAGTTTTTTGCACCCTCTTTTACTAGAAACAAAAATTACTTGGATTTTCAGATGTTAATATTGGAATTAGTGTATGAGCTCAGTAGCGATAAAAATCTTGCTATTGATTGCATCTCTGAAACGGCAAATGATAGACAGAAAATAATTTTTGGTAGCCAAGTACAAATTTTCTCCAATTCATTTTTGTGAAAATGTGAAAATCTATAAAATACTAGGTAAAGAGCTTCCTTTTATGATTTACACCAATAAAAAGTTAGCAAAACCTCATAGATAAATTATGAATACTTTAAACATATATTAAAACAAAAGGAATGCTATAGTACCTCTTGCATTTCTATGCCAATTTTGCTTAGTAATATTTTTGTAATTACAGTGGGTAAAAAAAAAGAAAAAAAATATTGGAAAAAGCTGAGAGGTTCATATCCGGCGAGTGTAGAGAGAGCAAACCAATTTCCAATAAATAATCGGAACTAGAGATAAAGCTGGCAGGTAAACTTGGTTAACTTGATTCTCCCTTTTCACTGTGCTACATGACAGTGGAAATGGGAAGGGGGAGTGGGAGAGAAGACGGAATAGAAAAGAGGGATGCAAAAAGCAGACAAGGACCATGCATGCTAAGCACCTGGATCTCAGACAGTGACAGATGGAAACAAAACAATGATGTGGCTCTTTTACAGGCTTCCTAAACGCTAATCAAGAAAAACTTAAAAGCAAACAAAACCCCTGAATTATAAAATTATCCTTTCAGAAAATGAGGGTCCAATAAAATATATAACCTGAATAGCTTTGACATTCTCAGAGCTTTTCTTAATGTTAAACTGGAAGAGTTCTTGCAACTGCTGTATTTGGTGAGACAGGACCAGCATGTCCTCTTTTGGGCTTACGTCATGGATGAGGAATAAACACCTGGCTTTGTTGGTTTTTTACCTTTTAACATAAAATTTTCAACACATCATTTCTGGCTTAATATGAGTGCAAATATGTGGTGAGTATGGACTGAGGTTCCAGAGCAGGAAATTACTACTTAATGCAAAACTGAGGTGATGGAGTCATGTACTCCAAAAGTGTCAAACGATAACACTACAAAAGTTAACAAACTATATAAAACATAACTTTTATAAAATCTGACTGGTTTGACATCTTTTCATGTTAATTTGGGAAAAGGGAATTTTCAAATTGTAAGCAATAATGGAGCTGAAGAAAGGAAGAAAACTACTAGTTTTTAAAATTATAACTTTTGATCTTTTATCTCACTTTACCTTTTACCTCAGTTTCAAAAAAGGCATGCATGACTTTTAGGAAGTAGTTAATATTTACCTACAATTTGACAAAACTGGATCCTAGTATACAGACAGCCAGAATGAATCAACATCATTTATTTATCTGAGTAAGTCTTTCCCCATTTCACTGCTATCAGACTGTAAACTCCTAAGGACAGGGGCTGTGGTTCCAGCTCCTCATTTACTTCTGCAAAATGAAATAACAATGTCTACCCATACAGCTCTACTACTGTTTTCTCTTTTTAAAGGACCACCAAGGTTTTCTTTTCCACTCTCACAGTTTATGAACTACTGTTAGTTTCCTGGAGTCCAGAAATTTACTTGTGAGTTGCAGTAGAGTTAGCTGAAAGACAGATTCATTAATTCTTATAAACTTTTTCAGTAAATCATTTCTCATACACTATGACAATTCTGTCCATTGTTATAAGACAAATTTTAAATGTCACATATAACATTTTATTTTTTGTGAGATGTTAAATTTCAGCAGAAATAAAGGATCTAATTAAAGCCTGCTCTAATTTAACTGATTTCACCAAAAGCTCATCAAAGTTCAATTGCTTTTTGATCTTCAAACACTAGAAGATATTAGTGTGATTATACAGACTTGCATCATAGAAAAAATATATATCAAACTGTGAGAGTAAATTATATGGTTACTCTTGCATTTCAAGATACACTGAATCACAAGGCAGTGTTTAAAGGTTTGGGGTGGTTTTTTTCCAGAAAATACTGTTCTGTTGGAATGAAAACTTTTTGCCAGTGTGTAGTCTTTCTCAATCTTTTCATTGGGATTTTCACAAATAAAAATTTCAATTACACAGATCAAATCATAAAAACCTATCTATCACTTTTTTTTTTTTTTAACACTTTTTGGAAATGTGAGAAAATCCACCTAGATTCCCTCAAGTCAGGTGATGTTACATCTAGGCAAAAGAGGATTTTGGCACATTTTCTTTTTTCCACATACCCAAGAATGAAAAAACTTTGATTTAACTGCATTTCAGAACAGGGTTCTTTTTTTGAAATGCCAAGATTTTATGAGACATTTTTCCAATGAAACCAATAAGCAGCATGGGAAGTTTTTAAGAGAAAATAAATGATACTATGAAAACAAACATATCAATGTAAGGAACATGTATATCAGGGAAGGATAACCTTGACATTCCCTTCACCCATGCAGTATGTTTATTGTCCATGGAAGATAGTAAGCTAATTGGGATCTTATCACTTTCGCTGACTCCAGAGATATTTCCCTTTTTAGTGAAGGTTTTAAAAGTCTCATGGGAACAAAATTTTTAGACATGGAGTCTACATTTAACATATATTGATGGTAAAATGGAAAGCATTATATGCCTTCTGCTTGAGGCAGACAAATACTGAACAGATTTTTCTTAAAGCATTGTGGCACAGAAGATTTCCATCAGTACAACATGGAAGTTGCTTGCCCTAGGACTGTAGTTCCAGAATCTCAGTACCTATTGCATTGTTAGAAATGTTTGAAGAACAACTTCAAACAATAATTTTTATTTTCCATTTTTAGGTTTCTAAAATTCAAGTTCTTATAGTAGATAAATAACTGAATAATTATTTGACCAACTTTTTGTGCAACTGTGCTGCCTCACTATACAAATTAAATATGTAACTAAATCAAATGGGGTAATATGGGTTTATTTTGGGCTCAGTTTTCATCCTAATAGCATCAGTATATATGTTTTCTGTATATTTTATTTTAAATAACCATGTAATTGTTATTAGGCCATACAGACAATAGTTTCCCAACACCAATGCCCAGATCCAAGGCACTGTTTGATTTGTTTGAATAGATGTAACTTCTGTATCCCAATCATTCTCAGCCTCTCTGTTGATTGTGAAAACAAAATCCCAATGGATGACTGTTCCATGCCAATGGATGCTCTTTGACAGTCAGTGTTACTTTTCTTTAGACCAATTATACAAAATTCTGAGGATGAAACAGAACAGAAACCGATTTGAACAGAAACCAGGAGAGGAAACAGCCAGAAGACTTCTGCCATCTACGCACACATTAACCTTGTTACACGTTTTGCCTGACTCACTGATATTTGACATGTCTTTTCTTATATTCTAGAATTTCTTTATTGGATGTAAATGCACATCAGAGAAGTTCTTGGGAGCAGAGGTTCAACAGAAGTACTGCTTTTATGTGCCTGTCCCTTAAGCACCTTATTCAATGCCCTCCTCATTACATTACACTGCACATTAGCATGATGTGTCCTTTCTTTCAGATGAACTGGTATTTTTCTGTTTACAGATAATTATATAGAAACAGGTTGTTCTTAGCTTCAAAAGGGAAAAAAAAGTACCTGTCTATCTGTAACACTTACTACTTTCACCCCCTTCACAAATTATCTGATCAAAAAAACAGGTTATGATAGATATGCCTTTCACCTTTTTGTAAGTAATGTTCATTCATCCCTTTGCAATTTTCCTGCAGTCCCAAGAGCACAGTACAAGAAAATGAAGGATAGTAGCATGAAGCATGAATCACAGTTAACATAATCTGAAAAAGACAGCAGTGCATGCTTAGGAATTTTCCTTTTGTTTCAGCATTAGAACTTCATTTATCTCCAAACACAAGATGAACTTGTCACTTTCTTTCACCTCCAAGGTCAAAAGCAAAAGTAAAAGTTTCTTCCTTTAGAAAGATGTTTATAGTGCTACCTCCATCTACTTCTGGCAACATTTTAAGGAAATTTAACTTTGAAGCCTGTCCACCTAGGAAATGCTGTGCTGTACATTCACTAACTGGAGATTCTGCTTCTTTTTGTCATCTGGGGCATCAGAGCCTTTCTAGGAAGACAGGATTGTCATGTTACTTTTTCTTTGGTGATCATTTGGATGTTTTTCAATCTCAATTTTGTCACTTTTCCAGAATATTATTTTAGAAATAAAAGTAGGTTTGTGCATCTGGAACCAGAGCATTCAGAACTAAAAACTTATTCACTTCTCAAAAGGAAAAATAATTAATGGTCTAGTCAAGAATCTGCTTTTGAAGTAATTTCTTTAATATCCATGATATCTTGTTCGGTACCAAATGCATGACAAAAGTTTATGCATGGATATCAAGGGGATCATGCAAAATGAGAGGGCTTAATTGTTGCAAATTAGTGAAAGTGCATAGTATGAAGACATAAATGTCATGACTAGAAAGTTAATCACTTTCCATCTCAGCATTCAGATATTTCCCATCCTTAAAAATAATCCTTTGACCTATTTGCTATAATCTATGTCTATCTTCAACTTCATTTAGCATTCTGCTGTATTCACTGCCTTTCACTACAGAACCTCTCTTGATCTTCCCTCTCTGACCCATTTTGCTGTCTAGCTAATGGCAGTAGCCCTACAGTTTTTATTTTCTTGCTGCCTCTCCTGCTCCTGACTCCTTCCAGGCTGTGCTCTGTTCCTGGGAAAATGATCAGTGGTAGTGACACAGGCTGTCCATTCAAACCTTAGCAATAACACTTCATCTATGGCAAAGGTTGCCAAACCCTAATTCATATAAATGTTGCCTTATCACTTACAAAGTTTAAAGCTGAACCCCATAAATCTTCCCCCCTGAGAGTTTGTCTGCTATTTGATATAGGCAATGAATCTTATGTGTGCTCATCGTGTTACGTAGCACACTGTCATTGCCTAAGAAATCCAAATAACTGATAATATGTATGAGTTTGACACTATATTCATCTCAGCTGGCTGTAGGTACAAGTGTTTTAGTTAGGAGTTTGATTGCCTTACATATCTCCTGAAGTCAACAGGAAAAGATGGACATCAATGGAAACAAATCAACTCAACTAGAGTTTGAATATTCCTCTGGGGAGCTATTCTTCATTTAATACCTAAATAAGGTAAGATGAATCTGGTTTTATGAGACTGTTTCATATCCTAATTGTTAAGTTTGTTGGTGAAATAAATAAAGATTAGAGTCTGTGTATCTCAGTTCCTGAACTATCTCACTGTTTATGAACAGGATGAGCAAACCCTCTGAGTCAGTCCTAGTGCCTCAATAGAAATTCTGCTGACTAACTAATCAAGAGGTGCAACTTAAAATTAAAAAAAAAAGTTAGCACAAATTATTAACTAATTGTTGTGACAAATAATCTGCAAGGACATAACAATCACTAAACTATTTATATAAATAATACAGCTATATGATCTCACTATTGGACTGCTAATTCCAGAGACAGAAATACCTTTCATGCCTAGATAATTCAATGGGAGAGTAATATTTCTAGCACATCTTGCATTCAAAATAAATTGCATTTAATTGAAATATTTTATCAGACTTTGTCAGCTGCAGTCTATTCCAAACATAGATACAAAACATACTAGATATCACCCTTTTTTGTTAGACCTATTTTCAGTTATGCACATATCAGAATCGCAGTACTCTGAGGAAGTCCTGTTTCCCACCCAGGGCTGATTCAGACTTTGATGTTCCTCTGCTCTGCTGTAGCACAGCAGACAAGATTATACCTTGTTTAGAGCATATTTAACACATATGTACAACACTTAGGGTCTCAAAAAAAGTCATGTATGGCCACTTAAGCAAACAAAACACAGAGGAAAATATAGAATCTGCCTTTTTTATAACAACATTGTATTAGGAGCACTCATGTAAGATCAGCTAACTTGCCACTTTATCCTATAAATAAGACTGTCCCACACAGCTCAGGTTCTGCTCATTTCTGAAGTCAAGAATGTGACAGTATGCAGAAAAGCCTGGACCAAAAAGAGTGTGTGTGAGCAGCAGTATCATAGTACTCATAACACAGAGTGTGGTTTGGCTCTGAGCCCAAATTAGGATACATTTCTCAAGTGAGCTCCTGATTTCCCAGCTGAGACTAGTTTTTTTTTCATTTTTTCTACTGTTAAAGTGCAATTAGCTTAATTTAAAATCACAGTGGTCTCAGCAGAGAAGCAGTATCAATAGCTGTCCTTCCCAACAGACTTTGTTCCCAAACATGTCTTTGTTCTAGTGGTGGAAAATCAAACAGGTTTCAGCTGCAGAAGAGAGCAAAAGAGAAACCCAGGTAGCAGGTCTTTCCTGAGAAGCAAGAGGACTCATCTCTGTTGACAGTGCCCAGCTGATACCGGTGTGTGGCATCATGAACATTTTTTCTTCTCTGCTCCAGTGCAAGTTAAACAGATTAGTAATAACCAGCAATTTGAAGCCATAATAGAATAAAACAGAAGTCCAGTATTGATTCCAGTTGTATCCAGTTATAGTTTCAACACCCTGCCTATAAAGAAACAGCATTTGACAAGCTTAGGATGCTATTTGTGTGAGTGCATGACAAGTTATATCACACTACTTGAACCCAGGGAAACATACAGTGTAAGTGTCCTTTGAGACTATAGACTGATGGCTAGCAGCTAGAAGGTTGTGCTGTGCACTCAAAAAATGCATATATATAGTTTATATGTATATATCAATAGAAAGATCTATTTTCCTGAGGAAACAAAACTGTGTTGATTCTATCCCAAACAACACTGTCTATTGTAAAAGCACTTATAAAATCCAACGGAGGGTGATGACATGATTTAATTCAGACTAGAGAATGTAATGGGTGAAATTGCAGTTTGTAACTTAAACTTCCCTAATGTGGAAGAACTGAGCACACCTGAGAGCAATTAATCCTTTTGAGCCAACTTTAATTTAATGTTAGAATGAATGCATACCTTGATATTTACTATACCAACACCTAAGCAGGCCTCTGGTGGCAAGATAGCATTTCCAGTCATCATAAAATGAAGTTTAATGATTCTAAATACTTTCAAGAAGTTGACTGGGTCAGCTAAAAAGTTGAATCTACTATGAGACTTAAAAAATCATCACTATATCTTTACGAGCCATGTATAATAAAGAAAGGGAGGAGGGGAGGAGTTCAAGGTCTTTCCTTGCTGTCACAGCAAGGAAGAAAGTGACCATCATCTTCTTCTCCCTCAGTTCCTGTATGAGAAGGAAGATATATATATATATTTTTTTTTTAAATAGGAAACTACTGTCTTTACTAGGATCTTGTGTATGAAGCAGTATGCTCCAGTCCACACAACAGCCTCAACTCAAAGATAATCCCTGTTAGAGTGGGTCCAGAGGAGGACCATTACAATTATCAGACGCCTGGAACAACTCTCCTGTGAAGAAAGGCTGAGAGAGCTGGGGTTGTTCAGCCTGGAGAAGAGAAGGCTCCAGGGAGACCTTATTGCAGCATTTCAATACTTAAAGGGGGCTTATAAAAAAGATGAAGACATTTACCAAAGCCTGTGGTGACAGGACAAGGAGTAACAGTTTTAAACTGAAAGAGTATAGATTTAGATAGGACATAAGGAAGAAATTTTTTATGCTGAGGGTGGTGAAACACTGGAGCAGATTGCTAAGAGAAGTTGTGGATGCCCCATCATTGCAAGTGTTCAAGGTCAGGTTGGATGGGGTTTTGAGTAGCCTGATTTAGTGAAACATGTAGGGGGGTTGGACTAGATGATCTTTAAAGGTTCCTTCCAACTCAAACCATTCTATGACTCTATGTAAGATCACTGATGTTGATGTAAGTTATACTTCTGGCTTTAGTACCCTTTGACTGAAGCCTGTACGTCCACTCTTCAGGATGACATGGAACACTACCCTCCCACAGAGACAGGAACTTGCAATGCTACCTCACACACTGTCCTCTGTGCCCCCTGTAGGCAGGACATCTAAGCTCAGAGGGAAAAGATACACTTCTTTAATGGATGGAGTTTATTCTCTGCTCCTCAAGCTAAAACCCTACCTTGTAGAGTGAAGATACTAAAGAAAGACAACATACACACTTACAGTGGATTCACAGACTTGGTGCTTCTCCTCTCTCCTAGAAAAATTTCTTCAAAAGCTGTGAACAACATCCATTGAAATATATTTTTAAACTTGACCTTTACAGAGGGACAAGTCACTGTTAAATGCTAGAAGTCACCATAGTTTTGTGGCCTTTTGCTATGTGCCTCTTTCTTCTGTGCAATTTATGCCTCTAATGAATTTCTGCCTGTAACCACTCAAGCCTTTCTCTGGTGACTTACACCTGGTTGGAATTTGACATGTGCTAACAACTTCTTTTTTAATCAGGCATTGAAATGTGTAGCTCTCTGGAGAACTGAATAAAAAATCCTGCATATATAGTCTGGCAGTAGGGGTATAATAACTCCCTCCCAGATCCCTGCCACTAAGCTAGTGGTGCATCTGTCTCCCTCTGAGCATTTCCTTCACATTTACCTGCAGAAATACTCCAAACAAAAGTAAAGGAGCAGCAGTCATTTCTTATATAAAGCTTTTCCATTTACAAAGGTATTTCAGTTATATTAACTAAATTGACAGGTGTTTCCTGTGGTCAGTGCAGGAAAGTGAGGCACTCCTGCTCTGATTCAGCTTTCAGACCAGTACAAAAAAAGGAGTAATGTCACTCCACTTATCTTTTTGGCACCAGAGAAGTAGCAATACAAAGGCTGAGCCCAATGAAGTCAGCAGTGCTCCCAGCAGGCATTTGGTCTATTGATTTAAAATGGGCTTAAAATATCCTTTCAAAAGGGCCTTTTGAATCACTTATTAAGCATAGCCAAACTAGAAATGCCTGCCTGTGGTATTACTTGCAGCAGTCTTGAAGTCTAGTGCCAGGCATTTCAAGTCTAACAGTTAAATAGCATAACAGGTGCCTGAAATTTATCACTGAATTTATACAGGATGCCAAATAATTTGTGATCTTCAGCATTAGCACAATATGACAATACTATTGCTTTGGTACAGGGTGACACTTTCCATACATGTAGCTGAAAGCCACAGCTCCAAAATACCCACTTCAGTCATAACATTAATTATAAAATCAATCTGAAGATTTACAGGGCAGACTTACTGAATATCTGAATTTGCAGAAATAACTACTTAATATATGGGAGTAGTTTCCTTTTTTACTTTCAAATTTCAGTTAACATAGGGGCAGAAGGATTTATGTGTGCTTGTCTATGCTTATCAAATAGATAGGTCTGAATTGCCCTATATTTCCATAAAGACATTTGCATTTGTTCTTGGCTTGAATCTGAAGTCAAACTCCATCTAAATATCCTAACTCCTGGAAAGATTAGAAATATTCAGTAAAACTTTCTGGACTAAGCAAAGTTTTGCTACTGCACATTGGTCTTTATCTCTTATTATTTTGGGGAGTAATCAAAATCTGTAAGAATGACAATAGTTTAAGACAAGGAAGTCAATCTAATTCATGTGTGATCTTGTAACTTACATAAAGTATGAGAGATACCAGCAAATCTGCAGTGAAAGCATACAGTAGCAAGAAATCTGTAGCTTTGATGATTTGACAGATATGAAAATGTTTGCTCAGCCTGAAGAGTGAGGTTTCTGACTAGTTTTGAAATAAGGAAAAAAAAATCATATACCTTAATCATACTGGAAATAAGGTTAGATAGCTGAAGAATCATTCAGAATCTTGGTAGTTGCTAGCTTCATCTGGAGATCTCCAGCCCATAAGTAATCAATGTAAGCCTCTCAATTATATAAGAATACAAAAACTTTGCTGGGGAGAGGGGGGAGCTATCACTCATAGCTATTAAGTAAGGCAGGAGTGGCAGACCAATGTATTGGCCTGATTTTAAATTTCTTTTCCTTTCAGACTTGTCAGTAGTGACATCATCTGAATGATGATAAGATAGTTTTATCCAAGTTCTATCAGCTGTACACAACCCTACCACTCCAGTGCAGCCTACATCCGATTTTTCTTACCATGGTGTTACCTGGAACTTTCCTTGGACCATGACTCCATCTCTGTGCTAGAGTTCCTGCAAATTTATTTCTTGTAGATTCCCAGACATGACATGGATAGTTGACAACAACATTAATAAGTCCTGGGACTGTATGAGAAGTAAGTTAGTTCAGCCTTTCTTCTTTCATGTCAGGAATAATATCTTACAATATGTTTGCAGATTCCACAAAAAAGTATAACTTAAATTCCATACATCATAAAAGTCATTTATATTCTTCAAAGACATTTAGGATTATTTAAATACTAACCACTTTATGATCTTAAAGTGTGCAGAGGTTCTACTTTGAATTCTGAGATCAATAAAAATTAAGTATATTTGGTGCCACTATAGCCCAGAAGCTTTTTATGTTCATTAAAAAAGGAAGTCAGAAGTTTACTGAATAAAGTTTATGAAAACTGTCATATCTTACTAGCACAATTTGCTTATCAGCTTTTCACCAAGCTTTTAATTTTCTAGAACAAACAAATAGAACAGCAAGATCAATTTTGTTGTGGCCATTTAAAACGGCAAGGTTAAAAACCAGACTCAAACGGAAATCATTTGCAACTTTAACTACAGAGAGTGTATCATTAGAGTGTCCTCTAGGCAAAAGAGTCTGTCTTATATCAGCATGATGTACGATGCTAAATCACTGGATTTCAGTTCACAGGGGAAGGTATTCCTTGCCGCAGTGATGGGCCCTGAGACAAATGGGAGTTTGGTACGTGTTTCATTTTTAATTCTCCCTAGCAAGAATGTGAAACAGATAAAACTCTATTATGACTGGTAGAGTGGGATCTTCATTTTAAATGACCCCTTAATAGATTAACTGGAGGAGAAACAAGATAACTAGATGACTTCATGTAGAAGTACTTGTTACTGTCGAAAGCTTGTCTAATAGCAGCTCGTTCTTATGTCACTGCTGTTCCTGGAATGATGCTTAGGTCACTGCTATCTGCTACAAGTTAAAAAATGCTTACTCTCTGAGGACAGCTTTGCTTTGCCTGGGTTTTATGTTTGAGTTTTTTTATAATCTGCATTCAGACATCAGTGTACAATTTTCTTTATTGCCAGCTTGTTCACATTCCTCTGTTTTTCTGACTGTCTTTAAATGCCTGTCCCTGTATTCTCTGCATTGCAGACAGTTGCTGTGGATTGTATTGATTTTAACCGATGCTGAAGGATTGGTTTCCCTTAGTTCCCAGTATAAATTACAGAAATATCATCCACGCTCTACAAAATATTTGGCATAACATTTTTACATGCATAAATACAGGAAGAACAACTTTTATATGAGCAGTAATATCAGAAAGGATACTTTTTTTTTTCCTTTATTGTATTTATTGTAGTTGCCTCCGTTTTTGTCATCCTCCTTATCCAGTTTCACATGAAAGAGTTTCTTAATATGATAAGCCATGCCTAGTGATGAAATAGTCTGCATTTTAACAGAATTGTTGTTTAAAATGTTAACACCTTCAGCCTTTTGGGGTGATTGTCCTTGTTTTAGCAATTTTCTTGGGGGTCTGCTGAAACTGGTCATATCTTCTATTAGGGAAACCACTGGCAGCAGTTACTACAAAGTATTTTTTAAAAACTCAGTGAAATTCATTTATTAGGCAGAGATATTAAGTATACCTGTGCTGGACACTTTTTTTTACCTTGAATTAAACTTGAAAAAACAGTTTAATTTATTCACAGTCTTCATTTTAGATGCTGCTTATCCTTGAAGGAATGAGCAACGTGGGAAACGTGCTATCTCAGTGTGTGAGACCAAATCAGATGGATCAGCCTAATTTTATAATTCTTTCCGTAAGAGCAGACACATACATTTTAATTTTCTTTTCCAGTAGACCGTGCAGAATGCACTATTTTTCTTCAGATACATCTAACTCTTCAGTGACTGAAAAATAGCTACCACACTCAATGTAAGCAGCACCTGACTCATGTCCGATATATGGGGCAGAATGCAGGTTTTAAAACCCACTCTAAGCAGCTAAACCCAATCTCTCCAGCTTCTAGCTGTTTAGCTGCTTTTTTTGGTTTGGGGTTTTTTTTGTTTGGGTTTTTTTTTTGAGCTTAAAGTGCTAAAACAGTACTGCTGTGCATGTCAAGCTACCCTACTGTAAGTAAGTGGATATCAGCTCAGGCCCAAGGTCCCAGAATGAGGACATGGACCTACTGGAGTGAGCCCATAGGAGGCCATGAGGATGATGAGAGGTCTGGAGCACAACAGGCTGAGAGGGTTGGGGCTGTTCAGCCTGCAGAAGAGAAGGGAGACCTTATAGCAGCTTCCCAGTACCTGAAGGGGCTACAGGAAAGCTGGGGAGGGAATGATAGAAGGGGTAATGGCTATAAACTGAAAGAGGAGAGATTTAGATGAGATATTAGGAAGAAATCCTTTCCCGTGAGGGTGGTGAAACACTGGAACAAGATGCCCAGAGAAACTGTGGATGCCCCCTCCCTGGAAACATTCAAGGCCAGGTCAGATGAGGCTTTGAGCAACCTGGTCTAGTGGAAGGTGTCCCTGCTTATGGCAGGGGAGCTCGAACTGGATGATCTTTAAGGTCCTTTCTGATCTAAACCATTCTATGATTCTATGAATGAGCCAACATCTCCCTGAGGTGTCTCTGGGATTTGGTCTGCAGTTTTGTCCTGGTCTACTTTTAGAAAACCATTTGTGCATTTTCTTATTAAATATAAAAACAATTCTAGGAACAGGAACTAGACCCAAACCCATCGATAGTTCCCTTTTAGCTGAGTGGCTACTGGTTAAATGATATAAAAATACCCAATTCCTTTAAACCCTTCCTTTCTGGCCCAGTGAGCTCTGTGAGGGACCTGTCCTCTTACATGTAAAAATGGTCTCCTCTATGGCTGGGCCTTCACTGTTAAGGTACTTTCAAGTAAGATAGGAAAAGCTAGTTTAAATCTAAGGCAAAGCAACAAATTTAAATATTCTAATTACCTGGGTTCCATATTTATGTAGGTATATATACACAAAGGTGTGTGTCATTACAACCAAATGTATATTTACTGAGCAAAGAGGAAGATTAAACTTGGTCTCTGGGATCCTGTTATGTGTCACATCAGTGGTCATAAGTTGTACCCTTCCTCCTTCAACCCTGATCTACCTGCTTGTAGATAAAGTGTTTCCTGCACAGTTGCTTCAGGAAAAAAAATTGAAGTTTTGCTCCCAGGTTGTGGAACAAAAAGGATAAAGTTGCTGTGTAAATGCATGTGAGATATCTGAAACCAAACAGGACGACTAAGAATTAAGAGATGTCCTTGTTGTCAGCTTTTTCTCAGCAGCAGTAGGTGGTGTTGCTCAGCGTCATAACTGTTTTGGGTCTGTTCTGATATAACTTTTGACAGTAAATTAGAAATAGAGTTTCTTTGAAAGAAATATTAAATAACTCCTTTTTGGGGGGGTGAGGCTGGTGATGTAACATTTGACCAGGGGCTTTGCAAGCCCAAGAACCACTTTTGACAAAACAATGTGATGGTTCTCTGTAACTGCCAAGTTGTAAAAGGTTTATCTGCCTTAAATTTCTTTCATTATGATTTACAGGAGAATGGATTCAGCAGCACTCAGTGTCCCTGCGGTCATCAGGATATCAGGAATTTAAGCAAGTTCAGTCAGGCAGCTCTTGGCAGTTGACTAGTTTGGTTAGCATTTTCACAACACTTAGAGTAAAAGGGTAAGTCTGAGCAAGCTGATTTGTGAGCTTCAGATCAGCCAGACTTACAGAATTGCCTCCTGCGTTCCTTCAGGTGATCCCCAAAGATACCAGGCAGCTCTGAATCTCAGATGCTGTTTGATCTGAATGAAAACTAACATAAATTTACTTTAGGTGCAGGGGACAGCTCTGCTCAGTGAGACTGAGTAAAGCAAAAGCAAATTTTTCTCCTTTTTCTCTTTCTTTTCCTTGTTTTCAGGGTGTTTTTCATAAAAAAAATAATTTAAAAAAATAAAATCTGTGCAGTCCTATGAAAGTCTCCTTGTCACCACCTTGAAGCCTGATCATGTGCCTGCTCCTGTAAGGAATCTCACATCTTCTGTGGCAGAATTGCTTCCAGTGTGGTCTCTGCCTCTTCCTTCCTCAGCTCCAAAGCTTCTCCCTTCCGCCAACACTCAATATCTCCCCAGGAAAGAACAATCTCACTTCTGTCTGGGAAGCTTCTCCTGAGGGCAACAGCCACAGAAAAGTAAGCTGGGGTCTCCCCTACTGCCCAGATGCTGCCATGATGCCAGACCCGATCATGAACTATACCTAGGATAAAACACCAACAAGAAGTGAAACTCTATCCATTGCTTTTGGGCTGAGTTAGTGATGATACACCGGCTTCAGTTAGCAGCAGAAATTAAATCTATAACTGTTCCCTAGGGTTAAACTTGAACTTTAAAAACAAGCTTAAATCCAGCTAGCTGTTTACAATAAATAACAATTAACTATTATTTTGAGCCTGAGTTGAGGCCGTTCCTTATTACACAATGCTGACATGCCCTTTGCATTCAGAGGTTTTCCTTTTTGGCTGAAATGTTAAGTCAGCACACTCCTATCCCTTAGTGCTCTTCCAGTTCTTAATGTTCATTCACGAATTTCTTAATGCTCAAGTACTACTCCTTTAAAAATGGGGTTTTGAATGCAGTGTCCTGGCCAAACACCAATTTGTTGCTTGGAAAATTTTGCCTAAGCTGACTGGAGCTTCTGTGTGATACAATGTGAGTACTTGCTGTGTCAAAGTGCTGTGCAGGGCTCTTCTCTGCAGCTCACAGCAAGCTTCTCTTCAGTGGTGCTGGTAATTCCCCACACAGGAGTAAATTCACAACACTGTTGTGAGAATGTGTATCTGTGTCTTTGTGTCTGCAGCAGATCCAATGTCTAAAAGGTTGTCTTGGAGTAAGAGAGATGTGACAGAGTCAGTAAGTCCTCCTTCAAATAATTTTTACAGAAGTAGAAGAAAATAACTTGGTTAAAAATGTACAAAAGTTCCAAGTAAAGGTATTCAGTCCTCATACAATTACCTCTTGGCTGACCTTTGCTAGATTTTAGTGAATTAATATTAATGAATCTCCAGCACAAAAGTAATTTAATTAGACAAACTTATTTAACACAGTATTTTGGGCACTGGAAAGCAATTTCCTTGTTGCCTAACAAACCTATTTGCTAAATTTGGGAGTAAAAGCACAAATGTGAATTTAATGTTAACATATTAAAATTGATTTTTGTTACAGATCATGCTAAATAGGAAGCTTCAAGTTGAAATATGCTTCTTTTAAGAGAGATTCAAATTATTTAATTCAAACCACAATTAGGCTTTGTTTGGTTTACTAATATTGTTTCCTGTGATCTTCATAGTTTCTAATACTAGTTTCATTTTCTCACTCATAAAAATAAAAACATAGTAGCCAAAAATAATTTTCCCATCAAGGTATTATTAGATGATTTTATGTTAATGTTATTTAAGTAGGAATTATCATTAATAACTTTTGTCATGTTTTCATTATATATATTTAATATTGTAATTACAAGAAGAACTAAGAGTTTACAGTTCAATCCCAGCTAATGCTGGTTTCACTCTTTTACAAAATCAGTGACATTGAAGAGTTACCTAGAAGAAAACATCAGTTATTCTGATTACACATAGGGCCTGATCCAAAGTACACAGAATGAATTATTGATGTCCTACTGACTACAGGAAAATTTGAATCAGACCCTTTGATAAGCCAGTCAATAGCATCAATCACGACTGGAAATGTATAGCCAAATCAGTTGGTTAATCAAAAAATATCATTGAAAAACTGTTTAGATGATTATAGAAAAGTTGAACAATGCTAAGGAATCTGTTAGATTAATATCTTGAAGAGTCACATTCCTGTGCTAACAAAACAATTCTGATTTTTTAATTTTGTTAATTTTAGGGAAAAAAACCCAACTTTAACATTAGAATAAATTTGCCTATACTGCATAGAGAATGTCTTTTTACAAGACGTGTTGAAACTACTGTGTGTTTAAAACAACTGAAACATTTTAGTTGCAGAATGGTGGGTCTGCAGATAAAAAGAATTATTTATATTTACTGTACTGATAACATCCTTTTTCATGGCATTTCTTTGTTTGTATACCCTCATTTCCTCTCACAACAATTTCAGGTTCTCAACCTTCATATTACTTTGCAGGATCAAAACCAAATTTATTCTTACCAAGTAAATTGTATTAGTGTATTATAACTGAAAAGAAAATCAGGCTTTTTAATCCTCTGGAAAAAAAAAAAGAAAAAACAAAAAAACCCCTGTGTAAACCACCCATGAATCTATACGAAATTGGAAAAAAAATAAAAAAAATAAAAAAAAGATACTTTCATCTTAAATTTAAGAATACTTTATTACAGCTGACAGTGATACATTTCAGGTGAAACTTAATTTTGGTAAAATAAACTACTAGATGATGCCAGTTGTGTTCACCTGCTAAATACTGTCATTTTATTATTATAAACACATGGGTTCATGTGGCTGACTTCTGTGAAATTGGACATCTATGAACAGATTAATAATTCCCGAATATTTATCTGTTTTACTGGGCTTCAGTGCTTTGCAAAACAATTTCCCAAAAGCAAAAGTAGCACTTGCACCTGTGCCACTCAGAAAGCACAGCCTGCCAGTTAGACAGCATGGACAAAATGCTTCACTGCTCTCTGTGTCCAAATAGTACATTCATGGGAAGTACATATTTTTTCAGAAGTTTGTACAAATATGTTGAGTTTTACTCTTCTGGAGAGATTAATATGAACCAGTCTTTCAGAATCTTACTTAACTGTTATTTATTTTGCCCCCCTTCCTTTTTTCAAATTGCTGTATGATTCCCAGATTTACATTGTATAATATTATAATTTCATTCCTCATAATTTTTGTGCAATGTCATTATTAACAGCAGCAATCCTGGAGCTAATATGAGGAATGAGATAATAATACAAGGAATTCAGCAGCTTGAGAAAACATGTTGGAGTGCATCTTCTAGAAGTGCACCTTGGTGCTGGTTCCTGAAATAATGTTAAGTATAGAATCATAAAGGTCTTTGACCTAAATTATTCTATACTTATCATTATCTCAGGAGCCCACACGAAGGTATGTTTCTAGAAGATGCAGTCTAAAGTGTTTTCTCAAGCTGCTGAATTCCCTGTATTTTAAGTAAAGGTTATCAATAAAAATTAAGGTTTCAAATCATACTTGCTTAGGCTTCCCCCCAGGAAAGGACGGTAATCATTCAGAATGGGCCCAATGCTGCCAGTCCAGGTTCAGAAGCATTGGCTGTCTCAGCCTGCTTCAACGAGAGAGACTGAGGACATCAGTACTGATAATCCATTGATTGTCAGTCATGACAGTGATCTGAGGATCATTAAATGGAAATAATTAATTTCTTGTCTTTCATAGAAAATAAAGTTTTCTGATGAAGTGTCTTAGATTCTACCCAGACAAATAATCAGTGAAGTAGGAAATACAAGAGTGGGAGAAAAGAAGTTGAAGCTGTTTTTCTAAAGTATGAAGGCGGTGTGAGGGATAAAGCTTCTAATAGACTCAGTGCAATTTCATAGAGAGCTGTAATCCCAAATGCTGTGGTTTATTACCTGATATTGCTGGATTAAACATGCTCATAAAGAGGACCTTTACTCCTCTAGACATCTCAACTCACAAGAAGACAGCATAAAGGAGAGTTGTACTTCTGCTTCAAAACACTCATTGACTAGAGGACTTGACTTTCAACTCCTAAGTTTTTTCTGTCACTGGAAGAGAATAATAATGCTTCGTAAGGGGATTTGTTCAGTTGACCATTAGTCTTCTCACCCTAACCATTTAGATGGGTGAGATGGTGCTGGAAGAAAGCTGTGATTTGAGCAGTCAACAAGTGTTACCTGTGCCAGTGGGTGAGACCCAGATGTATCCCCCAGCTGGGGCTGATAAGAGAAACAGTTTGGGCATATGACTGCAAAGTAACAAAGATGCTGACGTTTTGACAGCTAGCAGAAATAAGATGGCTCAGAAGAACATTTTCAGTTTAGTTATATATAGGTTTAGCAGCTTTTATTAATTTTTGTACTATCAGATTGAAACAAGGATAAAGTTTTGGAGACTGTCTGCTAGGTAAGAATTTATTGCCTGTTTTTCCAGCAGTAACGCACCATTATGACACCAGAATAATAATATCTTTTCTAAGCTGACATACTTGGTCTTGACTTCTCTGTGAAATGGATTTCAGTGAAACTGAGTACTTAGTTTCACATACTTCAACCTTTACAGTAGTCTAGAAACTGAAGTGATGAAACAGTTCAGTAAGCAGCCAATTTGTTCTTCAAGAATCACAACTCATTAGTAATGTCATCACCTCAGAGACTAATCTTCCTTCAAGAACTGATAAAAACCTGAGACTGAGAGGGAGAACAAATTCTCTTGGTACATGCATAGCTCTTGCTCCAAGAGTCACTTCACCCTCTGCAGAGTTCAGAGCTCAGTGGCACAGGAATACAAAAACTTCTTTATGTACCAACAAAACCATTTGGAATTATGTTCAACAAGGCCATGTGGAGATAACAATGACAGTTATTATAGTGTGCCTTTAAGAACAGGGATCTCGGAAACAGTATCTCAGAACAGAGCATATGATCACTGCAGTGACTGTGATGTGTTCTAGCAGAAGTTCTTCCAATTTTGTCTTCTCCTGAAGCTCTTTCGTCTTGTACAAATGCTTAAATATTCATGATGGGGGAGATCAGAATGATGTAACAAGTTAAATGCTCACTCATTTATTGAGAAGGTGGAACAAACGGCTGTCAGTTCCTGTTAAAATAATTTTAACAAAGTAGAACTTTTGTAGTTGAATAACTAAATAAATGTATCCACACAGGACAACATCTAGAATATGCACCCAGCAGGCAGAAGGTGAAATGTTTCTTGAGGGAGGATTTGGACTTAAGTCTCCCATATATTCTATAAGTGTTTTGGCTACTCACTGAGGGCAATGTTCCTGGCCAGTGTTGTAACTGGTGCTTAAAATTTAGTGTTCTATTTCTTTTGTTTACTTTTGTTAGAAGTATCTACTCTAAAAAGAAAATGTTTGATATAAAACTAAATGTTTCCTTGATCCAGAATGAATATTTTTCAGCCTGTCATTACTATGAGAAAAACTTAAATAAATAAATCTGCTAAAAAAAACCCAACAAAAAACCAAACTACAATTCTGGCATTACTTTCATGTTTAGCTCAGCCACCAAACAAAAAATAAACTATTGCACAATCTTAAGAGAGATCACTGCTCTTATAACAAACCAGCATGACATAAATTGTCAGTAACTCACAGGAGCACAGTAAGAACTGCCACAGTATAGAGTGGGACAAGCATGGCAGCAGCAGACGCGGCGTCTTGCCTTGGATACAAAGTCAGTATCACAACAGACTAGCAATGTCAGGCTACAGCGGAGTCAACTTGAAAAACCATTAGCAGGCCAGCATCACCAGCAGGAAGCACAGCAATGACAGATGAGGGAGCAAAAGGCAGAAGAAAATAGTAGTTTAAACTTCTAAACAACACAGGTTTCTTCAGAACAGTAAAGCCAGGAGATAGTGTTGCATGGCAACATGGGAATCAAGACGGATATTTGTAAGGTCACCATCTCCCTGAATTTCAGATGGCTCCGTGCCAATGAAACAAATATCAATTGTTATCAAATTGGGAAATCCAATAGCACCTCCTTGAAACACAGTGAGTCCATTTAGTAGTCCAGAATAATTGATGATGATAGAAAATCTCTGATATCACATCTTTGAACTACCCTGAATGACCTGTTAGTATCTCTGACAGATTTCTACCCCATATTGTCCAGAAGTGTCCATCCGCCATTACAGAGATATTTCTGGGCTTTTTGGAAAAAACTGCCAAGTGAAAAGCTCTAAATGACTGTCTGTAGATATTAAGTGCAAGGACTGACAGACTCCTACTACTCCTGCTTGTGGTTGCCCCAGAAGTATCACATACCTCTCTGACCTATAGACAAGTATCTCAAGGAAACATTAAGGATCATATGCATGAATCAGACTGAATTAGAACTTTTTTTTCCAGTATTTTCTTTACCAGAGAAAAATAGGTTGGTGCAAAAAAATGCTACAAGATTTGGCCCTAAGAAGATCTGGCAATAGTTAAACAACCTCACAGTTGTGCTAACAATTGAAAAAAGGATATCAAATAAAGGGCTTTTTTGTCTCTCTTTTTTCCACATATCTTTCCTTGGAAGCTTCAGAAAAATGGAAGCCTTAATAGGATATGTGGGGCTGCGTGAAATATTCCTGTACTTTGGATTATTTTGTGCCATTAATGCAGGTAAAGATTCATTTCAGAAATAAAATCAATTAGAAATACAATTCCATGTTCAATATTATTAGTTCAGCATTTTAGTAAACATTAAGATTCCCATAATGAGTCCTACATTGAACTGTTTTTATTCCCTATAAAATCTAATTTCATTAACTTATCTGGGAAATGCAGGAAATATATTATTCATTTATTATAGAATGTGAAAATACATTCAGCAGTGTGCAGCTGGAAACTTGTTTGTATATATTCCTGGGGCAAAATGAAAAGTAGGTGGAGAATTAGTATAATGAAAGACTTGATACAAGCTTGGACTGCTGATTTTTTTAATGGAAATTTTTTTAATAGAAGAGCACAAACATGTATTTTTAAAAGTTGGATGAACAAATAAGAATGGCTCTGGGCAGATCTAATCTTCACAGCTAGCGCTTACAGTGTGCATTAAAAAATCTAGCTGGCATTGACCTTGGCAGCACTCACAAAGGAAGAATTTTCACAAGGATGAACATGTCCTATGCTGTGTCTTCAGTTTTGTGAACAGTCTTGTATTTTTTTTTTCAATATTAACTACACTTATTTCTCATACCTCCATTCTTTGTACCTTATAATTATTTTTAAGAAATAACATACTAAATACATGGGATAAAAGAAGAGTAGTATAATGTCGTATACAAGCATAATTCAAGCCTTCATCATATTTTTAAGATCATCTCCTGAAAATATGTCAAACCATTTTTTTCTACAGCTTTGCCCCATCCTTCAAGCTTTTTTACAGATATATTGCTAACGACAGGGTTTAAAAAAAAAAACCAAACCAACAAACAAATAATAAAGCATACATGTGAAATAGAAAGATATACAGAAAATGAGCCTAGACTATCCACAAATACTTATTTCACATGGAGCAAAAGAAGTTATAGGTTTAGTTTTCATGGCACTTAATGTACTTATTGTTTGTATATACTATAGTCCTTATTGTACTGGCTCCAAAATCAATACCATGTTCAAGTTCCCTTGATCATTGCACTCCTTAGGTTCATGGAAACAGAAGATTTCGAACACTGCTGATTTTTTACAACTATTCCTACTAACCATTCCAAAACTAGGCAGCTCAGAACTACCAGTGTTAACGTCGGCTTACAGAAATGTGGTCAGAGAAGCACACTGAGACAATTCAGCACCTGGCCATTCCCAACGCACCTCCTCCAAAGTGCAAATGGTGGTTCACCACAACTGGTCAGTTATGGCATATTTCTGAGGCATAAGCATACAACGGGTGAACTTTGGTAAGCCCAAGCAGGTAAGTTTTGCTGTAGCTAGGCTGTTCATAGGAAAATCCAGCTTGAGCTGCTTTCCACTGTGCTGCCAGAACCTCAGCAAATTCTGTGAGACAACAGCTATGGAGAGGGAAGAAAGTGAGGCAAAAAGAAGAAAGAGTTTATACACAGAGTAAGAGGCAGAAGTTAGTGGCTCCAATGGCACTTGAAACCTTGTCCATTTTCTCAAGGATAAGACTGCTCCAGAAAGCTTGGGAAAGTTCAGAATGGATGAGAGGAATAAAACTCAAGATCCATCTTCAGACTAATCTATAGGACATTACCTTTCCCATGGTCAGTTCCCTGCCTGCTGCACATGTGTAACCCATCCCTTCCCTCATGTATCCATCAACATACTCCTCCAAATAAACAAAATTATTTAAAAAATGAAAAGATCTCTTTATCTGCAGTGTAGAAGTAAATCAAAGATTGATCTCTTTGAAGAGATTTTTTGGTCATTTTGCCTTCATTAAATGTCACTGTAATAAACCATAAGCAAATAAAAGGTACAATTGACAGACTAAAAAAATTACTTGTAAGATCTTTGGGATGGGAATCAAATTTTTGTTGCAAGCTTCTGCAGTAAGAAGTGAGTTTGTGACCAGAGATCCTGGCTGCTGTTGGAGTACAACCTTAGAATAACAGAATTTCAACCATAGAATCACAGAATGCTTTGGGCAGAAAGAGACCTTGAAGATCATCTAGCTCCAATCCTCCTGCCATGAGCAGGGACATCTTCCACTAGACCAGGTTGCTCAAAGCCTCATCCAGCCTGGCCTTGAACACTTCCAGGGATGGGGCAGCCACAACTTCCTTGGGCAACCTGTGCCACTGTCTCACCACCCTCACAGGAAAGAATTTCTTCCTAATATCTCATCTAAACATACCCTCTTTTAGTGTAAAGCCACTTCCACTTGTTCTGTCTTTAACTGCCTTTATAAAAAATCCCTCCCCAGCTTTCTTGTAGGGCCCTTCAGGTACTGGAAGGCGGTTAGAAGGTGTCCCCAGAACCTTCTCATTACCAGGCTGAACAGCTCCAACTCTCTCAGCCTGTCCTCATAGGAGAGGTGTTCCAGCCCTCGGATCATCCTCATGGCCTCCTCTGGACTCATTCTAACTGGTCCATGTCTTTCTTGTGTTGGGGGCTCCAGAACTGGACACAGTACTCCAGGTGGGGCCTTACGAGAGCAGAGTAGAGGGGGAGAATCACTTCTCCTGTCCTTCTGGCCACACTTCTCTTGATGCAGCCCAGGATACAGTTATTGGCCTTCTGAGCTGCAAGTGCACATTGCCAGCTCATGTTGAGCTTCTCGTCTACCACCACTCCCAAGTTCTTCTCTTCAGAGCTGGCCTCAAGCCACTCATTGCTCAGCCTGTATTTGTGCTTAGAAATCCTGGAAAACACTTTAAACAGCCATTTATTTCATCCTCAGCTACAAATAATAAATAAAAAAGTTTTTTCAACTCTTGCAGTCTGTGGAAAACACTGACTCTGGCACACGCTTTCCCCAAGTTTCCTCACTAATCAATGGAGAGAGATAGTTCTGTCCCAAAGGCAATTCAGGACACCTTAGAGCCTGCCTTACTGTATCGACTGGGGTTTCCCAAGTCAATTCAATCCCTTTCCCATCTCTCCATGTGCAGCCATAACCTCTGTTCAGAATTGTGAAATATATAATTGCCAATATGTTGCATTAGAGGCTCCAAAATATCATTGTTAATGAGAGTACATTTTTGTTATACTTTAAAACATGGTAGGTTATACATGTACATATATATGTATATACGTGCAGATGTACATATTTTTCACATTTCTTTGGTAAGCTTTGCATATTTTTGCACATTTAAAGTTTGACAGAAAGTGTTTTACAGAGAATTAGTCTAGGCATCTTTCTTAGTGCATACACTGAATGTAATTTGTATTGAATTTTCATTATGACTCCTGGCTAAAAATATTTCCATAATCCAAGGGGTCTTGTGAGGGGAAGATGTTAAATAATAAAATGGAACATACACTTCTTTTTAACTATCAACACTTAATCTCTTCTACTTCAGCATTGACTCAGATCCAATATCAAACAGTAGCATATATTTTATAAGATGACTATTTACTTTGATTACCCTATCAAATCATGATGAACTAATTTGTCTTATGAAATTAATCACAACTTGTAAATGTTAAATTGCTGCATTTCATATAGACAGCTATCAGCCTTTCATCTATCACCCAGGCCATCAACAGACAAATGTTGAAACCAGTGTTCTATTTCCATTTCCACCTGGATCACACTAAACAGAAATAATTTTGAACAAATAAACTTTTATTTTCCCAGGTATTTTTAAAATGTATTTTGAGGTTACCTGACAATCTGTCTAGAAATGCTCTACTGCCAGCCCAGCGGGAACACAGCAGGTAGATAGACTTCAGTGGTTTAACTAGGGGACAATGGCAGGTATGTTCTCCAGTGGTGTGTGGGAATAACATGGTGGGATGTCCTTGTTGGGAGCAGAGCATTAAGATCAAAACTGCATGTGAATTGTAAGAGCAAAAGTTGGGCTTTTCCTTAATCGCATGAAGTTTCTTGGTAACATATATTCACAAAATGCCCCCACACCATCTTGCTTGATGAAGAACCTTTTATTATACACAGTCATTCCAGCCCTTTCTCCAATTACTTCCCTCAAAAGTTTCTCATCTGTTCTTGTTTGGAAGCTGTCTTCCAACAGTAGGAGTAACAGGGCTTCATCTGTTGTTTCAATTAAATTCCCTGAAGGAGACAATAGCTATACTTCTCCTATACAGGTGCTGTTATTAAGTTGGGTTTTAACAATCTTGCACTTATTCACTTATTAATCTCCCACATTTATCCAAAACACATTGAGAAGAACAGTGCTAGCTTTGCATATAGTCATTCAAAAGGCAGACAAAAAGATACATTCAACTACTATTTATTAAAAAATCACATGTATTGGTACATATAACAGGATTCAAGGCTTTCAGTAGGCTATAATTGAATCCTTTTATTTTAAATAAGCCATAGCTGTATCTATTGTTCTAGCAGCTGATAAAAAATGATTCAGAAATTATATTTAAAATTTTCTGCATAATTATTAAAGTATAATGGCACTTAACAGCTGCATTTCTGTTAGAGTCCGCATTACTAAGCTTAGCTAATTCAAAAAATATCACCAGCTACTGTGTCTGCAATGCAAAAATTCAAAATCTCTACACATTGCTTCAATAAATTATGCACAGACATATGGCGGGATCTTTGCTTGGCTTACACCCGCACAGCCCCAAAAGGCAATGGAACAACGCCAGTTTAGATCCCCGATTTACACAGCTGAACGCTCACGTGCCTCTCTCCAGTGTCACAAGGTACCTGAGCTTTTCCAGCTGATGGCGGCTGGAGAGGCTGAAGTTGGCAGATGGCCAGGCCAGCATTACCACTGCCAACGCCTCCCCTGTTATTTAAGACGAGGGCATGTTGTTAGCAGCTATCTCCAGTTGAATGATCAGTGAAGCATAAAGTTTACATAATAGCTCAGCTGGACTATTCTTTCTGTGTCTCTGCGTGGTTCCATTTTCATTCTTTTACTTGATTGATTGTCTGGGGTTCTGTGATTGGGTATTTTTTAAGTTGTAGAATACAATTTTATATTTCCAGGATATTTTGGGACATTCTTCCACAAACTTTGTGGTATTAAACACAAGGAAGTATAAATCTTGTGAGGATAAATCCAGTGAATTAAGATTTTGTCTCTCGCTTTGTAAAAGGGGCCTGTTTACCTCTGTATCCTGCACACAGGAGCACTGTGGTGTTTCATATAAAAGCATCAGATAAAGAGACATTTTTAAAAAACAAGTGATTTCATTGATTTAAAAATAAGCATGTTTCTGTATTGTAAAAGTTATATATAATATAGCCAGTTACCACCTAGCTCTTGGATATTTTAAAGATCTTTCTTATCAGACATTTTCTATCTCAACATTTTACCAGACAGCAAAGCTCTTCAGTGGAAGTATGATTTGCTCTACAAACAACAATGAGGTAATTTAATGGAATTTTTTCTTGGGACTGGTCCCTGCAGATTTTAGTATAATCTGAGTTTCTGAGCATTTTGACGTTTAGTATATCATAGAACAAAATTACTTAGGTATTTCAAGGAACAGTACATTCTTTACTTTCATAATTAGCTACATGGACGTTCATTACAAGTACCCTTTGATGGGGTTGCATCATCTCCATACATGACTTCACAACTTTCATTGATGTAATTGATTTCAGAATTCTGAAGTCCATTTTCATGACTCCATGTTGGACACTAATCACAAAGGATCAGAATTGAGGCCTCCATCCTAGACATTTAAGGCCTTGAACCCTGAGCATTACAAAATCTGATCAGTCTGTGGTGTGGAACATGCTATGGTTGTCAGCCTCGCACTGATCTGTAAGGTTCTATGGTTAGTGACTTTTTTAAAGTGGGTGTAACCCAGTAACACCATGCTCTGAACACTGAGTGCCTGGTTGCGCTACAACAGAAATTGTATGGATAATTATTATAAATGCAACGTTTTAATTGTATTTCCAAGCTTCATTTATGATCACAGACCAACGTGGGAAGCGAATATGGGAAAATGAATATGGGTTGCCCAGAGAAGTTGTGGCTGCCCCCTCCCTAGAAGTGTTCAAGGCCAGGTTGGATGAGGCTTTGAGCAACCTGGTCTAGTGGAAAGGTGTCCCTGCTCAAGGCAGGGGGGTTGGAAACAGGTGACCTTCAAGGTCCCTTCCAACCCAAACCATTCTATGATTCTATGACTCTGTGGAGTAAAGATATATTTTCTCACCTAAGGTGTAGGGCAGGGAATGACACGGAGAGAAAGGCTTTCCCAAACAGATCAGAGAATATGTTGTAAATACTCCCAAACGGTAAGAAACCCTCCTATTGTAAACATCAACCTTTGCAAGTTTGAGATGGAGAAGTTATTGGTAAGACTTTATTCCTGAAAGCCCATTCACATTGGGCAGCACTCAAAAAACTGTTTGACCAGTTGTGAGGACAAAACTCCAGGGGGGACGTTCAGATACCTAGAGACCAGCTCTCCTTGCTCTGTGCCAGGTACACAATAAAGAACCCTGAGATAAAAAAACAGTTGCTAGTTATTGGGATCCAGAGAGACTAAAGCCAATACTTCTTACAGAGCACTGAGAAATCAGCATCTTTTTACTGTCTGTTCACAAATGATAAAATCTAAAGACCGTCCACACTTACAAGGGCTAAAATGAAGTAGGAGGAAGACAAAGTAGTGACCCTCAGTTGCCATTTAGGGGTTGCTACGAAGCACAAGTCCACAAGCTCCTCCACGCTGTCCACTCTGATCTATAAGGCCAAGTTATCCCCTCTGAGACAGAGATGGCTGCTGCTGATGGTGAAGGCGCTACAAAGTCTAGTGCACCCTCTCTCTGTTCAGCTGCCTGACTGGACTCCTCAGGCCCATTTGCACGTTCCCAAGGGAGGTGACTAACGGCCCTGCCCCTAAGGGCTGCTTCTGAACTGCTTCTGAATTTGTTTTCTAGTTGCCTACTTGCTCAGCACTTTTAAACTTTTACAGAGATTAGGTCTATGAGAAAGGAAGGATAATTTCTTGTCCTGAGACCTCCAGAAATATGTTTTCTGTTAGCAGGGACAGTTTTATTCTTGCATCATCAATTTTTTTAATGGGTAAGTTAGTAAGTTTTACTGTTTAAAACTATTTTTAGATGAGGTGTGTTGCACTTTTGGACAACCTATGGTCCATAGATACGTTTGGAAACCCTTGGTTTAGAACTGGCTGTTTATAGAAACCAATGTTCATCTGATATTTTTACTATTTCATATGGGAATACCAGAAATTAAACCAAATTATAATGATTTGTTTTTAGATTTTCTTGTCTCATTGATTTCTCTCAGCTTTGTGTACCGACTTCCTTTTCTTCCTTAGACTTACAGGATAAGTATACTGATATATTTTCTATTATGTATGACATTCTGAAGGTTGCCCCTAAATGTACAAACCTGTGTAGTGATTTCATTTTTGCACTGTTGCTATAGATCCCATAGCATAATTAATCTATAGAGGTATTTCCCAATTCTCATTCACTGCAGTTTAAAATCTGCTCTTTCCAAAACACTTTGTGCAATTGCATACAGAGGTTTAAGAGCTTTCTTCCTGGTATCTATTTTTGGATTGCTCTTGTTCTGACACTTTTGTGGGTTTTTTTTTTTTCAGACTTCACCCATCTTTGCTTCTTGCTGTGCTCTAACTCAGTTGAAACTGTTGTTCTTTATTAGATAACACAAGTATCAGTATATTACCAATTATTAACAGATGTTCCTAACCAATATCTGCATGCTGCAGAACAGCCCAAGTTTCCCCATTTGTTTTGAGATATAGAGTCTCCAGAATTTATGTACTGGTGCTTTGCCTCCACGTTGTACGCAATGGAATTGGTACCCTCAGAATAAGACATTCTGTCAGATTTATACCTTTCCTCCTTCCCAACTCTGCACTGAAATTCAAGAGAATTTTTGTCTAACAGGACAAGTGCATGGTGCTTGTCATGCCACATGTGGGGACACTGTGTTCAGTTTTGGTCCCCCTTATGCAAAAAAAGATGTTGCCAGGCTGGAGAAGGTCCAAAGAAGGGCCACAAAGATGGCCAAAGGACTGGGAAGCCTGCCATGTGAGGAGAGGCTGAGAGAACTGGGTTTGTTCAGCCACGAGAAAAGGAGGCTTAGGGGAGACCTAACCACTGTGTTCCAGTGTTTAGAGTGGCTACAAAAAAGATGGAGACTCCCTTTTTACAAGGAGTCACACGGGATGTGTACAAATTACTTCTGGGGAGATTCTGATTGGACACAAGAGGAAAGTTTTTCACAATGACAAGGATCAGCCATTGGAACAATTTCCCCAGGGAAGTGGTGGAATCCCCAACATTGGACACCTTTAAGATTCAGCTGGACAGGGTGCTGGGTCATCTTGTTTAGACCCTGCTTTTGTCACAAAAGGCTGAACCAGATGATCCCTGAGGTCCCTTCCAACCTGGTACTCTGTCATTCTATGATTCTACAAACTGAAAGTACATCAGAGGAAACTACCTCTGAAGCCTAAAACATAATCTTCCTATTTAGTAATCTAAATATAGCTTCCTGAAATGCTCTTTTATACCTCTCTACAAATTTGCAGCAAATTTCTTTAAAAATACTGTGTTTTTAAAAATATAGAGAATTCTAAGAAGGTATGAGTATGACAGAAAATTTCAACTCAATATTTTAATAGATGAGAAATACATGTCAGATTTTATTAATATTACATAAACTTTAAAAGGGCCTCATTTTTCCATTAACATTTCTACTAGCAAACATTCATTATAAATCCCTTTGCTATCAAATATTCACAGGAGTATTCCTAAATAAATCACTAGCATATACTGCAATATTAATATCTAAAAAAACCCATAGACCACAAAGATTGAACTATCAACAAAACAATGTAACAGAAAAACATTTCAACAGTTTTCAGGCAGAATGATTCTATTTGAAGACTGGTAAAAGGATCCAGTTGAGTCATTTCAGATAAGGATGAAGCTGTTTGGGCCGAGCTTTTCTTGACAGCCCAATCCTGATGGGGCCCTTGCATGTTTTAAGAGGCTGTACTCTTATAACTTCATGTGATAGAAAGTATCCTATATTTAAAAAAAAAAGTGAAATTAAAAACAGAATTACTTATGTTATACACCAGAATTACATACTATCAAGATATGTAAATTAGATGAACGTTAATTGCAGCTTCTCAGTCCTTTACTACAGCCTGTCTCATCTCCATTTTGTTCAGCTGTAGAGCATCTAACATATTCTTTTTGGTTGACATTGAAGTGCTAACAGCTGGGTCACACTCAGATTCTTTCTAATTAGAAGGATCCTCAACCTAACATTACATAGCCTTCCTAACAGACTGGCAAAGGCATACAGTTTGATACAAATCACCATGTTGGGACAGAGGGCACATGCTGAGAGGAGTATGCTTCAATACTTTCCTCTAGTCTGAGGGGTTTAGATGTACAAATCCAAATTACAGAGCCAGGCATCACTCCACTGGTGATAGTAATCGTGGTACCTCCTCTTGTGCCACTCACTTTACAGGAAGTGGAACAGCAGGATGTGGATTTTCTGTTCCATGGTCTATTAGGTAAGGTATGCACCATCTAGTAATCTGGAGCATGATTTGGTCATCCTTTAGAAGATGTTCTCTTTTGCACAAAATAATACACTTACTGGGGAAGAATGGAAGACCATGACCTTGTAAACTAGAGATTAGGACAATGAGTCATCTGGAAGAACTAATAATCACACAAGAAGGTGTCACATTTCTCAAGATCCTTTCCAGTTCTATTTTCCATTATTCTATAAAATGATGAAGCACTGAGCAATTAGCTAGGATATCAAATAGTGAGCCCATCAGAGCCTCAGGCACTCAGCTGAAATCCTACTAAAGGGGGAAAAAAAAATTCTCTAAGCCTTTCACAGGAATTTTAAATTATGGGATGAGAAAAAAAAAAAACAAAACTCCATTCTTAAGTCAATGATGAGATAGTAGTGCTGCCACGTTTTTTATAAGACTCATAAGAGTCAGTTGGAAGAGGAACTGCATGCACTAAAAGTCAATCAAGTGTTACGGGTTTATACGTAGCCAGTAAATCATGGTAGTTAGTCATGCTGAATTGTAAATCTGCTGAAGTATAAATCTTCTTGTCTCACCTAGGTACCTCCTTTCCAAACCAGCCACAGTTTTTGAGGAAACAGTCACTTCATGTGACCAAAAAGTATGATATAAAACCAAAAACTCATTGATACCAGCAAGTATAAAACCTCTACCTCCTAATCTTCTAATGATGGGAGAAATATGCTGGATTAAGCCAAAGTTTTGGCAACTGAATTGGCTAAATTAACAGGCTTGGATTCCATAGCAGAAACAGAGTCATCATATTCAAGATACATAATCATGTAAAAGCATGTGTGATGGCTGAAAATCCTACTTAAATATAGAGGGACACAGCCACACATCAGCAAAACTTCTGACATTAACTCCTAGCAGTACAGTAAATATAGTACTCCCCCTCAACAAAAACAGATATAGCCCTTGCTGCAGGACACTCTCTAAGGCAATGTTCAGTGTAAATGGAAGAGAACGAACTCTGCCAACCATAGGTTACAGCAGAGAAGCAATGGACCTCCTCAAGGAAAGACGGGATTCAGCAGTTCCCTATTTGCTGTCAGCTGAGAATGGCGATGAGGGGAACATTATATTTTTTCAGCTTCTTCTGCTGGAATTATATCAGGTGTCCATTGATCCTGACAAAGCTCTGGAAAATAGGTACAGAATGCCTTAGAAATCTGCCATTGCGCCAGAAACCTGCACGACTTCTCATCAATCATGGGGAAAAGAGAAGTCACTCATTGCTAAGGTTTCCTTCCAAACATTTCTGGAAAAGGTCAGATGGGAAATTAAAAAATAACAGGAAGTAAAGTAAAAGGAATCATTACTGCTAAAGGCAATGGAGAAAATGTCTGGTTTTGTTTACTCATGGTCTTGTAGCCCAAAACAACATGGGAAGAAGAAAGGGAAGATGATCCAGGTTCAGTCATCTTTTGATGTTCTGCAGGAGCTACAATGTTCCATCTAGCAAGCATCTGAACAAAACTTCCAAGAAGATGTTAATATCAGCCACCTTGTGCTATTACGCACAATACAGCATTCTTGAACTTGAATTTTCCCTAAGCAATAACACTTACTACAAAAGTCAGAAAGTAGAATCCACCTGCCACAAAAAAACCCCACCCAACACCTTATAGAGCAGTGTTAAACAGTAAAATAGTGGAGCAGTATTCTCTGTGAAATTTTGCATTTGGTATATGGAAAATTATCTAAAGATGGCATATCTTCAATAAAAAACAGATTAGAAGAACACCATATGTAAATGTTCAAGATTTTCAGTCTTATTATTTCACAGAATTGCCTGAATGAAGGAAACAACTTTCTGAATTGTGAGAACAACAAAGTGTGCATCAGTTTTAAAGAGGTGCAAAGAGGAATAAATGTGAAAAAATCTGTACATGATGTGAATTTGATTTAGTGAAACAAAAATTATCTATAGCCTTTTTCTTACAATGTCTTAGTATTTCACTTCAGAATAAACTAATAGCCTTGTTTTAATAAATGTTTCCAAGTGTTGGAAAAAAATCAAAAGCATGCTTTTTGCAATCCTAACAGATCAACTGGCAATATCCTTCTGAATTTCCTTCTACCATGTGTCCAAAACTATAACTCTTCCAAGAAAAGTATATCAAATCATGTTCTTCTTGTAGTACATCTTGGCTGTGTCACAGTGATTGTAGACCCAAAGAAGTTTGTTCCAAATGGCTTCAAAACAAGCAAAAAAGGAAAATCTACATTGTTAGAGTTCCTTTTTTCTATCCAGAGAACAAAAAGGCTTATCTGCATGACCTGCTCTGTGACCAAAGCCAAAGTTAGGACAGCTTTCTAGTAACCTACAATTAAATGAAATGTGATTGCTACAGAGAGAAAGATAAAAAGGGAAGAAACAAATACACGTTTGGGAAATAAGTTTATTAGCACTGGTATTTGTGGTATAAATAACAGAATAGAATTGCTCTTACCTCCCTCTTTCTGTAAATGATAGTTTTGTTCCTTGAGAAGTGTGCAGGATAAAAAAGCAGGGTCCCATGTGTATGGCTTTTTATAAGTTGCATCACAATAGCCTTAAAACAGAAACATAAATAGAACATTTAAGATTTTAACTAATTTCTATAAACAAATAACTAAGTTTGTTTCACTAGTTATTAATTTGTGTTTCTTGCTTATATGAGTAAAACATGTGTGTGCATATTTTGGGAAATACTAAAGAAGCTACAAAGTCTCACTCTCAGAGGCTTGTCAAAAGCTATCTGTACAACTCATCAAGTTCTCTTTTGCATAGATGCAAAGATTCAGTCTTTGCGGACATATCATTTTCTCCACTTGGATCTTCTTAATCCAGACTTAGGCAGAAAAGTGATCACTTCATGAGCAATTTATTCAGTACAGAATCACGGTATCACACAATCACAGAATTACAGAATAGTTTGGTTTGGAAGTGACCTTAAAGATCCTCTGGTTCCAACCCCTCTGCCATGAGCAGGGACACCTTCCACTAGACCAGGTTGCTCAAAGCCTCATCCAACCTGGCCTTCATCACTTCCAGGGAGGAGCAGCCACAAGTTCTCTGGGCAACCTGTTTCAGTGTCTCACCACCCTCACAGGAAAGAAATTCTTCCTAATATCTCATCTAAACCTACCCTCTTCCAGTTTAAAGCCACTACCCCTTGTTCTATCACTACCTGTCCTTGTAAAATGTCCCTCCTCACCCTTCCTGTAGGTCTTTTCAGGTACTGGAAGGCCACTAGAAGGTCTACGCAGAGTATCTGTTAGGTTTTCGTTCCCCAGGACAAGGCATGCAGGCGTAACTTGCAGCATATTATACTGTTAAAACTCTACTGAACAGAATTCCCTCCAGGGCTTTCTGTGGCACTTTTCTAATTGCTTCACAAACACTAATTACCTTCACAAAACCTCTGCAATCTTCATACTATAAATTTAGAGCTGAGTCCCTCAGAAATTGATTTCAGATGCCAAATTTGAGATGGCTGCATTTTTATCAGAGAATTTACCAAATATGTCTGTTATTGATTTTATTTGCAGCTGTGAGAACTCATAACTTCTGCAAACTGAATTTCAGGTACAAAATCTGATAAACACACTGTTTGAAAATTCACTTATCACACAGGAGCTATTTGTAAAAGAAAGTACAGCATTCAGCTGGTTCTCTTCTTGGTATCCTTCCCTTATCCACTAAATACCTCTTGATTCTGTGGCAAATGGGGTAGGAGTGTTAGAGTTTACAAAGCAGATTTCTCACATGCTGTTTGAAGTGGGGATTCAGTTTCTTCAAGAAAAAATAAGGTTTAAAAAGGCATCATCTAAACTTTAAAGAAACATAACATTAATACTTCCTAAATTTTGTGAGCGCCTGGCCTGGAAGCCAGAACCATAAGTGAGGTGCATATGGTCTCTTTATGGTGGATGGTAGAAGTTAGGTCCTTCAAAACAGGGTGCTAAACAAGCAATGAACTAGGCAAGAACTGCTTAGGGCAATGATTAGGAAAGATTAAATGCAGGATATGTTTAGAAACCCACTGCCGCTTTCTGAGCTTAAGATCCTTAGTGCAGCAAACTGCCTCCACCTGTTTGGGATCTATGGCCCAGAATTAACTTCTGAGGATGGGTAACTAGTACACACTTTAGAGAAATATGCAAGTATCGTACATGATGAACAGTGCCTACCACTTATTAGCTTACTTGTATGTATGTTTATTAATCTATTACAAGACTTTGTGTTAAATTGCCTACTCTCCCAAACTAACATTCTTTAAATAGAAGACATTAGTATGCACGTCAGATGCAAAAGCCTGTAAATGTTCAAGACTAGCTGTTGTGTTCACTTACAAGTCTTAAACAAACCAGAGAGATTTAACAGGTGACTGTCATCACTGATCACTTAATTCCAAAAGATTTTTTGTAACTATTCAACTCCTCCTCTTTCCCCAGAAAAAATGGATTTCTGAATATTATGTAAAATCCATTTTGAAAAGATTAAGTTGATTTTCATGACCCTACAAAAGCTTTCAGTTGTAAAGAAACAGTTGTCTCCTTTCTGAGTATTGTTTCATGTGTTAATGGAGACTGTTCTCTCTGTAAGTGTGTGCCTTATTGAGTTTTTTAGTCTTTGAGGAAATTAAGGGCTTATTATGATGAAGTCCAAGACAAAATAAATAACCTGTAGTGGAATTTGCATTAAGACAGGTAGGAGCAATCTTGAGATTGACTGAGTAAATTCTGTGCTACAACAGCTACAGCACAGTGTGCAAATAGCAGTAGTAGTGTTGTTTTGCATTTGACTACTCACAGGCAGATAACCTTTTGTGCCACAAATCTTGTACGATTCAATGAAAACTCAGCGACTGCTACAGAATTATCTGAGTTGACAAACATACCTTTACAGAAAACCAAATATTTGCCTAATTTTTTATATTTATTAACATAATAGCCAACAATTCCATGTGCTTACCCTCTGCAGTAGGTGAATGCAGCAAGTCTTCACTTGACAGACGTGAAATACAATATTCCTTAGATAGTCTTTGCTCTTCGTTTTCATTTGATGTTTTTTCATTTAATGATTTTTCATTACTGATAGTTCTATTTTGCCCTTCTATAGTACCACAGATTGGAGAAGAAATACGTACTTTCTTTTGAGAAATACTTGTCACATTGTCATCTATCCCTTCAGAATTATCTAATTCACAATAATTGTCATGTGAGTTTGTTTCCAAATTAGATAAATTGTTTTCATTTCCCTTGCTAATTTCATGAAACATATGTAGCTCTTCTAGCACTAAATCAAATTTACTCTTCAGTTCAAATTCATATGTGATTTTATTTTCTAAAGGTAAACACTTATCTTTTACATCTCCAAGATATCCATTGTTCATTACAGATAAAGGCATTTTTAATTTCTCTTCTGCAGCAATTAATGTTTTGGATTCATCTTCTGAATATGACATAATCAAGTTATTCATTACAGTCCCACATTGACTTTCATTAGTCACATGTATTTGTTCACCACTTATCTCTTCCTGTTCTTTTACATATTCAAGATGTTTTTTCAAAGTTGCTGGCTCTGAACTGCCTGCCTTATTTGTCTGTGTGTGCCCTTTCAAAGAAAACTGCACTGTTCCTTTGGTGTCTAACTGCAAGTACGTATCTGCCATGGTAGGACTTCCTGTAGATGGACATGGGGTAGTGGCATGAGTTTTGTTGCTTTGTTTTGGTTTGTCTGTGCTGGAGGAACTCCTGCAGTGTCCATCTTCACTTGCTCCTCCAACTTGATTGACAAAAGAGCTCCTCTCTAATGGCAAAATGTCAGACTGATAACCATTTGGTGAACTAGGAAACACATTTTCAAACTTCAAATATGTATTTTGATCCTGTTCTTTTTCATTTCCTACATCTGGGCAACATGTATCTAATTTTTTGCAGTGTTTAGGTTTGTTTGGTTTGCTACCTTGTAACAAGAGATAATTACATTTTTCCATAGCTGTTTTTGAAGTCTCAAGTAAAGATAAGACATCGTTGGATTCAGCAGTCAAATTATTATCTTCTTTTGAACTGCTAACTGCATTTTCTTCATACAACTTTATTTTGACAAAATTGACTTGGTTCACAACTGGGATCTGGTCAAAGTCTTCAGAATCAGTAGTAAGGGGAATTTTTTCATATGTGTCAAAAATAGAAAAATATTTTTTAGAAATAAAATTATGAGAATTTATTTGCAACTCTTTTGACTTAACACACTCTTTTCTATCAGCATTTATACAACTAGAAGTATCCAAATATTTTTTCATGGTACATGTGACTTTATTTGTGACTTCATTTGTAGACTTTATGCATTCTTTACAACCGGTTGTTTCTTGGCTTTTATTTTCATATAAAATAAAAGGGGAAGCTTTAAATCTTTCTCCATGTAAAGAACTATTAAACATTTTACTTGGTTTCTTTTTCTCCCGCTTTACTGTAGTTACTGGTATTTCCTGATTTGTACATTTACTATTCACTTTTTCAAATTTCAGTTGTGAATGGGCAGGAAAGTAACTCCAAAATCTAAGAGTTGCTCCTATCAGATACTGTATTTTGGTGGGGTTGCAGCCATACATCTTGTCTAGTGAGGAACAAACAAAAGTGCCCTGCAGCAAGATTAGGCATTTAGCAACTAAAATTTGCTTTTTTGTACTGTTTTTGTGACTGACTGACCTCAAATAAGTGCTAAACCCTTCCAGCCCTCTGGATAAGAGATAGTGCTTTCTGATGTGTCTTCCCTTACACAATCCACTTGTTTGGTTATGAAAGAAGGTTCCTCTTTTTAGGAAAGTGGGCGCATCTTCACCTAAAGATCTAGAAAAAGGTATTCTCTGGTGTTCAGTATGTAGTCCAAAACCAATGCTTTCCATAAATTTAGAACTTACAAAGCCTGGGTATGTTTCTTTTTTTTTACGAAATTCTGTGTTTTGCCTCAAAGTATGATCTGTGCAAGAGTTTAACTGAACTTGCTTTCTGCCAGGATGATTCTCCACTTGCATGTACTTTCCTTCGCCTGGCAATAAAGTATTCCTGCTATTGAAAAAGGAAGTAAGAACTGACTTTAGTACTTCCATCTTTAGATGCCTTGAAATAATAGCCAGCAAACAAATGCCTATTTTATTGATGTGGCTCCTATTTATATTGCTCTTTACTAACTCTTGAGTATCACACTGCTGGTTTAATGTTTCATGAAAATGAAACCAATGTGCAATACCATCATCCTGACGTGTGGGCATATCTTCACACAAAGACTCAGTCCCTGTCCTGACCCTTCCAAACAACATGTTATGAAATAAAAACTTTAACTGGAACATTTCCTTTCCCCTAAATAGATTGATACTCACTTTTGTATCTGGAAAATTCTGAACAACAATGTGTGGACAACTACTTTCAAATAAAACGTTTTTAGTTAAATATCTTTTGAAATCAGGTACTTCTTTTGCAGAGAGTTCTGATTCTGCTTCATACAAACTAACATCACTGTTGGAATTATGCACACCATGGTGTATGACTAACTTATTTTCCTCTAATGCTTCTGTTATTACTGGAGAAGTTGTCTGTATATGAAATGTTTCCTCATTCTCACTACTGCTTTTTCTCCCCATTTTATTCAAGAGATCATTATTGCTGACACATTTCTCATTCTGAGCATTTTTAGCACTAATGTAAATGTGGATTCTTGACTTCTGGTCATCCTCACCATCTGAATTCTCCAGCATTTTATCTTTGAAATAATTTTTAGCAAATATTTGATTACATTCAATATCAGTGCTGTTGTCTCTGAAATAAGTTACAGGTACTTTTCTTCCTGCTGCCAAAGCACTGTGTTCTTGTTTGTTAATTGATTGGTAATTCTTTTCTTTAAATTCAGAACCAACAGTTAAAGCTTTTACAATGCTTTTATCATTTTGTGGTTTTTGTTTCCCTATCTCAGATATTTTTTGCACACCATGTACCTGTTTAGATTGCATCAAAGATGATTGGCCTTTAAAATTCTTCCAATCCATCTTCTTCAAGTTAGTTGATGGCATTTTACTATTTATTTTATTTGAAATGCTAGGAAACTGAAAATTAGGGATTTCCAGTGGTGGTATACTCCTAAAAGGTTTTAATGTTGGAAATATAGATGATGAATTATTTTTTTCTTTATTATCTCCTCCTGCAGCAGTTTCATCACTACTAGAACAATCTTTATCTTCTGTAGTACATGCTTTTTTCAGAAAATTATTTTTCTCATGTTCCATGTGTGAAAACACAGAATTGGTACTACATAAAAAAGGAATTTGCAAATGCTGGTATTGTTTCCACTTTTTATGAGACACAGACTTATGACTTAACATTTCCACCTGAAACAAGTCTCTCTTTAAGGGCGTCACTGAAGAATTTTGTTTGAGTTCATTATCACCAGTTCTTTTATTATTTCTTTCTATATTGTTGTTCTGCTGTAGTTGGGGTACAGCATTCCACACATTGAGTAATTCTGTTTCAAGAGGCTGACCGTGCACATTCAGTGAAATATCATCTTCCATACTAACTTGGTTTTCATTTTCAGGACTCCATTTTTTGGTGGACAGTTTATTTTCTGACACTGCACATGGTAATCTTTCACTACTACAAGTTTCAAAATGGAAAAACTCTTCCATACAGATTTTTCTTGCTGTATCACAAATTTGCTTTTCTAATGCCCAGCTGGTTTGTCTTTCTGATAAATACAGAGGTTCATGTGGTGATGTGGATCTGTTCAGACAGTGTACACTTTGTTCCAACTTTTGCTGCTCTTCTTTCTGTACGATTTTTTGAGTACTTTCTATTTTAATTCGCTTTGGATAAGGGTAGCATTCAGTTTCATCTGATGATGCAGGTAAACATATTTCAGAACATGTACTTTCCATGCTCACAAGAATCTTTAAGTACGTTCTATACTTGCTGAGACTGTCCTGAAAGTGAAGGAAATACTCAAGTATTAGACATAAATGATCTTTTAAAGATTTCCAAAATGTATAGGACACACAATTAGTAATTCTATCATCTATACATGTTATCACATTGATATTTGTTCTGTATACATTACAGGCCTGAGATAAAGGCAGGATCCCTGAACATTTAAAATCAAGATCTAGAATTTTAGAAGTTATTTACTAAAGTTGCAGATGTATGCAAAATTTAAATGGTTGATAATTTCACTGTGTCAACAAGTTACAGAGATTAATTGCATTTTTCATGCATTTGTAAGACTGTATTTTTGCCAAAAATGAATACTGAGAACAAATATCAAAAACTAATGCCCACTCATGAACTCTTATGAATCTGGGGAATAGACCCTTTAAAATTGTTTAAAGCTGAAAAAAAATTGCCAGTTTTGTCTTCACTGTGTGATAATTTGTAATGTAGAACTGTAGGCAAGTTTATCAAAAGTCCTCACATATGACAAAACACTATCAGATTTTACCTTCATATACAAAGAAACACTGGTGTCACAGGCACAAATCTAGATTGTTAAAAGTACTGGTGCTAGTGATGTGTAAGTGCATGTCTCTTCAAGTTAAGTGCACTCAGTAGCTTCATTTCAGAAGTGACCTACCTAGTGTGTGGAACATGACTTGTGCAAAATGAAATTTCATATACTGATTGAGGGAATCTATTCTGTTTGTAACAGACTGGTTCACCAGTATCTCTGAACAATCCAGTCACCATGCAGAGCTGGCCTCAGACAGCCAACAGGAAGGCGTTCAAAATGTTTCATGAGGTATATAATTAACATAATTAATCTTTTAATCAAGACTGCATGATTCAAGAATCACATAGCATTCCTAATTGGACAGGTTTATTTCTTAAATGACGTAGGAAAATCAATTTTGGCAAGGAACATTTCTGTGGTTGCAAGGTATACCTGTGAGAGGCAGAGAGCGAATGAATCCTTAAGCTTGTGGGTTTTCCACCTGCTCCTCCCCGAGGAGCTTTCCCCCTTGCTGAAGGTGACAGGTCCCCTCTGTCCTGTCCCTGAGGGGGTTTCCCTCTCTGGCAGACACCTTCCTCTCTGAGACAAGTTTTACCATGAGGAAAGCCGTCTCACCCTCCTGGTTTGTTGTAAGCTTTTTAAGAAGTCCTCCACAGTGATTGCCTTCCCCCTCCCTACAGCAGGGTCTCTTTTCCCTCAGAGCCCCGATCCCGCCCTGAGGTGCCTCCCCCCGGTACACCCCTCAGGGACAAGGGGCCGCCCCTCAGCCAACTTGCCCGCCCTGCCTCAGTGGAAGGGCTGCCTCCTCCCGGGGCTCTGACTGCCCAGTGCCCCGGCTGCCCTCGGAGCACGGTCACAGGTCCGTGCTGAAAGCTGGAAACCTGGAGAAGCTGGGACGCGGCGATCAGCAGCGGCAGAGCCGCCACCGCCACCCGTCTGCTCCGCCGCTCCGGGCGACTCAAGGCGGGAAGAGCCCCCGGAGGCGGGAAAAATCCCTCCGCTCCGACCGCAGCACCTCACAGGTGAGGGCGTCTCAGTGCCGGGGTATCCCTCCGTCCGAAAGGAAAGAGGCCGGTGGCTTCTCCTCGCCCCGGGCACCAAACGAGAAAGACGAGTCGGGACTCAAGAGCCAAAGGCTGCAGGGCGGGGCGCACGGCTGCCAAGATGCTGTAGAAACTGCAGTTTGGTTGGAAAATCCTTTCTTTGGTGCCTGAGCGACGAGGCGTCACTGACTAGAGCCCAGCAACCCGCCGCCACTTATTTCTGCAAACTGGATGGATTTTGCTAAATTGCCTAAATCCAAAAGCATGAGATCCCGCATGTGCAAATGCTCACGTCCGCGGCCCTTTTCCACCACCCTTCTCTGATTCAAACACACAGCAGAAAAGACATCGCTGGTTTTTCACAGTAGCAAGCGCTGATTCAGCCAAGGACTTCATTCCAAAAATAACAAATATTCACACGGCTTCATGCTTTTGAAATAGGTGTTTCCTCCTCAATCGCTGAAATTTCATTTCCAAAAGGTTATTTTTTAAGGTTTGCGCTAAACCAACGGGTTGCTTTAATACCATTAAGGATGGGCAATAAAAATAGAAACATCCTCAGGGCCTGTTGCTGAAAATATATATTTTTTTTAACTTTTATCATCCGTACTACAGTGAAAAAATACACTGAAGCCCAACAGATCCATTGCTCCTGGTAGTAAATGTTACATGCAGGAATTGTATAGAACTGAGCCCTAAAATAGCTTTCTCTTCAATATTTCTGCTTTTGTAAAGAAATCTGACTAATAACTGCTTTCTAATACTTTAGAATATTATTAATTGAATCAATCTTTAGTTAACAAGATATGGCTCCCGTCTATTTTTAAGCAACAAATACTCTGACTGAAATCAATTAGATCACATTCACATTTTAAAATATCGAAAATACCATATGGAGTGAAGGTCATTATATAAACCAGAAACTGGATTTTAAGGCATGTAAGAGAGATTCACCACAGCACTTACGTTTGTGACTCCTCTGCATTGGAAAAGCATCTAGGAACCATTCCTGGAAAACAAATTATTGTATTTTTCTGAAGTGGAAATGCTGTAGTGTTCACAACTGTTTCTAACATCTGAATAAAATATTCCGCCACTTGCCTGTAAGTGTGAAGTCCCTTAGTATGCGTGGTAGGTTGCAAGTAAATAGGAGTCAGTTTAAGATTACTCATGTATTTGAACAGTGAAAACAACCAGAATTGCATGAAAAATAAAGATGATTGCTTTTTCTTGTATCTACACAGCTATAAATCAAGATTTTTTTTATTAAACCCCATCCAGCTGTTTCACATTGACAGCTTACTTTGTTGTAAATAACTTAGATATCTAGTATAAGCTTACAGATGTCCACTGATGCATATCCTGCATGCTCTGCACTTTTCAATTTGCAACTCATGCAAAAAAAATATTCATACTACTTGTTTACTGATATTACAAATTGAATGTAGCATATTTCTACTAATAGAGTGGAAAAAAGACATGTTTTCCCTGCTACTCAGTTCAATACTATTTTAATAGTATGTAAACACAACATTTTTGTGGTAGAATTTTGATAATTTCAAACTTTCACTTTCTGTCAATTTCTTACATCTCCATCACACGTCAGGTATATAACTATTATTATTCTATGCTTGCAAGTTGACTAAGTGGGTTGTAGCCCAGCTTCTTGATGAAGTCAGCAAAAATGTTTTGGGTTCTGATGCAGCAACCAAATCTCAGAAATATTCCTCCACTTCAAACTATTATTTAAAACTCTTACAAAAGGTTTTGTAGCTTTCACTCTCTTTTCTTTTCCTTTTTTTTTCATTGAAAAGCAGAAAAGAAAAAACATTGCAAAACATTAAAAAAGAAAGGTCAGAAATAAATATTAGGAAATAAGGTTAAATATCAACAAAGACAGCAGCAAAAACAATTATACTACTCTATGTAACCAGTAATGCACTAAAATTTGACAATCTTGATTTGTCAAGTGAAACAGTACAATTTGTCTCAAGTCCTTTATCTCAATTTAACTGTGCTAGCTGACTGATTGCAGCCTTGTCCTTACAATCCACTGTAAGTAAACTGCCTTTTTAGAACATTAAATTTCAAGACTGAAGGACTGTTGTAACCCATCATGTTTCTATAGTGAACTGTAATGTTAAAAATTTCCACTTGGAAAGTGGCTCACCTTGTAACACTGATTCATCAAATGTTGTAATTAAGATTCCATAGGGAATTTACTGCTTTACCAGGAAAAAGTTCCTTTTTATACTTGTCTTATGAATAGTATATTGGTCATTAACATTCTTAAAACTGGATTTTGCAAATTATCTTTTTTTTGTCATCTTACTGTCACATATAACACAATCACTTCATCATTAAAAGTATTCCTAAAAAAGTTGGTGTGTGAAAATACTTTCTATACTTTCTATCACAGCTGCTGTGTCTGTTACCCTAAATCACATACTCCCTATCTATCAATGTAATTTTGAAATAGCTTAAATAAAAACTTCAGTCTTTCTCTCTATTCCAGGGTAATCCATATTGCCCCCAATAACTAATGCTAACTGTTAACTTGTTTAATGTTCTTTGGTATAATAAAGACAGAACTTGAACTTTACCCAATGCACTTTACATCATAAGGAAGCTAATGTTTCTCTGTATGCATTGCATGTATTAATTCCATTTTCTCAGCAGAGTGTCTGTACTGACTAACAAAGAAAAAGCATCACGTAGGAGGTTCATCATGTTACTATCAGCTTCCATGTGTATGCAAGCAACCGTCCTAGAGCGATTCAGCAACATATTAGCCTTTCAAAGCTGGACGTGGAATAAAATTGTCCTGAAAATCACAGACTCCCTGAAAACTTATTTAGTAGATGTTTACTAAATACTTTGTAGCATTTCTTGAGCTACTATTTTTTTTTTTAATTTCCTCCCATTTTTATACACTTTTTAATTTTCCTTTTTGTTTCTGCTGTTAGAAATAGTGACAGATCTTTCATGACCAACACAAAGTAGCCCTTATAAAAGAAGGAAGCTGTTTTGAAAATCAGATTGTTTTCTCTTATAGCCTCACGCAGAGTTAAACAGAGAAAAAAATACTGCTGTAAAACAAGGGAAAAAAATTGTGTCAAGATTCACAGGAAGAGATCCAGAAGGCATTGTGCTTAAAGCTGAGAGTAACAGGGAAGTGCAGGACATTTTAACCTTTGGAGAAGGGAGTGTATCTGACACAGACCACCTTCTTCCTGCACTGGTCTCTCACTGCTGCCTGACTGCCACAACAATGACTTGAATTCTTTGAATTCTGATTTCTGCTGGTAATTTCTCTTCTGTTGCTTTCAAAGGGAGTTCTTTTGCATCTTGAGGGATAGGGAAAGAACATGATTAAGAAACATTTAAGAACTTAAGCCAGCCCTATTTAACTGTAGGGTGAATCATAACCCTCTATGACCCCATTATTTTGTCCACTGCAATGAAGTCACTGCTTGACTGCCTCATGTCCTACACATTTGACAGCTGTCACTTTGAATTAAAACTGCTGTTGATTGGATTTGATATTTTGGATGCATTCTCTTCCTATCACCTGATACAGTGTTTGATCATAATGCTCCATTGCTGTGACTATATCATTCTCTATTATATTAATTCCCTGTACAATCCCAAAGATGTTCTAATTTTCCAGCTGAAATATTTCATTTGCAGCTTAATTCCAGAACAGAAGTAGCAAAAAAGGCATTTTGTATACAGAGCACTAAACACAGAGATACAGAGCATCTTTATCCAATTCTATCTGCCACTATCTATCTTCTTCATAAAGGGCAGGGAAAACAGTTCTGTCTGCCAGACAGTTCAAAACCTCTTTGTAAAAAGTCTGCAGTGCTGCTGAATTCAGGTCACACACATCCAAAGGCACTTGGAATGCAGTGTTCTTCCTTCCATGCTAGCAGAGCAATTAACTCAGTCCATAAGATCCCTAAGCCTGAATTACTTTTGCTCAAGATACTACATAGAACGTATAGGCTTGTTCATAGAGCCATAGAAAAATTTACGGTAGAAAGGACCTCTGGAGATCATCTGGACCACTCTGCTCAGAGCAGGGCCAACTTTCAGGTTGCATCTAACTTCAGTCCTTGAAGTTCAGGCTGCTCAGAGCTTTTCCAGTCAAGCTCTGAATGTGTCTAAGGTTGGAGATTTCCCAGTGTCTCTGGAGTACTTCCTACGAAAGATAGTTATAGCACTAAGTTTTAAGCAGTCCGTCTTCCTTTATCAGTGTTGCTGTCTGCTTTTAGTCTCTATGCTTATCATGTACATATTAACTAAACCTTGTGTAATATGTGAGTAACATGCATAGCAATTCAGTAGTCTTGCAGTAGCATCTATTTCTGATAAAAAGCAGAATAACAGATTACATTTAAATAAACAACCCTTCAATGTTGATTTCTTCTTTAAACAAAACATAAAGATACAAAATATCTACACTTCCTGCTTTCCTCTTTAATTTTGTTTACAGCTAAGAAGTTATGCTTGAGAGTCACGTGGTAAAGCTGTTAGCCACGTCTGCTTATCAGTAGTTTTTGATGTACAAACACAGCATCTCTTCTGTCATTACTAACTGGGTATATTGTAGAGGTTGCGGGGCTTAGCTACTCAGGCAGCTTCTCAGACAGAGTCATTTAAGAGGTGATAAAGTATTGCAGAAACTCACTGGAAGTACAGTTTATGTTGGGAAGTCCACAGTGTAAAAGCTAAGTGTCAGCTGCACCCACATAACATTCTGCCAAAGCACATAATCAAAGTGCAAAATATTCATGGGACAACTGAGTAGTTCCACAAGATAGATTTCCCTGTATCGGTTGCACCTCAGTTCCTATATAAGCAAAAAGACAACTACAATAGATACTCCACTGCCTATGGCAATCAAAGAAATGAAGATTACTGATTTTGGTTACTTAACTTTCACACAGAGGTGTTTGGAAAAGTGCATCATGTATCATTTAGTGATAGTTTGGGGATGCATAAGAGGCAGGAAAATAATAAGTGTCTTCTAGTTCTCCTACCAGGGTAATTCTGAAGTCTTGTTCAGCCACTTTCCATCCAGCTGCTTAAGATTATCCAGGTTATAATGCCCTTTTCATTGGCAAGGACACGTGAAAATTAAGTGTTCAAGATGAAAGTGCCTCAAAGCAGAAAATAAAAAACTGAATTGCAACTTTGAATAGTGTATATTCAGTATCTACCTATAGCCATCAAACTTCATATGAAAACAAACTAAAGGGCTTGACAAAGCCTTTCTTTGTTCTCCTTTTATTTCTGAAAAACCTGTGCTGGGAACTATGATGTTTGACATACTCACAAATTACCTGGAAAACTGATCAATTATAAAGAATCATCCTGCAATACTAAATGACTGCATAATTAAACTATAGGTAAATTTCATTATTGATAAATGAGAGCTAATATGTAGAAGAAAATTAACCCTAGCCGTACATGTACATTTAGTTATATTTACTAAGTTCTACTACTCAGAAAAAAAAGATACGGAGGAATCTGCAGACAGTCTCTGAGAACAGCAATTCAACATTCATCAGAAGCAAAAAAAAGGAGAAAAAAATCAGGAAAACACTACTGATATTATATTTCTATAATTCATAGTATATCAAAATCTTTAAGAGTATGTGGTACTCTGATCATCTCACCTGGGAAAAAAAAAAAAAAGAAAAAAAGAAGAGATCTATTAGAACTGGGAAATGTAGAAAAAGAACTATTCATAGAAACGGAAGAGTGGCCATATTGGATCATTCTTAGGTCAGTCCAGCCCAGCATCCTATCTAACAGCAACCAAAAGCACAGGCATGTTTTAAAGAGATTAAGAATAGAATAAAACATGTGCATCTCCTAAGAAATCTCAGTCTGCAACCATTTCTAGTTTGGTCACTGTCTACATATTCAGGATTTCCATGAATTTATTTTCTATATTCAATAGATTTCTTTCCAATCTCCCTTTAATTCCATGTAAAATTTTAGCACCACAAAACTTGGGAACAAAGAATTTCACATCTTAACCTCAATAATTTTAAGAACAATCCCTTTTAATTTATTTGGAACTGGTGCTCTGCTTTGATGCCTCCCTTTCTTCAGTGGAAAGATACAGTGAATACTCAGTCCCTATATACCCCTGCCATGCTATTTATGTTTTTCAGACCTCTGTCACATCCTGAGCAGGCATCTATTTTTCCAGATCAAAGGGTTTTATTTGGCTGATCCCACTACAGAAGCAATTCCATACCTTTGATCATCCTTGGTGCCCTTCTCTGGCCCTTTTTTAATTTTACCATATCCTCCATAACATGAGGGATCAGACGTGCATATAGTGGTCAAGTTGCAGGTGCTTCACATATTTATGCATCGGCATACTAATATTCTTAGATTTGGTTTTTATTTCTTTCCCAGTCATTTTTAACATTCAACTTGTTTTTTTGATTGCTGCTGATAACTGACATTTTCATTGAACCATTTATCACAACTTGAAGAGTTGGCTCCTCTGTAATAATGGCCATTTCAGAGCCCATCATTTTAAATGTGAAGCTAGGACTATTTTTCTCCCCTCTGCAGCAGTTTACATTACCCCAAATTGAATTTCAACTGCCAGTTTATTGCCCCATCTCACAAGATCCTTCTACAGTTCTTCACATGTGGTTCTCATTTTTACTACTCTAAATAAGTCAATGTCATCAGTAAGGTCTGTCACCTTGATGCACACTCCCTTCTCCAGACCATTTTTGGATGTGTCAAGTAGGGTATGAGAAATACCTTACAGGATAAGAACTGTTCCATATATAAAATAACCGTTACAGAAGATTAGCACAAACAAAATAAAGTATTTTTCATATATAACTAAATTGTAGAACTCATGGTAGTGTGTAGTGATGAGGCTCAAAGGTATAAGAGCTTTCAAAAGTAGTTAAGATAAAATTCAGGAAAGATACCTCCATAATCTATTAAGCACAATGCCTTGATTGCAAACTAGGATACAGAAAATAGCAAAATGTTGATTGTCAGAAGCTAGAAGATACTAAGAATTATTTTCCATTTAAATTGGTTCTTATACATGTTCTCACGTTCATCAGCTCCTGGTCAGTGTTGGAGACCATACTGTGCCATGTATATACAGATTAGACTTATACATCATGGTCATTTTTACATTCTTTTATTATATATGTATTTCAGATTATTATTAATGCTTAAAAAATATGATGCATTTTTACATTTTCAAGAAAATAGTCTATTGTAAAATGTGCTACCAAAGAAGACTATTCAAGCCCAAATATTCATGAACTAATAAATGACTGGCCTTACAAACTCAATGCACATTATACAGGTTGAATATCCACCCTTCTTTAAATCTGTTAAAAATTTTTGAATTAGTTTTCTTTCTTTTTGGTTATTCCTCTTTGAACTATTTCCAAAAAGTATAGCCATCCAGTGATAAAAAGAAGATACGTTGATCTTTCGTCAGGCAGAATAGCATAATGATACGTTTTTGTTCTAATGATAGAAGGTTTTGACTTTGAGAGCAATTCACTGGAATTTGAAGAGCACATTACTCCATGGCAAATTTTTCAGAGAGTGCTTTCATTACACATTAATATCCCATAAGTTCTTCAAAATTAAAATGTCTGATTTGGACATCAGAAACTGTTTCCTGCAATGGGATCACAACTGAAGACATCATATTTCTTAGCAAAACATCTACTCCCAGTTATTCACACATGCAGTCCATGACTAAAGCTCTCCTCCAGACACATCTTCCCCTGTTCCTATATATCAGCCATGATAAATAAATACTTTATGAATTCCTTAATTTAGTGTCATTATGACATATTTGACAATCATGAAATAGGATTTCAATACCAATAAATCAAATTTATTGCTTATATGCAGTTTTAGGGAATTAGTACACTGTAATTAACAGATACATTATTTTTTTTAATAATCCTCCACCATCCTAATCTAATAAATGGTATTATTTGTGGGCATTAAATGTGGGCATAAAACATGCTTGTTTAGTCAGGTGTCAAGATGCAGTTGTCGGGGGTTCACTTTTGGCAGGCACACAGAGCTAATGAGAGGTAGCTGAAGTGTGTCATCGAGCATGTGGGCAACCTGTGTATTGCCTGTTAATTTTGTGAAGTCTCCAGATGCCGTGGCTGTTAATATAAATAATGTGGGTGAAAGCTGATTCCTGGTTTTCCAGGAAAAAGGAAAAGACTGGAAAAGACTGAATTTCTGAACTACAGAAAATACTGTTCTCCTAGGTCTCGGCTGTCATCCTGAAACACAATTTACTATCATCACACCAATAGGAAAACATTTTTATAATATATGGATCACAACTGTATGAACTTTGTATTTTGGAGATTGAAATTCTTATGTTTCTTTGGTCCTATGTTGGAAAATATCTAACAAAGAGGCACATCTAGAAAATCTAGATGAGGTACATCTTGTACATATATAAAAGTATACATATATAAAACACTGTAGATCAAGATGCATATTTTAATTTGTTAGCATGTAGGATTGCAAATTCTAGGAAAAAATTAATAATATGGTATGTTAAAGAATGGGATTCGTCATAAAAAAGTTATGTGAACATTAATATAAGCAATCCTCTGCCTGTTAAAAATAAATATAAAACAAATAAAAATAAATGAAATTTATTTTTATTTTTAGGAAGGCAACAATGTAGAATGTTGCTGTTAGGTAGTGATTCTATGACATAAAAACAATATAGAGTTCTTCCTTTTTATTTCTTTAAAGCTTCAACAACCAGACAATAAGTCATAGTAATGATCAGTGGCTTTTTCTCATTATCTTGGAAAAAAAATAGCAGCCTTTTTTTCATGTACTTTCATGTATAGGATGCTTTCTGACATATAACACAAAGCCACAGTGTGGCTACAGTGTTAATTTATACACATATATTTATATATAAAAATCATGTTCTCCACAGACACAGAAAAAAAAAAGAAACCTCAAAGAAAGGAAAAGTACCTAAAGCAGGCAAACATGGGTAAAATGTCCATTCATCAGCACTCAGTTCTGCCCATTCTGTTGGGTGGGCTGCATGGGAGTATATTTTCCTGTGATCCTGGGCTTTCCTGACACTGCTGTAAATTGCAAGAGCATTGTATCTGTCTTCAGCAAGCCCCAGGAATCAGGCATAGCTTACAGGTAGGTAGGATATTCCTCTCCACTACTTCACAGCATGTAGTGATTTGATATAGCTGAGGGTCAACGCTACAAATGAGACATCCTAGCAACTGGTAAATGGTTTCCACACTGACTGCTTGCTGAAACAACTACTAGACTATGCTGACTTAATAAGCAGTTTGCTTTTAAATTCTGCATTTATTCTTTCTAATCTTTTTTCATATATTCAGGTGTTGCTAGCTTGAAAGAGATATGGAATTTCAGTAATACTCATGGTATGAATAGAGATCAGTTCATAATTTTTATTAAAATCTCCCTTTTAAATGTTTTCACAGCCTTAGGGGAAAAAAGAAAAATAAATTGGATGGAGGAAAAAGAAATTTAACAAGGTCTGTTGAGTCCATAAATCCAGGAGGAATTTAATGTTCTTTTTTCAAGAATATTAATCAGAAATTAGTGTTTAATTGGAGGAAAAAAAAAATCTTTAAGAACATGGAGCTTTTTCTTGAGGTTCATGCTGAACAGCTGCAAAATTGCATAGCTTCCTCCTCGGTCCAATCTTAAACATGATCAACTATCAACACATGACATAAGAAATGCTGCAGGCATTTTGTTATTATAAGTTATCTTGTAAACTGATTAGCATCATTCTCACACAAAAGTTATATCAATTATGCACATACAGTTTTAATACTTGTATAAAATTATTATATGCATTATTGTATATCATATTTGTGTACATTTATACAATTTTATATAAAATGAATTCTTATGTGTAGATACAGGTATACATTAAAAACTGACAGGTAGGAAGGTCTTTACAAAACCCCTACATTCAACCTCCATTCCAACTATGGATACAAATGTAGAATAGACTCGAGATGAGGAAAGAAAGTTGATTAAATATCTATGAAATATCTCAGATGTCCTGTTAAACATCAACAAATTGGTAAAATGGACCATTCTGTAGAAAGGCTGAAAAAAAAAAAAAATACCCAGCTCAGAGGCAGGTAAGTAACAGCTTAAAAATTTTATAGACAAAATTTTGTAAAGAAGACAATAAATCATTTAACACATGAGACTGGGTAGTAAATAATGTAGATTTATCAGTGTGTGTGTGTGTGTGTGTGTAGTTGTATATAGGCACAGAATTTTATATATATACATAAATATGTATATACTAATCCCCATTTTACAACTCTCATAGACTATAAGACAAATTTCTCAAGAGAAAAAACAGAATCTCAGTTAGGCTATTGTTCAAAATTAAATTACATGGGACAAAACACTTATTAGTGTATCATTAGTTTCAAATGGCATCAGAATGGAAGATCATTAATTACTAGCTGTTTTGCAAAGACAAGGAATCTAGAACACAATATGACTTCCAAACCTAAACCACTGCTCCCTTAGCATATAGTGCCTAAAAGGCATCACCCTGGTAATAAACAAATGAGCTCTAAATTCTGGGCCCTTTTTCTGTGTAGCTAATTATCACCTGTCATTTAAAAGTTCAATGTCCAGTGTGGGAGACTCTCACCTAGATGGAGATTCATCTAAGTCTCTAAGACAGAAAAGATGTGTTGCCATGTGGTGGTATCTCACCCAGCTACAGACAGAGTGTAAAATGATTTGCAGTAATGGTGATTTCTTTATAATAAAGATTAAATTAGGTACAATTATTTCCACCTAAAATGCTGAAAGATCATCTTGCTGTAGTCCAAGAGGTTAATCTGCAATTGACCTATTACCCATTTCTTACTGGACTCATCTAAAAGATAAGATTAAAACCAGAGTACTGATTAACAGATTATTAGACTCAACGGATGGCATATGGACTTGATCGCCCTATGTTTTCTAGAACACATTATGTCTGCACAAAATGAAATATAATCTAAATTAATGCAAATTCAACAGTTAAGCAACTGGGTCAGCAGTGCAGATCCCACAGGTTTGAGCACCAGGACTGCCATTTTTACAATTAGCAATATTTCTTATCAGTCTGAAAAATACAGGTTGCTTTTCATGTAACCTTAATTTAGGACATCTGCATGTAAACTTACCACTCAAGGGTCCCTTAATAGACAGTGTGAAAAAATAAGCATTCTGGGGTGACATTGAATCTCAAGTATTTTAGATGTTTAGGAAGGGAAAAACCATTAAAAATGCCTGTTTGTTTCAACCAACTCTACTGGCAACACACCGTGGCTAACTCAAATGTAGAGGGCTACTCCGATGTCTAAGTTTGGTTAAGTGAATCTTAGCACACAGTTTGAAATTAGATGTTAATCACTTGAGAAGTTTGTAAAATATTTCTTCAGAAAAGGTTGGAGAGAAAATAATGTGACAAAAGATTGTGTAATGAACTGAATTGCAGAATACAATGTCATTAATTCTACACAATTTTGCGTACAGGAAGCAGTTGGACCAGCAGGTAAATAAATCTGGACTCAGGGATGCATTAGCATGACTGTCCTATTGCTGGAACCAAAGTAAGCTCATTCAGGATTAGGTGTCTCTATCTTGAATAGTATTATGAAGCACAGGCAAGTCTTTGACCAACACTATTCTTTTACTGACTGTTAACCAATAGTTAAACTGTCACTTTTCCACTACTAAAGCTCAGCAGGATCACAGGGGGAAACATTATTTTCACTGAGGCTGATGCTTCCTTTTGAGTTTCTAGATTGTGCATGCCCGCAGAGTTGCTCTACTCAGAAACAAGAGAGAAGAACGTGCTCTGCATTTATTAGAGGACACCTCTTTGGAGAAAAAGGAATGAGGAACTGCCTCCCTCCTCTGTTTTGTCCCTTCATGAGACAACTAGTTAAGAACACAGAAATTATATGTTCTAATCAGACTCTGGGGAGCTCATGGTTAAGGTACTGAAGAAATGTGAAGAAAGGATCTACCTTGCCTATATGCACGAGATATACACATACACATCCTCGTATATGTGTGCAGGGCATGATGAATCTTTGTCTAACAATGCAAGCCATAGTACAGTACAATAAAGACAACAGGTCTAAGTAGGTTTCCTGTGTTCATAGGACTACTTAGTTCTTGTTTAGTTATTTGAAAATTATTTTTCTCTTTTTGACTTTGAACAGCCTTCAGAGTAAACCATTTTCCTCATAAAATTCTTTTTAAAATTACCCAAGGCAATGGATGACAAGCGTATTATAGAGACATTTTTTAGGTACTCATCTAACACATCTGATCTGGACAGACATATTACTGCTCAAAAATACAGGACTGTTGGTTTAATAACACCACATGAAGTAAAATATACTCAGAATTTCCCTAGACCTTCTTAAATCTGATTAAAAGATATTATAAATAATGGTAAGTTAAAATATCTAGTCTAAGGCTTCTATTAGTTTCTGGGTTTATTAAAACTCATCCAACTCAATATTGCTTTCATTTATTTGCTGTTCATGCTGTGGTACAGTGTTATATTACAATATACTACCCAGTTAGCAGCAGCCTGCAGTCATACAATAATGAGCAAAGGGCAATCTTTTTTCTTTTGCAGTGAGTTGATTTTAAATAAATTTTTACTTACTCCACGATTTTTGGTTCACCTCCCAAATTACAAACACTGATGGCCTCATTATTGAACAAAACAGCACTTGGGAATGACTTGAAGTATGCTGATCAGTAATTTAGATTTCATGTAGAAAATATTTATGGGTAAAAAAATCATGATCAGAAAAGAATAGGAAAATTGGAGGAAGATTAATTGTACAGTGTACAGTACTGTATAACACAAAATAAACTACCAAATTGTTTAAAATAATTTAAAAAAAAACCATGTTAAAGATTTTAAAAGATTCTATGCACATAGCAAACATTATTGGTATATTATACCTTCTTTGGATAAGCTCACAAGTGTATAGAATAAAGCATGAATAATTTTCATTAATCTCCAGATACATAGCTATCTCAGGAAACCACAGAATAATAAACACAGTTAGAAAAGTTGATAATGCTTGTTTGAGACAACAGTTTTGCAAGGTATCTGCTGCATTTGTTCAAAGTGTTCTGGCTTCAAGTCTGTATAGCTACAGAATCATTTGTTTATGACAGCCACACCAGACTGTTCCCCCTTGGCTTAGTTTATTTGTCTATCAATGCTAAACAAACCACAAGAGCAAGTAAAAATATTAAAATTCTCTTTCTCTGAAATAAAATAATAAGCCACATCTGAACTTTAAAATACAATATATACACAGCTACCCTCTCTTATTTGTGTGACTCTCCTCTGGGAGCAATCAGCTATTCTGGAAGAGGGCTTGTGCCCCAGATAACAGGCTATTCAATGCAGCAGAGAGCACGGTAGATTCCAGAGATAAAGGAGAAAACAGTTATGCAGGACGATCAGATGGGAAAGGAGGGCAGAATGGATGTAAATTTAACCATAAGGGCTAACCACAAGGCTTCAAAATGGAGTGGAAGTTACTCAAAAAGGTTCAGGGAAGCATAAACACTTCATAATAGTATCTGATGTTGGGATAAACCATCCAGAATTGTTCTCACAAATGAAGGGTTTTCAAGCTCTTAGAGCTATACGAGGCAGATTCTGAGAACACCCCTCCTCTTCACCTTCTCCTCTTCACCCTCCCTCATCAAATATAATAATACATCAGTACATGCATAACCCTGAGACCTGACTTTGGGGGAAGGTCCTTGAATTCTACAGCAAGCACACATGATGATGGGATACGCTACAAGCTTAAAAAGTGGTTTGTTTTTGGTTTGGGTTTTTGTTCTTGTTTTGTTTTGGTTTTTTTCATTTCTATCACACAGAGGAGAATGAGAATTGGTACAGTTCTCTCAGTATTAACAATTATTAATTTAAAATATTTATATATTATATATTTTTCTAAATATTTATAAAGTTGAATTTTAAAAGTTACTTCAAATTTATATGCTGACATTGCTCAGGTTGCTTTCAGTGTGGCAATACATTTCTCACCACTGAATGTGAAATACAGTGGAGTTCTGTATTAATGCTACAGCTAAATATTTTTTCAAATATCTACAGCATAGCGAACTGTGGAACTCATTGTGATAGGAAGTTGCAGAAACCACTTCTGTAAATTACTTAATAATGACAGATTCATGACTAAGAAGCTCATCAATCACAGAAACATAGAATTATAGAATGGTTTGGGTTGGAAGGGACCTTTCAAGGTCACCTAGTCTAAACCCCCTGCAATGAGTAGGGACATCTTCAACTAGATCAGCTGCTCAGAGCCCCATCCAACCTGATCTTGAATGTTTCCAGGGATGGGGCTTCTACCACCTCTCTGGGCAACCTGTGCCAGTGCTTCACCACCCTCATCGTAAAAAAATTTCTTCCTTACATCTAACCTAAACCTACCCTCTTTTATTTTAGAACCATTTCCCTTTGTCCTATTACTACAGTCCCTGCTAAAAAGTTTGTCCCATCTTTCTTATAGGCCCCCTTTAAGTACTGAAAGGCCACAACAAGGTCTCTCTGGAGCCTTCTCTTCTCCAGGCTGAACAACCCCAACTCTCAGTCTTTCCTCACAGGAGAGGTGCTCCAGCCCTCTGATCATCTTTGTGGCCCTAACAATGCCTCTTAAGTGTCCTGATCCAAATATAAACTCCAGGTCTGCACATTCCTAACCTTGACACTAATAGTAAGGAAGGTGTTCTCGTGAAAGAAACATTGTGTAACAACTGCTTTGCTTTTCATAAGCTTTTCTTAAATTGACATCTCTGATACCTGGTACCAGACTAGATGCTGTGCGATATATTTTGGGAAGAGAAGCAGCAGCATGATTTTGACAAATAGAGATGCTGGCGATTAGAAAGGTATGTGTAGAGGACTGGCACTTATTTTAGCAGATATAGAAAAAGATGACCTAGTATGACAGATGGAAAGATTTAATTGCAAATGAAATTATTAAATAATTTCTTGGTTTTTTGACTAACACCTTTTTTCTCTGACGAGCACCTCTGTCTGTTGGTTTTGAACTTATTTTATGTCTAGTAGCCTACTTTTCGAGACATATCTCCACTCTTAGCAGTACATCCTGCTTTTGTGATTATGGTCCAAAAGTGCTGATTCACTGCTGTTTTGTCAAACATAATTATATTAAAAACTATTACTTCTGAAATAAAGACTATTATGAGAAGTCATCATGTCTTACAGTGTAGTTTAATTATAAAAAGATAACTACCTAAATGTCCACCAAGATTCAAGTACATTTTGTCCCTAAGCGAGTAAGCACTCCTGCTGCAACCTTTATTCTCCATCTAACCTCCTCAACATTTTTAGTAGAAAATATATTCCTACGACAGTGTAGAAGCGTATTATCAATCATACAGAACTGTATGACAAATAGTAATAATAAAAACAATGACAAAAATGCAAGCAAACTGAGTAAAATAATCTGATGTCCAAAAAAGGCTAGGCAGCATCTTGTTTGTTTTGCTGTGTGTTGGTAAAACTAGGTATTTCATTCTTAATAAATTTTCTAACCTACCTGAAATTTGTGGCTTTTTCCTTTATTTCCTTTATTATTTACAATTATTTCTACAGTCACATACCAATTCTTTATATGTTACTATTATAATATTTTAGCTGAGGACAATCACTTGTGGATCAAATAAGCAAACAAAACCCTCTTGGAACATCTCAGGACTGCATGACCTTTTTGACTTCAGAGGAATTATTTTGTGTATGTAAGAGTTCTGCCCTGAGCTAAATGGCAGAGGAAAGCACGATGCTATGTTTAGGACTTTTGTAGAAAATGAAATGCTTCTAAGTTTTGTCATTCCTATCCTTCTAAACAACCACTACTTACTTGAAGCTTATATTTCTCAGGTCCAGAATGTCAACCTTTTATTTCCACTTGAGCAAATGCCTCACTGAAGAACAACTGGAACAGCTTCTGTGGGAAACAGCCTACTGGAGTGAAACCTGAGCTCGTGCCATTTAGCTTTAGACACTTCATTTAGGTGCCTAAACTTCAATATATTTTTTCTAGACTCCTGGTAGCCAGGTTTCCAATTTGAATCCCCCTGTCAGGGCTTCTTTTTATTTTCATTGACACCAGAGGCAATGCAAGGAAACAAGCAAGTAATTTAGTTATCAAATTTAGGTATCTGAAGTTAGGCATTGCATGTACTCCTCAGTCGTGACTGTATTATACAACATCAGAGATGATGTTACATAAATGGTATTTTCTTTACATTTCATTCCATGAGCCTGAGAAATTGAAGATTAATAAATAATCTCATTAATAAGAAGACCGAACTGTAAATTATTTGGTTTAGCACATACAAAAGTGATCTGTATATGTAAAATCATTATATTTAATAAAGAAGAAAAAATTGCTTTATTAGTAAAGTTAAGTACATTCTGTTTTATCTATATTCTTAGGGGCATTATTTAAAAATGAATGAGAGATGAATCTGAAAGATAACACATATATATAAAAATTTAATTTTCATATAATTATATATAGCACATTAAAGAAGCAAGACAATCTACAGTCATTTTGAAACTGATAATCTCGGTCACACTCATTGTTTGTTGTTGAGTATCAAGAATCTCACCCTTTTCCAACTGCAGCGTGTTGCAGCAGCTTCATTTAATCATAAAGCCTTGAAGCAGCTCCGTTCTGCCAATCCTTGCAGCCGCATTGCTGCTTTCCGTTCCCCATGTAACAGACAAGTGTATTTCAGTGTGCAGAAACTGCATGAAGGGAACACAGAAAGGAGACAGGAAATAATTCCTTCAAAAGGCATGGCAGAACACAAAAGTATACAGCTATAGATGTAGATATAGACTCAATTTCCTTCTCATTATATTTATTCTGCTGTCGATTCTCGTAAAATATATACACAAATATATCCTTAGCAAGTATTGATCATAAAAGGGAGAGGGAAAAAATGCAACCCCTGAAATGATAATCTACAATTAAATTGGTGTCTGTAAAACAGAAGGTTATGCTAAAAAAAAAAAAAAAAAATCTCATTACCAGTAAGCCACCTGCTGAGATAGTGGCTCCTCTCAGAGACTACTGTGTCTTTTAATATTGAATTCTCTGCTCTGGAGCAAAGGGAGATGAAAAAAAGGAGAGGAAGATCCTTGATTTCATTAGATTTTGAATGTCCCTCTAGAGATGCCTATCTATCTCCCTTGACAAGATTCAGAGGCTTAGGGCATCACTTGGTATAAGTAGAACGTTTAGGATTCAAAGCCTAAAGGAGACCCCGTGTAAGCCATGGTGGACTGTAAAAGGAGTATGTACCTACATTTTTGTGCTAGTCATTCATATGCTAAGAGTTCTTATATTTACACTGTTCATTCTGATACTAAGATAAAAAATATACACTAAATAGAAAACTTTGGGTCAGACCCTGACTTTGTTTAAATTGCTGTAGCTCCATCATGAGCAATCTGTTCTTTAGGTTCAAAAACCATTTAAAGCTGTTAAATGGTAACAATTAGTTTCATTTGCAAGATCCAAAGAACTGGCTATCAAGAAAATGAAAAATCCTGCATTTATATGATAAGCAAGTGCAGAGGGTCTAATTCTCCCCAGTCTAAACACAATATCATTTACATAGATTAAAAATTGATGTTAAGTGGCTGCAAATGCCAACAGTCTGAACTGGTAAACTTTTACACCCAGCTTACGAAAGCCTTCAGGTGTAGGACAGCACAGTGTAAGATATGTCATAACTGCACAATTGCTGATAATGTCATTACTACCTTTTTAATTATAACCCTATGCATGGTTTAATAGGAAAAATGTATTACATTTTTCATTTAAGGCAAAATGAAGCTTCTTCATGGGCATTTTGACTAAGCAATAATACTACAAATGGGGAGGTTTAATATATATTTACTATAGTTACTTTTCAAATGGGATTTTGTACCACTGCATTATTACTGTGATGTAGTACACGAAAAAATATGGCAGTTTTCTATAATAAACCCTGAGAGTACTTCTTTTTTTTGAATGAGCATCATGTTTTCATTTGAAAGTGTGGTATAAGGAACTTGATTTTATACAGAAGTATCTATACGTAGACCAGGAAAGTCATACATGAAAACACACTACAGAGTATCTTCTGCTTAATCTATACTTCTTTATAGTAGATGGGAATTCTGCCACTGAATGGGCAAAAACATGAATTCTATTTAAATGTGCAGTAGCCAAGATGTTTTAAAATTCAACCTATACTTTTAGCTTTTTGAGGGCAAGCAAATGCTTGGCACCTTTTTGAAAAGCACATCCCACAACAGCATTGAAAGGCATGTCATCTATAGGTGCCAGCAGACAACCCTAAGGTAGCTTTCAACCAGGTGGCTGAGATATTGTTACCTCCGTAGCTGTGAAAGAACAAACCAGCAGCAAAGCCAAACTAAGAGTCCAGGTAAACACCTGGTCTTGGAGCCAACACAGAGCTCTGCACTCCCAGAGCTATGCTGCTGCCACTAGAAGAGTTACCAAGATAAGATGAAGTCATGCAGTAACGGCAAGATGGACACAAGCAAAATAGGTCACACAGAATTAATGTTGCTCTGTGATGGTAAAAGACAAACCTATAAAGAACTGAACAAGAGACAGAAAATATGAGGGAACAGTGCTGTTAAAACTTACCAAGCAGATGCCACAGCACTCTAACTTTCATTATGCTAAAGATGATTATTAATGATCTAGCAGGCTGCACAAGCAATGAGGTAGCAAAATATGAAGATGACAGGAAATAATTTAAATTAATCAGAACAAATAAAACAGGAATTTCAGAGATATGCAGTGAACCGCCTCCTAATTGTTCATGCTAAGGCTTGAATCAACCTCAATTTTTAGCATTTTCAGGCTCCATTTTTTGTACATATAGAAAATCAAAATACAAACTGAGGAAGAGGAATGCAGCCTGAAAATTCCAAAAAAAGCATAAAGACATAAAATTACTGTCTTACGGCATAAGAAGTAAATCTGGGTGTAAAAATTGTGATATTTGCTTATCGCACAAATAACTAATGGATTCAACTGTCTATATTAGCAAAGTGAAAACACCATATCTTCACCTGCATTTGTATTATACCTAATACATTAGTTTGCATTATAATTGAATTCTTTACACATTCCCACAATAAACTAAGAATTACTGTCATCTATCATGTATTATACAATCTTCTTGTTTTTGGTTTATTTTTTCTGAAATAATGAGTAGCAAGATAAAAATGGGCATGGCTTGATTTGCCTACTCTTCTTTATACGTGCCATTATTTTGCCCTCCTTTCACCTCCTTGCTGTATCCATCTGCTTTCTCTAGTGTTACTCTTAGGACATGCTAAATATGCTTAAATTATGTATTCTAAATAGCCAGGGACAGAACTCGCCACGCATTAAAGTAAACATTGGTCTCTGCCTTAGGAGGGGCTTCCTGATCAGTTGTATGTTCTGCAACACCCTTGCCAGAGCCCTGATCCTGACTCCTGCCGAACAGCAAAGACTTGGAGGACAGTGACACCAGCGAGGGCAGGGCAACACCGGTTGAGTTTTATGCAGCAGGGCAAGATCAGCCGGGATTTACATCACAGGGCTGAGCAACGTTATCCAAGTTAAACCATCCAACGGGAACTTCCAGCTTTTAGGGGAACCTTGTGGAAAAGAGCCACCAACGCAAGGGTGGTTTGCAATGCAAGAGGGCGGCTCCACACCTTCATGATCGCTCCAGGTGGCCCCAGGCGTGGGACACAAGTGCCACCACCCCAAGAGCAGCGCCACGCCAGCTGCCGTCCCCACACGCGTGTGACGGCTGAGGCGGCGGCGGCAGCCCCGAGCCCCGCAGGGCCCCTGGCCCCCCTCCCCGCTCCGCCCGCCCCGGGGCTGCCCTTCGTCCCCGCTCGCTCCTCCCGCGGTCCCTCCGCGACTCCCCGACCCGCCGCGCTCCCGCTCGCCCTCCCTCGCGGCCGCGCGCATGCTCGGGGCGCGGGGCGGTGCGTGCGTGGGGCGTGCGCGGGGCGGCGGTCTGCAGTGCGGGGCGGGCGGGCGGCGCGCGGGGCGGAGCGGGGGCGCGCGCGCGGCGGCGCGAAGTGAGCTGCGGCGCGAGCGGCTGGCGAGCGCGCACCCACTCACCCAGCGAGCCGCCGTCCCTCCGGCCCCAGCCCCCCGGCGGGACCCCGCGGCCCAGCGCGCTCTTCCGCACCGCGGATCATCCTCCGCACCGCGGACTGCTCTCGGCCCCCTCTGTGAGTGCGCCCCGGCTGCCGCGCGGTGATCAACCTGGGGGGGGATTCGGGCTCGTCGTCCGCCCGCCCGCCGGGCTCAGTGCGGGCGGGAACCTCTCCCAGGGCGCGGGCGGCGAAATCGGGAGGGCCGGGGCTGCCCCGCGCGGGGCTTCTCCTCGCGGGAAGGCGACAGGGGCGCGTGCGAGTGCGGCGGGATGGGGGCGCGGCGGGGGCCGAGCCGGGGGCTGCCGGGGGCGGTTTGGGCAGCGCTCGGGGATCGTCCTCGCCGGGAAAGTTGATGTGCCCGATTGGTCTTCGCCGCTCCCTGTGCGGGAGCGGTTGTGTCACGGGCGAGATGGAGGGAAACCGTGTCCGCAGGGATTTGCCGTGAACTGTTGCGAGATAAGAGACCGAATCCCGCATCGATCCGGATACAGATACCGGCAGCACTCACAGCCAGCGCTGATTGCTGCTCGAGGGTCTGCGCTTGGGAGCGTTTGGGTGCGAGTGGAAGTCTTTGGCGTTTTGTTCATTTAAAAAGAGATCGCGAAAGGGTCTTTGTTTATTTGTGTTTTTTCCCTAGTAGGGGAAAACAAATCAAAACAAGCAAACAAACAAAAAACCCTCAGACCGTGCGAAACCGAAGAGCGGGAGCGGTCCTCGCAAGGTCATCCCACCGGCGGGAAGGCAGAAGTGCCACCCAGCCTTGCGGTCGCTTTATTGACATTCTCACTGCCTGTAAGGGGTTTTATTTATTATTATTATAATTATTTACTTTATTATTTTCAGGTGTTGCAGGGTGACCCTGGGGTTGCGTTGCCAGCGGGTGCGCTCGCCTGGCCCCTCCGGCGGGGTCGGTGCGAGGCGGAGGTGCCGCGCTGCTGCCGGGTGCCCGCTCGGGCAGCAGCCGGGGAGCGGCGGCGGTGGGAGGAGATAGCGAGGCGGGTGCGCGGTCCCAGCCATTTCCCACGCGAGGGCGTGAGGAGGCGGAGGAGGGAACGGAGACGGCAGGAGGGAGAATTTCGTTTCCAGAGATCAAAACAAAAGGAGGAGCAGGTTGAGGCAGATCGTGAGCAGCCGTGGGGGGAAGCGAGGCGTTTTCCGCGCTGCCCTGAGCGGAGCGGAGCGCGGGGGCTCTGCGCGGGGTGCGCGGCCGCGGAAGGAGGGAGGGAGGGAGCGCGAGCGGGGGGCAGCCTGGCCGGCGCAACTTTGCGCGCAACACCCTTTGAAAAGGAGTTGTGCCCCCCCCCCAGGAGATATTCTACGTGTGCGGGGCCGGGGGGATGGCATGCCTGCCTCCATCCTCTCCCCACGCACCCACCCACCCGCGAGGGGCTCCTGAGCGCCCGGACGCCCCCGGGAAAGCCCGGATCCCGGCAGTGCGGTGCCGGGGGAGCGCCCTGGGCACCGCGCTGCGGCAGGGACGCTTCCCCAGCGCACGGGGATCCGCGCTGGGAAACGGGGGCTCAGGGGTGCGGGGCGGTGCGGGCTTCCCGCCGGCGGGGGCTGCTGGAAGGGCCCCCTCCCCCAGCACTGCCTCTCCCCTGCACAGCCCAGCACACCCCCCCCCCCCCCCCCCCCCCCGTGCGCCGCGAGTCCCTCCGCAGAGCTGCCGCCGGGTCCCCCGGTGCGGGGCTTCCCCTCACACACCGCGGGGGTGTCCCCAGCCTCCGGGGTCCCACTATCCCCACCGGGGCACGCCGCCCCGCCCAGCCGGGCGCTCCACTCCCTGCATGAAGCCACCTGCAAGGTCCCCCCGCACCGCACCCCTTCTGCATCGTGTCCCCAGCCCCATCCTGTCCCCCCCGGCACTCTCCTGCCGTGCTCCGGCCCCCGACGTGGGGAGAAACGGTCGGAGACCGGAGGGGGAGCCTGACCTTATGCAACTGCAGACCCCTCTCTCTGCCTCGGAGAAGCCTATTCAGGGGCTTTTCGAAGGTGGGACGGGGCTCTCCGCTTTCCTGGGGCTGGGGTGGTCGTGCGGAGCCCTCGGGGCTGCCGGAGTTCCCGAATCCCGCTGCGGAGGTGCCGCCGGGGGGAACCGCGCTCCCGAATCCCGCATCGCAGCATGCAGGGGGGCAGCGATTACACACCCCGCCAGGCTTTTCGGCTGACAAACAGTGTGTATAACAGGGTAATTAAAAAAACCTCCCTTTTCATTAAAATTGAAATGTGATTACTTGCACACCAGAGCCTTGGCCAATTAGCAAAAGGCCAAATATATTAATAAATTCCATGTTCTTGTGGAGAAGATGTTAATGTAACAGATGTGTTGAAGAGATACAGGTACTTCTCCCAACAATTTTGCTGGCAAAATATTTTTAGCAATATTTTGTAGTGAGTGTTTTTATGGATGGGCGTTTTCTTCCTTCGTATATTAGAAAGTTGAGCTCTCAGAGATACCACCGTGGCTTTATGAAGGAGAAAAAGATGCACATGTTTACTAACTGTAATGTGATAAGGAAGAGAATCTTCACATTCAGAGAAAAATAAGTATGTGAGGAAGCTCAGTCTATGTAAAATACATATTTACCATCCCTTTCAAAAAACATGCTTACTAGTAGTTTGTTTCTATGACACATTTTCAAGCTCATTAGTTTTCACTACTACCCTTTTTCTTGACAAAATGACTTTTTTTTTTTTTTTTTTTTTAAAGAACACAGTTCATTTAAGCACATCAGTTTACTTGAAAGGTCTTCCAGTGCAGTGTTAGAACAGCACTATCCATTTCAGGTTTGTGGACTGCGATCAATTTTAATTAAAACTTCAATTACATTTTGCTTCTGCTTCCAAACAAAGCATAAAGTAGCCTGGGCTAATGCTGCTGTGGAGGAGAAGTAAGGAAACATATTCTTAATCTTCATTATGTATTATTGCTGCCTTTTAATTAAGGACTGAACTCTTATCCTGTTGGGCTCAAAAACAATTTAGCCACAAACATTTCTCACAGAAAACTGCAGTATTTAATCGGTTTTCTAGGTTGCCCTCTCTACTTGCCCCATACAAATGTATGTCCTTACGTAGAATTACACCACTGATTTTCCACTGATTTTTCAATGTGCCTCATGTTGTGGAACGTCTGGCTATTGACAGCACATCAGCTGTGTCACCGAGAGAGTGAGCGACATCCACTTCAGAGGATCACAGCATTATGTAACCTCACAACCGCAGAGCAAATGCCAGCGATGTCCCTGCTGCCGTCAGTCCCGTTGTACACTTCCCTCTGTGCACTCCCCTGGTGTCATATACTAGAAGAATCATAGCTGATATCATGCTATCGTACCAACCAGAAGAAAAATTGTGCTTTGGACAGAATGTTAAGGCAAAGTCTGAGTATGGGATGAGCTGGGATAAGGTGGGACAGGGCAGAGCATAGCAGAGCAGAAGGTTGCCGATGCAGCTAGCGCAAACCAGGCTGGCTGTGTAGGATGGAAGTGATGCAATGAAGCTGGCTGTGATGCTGTTTGGAAAAGGCACTGCGTGTGTCCCGGGGTGTGATGTCCTGCTGATGGCAGCGTGTCCGGAGGTGCGCTGGGGATCCCGGCGTGCCTTCCAGCACGGTCCCTCACGAGGGTGTGGGGAACGGGCTGCAATACCGCGCTCCTGCAGCTCCATTTCTTCTCTCTTCGGTGTGTTGGGATGGTATAGCCCTCTTGATTTTTCTGTCTACTCTCAATATAGCTGGTGACAGGATCTAAATCTAAGAAAATAGATTCCATTTAACAAACACATGAATATGGTGAACTTTGTTCCAAAATGGTTTACTTTTCAAGCTGTTGTTCTGGTTCTGTTTTTCAGTTTTGGAATTCTAATTTCATGTTTGGCTACACTGTGCATTCCTGTGGTTTTTTTTGTATTATATATGTGCCTTACACTCGTACTGTAGGTATTCAGGTCTGTAAATTTTGGAGGTTTCTGTGGATTTCCAGAAGTTCATGTCGCTTGGGCAAATAATTCTGGCTCATCCTCTTAGTTGTGAATTAAACAGTAATGTAGACTAATTGAAATTAGAGTTAGAAAATTTAAAATATGATAAACAAATTTGTTTTTGAACTCTAATGTACTTAGAGTTGAGACACATAGCACTTACCATGAGAAACTGTGTCCTTGTCTGTGATGTCAAACATTTTCCGCACTGGTCTTCATCCCTTTGTTTTTAAAGCATATTGTTTTACCAGTATGGATTGGGGCTAAGTACCCTTTTTCGTTATAATGGTCTAGAAAGAAGCTTGTTTCAAAGTGGTTTTGGTTGCCAGTGGATTCTACACTTTCCTTTAATTTTGTCTTACACTAATAGAAAAGAGTGACCGTGTGGTCTTCCTACATTATTCTTCGTGCCTGATTTTCACTCAGACTTCACTGTAATGAACACAGACCATTTTATATGTCCCCATTTTCTTGTGGGTCCACGTTACCTGTATTTGCATGCCTTTTGCCATTCTACACAGCCTTTGCCTTTTTCTTTCTCCCTTTGGAGTGTAATTTTGTTTCTTCTCTGATCTTTGTATGCCTTAATTGCATTTTTGGATTACTTTTCTCTTTACTGATTATCTTCTTCACTGTTAATTTCCCTTAATCTTTGGGAAAGATCATGACTTAATCTATAGCTACTCTACGTGGCATCACTGAAAGCGTCGCCTGAGACAAGAATACAGCACGAGTAGGGGAGGCTATGAACCAATATAGTGCTGTAAGATGTAAGGGTCCAGATGGGCTCCCATCACAAGGAGATGCTTTATTGCCTCAGCTCCAGCTCTTGTTTTTATTCATAGAAAGAGAAACTCCTATATTTGGAATTTTGTACCATTGCTCTGAGGGTAACAGCTATAATCCTTTTCAAAGATAATGAAACAGATGATAAAAAGGATACTTGTTCATGGAATACAAAATCTCCAAGTAGTGCTTCAAATCCATATTGCTTTTTAAGTTATGATTTAAGTTGCTAAGAATATAGATATGTGTTTTTTCAAGTTGTATTTTAAACTTTATGTGGACATCATCCGCAGAGTCTCTGCTTTCAGGAGCTTCTCCACATTTAGATATGAATATGACCCAAAGGACAATAATACACATGTAGGAAATTAAGGCAGATTATTAGAGATGGTTTCATAGCTGGAAGTTGTAAAAAAGTGAGTAGTTTCAAGGAGGCAGTTGAAGGAGAAGGAAAAGATAGAAATCACTTGACACTCAATTTCACTCATGTGTTTATAAAAATATCAAGCTGTTTTTCTTTGTGATTATTCTCCCGAGGAGGGTAAGGAACAGAAAATGTTTTGTAAAATAACTTGTAAAACCACAGTTAATTGAAATAAACAGTGTTCATTGGGAGTGAGATGACAAATGCGTCTTTTGTTGACCTAAACACAATGTATTCTGAAACTCTGATATCAAGGACAAAGGAAATAAGTATTACAGATCTTACCGAAGATTTTCTTCCTGGAACAAACCCCGTTAAGTCACAATTTCAATCCCAGACTACAAATTTAACAGAAGATACTATAGCTTCCCCAGTTTCACTCTTTTGAAAGAGTGAAAGTTTGATGCATTCTTGAATTTGTCAACAAGTTATGATTTTTGAAGTAATGAGAAGTGATAATGTGAGGTAATCAAGTGGCTCTTTTAAGATCATTATAATAAAATAATTTCCTACTAGGAAGGTAAATAATTTTAAAATTGCTTGCTTTATCATCACGAAGCCATTTGAGGAAGAATCTCTATATAATCATTGTTACAAGAGTCTAAATTGATGTGCAGGACAAAACCAAGCTGTAATGGTGATTTTTATAGCTTTTTCACATATATGAGGCAGTAAACTTTTTGATTAAAGTTACCTTTAATCACTTTTAACTTAAAGCTGATTTTATTTTAAGTAGTTGATGATTTCAGAGAAGCATTATTATTTTTATGCAGCTCCACTGTATACTTTACTAAATACCAGGAAGAATCATTCCGCCTATTTCTTTTTCACTGACTTGGACATTCTCAAAGTTTGTTGATGAAAAAAACACACAAACTGGAGTCTGTGATGGTAAGACTTATAAATGGCCCATTAACTTTTTTTTTGTCCTACCGAGGTATTTTCATAGTTAGACATAAGAAAATAGTGGAATTTTGTTTAACTCCTGTTGAGTTGAATTAACCAATATAACAAGAACCAATAAGATTGGTTGTTCAAACTTTGACGAAATTATACTGTCAGCACTGTACAAGTCAAAATGGGAAGAAAACAAGCTGTGATGGTAATTTACAGAGCTTTTAGACTAATAAATATAAGACTCTAAACCTTTTGATTACAATTACTTTAATTAGTTTTAACTTGTAGCTAAATAGGAAGTTGCGTTCAAGAGATGAAAGCTTTCAGATTCATAAATGTTTAACTCTACAAGGGATAATAATGAGAAATTTAGCCAAGTGTGTAGCAGAGTCCAGAATATTTAACTCAACAGTACCTCTTTCTAGTCTCCTGTTCCTAAACCACATACATATTTTTTGGCAGAAAAAAGAAAATATCAGTCTTGCTTTAAAGACCACAGATAATGGAAATTTTATCTCAGTTCTCCCTAGGTTTTTCACTGCCAGTTCTTGAGCCAATCAATCCCTGAAATAGTTGAAAGAATATTAATTTTAAATACGTCAGCTGTTGAGCCAGGTGTGTGGAAAGTATCTATGACTTGATTTTAGTATCTAAAAATAATTTCACAAAGGCAATATATTACTGAAAATTACTTATTTTTTTAATAAAAGATTAGTGTTCCACTTAGTAGAAAACATTTTTACTCAAAAGTAGGTATTAAATAATTCTCTATAAGATGGAATAAGATGGAATTAAATGGCAGTGAGGAGAGCTAATTATTATCCTTTTCGTGGACTGTATTTGAGAGTATCTGAGTATTTAATTAGACTTTATTCAGAATAGAGTCCTCTAAAATTAGAACATCTTGTTTATAAAAGCTTTTAGAATACAGCATATTTCTGTGTACTCCTACCTGCTATATTTAGAAATACAAAGTAACTGAAGACTCTTAGATAATGAAATTTGGGATAGTAGTTAGTAGTTTGAATTAAAATGTTTTTCGTTTTTAGTAGAAGTTAATATACATAGAAAAAAAAGTGATTTTGAAAAGTTAGTGAAAATAAACATTTTTACGGTGCCTTAGCATTGAAAATAAATCAGTTTACATAATGGATAATGCTGCAAAAATTTATTTGTGAAAGTATTGCTAAGATCCAGCACATGTCCAGTTGGTATTGCTATAGTGGACGTGCTTTCATTACAACAGAATACATACTGTACTTTTTTAAAGGAGTCTTTTTAATTTTAAATGTCTGTTTTTTTCAAATGATACAAGTGAAATCAGGAATGGTCTTGAAATATGTGTCTTGAATTGTATAAAAGGCTTTCAGTTTGAAAGTTTAGTAGTCTGAAAAGGAATTTTAGTTTGATATGTAAAACATTGGATCAGACTGATTATTTTTTTCAAACCAGACTATTTTATACAGAAGAACTGTATCTTAAAATGCTTTCTAATGAAATTTCACCTGTATTTTTCACATGGGATTTTTTTGCATCTGGCTTGGATATGTAGTACACTTGGATCTGATCACATCAACTACATTGTAAGGTCAAAGGATGCTCTGCTATGTGCTCCACTGGGCTTGGGATCTGGTCCTTGACATCCATGGTGAATGAGAAAATTGAGAAGATTAGCATGCTTTTTGGCTTTGCAATCAGAATGTTAGATGGTTTACCTTGTTAAGACTTTTATATTATGAATCCTTAAATGAGTAAAGTCAAAGAATCACAAACTGTTTTTCCCATATAAGTACATAAAATATACCTGTTGCCTTCTGTCAGTGAATTTCTAATGATACAGCTGCATTACTGAAGTGCCAATGTTTAAAAGAAGTAGCTACTAAGGCTCCATTTTTCTCCTCAGGTATGGTAAGTAGATCACAAAGTAACCTTTATCATTCTTTATCAAAAGGTTTATTTACAAGAGCTGTCTCTTGCTCTGGTACACATTGAGCAAGTGCTTATCTGTTTAGTTCAATAGCTATTTTTTATTTAATTTAAGTCTCATCTGGGGAAATAGGAGGGTTGGAAGGGATTATGGTTCTTTGTGTTTTTCCAAAGTGCCTGCCACAAAGAAGTGTGACTGAAACACAGATCAATAAGTAATACTAGTTTCTACATGGTTTAAGAGGTGAACATTACTCATGTGGGCTTCCCGCTCTGTTATATGAGAATGTAATCCTGAAGTGTCAGCAGCTGCTAACTCTGCCTCGTGTCTTATCTCATCCTTCAGCTTTTGCTGATCCCTTTTTTCCTCCCTGTCTGTCTCTTCTTCCCCCTTTCTTAGTGCTCCAACAGTTTCCTGTTGCCTAAGAGTGTCCTCTCCGTAGAAATGCCTGGCTGTGCATGTTCCACCGTGGTGGATGCTTTCTTTGTCTTGCGTTGTAACCGTGGTTTTGTGGGTTGTTTTTTTTTTTTAACTGTTGGCTTTATACATCAAGGATCTGGCTTTTGTTTATGTTCTGAGAAGTGAAGCTGTATCTATATTTACAATGCTATAAAGGTAAATATTTTTATTAAAATTTTAACAACACATAGGAGATTTTGTAAATACAACCTATGTAGAAAGGTAAGGTGCGTGTTCAGGGATTTCATGGAGTGACTTTGAACCAACCCATGTCTGATAGCAGGAACTGAGTCCATCATCTCCTGCAAAGCTAATTAGGATACATTTATTCTGCAGTCACTAGGTTGTGAATGAAGTATGCTGACATACTTAAACTAGCCCTAAACCAAATATATGATACACCTGCAGCAAGCCAGACACAGCAGTACAGTGCTTAGCATGGCTTATGTACTCAGGTCTTCATCCTGCCCTTGAGGAGGTTACACAGCCTGCGCCGTGTTCTGCTTTGCCCCCACGGGGCTGTTTGCAACGGCAGAGCCAGCGAGTTCCAAGCTGTCTCAGGCACACGCTCCGCTCCAGCTGCAGGGGCTGCGATGTAGAGACACCCAGAACATGTTCTAAACACCTGGGTTTGTATCCAGATATCTCTATTTTGAGAAATGATAATTTCAAGGAGCAGTCTGTGAGAAGTCACAGTACAACGTGAACAGATGTTGAGTACAGCTGTGTTCTTTATGTCTGTTTGCTTTGTCCATTGGATCACTCTTCCGTGCCCTAACTCCCCACATCTTAATGCAAGGCCCAATGTGTGGCTTCTTGTAAATCTGTGCAATAGGTTTGGAACCTATGTGTTTCTCTTCTTTTTTCTTTTCTGGGTTGTGTAATGTCAGGATAGGAAGATGTAAGAGACTGAAAAAGTTACCATGATTTACCATAACATATTCTGCATTTTTTATTTCTACATACTGTTATCAATGGTCCTCCTGTCAGTATGTATGTATCCTGTAATGCCATAACATCTATGTTATTAATTAGCTTAACAAAATCTATTAATGTGAGTTCCCCAGTCACAAAGCAGTTTGTTTTCTTTAGACAAGAAAGAACTGGAGAACTGTTCGCAAGTTAATTGCTGTTTCTCACAAGATACATTACTTTACCTTAGTACCTCCTTCAAATATTTTTCACTGAATATAGATTTTTTTCATCATATGCAACTCTAAATAAATGAGAAACAATTTAACAGAGTTCTGAATTTTATGATAAATCCATGTCAAATATAAAATAACAAAATAATTTGTATTTTGGTATCAGACAGTTCTATCATTGCTTTGTATTGCTGTTTTAATTAAAAAAAAAAAATCCTACAACTTCATCTGCTTCAAATGTGTGAAAAATACCTATGTCCAACTATGAATTGAGTTTTAGTGGGTGTCTTATACTCCATAGTCAGCTGCAGAGGAGATGGAAAGATATTTTGAAAATTCTATTTTCTGCTGTGTAAGTCACAAGGTGTTGCACTATGTCACTCATTTCAGCTGTATGTATCTCCCTGTTGCCAACAGGAGTGTATTAGTGATGACCAATAATAATATATCAATGTCAGCTCATCTCCAGATAACAGAAATAGTTCATGAAACGGTCAAGGTTGTTCTGGGATTATATGTAACAGAGATCTCTGGAGATTGTAATTCTCAGTGTTGCCCAGTAAACCCAACCATGTGCTGTTGTAAGCATTGACATACTCAGAAGGGCTTCAACATCCAAAGCAGTGCATATTTATTCCCTCTGCAACTCTGCATTTTGCCACTCAGAATAATAATTTATGAGATTACTGATGCTTGCAAGACCTACACAGCAGCTAGTAGCCATTTCTGTCTTGTACTTTTGTTTTCCATTGAAGATACTTTCAAGAAGTCTGCAGAAACTGGCAGTTTTTTGTTTGTTCCGAGTGATTTGAGTTATTGGCATCACTCTAGAGGCTTGAGTAATGAGGTATTCTATAAATGTTGAATCTAGGAGAATAAACAAAAGTAAGAGATCAAATCCACACAGGTTATAGGAGCAAAGTCACCACATGTCAACCGTGCTACAGTAATTTGCCTTGGTGCAAAAATTCAAATTACACTAAAAGTGACTGAGATGTAGTTGCCCAGTGTAAGGAAATCTATGCCATCAGTGGGTGGTGGCATTAGCAGCGATTTTGACAAGCACAGACATCAGGAAATAGGAGCAAATGGAAGGAAGATTTGATGGTGCTTCATTATTAAAATTCCCATACTGTTGGATGTGAACTGGAAATTTGTTTTCTGAGTCAATCCCACCCTGAAGTAGCTGGACTCAAGTCTAACGCCATAGAAATATAAGGACTCCTTCTGTGAGCTGATCTGTCAGATCCCTACTGGAAAAATTTGCTCAAGGATTGGATTTGAACAGTGCAAGGTACATCATGAACCACCAAAACACTTCTGCGGGTGATTACATTTAAATTAATGGGAAAATCTGTTGGTTTGAACACTTAGCATTGACTAGAAATGTAAGTGTTCAACAAGCTCATGGCCTAAAGGAGATGAGACTGAGGAGAAGGAGAATGTGTGATCATGAATCATATCGGAGATGTAGGCAGGATCAGGTCTGCAAGGATTTCAGTGCAGAAAGGAAGGGGGAAGCGAGGAAGAGGGGTAGGATAGCATTTGAAGGCAGCAGAAGGTAAAGGTGTCTGCATCTAAGAAAGACAGACTGAGGCATGGAGAACCTCTCACAAAAGGAGTGATTAATTAAAAATTGAAAATTACCAAACTTTTCACGATTTATAGTTGTTGTGAGAAAACCTTGCTGGGAAAAATTGAGCTGCTAGGAAAAATTGAATTTAGTTATAAATACAGCTGATATTTGCCACTTTTCTTTGAGCTGCTTCTTCATATGTAGTGGTACATGAGCTGTATCAGAACGGTACTAGGGCAAAAGCGTTCACTGAGTTTAGTGCTTAGAGGAAGGCTTCCTGAGATGCCAGTAGCTAGTATCTTTGTCTATAGATGTAGCTGTTGGAGAAGAAGAAGAGGAATTCAGATGGCTTTAACTCACATGCAAATGTGATAGTTCCACTCCTAAAAATGACCAGCGAAACACCCCCAGTGCAGGCTCCCTCTGGCAGCGAGTTCTCTGTGGGTGCAGGGGAATTTGCTTGTCTAGAGGTGTTTGGGACATGGTACTAAGTGGGGAGAAGGATTGAAAAACAAGATGTGAAGCATTTGCATAAGACTTTATATGTTCTCTCATCATATGATTCATTGATCTTATGACTGAACTGCTGCTTTTAAAAGTCCTGCTTTTCTGCAGTAAAAAGCTGTTCGTTAGGGACCCTGATTTTTAAGTATTTAAATAACAAGTTGCTCATTGTTTTGCATTTGTATTTATGTGCCATGTAGTTTTTCACTGCTGATATCAGTTTTGAACAGGATATGACACCTACAATATTGGCAATTTTATAGAATTTGACATGATTTCATTCACATTGTATTACATGATGAAGCAGGAGGTAGAAACGTTACTTGTCTGGGAGCTTTTAGAAAGTTGATGGCAAAACAGAGGATGGAACTGAAGGCCCTGATTCTCATAGTGAATTGTAGACCATGTTTTGTGTATTTGCTTGATCATAGTGCTATAGTGAAGTTCCCTTCATAGAAGTAACTCAGTTTGCACTGTAATTTGAAAGAGTTTGGGCACAACCACAAAAACCATATTTCTATTTTTTACAAGTCAAGGTGGAAAAAACGTTTGACGTTTATGTAAATTTTTCACCAATAAGCTGCAAGTGTTTCAATATTATACATTGACAAAGACAAATCTCTTCCTCAAAAGAGTTGCCTGTACATTTCAGATATTGTTCCCGTATTGATGGTCGTCTTCTGCATCTGGAAGTGTGATGAGTAATATAAGATCTGCTGATGGCGTGACCACATTTGTGTTTTGAAAAGAATGAGGATGCAGACCTAGAAATTTGGATGAAAGCAGTGTCCTCTTGGACTTTTGGTGTGACACTGATCTGTCCTGAGTGAAATGTGACATCCGATCACCCCAGCACCAGGTGATATATGTTCCCAGCAGTAGGAGGATGAATGGTGGCACCAGCTTGGGCTGAACTCTCCATCCAGCCCAACCTAACATTTTCCAACTGAGTCGATATGGGCACCAAATGACATGTATCTACTAGAAAGGGGAGCTTTCCCTGTTGCCTTGCTTCCCTGTTGCCACCTATTCCTTTGTGGTTTAGCTCATCCAAATAACCTTTTTTTTTGCTTTTCTAGGTGAAGGGACATGGCCAGTTTTTCTTATCTTGCCTTGCACATGGCCATACAAATTCCTAGGGTGTACACAAGACATTAGGCAAGGAGTTGTTTCCAAAAATGAGAGAGGTTTTCTTTGGAGGGTATAACCTTTTTTGGCAGCAGAGCTGGATTATGTCAGGTTAAAATCACTATGTAGTCATCCTCCCATGAAGTAGTGGGAGCTGTTATTGCTGTCCGCCTGTGACCTCTTCCTGAGGCTCGTCTTTCCTCTTACTTCTCTCAGGTACTTGATATGAAGCTAAACAATGCAATTGAGAAATATTGACTGTCCTTATAAATTCTTACAGAAGCAAGTGCTTGTGTGTAGCTGTTGAACTAAAAATGAAATAAAAGTACTAATGAACTAAAAGTAATAATTGTTGTATACCTTAAATGTAAGTGATTAGGTTACTGTCAGTCTAATTTTGGAATATTTATAAAGTGGAAATAAGCAGGTATTTTACATCTCTCCCAGGTTCCCATGCTTTTGCTGCTGAGATCTCAGCTGAGTGGTGTTGTGATAACAATGATCCACTTGGTCTAGTGCTGATGAAGTGGGCTGCAGTGCATTTTTAAGTAGATAGTGAGGCGGTGCATGTCTCTGTTATCTCTGAGTTTTAATTATGTTGGATTAATTACATCACTATATTGCATTTGCATGCAGTTATTACAGCAGTTTCTATTATCAGTTTAGCCATAGCCCTTGACATTTCTTCTTTTTAGGTTTTGGCATAATAAAATACTAGTGTCAGCACTCCACTACACGTAGGAAAATTGCTCATGCACATACAGTTGTCAAAGTACTGTGAAAAAATAAGGTCCCAGATCAGTATCTCATTTTGATTTGGAGTTGTTCTTTAGAAAGAAGCCAGCAACTGATTTCTTCTCAGTTGTATGCTTTATGACAGACTATTAAAATGGTAGAGCTCTTATAACTTATAGGTGAATTCTGTTTTAGACAGGCTTTGTGGCTTCTCTCCTTTTGCACATGAAGCATTAACTAGAAATCAGTTTGATTGTGAATAAACTGGGACATTAAGATTTCTCAGTGCAGTGCAGTAAACAGGCATAGCCAGTTACATTCTGCTAATCTATGGGTTGTGCCCAAGATTTGTCACTACAGTAAGAGTTGGCAGAAGTGGCTGTTACCTGTTCTTGCTTGTTTCAGAGGGGAATGGGTGTGACACTGCAAAGACTGACACCTGGTAAATATAGTTTTTTATTACATACTAGAACAGAAGAAAAGGAAAGGTGTATATTTTAATGGAATCATAGAATGGTTAGAGTTGGAAGGGACTTTAAAGATCACCCAGTTCCAACCCCCCTGCCATCAGCAGGGACACCTTCCACTAGACCAGGTTGCTCAAAGCCTCATCCAGCCTGGCCTTGAACACTTCCAGGGAGGAGCAGCCACAGCTTCTCTGGGCAACCTGTTCCAGTGTCTCACCATCCTCATAGGAAAGGATTTCTTCCTAATATCTAATCTAAACCTCCCCTATTTCATCTTAAAGCCATTTCCCCTTGTTCTATCACTACCTGCTTTTGTAAAAAGTCCTTCCCCAGGTTTCCTGTAGCCCCTTCAGGTACTGGAAGGCCGCTAGAAGGTCTCCCCAGAGCCTTCTCTTTACCAGGCTGAACAGCCCCAACTCTCTCAGCCTGTCCTCATAGGAGAGGTGCTCCAGCCCTCGGATCATCCTCGTGGCCTCCTCTGGACTCATTCTAACTGGTCCGTGTCCCTCTTGTGTTGGGGGCTCCAGAACTGGACACAGTACTCCAGGTGGGGCCTTACAAGAGCGGAGTAGAGGGGGGAGAATCACCTCCCTCGACCTACTGGCCACGCTTCTCTTGATGCAGCCCAGGATATTTTACGTTGAATGGTCCAGAAGTTGTGTGTTCCCTTTTTTTCCTTTGAAAATCTTTTTTTTTTTTTTGGCCAACTGTGGGTGATCATTATTTCTCATTTATTATTATGGCAAAATATTTAAAAATGGAGTAATCTGAGCACCAGTCACACTGGATACAAGCCAATTCAACTCCATCAGGTTCCATTAAGTTGTTAGGAAGTGCTGTCAGCCAAGTCCACATTATGGAAGACAAAAAGATGAAAATCTGCCATATATAAGAGTTGGTTGTAGAATTATTATTTTATTTTTTTTTACCGTAGCAAGACTCTAGAGCTTGTACAGCAAACTTTTCAGCTTAGATGTATATTCTGAAAGTAGAACTCAACAGTTTGGTTGTTTCCTGCAAAAGAGCTTGCCAGTTTTATTCTGTTCCTATAGCTCCAGACTGTTAAATGGGTCTTTTTATCACTCTAAATGAAAAATTGAAAGGCATGGTGTAGCTGTGGTGGGACTTGACTTTGGCTGGAACAGCCCTACATCCCATGGCTGGCTGAAGGAGCTCAGTCACTTGATACTTTATGTATTTTTCTACCTGAGGTACTTTGATAGCACATGCCTTAATGTGTCGCTGCAGTTTTGCTTGTTCCCAGGGGGGCAGATGAACAAGCAGGGAGGAAACAGTGCTCATCTTGCCTCTCTTCTTAGGCAGCATGCACCAATTAGTAGGCAAGGCAGCTCCCTGCACTCTGCCATTCCTGCAAGGATTTGTCCGGATCTTCCTTCCACTCAGCCAAAATAAAAGCAAACTTCAAGTCATGGAAAGGCAGAGTACGGCTGGTGGGAAGTAGCAAGCAGCCCTTTCTGTGGTGAGCAGATGAAGTAGCTTCTGAAAACAGAGATTATGATAGGAATATATGCAGTAGCATGAAGCTTACTCAACCTGTCTAAATTTTTTCTCTTATCAGATGATGTCTTCTTGTTTTGTGTCAGGTAATAATCTCCTGTGCATCTGCATTGTATATCTGTTAGCTCATGTCTAGACTGTGTTGGTGTGAAATAAGTCCTTCCTTGGCTGGGGAATGGAGGATGTACAGTGAAGCACAGAGGGTGCTGCTGGGGTCCTGGTTCTACATCTGGTGTGGGCGCAGGCTGCTGGCACCAAGTCTCTGCCTTGGGTGGGTTGGGGAGAGCCATCCTGGGGACATGCCTGGGAGCAGGGACACCTTGACCCGCCTTGTGCACAACTCACCTCAGCACCCACTGGGTCAGTGACAGCTGGCACCTACCACGAAGACACTCAAAGTGAATAAAGACCTGAAGAGACCATGGACAGCTTGAACGACAACCTGTTTTGCCTAAGAAAAAGACATCCTGCATCAGTTATGCCCAGGCCAGAAGTTTAACCTCACATTTCCCAAAGGTCTCTGTGAAGCTTTGAGGAAAAATTTCTTACTCAGCAATTTCACACAGGCTCAGGATATCATACCATTACCTCTGCTCTGTCAATTGGCTCCAGAAGAGCCTAGCTTACTTTTCTTTGCATTATTCATTAATGTATTTGCAAAGCTACCTTCTACCTTTGTGCAGAATGTCTATAAGGTATAGTATGGAGTATATAAAGTGTTCAGCACCAGTGTGGATAGCTTGTATGGGGATCTGGGGATCTGTGGGGGATCTTTTAAAATAGATTTAATTTAATTTTAATTTAATTTAAATCTTTAAAAGGGATTCTACAGCTCAGTGCAAAATCTTTAACAATTTTGATTATTTTTATGTTGTACTTCTCCCTCCGGTGCAGTTCAGATAAAATCTCATAGTAAAATCAGTTCTACTATTGATTATCCATTATAATCAATAATAAATAATATAAAATTTATTTCTGTAAGTATTTAGGTCCATGGATCTTATATCTTCTTTGTAAAATGAGAGATCATATCTGAGTAGTGAAGTGGAGTTCTGTTCTTGATAGTCTTTGGGAAAAGCTATTCTGAAATAGTTCTATGTGTAGATACCTTTAGATAACTTTAGTCTAAAAATTGTTATTCTCTGGAAACATAGCTGTGTTAATAAGATGCTTTTCTGAAGAATAAGAAAGGGATGGCAGTGTTACTACCTTGAATTTCTCAGGAATACCTTTTGTAGCTCATATCCATTACTGATTTTAGTCTGAACTGATATGCAGGTATAGGCATGTCCGTAGTGATGTAATCATTAGAAGAGTTGGAAGATTTACAGAAACTTGAAAGATGGCAGTTATCAAGGCAGTAAAAGCAATTCTCTATATGGAAGAATAGAAAGCTAAGCCCAAGACTGAAACCACAGCTCCATAAATGGACTTATTGCACATTGTATTCCTACCCACAAAATCCAGGAGGTAATTACCTGGCTTAATCAGGCACAAAAGAAGGGCTGTCCCAGGAAGAAATTACCTCATCCTCAGCTTGGAACTGGGACAAAACTTCCTGGCCCTGAGAAAGGTGTATTTACCTTTCTCATGGTTTCCATGCTGGGACAGCCTACGCATGAGGCAGTTGGTGGTTAATATCTCTATTTTGTCTCAGTGATGCAACCAGTTTCAATTCTTTTTCCAAAAGCTCAACGTGGTCTGAAATGCCACCGCGTGACCCATGGAGCTTGCTGCTTGGGTAAGTGAAGCTTGAAGGACAGCCTACGCAGATTCCAGGGTGTAGGAAACATTAGGAAATACTGACAAAATCAGTGTGATGAAGTAAATAGCATTCTCCAGCTGCTCGTTGTCTTACTTTGAAAACATTACTTTTTATGGCCAACAGATTTTCCAATGGGAAACACTGAATGCAGTTCATGACCAGCTTTGTCTAGACTTCCTTGGTCCTAACTCCAAGAGATTATGTGTCTCCTTGTTCACTATAACAGTGCTAGAATTAAATTCTGTTTTCTGACAGAAAATCACCCTGACTTTGTGCCTAAGGCTTTTAACACCAGTGCTACATTAGAGATCCATATCAGCATTTTTTTGATGGATAAGTAACTGTTGCATTACTTATATTTGTATCTAATATCTAATTCAGGTGTAGCATTTGTGGCACATATAATGGTATTTAGTTATCTAAAAACTGCTCTGTCAGAGCATACCACAGATATCTAGGTGGTGGATGTAGTTTTGCTATTTATATCTTAGTATTCTACAAATATTAATAACACTGTGCTTCAGAGTGAGCTATAGCCATAAACCTGTAAAATAACTCCCAACAGTTCATCTTGATAGTCTGTTGAAATTGGACTGCTCTGACTATAGCCCCTTCAGGCTGACTGCCAATCTCATATTTTATCCTGAAATTCCACAAGGAGACACTCAAAATAAACACTGTGCTAGCAACAGCTTGCATTATCTTTAAGGCAGTAGCTAGCATCAGTTTCACTTTAGCCTCTCTGTGGCTTTCTTCCTTTGAAAATCTGCAAAGTTTGACCTTTTGGGTACATTCTGCTCTTATTTATTCCCCCTCTTGACTACAGTGGGAACTGAATGGATGTAGCTGAGAAGAGAATGGGTATATCATAGATGCTAACCTGTTATGACTAAATTATCTGTGTTAATCCCACGTTGCCCAGCAGCAGCCACTTTATATAGTGCCTATCTCCTCACTATCTTGCTTTCAGGATAGAAAAATACAGCTATTACATCTGTGTTTGAGTTTTCTTAGGAGGAGGGGAAAAAAAAAGCAACCTGGAAATTACAGGATTATTCCAGGCACCATTTCAGAGATGTTCAGCTTTTTGTTCTGCAAATGCTTTTTCTTTGTTACTGCTTTTGAAAATAAGCTGATCTTGTAATTCACTATTAAAGCCCAAAGGTGAATGTGATCAAAATCACCAAGGTCAGTATACCCTTGAATCAGAGAGATTTGCTAATTTTAAACTTCAGTGTTTTTTGGAAAGTAGTGTGTTTCGCAAGAATAGAAGAGGTAGCACGTAGGATTGGGACAATATGAATGTGCACGCATCGCTGCCAATGAAAGCAAAGCTTGCAGGTCTAATTTTAGGCTTTTCAGCCTTGGTATTGTTCCTTACAGCACAGTTATTTTCCATATGATACAAAGCAGTCCTTTTTTCAAGTTTTATCAACTGCTTTATAGAGCAAAAGCAAGGACAAAGTGAGTATATGTCATAGTTGAAAGCAAATCAAAGCAGCTTAACTAAGACTGAAGTTAATGATGATTGTATGCCATTTCTATATTCAGAGGGCAATTCTTTAAGAAAAGCAAGAATCTAGAAAAATATATCATGAGACCTGGAAGTGAAGAGAGTTTTACAGTGTCTGAACTGGGACCCTTGGATATGACTGGATTTGCTTCAATCTGTTTAGTTATTTTCCACTGTGCTTAGATGCCTAGTGACTTAGTCCTCTTAAAGTGTGAAAATAACTTGTGCTGTTTGGAGAAGTAGGACTTACGGGTTATCTGCCTACCTCTGGGTGCTTGAAACTAAGCATTGCAGATGCAGTGGGGATGTTAAAACTAACTCTTTATGGAACACCAGGTAGATGCTGTTTTCTAAAGTTACCTGGGACAGTTTCACTGGGCTAGCCCTTGGCTAGCAGCCAACACAGCTGTTCACCCACTTCCCCCCTTCCCCCAGGAGATAAGGGAGAGGATTGGGGGGCAAGGACTAGGAGGCTTGTAGGTTGAGATAAAAACAGTTTAATAAAAGAAATAAAAGAAAACTTTAAAAAAAACCAAAACAAACTAATATTAAAATAGTAGTGATAATGATAACAGTAATAAGATATGCAAATGAGTGATAACCCAGTGCAGCTGCTCACCACCCACTGATAAGCCCGGCCCGTTCCTGGATAACGATCCTGGAGGAGCAACAATCCCGAACCAAAACCGCGATCCTGGAAAGAGTGAGAGCCCGAGCAAAAACCCGTGCGAATCACCCACCTCCTTTCTGGTCAGACACGGATAATATACTAAACATGAGATGATATGATCTGGAATATTTCATTGGCACATCCAAATGCCTGTTTTGACCTTTGCTATTCACTACGCTTCTCCCTCCCAGTCCTGATGCAGCTGTGAACAGCCAAACACGGTGGCCTTGAGCTCCAGCAGCTACTAATAACATCAGTACTTTTATCAATGATGTTCTCATAACAAGTCTGAACTGAAACCAAAACACGGCTCTTCTAACTACTGAGAAGAAAATTAACTCTATCCTAGCAAAACCAGGAACATTATGTTTTACTGATACATTCATACAAAATGGGTTTATAGAACTATAGAAATATAATACTGTAGAAATGAATGTATTCTTTCCTGTATGTGAATTTCCAAGGAGTGCAGCCAGTTGGTACTGAGCCGTTCCCCATGGAAGTGTCAGCAAGTCAGTGGTACTAAGCTGTCAAAACTATTTAAAATACCTTTAAAAATAATTAACATAGTCCTCATTTTTCATCCACAAGAAGCTTATTAACTGAATGAACATATGACAATGGCCATACAAAGGCCAGAGAAATCAGAATCACAAAGCTGTGTGGTTTTTGTTAATAAATCTGGACCCGCCCAAAAAAGCTGTTTGAAACAGGTTGGTAACTGGCTGTATTGGCAGAAAGACAGTTTCTTGGGAAGAGTCTGTGCAGGGGCTGCTATACTGTAGAGCTGGTATTTTGTCCCACAAGTTCAGCCAAGATCCACTGCCTCCTCACTGGACTTCACCAGCTAGATAGTACCTAGGTTTGGGTCGTGGGGACTGAAACATAGTTTGGCTGTAGATTCTGCAGTTGTCCCCAAACTGGGAGAGTCATCTCAGTCTGAGCTCGAGGGGTAGAATTTTTTTTCAAGCCATTCTAGGTGTCTAGAAGTTAAATGTTTAGTCTAAACTAATTATGTAGGCTTTCTTGTTAGTCAAACAAGAGTAGGCATCTCCAAAGAGCAATTAATCCCACTTGTATATATACTTTTAGCATAGGATGAATTGCTTCTTGGTGAATTGGGTGCCTGTTTCTCTCCATTGCGCATTGGAGCCTTGATGACTAGTTTAGATTAGATGATAATCAACTTCTAATGGTTACCACCCAGGTAGAAATAACCTGTATTAATCAAGTTCCCTGCTACTGACTATATAATAACTTTCCTGTTATGTGCATGATTTGTGGATGCTGTATGAGAAAAATAGTCTTCTCTTTTTCTTGCAATAATTTCAAATAGTTTGGCATTAATAATACAAATGAACCGTTTTTTTGTTGTTCCTGGTCATACAAAAGTTTTAAAAATTGTGCCTGATATCTGTTATTTACTGGCAAAATTAATAATAATAATAAAAAAATTAATTCAGTTTCATGAGGGAACAGGTTAAGTTACAGACTGGCAGTTTGATGTCCTTCTGGATTCTGGCCAGATTCTCGGAGTCATAAATCAGCCTAGCTCCTTTCAAGTTAAGGAAGAATGTTTCTAAAAAAGTTTGGAGCACTGATACTGGAATAGGGTGGAAGTATGACATCAGTGAAGAATGAGCAGACTGCTGAGTGGCTATCTTTGGTGGCAGGCACTAATTTGATGGAAACTTCAAGACAGTAATTGGTTGTTTGGGGGATTGCAGCTCCTCGGGGCTTTCCCATGCCTGTCAGGTTTAAGATTTTTTTCCTTTTTTTTTTTTTGGCAACAGATCTATATGGCAAGCAGAGCAGAGAAACAAATTGATTGTTCCTCTTAACCTTGAAAAAGGTTTTCCCTAGATGTTTTGAAGTTGGGGTTTTTTGGTTTTGTTTGGGGTTTTTTTGAGAAGTATAGCTAGTTTTTGAAAGAGAACGTACAAATGCAAGTGACATCTCTGACCCCAGTGCCTTTTCCATTTCCATTTTACCCTTTTATCAAGGGCAGACTGGCAGCAGGAAGAGTCAGGTTCATTTCTGCATTTGCTCTGGGAAAAACAAACAAACAAAACCAGTTCAAGCCTCCACCTAGAAACTTAGGTGATGAGGTGAGTGGACCATGATCTGTGCTTCCCTGATTACAAGTGTCAAACAAATAGGTTCACACAACACTGCTTTGTTAGGGGTGAGGAGAGAAGCAGGGATGTAGAATAACATATAGTAAATAAAAGTAACAACTTATCTCCCTAATAGTTTAAATTATCTTTTTCTACTTGAGGATATAAAAATTAATGTCTTCCTTCCAGTGGTGAGGCACTGACACAGGTTACCCAGAGAAGTTGTGGATGCCCCATCCCTGGAGACATTCAAGGCCAAGCTGGATGGGGCCCTGGGCAGCCTGATCTGGTGACTGGCAACCCTGTCCATGGCTGGGCAGTTGGGTTGGAACTAGATGATCTTTAAGGTCTCTTCCAACCCAAGCCAATCTATGATTCTTTAGGGATATCAACCAGGACATCCTCCCACACTTCTTCCTCCTATTCCACTTTTAGGATCTGGAAACGTTGTGCTGCATGTCTCACTTGATGTTGCTGCTGATGAACACAGCTGGTTCTCCTGCTCTTCCTGCTCACAGACAGCTCCTCTTCTTGAGTGTTTTCTCCTCCGACCAGTCTGTGGTGATTTTGGGTGGTTGAAGGAGTGCACATCCACGTACGAACCTCACACGTTTGCCCACTGTCAGGGAGATGTTTGTATCAGTCTTGCTTTCCTCTTGCCATCTGCATCTCACGCCTGTAAATCATGGTGTTTCTCGGATGGCTGCCTTGGGTTGTTTGAGCTTTACACAACATAATTATAAGCTACATAATTCACTTCACTTTAAAACCTGGTTTTTAACATAAAATGCCCTCAAATGTTGTATAGTGTGCAGCATCGTTGAAACATACTGAGGCTTGCCCCAGGTCCCTCCCATTCAGCAAGTGCCTCTCTGAGATGCTGGCAGCCCTGCTGCCAGCCTGGGCATCCGTCCCTCTCTGCTCTTTGGGAGTGGTTGTGTTATCTTTGTTCCTGACGTTGCCAAGATTGTTTAAATGTCAATAAGATGTTGCCCAGATTAATTCCTCTACTGCTTAAGCGAGCCTACCTCTTTTTTTCCCTTACACATAACATTGCGTGCTATGGACATAGCTGCTCTCACTGCTTTTGTTAATGAAAAGACAAAAAAGGAAAAGAAAAAGTGCAGGTAGAACACCAGGGGTGATGAGAATTGGCATTGTGTAAGGAATAAGAGCCACGTAGGAGGGAAGGAAAGTGGGAGAAAAAGTCAGGATGAGCTGGTACAGATTTACTGGGACTGGCTTAGCAAGTGTGCTTCCAGGGAGCCAAAAGTACAGGGAAAAGACTGGACAAGGAAGAAGAAGAGGGACAACTTGGGGATGATATTCACTATCAATTTACTGTTACCTAACCATTTATCTGCCAGCAGAGCCATGGTAATACTGCGCAGACACTCTTAACGCTAAGCATGTCTGCATAATAAAACCAGCTTAGCCTATATTTGTTGCGTGTGTACATCTATATATGTGTGGGTGTTTCTCAGCAACATTATAGCCAGTAATTTCACTGGGCTATTCAGGCACGCACAGCCTGGCACTCACAGCTCCCCAGGACTAATGTTAATATGACATATGATTATTCATGTGCCTGGCTATTTTTATGAAGAATTAAATGCCATCCTAAATGTTTCACAGTGGCAGGGTGTGAGAAATTGGAACCTTCAAAATGCTAAGAAGTGGTACCACATAAAACAAGGCATGGATGCACAGGCTGGCATGATGAAGTTCAGTGCCTGGCCTGCTTTGTATGCTGGTGTCATCTTCTTAAAAAGTAGAGGTGATGGAGTTTAAGTTGCATTTTGAGCAGGGAATGCAGCAACTAAATACTTCAGATGAGATTTGCATAGCTATTTAGGTACTTGGTGAGATTTCATAAGAGCACTCAAGCTGCCGGAGAGACGGTTGATACATTTATACTGAACGTCACCTTGACTTACTTGAATAGAAACGAACCAAGGCAATTAGATAACAGCATCTACATTAGCCAGTAGTCCAGATCCATTGAAGTGCTTACATGTCTTTGTAAATCTGGCTCCTTATACCACTTGCTTTGAAGTCTATATTTTTCCATTCCGTTTCCATTTTCCCACAGAATATAATACTGTTTTTTATAAGTGAGAAAAGAGATTTTTGATCCTTTTCCCTGAATCTGTTTCTTGACATATGCTCGCTCCTCTCCCCTTTTGCTTGGCCTTAGTAGCGGGGCTGCTCTGGTCAGGAAAGATGAAGAGATTTTTTCCACCATGAAAAGCAGGCAGATTTCCTGAATATCATTTGTTCTGTGTTCCCTTTTGTCTTAGAGATTGAAAAATATCGCTACCAAAAGTCCATAATTTGGAGTCTTGTTCGGTTCCAGAGGGGATTCTGTAGCAAGTTTGCTTTAAACTTTTTGGAGTAATTTAGGGAGGGGGAAAAAAAGGAAAGGAAAAAAAACTGCTATAGCTATAACCAGTGCAAACAATTCTTTGCCTTCTAGCAACCAATGTTTTTTGTATTGTGTCCTCTCATTTGATTTACTAGCTGTTCCAAGCTCCTGGCAAGTGCCACAGTAGTTTTTAAGATTAGTTTGTTTCTTGCCACTGGGGATTTTTTGTTACTATCTTATTTTATTCCACTGTTTACTTTATTCGTAAGCTGTAGCCTTCATTTCCTTTAAATTTTCCCCTGTATTGTCACACCAGAGAGAGTTAACAGCTATACCAGTGCAGCATTTAGCATAAGCAGGGTCTGATCCAACTATAGACCTGGTAGATTATCTGTTATTTTAAAGCTTTAAGTCAAGACCAGGTGCCTATGTAAAAACTGTACTCTTGTTCAATGACAAAGGTTGGTGATGAACCAGAAATTTGTTTGTGAAATTCTACTATTTCCATCCTAAATAATCACAGTACTTCTTCCTAGGTTGTTAAAATGCATGACTCCATGAAATATTTTATCAGTTTTTTAGCCTTTAATGATAGCAACATGTTTAAGCTATCTTCTATCTTGATAGTACTTATATATGAATAATATAGTAACAGATAGTAGGCATAAAAACAGTTATCACACATTTTTACAATTTATGGAGGATGGGGAAAAAATGAAATATATTCATAAATGGCTTGTGGAGTTGACTAGTGAAGTGAGAAAGTTTGCATATGATTTTAGATTACCCATAACAGTCAGATCTAAATCTGACTATAAAGTGCTGCAGCATGATTATGTAATACTGAATATTGGGAAGATAAAACAGCAGATGAATTTGTCTGCAGTAGAAGTTGGGTAAAGTCCGTGGGACAAAACATATTGATAACTATAGTAGAAATCAGGAAAGGAACGGAGCATTACTGAGGATAGATCTCTGAAATGACCAGTCAGTTAAAATGACAAATACCGGTTAAAATGGCTAGGAGACACTAGGACAGAAGTAGAAAAATGTACTGTATAAGCATGTGGAGCATCCTATCTGTAATTATATTCAACTGTATGATGAAGAGTTAGTAAAATCGTAAGGAGTCTAGAAAAAAGGAGTAAAGTTGGTTAGGAATATGGAGCATAGGCTAAGCAGGGTCTGGCTGTTTCATGACTGATTAGGAGCAGGTGAATAAGAAATAGTCACTGTTTCACACAGTACAAGATATAGGGTCACCAATGAAATTATTGTATAATGTTTAATTAAATTATGAAACTGATTTCCACAGGATGTTGTGGAGACCAAGATACAAATGTGGTCAAAAAGGGATCAGACAAATTCAAGAAAACTAATTTAATCAGTGATTATTAGACATGATAGTCTGGAGAGTCAACGGAGAGAGAACAGCACCTCCAAAGCATGACTCATCCCACCCTAGGAGAAAAGTCTTAGATCAACTTGCCGAATCCCTATCTGGAGATGATTTTGTCTCTGTTGGCCTAAATGACTATCTTAGTGTAGACACCAACATTTGAGAGCCAGGTGATTTCAATCCCACTGTAGATGTCACATTCATTTACTAAAGTTGCGGGGCATTTTTGCAATTAAGAAAGCTGTGGATGAAATTAAATTATGAAGATGGCATTAACTATAAAGAAAGGATATTTTTCTATTTGTCAGCCAAGATATTTTTGTTCTTTCTTAGCAGCACTTTAATTTGTGTGCCTTATTTTAGAAGTATAAGAAATAAGAAAGAGATTATATCATCCTCAAAGTGACTGGCAGCCTCTGGAATCATTAGAGAGAGCAACAACGATTTTTTATCATAAACCTTTTCACCTCCACATTCTCCAGCAATGAGTGAAGTAATCATGAGGTAATGCCAAGGAAGGCAGTGTCTGATATTTCTAGCTTTCGAGATTCTACAGACTAAATAGACCAGGGTAGCTGTCAGTGCAATTGCAGCTGCTTAGTATCATGGTTGGGAATAAAAATATTTCCCTCACTGCTGTCTCCTGTCACCTGAGAGCAGCAGCTTCTGTGAAAGGCTGTGTGAATGCTCCCCAGGCTGATCGTCCTTGCCTCTTACCTCCAACAATTCCCCCTTGACTTGGAGCGATACTCCCCGATTGGCTTTGGCAAGACTCTCAAGGTTGTCTCAGCAAGTGCAGCTTTGCTTTAAAATAGAACTGTCTTCTGGTTAGTTTTCCTTTTCTGTCCAGCACCTTTGTGGTCCTGTTCCATCGGCCTCAGCTATTCCCATGGACAATTCAGCAACAGACAGCTCTAAGTTAGGAAAAAACATCCTGCCCCTTGAGAATTTGAGTTATATGTCATGCTTTCCAGGATTCATAGCCTATAATAATGTCTTTTTCTTGCTAGATTTTCTAAAGTGGTTTTCCCAGGGGGTCCTTATCTGCCAGAGGTAGGCAGTGAATCAGAACAAAATTTTATTTTCCTAGACAATTTAATGGAATTGCAGGCTGGTATTTTAGATTTGCAATTTTGAGACCTTTGAAAAGATTTCTGAGTCAGCTTGTCTGTGCTTAGCAACCTCTATCCTGATTGGTGATAAACTCAAGGAATTCAGACAATATTTTCGGTCAACTTTATAATTATCACAATTTAAATGTTTTTATAGCTTTCATTTGTTTTATTTAATATTTTTATCTTCATCACCATTGCTTTTTTCTGTTTTGTTGGATATATTGCTATGGCGTGTCCTAGAGCTGTTGCTTTGTAACATCTTCCCATGTGCTTTGCTGAAGGAATTCTAAATGTACTGATGTCCAAATCAAAAATGTTAATAGCATTATTTTTTTTGCTCACTTTTTTCTGACATTACCAAAAATATAACTCCTGAACTGTGTGTGTTCTAGAAATACAGCATTTTAGAAAGTAATCTGAAAATAGAGGATAAAAAAAACCCCCAGCCAATAGACTGTACGTTGTGTGTTGTCCTTTGCAGGTTGGGGCACTGAAGTTCTCATGGATGGCATGGTTCTACAAATGTGTGATACGTTGTATAGGTCTCCTCTGTTTCCTACTCTTTCCTCAGAATAGACTTTATTATTCTTGGCTATGGTAAATACTACTGAAATTTAGACTGTCTCTCTCTTATTTTTTGTCTGTGTTTTATTATTTCACAAAAAAAAAAAAAAGCATGTGTGCACACATGTGGATTCAGCTGAGCAAGTATATCAGTTTTATTAGCAAAGCCATAATAACCAGTTGTTATAAAAATTTATTCCAGTAGAGCGCTCATTGAAAAACAGTTGGAAGAAATTGTTCCAATTATTTTTAATGTATGAAATGATAAAATTGTGCAGTCCTTTAGCACAAGAGGCTTCCTCTCTCTCCCTGCCTCCCTCTGGCTTATCTTTTAACAGAAAGACCATAGGTTGTGATTCGTATCTGGGACTTATGAAAAGTTGTATGTTTTACCTTGGTGTCCCTTAGAAATATTGTACTGTATAAATGAAGTCAAAACTAGAAGAAGTAGCTGTCAGCTTTCAATTATTGCATATGCAGGATCTTCTGTTTTGTGTTTGTAATTAATTTTTTGTTATGAAGGACATACACAAGGCTTAGAGGCTTGCCATTAAGGTCATGAAATAATAATGAGGTTCCTGTACTGGGGACATAGAGTCTCCTCAGAGACAGCCAACTTTCTTTTTGCTTTGTCCTTTTTGCTCATTTTGCAGGTTCTATCAATATTAATGTCAGAGTGCATTCTTTTTTTCCCCTTAATATATAACCTTGCTAGGAGCTCTGTCATCTGTAAAAATGCTTAGATTTTTCCAGGAGGAAGGGTTTGTGAGACTCATCTATATTATCTATCAGTCTGATTTAAAATAGCAGTATTACTAGTGTGTGCTAATTAATGAGGAAATACTAGGTAATTGTTACGAGCATTATTGCTTTTTGGTGCTGGATTTGCCTGTGTAACAGAGATGCTCATGTTCTCAATCTGCATTGAAGCCATTTTTTAATTAATTGTGTGCTTTATGGCAGAAATTGGATTGGCAGCTTTGGGAAATGAAAATCCTAAAGGAGGAAACACAATGAATACTTCTAAATTCAGTCCTGGTGGGGCCAATTCAGTTTCACATTTTCCTGATGTTGACCTTTTTGCTCCAGTGTTCATCAAGAATACTAGTCAAGGCTGAAAAAGGACTTGGAAATCAGCTATAATTTGGACCTCTTGTACATTATTCTAAAAAATAGCAAAGGGGATGGTATGTATGGCCTGGCAGAAACCACAGGTGAGCTTAGCAGCTCTCCTTTTGGCACTGCTTACATGACAGCGGACTCTATGCACACGCTTTGCTGGTTCACCTGTGCTGGTTCAAGTTGTACTGATGGATACTTTCTAGGGCATTTTCTCTTCCCCTTGCTGTGAGGTGGTTGCCAACCTGCCTGCTTAGAACTAGACTGAAGGAACTAAAATGTTATTTCAAATGAGACATCAAACCACTTCAAGTAAAATTACTACATTTAGTCCAAACCATGAAAATGAAGAGTCATGGAAAAACTTTTTGCATTGCATAGTAGTGTGATGAAGGAGTTTTTATTTGAAAATTCTACCTTAAGAAAACATTTTCAGGTTTTCTTCTATGTTTCTTTGATAGTCAGTGTTACTGCTGGTCAATTTTTAAGTATATGTTTCCTGTTCAAGCTGTTTACGTGATTCATTTGCTCACTTGTTTGTATGAGTAACATTTTTGACCGCCCCTCAGTGTCCGACTCAAAAGTGTAAAGCCATTGATTTCATTCTGCAGAATGATGATTCATCTTCTCAGTAATGTATTCCCTCTGCATTTAATCATGCTCCATCTGAAACAGTCGCAAGGGATAGTTCTGACGATTCGTTTATAATGAATTTGGGGCAAGCATTGTACCAATGGATCACTAGCCGCAATGATGTAAACACTTTGTTTTCATTTTGAAAGGTTTTTAGTAAAATAAAAAGCTGTAATCTGCTTTCCTGCTAACCACTTCTGTTAATATCTGTCATAATATAGTCATGTGGTTTTTAGTAATGTAGTTGTTTAGCACATAGGTCAAAATCGTCAGCTGAAATCAGCTCATTCACAGCCGTCATAGATGAGTGTACAAAAGAGCTAACTTGAGAGTCTTAAGAGGTCCTTTTTCATGCAGAAATTGAATGGGAACAAAAGACTTAAAATGTATATTTATGTGTTAGCTTATATTTATTTCAGTTATCACGGCACTATTTATAGACTATATGCTGATATCCCTACTCAGACTTTTACTCCATCCCTTGTCAGTCATAGTTGTCATCACAGGACATAGGAGCGTGAACAAGATGGAAAAAGAGACCCTGTTACTGCTTTCTGAGTTGGGAACAGAGGGGAAACAATCTAGGTGCTGATCTTGCTGCAGTTAATCCCAGCAACAGCTGGAAGATGGCCAAACAGTGCTCACAATACCCGCTTCTCCATGTGAATCCAGAGCAATGAGGTAGTGTCTTGCCCTGCTGGACATGGCTGCTAAAGAGGCTGTGGTGGATAAAGAGGCTGTGGTGGATAAAGAGACAGTTGGGTATTAGAAATCGGTTGGAGAAGACCGAACTTTAATATAGCATTTAGATGGTCAGAATGAAATTTCTTGTTAAATAATATTGTATTTAACAATAATAAATAATATTTTTCTTACTCTTTGAAGCCAGGACTTTACTTTGCTATACTGAGGAAAAAGGAGGGAATGACAAGGGCATGGTGAAACAATCTCGAGCAGTGTGATCTCTGCAGTTCAGCTATGTAAAACTTTTGGTTTTGGGGGGGTCTGGAAAAGGGTTGAAAAGAGTTATTTTTTCCACTGCTGTGATGGAAGTAAATAGCAGTTCAGGAAAGACTACTTGTATTTGGTACACCAGCATGTTGTACTTGTAATGGCTTTAATCACACCTGAATAAAGGTTTTGATACATAGGAATAACAATCAGCCTTTGCAAATGTATGTGCTTCCTAGTGAGATCAGGAACAGCATTTTAATTCTAGGTTTTCCACTGTCAATGAGCAAGGTAGGATTTTTGTTGCTTCACTTTAAGCATTTAGAAATCCAGGTTCAGCTCTAACCAAGTTTACAAGGCTGACACTACAAGCAGCAGAAAGAAAGGGACACTTGTAGCAGGTGATTCATCCTCTTAAAATAAGTATGCATATATTCATCCTACCTCTTTCAGACATTTCTCTCTGCTTGGGGTGAATCACTCTGAAATTTCTGGCCATCTTCATTGACAGCAGAGGGACCAAAGACAACTGACTTCTTGAACAGCTGACGTTTGATGCGATTAATCCACCTTTGCAGAAAAGTAGGGCAGCATTGTTTAAAAGCTGTGATGGGGGATATGGGTATAAATGAAGAGTGTGGCTTGTACCATTAAGTAAAGCCCAGTGACTTACGAGTCAGAGGTGTGGTCCTAAAAGGGAATGTAATGGATCCAAACTTAGATTAAAATCAGGCTGTAAAGTGAGCAGTAAAAGTACCTCTTGGTAAGTATAACAACTTGTTGACTTTGGCTTTGTGCATATCAAGTATAAGAGTACAGTGACATTTCAAACTAACAATAAAGCAAATGGATAGCAAATAAGAAGATGTGCTGTAATACAAGTGGAGAGAAAGCATGCATTTTTTTAATAGGCAATTACAACAGAATAAAATAATATTTATTTTAAAACAAACAAAAACTAAGAAAAAAATGGTGTGTATATGTAAATAGAGTCAGGGCAATGGCTAAAGTCTAAAAACCCTTATCCCCAAGCATGAAGCATCAATAGTGTTTATCTCAAAGAAAAGCAGCATTTTAATTAATACTAGTCTCTGCAAATTATCAAAAATTCTGTATCTCAGGCAGAGGAAATGTTGATAGAGTTTGACATAATAAAACTAGATGGATGTTTACAGTCTACCTAAATGTTGTCCCATGGTTCCAGAAGAAGACTAGAACCTACTCAGGGAAACCATAATGTTCAGGTACGCCTTGTCAGTCTTCTTCCGAAAAAGAGATGTTTGCAGCAACTATCCCAGAAGAGGTGGAATATTGAATAGTGGATAGATCTCTGAAATATCTAAAAATTCTGTAAGCCACTCTTTTGAAATGCGGGGTTTGGAAAGTAGTCATCAGTGCTGACACAAAACTTATTCCAGTGGCCACTCTGAACCACTGATGTCCAGAAGGTTTAAGATTTCTCTGTTAACATATTGGGGCATCTTATGAGGGAAAGCCTACTGAAAACTGTATTCTAGAATAAATCTCAGAGAAAGCAATTCAAAACTGTTATATTTGGTATAAGGCATATAACAAATTTGTCACAGCAGTCAAGTGTCTGATGTTGGAGCATTCTGGATAGTCAGAGTAACCATCACTCAGGTGATTGGAATGGTATTCAGCGTATGAATTATTACAAAAAGGTACAGAGAATGTTCTGCATGCATTTAAGATTATTATTTATGAGGACAAAATTGAAGAGAATAGATCGGGGAAGAAAAGACTCATTTCACTGCTTGGAAATGAGGCTTCTTCCTCAGCTCACACCTTGTTACTTCCTGATCACCACAGCTGATAGAAGCTGGGACAATAGCAAAATGAAACTATGGCAACAGATGTACTTACATGTTTGTCTGATGCTTGCATTAGTAAGCATATTGTTCTCTTCATAAATTAATCACTAAGTTTTCTAGAACATGTAAGTCACCAAATTTTGTTGAAATATTGGAGAAGAAGCAGACATGAGAAAAACCCAATCAAACAAGTCTGAATTACGGTGTGCAACAAAGCCAAATGGCGGAGTTAGGAAGTAAAAATTTTCTTAAAGACCACTGATCATCCAGATCCTAAGCTTTCTGTAGAAATATGGACACTCTCCTCCTTGTGGGATAAAAAGAGACTGAGAGAAAGAGCAAGCAAAAAAAGGGATGTTGGTCCTGTCTTTCCAAGTCTAAACCTAAGTGTTAGAGCCTGGAAGCTCTTCTGAGCACTTGTGTCTTGTTGAACAACCCAAATTAGTCTCTGCTTTATGCTATGTACCTTCTCCTATGTCCACTGGCAAAGGAGAAGAGCCAGCTATGAGGTGCTGTAAGCTGTGTCCCAATCCAAATGAGAAGAAGGGGCAGAAATAAGACCCTGCAATGTACTTCAGACCATGTGTCTGCAGGTCAGTTTATACCCAAGCTGCCGGCTTCAGTGTCAGGCTTTGAGTGGAGCCCTACTGTTACCCACAGGGGTGCATCAGCAGTGGAGCTACTGGTGAGTCTGGTATTGCCCTTGATTTTCATGCTGGAAATGTGGAGAGCTCCGTTTTTGTTTTATTCCAGATTCAACAGAAAACAAATCCACACTTTTAATGAAATAAATCAAATTTTTTCTTCCTAGTCACCTAGAGAAAAAAAAGCCCTACATGCCAGTTGTTATGTTAGAGCATCCTCCTGCACAGCTTTTACCCTTTCAAATGTTTTTTTATTGCTTGAATCTAATTGAATATCCATCTCATTTCAAATAAAATTTAAAAATATATCTCTCTTCTTTTGCTTAAACCTCTTTTCTCCGTTTGTTATTCAATTCAGTTGGATAATTGCATTCCTTAATGTCATTACTCCGTATTTTTCCCCATTTCTTTTACACGGAGAGATTGCAGGGCTGAATCTGATCTATGGTAAAGCCAGTAAGGTAATATGAAATCACTGGATTTATTCCAGTGTTTGCTGTAGTGTAATACAAATCAGGAACTAGCCTTTTTGTTTCACCTTTAGTTTGAGGTTTGTGTTATCAGCAGTAAATTATGACTGCTTCTAACTCAGTGTGGTGTTACACAAACACACTCACAACATTTTTTTCTTATTTTTCACTGGTGGACTTCCCATCATTTTGCGATGGGAGGCCTATGTTTGGTTAAAAACTCAGAATAGAGCACTAAGTTTTGTGTGAAGGAGAAAAGTTCAGGGTGGATTTTGCTTCTGAGTGGAGCAACATGTTCCTGAGGTACTCATGGGCGATGAGTAGAATCACCCCCATTGACCTGCCAGCCATGCTGCTTTTGATGCAGCCAAGGATATGGTTGGCTGCACATTGCCAGCTCATGTCCAGTTTTTAATCCACCAGTAACCCCAAGGCCTTCTCTGCAGGGCTGCTCTTAATCCCTTCATCCCCCAGTCTCTGATGATACTGGGATTGCCCCAACTCAGATGCAGGAGCTTGCACTTGGCTTTGATTGAACTTCATGAGGTTTGCCCAGGCTCACTCCTTAAGCTAGTCAAGATCCCTCTGGATGGCATCCCTTCCCTCAAGTGAATCAGCTGCACCACTCAGCTTGATGTTATCCGCTGTTGAAGCACTGCTGTTGGACAAGGTAATTTTGGTTGTAGCCTTTGTTGATGGTTTGCATGGGAAAATTCCTCTTGTTTTCCACACATACAGTTCCTTGGCTACTTATTTCCATGGGGCTTTGGGTGTGAGATCATTGGGTTTTTTGTGTGTGAAGACAGGCTACGGCTCGAGATTTCTTCTTTTGTGAAACAGGAAGTGTATTTGAAGGAATGAGGCATCTTTGTGGCTTAACCTGTTTCTATCGATCCTTCATGCTGACATTAGTAGAGAAAAGGCAGTGTCAGAAGTAGCCTGAGGAGAAAGGAACAACTCTGGGAGTTATTATCAGAACACAGCTGGAAATTTGATAAACAGCCTGCTCAAAAATAACATTAAAATTATTTGGTTATTGTAGATTGTAGACACAGTTCTCTGCTTTCTTCAGTATTTAATTGTTTGAGTTTTTGTTACCCCTATATATGTATATACGTTGGAGTCTGTACAGTGTTTAATGTACCGTTTATAGATTTGTATTGTGTTAAAGACTGCAGAGACACCCACGACACTTGCCTGCTCAATGCCTGGATTTCACATGTAGTCCCCAGGAGTCAGCACGTTCCTGTGGGAGCTTGTGGGCTGGGAGTGGGCAGAGGGGTGGGGATGAAGCACAGCTTTCCTTCCAACCTAATGAGTGCCTGCCAGCACAGCTGAGCTGGCAAAGTGAGTGTTGTCATTTGCTTCTGGCATAGTCCACACGACTCATTCCCGTTTCCCAGAGCCAGGGAAGAACAAGAAAAACATGCACCATACAAGGGAACTCATTTGAGGCAGAAGCCTCACGAGGCTGCAGAGATGTTGGTTGACTACCCCCTTCAGCTCATATAGGATTACTGGGAAAACAAGAGCATGAATGTGGGCAGGTGTCAAAGCAGCCAAAATATACTGAGATAAGTTGGGGTAACCCCATTCAGTTAAGTGCCTGTGTCCAGAGACATAAGGTGAATCTCCCTGCACTCCTGGCGTCAGGGAGGGATATGAGTGCAGTCACCAGCCCATCTCCTCCAAATGATCCTTTGGATGAGTCCTTTTCCTCTCAGCTCTCAAACAGAATTTGGTGAAACTGGGAAGCTATTGTGGATACTAAAAGTTAGGTGGTATGACTATCACATTTCCCCCTAACTGTTTCACAGAATCACTGAATCATTGAGGTTGGAGGTAGCCTCCAGAGATGCTCTAGTTCAACCCTCTGCTTGAGCAGGGTCAGCTAGAGATGATTGCCCAGAGCTGTGTCTGGTTGGGTCTTGAGTATCTTCAAAGATGGAGACTCCACAACTTTTCTGGGTAATCTGTTCCAGCATTTGATCACTGAGTAGAGGGGAAGGATCACCTCCCTTAACCTGCTGGAAACACTTTTCCTAATGCAACTTGAAAATAAAATGGTTTTATATGACTGGGTGTAAGGAAAGTAAGCGAAGCAACACAGAACTGGGTTTTTAGGGACATGGTTGGACATTGTTGGTGCTGTCTTCTCAGAGGAATTTGAGTCCTTTTTCAGCACAGACAAGAGATCTTCAGCAGCGCTTAGTTTACTCTTCGTTAGGAATGGCCAGAGCTGTGTTTGTTTACACTTGGTCTGTTTGAACATTGAACTCTTGTTGGGGAGGCCAAAGGGGAATGGAAAGGAGGGCAGAGAAGAAGCAGGTGGGAATGGAGCTGTGTTAGCAACAGTTTGGGGGTGTCTGAAATCGTTAAACAGCAAAGGAGCTTCCATAAGTCATGTTTTGCTTTTGAACTTTAATTTTCTTTTTCTTCTTAGGTCTTTAATAAAATTCTGATTTGTACAACTGCTCACACTGGCAGTTTAGTATGGGCAAGCCAAGTGGGAAAGGCAGACCTGATAAACCTGTGCAGGAATTGCTGTAAAATATTCCAAGGAAAAAACCCTGCCATTGGCCAGGTTGTTTGGATGATGGTTGTGTGGAGAGTGGAAAGCTTTTGAAACAGCACAAGCATGTGTGAGACATGATAGTATTGCAGGAAGGATACCAAACAAAAGATATAAACAGGGAAAAACTGTTTCAAAACCAGGTACAGTCTTAAAACTGGAGGAACTGTCTTCCTCTTCCTGCGTGTGACTTAATGCCCGTTACCTCCAAAGCCCCCAGTAAATCATGTAAAATCAGTCTGCTAAGCCATGCTGCTGAGTCATTTTAGAGTAACTTCCAGCTGCTGCTGCAGCCCTTTCCTGCTTCCCAGGCTGGCTGGCGTGAACCTCCTGAGGTCCAACGGGGCAAAGAGCAGGCAGACACATCCTGATACTGTCCCTGCCCACTGCTGGCACAGCCCGGACTGGTTCAGGTTGTGGATCAGTTGTTCAATAAAATTCCATCTTTTAAACCTGGCCCTCCTATGGATCTGTAAAAGCAGCAATTAGGGTGTTACTTAATGAAGTAGTGAAGTACTACTGTACTAAGCATTTCTGAAAGCCTTGTTTCTCTGGGAAGCTGACAGTCGTTTTTGCAGCATTTCAGCCAGGAGGATGTGTTTTTCAACTCAGCCTTCACTGCTGTTGTTACTTGTGGCACAACAGTAGAGTCTTAGTGTGTTTCTTGATCTCTAATTTGAATTGTGTTGCCCTTGCTAATATTAATAAGCATTCTCCTGCCAGAGTAATTTCACTGGGAACAGACTTGACACCTTTACTGATGCTAAATGCCACCCACGTACCTGGTTCCTTGTTTATCATTAATCTCTCCCGCACAATAGTTTGGAATCGAAGCATGTTGCTTTTTTGTTTGGGTTTTTTGTTGTTTTTCACTTTCATGATTTTTGCCAATCAGAAAACACAGCAGAAGATGAATAACAGTGCTTGGATTGTCACATTGCATGGTTGGAAGCAGGGAAGTTGGAAGCAAATTTATAGTTTAAAAGAATAAAATTTACTAAACAAAGAAATGCTTGCAGAGTGACCTTTTGTCCTCTTGAACACTTAGTGATTGTGCAGCTGTTCTGTTGTGTCTTTTCCTAATGCATATTCATAGATTTTCACAAGGGAAAAACATGTTTGGGAAACTATTGTTATAATTTAATTAAAAATAGTTTTCATTTTAGAAAATTAAATGTATTGGCAGTGGCATACTCATTGCTAATGGGTGATTGTACTTTTTCAATAATAATAAGAGATTCAATGAAACCCTAGAAGATGTTAGAATATGATTAACTAGATAATCTATGTATTTGATTTTTTACTCCCAAATAAACCAGATCTCTCAGAGCCACAAGTGTAAGTTTATATTTGATAATTATATGAGACTCTTGAGTTTTCTTGCAGATTGTAATTCAATTCTGTAAGAAAAGAACTTTAAAACAAGAAGAAAGAATGAGTGCCTCTAATTACATGAAGGCATTGTGCCTGGCTTGGTCAGCTCACTCAGTCCCTCATCTCAAACAGAGCCCAGCAGATTATGCACTGTACTGTGCTGAAGCAGCAAATAAGAGTACAAGAACCCAGCAGTTCCAAATTATACCTTCCTCAAATACTGGTTTGGTTCTGTGGAAAAAATAGTTTCTGAAAGTGTTTATAAAGAAGTCAGCTGTGGTTGTCATTTACTAGAGGATATTATATGGTGAGGTACATCAGGGATGGCTGGAAGGTGTTTGGGACTTATTGGACAACCTGTGTTGAACCTGTGTTCAAATACAGGCTGGGTCATGAGTGGCTTGAGGCTAACTCTGAAGAGAAGGACTTGGGAGTGGTGGTGGATGAGAAGCTCAACATGAGCTGGCAACGTGCGCTTGCAGCCCAGAAGGCCAATAACCGTATCCTGGGCTGCATCAAGAGAAGCATGGCCAGCAGGTTGAGGGAGGTGATTCTCCCCCTCTACTCTGCTCTTGTAAGGCCCCACCTGGAGTACTGTGTCCAGTTCTGAAGCCCCCAACACAAGAGAGACATGGACCAGTTAGAATGAGTCCAGAGGAGGGCCACAAGGATGATCCGAGGGCTGGAGCACCTCTCCTATGAGGACAGGCTGAGAGAGTTGGGGCTGTTCAGCCTGGAGAAGAGGCAGCTCTGTGGAAATCTTCTAGCGGCCTTCCAGTACCTGAAGGGGCTACAAGAAAGCTGGAGAAGGACTTTTCATAAGGGCAGTTAATGACAGAACAAGGGGAAATGGCTTTAAGCTGAAAGAGGGGAGGTTTAGATTAGATATTAGAAAGAAATTCTTCACTGTGAGGGTGGTGAGACACTGGAACAGGTTGCCCAGAGAAGTTGTGGATGCCCCCTCCCTGGAAGTGTTCAAGGCCAGGCTGGATGAGGCTTTGAGCAACCTGGTCTAATGGAAGGTGTCCTTGCTTATGGCAGAGGGGTTGGAACTAGTTGATCTTCAAGGTCCCTTCCAGCCCAAACCATTCTATGATATGATTCTATGATTCTATGGCAAGCAGCTGACCAAAACTACAGTTGTGTATCACAGATGGAGAAAACTGGTATCTTGTTTCTCCAAATCTGATTATAGAAAAGGTCATGTATGGATATGTTTATTCAGCTCTTTATTCATGTATTTTTATACACATGCAGACCCACTTCATGTTCTATAGTGTTTTATGTCCACCTTGCTGAAAACAACATAGTTGACTTTGGAAGATGATGCCGAGAATCACAGTTCTGTCTGCTTCCACCTCTCTATGGTGCCAGGTCCAAGGGCTGTAAAGCTAAAATGATAAATACAGAAAACTTGCTATTGCAGAAAATTTGTCAGTCAAAACCACACAATTTTTGCCTGTTGAAGATGCTTTTTTTTCATGTGTGTCATTGAGTTAAATATTAATGGGGATAAGAATCCAGATGTAAAGTGTCAAGTAAAAGCACACTTGGCTAAATTAAGAGAGCCAGAAGATGCCTTGTAAATCTACCTAAGCAGTTACTGTAATTGCTGAGAATCTTTAAGGGTCCTCTGGGTCCTAAGCAAAGTACCTTATGACTACAAAGGGTAATATAGTTTAAAGGAGAAAAAGAAAAAAAGATAAGTTAACAGTCCCTTTAAAAATTAAAACAAATAAAACAGTCAGTTGTTTCACTTAAAAGCCATCTGAGTGGGAACTAGAGAAATTACTGTATTAGTATACTTTATTCTCCCTGGGATTTAAATTCAGATTATGCAAATTAGGTCATCATACATGAAAAGATGGGGACTTCAAAGATAAGACCGGGGCAGTTGTTCTAAGTACTATAAATTGCAAACCTGTTGTTGAGTCAAAATGGCTAATTTCTGGACATCTGTGTGTACAATTAGGCCTGTGGCAATTAACTGAAATCTTGAACTCTCACATATTTGTGCTAAGTTTCCCAAAACACGTGTATGAGAGCTTGGCAAAGCTTCAAATTAAGTTTAGAGCAAGCAGTGTGCTGCCCTTAATTAACAGCTGGGTGAGTCCTTGCAGTGGGTTCTTGTAGTTCAGCGAAGATGCAGGGCCTCGAGCAAGAAAGCAGTGTGGCATCTTGCAGTGTTGGTAGAGGAAGGATGTGCAGAGCCTGGGGAAGGAGGTTTTGCTTGCTGGAAGCATCCCAAGAAATGGTGGCCCACTTCCACCTCCAGTTACATCTGTGCACAGCTCAGTGCACTTGTCTAACAGCCGTGTCCCGAAGGCGTTGAGAGACTTCTGGCTGGAGTTTCTAGCCTGATCGGTTGTGGCATTTTGTACTTTCCAATGACCGAATTTCCCAACTTTGTACCAGCTGGATGCTTTCACAAAAGGCACCTTCCTTCTCGGTGTCAGGGGTGTTTGTGCGGCCAAGTCATGTGCTGTCTTGGCAAAGAGGTTTGATGCCAGCCCTGGTGGGCTGCGGTCTTTGGGAGGGGGTAAGGACATGGGAGGACCATGGCCAAAGGGGAGATGGGCCATGAGGTGTTTCAGGAAGAGACCTGGTGCTGCTGGTAGTACGGCACCAGGGGATGCGTTGGTCACACACAGACCAGGAAGAACGGTTAATTTTGCATCTGCTCAAGGAAGGTTTCCATAAAATAAATTATATATATTGATTCATTGGAACAGAGCAAAGTATGTCCTTCTGAGGAGAAAGAAACTTCCCCTTCAAAATAAGGGAATATGCCAAAAGCAATAGATTAATATCAGGAATGGGTGATGATATGAACTAGAGATCAATACATTTAATGTGGTGCTGTCATTAGAGACAGATGCTATACTGGGAGGTAAAAATGGAAATGCTAAGCTAGGCTCAGGAAAGAAATTATTCATCACTTAGCAGTTCTGTACAGGACAAGTTAAGTACTGTCTGTCATCTGATTGAAAAATAACTGAAAGACATCTGTCATGAAGCAAACTGTAGTAGAATGGGAAAAAATTAAAGAAAAGGATTTCTCAGAAATTCTCTCACAGAACATCTTTGGTTAAACATTAAAGGACCTGGAAATATCTCAAAGGGCCAACATGAGTAGTACTGGAATTACTGTATTTATCTATACACATATGTGTATTTTGTATTTCTGTATGTTTTATATATAATATTTGTAATGGTGGATATCTCCAGAGTTAACAGTGGTGAAATATAAACTATTTATTGTGTACCAACTATGCCATAAATACATAAATATACATATATGCATACATATACACATATATATGTGTATATATAAGAATTACATTTATTTTTCCAGTTTGGTTTCATCATTTTTTGAGACCAAGTGTGTGGACTCTCTCATTGCTTTCTCCCAGTGGAACATCTAGTGCTGTATGTTACAAGTCTGTCTATCCACAGCCTTGTACCTGTGAGGAGTAGCTGTTAATGTGGGTGTAGTAGCAGAAGACATTTTCAAGATAAAGATATAGAGGAATTCTGTGGACATCACTGAATCTGTCAAAAAATTTTTGTTAAATTCAAAGAAAAAGTGAAGTAATCTTTTTCAGCCTTCATGTAAAGGAAAGCTAGAAATTATCTAGTTTGAAGGCAAATGAGCAATCTGTCTCCAGAGCTTAAGGCTCCTAAATGAAAGAAGAATGTTGTCTTTTTCACCATTTTCAGCCTCTAATATTGAAGTATAGCTTAGGTTCCTGTTCCTTAGTGAACCTGTGAAGTTGCGTGTGACCAAAAGCAGCAGTGAGTGAGAAACAAATGATGAATTTGAGCTCTGTCATTAATTCCAGTTTGAAATGTTCACAGCAACTTGACTAATTGTATTAATTTAATTGTTTTTAAGGCACAATGGGGAAACAGAATAGCAAGCTGGCCCCTGAGGTGATGGAGGATCTGGTGAAGAGCACAGAGTTCAATGAACATGAGCTAAAACAGTGGTACAAAGGATTTCTAAAGGACTGTCCAAGTGGTAGACTGAACCTTGAGGAGTTTCAGCAGCTCTACGTAAAAGTAAGTGATTTCTTAAGTTTCTGATATTTGGATGTAGAAGAGGTTGCAAAGTAATGTAAAGCAAACATATGGTCAAGAGCTGCCAGTCATTTAGAGTAAGGAATACCTTTGCTATGAGAAGCAGTGATGAAGATGAGGAGATAAATGGGAAGTGCTGTCCTCATCTCACCAGCAATTCATATTGCTACAGTGACCAGAACCAAAGGCTTAGAAAAAAAGCTGTGTTTTACTCATAAGAAATACATTATTGGCACTCTGTAATTTATGGGCGTCTTTCACCTTCAAAGACTGGTTGTGGTTCTGTTCAATAAATGGCACTGTAGCCATGTAATACCACTGGAATATAAACCCTGTGATTGCTGGACCTAATCAGTTAAAAGACTGTCCTTTTGGTTTCAGAAAAGTGACAGTATGTCCTGCAGGTAAATTATGCACTGTGCACAAAGGATTTCTTTCTCTAAATTTTAAGTATTCACTTTATTTTTTCCCTACTATGTCTTTTCCCCCGTTATATAGGAAGGGAAAAGCAGGCTGCTTGGTTTATTTTCTTCTTATATTTTGTTATTTTATCAAGTTCAATGTAGTATTTTCCTTACATTTATTATGTATTCTGTAACAAGAAGAGCATGGGGGCAGCATAAGAAATGTATTCATGTTACAAAGATAATTATATTTTAATTCAGAATCGAGTGTCTGCCTAAAGGTCAGAGACTTCAAAGTAATTTTAATTAGGAAAAATATTGGATGGTGATGATGAACAGTAAGATCAGAACGGTTCATAAATACAATGTGAGGCTGAATAAAAATAAAAAAGCCTTTCAAATGTAAGTAGTTAATATTGAGCACGCTCACAATTTCTGCAGACAAGTGGGACTATCTGTCTTTTCCCTTAAATTCATGCTCCAGTCCTTTCCTAAATCTCTTTAGCCTTGAACTGGATCACTCTGCAGATTATTACCTAGCCCCTTTTTCCTTCTAATGAATGGTCTAAGGAAAACTGACTCCAGCTTGCATAAATAAATTTCAGGCTTCATATTTTAATATTCATGGCTCAAGATGTTGCTTCACAATCCTTTTCTTAAGAAATTACTGACTTTGTAATAACTGTTATTTTCAGATGAAAGAATTTTTACTGCCTCAGGTATTGCACTTGTTATTGACTGATAGTTTATAGCTTCCATTTTGAACAGTACTCTGTGCACATCCAGCAAGATCAGACATCTAATCATTCCTTGCACATGTTTCTGAGAAAAGTAAATGGTCTTTACAAAATATGGGTTAATAATAAAGTACATAAACTGTTTAACTCTTTAGAAATATTTATTTTCTTTTTGGCAAATTACAGTAAAGGGATTTTTTTTTTTTTTGAGATTTTGTGTGTTGTTGGGAAATATATCTTCTGAAAATAGCTCAAAACTGTTAGGACTTCCTCCCTTCAAAGGCATGTTTGAAGTGTTCACAGATATTTCACAAGATAATTTACTTATGAAGGAATATCAGAATAAATTCAATATCACATTTACAAAAATGGGAGCGCAAAGAATAACATGAAGACCACAGCACTATTTTGCTCTTGAAATTTGGAGACAGCTCTGTAGTCTTACTAAGCTGCAATATCTGGCTTTCAGTTTTATGGCCTCATATATTTTTAGATATGCACATCAAATAAGATTGTCTCCCTTGCTTTGGCAGTTATGGGTTTTGAGATCTGCCCTGTAATGGTACTGTCATATATTTAGTCCAGTTTATTGCCATTCTATCTATAATGTCTATATACAGAGCGAGATACTAATTTTGCAGAGGAGAAATACGATTAGCTGTAGTAAATCCAGAGCTTTACTTCTCCCTCTGTCACAGAAATGCTTGTGTAATAATGGCCCTGGGCTCTCCAAGGAGCTAATAGTCTGAGTGTTGGCCATGGTGGCGACGTCTCCTGTGTAGGACGTTCTGCCTGCCCTGGCTGCTGGCTGCAGACAAAAACCCAGATGAGAAATTTGATCTTTCCAGGAGGAGCCACCAGCAGGAGACCCAAATCATTAAGATTACTTTTACAGCATTTCGTTCCTTTAATGTATATTCAGAGTAAAAATGTATGAAGCATGTATTGATTAGTAATTCCTCTGTGTAAACTTATAGTTGGGAGAGATGACATTTATCCGTTGGCCTGAACTGGATTTTATTGAAGAAGATTTCCATAAATCAGTATGTTTGGAAAAGAAAAAGAAGACTTAACCTACAGTTCAGATTTAAATTTTCATAAGATGATACTGTTTCTTTGTTCATGAGAGTTGTGTGATGCACTTCCATGTGTATAGATAAAAGGGTGTTGGTCATCTAACTAAGATGCAAAGAAAGCTCTTCTTTTCTTTTACTTGCACACAGTAGAAAATGTCCTCAGCTTAAAGAGCAAAAACATTGTAGATTATATCAGGAGCAGTATTTTAAGGTGAATTTTCTGGTTACCTCCACTTCCATCATAATTACAGAGTGGGGTGCCCAATCTTGGGGTACAGAAAATTCTTTTTTTTTAGATGAAACTTAAGTAGAAGATGTGTCCTGGGATCACACCTAATGTATTACTGCATCTAATGCCTTCTAATAAGCTGGAGTTGGTCTGAAATAAAACAGCCAGAACATGTGTGGTGTGGATGTCAGGTCCTCAGCACTAACTCTTCCACTGTACGTATTTGCATCAATTGTACTGCGCTGTTCACCGATGCAGATGAGACTGTATTGACTAAAAGCGGAATTACTGTAGCTTGGCTTGGAAGCCTTTACTATCGGAGTTTCCATTATGAATACAGATCATGCAGTGCTTAAAATTAATAGTAGTTACACAAATGGACTCTACAGAAGAATTATTTGCAGCACTTTCAGTGGAACACCTGTTTTAAATACACAGCTAATAGGCAGAAATGCACTTTATACTGTTGCATATTTAGCATTGTCTGCAACCTAACAGTTTCAATAAAAATATTGGTACATTTTTGGGTGAATGGATTCTTCTTGGGATCCAGAATCTGTGGCAAGCTATTAGGGCACATATTTCCCTCTGTGGTGCTGAATGAGATGAATGTTTCAGCAGTTTTTGAAATAGTTTGTTGAAGAATTGTTTATATACTGTAAGCCCAGAGCCACGAAGAGACCTGAATACTGAAACACCGAGTCAGCTGTCCCAACAGTCTGCAGAGAGCATGGGAGGGAGAGAAATTTGTGTGATACCGTTCTGTGTTGTAAACAAATATGCCAATGCAAAACCACAAGGTAAAACTCAGGACAGGAAGTTATATTAAATTCTACATTTCTCCAGGGTATATGCATCTGTTTTCATATGGAAGTTGCATCTTTCAAACCTCTCCTGCAGAGAACTATCTAGGACATTGTAAGTCAAAGCAAAATCAAGTGACTGGAGTCCTTTTTCTTTTAAGTAATGAAGATAATGTGAATGCCTTATCTTTACCACAGTGGTTTGAGTACTCATCAAGCTGTGGGAAACTGAATCAATTATCATGTCCTTGTAAAGAATTTGGTGCTCTTGAGCACTGCTCACCCTCTCATTGCTCTACCTGTGATGAGATAGGCCTCTCTGGGCTGCTGGCAATATCCAAATTAACCTCTTTTTCTACAGGAAATAATGATAAGTAGCATTGGACAGCCTGGAAACGGCAGTTTCCGTCTTCCTAACCATTAAGCTTAATCCTTTCTTGCTTTCTTCATTTTCCTTTTTTTTTCCTCCTAAAAAGTGCTTAATTCTTTTATCTGACATAAAACATCATTAGCATTGTGGGCAGAGAGCTGAAGGAATTATATACAGAAGTGTCATTAAAATAAAATATACCAATAAAACGTTCTCAACTGTTCATATCATTCTTTAGGATTTCTTGCAATCTAGAGGGCCAAATAAATTTTCCTTCAGATCTTCTGAATTCACTGGGTTTAGATCAATATGTCCTAGAGTGTGTAAGTGTGCATAATTGGTCCTGATGCTCACAGGAATTATGCATGTTTATTAAGTGGAAAATAGGCTTCTATGTTGTGATCCATCCAAGATGGAACTGGGTCACTGAACATGAGAAGCATATCTTCTGGATTAAGAATGGAAACGAGCACCAATGGTCCTTTAGCTGAAGGCTAGGGTTGGGAGTGATCATGATATAATGCTAGCATTAAATAAAGCCATTTACTTTGTGAATTTATTACACGTCTATTACTTAACTATGTTTTGTGGTTTTATAGGTAATGTTTAAATGAAAAAAAAAATAGTAGTGCTTTTTGATTAATTACAATGAAAAGGTTTTTCATATTCTTGGCTTCTATTTCACATTTCCTGCCTTGAAGGGAATTGATTTCTAGTCCTTCATTTTAATATGTGTAGAACAAAATAATTTTAAAAATCTATTGAAATTTAAGTGGATATATTTGCAGCCTCTTTTTCTTTATCCAGATTTTTAAGACAGACTAACATCTTTCTAAAGATGGCACAGAGCTCCTGAAAATGTTGGGTTAGAGCTGCATTTCAGGCTTTCAGTGGCTGTGAAGAAGTGGGATTCCAGAACAGCACAGCTGTGTTTACAGATGTCCCTAACATAGATGCAATTACACTGGCAGAAACTGATTTTCGTGGGATCATCTCTTTTAACTGGAAGAGATGTGTTGGTTTTATGAGTGCAGTTTGGTCACTTAGTTTCTCCTTGTAGTAGAAGTACATTTTAGGTGTATTATACCAATATTAGGTATCTTATACCTAATATAATTAATATATTAGATATGTTATACCAATTCTATATTACTAAAGAACTACAACATGTTTTGAAATCACACAGATTATCAAAAATACTGATGTATCTGCTCATACAGTGACTTTAAGCCATGCTGTTGCTGCCTTCCAGAAGATCACATATAGGGTGCTAGCAACCTTCCTGGACAATGTGCCAGTATGTTTTTTGGGTGTACCACCTACATTTAATTGCAACACAGAAAACATCATCTTTAAACAGCTTAATAGGGCTTTTGTGTTACTGATTTTTTAAAACTAATATGGAATAATAGACCATTGTTACGTTAGAGCCAATTTGAAATAACATTGGATGCAAACAAGTAAAGCAATGAATAGCTCTGATCCAGGGACATTACAAGGTAGCTCTATAAAAAGCAACACCTATGTAGACAGGCAAATAGAGGCTAGAAGGAAATAATAGTAACATTATTGGCATCAGTGGAAGTTTTGCTATGGGAAGGGTTTGTAGAGCAATCTACAAGGTAAAGATTGTTAATGCATTCCTTAAGCACTTAATACAAATCTGCACATTTGAGACAATTACAGTAAAATCATTAGAAACAAATGTTCCTAAAGAGTAAAAAACCTTTCACCAGAAGTGCAGTGAAAGTTCCTGTGAAAGGAAAATTAATATAGCAGAATCCAAAAAGCAGTATGCTGAAAAGCACATGTATTTGCAGTCCAGCATTATCACAGGGGAGTGCTTTTCAGGATGAAGTATGTGTTTAGTGTTCCAAAGCTCTATTAAAATTGGGTTCTGATAACTTTAAAAACAAAAGAGATTACTGCAATTGCTTTTCATATAGGACTTGTTAAAAAAAAAAAAAAAAAAAAAAAAAAAGAGCATGGTCTTGTTGCCTGGATGTTTTCCATGCAAAACTGCTTTTGCTATTACTCCTCCTCCTCTCCCTTCTCCTTATAAACATGAATAGGCAGGTACTGTGCCAAAATGCAGGTCTACTAGAAAACCACATAAGAGGCTTATTGTATGTTTCAAACAGAAGCTGAGATTGTGCTGCATGGATTTGAAAAGAAAAGGCCAGAATGCTTCTTAAATATAAACCCAAAATCAAACAAACCCCAAAGGCAGTGTTAACTCTGAAGCTGATTCGGGGAAGGGGAGGGTACTGGTAACATGCCCTTCTGCTGTATTTCTGTCTCTGTGCTGATGCCAGGAAAAATAATGGCTGGACTTAATAACATTTTAAGGAACATCTTAATGCTTTTAATAAACAGATCTTTAAAGATCAACAGTCATAGTGAAAAATAAAATACAGTAAATAAACATGAATTCTCATGTAAGCTGCAAAGTAAATGAGAATAGTAATTTTCAGAAGAGGACCAGCACACTGGGGAGTGAACTGTTCTGAAAATATGGCCATAAGTCACAACACTGGATACAAAGGGCCTTTAACAATGTAGAATGAAGTCAGTTTAGATTACAATCCTAATCTCCCTGAAGCTAATGGGAGTTTTAATTCCTGATCCTTATTTAAGTGTTTAGGACCGCACTGAGCTCTTGAGATTGTTTACCATCATGAGACCCGAGTCCTGTGAAGTCTGGTGCAAGATCCAGTATCATCTAGTCCTGCAAGCTGGATCTCAAGTCTGGAGAGCTCCTCTCATCATGTCTGAAGAACGTGCGCATTGCTAGCTGTCATTTAAAGGCAACGGTTATTTAAAAATTAAGTCTGTATGGATGAGTGATGACAATAAGGGTCCTAAAGTTAGTAGAAAAACTGTTTCAGAGGCAAAGAAGGACAAGTCCTTTTTTTTTTTTTTTTGCAACGTTATGGCTAGTGGCTAATTTTAAATGGTAATTTTTTTTTTTTTTTGCTTCAGTTGCAGAGCACATAATGGCCCATATCCTCCAGACGATCTCTGGAGACTCTAAATCTAGAAAATGAGGAAGTCAGATAATTCTAAGAGATGAAATCTAAATAGCTAAATCTTAATGGCTCCAAATAGCAGCTTGTGGAGTGTCCAAGCTTGTGGGATGAATCTTCCTGATGCTTGAGCAATTCAATAACATATGCTGACACCCTCTCCGTGAGAGGCAGGAATGATGGTCACATGAATCTGTAAAGCAGTCTGACTGTCCAAAGGCATCTCCAGGTCTTACAGAGTCAGCAGATGTGTGGGTATGTGAAGGTTTAGTCAAAACCTCTGATTATTACTCAGTATTGAATAGTTCTGTAATTCTGTGGTTATTTGTGATTCCTGGAGGGGTTCTAAACTAGTATCAAGTCCAAAGCATTGAAGAGGGTATGTCTGGTCAGGGCAAGACAATCCAGCCTGGAATGCTTAAAAATCTCACCATATACATGCATTCCCGAGCTTCCAACATAGCCCAATAGAGGAATCCAGACTGAGTAAATTTTCCAGCAATAACATGCAAATTGCTTTTACTTCATTTTTTTTATTTTAAAGGAAGCTCACCAGTTCCAAAAACTGCCATACATTTTTATAAGGGACCTCATTCCTTCACAGTTCACCTTTGCTCCATGATGGATTCCTCAGAGAAATCAAAATGACGACTTTGGGATACTGTAATTATTTCTGTAGCAAAAAATTGAATTCGTTATTACAGTTATGATTTCCCTGAAGGGTAATACAGAAGGAGTGGTGCAGCTTGGATGGAGAGAGCCATTGCTAACACAAAGTATCAAAGACCTCAAAGAAAAAAAAAAAAAACAACAAAAACCACCAAATTCTCAGTGCCAAGTCCCATAGCTGTTACAGTGCTCATGTCTACTATTTGTTATAATAGTACTTACTTTACCATTGTTAAGTAGTCCTTAGAGCAACCATCAAGACTGATCAGTGGTTCACAACCTTTACCCAACCTGTTACAAACAGCAAATCTTTCGAACTTCTTTCCTCCTGAAACTTCCTATTTCCTAGCTCCCTTCATACCACCTCAGTGCTTTGGTTCTCATCACAGGGAAGGGTGCTCACAAAACCAGTGAAAACCCTTGAGGATGTGCAGTGGAGAGAGAGAGTGGTGATACTGACTACTTTTTTCAGACATATTCCCTTCTTTTGTGATCTAACTAGAATAACAATGAATGGAGCATATAAAGTCTCTCCATTATGTATGGATAGTTGAGATACAAAAAGGTTGACACCTGCTTGATGTCTTTGGCAAGGTCAAGGTTGAAATTATTTAATGGGTCAAAATATAAATGGCCCTTATGTTGCTTCTTTGGAGTGAGGTTTCTTTTTTCCTACAAAATGGCTTGGGAATGACTTCCTGGAGTCATACTTGCACATTGTAGTATGGCACTTCTGGCCAAACTTTAATCAAATGTCTGCTCTAGATCTACACTGTAATCTGCAGTCTACAGTTAAGCTGTGACTGTGTCTTAGTGGAAACCTCTATTTTAGGTCTTCGGTAACTTTGGTTTGGACAACTGGATCATCCTAAAACTTGCTCTGAAAGCTAGTAAGCATGTGTTTTTGTTACTCGAGGCCAAGTGAACTAAGTCTTTCAGAGACTTCAGTTTGTCACATTCCTTTAACAACAAACATTTCTGTTTGTTTAAAATATAAAAAAAAAAAGCTGTTTGGTATTACAAGGTTCCTGAAGGAGCCTTAGAAACCATGGCACTTCACTTCAGCTCTAAACTAATATGATTTAAAGTATTTTGTTTTAAAACATAGAAGTGTTTTCCTCTAGAATCAAAGTCTGCTTCCAATATCTCACTTGTACACAAGGCTTGGGGCTGAAAACAGCATTCTTGTTTTGTTAGGTATGAACAGGAACTTGGTGCTCTAAACCAAGTCCCTTCACCCTGATGTGACGTCCCTGACTCTGTGCCTCAGCTTCACCTGCCCCTCTCCTCCTGGAGAACTCACCAGTCCTTCAGAAAATTAAATTACCATAGTGATATGCACTTCCCAGGTGGGCAGCTGTGAGTCACTTCTTTAGCTGGGTATAGATACTCCAAAAAATAAAGAGGTCCAATGAGGCTGGACCTTGGCTTTCACAGCTATTTATTGTGTCTCAACCTGCTCCATCTGCTTGTCATACTTTGAGATAGTAAATCACTATTACTGCTGCAATGCACACTGCTGTGGGTAGCTATAGCTATGCAGGTAATGAAACATCATATGTTTTTTCAGGGTTCTGTGGTCTGGAGAGACATTTGGGAGCTCACTTAGTTACCTAGTTAAGTGCAGTTTGTATTAACATGTAGACATTAGTTGAGATTCCAGTCAGGTTTCTACTAATCATAGTCTGAATGTTGCCAGTACCTTGGGATATCAACTTTCTTTTTCTTCAATGAGAGTAAATTTCCATCTTTTCATGTTTAATTAAGGCTCATAGGAATAGACTGTTTGCACCGACAAACCTATTGATTGCTGAATTGAGATGACTTACCGCTACTTCGCATGAGAATTAGCTAGCTATCTTAATTTTATATTCAATCAGAAACAAAACAAAATGAGAAAAACATATGGTTTGGAAGATACAGTAATCAACACAAGGAAATTCAGACTGGAGGAGATTTTGCCATTTTGCTGAAATGCATATAAAACATTTTAGAAGAGGTTGATACGAAATCCACCTGTATAAGAAGTTGTGAAGTTTGGCTGTGTGCATGGATAGCCCAGAAGTGTATATGCAGCTTTAAATAAAATCTCCCTGTAGTCCAGAGAAACAGCAGTGTAAGCAGAAGTGTAAATCAACACTACAGTTCACTTCAAAGTGAATATCAAAGTCAGTTGGGGATTATTTCCATGTTAACAAAGTTATTAAAAAAAATGAATTAAAAATTCTTAAGTCATTAATTGAAATAATATTTTATATGGACCTTGTCAGCAGCTTTCAACAAAAGTATATTCAATTCTGAAGTTATTTCTCGATGCCTGTGTTCCCTCTTATTTGGAAGGACATGCCCCAGAATTGCTGTTACCCCTTATAAGGAAATTGCACACCTGTATGCATACTCATGGTTCTTCACAGCTTTCTTTGACAGATGTTCACTAATTTGCTCCTCCCTGTCGAACTGATCAGGCTAGGAGACGGTTAAAGCCGTATTCCAAGATACATGAATTTTGGCTATGTGACTCCTGTCCCTAGCGCTAATGCCAAAGACACAAGAACTGATTAAGAGAAGCAGTCCTTAAATTTGCTTTCATGTTCACAGGCTCCAGCTATCACTACTTCTTGTGTCCGTGTTGACTAGATCTGTGTCCCTCTTCTAAATACCTTTGTGGTACTGGAAACACTTTTAATTGTGTTGGTGTTTATTAATGTAGCAATTACAGTGCCTAATTTTATAATATGTGTCAGTGCAGATAATTATGTAAATAGATTGTGTAACTGAAATGAGTTGTCTAAGAATGGATCAATTAAAACAAGAAAACACCACAGGTAAAACCTGCAGATGAGTTTAGGAGATGTGCTCCCTCCTAGCATGGATCTGTTTTCACCAAAACAAACTCTAGCCAGCTGCTTTTCAGAAGCTGTTAAATATGGTTAGCTGGAAGGTGATGCTCTTTGGATGTGGTCCCAGTGAAATGCAGATGTCCTTAGTTCCCTTCAGAGTCTCCCTACCCACACACACGTGCCTTAGCCCCAGTGGGAAAGGATGCAGTTGTTCTTCCTGCTAAATCACTGCTTCCCACTTTCCCTCTCACAGATGCTGGTGTCACTTGAGCAGGTCGAGGGCCATCCCCTCTACTCCATTAACATTCCTAACTTCATCGAGGAGTAATACACATCTCCTTTCCTCAGGGTCCAATTTCTACATTTCAGTACAAAGCATCTTCAGGGCATTGAGTCTTATAGTACATGTGGGTTGGTAAACTTGGTAAAACGTTATATAAACACATTAACCTTCTCGTGGTTTCTTGATTAGGACAAGTTAGGTGGTAATCCTGTGAGCTCTTGAGTTCACAGTTGCTTAGTGGTGACCAAATCCCAAAGTTTTCTGGAAGGAATACAGTCATACCATTTAATGCATATCTAATGCTGCAGAAAGGTACAACTGAGTATCAGCTTCACAGTCATGGTACTGCACCCGTAATTTTTATCTTACCTCCTCTGTTGATCATTTGTGCAGAACAGGGGATGCCTTAAGACTCCATCTATTACTTTAGGAAGTCATAGTTCTCAAAATTTGACTTTTTAAAATATAATGTCCATACATAGCATTTGTTTGGTTGTTTGGGTTTTTTAAAAAGAAAAGTAATACTTCAGATAACACTTGGGCTGGGTTCCAGTATCTGTTGGTTCTTAAAAAGCCAGCAAGAAAACCGTGGTTAAAGTCTAGAACAGCTCTTTAAAGCATATCTAATGTCTTTTATATATTTTTCGTTGGAAGAAATGCTGGTGTATAAAATAATATTCTGAAATTGAGACTCTATAATAGTAATAGTAATATTTAATTGTAATGATGCTATATTGGCTTGAAGAAGTAATTATTTATCTATCAATTAGTTCTTGCTACAGTTAAATATGGTATATGACAAGGGAAGCCCCAAGAATTAGTGGCCTTGTGTTAGAATTGCAAACTCCACGCCACAAATTAGCCCCTATGGTGTATTAGTGTGTCCACTCATTTATTTTTAAGGTTCTTTTCACCTGGGGTTTTTCTATATAACGGGAAAATGCTGTTTGGTGGGCCTGATGTTACTTTCATAGAAACATCAATTCTGCAGTTATTCTAGTATAGGGAGAATAAGGATGATCTCTCCTTCTTATATCTAGTACCCTGGGGTATCTTTGAAGCATGAAAAATATTGAAAAAGAGCACATGCTCTAAGGAAAGTTTTCACTCCCTATTTTCACTCTGAGAAAATTAAATTGCTCATACAGAAAATCAGCAGCAGGTCCAGGGCAATGAAACTGAGTAAAAAAAGGTAACAAAAAGTAAATGTTGGTCTTTGTATTCAGCAGTTTCTTTTGAAGTGATGTACTTCTTTGTTACCTCTCTGTAAGAATAATGACATTTTGCCAAAGAAATCAAATCTGTTTCCAAAGGCTGAATTTAACACATTCAGTATAAAAATTCCATTAACACATAGCCAAATTTATTAAAGACTTTTGAAAATTACTAATTTGGCACAAAAACTTCTAATAGGCATCCTATAGAAGTGGATGGGAATTTAATCAGTGGAAAATTAGCTCTTGAGCTCTATCCAGCAGGCAATTGTCAGTGTGGGATTAAAGAACTGCATTCTGACTATCCAAGGGTGGAATTTTTCCTGTACAGGCACAATAAATAGTTTTTGCTAGCAATAAAGAGGCTGCCAAATCAACCTATCTGAATAAAAAGTATGTTGTGCTTTACACATGGGAAAAGTGCTCCAGAACAGTTAATCCCTATGAAAACATTATCCCTGCATTATCGCCAATAGTACTTGCCTTCAGGCAGCTTTCAGTTATTTATTTCCATTTTCTATACACGTACCCAGTATTCTTTATTTCCATGTGATTGTTCATCTCAATCATTTTCTTTGCTCTCATCTATTCTGGGCTCATGTGCATTCATTTTACATATTGCCAGAATTGGGCTATATTTAAGTTTCCAGATTCATAGAAATAATTGTTCTACATACTATGTTATGAAAGCAAGTACATAGTCCTGACTACCACTGATTTCTGTGGGATAGTCCATGTCACTGTGAAGTACACCAGTGGGCAAGAACACTTTTTAGCTTTTCTGCTTCCCTTTTATGTAGAGTAAAAGCCTGGAATGGTAAAAAAATTCCAGGGAAGTCCTGTATGTGTGTGGTGTGAATGAGTTCACATAGCTTGCTGGTTGAAGAAGTCTCTCCCAGGTTTTATTGCCAGCATGTTGATCTAATAACTGGATCAATAGCTGAAGTTGTGTTACTGTGCAGACAAGAATGAATGTCTTGGAGCCAAAAGAACAACAAGGGAAAAAAACAAACAAACAAACCTCTTTACAGGAAGAGCAGTCCCTAGTACTCTGTAGATCATTTACTATATCACAGAAGGGAGCAGTAACAGTGCACAAGTCATGTATAGTGAAGTGGAAGCATTATAGTGGAATGTAAGAGTTTGACCAAAGTAACAATAGTTCTTTAGTATAATCCATGATGGCCAAAAACAGACTTTTTGAATTGTTAGAAGTCATTTATAGTGTTAAGGCCCTAATTCTTACTATCACTTGTTAAATTCACAGAATGAAATGTAGTAAGAAAGCAAGTTTTCTCTCCCAGGGAGCAAAGTGCCCTCCTTCTTCCTGGAGTAGGCCAGAAAGTGCAACCTTGGCATCTCCAAGGTTCTGCACAATCCTGGCTGTCAGGTATGCAGAGTCTTCAATTACATCCCCATCTTTTTCTTAACCATAATTTGCTTAACTTCACTTTTCCTCTCAGCTAGTGCCACTCCATCTTCCTAGGGCATGGGCTAGGTGAATGGTGAAGCCTGATGTGATATGTGTACCTTTGTCTTTTTCTTCTCTAGTTTTTGAATTTCTGCAACTCTACCTTGTTGGGCAAGGGATGCTTTGACTTCAACATAATGTGAAACTTGCTTGTGGTTGTCCTCATTCAGCCTATGATAAGGGCTTGGTCATTTTATTTTAATTTGTCTCTCTCTTTACCTTAAGAAGAAGGCGGTCCAACATCAGAAAGGCAGCCTTTATGCATTAGGGGGACATGATAGCTGAAAACTTTTCTAAAATGCATGTCTACAAGCTCTGGCAAGATTCTGCATAGCAAAGCAAAATGAATGGGCATAGATGAATGTTTGTTATTCATTGTTAATGGAGCTTTAAGAAATGGAAGTATCCAGAATCTTTTACTTGAACTAAAATGAAGTATCTTCAGAAAGATTTTTGAAGTGCCTTCCTTTTAATCTTTGAACATATACCTTTCTAATTTACTATGTCAGAGGTTTGGGGTTTTTTTCTCTGTCATTTTTTTATCTTTAAAACTTTTTGGCAGTAATGCCAGTTGGCTGAATGGTGGTAGTGTCAAACAGTACAGGTTTGAGAAATTAAAAAAAAAAAAAAGAGGAATTGAGGCTGGATAAGTGTAAACCTGCTATAGACCTTGAGAGATTTAAAATGACATATATTTTTATAAACCTAATGGTTTTAACAATTAAGACAGATGATGAAGAGTGTGTTGGCAGAGGGACATTATCTAGACAACTCATTCCATGTTTAAGGTTAAACATCTGTAATAAAATACGTGGTTCTGAGAAGAACTGTACTGCAGTCTTTAAGTAAGATTGTAAATTAACAGATTGATTAGCCAGTGGTTCTGTTCAAATCCATGAGAGCTTTGGCACTTTCTATGGGACCCAGACTTGGCTGGCATTTTAACAGTTTCTTGTTTTATAACATATGATATACTCTGCAAAAGAACCACCAATAGCCTTACAACTAAATTTTTTGTGATGTGAATTTGTTCACCTCTTTTGTCTTTTGTATGGAAATTCCTTCTTTCTTGATAACTTCCACAAGCAAATACTCTCACCAAACTCATCCTGAAATGACAAATATAGTATCTGGAAGCGTGCAAGAGAAGATGCTGGACAGGGCATTCCTGGGAACTCCCATTCAAACCATTGTGGGTTTTTTCAGTTCATTGGCCAAAAAAATTAGATTACCACATCTGTTTAGCCAGATGGTCCTTCTAGTGTAATGAGGCAAGTACAGTCAAAATGCTTTCTACAATTAGCACAAGGACTGTATTGGCAACTTGGCAACTAGCTGCTGAAAAGGAGTTGTATTATGGAAAACCACTGCTGATGGCATTTGATGGTAAATTCCCTTTCTAATAGGAGCACCATCTCCAGCCAAGGTTGAGGTATGCAGGTAGTAGGAGGCAACCTAGAAGACCGAGTAGTGCTCTGGCTGGTTTCTGGATTGCAAGTTAGGAACACTCCTTTTCCTATTAATCTTCTATTAATCTTAGCCTGACCTGCTTGATATTATCAGATCTTTTTAATTTGTTTCTTTTTCTAGCAGCTATCAACAGAACAGTATTGTGTATATTTTTGGTTCTTTAGACTACTTCTCTTTCTTGTCTTTATCTAGATCCACTGTATGTAGGTTAGTACTGTTAGGTCTATCATACATTGTTAGAAGAAGAAGAAATTATCACAACTGTTGTGCTTCCAGCTAAAAGAAACTACCTGAGATCCTTTTCCAAATCATTGTTCAGTTGATTACAGCCTTATAAGGAACCTTCTCCCAGGGGTGATCCAGCTGTGGTTAACTCCTAAAAGTTTGCAGTGACTGGCTATTATGATGGAGCAAATTGAAAGTTCACATATTGTATGGCACTTTTGTATAGTTACTAAAATGGGGTTTTTGCCATAGACATTGAAAATTCCAGTATTATAGGAGAAACATATAGGACTGTGTTATTATTGGAGAGCAAAGACGTCTCCAGTGGGCAAGATCTCACAATATTTTCTTAGCAAATAGTAAAAATCACAATGATTAACTCACTTCACACTTTTTTAAAATTATTGTTAAAATCAACGACCCTCTGTGGTCATTGGCAAGATTTTTTTTCCCCCTTGGTGGAAGCAAGATAAAGTCCTGCATACTGAGATGAACAAAGGGAAAATAGAAGCTGAGCTACATGAAGAAAAAGTGTTATTTTAGACATGATTTGTAAACTCTTTCTTTTGTTAGCTTAGAGCATATTCATACTGAAAAAAAAAAAGTTGTTTCTGACTTTTTATTAGTTTTATTATAATTATAATAATTACTTTAAAAGTCACAAGCCAGGAAATTCTAAATGAGACAGTATAATTATAATATATAATCGTAACAATGCTTCCTTCCATTCCTCACTTGGGTATTGTGAGGCTTAATAAGTTAATATTTGTACAGCAGTAAAATGCAAAACACCATAAATGTATTGAGCATTTTTTCTGATTCTGTTCTTCAGTATAACTGATTATCTTTCACAAGGTTCTTAAAAGGGAACAATTTATAAAGATCTATATAAGCCAATATATAAACCAAACTGGTTGTTATATCTGTCTTGCTGGTAGCTGGAGTGGCAAATCACTGTTTAATTACATCAGTATTTCTCATGAATACGCTGACACTGTGAGAATGGATTTGACCTAGAAATATTTGTTGATTATCATATTTCTGGGCCTTGCAACAAAATTGATGTGTTCTCATGGGAGCCAGAGACACAGCTGATGGAAATGAATAGAGAATGAGTGACACAAGCTGACAAACCATCATATTTAGGAGGGACAAAAAAATCACAAATAAATGGCATTCAGTTGGTATAAATAAAACCTTTTGTCAAGTGCTCAGAATAGGAAAATCTGTTATTTCTTCCTTTCTGCAGAACAGAGTTCAGTGGAAAAAAAAAATCTTGTGCATGTGTAAATCTGCAGTGTATAAACAACAAATGGAGTTAGAGCTCAGGGAATGTGGCACCATAGACTAAAATATGATGTTTTAAATTATCTCTAGGTTGAAGGAGTCCCAAACAAGATCTGAGTATCAAAATAACTCCTTTACAGACTGTAAGAATCAGTCTCTGTTAGAGGTGGAACTTTATTTAAGTTAATTTTCAGGAGATTATTAGCACCTTTGGGAATAGTACTCAGAGCTTGTGAGATAAAATCCAGGACCTTGTCCACTAGATCATTGCTTATTCAGTCACCCTCATCCCTGCCATTTTGCTTCAGCACAGATGTAAGGGTTAGGATTAATCTTGCCATCTGAAGGATAGTTTGTCATTTAGGCTCCACTAGAGTCAGTGGAAAGAGAGAGGCATTTTCAGAGGATTATTCATTTTGTCTGCCTTACACAAAACCACCTTTGTTTCTTTAATAGCTCATGGGCTGAAGAAGACTTTTCAAAGGAATTAACCTGATCTTAAACATTTATTTTTGGAAGAAATTGCTGGTACTGTGGAAATGCCATTCTCCATTTGCTATAAAGGGATTCTCAAGTTTCATAGCTGTCTTTTAGACTTAAACTATTAACTTTTAGATGCCTGTGCTAAATTTTATCTCACATGTGCGAAAAATTAGGCCTTAAGTCTGTAACAATGAGCATGGGCTCAACCCTCGAGGATGTAACACACCAGCAACGCAGATGATACTTAAGCACAGGTAGGAAGGGACAGTCCTCATCATTGACTTGGGTCCTGATCAAGTCCATTTGTTCCAGTTTGGACACCATTTTAGGTTCCTTCTTGCTGATAGTTTCTAATAGAAATAAGAAGCTTCAGTTGTAATCCTCATGTTTCTGTGAGCATATGGACCTGTCAAATACAGATTAAACCAGGTATTTTTTTAAGCAGAGATGGGAGTGCTAAGCATTTGACTTTGGATTCAAATGAATGCTCGGATTAGTGCTTTTAAAAATAAATTTTAATGAAAAAAAGAGAGAGATGATATTAAATCCCAGTTCTATAAAGACAGTGAAAGTTTTGCAGTTGACTTTCATGAATCCATTATTTTATCCATTAAATGAAATTGAGTGTTGTTTGTAATACTGGTAATCATATGATGGTTGAAGTACTAGAGTGATCAATATATAAAAACAATCATAATTAAATATTGACTCTTGGTTTTTTAACCTCAGTCTCTCTATTATTTAGATTGTGTCAGGCTAGTTGGCTTTGCATTCAAAGCTGTATTTTGTTTAGAAATAATTTTTCTAATCTAATATTGCCACTTATTCTGCTTCCAGCTGATTTATAAACATCCGCTTTTAGCAGGCAAAAGCTTTCCACTTTTGTAACCACGAGAATTTCCATTATTGCATTTACATGTGTCTCAGCTGCTGCTAAGCAACAGGGCTGAGTTACCTGCCAAAGCCTGGATTTAAATCCCAGGTCTGTAAAAAGGATGAATAGAAATATAGATGTGTAATATGCTTAAAATAACAAGTGAATAATAAGTTTTTGGAAATATGTAGAAATGTAAAGGTATACAGTTCCATTCTAGAATCATGTAAATAAAGGTAATATAATGTGTTAAGGAAAATTTAGAGAGTCAATCAGTTTGTTATATTTAGATGATTTGTTATTGAAAATAAAAATAAACTGTCAGGTTTGTTTTTGCTTTGCCAAATCTTACCATGAAGGTAGATAAAAGGGAGCAAGAAGTAGGGAGAACATAAAGAAGAAAATTTAATCAAAAGTATTCCTAAATAGACCAAGTTCATTTCATAGTATTTTGTATGGTGGTTTTGCTTCTTCTTTTAAAGACAGATGTATTTATATTTGGATAAGAAACAAGTCAGTCTCATGTGCTCTACAAAGACTTGATTAATTTTCTTTTCTATTGGTGTTTTTCTTTTTGGTCTCGTGCCCTTGGCTTGACAGGGTGGGACTATTTCTAATAAATGGTTTGGATGTTAGAAATGCTGTTGCAGTTATTAGTATCAGCCTTTAAGTCTAAGGATGCCTGATGAGGTCTGGTGTACCAACACAAGGCATAAAGATTGTCTTTACCATGCAAACCTTGGACCTGCATTTGAGAAGGAGGTGGTGGATAGGGGGAAAAGGACCACGAAAAGAAAAGTGAATAATGAAACAATACTGAGAGCCCCAGAAGTCACAACCCAAATTCCAACTGGCTGTTATCAAGTCTTGGGTAGTCACAGGCAGATTTCAAGAAGACATTTTGAAGAGGAGGATATAATACCCTGCACTGGGCATGCACTAGAAGAATGTATAATGCTGCTTGCTCCAAAACTGTAGATAGTTACAGGCAGCATCACTGCTTGAAGTGAAGAGTTGGTCTACATTTGTGCCTTGGTACAGTGAGGAAAGAGGAGGACAGGACAGGTAAATGAATTTTGCAGCAGTGTTGGTATGGTGTTAACAGGGGGAAGATAAATTTTTGTAGGACAGAGAATGTTGTCAACAAGCAAATTCAAACTGCTTGGACAGAGAAAATGTCATATTTTTACCATGTACAATAGAAGCAGAAGTTCTTCATTCTCCACTGAAGTTTGTTCATATTTTTCCCTGCTTTTGAAGGCATTTTATAATTCTTTAATTCATTTTATCCTTTAGAATAACACTACAGGCCAAGTTACACATTGGCTTTATTAAAGCATTTAAGAGAAGTTTCTTACAAAATGGTTACTCTTTCCTGCACTTCAAGACATAGTCTGATGAGAATATGACATCATAAAATGTAATTTTAGACTGGCAGTTTATGCAGTAAATTCCTAATACTTTCTTTAGTTCCCTTGGTTTGCTTGGAAATTATGTGTATAAATGTAAGCCCTTAACACTAGACTTGCAAGAAGCAGAGCATTTTCACATGTACTGCTTGTACTTTGGTACATACTGTTTTACTGAGAAAACTGGTGAAATGAGGCAACGAAACTGTTGTGACATTTGAGGCAAAATATTTAGGTTGTGAAAAACAATGAAACAAAATACTATGCAGAAAAAATGATGCCAACACATTTATGGCTGTAGAAAACAAAAATAGAACAACTGAATTTGTAACATAATTTAAAAACTTTAGGACTAGTTTATCTTTCTGTAAGAAAAATGCACTGTAATTTTTAGAAAAAAATTTTGCAAGTGACATACAAGAAATTAAATTAAATCAATGGGTCAGTCTAACTGAACATAGTTTTTTTTTTCTTCAGCACTCAAGTAACTGTCTGGTTTAGCTATATTTCCCTGTCAGCATGAGTAGAATGAAGTCTGCAATTTATCCATTGAGATTTATGCATTTACAGTCTGCTGGGGAAGTAAGCACTGGGCATTCATTCCTCACCTCTTAGAGATCTCTGAAAGGGTAGATGGGCGTTAAAGATAATCTGGTTGATACCATTTACTTGACTTTCCAAAGAATTTGACAAAGCACTTCACCAAAGTGAGAAATGAGTGTCTCCTAGATTTCTTCAAGTTACAGAAAAGAGATAGGCTCCTCCCAGAATCACCCAGAGCAAGGACTTCATTTAAGCTCTCCAATTTGATCCCATGTGAAACCTAGCACCCTCTGTTGACTACAGAGGACCTTCAGGAAACAAGTCCCCCTCAAATAACCCCAGCCTTTGCAACTGCTGTCTTTAATATCCATGCTGGGTCTTTTACTGGATTTTGTGAATTCCTGGGTCTCACAATGCTTTATTATTTTAATTGAATATAATATGCTACTGCTGTTTTAAAGGGCAATGTATTCTCAGCCTTAACTGTCTTTTCTTCTGGGGATATATTTAAAGCTGTAAGGAAAAGCAGTAGTTGTCTCATTTGAAAATCTTACTGCTATTCTCAGAGCAGGAATTGATATCTCAAGGAATATGGCTACCTTTTTCTTTTCTCATGTGTATTATGATTCATAAAGGCGGATCTTATTTCTCCTTGAATAGCAGTTCCGGAAGGAGGCAACCTGACCTGCATGGAGTAAAGAGATTGTGTCACTGGCACCAGCAGGGAAAAGCCATGGGAAGGAAAATAAACCTCTAAATAATTTGATTACTTCTCATGCCAGCACTTCCATTAAAGCTCTCACCTGGGCTCATATGTTTTAACTTAACGGAAAGTATTTGAGCTAATGTACCCAGGGAGAAGTTGAAATGCAAGATAAGACTAGGACTAAATAGCATCATGGGCCACAAATAAAAGACTTATAAGTAAAACAAAAACAAAACAGCCAAAAAAGACATGTGGACATGGTGCTTAGGGACATGGTTTAGTGGTGGACTTGGCAGTGTTAGGTTTAAGGCTGGACTCGATCTTAAGGGTCTTTTCCAACCTAAATGATTCTGTTATTCTATAAAAATCACATCTGGATTACATCAATCAAGGCAACCACTTATCATTCTTTCCAGTAGCCCTGTTGAAGTGGAGGAACTGTGTCCCTGGGTTAACTATCCAAGAGAATGAACCCCTTAATCCCACTGATTCTGGATGTGAGCAGAGCCTCTACTGCATCTGCTCTGGCAGCAGGGAGTCGTGTTTGCCAATGGTTGTGCTGGCAGCTGTGCTCTCAGTGACCCCAGCTGGGACTCCCTGGGGGACAGGGATTACGTTATCACTCCTGAACCAGCAGCTTTTGAAGCTGGGACCAGACCATAGGGCAGGTCCAGAAAAAGCAGGTAGTCTTTATTCCTGTCCTCTTCAAACTGTCATCTCAAAGTGTCCTTGCAAATTGCTATTCTGTGTTGAAGGAGTAAGAAATAATGCTGTGAAGCTGGCAGTGCTGTTTCACTTACAGATAAAATAGGAGCAGTCTGCTGCTAAAATAGTCTGCTGGTAAAATAGGAACAGTCTACTAATAGCGGGAGAAGTCATAGTCAGATGGACAGTTCTGGTACTGGACAGGTAGAAGGAAAAGAGTCCAAAAGCAGTGATGGTTTCAGTCAGATGTCAAAACATTCTTTAACTCCTCTGGAAAACCACCCATCACTAAATTAAGAAGAAATAAATAATTGGCTGGTCTTGTGACACGGTATTTGAACTCCTTAAGGACATATCTTCCTCTCATTGGCTTTCTCTTTAAAGAACATCTTCCTTTTGTATATCAAAACACTTTTCCAGCAAAAAGGCTTACTGATGCCAGTGATTTATCCCTCCATGATGTTGTGCAACCAAGAACATGTGGTTGTTATTTTTCCTTCTGTTGCTAGTGGAGGGCTCAACACATGATGTGTGTAATCAATAAACCATGTGAGCAGTGGCTGTTCTGTGTGGCAAGCTTTATTTTTTACAAATTGGAGTCCAGTTGCTTGAGTTTGATCTCTCTTGATCTGTGCTGATTTGTGAGAAAGTCATACTTTCTCTGCCTTGGTCAAGAAAGAGAGACCTGGGATGTATGATTCAGTGCTATGTCTTAAACATCCTTGTGTTACACTCTGGCTTCTGAAGTGAAATCCAGAAAGCTACATAAAGGAGACGAAGCACTTCCCAAGCAAGAGCTGTCGATTGCTTGTGAGTGGCCTGGTTTGGGAAAAGTAACACGAACAGTCTGTGTAGAAGGAAAGTACCGTTTGAGAGAGTTTTTGCAAATGACTTGTGCACCAGACATCCTGGGTACACCAGCATAATATAAATGTTAAATGAACAAAAAATGTACAGTTGACCTAACCAGCCAGATTCAACAGGAATTAATGTTTCTTTTTTAATTCACACAAGGTGTGTGTCTCGGTGCCTGCTCAATAGTTAAGGTGAGTTGAGACATTTGAGCCAATGTTTTAACTGGAGAGCTGCCTCTCCAATGAGAAATGTCCCGGAGCAGGGTTTAGGTTAATCCCTGCTCCCCAGGAAACATTGCATGCTGTGACCTGGGCTGAAAATGTCCATGTCCCTCAGTTGTCGACTCCCAGAGTGGAGAGAACTTCTGGAGCAAGGCATCAAAGCAAATTCAAGCCTTTCCACAAAAGTAGTGTTTCTGCGTCCTTTGCAGCTCCCAGCATAGTGCCTGAAGTATATCGAGGTTGATGTTGAGTCTTACCTCTACTTAAGAGGATTTAAACTTAGTTTTCTAAACTCCCATTAAGGTGCCTTGACACTTGGTGTTAATGTGTCTTTGTCAGTCTCCTTCAACCTCGTCTGCATTATGCTGAACAAAGGGGAGCAGCACTGGTCTGTCCTGTGTCAGAGCTTCTGGCCAAGGTCACTGGTTGGTTCTAGAGTTAGTCTGTCATTTTATATCTGTCTGGATAATATTTGCTGTCTCCTTTCTTAAGGAAATAAAGATTATGTGATTGAGCTTTGTGCATGCTTGCATCTGTCTTTCTGCCTTCTGCTAATGAGTTTTGAATCTGTGTCCATGCAATTTGGACCTAGAAATAAAAGTGTCAATGCAAAATGGAAAAAAAAAAATCTTACAAGTTTTATATAACAAGTATTTACATGAGGCCAGGCACGCCTATTACCCTCACAGAGGAGAGACACCAACATGTATTGAAGCCTTCTTAGGTATCAGAGAATTCACATGGGCACTGACTGTGAGATACAATGATGAGTTTCTCCAAGTCTGCTGCTCAAGAGGTTATCTGTCCCCTATTTAACAAGTTTAATAGCTCATTCAATATTGTACTTAATAATGCAACTCAATTATTAAAGAGTTTAATAAAGTATTTGATATTAGGTCATTAAGATTATGAAGCCTATGGAAGCAATGAAATTCTTGTTTCTCTCCCATTCTCTTAATAATTAAAAAGATAAAATGTATTACATTATTTTTTGTCTTATTGCTCTGATTTTAAATTTATTGCTTAAAACCTAGCAGAATGTAATTAATAGCCTTACATAAAAAGCCTTGATAAACCTCCCAGTCTATTATAAGTGTAAGGCAAGGCTTCAGCTATACACTGCAGACAATTTTCCTGACTTTTTAGTTGTGATGTGTCCCTTAATGCTCTAGTGATGTGATACAGTGATTATGTGTGAAAGAGGACTTCATTAATAAAGGCATTAGATCTTTTTAATAACTGAACTTGCTCAAACGCCCTCACATTTTAGAAGTGTTGTTAGATTGACTTTTATCTGAGGTTCGTGTCTGATTTTTGAGGAGTGACCAGTTCAGTGCCTCAGACAGCACCATGTATGTTCATTTCTTCCAGTCATGAATCAACGGATGAAATCTGGTGACTCCACTCCCACGTGTTCCCCATCAGTGACATCTTGAGCAGCATCATCCAGTGTGCCCTGGTGAACTGTATAGCCTGTATGAGGAAAGAACCTCTTATAAAAGCTACATAATTAGGGCTTAAATGGAAAGAATATCGGCAGGCAGTATCATATAACCATTAGAAACCATGACCTTGCCAGATTACTTTTGTTTGCATTATAGCTGAATTTAATGAGTGTTTCACTACAGTACACCAGTCCTTTAGTACAGAATAATCCCTGTCTCTTCCATGGCCAGACATCAAGTCTATTAGTCCCCATGTAAATTTATGTGCTTGAAAGAGACACCAAAGGAGTCTGGGCTATGTTTTCTGCATCACTTGTCTGTCAGTGTCATGTCATAAATGTACTCCCCTCTTTGTAAAACTACCCAAATGATCTTTTCTCAGGTTAGATCATTAAAATAATCTTCTTTCTTCCTAATCTGGGATGATCAGCTTTAAATGAGGTTTGGGGGTAGGGCTTTCCATTTGCCTGCTAGAAGTGATTGTATTGAAATTAAAAGTCTCTAGAGCTGAGCTGTTAATGCCATAAATGATTGATTTTTTTTATCAGTCTTTGGAAATGAGTTTATCATGGAAGGGAGCTTGATAAATCTGAAATCTCTCCCATTGCAGACCAGAGGAGACTGGTTCTCAGTTAAAAAAAAATAAATAATAAAAAAGAAGCTAAGTGTGGATGTCACAGTCAGTAGACTGCTAGTTGTGGGGAGGACTCAGAAGGGCTGGGGTTCTGAGTGTGCCTTTGCAGCCTCCTTCCAGGCAGGGAAGGGAGCAGGAGGGTCCTGTGCTTCGTGTCGGGGTGTTGTGGGTGGTGCCCCAGCCGCCTGGGTGGAGCAGGTGCCAGTGGGGGTGATGCACTAAATGGCCCACCTGTATGTCCTTGTCCTTACACACAGCCTACACATGAGGGACGAATAATGCCAGGTCTTGGTGCAGTGGGGAGAACTGCTCTTGGCGGGGGTGACCACAGATGGTCCAAGTGGTCACACAGGAGCGGAGGTCCCAGCTGCTCCCTGTGGGAAGGTGTTCCTTCTTCCCCATTCCCTCAGCATTCCCCTGACTGGCTGTGTGGGACTGACTGCCATGCTCCCTTTAACATCATTGTTTCAGATCAGTTTAGGATGAGGATTTTTGAGGAAGATGGAAGTCAATTTCAGAAAAAAACCTTCAACATGGAAGACCTCTTGATTACACAGCCTCTCTCAGCTTAGAGACTGGATACTTTGAATGAGCTGTATAATCTGGGTCTACATCCTCAACTCAGACCTGGGCTGCCAATCATAGCACCTTTCAAAATGAAGAGCTTTTAATATGAAAAATGCAAGAAATAGATATACAGAAGACTAGATTACAGTATGCTTGAAGAAGTAGTTTCACTTAATTCTGAAAAAGCCTTTGGGATACAATCCCATTTCATCCAACCTGTTTGCAAATTAATTATGCTAAGCAGGTTCTTTTAATTACATTGCTTGAAGGAAGAGCAGCAGAACATGTAAATTCCATAAGAAAGAAAGCAAAGGTTTCCACTGCTAATTACAGAGCTAAATTCAACAAAAGCAGCTGTAACGTGATGGGACAGAATGTCATTACTTTAAATTAAGTCTAGAGAAACTCCCAAATTCCTCATTTTTTTTTTCATCAATGTCCTGCAAGCACTCAGTTGTATCACACCGAGCATGACATTTTTCCAAAGTATTGCAAGTTTCTGTTCTGCAACTTCTGTGACACAACAGCCTGTGGCAAGTTAAAGCACTTGGTTCTTGCTTGGGAAGGTATTGTTTGACTTGCACCACAGTGGAGGTCTGCCCAGTGTGCCAAAATGTTTCTCCTGACTTGAGGTTTCTGAGAAAGGCAAGAAAAAAGCATCAGGTGCTCCGTGTGTGGTATGTATACTCCACCACCACCTAGTGGCTACCGTATAGCTTGATGGGTAGCTGGAAGGTACTAAGCAGTTATCTTGGAAACTGGGAAAGCTCTCACCTGGGGCTGTTCTACCTCAGTACGTTTCTGTATTCTTTATTTGCTCACTTAGGAAAAGTACTCAAAAAAAAAAATCATCTAATTCTCTTGGTAAGTCTGTCCCTGTTTAACAGCTGGAGAGGCTATTTGAATTTCCACAATTCTAAAATGCAAAATATGAAAGAGCACTGTTTTTAAAAGAAATTGCTGAATGTGAAATACTTGGAAATTTGACTCTTGAATGTCACTTAGACAGTTCCAAAAGCAAGTGGAGGAGGAGTTTCAAAAGGAAAATGCTTTAAAAAACCAAATCATGACACATCTTTCAGCATATTTCTAAGCAGATAAAAATAGCACTGGTAGTTGTGAGAAAGAGAGAATTAAACCCATCATTTTTAACTTTAAGCTATTCTGATTAGGCACGTATTTGATTTGTCATTTTTGCTAACAAATAGATAGATAAAATTAGATAAATCTAATCCAAAACAGTAAAGGCACAGTTATTAGAGGGAAAAAAAAAAATTAAAAAATCACCATTTGCTCTTCCAAGTCAAAGTTGATTTTTTAAACTTAGCCTTTACTAAAAAAAAATTTAAAAATACAAAAAATTCCTTTTTATTTTTTAGTTAAACTTAGAAATTTGAGCTCTCTGTTCTGATCTGCAACTGGGAGGATCTGTCTTGCAGGCTGTAGGGTAATCTCTTCTCTCGCTTCCTGGTGTAAATGTCAGTTATTTCACTTGGGCTTTGGAAATTCAGCCCTTTCTCTTATTCTAAAGAAAAGGCCTTGAAAAGGCAGCAGTAAGGAGTTTTGTTACTTATTCATCATTTCTAGGTGGACCCTTTAGTCCAATAATGTGAATCACAGCTTCATCCTCTCCCCGTACCTTGCTTCTTGGTTGGCATATTGCTGTGACTCTTCAGAGGGACCCTGGACTGAGGGACAGCCTGGATTAGTGAGATGTGGCCACGTGGACTGTTCCTGCAGTCCCTGGTGTCTGCTGTGACAGGGACAGCACTAGGACCCACAATGTGCCTGACAAAGTTTTCACTGGGCCAAGGTGTGACAACCAGGGACCTTCTGTGTGAGGAAAGACTCATGCTGAGGTCATCTTTGTTGTCATCCTCTGAGCTTATTCAGAGCTCCTTCTTCCCTCTCAGTCTCGTTCTTGTGGCCTTGGTCTACTGTCTGCCTCCTTTCCGCAGCCCCATGGCTCCATGTGTCTGCCCTCTCATCTGCTGGTCCTGGCTTCTGTGCTGCTCTTTTAGAAAATACCAAGGAGAAGCCTTGGGCCAATGTAAACTGGAGCATCACTAGAACTTCAGTGGAAGCACCATCTGGGGAGCTGGCCCTTGATCTGGGTTCAAGGCAGCAGTTTCCACAGCTCTCTTTGAACTGTTTTTTTTCTTTCTTTATCCTCTGTCCCCTCACAAAGATTTATTACCTTTGAGATATCTCAAGTTGACACTAATAGAAAATGAAGCTTTTAAGTAAGGGGTAGAGGTCCTCTCTCAATGCCCAGTCAGTCCTTGACCTTCCTGCCTAGACTTTTAACAGCATTGCAGTTCCGTTGATATGCTTTATTTTGCAGATACCACTAGCAATTAAACCAGGACCACCATCTCATTCTACATTGCTGCCAGACAGCTGTCAGATATTAATGACCACAGTTTGCTATGACCAGAGCTGGATTAAAACTGGTGACCTACATGTGAAAGACTTTGTATCTCATTACCTCAAGCTATTCACTCCTAGATTTCTTTGAAATGTAATCCTGTTTTCTGGCTTGCTCTTGTTAATCGTGTTTGCTGGTGTCTGCATGCTTCATTCAGAGAAGTGTCTGGGGATCGATATTCCATGGTCCTCTCTCTTGTGTTGCACACAGTTTTCACCCATCGTAATTTTTGTTCACTCTGATTGACCTTAAGAGATCTAGAAACTGGATAATAACCCAGGAGTAAGAAGATCAAAGCTTTTTACATCTAGGTCACTACTAATAATCCAGTGGTGGTCATTAGAGCGTATGTTTAGAAGCTGATATAAATTCTTTCAATCCCCTTCCTTGTGGTCATGAAATAAAACATGCCTTCATTTTATTGGCACCTTTGTTGAATTCAGTGGGTGTTTGGCTAATTAAGAACAAAACTGTGAGCAAGGTGTCCATTCAGGATTTGGCCCTGGTTTAGTAAGCTGTTTGGTGACTGCAGTCATTTCTGTAAGATGGGAACCAAATAAAGATCCAGTGTTGGAAAATTAAGATGCTCCAGGCTGTCAATGCAGTTTAGACCTTGTCTTGCCATGTGCTTCCATTCTGGGGGAAGATTGTCAGTATTGGGGTCCTACAGAAAGCCTGCAGCTGCTACGTGTTTCCAGAGAACACTGAATATGAAGAAATAAAGGTTCTAGGCAGAGATCCAAAGCAGGGACATTGCCAGGGTTCAGTCTGCATTTTAATCCACTAGCATACAAATTTTCCAGACAGACTAGTTCAGCAATTCAAATGGTCCCACCCTGACTCCTGGACAAAGCAAGTGAGACACATGACACATACACGTGTAAGAGGGAGCTCTGTATGCTGCATAGCTACTGCCAGATACAAAATACCATGAAGGAACAGAGAAATGCTTTGAATTCTGTCATGCATGTTTTTGGAAGGAGAGTGATGTTATTAGCAATGAGATTGTCTCCTGAAATGGCAATACATAATTCAGTTTGTGGTTCAGTTAGTTCTATTAAAACTTTGTCTTTATTTCTGCTGTCAAAATACATTTGGAACAAAACCTTCAAGTCAAAGGCAGGAAAGATTAAATTGCTCTTATCTTTTCAAGTTAAAATGCAAAGAGATGTTGGTGGAATGGAGTTCTGGAGGTAGAGCAGTGTCGTAGCCTCTTCGTATCTGCTACCCAGACAGAGGACAAGCCTGCAGGATCTCGGTGCAAGCTGAGGAACATGGGGGAATCTTCCTTCTAATGTCATAAACATTTCCAGTGAAAACGGTCACTATTTTCAGGGCCTTCTCTCCTCTGCCAATTCCCTGAAGCTTCTTTGGATGCTGCCTATCTTTTAGCAGCCCAGAAACATTAAGCAGCGTTAAAGACAGGGGCAGTAGGAAACCAGACCCCCACCGTGGAAGTTCCATCTAAGTCCTTTGTACTTCATACTCTCCCTCAGCTTTAGACAGTCTGAAAACCTGACTTTAAAAGTGCCATGTCAAGCAATGAACGATGCAGTATTCAAATGTGAATTACTAGCTTTAACTAAATGGTTGGGACTTGTTCAGAAACATAACACAGACATAAAAGCCTCATCTTAGCTCATTGGTTGGCCTTGGCATTTGTTTCTAATGCCTAAAACCAAAACGCAACCTTTCCATGGAAAATTTGGAAGAAGATCAGTTCCATGATCCAAGGTATTTAGAAACCAAGTTCTCACCTGCTTTACATGGAAACTGTAATTCCTGGGCTTTTCAGAGCTGCCAGAAGTTTGCCTGTCCTCTCAGGAGTGCACTGTTTGCTCTCATGGCTCAGGAGCTGTAGATGATTCAGCTCTGCTAATTCTTGCCAATATCCAAAGTTCAAAAAATGCTGTTTCTCATAGTTGTGTCTGGACGTCTTGATGGGCTTCCTGGGGAGAGTTACGTGCTCCCACACCACGCAGTGCGGATAACAGGTCAACACTTCCTAATGTCTGCATGTTGTATAACTAATGTCTATATGTTGCATAACTAATGTCTATATATTGTATAACTAACTTGCACTGAAACAATGAGCTTTGCAGGTTTTGGTGTCAGCCCTGGGCATGTTGTACACGTGCAAATTGACTCTGCAGTGCATGGGCAGTGACGCTGGTGCTCCTGGTCCATGCCAGCCTTGCTGTTTTTCACGGGGCACTCAGTCTGCAAGTGCAGCGTGGCTCTTTATCCAGGAATTTGAGTTTTCCTGAAGGCTACCTAAAGCAAATATTCCACACAAAAATTCCATGCCACCCAAAAGTCCCAGACAGATGAACCTAAAAAGTATTAAGTTGATAGGTGAGGTATAAAAGTGGTGGAGTCGGTAGGTGGCTTATTTATGTATGATCTCAACAAGCTTATTTATTTTGTTGCCTTGCTTTGCTGGTACTCTGGTGTCCACCCATGTGGGTAGGTTGTGGGATTAGATTGATGCAAGCAAAGCACTTTGGGATCACTGAGATTTCTGTAGGAGTGAAAATAATTCTTTTTAAAATTAAAAACCTGTTATTAGGCACACATCTAACAAATTAGTGTAGCTAGCTACATCTACAGATTGTTACCTCTCCCGAGGCAATGGGAGTGTTGATATCTGTCAAAGGAAAAGCAGAAACTAATTTGCTGTGACTAGAAAATGTACATTGCCCTCTTGTGAAAACACAGTTGGCTCCACTGCAGCAATGGAAATATCCAAGGATACGTTTCAATTGAAAAGTCAACATGTTCTGCCACTCTATAAATATAGCACAGGTCAGTCATTGCTTTAGACTGACATCTCAGAGAGCGTGTGCTCATAGGACAACAGAATGAAATCTTTCCTGTGTATGTACACAGGGCAGGAAAAAACCTGGCTTTTTTTCCTTTGGCCCTGCAGCCGTTCTGGATTTTAGTCACTTCATCAGCATGCTGAACTCTGCTGTCACTGTATCACTGTGACAGCTTCACTTGTATTTAAGCTTCATGACAGGTCTCAAACACATGATACTGTGACCTCAAATTTGCGTTACATTCAAGCTTCAGTGCCACACCATCCCTTTCTCTCCCTGTCATTTCATATCAGCAGTTAGAATAGTTTGTTGTAGATTGCAGATCTTTATAAATGTTACTGGAAATGCAACAGGACTGTCTAGTTCATTAGCAAATCTGGAAAGGTTATAGGTACATCGTCAGTTAAAGACAGCGTGAGGAAGTAGTACTTTATATTTTAGTTGAGAATTAAAATCTTGTTCTTCACTGAGCTGTTCATGTATTCCGCCTATAGTCATGCAATCCCTCACAATCCAAGAAATCACAAGGTGCTCACCTGGAATGGGATTCAGGTCACACCTGTAATTGGGATATATAACCTGTCTAGGGATATATCACCCCATCAACATGCAGCATCTCTTTCCATCGATGAAGAAGAATGAAGCAACAAGCTTTGAATTGGTGTTTCTCAGGCTGGCTGTTAAACTAAACGTGACAGAACATTTAAACACATCAGCTCACAAAAAATACGTTTTCAGCAAACAGTGCCACAGAATAGGGATATTATATTCACAGCTGGCAAATGGAGGTGCTGTGGTACCGATTAGATACCAGGACTGCCCATGACTGACTGGAGGTTGAAAATCTAGTGACTAAGAGAAGCTAGACATAAACAATTTTTGGGGTGGGGCTGGAAGAAGTTTTGATGCTGACAGCAGGTAGAAATTATTAAATTTAAGACCTTCTTTCTCTGCCAGCAGGGCTTTATTTAAATTGAATTTAGATGGTTTTCTTCATGAATAACCTGAACAGCTGTGAAAAGTCTACATTTTTCTGTGTTTTCTTTGAGTGTACTCTCACTGTTCCTCAAATGAAGAGAGCCAAAATCGACCCGGGGAGTCCCCAACCATCAGACTTCTGTAAAAATACTATTGAGCTCTGGGAGCTTTCTAAGATTAGTTGGTGATCTGCTTACACTCTAGTAGGAGAGATGGAGGTATCAGAAGTACAGAGTCTTTGCAACACTTGTGTAAGAAAGGAAGAACAGAAAGCACTTTCTGATTGACCTTCATAGATTTACTTGCTTTCAGAATTCTCTCTCCAGCGTACTCCAACAACCCAAAGTACTGCTGCTGACTGCTAATGGTATTTGCTTGGGTAGGTGCTTAGAATGTTCAGTTTGAGAGCTCTGGTGCTGTGGTTTAGAATTTTACCTTCTTTAGAATCATAGAATCACGTGGTTAGAAAAGACCTTTGAGATCATCGAATCCAACCGTACCTACCCACTACTAAACCATCTTTCTGAGCACCCCATCTAGCCCTCTTTTAAAAATCTCCAGGAATGGTGACTCAGCCACCTCCCTAGGCAGACCATTTCATTGCCTGATAACCCTTTCAATGAATAAATTTTTCCTGACATCCAATCTGGACCTCCCTTGGTGCAACTTGAGGCCATTGCCTCTTGTTCTGTCACTAGTTACCTAGGAGAAAAGACACACATCCACCTTGCTACAACCTCCTTTCAAATAGTTGTAGACAGCAACTAGGTCTCCCCTCAGTTTCCTCTTCTCCAGGCCAAATAACCGCAGTTCTCTCAGCTGCTCCTCATAGGGCTTGTTCTCCAGCCCCTTCACCAGCTTTGTTTCCCTTCTCTGGACACACTCCAGTGCCTCAATGTCCTTCTCTCTCATGAGTTGTCTCTGCCCAGGGTGATGGCAGATGCTGCTGCTAAATCTGCCCAGGCTGCTGGACTAGGTATCCTCTGGGCTCCATCCCAGGTGCAGGAAGAAATGCCAATGTTGTGTGTTTTAGCTGGACCCTACACCCCAGCCTGGAAGACAAGTTTCTCCATATTTTAACAGCACTAAAAAGCACTGGCGCCCATTAGCTTGGTAGGCTATTATTCTTCTTTAGACATTTCCTAAGTCATATTTCAAGTTTCTTCTCTCCTATTGTTTAACAGGAACTATATACAATTCTCCTGTGTTTCTTTTTCAGTAAGTATTTGTTACATCCTCAGAGACTGAATTCCCTGGATGGTTTGTTGAACATCTTTGCCTGGGCAATATTATCACTCTCAGGTATTTGGCTGTCACTGAGTAAAGATGCAAAGAATTTTGAGACTTCTTTACAAGGAAATCTGGTTGCAACCTTAGTTATGAAGATGCTGTCACCTCTCCATAAAGCTCTCATGCTATGAGAAGGGGGGCTTTGCTCTATTTTTATGAGAGCATGAACTCTAAAGCAGATGAAATGCCAACTCCATCATCTATCTTAAATAAGATGCCATATGGAGTCTCTGTGAAACTAGTTGCATTCTAGAGGCATCTGCCTCAAGAGAGTGGTTGTTCATTGAATGCCTCTCACAAATGATTTATGAAGTGTTTAGAGGCTTGAAAATCCTTTGACCATCAAGAAGACCCTTTAAGCCAGGAGTGTGTTGAGAAAGGAGTGCAATAGGAGGACAAGTTAAGAAAAGCCCTTGTGCTGGAGAAGATGCCTGCCTGTTACTTCCGTGGTAATAGCAACAGTCGATACAATGTTTTCTTGTTTTCTTCTTGAACCTTTGGTTTTGATTTTTTTTTTTTTTGCTTGAGAATTTAGCAACTTGCTAGAATTACCTCATTATTTTTCATCCTTAATTACATCCGGTGTGAAATGTGAGTCTATCAAATACACGTGAAATATATGTAATTCCTGTTCCTCTAGAAATAACTTGTCTCTAGAGACAATTATATGCAGTCAACTCACAGAGGAGATATGTCAGGAACTGGGCTGTATCTCCCAGCTGCAAACTTTAAAAGGACATTTTGGAACACTGGTATCACCAAGAACAGTGTTCCTGGGAGGATCTCTCTTGGCAAGTGTAAACCAGCATCCTTCTGGAAAGCAGTTGGTAGCGTAATAGTATGGTCATGATTACATAGTTTATTGTTCAACCATTAAGGGCTTTTTATTAATCTTTATTGACTCTGAGGTACAAGAATATTAAAGATTTTGCAATCTGCTGCTCTCATAAGAGAGATAACTTAGCCAAAGACATGTGCAACTAAGCTTCCTTCAAATTCTCACCCCAACACTAAATTCTTTTTTTTGTCATTATTAGTGTTATTGTATTTTTTGCATGCTTGCTGAGGACTGAGTGGCTGTTATGTATTCATGAAAGCCTGCAATCTGATTTAACATGTTTACCAGAATACTTGGGGGAAAAAGTCAAATCCATTACTCAAATTCATTACTCAGTGTGGAAAAGCAACAGTTGTTCCCCAGTGTGAACTAGTTACCATAATTATACTTCTGGGCAGTTCAAATTGCATCAGTCTACATTTTTGAGCATATTTTTGAGGTAATGTTTATTAATGGGAAACATTGATTTTGGTACATCCTTTTTAGTTATGCTTTGCTGTGTCTATTAATAGACGTTGTATTTTGCTCCCTGCAAGTGGATTTAGTTGGGCTTTCAGATTTTTTAGATTTTTTTTAGCTGAGGGGAAGAATTCAAATACATGTGAATTTGAAATGAAATTGCATTCATGACTACAGTGAAGGCATCAGTTTTATATTTGTCATGTCCATAATTTTATGTGCAACTAAATTGGTATGGGTATCTTCCATTGGTCTTATGTGGAGAGGGTAACTTAATCCAAAGGAGAACATGTAACTTCACTGAGCCTGTGTGATAAATAAAGCAGCAAGAAACCAGCATTACAGAAGTGTATTGCTTAAGAGCTTTTTATTGTGTCTTCTTTTCAGCTGACTCCTAATTATGTTATTGAAACTTCAGTCATTATAAAGGTGTCAAATAGTGCATGCAGTGAGGTCTCCTGGTGTTGGAAAAACGGGCATGGATAGCAGCTTTCTCTTAAGCCTGCATATTGATGCATCTTTTTTGTTAGTATTGGTTTGTTCACATTTTTTGATAAAGGCAATTTTTAATTGAAGGTGATTCATTCTATACAGATTTTAGAATTTATTTCATACTATCCCTTTGTATGGCTGTTTATGGTAGGTCTTAATTGCATTCTAGTGTTAAGTCATTTATTGACTAAGTATAGGAATAATTATAAGATCTTAAAGGGACAAAGTAGCAGGTAAACTCTTTGCTGGTTGATTTCTCTGTAACAGAAGAGGCTGCTCTACGCATTGTAGCTTTTTGCTTCTGTGCAGCATGTGTATGATAGTGGTTTTCTTGTGGCAGAAAGGAGGTGGAATTCAAAGGTACCATGTGCTGAAGGATTTAAGTTACTTAAGCAGGCAGATGCAGGAGAGAAGGCAACCCTGCCTCTTGCTTGCAGTGCTTTAAATCAAGAAGCAGCATGTTCCAGTTTATACTAATAGATATACGAATTTCTCTAAAATGAGCCCTTGTGGTCATGTGTGATACCTGGAAGAGTGCATAAAACCACAGAAACCCAGTGGAAGGTGATAATACAAAGTTACAGTCCTGAGGAAACAGAATCTGTGGGTAATATTCCCCCTTCAGATACCCAGTTCATTTAAGTTAATCTCATAGAAGTCTGCATCCCCCAAGAGCTGATTAGAGTAGGAGGGATGAAACTAAAGAGAAGCTCTACTCTGATACTATCTTCTTTAGCTGGCCGATTGACGAAAAAGTAGACACCTTTAGGAAACATCTAGTACTAAGTATCACTGGTGTCAATATCCACATTTTGTCTGCACCGGCTCACAAGCACAGTCAGTACTAGCACAGCAACAGCAGATCCAGGGAGATGGCATCTCTATGTGAAAGCAGTGATCCATATGGCCTGCAGGGAGCTTTTTTACGTCTCTTCCTACAGGCGATGAAGACCAGAACTGATGGAAAACAATAATTTGTATATGAAGAGGATTTTCCCTTCTTGCACCATTTTAGGCAAGGAACAAGAACGTAATGCTCCTTTACCGCCTTCCATTCATCCTTTGAAAGTCTTTGCTCAAGATCCCTTCCTCTTAGGGGAGTTGATCTGTGGAGCTAATAGACAAGGAGACAGTGTACCCAACAGCTGTCACTGTTTGAATACCTGTGGTTTATTCTAGACCTGCCCATACACCTTCTTAATTCCCAGAAGGTAACACAAAGGGCTGTGTCATTCTCTTCTCTCCCACCCTGGGAGCATTCACTAGAGTCTTCCAGCCTCATTGCACTGACTCTTTCTTGTTCTTCTACATTGAGCTTTAGGTTTTATCCAGTTGCTGCTCAACCAAGATTCTGAGATATCATGACTATCAATAACAGCAATAATACTGATATTCACATGGAACTGTAAATGTGCACAGCACTTGACATAAATAAAATGCCAGTGAGCTCAAGAGCGTTGCCTTCCAATACATTTGTTCTAAGCAAGAACTGATTTAGTCCACTCCATATATATATAGATATATAGATATATATGTATATATATGCATGATCCTTTGCACCAGAATGCTGGTATTTCAAAGTTTTTTATAAACTATTGGGCTTGTAAGTCTTGCCATTGACCTTTCAAAAGATTTGTGTCGTAACAGAAAGCCTGGATATGGAAAAAAAAAATGCATTATCTTGCAAAGCTGGAATCTTGAAACTGCACTGTGTTAAGAGAGTCCTTTTTTATTATTTTTCTCCATAAGAACAGAATTGGAAGGATTACAGATGGATGGATCTCCTAAGTAGGGCTGTAGAAAATGTTCAGAAAAATACCTGAAAACGCATCTGTTCACAGCTTCACTGAAAAAGAAAAGCTTTGAGACATGCCTTGCAGCAGTTAGAAATGTGAGCCCATTTCCAATTTCAAATTATTAGAAATTTCATTTTAATACAGTTCCTCCATGAGTTCTTGGACTGTTTTGAAACTCAGTACTGAAAATAAAAGTCAATAGGATATGCCTGGGGACAACAGGGAAAAGAAGGATGGTGCCACATCCTTGCCCACCTGCCCCTTATCTATTATGCCAAATATTTCTGCTATTGCTGCCATTCTGAAGCTGCCTCTCACCTCTTAACTTTGGGGTCCTTTCCATTCTCTTAGCACTTCCCTCTTTGTGGTCCCATACCACTTTCCTCCTTCTCCATCCTTTAATCTTACTGGACTTCAGGTTGTAGTTTTGTTCCTTGTATTGGAAGTTTTGTGGACTGCTCTATAGCTAGATATTTTATGAGCTGCAAAAGGTATCTGAGTCCACCAATTCCCAGCTCACTGGAGTGAGCTGTGCTTGTGAAGGAACTGATAGAAGTTCTCCCCAGAAGTAAAGGCTATTTGTTGGTAATTCCTGCATCAGCAGGTTTTGCACTTGATATTAAGAGAAGGGATTTTTGTAGTTTAGCACTCACTGATAGCTTGAGGTTCAAATCCTCAGTTCTCTGGTACTCCCAGACACAGCCATTTTCCTTCTCTTTCTGCAGTTTCCTTCCTGCAGTACTGGGCTATAACAACTCCAACTCTATAAGAATTTTAGGAGGATGTATTACATAAGTATGAGACAGATATTTCAGGCACAAGATTTTTTTCTGCAGTTCCATCTGTACATTCATAAGATGGTTGTCTCAAACTTTAGTGACTCGTGTTTCAAGTCCCTTCTTGGCTGGAAATAGCACTTACTGATGCTTCCATAGTCCCATTCTTTTGGGAAATTTGCACTAAGGACTTCACAACACAGCATGCACAGCATTAAAGTTAATATTCTGAACCTTTGGAGCCAAAACTCACTGGGAAAGTAAAACCTTTTTCAGAAGTGAAAAGGAGTCAGATGGTCTTTCCTGGGGGTAAAAAAAAAAAGGAGGGGGGGCGGGAAAGAGAAATGTCCCAGATCATTGTATTCTCCATCTGCTATGTTCCCAGATTCCTAAAGAGATAACATGGTGTCAAGAAAAAGGATGTTGTAATTAGGCTGAGGCATAGCTACAGCACAGCAGGATCCTGACATTGTCAAAGCCCTGTGCTATCACTGACCTTGGGGTAGTGGAAAACTGTGCCAAACTTAAAATAAATAGAGTGTTCCAGTGCTGCTGCTCAGTTAAGGAAGATCAAAGAGAAATAACATTTAATCAGCGGTAGTCGTAGTGTCATGCACTAGCAATACTAATTGTTTTGACGACAATTCTCTCAAAAGATTTTGTTTTGTTAGCCCTGAGTAATAACTGATCTGCTAGTGTATTGATCTATTGCACTACCACAGCTCAATTAAGTTTCTTATTGTCCAAATCTAATCAGAGAAAAGCTGAGATTGAAAATCAATTCATTTCCTGCTAGTTAATGACTAATTCCCCACAAATGTGAATAGAGAGATTAACTTTTCAGGTTGAAAGTTTTTTTTAGAGGTAGACCCTGACAGATGGATGTTTGAGAAGAAGCAACGTGACTTCTCTTTTCCCATCCATCTTCCTCCAACCACTTGGCATCTGCTAACTGTAGCTTTTGGATTTTTTACTGTGGGCTTACTTTATCATAGCCTATGGTGTGCGCTTGTTCTTTGGTCGCTTAACCTGTATTTCACAATTCCTAGGAACTGGTATTGATAACTCAAGGTCAGCACCTAAAATCTCATATATTTCTCTCAATATGTTTCAAAGAAGCATTTCTACAGTGGCTAAAAATGTCTGCAAGATAGAGTGACTTAGTCCTTAATAATAATGTAAGAACTAGTCACTGTCCTTGGAGGTCTGGGAAAGATAGAGACTTTTCTGATCACACTTCAGCCTCTACAAGTTGTGAATTTTTCCCATGAAGAGACATTAGATTTCTTGGCTCTTCTAAACATTTCTTCTTTATGTGAAGAACTAACAGCTGCTTATAAGCCTCCCTATGTGCCTATGTAGACATACGTGTTCACAGCATTAAAGCTACTGAGCAAAGACATAAACAGTAAACATCCATGAGGTTTGGCAGTTCTCCCCAGTCCTTGCTGGTTGTACGACTCCCACTGCAGCAGTATCTGAAATAGTCCCAATCCTTTGTTGTGTTTTTCCTCGCAGTGTGCCTCTGAGGTGGGGCCATCTCACAAATGTACACATGGAGAACTGAGAGATGGATCTAAATAGTGATTTAGACCCTGGTCTTTGGTAGTCCTTGAGATTATCCTTTCTAGAGGCTCAGCCCCATGGCTCAGCTGCTGCTGAAACCTGTAGACCCACACCTGTGGATGCTACCCACTGCCTTGGGACCCTCCAGCAAGGTGAAACCAGGTGGCAGTTCACCTAGGTGGGACATTTCTACCTTATACGGCAGGTGTGCTTAAGAGTGCACCTATATCAGACTCAGCACCTATGGGACTGAAAGGCTGGAGGGCTTTTACCATGTAGATTAGCTCTGGGACAGTGTATAAGGCTTTTATTCTTATGTTTCTGTGTCATTCCTGATCTGCAACTGATGCTTTATCCCTGATGTCTTTTTTTGTATTCACCTTGCTGCAGAAAATACCCTGCTGGTTTGTGCTTTGCAGCAATGAATTTTACCAGTGTTGAAAGGTTTAGGTCTGTATCCTGTCAGCCTGAAGCCCAGATTCATGTATATCGATCCATTGTAATCCTAAAGGGTAATATCTTTCCTGATACTCGGCAAAATATAATCAGAAGCATTTTTTTGGGCTGACTCAGGAGAACTTGGTTGCTCGAAAGAAATCTGGCTGGTAAATCCCATGCAGACCTGCAGTGCTGGGCTGTGGCATTGCATGCTCTGATCCTGCATTTTTCAAGTGAGTCAGCCTATTGAACCTTTAGTTTCTGTAAAACACAATAAAAAGGCTAGAATCAAGGCAGAAAATGGCCTTTCTCCCAGATGCAAAGCAGGGACTCACATGCCTTGGGTGTGAAATACTTTGGTACATGTATGGCAACCCTTCAAAGACTGATTGGGAGTAGAGGGAGAAACAGGAAAACTGCAAGTGTTTTGCTTCCAGTAAAGGCAGCTGCAGGAGGAATACGAAATGAGTCTGACTTCTGAAGTGGTGTAGCTATATCAACATGCGAGAGACAAAAAATACACTGATGCAGTTGCTTTATTGAGTATTCTATCAGCAGAAGCTGCAGTCCTACACATGGACAGTCTAAATATCATTGTCTGCTTTGATGATATCTTGTTGTTTCTTGAGTTACATTAGTGCCTCAGAGTAATACATTGAGCTTGGATTTCAGAAGGTACAAACACAGTACTAACACAGTAATACCATTTTTATTCATGTATTTGTATTTTGGAAACACACAAAATACAATTCACTAACTGTGAACAGCTTTTGTTAGGACTATGCTTGCTCTTTCCAGCCTCATCTGCAAAGGGAAAATAGCTTAGCAAAAGAAATGTTTAAGCTAACTAGCCTGGTAATACACACAAAATGTAGTTGGTTGAGGCTCTCAGCTTTGAAACATTTTCCACAAAACCCTGCTACTATTCCAGGCAGTTTTTACATGCATCATTAACCCACAATACCCAGCCAACCTGCTCATTGTCCTCAGGCTGTACTGTGGTGGAGCAGAGAACTGGGATGCCCATCAGCCCCATTAGTGCAGCACTTGCTTCAGCTCATGTGGAGATCAGTGGCATCAGTGCTGTAGTTGAAGTGAGCTACTGCGAGAGCTTTTAGACCTCTCCTAGGGTTTATGTGCATAACAGAGTGATAATGTAGTGTGGGGAGGAACAGAGGATAAGGAGAAGGTTGAGAAGAGGGTCCCATCTGTACCACACATCTGAACACCGTGTCTGGATCTGTTACAGCATCCCATCTCTATCACAGTGTAGAGACACGGTCCAGTTCCACCCCCTGGAATTTCAGTAATTAAATTAAATCATTGTAATCCTCACTTTATTTTCAGTGCATATGAACAAGACGGCCCCAGACCTTTCGAAGGCATGTAATGCGCCTTTCTGGGCTGATGTGCTGCTACTCAGTGACTGAGAGCTGGGAACAGGACCAGGAACATCTATATCTCTGGGATCCAAATCCCTTAACGTTTGATTAAATTTTTAATGGAAGCACGCATAACTGCTGAAATTACTTCTGCTTCTGTGGAGCCAAATTCTTGGGTGCTCATTCATTGCCTGTTGTGTCTCTGCAGTAGACTTCTGCCTCAGAAAGCTCCGAGACTCAAATCCTCAGTGGTTATCTAAATGCATCTAAATGCTTTTCATTTAAAGGGCAGTTTGGGGTAGGAACCACAGAAGGACTTCAGCATAGGGAGGTGTAGTTAGTTGGACAGGATGTCCAAAGTCTAGACGGAAAAGTTGTGTGAAGAAAGCCCTTGGAAATCCACAGCCAAAATATTTGGACACCTTCAAGTACTGAGAGACCTGGCTACAGAAGTGATTGCTCAGTACCCCTCCTTTGCTGTGTCCCTTTGTGGGTTTTGCCTTGGTTGCCTAATGGCCCTTGAGGGTCTGGACTTGAACGACAACATTTGGATATGTTTCAGATAATTAAAGATCTCATCCAATGAATAGTAACTCAGGGATAACCTTTGACAGAACTAGAAAGTGGTAAGGAAATGCTTTCAGATTTAGAATGATCATAGGCCCAATGCAAAACCCATTGAAGTAATTGGATTGTCTGCTTTGGTCCATACTGCTAATGGTACAGATTGCTTAGTATCCTAGGGGTTAAGACACAAATGAGAGGAAAGGAGAGTTGTAAAAATTATCTGAGTTAAAGTAGATTTTAAAATGTACTGAGGGAAATGCTAGAATACAAATCTCTCTCCTAAAGGAGATCCTCAACCACTAATTTGTTGAGGTTTTTTTAAAAAAAAGTCTGAAGTTTGTTCTCTTTCTGATTGTCTTGGTTTAGGCAGTTGTTCTATCACCCAATGACCCCTTCCTACCCCTGGGTAGGGGTATTGGGAAAGGAGATTTGTGGGTTGAAATGAAAACAGATTTAATGAAATAATAATAAGAACTAATATTAATAGTAATATAAAATACACAAAGTTATATTCAGCTGACGAGAATGCAATGGTCACAACAAGCAGAAGAGCAGGCTTTGGGAGCAGAATGATGGGCGAGACTCTCCAGGGATGACGACCATTGCGGAAGAGGCTCATCCCTAGCAAACTTTACAATTTATAGCAAGTGTAACGTTTATGGGATAGAAAACTTCTGTTGGCCAGCTTGGGTCAGCTGCCCTGGATTTCGCACCTGGCTAACTCTAAACTGCTAAAGACCTTGATCACTATCAAAACCCACATACGTGGCTGGCCACAGACTAAACCAAAGTGTCTTATGAACTTTGTTCTCACCAAATTGAGTGCTGCAGTCTTCTTAAAATGCAGCTTTTCTGACTGAGAATTAATTCTATGATTCTATCCCAGCGAAACGAGGACACTGATCCCTTTAGTATTAGCTCACACAAGCTGTTCCCAGTTTGGGAGTGCATAGTTCCCTGATCCGTTTGACGCTGAGGCCAGTGGTTTCTCCTGAGCTGCCCATTTGCCTCCCTATGGGAGAGAAGCAAGTGTGGGGCTTCCATGTCCACGCTGAGACCCTTCAGCAGGGGAAAGATGTTGCATCATCCCACTGCTGTGATTTTGGAAAGTCTGTTTTATAGGCAAGCATTTGTTTAGACAAAAATATATGTAAGATAGTTGGGAAGAGGCCTAGTCTGAGAATTACAAGGACTAGAATTCTCCCTGCTTGGGACTGTGAAGACTTACATTTCAATGAAAAACATACTTTAATCTTAATGATCCCTCTGTTCTCACTATAACCAGTCAAGGGAGAAGTTTCTGACACCTAATTTGACCACTTCAGGTGGCTCTTTGGTGAAGCCTCTCTCCATTGACCAAAGAGCGATGCATGGCACTGATCCAGGGTGATGCTGTGGCTCTCACACCCACAACTGTTCCTGCTCACAGCCCCATCCTGCTCAGCCTTGTCCTGTCCCACTGGTCCCCTCCCCACCAATCCGCACCGTCTGTGGTGGGATGTTCTCTGCCAGCCCTCTCCGCTCCAGCACTGGGCAGGGAGGCAGCTCACAACATTTCACATTCATTTCACTGGTGTTCCTCCAGAGAATATGGGTGAGATGTAACATGAATAAGAGGGGTATGTTGTGCCTTATCTGTTCTTAATCCACACATCCTCAGGACGTCTTGAAAATATGTCTTTATTTTAAAGGTATATCTGTCCTGACCTACCCTTGAGCTGTGTATTCCCAGGGCAGTCACAGCTCTCCAGAAGAAGGAGGAATGTACTGGCTGTGTCTTTTTGTGCTGCTGTGGTTATGCTCTTGTTACATCAGTTTTCAGTTGTGTACAAAGAGGTGCTGGCAGGCACAGGCTGCAGCCCTGCAGGTCACCCTGCTGCCAGAGTGGCACAACCTTCCTGGGTGGTCACAGCCTGTAAATCTCTTCCCCTTCTCATGCCTTAACACATGAAGTGCAAGAGAGCAGTACATTATAGTAAGTTACAATTATTTTTTCTAAAGGAGAGAATTTAAAAGTATTATTTTGTCTTATCTTCCCGACTCTTGCATTTGTACTGTTGGCAGGAGCCCAGAGCTTCGTCCTCTTGAAAAACTAGTGAGCAGCAACCTACTTCCCAGTCATCACAAGCATCCCCCTCAGTGACCAAAATACCTCCGCAGCTTTATCTCATGGTGAAAATATCCACTGCATTCATGTACTGTAGTTTCAAACACATTTAACACTGTGGCTCTGCAGAATGGGAGACCGTATCTGATTCATGACATACAAAGCTGGGGATAAAACCTCAAGTCTGAACTTGGTCCCTCTACAGAAAACATTGTGAGTAACAGCTGTTAGAGCTGTTGAGAAAATACACTTCAAAGGGCTGCTCACTTCCAAGGGTCTGTAAGATGGGGCTTGACCAGCAGCTATCAGCATCTGGGTTAAAATTTAAGAGATTTACTGTAAAAAATACTAGCAGCCAAACTTTCTGATTCTCAAAGTGCTCATATCTCCGCTTACAGAGGTGAACTGAGTGCCTAGCAAACATTAAGGGGAGGAAAGAAAATCCTAACAGGGTAGATAAATATGGTAACTCCTTCCTAGAGTGTAACAGCGTCAGCTGTATAGGGTTTTTCCCATGGGAGCCAACTTCCAGGGTTGTTTCCAGGGGCTGACCCCCGGTGATGTTCATGCTGTTACTTGCACTGGCTGTGCCTTGCTCGTCCCTCTTTGCTGCTTCAGCCCTCAGCAGAGTGTGGCAGTGCTGGGCCCCACATGGGGTATCTCAGCTCTCAGGGGAATCAGCAGTAGCTTCTTTCATCTTCTCCAAGCCGGGGCTACAGAAGCCCTATATCACGTCCTGCTCTCCCACCTCCCACTCTGCACTACAGCTCTCTCCTCAGTGCTGGAAGCTGTGACCTTACATCAGTGACCCAAGTTGTCACCAGGGCATGTGTAGGCAGCATATTCAGCTTTCCATACACTACTCAATTCTGGTTTCACCTATTTCATAGCAGAATTTCCCTTTTCATCTCAAACATGATAAAACTTCACATGAAAAACAAAGCACCTCTCAGGCTGTCTATAGAGTCTCTCCACCCCACTCTACCAAGGAAGGCGAGACCCTCCTTTTCTGGATGCTCCCATGACTGGGGAATTTGAGGAAGTATATTGCTTTTGGTTTTGTTTTTTCTTTATGTTTTAGCCATATGCTTTAGCATATGCCGTATGCTTTTTTGATAATTCCCTCCCAAAACTGATCTGAACAGAGTTGGTCACAGAGTTGTCTGTGAGCAGCATCTCTTCAAAGATGTTAGAAGCATCTGCAGCCAAGCAGATAAATATTTCTCTATATTTGATCAGTTTCCCTAAGACTTATGTATAATTTGTTGATGCTGTTTGGTAGATATTCTTATTCCAGGACCATATAAACCCCTCAACTCAGATATGGAAAAAGCATCTAGAAACACTCTAGGAGCTAAGAACCTGCAAGACATTCTGAGAAAATTTAGAAGGAGAATAAGAGAGATTTTGGGTTTTAATCCCTTTTTCCTAATTGGTAGTTGTCTGAGATAACACTTTTCTTCACACACACAGCATGTTGCTACAACCAGTCACAAAAATCACAGGGTAGGCAAGAGATGTGAAGCAGAAAAAAAGGCATGACCAGTGTTCAGTCACTCGTGGAACTGACTGCTATAAAAAACCCAGGCAGGTATTGTTTGTTTTGATTTTTGGATGAAAAGGGTGAAGCTGGAGACAATGCTGGTGGTTAGATTGCAATTTTCAGTAGTGCCATTGCAGCAGAAGGGAACTGGTTGCTTTCCTGTGTAGATTGATCACCTGAACAAGGGTTTGCAAAGGAGGCTGAAGAACCCACTGACTTGCCCAGTGGTTGTAGCCTCTGAAAATCTCTTTTGTGCTTCTTTCCTTGTTTCTGAGGCATTCACTGAGCTCATGCCAGAGTGTCATATGAGGCAGAGTAAACCATGCTCCTCATACCCCCCTGCCAAAAACGGGTGTTTGTCTTCCAGTGATCCCATCTCCCATTGCCACTTGGCTCAGACTAGTCTTAAAGTAGTGAACAGTCAGTGCCTTTACACCTTCCTAAGGCCTCACCGTATTTTAATAGTCAAATAATGTTTTACCAGAGCTGGCTTCTTTTGCTCTGTAATTGTTTTGGTGTTCTTTTTCTCTATTTCTTATTTATGAACCATTTCAAAACACACCAATGGAAGTCTTCAAGTAGGTTTTTTAAACAAGTTTTGACAATGTTTTTTAGTAGTTCTGAGCTAAAAATAATACAAGTCAGCAGGTACAGACTGGAAAAGAGTGCCTTTAGTCCCTAAGGGACATTTTACTGCATGTGTTCCCTAGAGGGAGGGAAATAGAGAGAAAAAGTGTGGGGGGGGGGGGGGGGGGGGGGGGGGGGAAGCATCAATTCCATTTGTGCACCTTACTAGGCTGCAAATGCCAAGGCTTAGCTCTGAGCAGTTCCACTGCCTTAATCGCCTCAGAAGAGAAAATCTTGTCTGTGATGAAAAAATTAGAAGGATGCTTTTCTCTGTGCTACATGAGGTTAATGGTTTGACTGTCACAAGCAGTAGGCACAGCTTGCTTAAGCTTCTCTGATGGGAGAATGAAAGATATGTTTTGTTTCCCCAAGAATAATTTAGAAATGCTCTTTGGCATCTCCAGCCACTGACCCCGCCCAATGTTCTGCTTTGTTCTTGGGCTCTTGAGTATTTCTGGGTGCCTGCCACTTCTTAGCCATTTTTATAGGTGAGCTGCTTCATTGCCTTTTAGTTCTTTGGTCCCACCAGTACGTTTGTACCATTTCTCAGTTTGGATCATAGGAGAATAGCACCTGAATGTGTTTTGTTTCTCTGGACAGTGAAAAGGATGATCCCACTTTCCTCTAGCTGCTTGCCTTTCTGTTACAGAGATTGCGGAGTGACAGTCACAGAAATACCGATCAGGCAGCAACCTCAGCAATAGTCAGCTCTTCACTGAAACACTTGGAAGACTGTGAAATCTGGAAGTCTCTTGTTTTTTAACCTATATGTCACAGAGCAGTGATCAGTACAGATTTAAAAAGCAAGAGATTATTCTAATTGTCTTTTCAGCTTTGAACAGCCAGCAAGCTCCCAAGAACAGAGCGGGGGGAGCAGCGGAGTCCGGGTGGAGCTACAGGGCACAAGAGCCACTTAACTTCCCACCAATGATCTGCAGGACTGCATATATCTATACACACACATGTAAAATTAAATATCACCTACGTTAACATCTGCAGTCGATACAGAACTTGGGGAAAAGGCAGATCATGGAAAAAGCAATGAGCAGGATTTTCAGAAACCTGCCAATAACATTCAGGTTTTGGATAATATTCACACAACTCTGTTCCGACACAGCCGACTATGACTGTGAGCCCAAAGAGCCTTCCCATGGAGGGAGCTCTGTTTGCTTTGATTGAGGTTGAGGTTTGCACTAGAAGAGCAATTCAGCAAGGCCCGGTAGCAGCTGTCACTGCAGTCCTGAATTGTATTATAGAATAGTTTGGGTTGGAATGGACCTTAAAGATCATCTGGTTCCAACCCCCTCATTGGCTGCAATGGGACTCCAGCACTAGGTTAAAACACTCTTTCTTAAGAGGTATATTTTCTTGAGAGAACAACCATTGTCTCAAATGTCTTAAATCATACATTTCTTAAGGGAGAACATATCAGCTGAAAACTTACATGTTATGGTCATTTAAAATACTTTGTTAAGCTACAAGCAGTTGCAGTGTTCACTGATAATGGATTTTAAACATTAAAAGCATTGTCCTGTACTGTTTAACTGAATCTCACTTCTCATTTTATGTACTTGTATTATGTTGGTTGGCAGAAAAGAACATTGTTCCTGGTTTTTTATGTTATGTGTGGATTTTTTTTTTTTTTAAATACATTAAGTTATGTAACAACAGCACACACATCTACTTGGTTGCAGTGAGTCAAAGGCTGGTTATTCCCAGGCAGAAAACATACTGTTAAAATGCATGTTGGTTGCTGTATTTCATAGTCAGAGAATATTACAATCTTCCATTTGCACCCAACTTCATTTTAAGGTTCATCTAGTTAATTCAGCTTTAAATTAGTGTTAAATACTTTTGGAATATAGTTTGTGGTAAGCTAAGAGATTTTTGTAGATATATGTTTTTAAAAATCATTGCATTGTAACTGTTAAGGGAGTTGACATTGCATATATTCAGTTTGGCACAAAGCCAACCAGCAACTCTTCGTAAATGCCTCACTTCAGTATTTTTTTTTTGCAGTCAGGTATATAGCTTGCTCCCTGGCATTGCCCACAGGTCTATTTATTATTTTATTTTGCAGTTCTTTCCCTATGGAGATGCTTCAAAGTTTGCCCAGCATGCATTCCGAACCTTTGATAAAAATGGAGATGGGACCATCGACTTCAGAGAGTTCATTTGTGCACTGTCCATCACCTCACGAGGCAGTTTTGAGCAAAAGCTGAACTGGGCTTTCAACATGTACGACCTGGATGGTGATGGTAAAATTACAAGAGTGGAAATGCTGGAAATTATAGAGGTGAGATCAATATGACACTTAATAAAAACATGTCTGAACATTAGTAAAATTTGATTACTTGTTCACAAACCATTTAGATTTTAAGCACACAGGAGACTGTAGTGTATCATTAAAGGCATTCATTACATACATTCATCCTATACCACTCGTGCCTAAGTGGTACGAGCACATTAACATTTTAATAGATGCAATCTCTGAGAACTGCAGAGAGTATGTATGTGCATATAAGCTTTTAAATATCCAGAGGGTTGGGTTTTTTTTTCCTGATGAATGGATTAACCATAAGAACAGCACAGCAAAGGATTTACAAAGCCCATCTCAAAATCACTTGACACCCATGAAAAAACTGGTTTGTAGCTCAAGTAGCTGAAACCTTACTGGAGATTAACTTTAGATGATTACATAAATTTACAGGGATAACACCACACTATTTTAAGTGAGGTCTTGCAGATAGGCTTTAAGATGACCACAGCCTATAACAGGAAGGATAAAGTTTACCTCCCTCATCATCTGCCAGCTACTACCCACAGCAGTTAATACCAGATTTTGCTGACATGTACACACAGCTATTGAAAGGTGATCACTGATCAAACTGATTATTTAGAATTTATGTGAAATATTTCAATGGAGTGACTAAAAGCCACATAAACAGTTGATCCAGAGAATAGGTTACAGCAGTTTTGCACTGTGAAACAGAAAGCCAAAGCAATTAATTCTAAGATGGAAAAATGCAACCACCAAAATAAATCTACATCTAAAGAAAGTAAAATACATTCTTTCTTATTTGAAGTATATGGACATCTGGTTCTAAGTAAAAAAGAAAAAATAATTTTTTAGGGAAACTGGAAATAATTTTATTGTTGGAATATCTTTCCAGAATTTGATCACAGAAAAAAATCAGGTTACAATTCATATGTTGAATTTTCTATTTGGTTTCTTTCCAAAGGCCATCTACAAAATGGTGGGCACTGTGATAATGATGAAAATGAATGAGGATGGTCTGACGCCTGAGCAACGGGTAGACAAGATCTTCAGTAAGATGGATAAGAACAAAGATGACCAGATCACACTGGATGAGTTCAAAGAAGCTGCAAAGAGTGATCCTTCCATTGTATTACTCCTGCAATGTGACATTCAAAAATGAGCTTGTGTACGACGCGTCATAGACTGCACAAAAGTTTAATGTTCCATTCAGTTTGCAGCTATTTCCACACACACAAAAATTTGCTTGGACTACCTATAAATGGACTTGCTTCTTGTGTTTGAAACACTTGTGTGCATGAGAATGTCATTTGCTAAAGAATTTTAAAAATATATATTATAAAAATAAACTGCCACAACGTGACGTGTGCAATGTCATTTCATAACAACCCTGTTCCTCTGAAGCCTGTGCAGCAGTCCTGTGCTGCAGTGAATTATATTATTTATTGTTCATGTTTTACTGATGCTAGCTCTGTGTCTCCTAGACTGAGTAATGTTAGTGACACTGAATTCCCATGGTAATGTTAACTGTTTATTATAAATCATGTCACCATTCTGCTGTAAAGTAGTACTGGACAGACAGAGGGGAAGAGTTCCTCGGCTCTGAAGTCTGATCCACACATGTGCTTGTATTGTCAGTGGATATAAATGTACTTCATTTGCATGCCTTTTAGGTTTGCCTTAATTCTTACCTCATTTGCATCCCTTCAATCCAGAAAGAGCTATGTCAGAGGAATGCAGTATAAAAAAAAAAAAAGAGAAAATCCTGCTAAAATGATCCCTTTAATTAAAAGTATATATAAATATATATATATAATGTTTAAAATATTGTTTTATTGGAAGTTTAAAGGTTTTATTGGAAGTGTATTGATCTTTGCCTGAATTTTCAAAAGCTTCCACAGAGATTGCAATATATATGTCCCAAAATAAATTTATAACATTTGACCTTTTCCCCTAATTCTTATTTCATGTCTTAAGCATGGTAACAAGAAAGGAAAAAAAAAAAAACCCACAAAAAAGTTCAGTCTCTTTAATTATGTCACTGTACTACCGGGAAACAGACTTTTCATTATGAAAGCATGAAGAAATACACTTCTTGGCACTCACTCATGAGTAAGAGTCATACAAAACCAAAGGTTGTAGTTCTTGTATTTACCAACAGAGCAGCTGTTTATCCTCTAAGATGCTAATGGTAAGATTTAACAGTGTACCTACTAGACTTGTGCTTTTGAAGCTAGATGGAAGACAAATATAGTTTATTTGCTTGGCCTAAACCTGGTCTTTTAAATCTTTTTCCCTCCTTAAGTAAAAGTATTTCCTCTTATCATATGACACTAAACTACCCTGGGTTAATATAAACAGACAAGTTGTCAAAAATCATTACTGATAAATTAACCATAAAGTGTGATGATTGAGAAGGGATAGTGAAGAGAACCTCCTCAATTCTACATGCAGTCAAGTTTATCTCCATACTGTGGCAAGTAAAATTCTGTGCAGCCCTGGGAAACCATCAAGAACTAGCAGACTGCAAAAATTGCAGATAAAAATCTTTCCTACACCACGTTTCCCAGTTGCTTTAAACAGTTGGTTGCTCACAGGATTAAAAAAAAAAAAATCAACAAAAACTCCAAATAAAATAAACAACAACAAAAAACAACCAACCAACAAGAACAACGACAAAAAAAAAACCCAAACAAAAAAAAAACCCACAAAACCAAACCCACAAATTTACAATTGCATGTTTGGTATTTCTTCATTATCTTATGAAGAAGTGAGATGATACTCTTAATAGCTAAAAATCAGACAATGAAACATGACACAAACCAAATCATTATCAGTATCTTCAAATGTAAAAAAACAAAGCTCATCTTAAAACTGAGGGGGGGAAAAAGACAAAGAAAAGAGTTTTACATATTTTGCTAACAAACATGGTGGGGGGAACACAGAATCACAACCACAGCCATCCTCTCGTATTTAAGCTTCTTTGTATTCGAAACAAACAGCAAAAGGTGGAAATTTCAACTACATTCAGAGAATCGCTGAGATTGGAAAAGACCTTTATGATCATCAAGTCCAATCATTAACTTCACACTTGACAAGTCCCCAACCAAACCATGTCCCTGAGCACTATGTCTAGGTGACTCTTCAGTCCCTCCAGGGATGGGGACTCCACCACTGCCCTGGGCAACCCCTTCCAATGCCTGAGAACCCTTTCAGCAAAGAAATTCTTCCTCACATCCAGCCTAAACTGCCCTTGGGGCAACCTGAGGCCATTTCCTCTCATCCTGTCACTTGTTACTTGGTTGAACAGATCAACCTCCACCTCTCTACACCCTCTTTTCAAGCAGTTGCAGAAAGGGATGAGGTCTCCCCTGAGCCTCCTTTTCTCCAGGCTGTTCCTTAATATCAGAAATTTACTTAGACTACACAGGTAATATTCTTAGCAAATTAGAGAGTGGCATACTATGTATGTTTGCCTGTAACTGAAAAATAAAACATGCATTCTGAAAAGGTTACATACTTCTGAGAATGATATGCCCAGTTTCCACTTAGGCTTAATCAAGTTTTAGTGAGGATGTTGAATATCCCTGGGAATTTATGCCTCTTTGTTTACAAACACTTATTAAGAGAGGCAGTACCTCATTTTACATTTCCCTGCACCTCAAATTTATGTAACTGGACAGGCTCCGTTTACTTTAATGCAGCATTAAGCAATGCACTGCCATCCAAAATGGCCAACAGCTCAAACACAATCACCAAATGTAACATCAGCACTGCAATTCTCTCTCCAGGTAGCTGGTAAACTCTGTATTTAAAGCAACAAGAGTAAGGTAGTTTTGAGACCTTTGGATCTCTGCAAATTAAGTGCATCCAAGCAAGTGCTTCAGTAATTGTTTATTCAGAACTAATCCTCTACCATGAAAACAGTTGCTTATAATAATTTTACAGTCAGGCACATATTTTCATCAAGTACAGCAGTAGATTAGAATAAATACAATATCTTGATGTGAACCAAAGACCAGAATTGTTGCCAACTGCCCCAATATTTCAAGCAAGTCAATATAAAACCTGAAAGAAAGCTGAAGTGTTAGCTCAGTAGGAATGCAGTAATTTTCCTTAAGCTCTTTTCTCCACACAGCTCATTATAAAAGGACTAAAGAAGATAAATGCTTTTCTCTCCTGCCTCTGCACTCTTGCTTTATTTTTTGGATGCTGAAGAAAATCAGGAGAAAATAATGCTACGTCATTCTATCATTTCATATTGTAAAAGGATCTGACACCTTCTAGTTTCATCATAAAATCGAGTCAACCTACACATGTGGTTCATGATCATGTGACAGTATCGAGGACTCGCAGTACAAACTGGGCCTGTGTCCCAGACAAGTTTTGCCAAGTATGCACTTTGTATGGTTCCCCCCAGCCCCTCAGTTTTTCCACATAATCCTAAAGTTGTAAGTATCTTTAATATGCATTCCATCAAATCCCAGGATTATGGAACTATTTAGTTTGGTAAGAACCTTCAAAGGTCTCTTGTCCAACTCCCCGCTTCAAACCCTGAAAGCCTCCAAGGATGGCAATTCCACAGCCTGTCAAGACAATATCCTCAAATCTTCACTGTGAACTAACCCTCCCCCCATTTATCCAGCCAGAACCTCCCCACTTCAATTTATGACTTCCATCTGTCTCTCTCCTGACACACAATTCAACAAAAAGCCCGTCCCTGTTTGTCCAGTGACACCCTCAAGGGTGCCGCGAGTCCGTTGGCCCATTACCCTGGGCTTTCAGAAGTAAACATCGGAAGCCTTTACAAGGTCTCTAGACTTAATTCCTACAGTCAGAATGTATTAGAAGTAGATTTCTTCATGTATTTCCTTCAGTTCTTACCTAACTTCCATATTTTAGAGATACCTACAAGTTTAATACATGCTTGTATGCATTAAAACTAAAGAACATTAATGAACACACAAGACAGCGGCTAAAACCACATTTAGTTACCAAGTTCAGTTCAAAGTTACACTAGAATGAGGTTTTATTGAGGAATTGCTATTTGGTAAATAACTGTAGAAACTGCAGAGCTGTTCTCTGAATGGTGTCAATGGCTTTTGTATACACATAACCTGGGGGGAAAAAAAAAAAAGGAAAATAATGTCTAATGGCTGAACTCTAAAAAGTGATTGTTTTTGAAGAGCTCCCAACAATTTCAATTCCTGGAGAAAGGAGAACAGAAGAGAAAAAAAGTTAATTTGGAGCAGTTTGAAAAATCTGGTTGCTCTTTCTCCCTCTTATCCCCATTAAATGCTTGTATTACTTAAATAAAGCAAGTTTATTTTATTTTAACTTCTCTAGTATAGTCCCGGGGCAGGGTGGGAGGGGACACCCAACAACATGTAGGCGTCCTATGCTGTAGAAAAGTTATGGTATTATTTCTCAAAAGTCTTATTCCACTTCACTCCTCTATATTGGGAGGACTTCTGTCACTTTAGTTCGTTACAATATAATTAACTAAAATCACAAGTTGCTAGGTTTTGTAAGCTCATGTCCAAAGAAATTCAAACACTTCCCTATAAACTCTTTAGGTAGAAATAAAACCACTTTTTTTTTCCTAACCAGAGAATATACTGCAAATAAATTCTCTAATTATGAAAGTATACTCGATAAGTACTAATAGTTTCTCATGTTCAGCTGCTGTGGTTCCACTGGAAAAAAATGAAACATGTTTTAATACATGTATTAATTAGCACATGTTTAAGAAATAAAGCAGAGCTAGGAAGAAACCAACATTTTTAACTTAATGCTAATTTTAAGTGTGTAGAGTCACTAAAACATTACCACAAGTATCAGCTCTCACTGTTTATTAAAATATTACTCCATAGTTATACAAAATATATTTCATCTTTTCCAGAAGAAAAAACAGAACAACTGCTAAAAAATTCCACTAGATGGTAGTTAAAAATATCAACTGAACATTCAGAATTTCCTCATCATCAAAACTGTGCTTATTCTTGGTCTGTACACATATAGTAATTCTTAGAAAAAAAAAAAAAAAAAAAAATTACAGGAACCTCTTGTATTCCTAAGAGTTTCTAACAAAAGATTCTCTTATCCAGCATCAGGAAGTAATAACTTTGCACACATTATTACACATTTATCCCCAACAGTATGCCATATTCATACACAGAGATACTTATTGATCATCCTTTCTGTCAGTCCTATTTTGGAAATTCAATGTTCTTTGGCCTCTTTCAGGGTCTTGCATTCTCAGGATTCGAATACGGGAACTCGTAGGCAGAGAACTGAAAATGAAGTATGCATCATTTAAACAGTGTTTCTTCTCTACAAATTTTAGTATTTCCATTTGATTTTTTCCATTACATATTTTCCTTTTAAACAACTCCATCTTTTTTGACAGTTTTGAAAAACAGTAACATAGGGTGAAGTTCTGCCTTCACTAAGTTGATACTGGAGCCAGACTTCAGAAAATGCTTGAGGTAAAGACAATGACTAATTTCGATCCTGATTTCTAACAATTAGACTACCTTAATTATAGAAAAAAAAAAAAAAAAAGAGAGACTTTTAAGAGAAACTCCAAATGAAATAATAATAGAATAGTTCATATTTGCCTTACAGATCCTGAAGTGGCACACACTTTATACATGTATAACCACTCATATCATACTAAGAATGAGCAAAGTTACTACACATACACTTATGCAGGTTTCTCCACAGATTGTCCTAAATATATTTTTTCTTAAGGTGCCTCCATAATTTTGTTAAATTAAATGTTTGCTGAACATGCAATGTGTAAAAAATACAACAAAACCAAGCTGCACTTGAATTATTAAACTTTTTAAACAGTAACCATACAGAAAATTCCTGTATGTTTATTAAATAGTTTCAGAAATTCTCCACAAAGCATTTCCAGTTAACTAACAACAGAACAGCATTATTCTGCTTCTTATAGGTTTTTCGTAAGGGAAGACAATTAAGAGTAAATCAACTTCATTTTGAAGGCTGCTTAATTATCCTTCACAGGCTTCACTGATTCCATTTAGCTAATAGAAGAGCTGGCTGAACAAGGTTAGACAATGATTGTCCCCTTAAGATGGCATGGTTTTACCAGGGACTTATATGGAGGTTTTTAAAGAATTTTGCACTACTAGATACAAAAAAGAAAACAAGGAGTAAGTTATCAGTTTCTAGATCAGTGATATTAAAAAAAAAAAAATCAACTCAAATGACAAACATCTTGAAAGTACTGTGGTATTACTAGGAAAAATGGAAAAATGCAAAGCCTTCTGTTAATTTTGGGAGGGGAGAGGAAGATACAGGGCTAAAACCTATCAGGAGCCTATTTTATACAGTAAAACTTTTTAAAAAGCTGTTCTACTTAAGATTAACTGATTCAAGTCCCAATGAACTACAATATTAAGAGACTTTACATAAGGAAGAGTGAAAAACCTACTCAATTTCTAGAACCATCAGCAATAACTGTTTAATTGTTGATGTTCTACTGCTACAAACAGCAAAATTGCTTTCTCCTCATGTTTATTTTTTCAGGGTATACTCCTTGCAATAGAAGTTCCTTGTAATCTTTGCACCAGGAAATATAACACAATAGTATTACCTCATGCTTTGTGGGGTGAGCAAAATGAACTGCCGATGATGCTGAGAGTCAGCCACTTTAAGAATCATGTCCATTGCAATTCTTCTGTTAACCATGTCCTGAAGACAAAAGATTTATCAGGTAGCAATACTGACTGTGTACTTCACTGGCCTATTATTGCACAAATCAGGACAAATGCTTAAAAAGAAATTCATTAGAAAATACCTTCATAGGAAAACCTACCCTAACTAATTAAAATACAGTACAGATTAAATAAAGAAAATGCTAATATAAACTAAGCTGGAGAAACATTAGGGTTAAATTCTAAAAGCTACAAATAACAGTCTGGGAAATTCTTAAAACTTTACTTTTTAGTCTACGTGCACAATAAAAAGCTTCTGTTGGAATGATCGCACACTCCTACGCACAAGGTTCTTCTGTCAGCTTTGATATACATGCGGTACTTCTTCCTTTAGTGGTATGCTGAGATGAACTGTATTTTAGTAGTATAATGTTTCCTGTAAAATCCTGCCTCAAAATTACCTGAAAGGATTTAAGGGCTGCATGAAACCTAAGACATTATGTAGCTTGTTTTTATTATGATTATTATTACTATTATTAATATTTTGAACACAACCTTAAGCATTAGGGGTATTAAAAAACAAGTGTAATAAAAAGCTATTACTAGCAGAAGTTAAATAAAGCCCTGCTTCTATACATTGTTACACATGAAACTAGGTATCCTCCCTTGCAAGTATGCTGATGGAGCCCTCCTGTGGTGGGTCTCCAGGATTACACCAAAAGGAACTACAGAATGGAGACAGTAAGGTTACACTCACTGGCACAACAGTGAAGACAAATCGTGTCAAATTATTTATGGAACAGATGACATGGAAGTTCTCTGCAGGACCTACGGTTCTGAGTATCCACTCTTTTCTGGACAGGTGGATAATCTTCTGCACAACTAACTTGTAAAAGAGGATCTAAGCTTTGGATGTTGGATGAAAAATGACTACCTGACCACCTTAGATGCATACTTTCCTTTTTGAAATTCTTTATATATGAAGTATATTATCTTTTTTTCCCCTCTCGGTCTATGATTCCCAGTAAATAAATCACTGATGGGAGAGGGACACTGAAGGCAAAATGAAAGAATTCAGTATGAACTCTTTGTCTCACAGAACAAACTGTTCTCTCAAACCATACCACACTGCATATTAATAAGGAGGACATAAAATTAAAGCATATATTAAAAAAATGGTTAATCACCTATCCAAGGAAACTACACACAAAGATGAGGTTTATCAGTTTTCACTGACATTAGCATTTACTGTTCGTTATTCTGCATTTCAGCATCTTGGAAAGATACTACTAGGTGAAGTATAGAACAAGTTTCTGAGTAGCAACAGTGAACTCGGTTGCTACACTTGCTTTGAAAAAAACACATTGATCTCAAAATTGGCTAAGCCCAGAACTGTCACAGCAATATGCAGAGGCAACCTGTGACAAAGATAACAGCTGCTTGGTGAACTAACAAAAAAGTCATATTTTTGTGCTGAACTAAGGTTTAGGCATGTAAAGTAACAGAGATGTTTACAGCTCTAAGTACCAATTTCAGAAACAAAGGAAGTTTCAAAAGTCACTAAGCAAAGTGAACAAGATTCCTAAGAAGTTTTGTTTCGGGGGATTTGGTTCTTGGGTTTGCGGGGTTTTATTTATTATTTACAGTTAACTATAGTGTTTTAAAATCTAACCAAATACAAATAACAACCCAACTAATTCACTAACTAATACGAATCAGAACGGTAAATGTAGTTTAAGTTTAAACTATACCATGTAGACATCAAATTCATCCAAGCATCTGAAAGGAGATTCAGTAATGGACCACAGAGAAAGAATAAAACAAACTGTTGAGAAGGAACGTTCACCTCCTGATAAGGATCTCACATCATTAAGGGCAGCTTTGTCTTCCTCTCGAGGCTGAATCTTGAAATAAAAATATTAGAGGAATTTTTAAACCTGAGATGGAGACTTACTAACAGAATCATAATTTTAACAGCAAACACATTACACTTGAACAGACAGAGATCATCTGAGAACAATTTTATGCACTTCACTGCCACTGCCATTCTGGACTGGGAAGGCTCCCAGCCATTTAATAACACTTTTCTAGGATCACTGCAACTTTCTCCATCACAGTAAAATACATTGAGCAGATTGAATTACTCTGCCAGTGTTCTCTTGGTGAGACACTGGAACAGGTTGCCCAGAGAAGCTGTGGATGCCCCCTCCCTGGAAGTGTTCAAGGCCAGGCCGGATGAGGCTTTGAGCAACCTGGTCTAGTGGAAGGTGTCCCTGCTCATGGCAGGGGGGTTGGAACCAGATGATCTTTTAAGGTCCCTTCCAACCCAAACCATTTCATTATGGTTCTATGATGATTCTTATTCAATTCTCTATTTTTAATAGCTATTAAACAATGTTTAATAAATCTCAACCAGTGTAGTTACATTACAGAAAAATCCAATGGTTACAAGCTATAGTAGAAAAGCAGGTAATTGATTTACAGAAGTTTAAAGGAAGAACAGTTTCTTTACATAAAACATTGTGGACAGTCCTTTGGTTCCATTGATTATGATGACACCTTGTGGCACTCCTCCTTTCAGATTAAACTTAAGTATTTTTTTGTTCTGTTAATTACATTACCTTTAACAAGCTATGCAGGAAAACAAAAATTATTTTGGAGTGGGGAGTCTTTTGGTGTTTTTGTTGGGAGGCAGGGGGAGGTTTGTTTTCTTTTTTCAATTTACCTTCCTTGACTAAATATAGATCTCTTGCATGAGAAACATGAAGCATCAACTATTAAAAAAGTATTCTGATAAAGCCAGGTAATGAATTGACATTTTATGGACTGAGCTTGAGTTCTTCAGAAACCTATCCTTCACCTGTTTCATTAGGACTGTGTCACTACACATTTTTCCCCTCAATTTCTAAAACTGAAGTCTCCCACAGAAATAAAAGTAAATACCCTCATGACTAAAACTTTTTGGGAGTTATGTTAAAAGATACACAGAAAAAATACAATATTGAAGCTTTTAGCTATTAAAAGTTATTTGAATAACTAGAGCCATTATACAACTGCACAAATAAAAGCAAACTTCCTATTGGTAATTTTGGAAGACCAACTAGGATGACCACTAGTGAATTCTTATCCTCAGTCTAAGACCACAGTCCAAATTTATTACAGGTAATCTAGCAACCTGCCCACATAAGATGGCAATATGTTTTTTTGTTCTTGCTTCTTTTCAACAACATCCTACAATTTAACATATCAAATTTTGGAGAGGAGACAACAATTTATTCTAGTTTTTAAAATGGATGTTTTAGCGGCTGAGAGTTAAAAAAAAAAAAAAATCAGTACATATAATGATAATTGAAGTGATATAAAATAACTTACTGTTATGGAAAGAGTCTCATTCTTGTGATCGAAACGTATTTTTCCAGAGCAAGCTCGAATACGTAATAAATAGTCAAAGTAGAGTTTGCATCGTAAAGACAGGAGCCTTAAATCAGTTAAATCAAGCAAACAAATATTAGGTCAGTAAGTTTTAAAATACATGAAAAAGTGACAACAGATTTTTATCAACAGTTACACATGGTAACCCTAAATATGAAGCCCTGCTCCACTAATAACATTTTCCCAAATCAATTACGCTCTTGAGCGGGTGACATTCGATACTGCGCGTACTGGAGAGAATCACTAACACAAAGTAACAAGGTAAGAAATCCAGATGCACAGGCTTGGTATTTTCTAGAAGTCTGTTTCAGTAGACTGGAAGCTTTTTACAGCTTTCTTCCACAACTTCACCAGAAATGACCACATTCTACTTCTTTCCTATCCAGTATTAGGACTGCACAGTAAGGATAGTAAAGAATTTATGTGGACTCTGCTAGACTCCAGGCATTAAACAGTGCTGAGTATTAATTTCTTCTCTCATCCACTTCCCTGCCAATTCTAGCATATAATTCCCCAATAGACAACACATCACAGTTCCTTCAGGAAAGAACTATGGTTCTTTAACACATCTTAAAGTGGGATTCATACTCAAATTTGAGCACTAGGAAGAAGATTCATTTTGACATATATGGGCACTGTAAGGCAAGCAGCATCAGATTCTGCAGATAGATCTTACCCACTACTATTTCTACACTCCAGCTGCAAAGGCTGGGATTCTCTTGATATTACCATTTGTCAGGATCATACTCCAAATCCCAGATCAAAAAGTATAAAAAGCAGAGCCAACACAGACATCCCTCAATTTCTGTTGAAGGGAATGATAAAGGATAAAAGACTGCACTGGAAAACAGACTATCAGTCCTTTTGAAGGGAGGCCACCACAAAAATCTTCATTGATAGGTATAGAAGCAGTACTGAAGCAAGAAAGAAGGGGGTGCACTCCCAGTGTGGGCACTCCATGACAGAAGAAGTTGCCAAATTACAGAATCTGAATAAAGATCTTCAAATTTTTTCAGCACAGGGCAGAGAGAAAGCGTTTGGCCCACAATGAAATTATGTGAGCACAGCACCACTAATTATACTCAATGACAATGAGTGACAGGCCAGATGATTTCACTGCTATTTTACTGACCAAAACTGGCACTGAAACAGAACTGCCTTGGATTAAGTCAGCATAGTCGAGGCCTTCGGTGTGAAGCAAAATACGGCCTCCACTGATCACATCGTTTTTCCAGCTGTCAGTCCAGGCTGCCTATAAACTGTCAGGCACAATAGTATTGGAACTCGGAGAAAGATTAGGTTAGAAAGATTGCTGTGAATACCACCTTAAAGATATCTCATTCTCACAGGTCTGCTCTATAATTTTCAGCCTGGAATACAGATGTAAACTTACATCTACATGTTACATTTATTTGAAACCTGAAGTTACAGTAAAATTAACTCACCTTAAGAATTGCGAATATATTTTGAATCTCTGTGTCATTATTTCTTCCAGCAGTCTAATAAATTTCTTTAAGTTCTTTACTTTACTGTTTGCATCTTCATATCTTTCCTTTGCATCATGAAATTGCCTGTTTTAATTATCAGAGATTCTCGGATCAACATACATTATGTCAAACAAGCTATTGTTGTAAGTGCTGAAGATCAATTTGAGAATCAAAACATTCAAATAAAAACTTTCTTGTGAGGTCATATATTAAAGTTAAACGCATTTGATGAGTCAGGTAAGACACTGTTCACAAATGAAAAGGGTCAAAAATTAAATTTTACTTCTATTTTTGATTCTTTTCAAAGGAAACTCTTGCAACCAAGGAGAATGAATGACTGGGCTCCCCATGCTCAAGAATATCCAAGGTGAGTGATTCCTTTAAATACACAGCAGTCAAAACCGTAAGTAATCGTCTAACTTCTGCGTTAGTTATTCAAATTAGAAGTATGCCTAATGCTCAGTACATCACAGAACAATAGTGACTTATGTTCACACCACGTAGCCATAACTGGGATACCTCTAAACATTTCTGATTACTGGTAACTTCAAATATAAAGTACAGACACTGTCTAAAAACATTAGAGTTCAACAGTCCTAAACCTGTTTCCACACCTTCGTACATGGTTTAAGTACTAAAACCACATATAAATGCATTGTGAGTCAATACGAAAACTCTTCTTTCCCGTCTTTTCCATCTTACCTGAACTACTTTAGGCATTAAAGACGACTTACTGTACTATTTCTTCTCTGTTTCCATGGCGATCATTTTCAGAATTTATCGTCTCTCGCAAGCGGTTCATTTCTGCATCAAGACTCTTAACGGTTCTGCTGACCTCTAGGCGCTCTGGGTAGATTTGCCTAGCTTGTGCGATTTTTTCCTAAAGTTAACATTTAAAACTCAATTAATTGTTACATTTTCTAAAATTCTGTTCAGTTTTCACAACAAATATTTTATGCTATGGAAAAACAAGGTCTCCAAGCAAGAACAATGTTTTTGTATTATTCTTTGTATAATTATCACAGCAAATCTAGTTATCATTAACAATTTTACTAACAACATTTAGAGGGAGTTTTCAGTGCTAAGAACTGTATCCATCTGAGATCTTTAATATATTCAGTTATTTAGCTAATACACACAAATAAAGAACCAAATTCACCATATTTAAATAGGACAGTCTTGCAAAAATCTTTGTGTATGTGGTTTCAGAGTTAGTTAATAAAGCTTGATTAGATAACTCTTCAAAAGATCGGGTATGCAGTTGGTACAAGGAAAAACCTATCATCCAAAAAAACCAAACCAGTAGTATTCAACTGAACTTAAAACATAAGTTTTAAGGTTAAGTCATTTTAATCTTTTCATTGCAAAATACAGAAGTGTCCTAAATAGCTAAACCCCTACTTATTTGTCAAGATGGAAGTGGTGCTCTGCCAGACCAAAGAGAGGCCTAGATTAATTTATACAAAATTACTTTCACTTGATTCAGATGCAGTCAGCTTAAGATATACCTGAGAGAATAGACAGTGCAGCTGAGAATTAAAATGGTCTGTATGTTGAACAAGTGGAATGATTTATTATTAAATATTAGAAGGATCATGACCATCTGACTTCAATAAAGAAAAAAAAAAAAACAAACCCACACCTACCTCTAATTCTTTTTCTTTGGCAGCTAGTAATTCTTTATGTCTTTTTATGCAAGCCAAGTGTTCTTTCTGTTTGTCTTCATAGTGCTGCAAACGGCGTTTACTGCTTTCCAGTTCTGTGTCAGCTTGGTTTAATTCATCCTGTTTGGAATAAAACAAGATGCGATAAGTGAGCTGTTCGGAGTAATTCCTAAGCATCTCTCTAATGTTTACTGACTTAACACAGGTAATTATGTTGGTTTTAACAGTCTAATTTATTTTGCTTTCAGTAAGACTACTCCTTCTAAAGCCCAGGAACTTTGACAGCAACTTATCAGAAAGTCTATACTCAATTCTGACAAGGACATAATAAATGTTTGTAATGTTTTTAGGACTCATACCTTGAGGGGATGTTTAATCTTTAGCAAAAAGCTATCCTTTCTCCGAAACCTCCAAAACCTACATTTATTTTACACACTACATTCTAGCCAGAACTTCTGATGGCTGTGTGTCATCATCAAGAGCTGCATTTCTGTGTGAAAATTCAGTGTCCTGCTATACCCAAGTGTTGATACAATTGAAGTGATATCACATACTTCCAGAGAAGCAAAGAAGTATAAAGAATTACATAAATTAGATGACAATTTTCTTCCTCATCCCTGGTCAGCTAGATGGTTTATCTTAAAAAGTAAAAATAAAAAACAACTCCAAACCAAACAAAAATAATAAACACCCCCAAAAACCAAAATCAAAATAACAAAACAGAAAACCAACCACCATCAACAATCATGGATGCTCTTACCTTTCTCTAATCCTGCCTTAAAGCTAGAACTTGCTATATGTCAACAGTTCATTAAACAAATGTAGAACACATAGTAGCACATCTAATCTAAAATACTTTCAGGAATTTAAGAGTTACCCTCTACTGCTCAATAACTATCAATAATGTGCTAATATTCTGAAAAAATCTATTCTCTTTCACTGTTCTTCTTTTTAAATAGAATGTATCTTTAGAATTTCCCTATTAGATACATTATAACTAATATATTTATCAGTGATTTTTCTTACCTGTTTCCTTCCTCTTTTTGTTTGCTCTTGTTTCTTTAATTTAGGCTGACTACATTGTGTGGCATATAACAGATTCTTATAGTGATTTTTCTAAGTTTTCCCTCGTTCCATCCTTCTACAAGCTTACAATACTGTAAACATGCCCGACTCAGTGGATAAGGAACTGGCTGGATGGTCGCACTCAAAGAGTTGTGGTCAACAGCTCAAAGTCTGAGTGGAAACGGGTGATGAGCGGTGTCCCTCAGGGGTTGATATTGGGACCGGTGCTCTTTAACATCTTTGTCAGTGACATGGACAGGGGGATTGAGTGCACCCTCAGCAAGTTTGTTGATGACACCAAGCTGAGTGGTGTGGTTGACACGCTGAAGGGATGGATGCCATCCAGAGGGACCTTGACAGGCTTGAGAGGTGGGGCTGTGCCAACCTCATGAAGTTCAACAAGGCCAAATGCAAGGTCCTGCATCTGGGTTGGGGCAATCCCAAGCACAAATACAGGCTGGGTCATGAGTGGCTTGAGGCCAGCTCTGAAGAGAAGGACTTGGGAGTGGTGGTAGGTGAGAAGTTCAACATGAGCCGGCAACGTGCGCTTGCAGCCCAGGAGGCCAATAACCGTATCCTGGGCTGCATCAAGAGAAGCGTGGCCAGCAGGTCGAGGGAGGGGATTCTCCCTCTCTACTCCACTCTCGTAAGACCCCATCTGGAGTACTGTGTCCAGTTCTGGAGCCCCCAACACAAGACAGACATGGACCAGTTAGAACGAGTCCAGAGGAGGGCCACAAGGGTGATCCGAGGGCTGGAGCACCTCTCCTATGAGGACAGGCTGAGAGAGTTGGGGCTGTTCAGCCTGGAGAAGAGAAGGCTCTGTGGAAATCTTATAGCAGCCTTCCAGTACCTGAAGGGGCTACAAGAAAGCTGGGGAAGGACTTTTTATAAAGGCAGTTAATGACATGACAAGGGGAAATGGCTTTAAGCTAAAAGAAGGGAGGTTTAGATTAGATATTAGGAAGAAATTCTTCACTGTGAGGGTGGTGAGACACTGGAACAGGTTGCCCAGAGAAGCTGTGGCTGCCCCCTCCCTGGAAGTGTTCAAGGCCAGGCTGGATGAGGCTTTGAGCAACCTGGTCTAGTGGAAGGTGTCCCTGCTCATGGCAGGGGGGTTGGAACTAGATGATCTTTAAGGTCCCTTCCAGCCCAAACCATTCTATGATTCTGTGATGACTCTTATTATTTCCATTTTCAAACCATTAATTATTCTTGGCTACGTGAGATTGCCTTCCATTTGTCAATATCAAATTTTGCATGTCACCACTCTGCGATTTATCTTAAGTCTTGCTACTTCTCTGTGATTTCCAAGTGTTTTCTGTAGTCTTGAATAATTAAAGGTATGTATAGGTACCTTTAGGCAACTTTACAGAATAACAACCATTTCATATAGCATTTTGAATGCTATTTTGAAAATTAAGTTATGAACACTCTTAGCTGGGCCTTATCAGAAACAAACAAATAAGCCAAAAACCAAATGTGATGCACTAAAAAGGAAAGTCAAGGAAACTGATTTTCCTTCCTTTTCAGTCCATGACTAAAAATACCTGGAAGCAAACTATTTCAAGATAAAACACTATAGAAACTACACATAACAATCAATATAATCTTCAAAATATTGCCAAGCTTATTTCTTGACATGCTCTTCCATTTTCATAGGTAGACCTTAAACGTATCGGGAAACAGCATACTCTTTTCTCCTGCCTGCTTTTAACCTCATTCTCCTTACCACACAAAGGGAATGAATTAAAAATACAATATGAAACTGTTGCTACCTTAATTGGACCAGCAATTTCTTCTACTTGATGAATTTTTTCTTTCATTTCTTCAAATTTTTTTTCAGCTACCTGGAGAATATTTTTCAGTTCTTCCATTTTTATGCTTTGCTGCTGCATGTCTTTTCTTACAGATTCCATCTTACCCTTGTTTTCTTCAGCTTCATCTTCCTGTCAAAATATATTAAAATGAAGAATAAAAGGAGATGTACATTTTCAAAGTACTGCACAAGATTTTTATTTTATTATCACTATCTGGGTACAAGATTACACGGAATACTCTGTAACTATAATCAGAATACCAGCAGCTCTATGCAGTTGTCACTAAAGCCCAAAAGAAGAGACTGACCTTGTAGGAGACCACTAAATCAAACTGCAAAATAAAAAGTGGACTTTCCCAATTATCTGACTGAAAATTAAGGGGGTTTTATTTTTGAGTTGTGATAAAAAGACTAAAGGGGCTAGGACTTTGTGAAGACTTAGCCATGCTAATATTTTACTACAGTAGTTTTTTAAACTAAAGAACAGGTAACTTCCCTCTGTGACAGAGTATATTCACTGAGTATACAAAGAAATACACAAAGATTAAGTGTATTATCACTGCTGCCTAGGCAATTATACCATTCCTAATCAATTAATTTATCATGATACATTTTTTTCTGATTTGAAGAGACAAATACTTCAAAACTCAGGAAAAATTTATAAATGGAACTTTGTATTGCCAAGATTCTTTTTCACAATCAGACAATTGTGAAATTAAGGTAACAATGAAAGACAAATACCAAGTGAATGAACAGCAGGAATCAGTACAGAGCAGTGGTCAGAAAGCACAGAAAACAGAAAACCAACAAAAATCCAAGAAAGTAATAAGGAGGGACCAAATATATAAATCTACCAGTTGCATAAGACATTATCAGAAGCAACAGTAAAAAGTGTGCAATAATTTTCAAACAGGAAGATTATCTCCTACAAAAAGGTAATAAGGGTATTTTTCCATCTTACCAAAAGGATAAAGAATATATTTTTTTAAACCAAGAGAAATAGATTACCTGGAAAAGAGAAACCCTGCAAGAGCTTACAGAATCTGTACTGATCACTTACTTTTTCAGTAAATTTTGAAATATTTACTTACATGCATGCATGTACACACACACTGAAAGACAGACCACTGAGAAAGTGTGAGTTTGTGCCAACATCAGAAATGACAGAAAAAAAAAAAAAATTCTGGGCAACTGTCCTGCCTTTCACTCATCCCAGATAAAAGAGTGGGAAAACTGGCATAAAAATTAACTGAAACAACAGTAGTCAGGATTATTATTAACATCTATCAGCATGACTCTCGGAATTTCAATCTTGGCCATCTATACATTAGATTATTACAGAGTAAAAACTGAAATTCACAGCCACCATCATACAAATCACAATAGAGTATGAAATATTTTTTTTCTGTTCTTAAACTACTATGCATACATTTTAAGAACACATGAATAACAATCAGGACTCTGGAGAAACTGTCATACTCTGCCCTTCCCTAGGGCAATATACGAACTTTAAAACTTCTGCACAGTGAAGCTACAGCAAAGCAAGAAACAGCGGGTTCAGGGCAGAGCAGCAGTGCTGTGACATAAATTATGCTCCAGAGTGGCTTTTGCCTATGCTTTAACGGTGCCACTTCTGACCTCCAAAGCTACAGCACTGCTCCTCCCCAGCCAGAGTTTTATAGCTTTGCAAGTCCAGAATGAGAAAAGAAAATGCATAGAATATCCCTTTACAACACCACCTTGCCTTCCATAAACCTGTAGTGCCATTGGTTTGAAAAAGGGCAGAAGGGAAGGGGAAAAAAAAAAAAAAAGGAAAAAAAGAAAAAAAAATGTTGAAAACTCACCAAAAATAAATAAAATCATGCCACTAACATAACTGTAGATGTTCAGTAAAGTGTTACATTCTTCATTATTTATCCAACTTGTACACTAGATGAAAACCTACACTATTTGCTTATTTCAAAACACTGCCAACATTAAAAGACATTATTTCTTATCCTTATTGACATCATTTCATATCTGTTCTTACTAATGTACGGATGTCCACTGACTGGTGTTCCTCCATATTTTCAAGATCTGCTATTTCTGCATTTATTGTTCTTTTTTTTATCTGAAAAGAAAAATAAAATATTTTTAAGCTTATCGAAAGAGAAAAGTTCACATTTGTTCATTTAAGTCAACACAGAAAGCAAGATATTTGGTCTTTTATTTTCATTAGTGCCTACATACGACAGGACTCTTCTCACCTACCTACAGAAACCATTTTTATAAGATGTAACTTGTTCTGAAAGTCACATGCACTTTCAATCATTATGTTGTTATTGTATTTCCAATCAACATGACAAATGAATAACATCTATTTTATTTTTCCTTCAAATATTCATTTTCAGCAATTTGAGTCCAAGTGCCAAATTTTTTGCTGGTTCTTATTTGTAATTTACTGAATATAACCTTACATGGTATGTATTATTATCTTACACTGCCTAACTGTAACATCATTAGCTACCACAAATATGTATCCTACCTTGACGTACTGGAAAACAAAGAAGATGACTAATAGTGCAAAACAGTTTATAAGTAAATTAACATTAAGAAAACTCACATATGAAATATTCAGCATATTAAAATTGGTTAAGAATATAAATGAAGAGCATGAACAGAAATAAGATTCTCAGAATGAAGAGGCCTGGCTCAACAGAAATAAAGGAGGGAAAAGCAGGGAAAAGAAACTTGCATCAAATATTGCAAAAATTGCCTATTCATGTCAAAAAATGAAGTAGAAACTCATGACATTTAGCACAAGAGAAAAAAAAAAAAACCACCATACAGAATATGCTAGGATTGATGTGACCTCTATCATTCTGTCCTAAAGGATGAAAGCATACCACAAAAGCAAACAACATGACAGCAAATAACAAAAGTAAGGATAAACATGCAGACATCAGAATGAAAGACCAGTTTCTAAAAATTAACTTCTTACCTGTATTTCTTTTTGGTGTTGTCGATGACCGTGCAGATGGCCTTCGTTCTGCCGAATCTCCTTTTCAATGGAATGCAAACGTTGCTGAGATGCTGTCATCTGTGCCTTTCTGTTCTCAATTTCTTTCTCCAAGTGACTTTAGAAAAAAAAGTGAATTTGAGATATTACACAGATATTATTTATTACACACACACAGAGAAATACACAACACTAAATGCATGACAAGACAAAGGGTAAAAGAAGTTTGTTATGCACTGGATGGTTTGAATGATCAATAAAGAAGTATCAAAGCTCTACAGCAGGACTCATAATCAATAACCAGCAGATAGCTGTTTGATATTAGGAAGAATTTCTCTATTGAAAGGGTTTTCAGGCATTGGAATGGGTTGCATGGGGAAGTAGTGGAGTCCCCATCCCTGGAGCTACTTAAGAGTAGTCTAGACACAGTGCTTAGGGACATGGTTTAGTTGGGACTTGTCAGTGTGAGGTTAATGATTGGACTTGATGATCTTAAAGGTCTTTTCCAGTCTAGGCAATTCTGTGATTCTGTGACGGTCCTAGTTCAATGCCTAGCGGATAAACCATTCACATAATTTAAATCACCTGTAACCTCAGTTAGCAATTTTCACAAACAGGTCAAATGCTTGAACTAAACAGGGCTGTTACTTCTAAAAACACTACTGCATCTTGAGAGGAAACAAATATTTTCACTAGGACAAAGCACTTCCAGCCAGAGAAAAATAAATTAACAGAGATATGAACAAAAATATTTTATATAGACTCATACTTTTCCTTCTACAAAGGAGGTCATGACCAGAGATTTCCATAAACAATTATTTCAGTTTGTGGTAGAACTATTTGAAATGCAAAACAAAGCTATCTTATTATTTATAGATGGAAAAACTTTGATAAGAGTCTTTCATCCCTGCAAAAGAAAGGGGAAGCTTTACTAATACTACTGTAAAAAAAAAAAAAATCTTAACACAAATATTTAATCCAACTTTTGGTATTAGCATATACTACTCCAAATAAATCTGGCATTGCTTTATGCTAAGTTCTGAAGGGGCAGAGGATGGGAAGACATTTTTCTGTTTCAACTGGCCTGTATCATTCCCCCATAACAATCCTGATGTCTATAACACTTTGAAAGTTGAGATAAATCTTTGAGTGAAGTTCATTATGACATGAACAAAGTACAGTTAACTGACATATTTAAAACTTTTGAGTTTGCAGAAATTAATTTTTAACATTCTATTCAGTGTACACTATCAGCTGTTAATACTAAAATTAAAATATTTACTTCATGTCTGTAATCTAATCTAAGCCTCAAAATAAAAGTATTCTATTGTCACCAGTTTGCTTGGTGACAGTTCAAGTTTTTATACTTTGAAATATGTTTGGCTTTTTAAACTACCATATTGAAAGTCATAAGAAAAAAAACACAATTTAAAATTAAAATTAGGGGTAGGGGGAAGTCAAGTTTATTGGAGACACTTACCATGAGCTAAATCAAAAGCCCAAGAAAACACAGATGCAAAGTTTGAAACCAGTAAGACTCACATGTGCCAAAGTAATCTTGGTTTGAATAATCAGGCTTCCTTTACAGTAAGCTATGATACCACTGATCAGGTATTAAAGTTTTACAGAAACAGTTTTGACTCAAGGCTCTTTTTCAGCAACCATAAAATAAAAAGGAAGGTAGCTAGATTTCCTGGAGTATTCAACCCAGCAAATCCCTACTTGCTGGGCAAGATTTACATGCCACAAGCTGAAAAATATCTAGGTACAACTCAGAATTGTATCTGTCACAGAAAAACACTGAAATAAAGAGGTTTTCCAGAATTCTCAGAAAGGAAGTATAAATCTCAGAAAGAAAACTGAGAGACAGGAGAGTAGCATGCATGCAATTAGACAAATATGCAATTCCACTGTTCAAGTCAACAACTGCACTTTTTACAAATACAACATTACAAGATGCTAACCTTATTTCTGCTTCAACATCTTTGCTTAGGAACTTGGGTCTGGGGTAATCAGAAGAGTAATACCGTCTATGAAACACTTGATCACCTTCAGCAGTGAAAGCTTCTCTACAGTTTTTCGGGGGCTGACTACGCTGCATTACTTCACGAGCTTTAACGTTACTCTGAAAAACACAATGGTCTTAGCATACTAAAGAAAAACAACAATAACTAAAAATATCAATTTAAAACTTGTCTACAAGTTCTCTCCCAGAAGTAATTTTGCTTATAATTTGCCATGGGGAAAAAAAAAAATCACTAACCAAAAGGTCACTATGCAAAGGTGTATTTAATTATCAAAAGTGGAATACACATACAGGAAAGAATATTCCAAAGAACTGTGAAATACATCAAACTATTCATTTACAGTTTGGCGAAACATGCTGGTAAAAAAAGCCATTGCCAGTGCCAGATTAAGTGGTCACAAGTGCCTTTGTCTGAAGCAATGGTATCCATTGAGAAGTACTATTTCCTCCACACAATACCCATTTAACTTCCTTCTGATTTAGTTGAAATTGCTCAGGTAGGGCTCAAAGATAACAATGTTAGGAAAATCAGTGGTTAGGTAAGGCAGAGGGGGAAGAACAAAACTAGCATTCCTGCCACAAGAAAAACCTAGAAAGTTCATCTGTTACATATCCCATTCAGTAACACTGTGCTTGCTAAACATTCAGTCAGCTCTGCACTAGACACAGCATAAACTGCCTCTTTTCCAGTAGGAATGTCAGAGAACAAACTGGGATAAATGGTTTTAGAAAAAAACAAAATTCACAAAAGGTAAGTATCATTAGTTCTGCTGCTCATAGAATATCCTGCTTTCTTTAAAAATAAATATATACATCTTATTTTTATCTTGGAACATTTCACTTGTAATATCTGCTGGAGCTGGTATCTTCAGTAGTAACAGAAAATCAAAAATCAGTCAAGATTATAAATCATATAATGGCAGAGAACAGTACATTAACATGTTTTTATTGGGATCAAAAAATAGATTCTTATCAGAAGAGTATGTAATCTTAAGTCAATGCCAGTTACTACTCACCTCATTTAAGTCCTACTTAATAACTGATTATCGCTGGCTTTTTTATTTTCCAGACTCTATCCACAATCATGTTGCTTTGCACTCTCTCATCTCCAACGCTTTAACGCTGCAGAGTCCAAAGGGGCTTTGATTGTTTTGGTAGATGAAAAATAAATTTGGCTGCGAATTCTAACAGGAAGCTGATAATTCCATGGAAGAGTGGGTGGCTGAATATCCCAAAGGGAACTTTTGAACTCTCAAGCACAAGCTTGCTATAGCTACGACCACTATCTAGCTACCAGATGCTTAAGTACAACTGGTAGGGGCTGGTTGCAAATTTTGGTAACACCTGAACTACGCAAAACTGATGTATCTTGAACCCATCAATTAATAGGGAGACACAAGACAGAGATGGCAGTTAGGAGGCTGATCACACACACACATGGACTATTTAGACTGGGAAACTAGAGCACTTAAGAGGCCCAGAAAGGTGCTGGTGAACATCTCGGAAACAATTAGGGAAGGTCTTGGAAACACATGGGGAAAGATATGTAGAGACAAATCCCAGAGAACGCCCAGGGACCTCGGCCAGTAACAGCCCAAACAGGTATTTGTGAGCAGCTGCACACCAGGAACCGGATAAGATTTCCTGCCTGACCTTCCTGGACCAGCAGCCATCTCCCTCCTGACCCAGGGGTCAGAACCTGAGACTTCTGAAGATAGTGGAAAGAAGACTATGTGGTGGTTTCGCTCCTTTGGCTTGCAGCCAAACACAGTCGCTCTCTCACTCTCCCCCCAGAGTTGGAGTAAAAGCTCTAACCTTGCTGATTCTTAAATAAATCCTAGTATCTAAATCCACCATGGGTCATCAGTTTACTCTGTCTCACCCATGACAGGAAATAGTGCTTGAAGTGGGATACAGACAGTTTATTGAATGCCAAGAGAATCTTACAAGGGGCCCTCCAGCAGAAATGTATGTGTGTGTGTACTGCACTATAACACCGACAACTGATACAGCTGGGGTCTGCTGAGCCATCAGGGCCATCATCTCTCCTCAGAGGGGCAAAAAAATCCAAAACCAAAACCAAAATATCTTTCTCTACCTCTTTTTTCCATTGCAGACACTGTCAGTGAAGGTATCATACATGCTCCATACAAAGAGAAAACATTTTTCTTTAAATACCAATAGGGAGTATAGAGCCTTACTTTAATCAACAGGATTCTTTCTATACCCCTGACATCGATCAAACAATTGGCAACCACTGCATGATCTATTTCCAGTGCTGTGAGAACCGATGGGAATTCTGGATGATGAACTGCTCTGAAGAAAAGAAGAAAAACCACCATTCATAAAGCTCACATAAGATTCTTAAAAAAAAAAAAAAAAATACAAGTAGTTCTTTTCAGACAATTATAATTTGAACCATCAAGGGTAAGCAATAAAATTCAAAACATAACATACCTGTGTCTAACATCATAAACTGTACTCTGAAATTTATTTACAATTATTTGAGGTCTTAGTCCATGTGGATAGTGTCTTGACATCAGCAGCTGAAGATTCCTTTCATCACTATGATTATCACAGCAAAATGCATGAACTAGGCTCTTTAAACAAGATTCAACAGCCAAGGTCAATTCAGCATCTTTCAGATGAATGAAAGCACCTAAAAAAACATAAGATACAAGGCTTTAGGAGCTGTGTTCCACAACAAAACATTCAGTGCATTTTTAACAAAGTTTTTGTTTTGTTGTGCTATGGCTTTTTAAAGCAAAAATAAACCTTTCTTACAAAAAGAAAGAAAAAAGATAACTAAAAGATAAAAACCTTCACAGCAGACAAGCTACCCTGAGAACACAGACATAAGGAAAAGCTTCTTTACTGTAAGGGTGTCAGAGCACTGGAATAAGCTTCACAGATGGAGACTCCACAGAGACGTCATGGGGTCTCCATCTTTGGAGATGTTCAAAACCCACCTGGACGCTTTCCTGTGCAACCTGGTGTAGGGAACCTGCTTTGGCAGAAGGGCTGGACTAGATGACCTCCTGAAGTCCCTTCCAACCCCTACCATTCTGTGATATAATTTATCTTCCTGTAGAGATATCTATACCTATTTGGAGGCCTAGATTTTCTTCCAAGATCTTTGACAGGTCACTACTAACTTCCACTAAGGTACCAATTTTATGGCAGCTCAGCAGGACTGTATCAAGGCAAGGATTGCTTATCAACAATTTAATGCTTTAAGGGTGAAGGTAGAGGAACAACTATGCTGCAAGTTAAACAAACATGAAACTTTCCATTACACAGCCTGTCTTCAGAAGTACATGTGTTTGCATGTTCTTATCCTGCAGAACAGGCCTTTACACTTACATCCCGAATATGCTGAAGCCATGACTCCCATTCACAAACTGAAAATAGCATTCACTATCAGAGCTTGTCAAAAGCTTGGTTCTGTTTCAGTTGCTCCATGGAAAACATCTCAAGTCTGACAAGACCACAATTCAGTCACTGGGCATTCTGAACAAAATCTATCCAAGAGGTGGACAGTACTACCCACCAAGGAACAAGCAGCCAAAACATAACAGTCTGATGCTTAGAGGGTCTGGGGGAGTCAGAGAGGTGCACTGAATGTTTACCATTGTAATTACATAAAATATCTTAACAAAAAACAGCTGGAAAATGAGGAAAAACAGTAGATTTTAGCTAGCTCATGTAATAAAAAGGACAGAAGCAAAAGATAACCTACCAGGATAAAACCTTTAGTCAAGGAAGTACAGAAGATAGATATATACAAAGCTCCTTAAAGAACAAATAGTTTTTCCTCAAAGATCACTGTTTATATTAGCAGCCATGCAATAAATCCCATGAGGAAACATTTTAGACTGCTTTCTTTAGCAGTTATTCTTACCTAAAGGTCCAATAGGTTTGTGTTTAAAGTGACTTCCCCTGTAGGCTGATTCAACTGCTTCAAGAAATGCTGGTATATGTGGTCCAAATCTTTTCAAGGTATTTGTTTTACTATCTCTCAGCTCTCTCAGCTGTTTCTGCTTGGCATCCAGTGCTTGTTTCGCATCAAAATCTTCTCTCCTAAGAGAACAGCATTTTTTTAAAGTAGCAACAGCTTATGGAGCCTTGATTTGATTAAAATAAGTATGAAATCTCATTTTTCAAGTACTAATAGGACAGTGTATCAGGACCTCAATGATTCAATGTATAGCTAGCTAAACACATGCAACAATATTTTTATAGTTTCAAGGAACATGAGACAAAAGTGAGAAAGAAATTTCTAACTTTCAACAGCTTTGCAAGACTTATTTCTAACAATATGTAATAAATATATTTTATTTCTAATTATATCCTTCAATTTCACTGTTTTCTACAAAGGTCTTCAACAGAACACAAAGTAACTGTTGGTTACAGGAATGGAGAAAAGATGTTGAAGCTCATTTATGAAGTGCAATTCTCAAATGTCTCAAGACAATAAATGACAACATTGCCATAATCCCCTCCAGTAATCACTGTTTAAGTTCAGGTTTACAAATCTGATCTGTGCTTTGTTTTTCTAGTTCAGGTATGGGCTAAATTGGTATTTGAACAACTTGCTTCAAAGTCTCTATAAATTTGCCTGTAATTATAGATACATTAATTACCTCTAAGTGTATCTATTTCCTTACATTGTGTTATATATCTTCTGCCATCATATCAGGATATACTTGTGTATTAAACAACATGAAAAAAATTAAACCATAGTCTGCCCATAGGACGGTAAGAGAATAAGGAACAGACGGTGTGAGGAAGAAAGAAGGGCATTAAACTGACAATATGGATTTATATCAGGCTTCAAATTAGTAATACCTTTCACCTTTAACAACAAAACAGTTTTCTTAATTTTCTAAAAGCTTATAGATTAAGCCACATTGTACCAAAGACAAAAGTTTAGCAAGTCCTAAGATAAACTAGGAAAAAAAACAACCTAGAAACTGAAGTCTAATGCCTAAGAAAATGCAGGTACTTAGGAGACCTCTTTTAACTTGAAACAAAGGAAAACAGTTACATTCAAAAAGTGTAACTTACCTAAGTCTAACATGTTCTTCCTTACACTTATATATAGCCTGCTGAAACTGATCCACTTGTTGATCAATCATCATTTCTTCATCATGGAATGCTTTTAACTGTTCCCTTAAGTGTGCAACTTTCCTTTGTCTTTCCATTCTTTCAGGCTCTGAAACCTGATTAGCACTAGGAAAGATTAGATATAAAATTTTAAAGCCACACTGATGATTTATAAGTGTCATTAACTTTATTTTCTGTATCATACAAAAGACTTATGCATCAAAGTTACATTTGAGCATAAATACCAATTTTATTTTTTTTTAATTTATAATAACATGCAACTCTCCCCAGTTAGGTTCCTATTACATTTAGTTTAAGGTATATTTGTTTTGCAACACCATGGAAGCTACAAAATGTATATTATCAACATCAAAAAATAAAAGCTTTTTTCCCTGCCCAATTACCTCATCATCTTCTAGTCAAATCTTTGCATGCAAAGTAGGATCAGAAATATTTAACTGGACTCTGTTAACATTTAAATAAATATTTTCTGTTACTGTGGATTTTCTCATTAATCAGAAAAGCTCACTCCCTGCATACCTATACCTTAACACACCGTAATCACTGTATCTGTATTTACCTGCTTTTCAGTTCTTCTATTCGTTTATGTAGCTGTTCATCATCTTTTCCTAGACGTTTTAACTCAGTTTTGAAACGATTATAAAGTACCTGTGAAGGAAATAGGATATAGTAGTTTAATAAATAAAAGCAAAAAATAATTTCAAAAAGAAATACAGTTTTGAGTAAAAAAAAACATTAAACTGCATCAAAATAGACAACCATAACTTAAATTTCAAGAATATGAAAAAGAGGGAATAACATGGTTAACTAGAATCATATTTTTTTTCACCTAAGCTTAACACTGCATAACACCTGTGTAAAGATATAAACCCTGTGGCCCCTGAACAGAAACTGCTTGCAAGTCAGACAGGGAATTGCTCCTATTTTGAACTGAACTATGGATTCAGGAAGCCTAGATACAGATGGAGAAGTATATACAGGTAGAGCATGGACATGATTAAAGCTTTAAATTGGTATGAACTTTGAAAGTTTTGTTTTCTTTTTGCCTACCTCAGCTTCATGGACTGCTTTTCTTCTTGCCTGCATATCAGCCTTCAAAGAAACACACTGAGGATGCAGGGCTTGGGCTTCTTCACTTGCTTTTATTAACTTGTCTTGTATTGCTTTGTACTTTTCTTCTGCTTCAGTCACTTTTACCTTTGGTGCAAAAAGAGAATGATACACAAGTAGTAATGAAGCAAAATTTTCTTCAAAACCTCTTACAAGCTGCAGAAGAAATCTCTCAAAAGAATCCATCTAACATGTCTTGTTTGCCTTTTTCTGCTAAAAAAATAAAGCAAGCCATTGCCTTATAGATATGCTAAGATAAAAATTAGTAAAGGAACATGCTCAAGAAAACAACAAACTACCAAATCTGTGAGGTGAACAGCAACCTTCTTTTCTTACTCATGGTCTACTGAAACATGAGACTCTTACTACAATAAGGCCAAGTGCCATGATATAGAATGATGTTAAACAAGTATCTGGACAACATCCTTCAACATTACACAGAAGGAAAGTTAAGCCATAAAGTAAAAATGCCTCTATTGTAAAGTGAATACATCCTTCTTTTTAAAACATTTAAAAAAAAGATGAAAAATGAATGCAAAGTCAGAAAATTTTGAGGAGTGTTAATATAATGAAAAGTTCAAAATAATGATGCCTAGTGTTTCTCTGCAGAAGATGTATTTCATATGTGAATCTGAATGTTTGTCAAAATTATTCTTTCTTGCTGCTTACAGAAGTCTTAAGTTTCATCCAAAGAGTCTGTCAAATTTCCAGGTGTCTCCTGATACCAGATACTGATCTTTTCTACAGGCAATGATACCCAAGAAAACCTACATGACAGATCTCTGACTCATGTTCCAGTGTTACAGAAATAGGCATCAAGTACTCTCAACAATAAAACAGTTTCAATTACTCTTCATTGGTATATGCAATGCTATTCATCTGAAATTCCCAGTCAAAATAATATAACCTTTACTTGAAACAAAAGTATCAGCATGAAAATTATACACACACCCCCCTACTAAACATCAAAAATCAAAACATCCTACTACTATTGTCTAGTGAAATGTGGAATAAAAATGTTACTGTTAAGTTTTAGATGGCTAAAAAGCGGTATAAATGAGAATACTCTTAGCTGCTTGTAAAAAGCTAAGAGGGCCAGTTTCAATAGCTTACAAGCTAAAGAATAATCATAGTTTAAATATTATTTTTATTCTTGAGTCAAGGAGACAAAACTAGAGTGACATATGGCTTAAACCGTGTATGTACCTGGCATTCTTCTAGCTTCCGAACAAACTTCTTTGCATCTCCTTCTTCAGCTCTGATGCCTTCTTTGATTGGCTGTATTTCTTTTTCCATCTCACCCACCTAAATAGAAGCATTTATCAGCATATAGCAGAATGCCCAAAACAGATTGGGAGTAATTTAAATATGTTTCATATGAGGAAACATTTTAACAAGACATTTACCACTGCCCATGCCATTTTATGTTTCAAATCTTCAAGATGACTTCGCATGTCATTCACAAACCCAATGCTTTTGTAACGTTCCTTTTTTTCACAGTAAAGCCGCTTAAGTTCTTGAAGATGCTTAAAAAAGAAAAAAAGAAATAGATGTTCAATGAGTGCAAAAGATTGTGGTATAATAAGAAATTTTGGAAAGATTTTTTTTTTAAATTGAAAGTCACAAGAACTAATCAAATCAAAACTATGTAGTTTAACTCCTATAGTTACTTCAGGGCTCAGATCTGTACTAATAATTACTTTAACTTTTACATACCTCTACTCCTTGCTCTATCTGATTACATGTATTTTCTTTAGTTTTCATAATAGATGAATAATCTTCTTTCATTTGTTCCAGCTGGGTTGCCTTCATAAAAAACTAAAAAGGAATAAAAAGAAACAGATGTCAGATACAGCAGCTTATCTAAGTGAAATTTAAATAATTACCATAGAAAGACCACCCATCCTAACCTTGATGCATGGTGAATGATACCCCATGTAAAATACTGGTGGGGTATTTCTGAATAACAATCTAACTCAGCAGTGTCCTAATTTTTTAAAAAAATTATCAATGTCTTTCGAGAAAAGAAACCAAAAAAATTGGTTTTGGAAACAGATGACTCTGATTAGTGTACTGGGTCTGGCTGGGATGGAGTTAAGTTTCTTCATAGTAACGGTTATGGTGCTGTGCTTTCGATGTGTGACCAAAACAACACTGTGGCAACACGCTGATATTTTAGCCACCACTGAACAGTGTTTGTATAGCATCAAGGCCTCCTATTTCTCACTCTGTCCTCTCACTGACTAGACTGGCAGGGTGTACAAGAGGTTGGGAGGGGATACAATCAAGATGATGACCCCAACTAACCAAAGAGGTATTCTATCCCATAACACATCATTGTCCTGGTTTAACCCCAGCCAGCAAATAAGCACCCCACAGCTGCTCACTCACTCCCCTGCAGTGGGATGGGGGAGAGAACTGCAAGAGTAAACGTGAGAAAACTCGTGGGTTGAGATAAACACAGTCTAATAAAGCAAAAGCTGTGCACAGAAGAAAAGCAAAATAAGGAATTCATTCACTACTTCCTGTTGGCAGGCAGGTGTGCAGCCATCTCTAGGATTAAGAATTCTGAATTTTTTGCCCTCCAAATGACACCTCTAAAAATTAGAAATCAGTATTTTCATGTTTAAACAAAATTTTTAATGATTTTTCTTACCTTGTACTTGTCACCTTCATTTTTAGACTGTAAGAAGTTCTTACTCATCTCTTGGGTTAAAACAGACACAGGATTATCTACCTGTAAGAACAAATTACTTTAATTTTATTTTAAGTAAAGAAGTTCTCATGTAACTGCATATCCATGAAAGTCAGCAAACCATCTCCCTGTTCCATGCCTAGCAATTCAGTAATAAGCTGAGAGATGCAGATCCAGAAATTAAGATTTATACTCCTCTCATATATTTTTAAATAAATAAATAAATGATTCCAGCTCCATCAAGTACAAATTAGAACAACAAGGACAACTAAGGAGCTGTTGCCAGGAGGATAACTGACGTCTAGAAAGGCATTGCCTGTTTTTTTCCTTTTTTTTTTTAACAAGATCAGCATTAGAAATTTTGTCCAGTGATGTTTAATTTCACATTATTTAATGGATCAAAGTATTGCATTAAATGCAATGAATTGCCCCATATATTCTTACAGAAGGTTCCACAAAATAAAACCAATATATACTAACAAAAGTTTATATTATTTGAAAGGCTAAATATATTGAATATTTCAAACTTCATATGTACCACGTGATGTTTCCTTAATCACTTAAGCAGTGAAAACTCAGATTTCTGCAATAGCAAAAAAATAAAATTCTCCAGGTATGAAAGAAATCTATATAGATAAAGACTTCTATTAACAGGCTACATGACTCATGGGTCACAGATGATAGGAAATACTTATCTGTCTGGGACAGAATTGTATTCTGCATTGTATGAGGTATAAATTTCAATTTTCTTTTGACATTGCTTCTGATCATGGAAGAACACGGCAGAGGTGAACTTCTCTCATTTAGTGAAATGGAACATGGCTTTTTAATTGAAGAATCATAACATCACATGCTGACATCTTAAGCCGCACCAAATTTAAACACTATAACAATTACCTGTATATTAAAGTGGTCCAGTATTCCTACAAGTTCCTCTTTCTTTGAAGAAATTAGGGTCCCTAATGGTAAAAAAAGATAGGAAAAATACCAATAGGTCCAAAGTTGAGAGACATATAATGCCCTAGCCTTTTGTTCAATCTAGTGGTTCCATGGCAGGGGGACTGGAACTAGATGATCTTTAAGGTCCCTTCCAACACAAACCATTCTATGATTCTATGATTCTAATAAATATAAAAAATGAGATTAGTATTTTTGTAATACAAACTTAGTCCTAAATGAAAAACACTGTTTGGCTCGGTTTTTTAATCTTACCAATATATCTGCATTTGTACAGAAAGGCTTCCAGTTGAAGTTCCTCCCTGCCTCACAAATCCTCTATGACAGAATTTAGGTAAATCAGCAAATTTAACAAAAACTCAAAAAGACTAAAACTATGCTCAGCCTCATCACACAAGCAGATTTTCACAGACAAATACTGTATGACCTCACATTATGCAGAACCTGACACAACTGCTTTTGATATGCTAAAATATGACTAGTCTAAGGTAAACACAAAAAAATGGACATCATCCTTGAATGATGAATGAAAGGAGAAACATCATCCTTTACTAACCCCAAGGCATTTAAAGCAATTAAAACATTTAAAGAGCTTCAAAGACTACAAACAAAATAAACTACCACCAACCAGATTTGCTTTTCAGTCTATAACTTCTGCTTCCATCCAGATTAATGTGCTGGTTCACAATAATAGAGTCACCATATGCTTCTGGTTTAAATGCATCTCTACCCTGGTTTCGCAATGTTATAGTAATATCTGCAGAACTAAAAAATGATAAAAAAGACAACAACTGAAATTAGTTCCAAATCTAAAAAAAATTTAAAAAATAAAAAAATATCAGAACATTTTAATTTTCCACAAAAATTCTCATGTCTTGTACAGCTCACAACTGGAAGTCAGTCATAGTACCAATTAGAACAACTTATATTTATGTTGTTTGAGCCAAAACAGCTTTGGAGACACACGGACAGAAAGGCTGCCAGACACTGACCAGTTTGCACCTTCTATGCTTCAGAAAAATCATGAGCCAAAAGCAAATAGTTGTGAGAACGGATTTCCCCCACCTTCCCTTCCCATCTGAAGGCCTCCATCTCTAGGTTGCAGAATCAAATTGCTCTTGGTTGTTCTCCTGTTTTCAAACTGGCTTCTGTAGAAAACAGTTGCTTAGCTTCTACAGCCATTACTAATCAAAGTAATCTAGAGCAGAATGCCTAAGGTGTTCTTCCGGAAAAGATCAGATGTGGTTTCAGTTCTGAATTCAGATTTTCTGTTTCTCAAGTGAATGCTGAAACATTATTATACACAAAGCAGGTATTGCCAGGACTTTTACTCCAAGCACCTTTGAAAGGAAAAGCCTAGGGCTCTGAGTTACAGCTTTATGTAAATGTATTTTAAATCTCCTCTCCTAACTTTTTATTGATTCTTCTAAACAGTTATCCCCACTCTTGCATCAGACATGAGCCCACTTCCTGCATGTTTAATAATCCACCTGTATGTCAAGGTCTTCATGAGAAAGACAGGAAAAGAATCAACCTCACTGCTTGCAGAACAATGATAACGTTTCCTATGATTTTTTTTTTTTTTCTAATGAACTCAATTCTTCTGTAGGATATTCAAGTACATCATGGAAGTAATACACAAGAATTAGGCAACACACAGGACATATCACTATCTTAGATAGTTCATAGATAATGGTATACTACCAGTAAATTACTGTAAAATTTCTAATGCGGCTTTTGTTTGTAGTTTTGGGGTTTTTGTTTAAACATGGTCTCTCCAGTGTTACGCTTTTCATTCAAATCTAGTAAACCCAATAAGAGAACAGAGAAAACAAAGGTGAACAGAAAACTGATCAGCTAACCTGAATCACAATCACTCAACCTGTTCAATCTTAAAACGAAAAAAAAAAAAAAAGTTTTACTTACGTCTCTCCATCTCGTACAAACATTTTTAATGAGGAACCTCTATTAGTTGCAGTGGCTTTTCCACCAAGTCCAACAATAAGAGCAGTTAATACAGAACTTTTTCCACCTGTAACAGAAGCATTGAACTTCTTAAAAAAATAAGTTCTTGTAACTCTTTATCCAGTTCACCTATATTATAGATTTTTGTTTGCTTATGTATTCACGCACTTAAAAGTCCAAATTCTGTCTTTATTGAACAAACATATAAAATAGCAGTAACTCTAGAAAAACATCCACCACTTCTAAGATTTTCCCTAAAAAAAATCCCAAAAAACCATGCTGAACCAAACCTCTGTTACTTCTATTCAGCAACCTGCATTTAACAAGATGTCCTATCTCAGGACAGAAAGAATCTCCCTTTCCTTACAATCACACAGAAAACATGTATACAGCAAAAGAGATCAAACCAAATTACCATTCCTGAAAGATTTTAAGCTCTCTTTTAAAATTTATGTTTTATTTTTTAAAATTTTGCTGCAGAAGAAGTTAACTTGCATAAATAAGTGTCATTTCCTTCTCCTATAACAGTTTCTACATGACATATACTTGAACAACTACTCTGCACTTAATAATGAACATACAAGTACATTTAGTTTAAACATACATGTATTTATGATTTAGCTATGAAAAGATTTATATTCACATTATCTTTTGCAAATCTCCAAATTTAACACCTAACTTTTTCACCAGCCTTGAACTACTGGGATAGTAGACAGAACCCATGGGGTTCTCAAGTCCAAAACTGAATCTATCTCCATTCCTAAAAGATGGTTAGCATTTCTTTTTCAAATAAAAATTACATCTTCTAAATTATTAACAAAAATGTTCTTTGACAAATAAAGGATGCATTTAATACTTACTCCCATTGTTTCCAACAACAAAATTGAGATTGGATCCAAACTGAAAAGGCCCCAACATCGAATGGCACATAAAGTTCTTCAGCTGGATACTTTCGATTATCCCAACTTCCCCGACAGTCTAAAGAATTAACAATTAAATCTGGTGTTACGTATGCATTTTAATGAGATATAGTTTATCCATCTTAAATATAATGAGAATTCAAACAACACTATGATATAAAACATTGTTTACAACCTACAAGGAAATTAGAAGGGTTTCATGACACTATGAAAAGTTGGTTGCTTCAGAGCAGTTATGTAATAAAGTCAGAGGACAACAGTTACCAAAGCTGATCACTCAGCCATAGTGACTTTCAGTTCTCCTCATAAGTGACTTATAATTAATAAAATATAAAAGATTAAGAGAATAGATTCTATACAGTTGTCACAGCAGTAATAAAGAGCATCATAGAAAGATTTTTTTGTGACTTGAATAATACTATTTTGTGACAATTCTTAGCACAGCTTAGAACAAGGGAAATTAAATTAGGTCAGGAATGGGGAAATGAAACTGAAAGTAGGACAGCATACTGTTCAACTGGTGAAGTATTGTTTTGTCAGGAAACTTTAGTTTTATCACCAGTGCTTCAGAAAAGCTATGTTTTCTAAGAAAGCAACGTCCTCAGGAAAAATAAACAAACCAATGACACAGAACAGCTGCTGGCCAAGAAAATGAAGTGAGGAATAATGCTTCTGCATACCAAAAATCGACCACAGTGTCTTATAATACACAAGAGAGTATTTGCATTATCAGAAATTGTTTTTTTAAAAATCCTCCATCAAATTAGAATTAAACTATTACAGAAAAGCAGGAAAAAAATGGTATCCCTGTTTTCGAGTTTTATTTTCATAAAAATATGCATCTCAAACACTTTTTTTTTAGTCATTTGAGTGTCAGCTATGCAAAACAAACAAGTATTTGGTGCTTCTTTTAGCAAACAATTGTTTTCTAAATATTTTATCTGCTTTTACTACAATCATAAACCAAATCTACCATACTTCTATTAAACACAATCTGTTTCCTTTACTTGACAACTTCAATAGCATTCGTTTTATAAAACCAGAACACACTTATTTTATGATTAACTGTTATAACTACATGACCCAAAAGAAATAAAGTAAGAATGATCTCATGCAGAAGTACTCGTCTCAAGACATTACCTCTAGTTTCTCTTATACTATATGCAAGACATTTACTTCAACGTCAACAAAAATCACAGAACTATTTTATATCAACTTTTTCTTACATATCCCCTTGACCTTTTAAACAACTTACCGACAGTAAAGAGAAATTACTATCAGCTGACGACTGTGAATTTTCTTCATCATTAGATTCATTGCTATGTTCATCTGTGTATTCTTGTCTCTGCCTTTTATGGGATCCAGGCTTTGAAATACTTTCTTCCTTTCTCTTACCCATGAGTACTGAAAAATGAAAGTAATGAAAGATTGTAGGTTTCAGCCTTCCAGATGAAAACACACCTACAGATAATTGCACAGACATAGCAGTTTATTTACTTCAGTAAAAGAAATACTAAGATCATATCAAACATTGCAACAAACAAATACTTCTTCAGAACTGAAATCTCAGTGAATTTAAACTTAGGCTTACTATGTTGTATTACTAAGTTGTATTAGAACAAAAGAAACACAGCTTCATTATTCTCATCAAGCTGAATTTGTTTGTTGGTTAACAATAAAATCAACCTTGATTCTGTTTTTCTTGGAACATCAGACTTGGGATATTTGCTAGAACTGTTTTTGGTTAGTAATGTAGTGAAGATTAACTGGTAAAAAGTACCTAACTATCATAGTATGATCAGCAGCATCAGTGCAGGTTTGATTAGAGAGAGCTGCACAGACAAAAAGAAAATGTATTAATTATATGTGGTTGACAAACACCCAGAAAATTAATATGCAGAACACATAAAAGTAAAATAAAGCAAAATTTAGATTCATAGCACTGTTCCTGTGCTGTTTCTAGCACACAGCCACCCTGCTTTTGTGAGGCAGTGTAATGTGATTACAGTAAACAAAATGCTATTATTTTACTAATGAAGGATAACGATTCTTTATATAGGAAGCCTATGTATATATTTCCTCTACAAATGAATAAATAACAGCACTAATATGAATGGTCAGAAATTAATCAGCAAAAGTAACAAGGTCTACTAAAGTCCCATAAAATTGTAACAACAGCATCAAGATTAGTCAAAATCTCACATTTTCTGTAACTGTAACCTCAGAGCATGTTTTTTTATTCCCCCAAAAGTACATATTACATTCCTCAGATCTGCAGTCTCAAAGCACTGCACAAAACATGGAAGTTCATGTACTTTTGCCCAAAGTAGAAGCAGGGTCCTGTTTATACAAAGGCAACACAAAATCTTTTATTTGCCAGTAGTTAAGTCACCTACTGGTAAGTGCCCAAAACAGGATAAAAATTACATCAGCTGCATAGTTTTCTGACATCAAAAAGTTTCTGAAATGGAGTATGTTCTCCTACTGAAGCAACTCTACTAGGAGTTTCTACTACTCCCTTCTAGGAAAGATGGCAACCAATTTAAATGCATCTCAGCAGTTTAAGCACAATTCAGAGGCATTAAATGTAATTAATACCCACTGGTATAGAAAGACCCCCGCATGTCACATGGCCTAAAAGTAGGCTGAGTTTTTTAATATATATTTATTTATTTTAATGGGGTGGAGTTCCAGAAAGGAAAGAATGACCTTTATTAGAGGCATTGCATATCCAAAGCTGATACCATATGCCATGGTTTGAGACCAAATTGACTATGTGGAAACTAAACACACTGGGGGCTTAGACCCCAGAACAATTCTAGTCACAGATACATGTAACGATAACGCATAACTACTTCCTTGTCCCACAGGACAGACGGGACAACCCAGGAGAGAAGGCAGGCAGGTCAGCCTAACAGTTCCTAGCATGTCCTGTGTCCTGCAGGGGACATGACATGGTCCTAGAGCTGGGTGGATCAGCACAGCGGTTCCAGCTGTGCACTGCACAGCCTCAGGGACCCACAGTAACGCTTCATTAAAGCCCTCAGGCCCTCCCAGAGCTTCTCTGTGGGTCTTGATCCGCATTCTCTATTTAAATGTTTTAAGATTAATAACTTGAAGAATCTACAGAGAACTCAGTGAAATAAAGACTGTTAAATTACAACACAAGAACTGGCGCTGCAACGCAGACGAGCAGTCTTTCCTCCCTTTGCCTCTTCTGCTTCTCTCATCTCTCTCAGTTCAAGCAGGTTTTTATACAGCAGAATAATAAACTGTCTCAAGACACTGATTCTACTGAAAATAAATGTAGGAAAAAAAACTTTGTTCTTTTTAAATGAGGCAAGTTCCCCAACCATTTCACCACGCAGATGTGTACATTTGGGTCATCCCAGAGAAAGAGAATGATCCTTTGAGCAGCTTCTTTTACCTGTCCTATCTTAACGTTCTGTCAAACTATAGCCTGATTTCAACTGACTGAAGGTCAAATACCTCATACCACCAAGCATCACAGACAATAAGATTTATTATATGAAACATCACAGACATTGACATTTGTTTCCTCATTACAAAGAGCATTTAATTACTATTCTAGATATTTGTTTACTGTTATATAAAATACAGTGTCTAATAATTTCCTCATCAATTTTCTTTGACACAGCACCTGAATGATAAAGAAAAAATAACATGCAACTCTTCCCATTAAGTGCAATGAACATAATTCAAAGCAAATGCAGAAATGCAATAAACTTGCCATCTGACATTCTTGCAATAATTTGGTACAGCCGAGATTATTATTATGATGTCCATGAGGTATTTACAGGTAATCTGTCATTTCCATTTTATGTTACGTAGTTTAATACCACACACAAAGAAACCAAGGAGAAAATACACTTCATGATTCAGTTACATACCTTTTGCTACGCTACTTTTGGTTTCCTACATAAACATGCCTTTATGCTTAAAGTACTTAGATCAGGAAAGAGTTGTTTGTATGCTCTTGGAATTTATCCATCATCCAAATAAGAAGACAAGTATTCATCCAATCTGCTGTTCCATTCAAATATTTCTCTAGAAAGAGGGGAAAATACAAGATTTAAATGTTGTAATTACTAATGTCCAAAGTAAAAAAAAAAAAAAATCGCTATACCATTTGTATATTTGAGAAAAAGAGAGTATAAGAGCAGAAAAAGGAAAAAAACAATCTAGAAAAAAACTCACTTGTGTAATCTAAGTATAATGAAGGCAAAGGACCAAACAGTCCACACCCTGGAATTTTTGAAGAGCTAGTACTGCACACAAAACTTAACTGAAACTGCAAGCAAACTTCATTGAAGTAGCCTCCAAAATTATTATGACAAGTACCAACAAATGTAATACCTACACTGAGAACAAAAAAAAAGAGAAGGAAAGAGAAACTGACAGCAGCAACAAGGAATCCACTAAAGACTTCTCAAGAAACAATCCTTTAAAAGCTAATCAACATTAAGAAAATTTAATTAAAAAAACGCAGAAGATGACACATACATTTGAATTTTATCTTTAGATTATCTTGACATTTTTGACAGAAAAAGTTTTTTACATTAATTGCTCCCAAAACTCCTCCTCTAAGATACATCTAATTTTCTTAATTCCATGGACCAGACATCATATTTAAAAACGGAAGTCTAAATTTATGTTTATATTGCAATATAAAGTAGGACTATGTTTATAGAAACTTGTGATGACAGAGTCAGGAACATCAGTAATTCAAACAAGAACCCGACTTACTCAGAAAGAGAAAACAAAAGCACTGATTTAATAAAGAGAAAATGAACTTTACTATTAGGGAATGTAAGAACATACAGTTAGGAATAAAAACTCGAGCTATAAATTGGAAGCAAGTAAGGGCAAGACAGATCCAATTATAAAAACATCACAGGATCACTACAAACTATTACAAGTAATTGTTATGCACATAACGAGAGCACAGAAGAAAAAAACAATCCCCAAATGTGCTGTATAAAACTATTAGGACTATTAGGTGTTGCAAGAGAAAAGTATTTACCCCGTTAACATCAAAGTAAAGGAAAACAGAGGCTGCATCCACTGGAAGCAGTAGGCACTGATGCCCACCAATGTTCCACCTTAAACAATGACATTTCTTTGGGGTCTGTCTCTTTCTACAGTTTCCATAGCAATGCAGTTTTCCCCTTTATCTACCTGGCTGGTCACACTCGGCCTCATCCAGAGCAGAATACACCCACCTACCACCACCAAAACTAGTGCACTGGCTTTCAAGCAGCCTTCCGCTGGCCTGGTGCCCGTGTTAAGGTAGGAAGCAGCTGCCACTCAAAACATGCACTTTAACCACTCTGCACCCAGGCCAGCTACAACCCAGACTGGCTCTGGTGCAGACAGTGAAACAGAGGGAGAGAAAAGACATCAGAGCAGATCTACAACAGGATGAATGCAAGATAGCGAAGAAGTGAAGGTACAGGGTGGGAGAAGAGGAAGAAACAAGTTGTGGTCTTCTGCTGAGGTACAGCACACTACATTTGTTTAGACAGAGACAATGATAGCGATAAATAAATCAGAAACTAACCCCTGCAGTTTAAAATAATGAAGGAAGGGAACATGCACTGCTGTACTCAAAAGGTACATATTTCAGAGAATCCAAGTCTGAAGCCTAGCTTCACACACAGCACTGGAGTGCTCTATATTTTTAGGGGCTACCCAAGCCAGATGTCCCATGTTAGACTACGTGACTCTGACATTCACAACTGCCCCCCGAATCCATCCACAGCCACTGCACGAGAAGTCTGCACCACCCCACCCAGACACTGGAAAAGCCCCGTCGGGCAGCGAGCAGCGCAGGAGGCAGCTCCACCTCCTCTGTGGGGAGGCACAAAGTAAAGAGCGGGCGCAAATCCTCCCGCTCGCATCTCCACGGTTCCCTCTCGCTTGGCCCAACACGTTCTCCGGACACTCCCCTCCCAGAGAAGCGGCACTGGGCCCTCCTCGCCTGCAAAGCCCGGGCAGTGGCCATTCCCCGGCCCTTACCGGCTTCCTCCCGCCTTCGCAGCGTCGGCTGCCCTCGGGCAAAGGCGGGGAGCCCGCGCAGCAGGCACAGCAGCCATCCCGGACAGCGGGTGGCAAAAGCCAGCTCCGACCGTTAACCTGCCCCCGCAAAACCGCCCGCGAAAGCCGCCCCGCCGCGGCAGGACCAGCGCGGCGGGGCGTGGGGATCCCTGCCCTGACACAGCGCGCCGGAGCGGGGGCAGACAACGCCGTTACCCTGCGACTGACCCCCTCCCTCCCTCCCTCCCAGCCGTCCCCGGTTCCCAGAGAGCAGAAGCACGTCCAGCCGCCGGGCCTCTCACCCTACCTCTCCTCAACGCGGGGGGAAGCCGTTACAACCGCCGCAGGCACCCTGCCCGGTACGGCCCCGAGCCCCGCGCGGGCCCAGCCAGTGGGCGGTGCAGACACCGGGGTGCGACGGAAGAGCCGCTGCGGGGCACGGCGCCTGCGCGCTCCCGCCCCCCGCCCCGAGGGGGCCGTTTCCGCGCGCCCGCCATTGCCGAGAGGGCGGAGCTGCCGCTGGGCCGGCGCCCGCCGGTGGCGGCCGTTGGGGCTGTGGAGCGCGGCGTGGGGGAGCGGCAGCGGCAGCGGCAGCGGGTGTTTCCTCCCTTCCCTTCCCCTTCTCTCTGCTGTGGGGGCTGCGGGAGTCAGCGGCTGGGGTTGCTCGGGTCTCCCTCAGCCTCTCCGGGCTCGAGCCGGGGTGTAAGTTTGTCCTCATCCCCCCTAAAGGCTGAATCGCCTTCGCTGAGGAGGCGTCGGTTGTCTCCAGGCGCCTCGGGTGGGCAGGGGCCGGTCGCGGGTGGGCAGGGGGAACGCTGCGGGGGAGGAGGCCCCCGGCCCAGGCCTGCGGGCCTGTCAGCGGGCGGGGAGAGCCCTCCGGGGACGGCTGGGCTCACAGCGGCTCAGGGAAACCTCCGCGGCTGTCCGTGCCGTGCCTCGTTATCGCTGGTCGCATCAAGGCGGGAATTTCAAATACTTGGATTCAAGAGGCCTCTTGTTCCGCTTTCAGACAACTTCTCGGGTTTTGGGGTCTGGGGGTTTTGGGTTGGGTTTTTTGTTCGGTTTTTGGTTTTTTTTGAGGAGGGGGGTTCTGTCTCGGGGGAAGGAAAGCCGTAGGAGGTGGAGGAGGAATCTGAACGCTGGAGCATGTCACTGCTGTGCTTCAGGTGCTCAGGTTTATGGGCAAGGCTGTGCCAGGTGCTGGGGTAGTGCAGACAGGCAGTGGGAGGGAGTTGTTAAAAACGTATCGTGGTCTTTTTTTAATTTTTTTTTTTTTTAAAAGCCTCTGGTTCACACATAAAGCATACGCTTGGCAGTCTTTGCAAGTTATCAGCAATGAGTGAAAGCCTATCTCTGAATTAGACTTCAGTGTTAAATGTCTTCTGTAGTTATTTTCAAGTAACTGGCTTAACTTTTCTGGTTGTGTAGAAGACTTTGCAGAGCAGAATATAGTCTTAAAACGTGATTTATAAAGCATAAAACCTATATAGCTGTAGCGCATTCTGGCCTAATGAGAAATTGAAAACCCTTGGTGGGGGATTGTAGTTTATATTTGCTGTCAATGATCTTATGGTGTCTTCAGTGATTTGTAAGTATATTTAAAAAAATCGGATTCAGTCTCCTTTCTTTGGAAGTTACTATCTCTCTTTCCTTCTTTCTCAAAAGATTGGAATCTTCCAATCAAAGAGGATTGGAGGCTTTTGATGAATGAAGCTCCTCAATAAAATCTGAGCAGACAGATCACTCCTATTAAAAGTAGTAGATCTATTTGTATACAGGATGCAGAGCTAAATATTTTACAGAATATGCTCAAAAAGGCACAGACTGGCAGGTCTCACAGGCTTTCATAACTCAACCTTAGGTATATATTGAATGAGGGTAAGGAAAACTTCTGTCCTCAAATAACGATTCTTTATTATCTCACAATGAAAAAAAAGCCAGGTTTTTGTAATTTTAAATTTTTATGGTTTTTTTTTATTATTATTTTTAATCTTATGGAATGTTAAGTATTTGTAGTGTATTTGTCTTTCCTGTTAGTGAAATACCATGTGACATTCCATAACAATATTTAGAAACCCATTAACACAGGCTTTTAAAAAATGTGTACTGTTCTAGACTGACCAAACAGTAACATCAAAAAACACATCTCCCTTTTTTTGCTAGGTGTTCTTTTGTCAAACCCTCCTGAAGCTGAATATCACACTTGTCTTTTGAGAAGGTTTTGTTAGCCTCTCCTATCCATCAGAGAAACTGTTTGTCTTGGACTTAAAGAAATGATGCCATGTATTTGCACTTTGTTTATATTTTTAACTTATTTGATGTGCTGGAGCTGTAACAACAACAAAAGCAATACATTTTGCCCTGTATGCATACAACTAAAATAGGTTTAGTCATTGAAATAAAGAAATGGATTAGAGAAATATTATTTCTTTGGGAAGTAAATCTTAACATAAAAACTTGGTTTAAAAACAACCTGGAATTCCAGTAGTGGCAGAAGTTATGTATTATTGATTAGCTGTCGTGCTTTAAAACGGTTCTAGAGTATAAAACAATGCGCTGTACACAGACTGACTTGCTGTTCTGACAGGCTGTGGTGGTATTACGTGTGGAAGACTGCCGAGTTGAACGTGGCCGTGTTCACTGGAGGCCAGAAGGTGGCACAGCTCCTCACGTGAAAGCAGATCTCAGAGCACAGGTAACTAGCTCATCTAGTCATTTATTCAAAAGAAGGGTTTATTTTTTCTGAGTATACAGTAGTTTCAAACTCGGGATGAAAGAAATACAAAACATTCCAGATTTTATTTTATTTTTATTGTCTAATATTGAGGGAGAAGAGGGAAAAGTAGAGAAATAAGCTCAAGGCAGACTGCGTACGGTAAGACAGTGCAGGAATAGATTGGTATTGTGGGGGGGAAAAGCAGAGTATGTGTTAGAGGCCTTCTATAGAAGTGGCAAGGTATGAAAACCAGAAGAATAATGAAAAAGGAAAGAAGAAAATGAATAATATTAAATCTGGTAATGGAGTAGCATGGAGAGCAGAGCTGTATCAGTAAAGTTAAATAAGAGATAAAGAAATAAACAACCTAATGGGTGTACATTTTCAGCTGGTGTTCCTTATAGGTAGTGCCAGTCATGCAATATCAAACTTAAAATATTAAAAACATGTATACTGGTGTGTTTCTGCAATCACAGTGTTATAAATATTGAAATGTTTGTTGTAAGGGACCTGTGGAGGTCATCAATGTTGATTCCCTGCTCAGAGAGTGACTTTCACCAGTCTTGGATTAAACCAGTAGGACAGTATGCTGGCTGGATGTTGAAAATCTCTAAGAACAGAGATTCTAAAAACTGAGATTCTGGGCAACCAGTGCTGCAGTAGCCTTCGTCCTTTTTTTTTTTTTTTTTTTTTTTTTTCCCTGAAGTCCAGCTTGAATTTTCCAAGCCAGAATCTGTGACTGTTGACCCTTCTTATATCCCCTTGGAATACTAAGGGGAATTTAATTTCTGTCATCATTGTAAATATTCCTTAAGTAGTTTTAAGCTACTTCTGTTTTAACAGAAGCATTTTAATGTGAATCCTACCACCTCAGATCAGGAAGTAATTCCCTTGAGGGATATGTTTTTTCTTTGCTTTTAAATAAAGCTTGGATTGTGCATATATAAGGGGCATATGAGACTTCAAAATGAATGTCCTTTTTTTCTCCCAACAGAGTTTGTTTTTATTTATGTTCAGGCTATTAGCAATGAAAATGTACAGTCCAGAGAAGGTATTTAGTAATAAACCATCTGTGAACTGGAGTCACTATGCACTTAGAAGCCTTGATTGCAAGTGTTTCTGGCTCATTAAAGCAAAACTGATAATAATTAAATAAATATTTTTTCTGAACCTTATGTTCATTATATGTCATACTTCGTGTTATATTCTGAAAGTATTTCATTTTGCTTGATCTTCACAGCTCAAACTTTCCTGCTGAAAACAAAGAGGCTAGAACAATGGGAGTAACTAATCTGTGGCAAATCCTTGAGCCTGTGAGACAACCTGTCAACTTGAGCAGTCTCAAAGGAAAAACGCTTGCTGTTGATTTAAGTCTGTGGGTTTGTGAAGCACAGACTGTTAAAAAGATGATTGGCGTAGTTACCAAGCCACATCTGAGGTATGGTATCCGTATAAACTATTGTAAAAGTCTTGGAGCTGTATAATTTAGGTATGATACTTATTCCACATTTAAGACAGCTTCCAAAAATCAGATGACTGTGTTTTGATTCGATTATTATCACTTTAGCTAGCATGTGTAACGGGTTTGAAGGGAAGACTCAGTCATACTGGCTGAACACAACTTCATGCTTGGGTGCAAATAGAACTTCTTGGGCCCAGCCTACCTTGTCTTGAGGTCTGAACAGTAGATAAGTATGAGATGGATGTAAGGAGTACAATGTTTGTCTTGCTGTGGTATAGCACTGTGATATGCAGATTATCAAGGAACACAAATCAGTGTGCCCATTCCTATGTATTTCTGAGGCTGGGTGGTGGAAGGTACTATGGGAATTCCCACTATTTATCTAACAGCAGTTTGGATGCTAGTCAATTTGGAGTCATGCATGCTCTAGCATTGTCTGGCTTGAAAGTTAAAATTCTAGTTAGACCCCATGTTGAATTAAATATGTTTAAATCATTCTTCAGGCTTATGAACAACATTGAAGAATATATATATTTTAGATTTAAATGTATAATATACTTAAGGGATGAATAAGTGTACAGCTGTAACTTCGAAGCACTGTTTTCTGCAAATGATGCTGACAAAAATGAAAATACACACAAATTTTCAAAAATGACCTGTTGTTGGTTAGCTCAAGAATACTGAGTTACTAGCTGCTCTTAGATGTTCCTGTGGCTTCTGATGAATTCAGCTGATATGAAATATCAGCATCTTCTGAGAATAATTTCTTAAAATGTTATGCTTATGGCTCCAAATGGGTAATTAACTAAAACTTGAAGCTTGACAAAAGTCATAACTTTCTGCTGGTAGGGAGCCCTGTGTGCAGTGGAATGGAAGCATCAGTCCAGATAGATCTCTTATGCAGTCTTTCCAGAGCAAGACAAAGGGATGAACAGATTTCTACCAAAAAAGTAAATGTTTTCAGACAGTTGGAAATTAAATTGTTTTGCTAATATTTTAGAGAAACTTAATGCAAGTGATTGATTTTTATGTCATTTGTGAAAGTAGAACTAGCCTCAAAAGATCAGCTCATCCTTTTTTACCAAACAGTAAATGTACAAAATTAAATCTAGAGTAATGTTCTTTCCATGTCAGTTGAAGAAATATAAATGTTTGGCCCACTCTTTTTGAAAGATTGATCCTAGAATTATTAGAAAAAGCATATGCTCTCTGATATTACTGCTCTCGATTTTACTGTCATAGACCAAATAGGTTTTTTTGCACCCTTGCAAAATTCCACCCATCAGAGATGCTGGTTTGCCTGTGAAATAAACTGACCTGGTAATGGTGTCTATGAGTCGGTCTAATACCACAGCATTCAGTCCCTTCAGAATCTGATGTACCTGTATTGATAGATTTGGGATTAAAATTTGGTATAAAAGAATGGATGTGGATATCTGTTTGGAAGCAGACTTTGGATATTGAATTTTTTTTTTATTAAGCCTTTTAAATTTGCTTACAACTTTACAACTTAAAAAAATCTTTCTTGTCCTTATGTGGTATTTTCTTGGGAATTTTGTAAAGCTGTTACAAGTTCATAGTAAAACAACGTCAGCTGAAGAGAGGAATATAGATAAAAGGTTTGATAGCTTAGGAGTGCGGAAATAAAAAAAGGTGGAGAGAAAGCTAAGATTGTTCCTAGGGTAAGCAGAGGGATATAAAGAAAATGTCTGAAGAAATCAGACTTTGCTAATTCTGCACCTTATGGAACACCTTGCTTTATTGCAGAAACCTATTTTTTCGGTTCTCTTTCTTAACATCAATGGGAATTAAGCTAGTGTTTGTCATGGAAGGAGAGGCCCCCAAGTTGAAAGCAGACACCATGAGCAAGAGGAACGAGATGCGCTATGGACCTTTGAAGAAAGTTGGAGCTGCAAGAACAGGGAGATCTTTATTTAAAGCCATTTTAAAAGAGGTGAGTAATTGAGGGCTGTGTTTCAGTATTTTTAGTGGGATGGGAAGAAATCTTAACCAAATTAAATACAAGAACTTGAAAGAATTAATGGTTTTCTACACAGAAAATTTCACCAGTAATTTGAGTTTTGAGGGAACACATGCCTTTGAAATTGGGCCTTACAGCATCTGTTAAGTGCTATTGTAGAAGAGGGACAATGTCAGTTAGAATAATTTTCTTGTTTGATGTGTTCCTGTGCTGTTTATGCTGTAGTGAGCCACAGTCATAATTGAGTGTTCCAGAAATTCAACATCCTTGTTCTTTTATAGTGTTAGTATTGAATTTTTTTTTTTCCTAGATTGGGGTGTACATGAAAACAGGAAACTGTTGTGTACCCACATAAGCTAAGCTAGTGTGTTTTTGAAGGGGTACACAGAACTGTTCTGTAGCCTAGATCTGTGATTTGGTAACAGCTGAGTAGCTAAGAGGATACACTTGTTGGAAGCCTACTAAAAGGAAGATTGTGTCACCATCTTGGTATGTACAGATGATTGAGACAACTCTGTTTGCAAAGACCTCCTATTCAGTAATTTTCTTCTTCATTCATTGTTGCAGATATTTAACCATTTTTGTCTATCCAAAATGTTATGAAATAGAATTTATAGACACCCATGGCTTCAGTAGATTGAATGCATCAATTGATGTTTTATTCTTCAATTCTAAAATAAATTATTTTTTTCTGAAATTTGTGAGGAGTATATGTATCAGCATATGTTATACTGTCGTCCAGTTTTACTAGGCCGACAGTGCTGTACTTTCATGCTTGATATGCTTGGGGAGTCTGGCGTCTGTTGAAAGATGTCTCTGCTAGCCCAGTATTACTACTTGAGTAAACAGTGTTGCTTCACAAAGAAAAATATTCCTTTGTTGCTCTTTTGAAACCATCCTAAATATCTATTTGAAGTGTAAAGGTTTTTGTGAAGGAGTAGTTGTTAATCATGTTGTGTTTGAGTCCTCTAACTAATACTTTGCTCTTAGTTGGATATTTATTTTGACTGTTACAGTAAACTATATTTCTCTTAAAGTAGTGCTTGTATTGTATTGTATTGTATTGATGTAGTGATCCATAGGGAGTACTGCAGTAGCAGTTTTGGTATACACTTGTGTTTGAGAAGACACATGCTAATGAGCAGATCTAATTCAGCATTTAATCTCTCTTTCCTTTTGGATTCCTTCTTTTAGTGTCTTGAACTGCTGGAGTGTTTAGGTGTCCCTTGGGTTCAAGCAGCCGGGGAAGCAGAGGCAATGTGTGCCTACCTAAATGCAAAAGGACACGTTGATGGTTGCATTACCAATGATGGAGATGTCTTCTTGTATGGAGCTCAAACAGTTTATAGGAACTTTGCCATGAATGCTAAGGTAATATACCTCGTCCTGTTCTCACTGTCTCTTTAGACTCTTCACAAAAATGTAACTACAAGAAGGGACTTGAAACAATTACTTAGATATTATCACACTTACTGTCTGGTAGTTGAGTTTGTTTAACATATTACATCTAAGATGGGAACATTTTGTTTGATTCACTGGCAATCCATGTATCGGATGGGGGAGCAAAACTACTGAACTGAAGAACACTTACAGTACTATTGTCTGTGTTTGTAGTGTGCTGTGATGTGTAATATAAAGCTAAGTAGGAAACTTTTCTACCCCCTTCTTTACAGTGGAGAATTTGAGTGAAGTAACTTCTTCCTATAAACTTACCATTAGGGCATGTGGGACTGGTCAGCCTCCTGGGTCTAATAACAGTGTTCACACACTTGCATCTTACAGGTTTGTTTTACTGTGAATATACTTACAATTAATACCATTAGTCTCCAATTGAACATGAGCAGAGTAGAGATTGTACATCTGTTTCATAATCAAGTGTTGTGATCATTCAAAAAAATAAATCGATTTATGACCTCCAGCTGTAATGTTCATTTGTTAGGAATGCGCTTTTCCAGAACTAGTGAGACACCTGCAAATTTTCATGACTTACACTTTCTCTGTAAATCAGAGAGAGGAATGCATGTGTTCTGTCTGGTGAATCTAACAAGGAAGTGGAGGAAAAATTATATTGGGGTTGGAATTTTAAATAATGTTCATCTGAAAGACTTGTTGAGAAAATACCTCAGTAAAAGGAGCAAATCAATAGAACAGGAAAAAAGCACTATGAACACTTAACTTTAAAAAAAAATAAATAATTAAAGTTGATGGAAGATGATTTGCTTTGATGGCACCGTGTTTTGGGTTCTGTCTTGACCTGGTTCTTTTGTTTTATTCAACCTCTTTGTCATTTATCACCAAAACCAAAGGTGGTCTCAGTCCTTCAGATGTACTTAGTAATAGAAGTAAAAAAAATAATTTCTGTGAGTGTGTGTCTATCAGGGGCATCTGTTTCAGAAAACTGGATGATTTTGAGTTGTTTGCTTGTGTGGGTGGGCAGTGTCCTATATTTTGATTCATGTTGATCTTGATTTCATGTTGTTGTATTTGAGTCCCTCTACCCTTCAAAGTTTCAGGTGTTCCTTTAGCTCATATCTAATACGATAGGTAACATTTTAGTTTTTTGTTTTGTTTTGTTTACTCAAGCAGCACATTAAAATGTTTACATGGATTTTAAAAACTGCAGTTCCTGAGATGGCTTACAGAGCCACTAGTACTGGATAATGTTAGTTTTGCTACACTTTCTACAGATAGTAAACCATAAAACCCCTCTTGGCTTATTTTGGTTTCTTTAAACAGCTGATACCCATACGTCAAACTTGAAATTCCAGAACTGTAGTTATTCATGTGGTGGCCATGCATTACACTGTACATTTGAATTGCTGCTTTTTTTTTTTTTTTTCCCTCCCCACTATCAGACCCCTCTTATGGGATAGACCCATTTCCTGCAGGTGTGAGTGAATAGGGGTGGGTAAGCAATCACAACTGCATGTGAATCAGGGCAGTTCCTTCCCTGATCCTACAGAAATAACATGTGCAATAAATTTCTCTTGCAGGATCCATATCTTGACTGTTACACAATGTCCTCTATTAAGGAGAAGCTTGGTTGTGACAGAGAGTCTTTAATTGGGCTAGCTGTTCTTCTGGGTTGTGATTATCTTCCAAAGGTAAGCAATAGAATTATTTTTTACTAGGTCCTTACTTTGTCTTGGAAAAAATAAACTATATCTAGGGAGATGTGTGCATGCTGACAAAACTGTATGTAATGCATGATTACTGAGTTACAGTTGAAGAAGATGCTTAGTAAGTCACTGTAAATTTTCTTTGTGAAGGCTTAAAGATAATCGAAATGGCTCATGAACATTAATCTTTCTAAAACTCTTATTTATTATTCCAGACTTCTTCTATAATGGAGGTGAAGACAAAAGTTTAGATGTTGATTACATTGAGCAAAGGCATGAGAACTCAGTTGTTTGTGAGGATGCTTTGTAACCACGTATAAGAACATTCCTGCCAGAGTACCTGTGGAAAATTAGAAAAACAGCTTTGTCTCTGCTGATTAAAGACTTAGTAGTCACGGTTTTGAACTGCAGTCACTAGTAACACCAGTTCTGGATACAGTTAGGTTGTATCCCCTTTTAGTTCTATCATTTGTAAATATATGATTTATGGAGAAGTAGAAGTCAGCCATTTAAAAGTTTGCCTAATGAATGAAGTGAGAGGGTTCTCACTCATTCCTACCTCTCTGCCCCGCTCTCTGCCCCCCGTGGGTTTTTTTTGTTTTTCTGTAAGATCTTGATTTTTTTTGAGACTTTTTAACAGAAGCTATTGTAATGGCTATTTGAAATGGAAAGGAAGTGAGACAAAGCTTGATTTCAATACAGTTCATCATGCAGTGACTTCAGGCAGCAATTGCTTCCATTCAGACTTGCAGTGGATATTTAGTTATTCTTAAATCATTGTGATAAAACTGATACTGCTGAATTTTTATTATTTTTTTTTTCTGAAGCACTTGGTTCTGTTATAGAAATCTTGAAGTATTATTACTATTGTTGTTATTATTATTATTACAAAATAAATGTATAAAGAGAGAGGGAGTAAAAAAAGCATAGTGGCTAATTAGTGGTTATTATAATGGAATTAGCAGCTCCTGAAATGCCAGGTTCTTGCATAGTCCTAAAGTGACATGATTGTGTAATGCCAGATAGGCCTTTTGAGTTACTGCAGCCCAGCAAAGTGGTTAAAGATAGAAACTTCTAAGGAAAACTGGATTATAGGAGTGCATTGGGAATACTACTTTATAATTGCACTTACTTTGTTGAATATATATCAAAATGATGCTTTCCTTGTAGAGGCTGAATATCTGACTCTCTTCCTGAGTGTCTGGCTGCAGTCCAATGACAACTTTTAATTGGTTTTGAATGTACATTTATTTCATGTGGTGTACATATATTTCATATTCAGTTCAGCCATTACAGCTGAATAAAATTAAGCTATGGATGTATTTGTTACAACGCTGTAGAAAGCACACTCAATACAATCTTTATATTCTTGGCAAAAATAGAGAAAGGATTGAAGCAGGAACTGGAAAAGCAGTATGTGAATTTTAGATCATAGGATTGTAGAACAGTTTGTGTTGGAAGGGACCTTTCAAGGTCATCTAGTTCCAACCCCCCTGCAGTGAGCAGGGACACCTTCAACTAGATCTGGTTGCTCAAAGCCCCATCCAATCTGACCTTGAATGTTTCCAGGGATGGGGCCTCTGCCACCTCTCTGGGTGACCTGTCCAGTGTTTCACCACCCTCACAGTAAAAACTTCCTTCCTTGTATCTAGTCTGAATCTGCTCTCTCTTAGTTTAAATCCATCACCCCTTGTCCCAAGCCTTACTAAAAAGTTTGTCCCCATCTTTCTTATAGACCCCCTTTAAGTACTGAAAGGCCACAATAAGGCCTCCCTGGAAGCTTCTCTTCTCCAGGCTGAACAACCCCATCTCTGTCAGCCTGTGCTCACAGGAGAGGTGCTCCAGCCCTTGGATCATCCTCATGGCCTCCTCTGGTTGTTTTGAATCAATTGATGTTCACTCCTCAGTATGTTTAGGGGTTATTACAAAGCTCTGGATTTCAGTCCATAAGCTAGGTTCCAGAAAAGGAACCTTCAAGGTCAGGTTGGACAGGGCTTTGAGCAACCTCATCTAGTGGAAGGTGTCCCTGCTCACTGCAGGGGGATTGGACTAGATGACCTTTAAAGGTCCCTTCCAACCCAAACTATTCTATGATTCTATCAAAATATTGGCTGTTCCTATCTGTTATCCATAGTGGTAGTCCATTTTCCTGTGAAGGGCATGCATACCTTTATGTATGTTTATTATGGAGTAAATACCAATATCAAGCAAGCAATTTACTGAAAGGGAGAGGTGGTTTTGTGTTTGTGGTTTTCTTGGGGCTTTAATTATTTTTCAGAAAATACTCTTGCACTTTGTCACCTTTCAAAATTCATTTTGCATAAGTGCTCGAGATCTTCAAATATTAAAACTCTTTTCTGTTGCCATAAAGCATCTCTTTCCTGTGAATTAAATCTTTTTGCTGGGTTTCTTCTATGTCTTAAATTCCAGCCTGTTGACTGTAAAATCCAAAAGATCTGATTTTGTCTTGTCTTTCCAAGACAGTTATGAAAAGTTTCAGCTCTCTGGCAATTAGCTGGCAAGAATGTTATCAGTATTTTATATTGTTGTCCTGTTGCAGATAGCAAGAAGGAAAACAAAACACACAAAACCTATTTTCCTGCTGTTTTCTACTACCTTCTTTCTCTGCCTTGTTTTATCTGAGCTGCTATTGAGCATGAGAACGTTTTATGCAGCTTTTGTGTTACACCAGTAGTACGACTGTAATCTGTCACCTTCTCTGACTTTAGAACTTGGTCAAAAATTATGTTTCTCCATTTATTCCCAACATCTGGGATGATTTTTTGTCTTTTCTCTGAGTAATGTTTTGAAGGCAATTTTTATGAAAATCTGAATGGTTTTTGTTTGTCATTCAGTGTTTCGTATTTCTGTCTCTATAGGGCGTTCCAGGAGTTGGAAAGGAACAGGCTTTAAAGTTAATTAATACTTTACAAGGTCAAAACTTATTGCAAAGGTAAAATGAAAATTTATGTTGTATGCTGGAGTACTTTGATTTTATTCAAAGACTTGATAGTATGTATTTCAGCTCCAAGACAATTCTTGTAATACTTTAATTTGGGGGGAGAAGATTACCACATTCTTTACTTTGTTTACTAAATTAATTACACATTTTGCTAGGCAAGCTTCTTAATTATTTTAAACAATAACTGGTTCCTAGCTCTTGAGCTAGTAGATATAAGTTGATATATTGGAAAGGAAGTCATAGGGACTGATGAGAGACTTCTGCTGATTTTTAAGTGGGTTATGAATCAGGCCATGAGCTACCAAATGCTTTCTAGGTTTGTTATCGTAATGTGTGTGTCAATACTAGAACAATCATATAATATACTTTAAAAAAAAATCTATTTCATAAATTAGAAAACTCTTATTTGTCTGGTAGATGCCTGAGAAGTATAAAGGGAGTATTGTTCAGTGTTTTATTTTAAGTAAGCAAGTTAAAAATATTTGTTAATCCTTTTAATATCATCCTTTTAGGTTTGAACAGTGGAAGGAACAATTCCGGTATGATAATAATCCACCTTTGGTTGTTAAAAGAGTAATTCACTGTTCTGAGTGCCATCATCCAGGTCAGTATGAAGAGCATTAAATTCTAATAAATCTATTTTTAGCCTAATCATTTGTTTATTTTTTGTTGTGGGGTGGGAGGTGGTGGGTTTTTTGTTTGGTTAGGTTTTGGGGGTTTTTATGACTAGCATTAAAAAACTGCTTTTCTTGTCATTCAGCTTCTGGGCTGTCTTCATATTTTCAATAATGTGTATGTGTCTTTATATAAATATTTTTGAGGCTGGAGACTACCTTTCTTCAAAAGGAATGTTACGACAGTGCTGTTTTGTGATCCCAGATATTTGCTTTTTTAACATTATCAGTAAAGGAAATATGCTATACTGACAAGCAACTATTTCCTTACTTGCCTGGACTAGTCTTACATCAAGAGGACTGAATCCATTAGCATTGCTGGGTTTTGCTGCAGTGATTTCTTAAAAATAAATTAATCTTAAGGAACTTCATTTTTGGTAGCATCTTTGCTCAGTGAACTTGTTCAAACCCATTATGTGGAGAAGGAAAAGCTTGTTTCACATATGTTCCTTAAATACATTTGCCAAGTTGTCACGGACTACTTCTGTAGTTTCTAGGTAATAAAGTTTTTAACATAAAGTCTGAAACTGTTGGGGGAAAAGTCTTCAAAAAAATGAAAGTTTGCTTGTATTTGTCAGTTTTCACTGTAGGTATATAAATACAGCTAATGCCTTCAGATCTGCTTACAGCTACTATTCATGTCAGATTCATGTGTATTTGAGCTTTGTATTTGTACTGTTAACTTTGTATATTTGGAGATTTTGGAAACCTCTTTTCTTTTCATGCTTTGTGCATCTGCTTCTGTAGGATCTTACAAGGAACATGAGCACAGCGGATGTAAATTCTGTGAAAGCACTAGATACTGCAAACCAAGTGACTCCAAATACTGCTGCCCTTGTGAATGGCATCAGTTAGAGCAAGTGAAACAAGCAAGTGCAGTGGAGGACAATATCAGAAAGTAGGAATGTCTTGAAAATTGAACTGCTTTTCCCTGCGTCCATGTGCAGGGTGAGCATTTAAATTCTGCATTTCTCCCATTTGTTTTCAGTTTCTAACACGTTTGTTTTACCTGCAGAAAAGCTAACAGTTGTGCGGGCTTTCCATTCTCTGAGGTAACAAGCAAGCATATTTAAAGATTAACTTTTTAGTCAATTGAAATTTCAGTTTTCTGCCCTCTCTTAAACTCTTTTTTGTTTTATCTCAAGGTTATCCAAGAATTTCTTGTAAACAAGAATAAATTGATCAAGATAAAGGAATGCCAAAGGCCAAATTTATTGTCCTTTCAGGTATATAACAAAATACTGGATTTTCAGCTCTGTAGTTTTTTGTTTAGTACTAAGAAAGACATCTGTGATAATTTTGATCTTCATAGGTAATTTTACTGAAACTAAGAATTAAAGAATCTTGCTACAACTTTTAAATTTATTTCATTTTTGAAAGCCTGGAATTGAAGACTTTGAAAAAAAAATCAGTTGATGTAAAATATATGTGGAGAAGCAAGAGAACTCAGAAAAGAGGTCACTTGCCATTCTTTTGTTTTTTCACTAGACTAGTATGACTAGATTGAGTTGCTGAGTGCTGCATAATCTGTATAGTGTATAAAGTACTAGATGGTTATATGGCATAATATATGCTTCAGAGATGTTATCATTTTTGTTTTCACCCTCCTTTTATAAAGGTATTGATAGATACAGCTCTGCTTTTTACTCATACTTGTTTCATCATCATACTAACACAATGCATAAATGGTAACTTTGTATATTATAGCAAATCATGATTGTGGACTTTGTTTTTTTTAAATGTTAAACTTTCTTTTCTTTTTTTTTTTTTTTTTTGTATTGAGATAACCAGCTTCTGTGTATAATGAGTAGAAGTGGCTTTTATTCTGAATGTTGCCTGTCTTCCCAAAACCAGATAGCAGGCTTGAATAGACTATTTCAATTGGAAGGGACCTACAGTGTTCATCCAGTCCCACTGCCTGACCAAATCAGGGCTAATCAGAAGTTAAAGTGTGTTATTAAGGGTGTTGTCCAAATGCCTCTTAAGCACCGAGAGGCCTGGGGTATCAACCACTTCCTTGAGAAGCCTGTTCCAGCATTTGGGGAAGCCTGTTCAAGTGTTGGGCACAGTACTGCCAGCTTTCAGGTTCAGAGGCCTTTTAATTCAAAGTGCAACAAGCTCAAAAGTGGTCTAGTTTGTTCCTCTGTCCACAAAAGAAAGGATAAATATCCTGCGAGGCCCTTTCTTCTTGGGAAAGGGGAGGGGGAAGCAGCGTGGGGGAGGGTGTTAATGTATTCATGTTAGCATTGTTTTCTAATAATGATTTTTAACAATTTCTTATTGGTGAAAGTAGATCTTTTACAGTATTTCATTTTCTGAGATTGATTACAGTGTGAGAATTAGGTATAGCATAATAGACCACTGTTGAGCAGTGTAGCTTTAATGAAAAGCCTTATTCATCCTTCTCTCACTTGCAAAATCTGTAATTTTCACAGCTCCTTGCATAGCTGATCTGGTATCTGATTAGGTGTTTAGCAGCTGTCTTATTCCTGCTGCTGCCACTACACAACTGTTCTCTTGGCTTGTTATTGACAGCTGATGAATCTGCCTCGTTAGGGGTGATTGTTCCCTCCCTTGGCAGTCGGATATCATTAGGCATTACACTAATGTGTGAAAGCACTCTAGATATTTTAAGTATTTAGTCCTGTGTCCCTACTGCCTAGCTTTCTAAGCATGATGTCCAACAGAATAAGTTTTAAAATTCGAGGTGTTTTTTTTTTATACTAACAGATATTTGCTTCTGAGAAGATGGAATGGCCCAAACATTATGCTTGTAAGAAACTGTTAACACTATTGACACATTATGATATGATCCAGAGAAAATCTGGATACATTGATTTGAAACAGCTGCAGGCAATAAGGTAATGTAGCTTGGTTTCTTCAACTTAATATGTTTACTTCTGCTGCTGGAGGAAAATCATAGGGGTTTTTTTCTTTTTTACGAAATTATAATAGTTTTCTTCCATCTCTATTTCAAGCCTTGTGCTTGTACTGAATAGAGGTAAAAATTTAGATAAGTACACCAATTCTTATACTACTGCTATGCAAAGTACCACGTACAGCAGTTCCCTTTTACTCTGACAACGCGTGCTTTTTCCTGTGCTTTCTTTCTATTCTGTGTCATGGATCTGCACATGAGATGTAGCATTACAGGTTTGATCCTCTGCTCAGGTTCTCAGCAGAAGTCCAGTTGATTTCTGTGATTCAAAGAGCCTAGACTTAGAAATAAGCATCTGCAGATTCAGTCATGGTCTCTGATTTCTTATCAGACCTGCCGACTGTTGTACTTTGTGTCTGATGAAATCATTGGCTTATGGTTCTGTTCTGCTACCCATTTTTCTCAAAACATTTTCACTTAGGACTGCTGCATTTAGGAATATAAGAATGGCCAAATATCCTATTACTAAAAATGGATATGCAGGAAAAAAATAAAAGATAATCATGTAGCTACTTTCCCCTAGAATATTTTCCCACCATCCAGGTTTCAGTTACTCAGGGTTTTTCTGAGCCAAAATTAGAACCTCATTCTGTCAGCCCTCAATGTTTTTTGGGTTTGTTTTGTTTTGTTTTTTAAATCTCATCTTTTCTTAGACTTACATAAACTTCTAGAATCTCCAGTGTCTATTGACAAGCCTCAGCTTCACTGCATAAAGAGAATTGTTGCTTATTTTAACTTTAGTATCCAATGGTTTAATTTCCCAGATGAAACCGAAATTCCTCCCCCAGAATTCATGTATTGCAAGAAAGTTAGTAGTTTTTCTATGTTCCTTGATGCTGTTCAAGATTTTGTAGACTTTAATTTTGAGGGAGAGAAGGACAGTCAGTAGCAATGTGATAGTATCTCTTCTGGGTTGATGTGTCACAGTCTGTTAAATTATTACTTGCAGAGAAGCTGTTCTAGTCAGTGTTAACTTTCAAAAAGAGTAGAGAGACTGGGGGCTGCTTTTTAAATGGATTGACTAGATACATTACCAGCATTTACCTTGAGGAATAAGTTAGTTTACATTCTCTGGTTATAACACTTCCTAGTATTTCAAGAGTTTAAATGACAGATCAGCATACTCTAGAAGATTCCTTTTGTTAACAAGTGTTTAAAAACACGGTAATGATTCTGCAGGAGCCTCTTCACACGTAGGAACCTATTAAACTGGGGTGTAGATAATGTTTTTACAAAAATGTCATAAAGACTGACCGTCCCTCCTCAGTTCATGTTTTATCTTCCTTCATGCTCTCATGTAAAACATAAAAATTACCCTGTCTTGTCATTCAGCAAATGTCTATGGCAACAGCCTTCTTTGTGGCATAGTTGAAGATACCAAACTGATGTTTGTAGGATTCTGTGGTATGACTGTCTATTACAGAATATCTTCTTGATTTCTTGTTATGCTCCTCTGAGCTGTATCATTTAAAAAAAAAGGCGAAAAAAAGTTTTGGTACTCAAATCTAGATCCAAAACTTTACTGTATAACTTATACAGAGAAGTAGTGTATTTTTAAAAAAGTCTATTATTTCACTATTACAGGATTATTTTTTCCTCTGAATCATTACAAATCAAAGTATTGAAATATTTTTAGATAACTTCAATTTTTCATTTCCTATTTAAACAAAATCATTTAATGGGCTTCTTTTTGTTACAGGGTAGTCAAGACACGTGTTAAAAACGGAATTCCTTGTTTCGAAATTGAGTGGCAAAAACCAGGTTGGTCTGGTTTCTATGTACACTATGGAACAAAACAGTTAATAGAAAAAGACAAATGCATTGTTTAAAGAGGAGAAGAATTTGACAGCATTATTAGGCAGTTAACTGTGGGTGAGATTGGAAACTGCTCTGTGAAAACAATAGAAAATGTGCATCAAATTTCACATATCCTGAAAGTAAAAGCAATACTTAAAAAAAAAAAAAAAATCTACCTAGAAAGCAAGGGACTCCGTTTTCGGGTGCTTTTTCTGGTCCATGTTAATAAGACCCAGAATCTGTACTTCATATCTTATTTCATTGTGTACCCAGAGCTGTGACTGTTTACTAGCTAGAATTTTTCCTGTGCTGACAGACTTCTACCTTTAGTGTGCCCATTTGTGCCGGGAGACTGGCAGAAATAATTGTAGCTAAATATCAAACATTGTACTATTGACCTTTTTACATGTCTTCTTTGTACTCAGATCTTTTATTCTTTGTTTTTCTTACTCACTACTTTGATATGTGTGTGTACATGCCTGATGTACATTCTTTTTTTTTTTTTTTTTTTTTAGAACATTATGTTAATACAGAAGATGAGCCTGAGGAGTTGTTTGTAGTCACAGTTGAAGAGGAGTCCCTGTTTCAGGCTGCTTATCCTGATGTAGTTGCCCTTTATCAAATGGAGAAGTCAGAAGTTCTGAAGAAGAAACAGAAAAGTAAGTCCAAAAGCTTATTTCTTATGAGCTTATGGGTCTTGCCAGAGTATATGAAGCAAAAGCAACAAATATTTCTCCCACTGTTGAGCAATACCATGTTTTGTCAACATCAGGGCATGATATCTTGCTGGGACTGTGATTTTTATCTTACCATTTTATACTTTAACACTAGGAAATCTGAACTGTGGTTAATATGCCATTTTTATATACTTTTTTTTTTCCCCAGACAGGAAAGACAGACCAAAAGAAAATAAATTACCAAATGTTTATGATGAAGTTAGTGATCTTCTATCTCAAATGAATTTAAAATCTAGATGTGGAATTCTTCCTGTGCAAAACTCCACATCAGGTATAAAAACTCTCCCAAAAGATGAGATACACCAGAGAAGTACTGAATCAACAGATGTAGCATTAGCTGCAACTTCCAGCCTAAGAACTGTTCAAAGGCCAGCATCAGCAGCTGCTCCTCCTCAGCCTGCACTGCCTGACTTGCTCTTACAGAATACGTTGCCTGACTCTGTATTGCCACTACAATTTACTAAAAATTCAGGAATATCATCATCTATCTCTGAAACAGCTGGTCTACAACTGAACAATATTGATTGGGAAGAAACCTTCAGCACTTCACCAGCCTGTGAGGGTGATACCCATGGTCCAGCAGCTGACTTAACTACATGCATAGAACGCTCACATCTACCAGATCTTGAAACAGTAAGAAATAGGTCAGAATATTCTGGTGCTACGCAGTCTGATCATCATCATTCTGATAGTGCAGATGATTTGGTTTCAGATGATTCTATGGGACAACTTCAGAAGTGGTCATTAAGTGAGCGAATAATGAAGAAAACTTCCATTCCATCAAAGCCTTTGTTATCTGGAGATGTAATGCAACTGGAGTCTTTTAAATGTTTCAAACAAACAAAAGGAACATTGAATCCTGATTATGTCTCTTCCTTGTGTCAGTTAAATAAACGAGTGCAGGAGAGTAAAAATGTACTATCAGAAAACTGTATAAGGGAATGCAGCGTAGACATTTATCAAGATGAGTGCAAAAAAGCTGACAGCCTGGCTGAAAGCAGTTTGACATCTCTAGCCCTCGGTGGGGAAACAACTGCAGAGACACTGCATTCTGGGTGTGAAATGCTTCCAGTGTCTCAGAAGCCATCAGATGTTGTAACTGGCTGTCACATTAAAAAAGCTTGTACTCAAACTACTTGGAAAACTTCTTTTAAAAAGAGTGTGTGTCAGAACAGGTGTTCTTCTAGTGAAGACAGTGATGATGGGAACATGAATAAAAATCAGATTTATGAGCAACAGAAAAGGAAACTGAACTCTGGTCAGCATAAAAAATGTTTTACAAAGAAAAGGAGTAACGTTGTTACTAGCAAAAGAACAAACAGTGACTCTGCCCTTATAATTAAAGGGCAGAAGAAAAAGACCAATGTAAAAAGAACTGGTAATAGTTTCTCATTGCAAGTGTCTCCAGAACCATCCTCTGTAGGGCAAGTTGATTGTTCCCAAAGTCCAGAGCAGCTGTGTGAGAAGTCAGGTTCTGATCCCATGCATCAAGCCAAAAGTGCTGTTCTGACTTACACATGGGCAGACAGTCCCCTTCCCTTGTCTGAAAGACTAAAAGGAAGAATCAAAATCAATTAAGTTCTCCATAAAATAAATTATGATAACAATTAACTCTGAACCTTCAGCTCTTACAGAGTTCTTTCTCAAAATTTCTGCAGTATGCTCTGTCAATTTTAAGTGGACACAGTTTTGATAAATAAGAAGTGCTGTGAAATACTGCATACTGGAGCTCAAGTTTGAAACTGAAATATTAGCAAAAGTACCAAATAGCTGATTATAAGCAAGTGTCAGTTATTCTGGACTTGAATACATTATGAACTTGATACATAAGCATCAGGATATAGTATACAAGGGAGCAAAGAGGTTAAGTAAGAAGGGGTTTTTCCCAGCCAATTGTGAGGATTTTATGTACAGCTATTAGTCCTGTTTATAAAAACGGACTTATTAAAATAGTGCCTGCACTGCTGTTGGATATTCCTAACAAGACAAAGTGGTACAGCTCTTTCCAACTGAAATTTTCCATTCTGCTCCACTAACTTAGTTTTGCTAGTTTTAAAATTTATTTTCAAATTCTGGGATGTTGGTTGTGGTGATTATCTGTGAAAGACCAGATAGCACACACAGCAGATGTACCTTGCAGGGTATCTTAATTTATGTCTGCCAGTCCCTATAATAAACTGTTCTTTGAGTTTATTAAGTGCATCTTCCAAAGAATGGAATAAACCATATAAGGTTTTGTAGCTGTCCTATCTTAATATTTAAGGAAATTTGATGGCTTCTTTCGAGCATTTATAGTTTGGGACATTTTTTTTCTCAGAAGATGCGAAATCCCATCTAACACTCACTTCTGCTTGTGTTAGAATGAAGATTAAGGTACAGAAAATCAAAATCTAATTATGATATTGCAGATTCTTTGAATTAATATAATGTGTTTGTTTTTAAAGGGGGAACTTGAATACAATTGCATTTTTGAAGATGTTTTTCCTACCTTTTTAATACAGAAGCAATCTCTGTTCATACATGAAGAAAAAGTTGTCTTCAATAGCTTATTAGAAAATGCCTCCTTCCCTGCATGTGTTCAACTTTTTCTATGGACCAACCAGAAGAAAGGCCACTCTTACAAAGATATAATCTTTACAATAGAAAATTAAAATATCCATGCCTCAATTAAATATGTCCATTTTTCCTTCATAAAGGACAAGGCTTTAAAAGCTAGGAAGCTAAATTCCAGATGCATTTAAGGAAGAAGTAGTTTATAGATAATACAATCTGTAACTAGCCAGAATAGTAGTTTCTTATTTTCTTCTCTAGGTAAATGGAGAAAGTTTATTTATAGCTGATTTTCCAAGTTAGAAATGTATTCTAAAAATGAGTGAAAAAATCCAAAATACTGGACATTTATTTTCAGATTTGAAGATCGTGTTTCTCTTCTGGAGACTCTTAACCACGCCGCTGATATGGGAGGGTAGCTATAAGAATAGAATTGCTAAGGAGAATAAAAGTAGCAGTCACCTAGGGACCATAAATTAAGAGATACATAAATTAAGAGATACCTTATACAGTGGTCAGTAGTGGAGAGGTCAGACCATTTTTTTTCTGGAAAGAAATATTGTTATTGGTTATGTATGATTTTTTTTTTGCTGCTGATTTTGCATACTGAAAGTTGGAATCAAGAGTTTGAATTTTCATCAATAAAAATGCCAACATCATGTGAATTACTTCACTTTTGTTCCCTCCCAGTGTATGAGAATGTGCTCTTTTCTTGGAGGGATCATAGAATTTCATTTGCAGTGTGTGAGTTTCTGGGGTTTGGGGTTTTTGTTTAGAATTTGGGGCAAGAAGTGGATTTTGCAGGGTTTTTTGTTTAATTTCCAAATCTGGCTGGGATGACTGCTTTAATTTATGATTCCCAGAAAATACTGTGCCAGAATTATGACAAGTTCATGCTTTGCAGATGATGGAAACCAGAAATGAGATATAGTCATAAGTCATTAAGAACTGCAGAAGGGAAAAAAAGATACTGTGTTGCTGATATTGCTGTAAATTAATCTGTTTTCATAAGTACAGTTCCAGCATGTGCAGGACGAGCTCTCTCATTTAGGCTGTAGCTGCTCATTGGAGCAAATAAACACAAGAACATTTGTCACTGGGGGTGACTGTGGCTTGAATTAAACTTGTGATTTGTTACAGAAGGGAAATTGATTTCTCATCTTTCTGTAATTTACTCAATCTAAGGATTAGGGAAGGATTTTTCTTCTTTGGAAATGTTTTTACTGTGCCAAAACTAACCTCTCACACTTGTGAAGAAAATGTTTAAATAAATTGAGTGGGTGTAACGGAGAGAACTTTCTTCTGCAGGAAATATTCCTACAAGAAAGATTGTGTTAAAGTGGTCATAAGTATAAGTGAATGTGATTCATCAGCTTGATGACCCTGAATATATTTTCATTTATCATCTGCCTTGGTCAGCCCCAACAGGCTCTATCGGAGTGCTTCATCTGAAGTGATAAAACTACACCTGCTGTGGAGGTGGGGCAAGGAACGGATGATCCTTCTTCAACTGCTTTTCTGAAAGTTTTTCTGCTGAATTACTGTACCAGCCTGAGTACTTTGCCTAGTCCATGACTCCTGGTGTCAGCATTCCTCTATCTTGAGCAGTTCCTGCAGAGATATAGGGCAGATCCGTAGGTTCTCTCTTAGCAGTATAAATATTGCAATTTCCATTTATAACCAATATTAAACATCTATTTAAATGTGGCAAATTCATACAGCATAGCTTAACAAAGGCAAACATTTATTTGGCATTTCTTGCGGTTCTAATTCACTATTTCAGCTCCATGAGAAATCAGCAAGAACAGAAAATAAATACTGTTCACATGGAATATATACATAGAGAGATAAAAAAACACACAAAAAAACAAAAAAAGCACCCAACCAAACAAAAGAACCTGAAAAAACCTCCAAACACTCCTCATTTGCTTTATATCCAGCTACCAAGCTACACATCCTCTTAATTTTTTTCATTGGAAATTATTGCTGAAATACTTACCAACATATCTGAACACACTTAACAAAAGGAAAAAATAATTTTCTTTGCTTTAACTAATTTCCACTTTATTGATAGAATTTATGAACTTGATAAATCTTTTGATAGTTAACAGAGAAATTTCCTCATTTGCGAAGGAAATTATTTGACTTTGAAGCTTTGCACAGGCTTTGCACTGTGCTCTTGTGTCAAGAAATAAACTTGGAAAATATAGTGGTGAAAGAGACGAATGGCAGCTGTTACTTGAGACAAGATAAAGTCTTTTCATGTCTAAAAAGGTGTCAAACCCTGCCATACTATATTAGCAGATAAAAGGGAACTGTGGTTACAATATTACTGAGAGTTGTTATAAACCTCGGTGCTTCTGACAAAACAGTAAACTCGGCGCTAGATATAGCGCTTTTTCCTTCAGGAAACAAAACACTTTAACTGTTTCAAGAAAACAAAATTACAATGGGTGACAGGACCACTCTGCACAGTTCTCTTGCTCATGTATCCTGCATTGTAGCTACCATCAGTACTGAACTTAATTTAGTAAGATTAGTCACATATCAATTAAGAGTTCTTTAAACCCAAGCCTCGTCTCCATCTACCACCCCAATTTCCTTTGATGGGGTTGGAGAGATTTTGTCACTTCAAAGACTGAGCACAGCTGGAAAAAGAGAATACCTTTGAAAATTTTGCTTCATGAAAACAGCTACCTATACTAAAATTCCAGTTGATGGATATTTCAAGGGAATTAGCTGCCTGACTAAAATACAGTGAAGGAAAAGAAGCTAACCAAGGATATTTTTCATGCCAAGATAACATAGAAGTAGCAGTACGTTAGCATTTGTGTTATTTTAATGTATGCAATTTGCTCTGCTGAAGCACCTTCCCATCCAAGCTCAAAGCCAAGTTAGTTGTCCTACCAAATGTTCTTGACAAAGGTTGGATCTGTGGCAAGCTATAGGTATTCTTTAGGACATGGTGGGAGGAACTGTGAGCGTGATCTGCTTTGAATACGTGTGGGCAAACTTACTAGATGAATCCTTATGTGCTCCCTTCTGCCTCCATCCCAACATCCCAGGGCTGGCCTGGCAGTGGTACCACATAACAAATGGAAAACAAGGCAACACAAACCCTAAAAACTGTCCAAGTTTTATCTGCTGCAAAAACATGAAATCTGTGGCTTCTTTTCAGGTCTAATTCAGGCTGTCTTCCAGTCCAACATGAATGCCAGGTCTCAGAGCAGCTTTAGCCTTTAAGCCTCTGTCACTCAGCCCACTGCGATGTCTTGGAGACATTTTCTTGGTATCTTGTGCACTGCTGAGCTGTTTCCTGATGATCTGCAGGTGGGTGGGAAAGAACCCTGTGCTCAGGCTTGTATTCCCCAAAGCCTTGGAGTCTAAGGGACCAAAGGGCTCCAGGAGTTACAGCCACATGCACACCTACTGTACAGGGGCTTTGTAAGATTTTTCATCCAGACTAACATGTTTTTTGTAATAATTGAATGGCCTCTTTACCAAATAAGACCTTCTGGTTGGAAATAGAAAAAATGGTCTATTTCCTTGTAATTTATTACAGGGCTGATGCCTTAGCATGACCTAGGAAGACACTGCTGAGAGAGACACCATCTTTTGCATGGGATGCTGCTGAGGAAGTGGTCAATTAGCAGTTTATAGATGACTGTATGGCACTGGGACAGTTATAGTAATTGCAATTTTCTATACCTAAATTGTTTTTGTACTTTAACTGTGGGTAATTCTCCCTAGAAAGCTTGCTTAGCAGTACAGACTGCCAATCTCTTACATTCTTTGGAGTTTATGGAAAACTGAAAGTTTCTTGGAAGTGGGTGATCAGAACTGCTGCTTAGTAGACTTAATCAGGCCTCATATTCTGTTGGATAGACCAGAAGAATGTGAGGTGTCTTTTTCATAGAAGCTCTTAATAAATAGAGAATTTCAGATATGTTCTTGGCCTGGATGGATTCAAATCATCTGTCTTCTGGGAGCCTAACCATCCCATCCAGTTATGGACATGGAGCCTTATGGAAAGATGCCTTGTCTATGTCATGTGTCTTCTTTCCTTTTGTCCTTCACTGATATTTTTTAACAACTGGCCAATTTCAACCAAATTTGATGGTTTCAGGGCTATAAATTTTTGATAATCAATTGCTCAGGGAATAGAAAAGGCTTTTCATGCCTTCCCAAGAGAAAGAAACCAGCAGTGGCTCTGATGGCAGACAGCTGGTCAGTCAGCTCACAGCTCTAAGCTGTGACAGGGGACAGCTTTTGGCTATCAGGCAGATCAAAAAAGATGAAGGATGCATGGGGAGACATGAGGGTGTAAAGGTGGTTTTACCATGAGTGGTTATCAAAGACCTGAGGAAGGTGCTGCTGATATTGCAGAGAAGTTGAGGCGATAGAGCAGAGGAGCAGGAGATACTGCAGTGGGATGGCATAGAGCATATGTTAATCCTGGATTCCTAAACACTTGTGTTTTAAGTTTCAGAATAATCTCCTGGGAGAGCCCAAGGCATTCAGTTCAGCAATTCTGCCTTTCTATAAGTCTGTGCCAAGCTGCTGTCCTCCCCTCCGACTCCTACCAATAATTTTTAGTAAGGCAAGTACAACCCAACATCTACTTCTGATTCTCTATTAGCTTTTTAATCTTTTACAGCATAATTACAGAGAGTGGTTTGCATTATTTTGAGCACCATGAAATGTGTGAGATTCATAGGTGTTCTTACCTTTAAGTCCAAGTAGAGGTGATGGAGTCACACTTAAATGTCTCCAAGCACAAATCCACCTTTGTTCTGGTGTCTGCTTATGTGCCATCATCAAAGATGATGTCACTGTTTTCTGGACTTTTCTTATTTTACTTTACTAAAAATCCCAAATCTTCCTACTCTCAGATTGCTTAGAATTTGCAAGATAGATATTTGGGGAAAATGGTAGCCTCATGCTTTTGGTTTGTGATTTCTAAAGAAACACTGTTTTCAGTTGATGGTATATTTATATTTCCCCCCAGTATTACTGTCAGTTGCTAACTGTTACAGTCGTTAGTACACCAATGGTAAAAACTCATAGAATGTGTTATTTTGTTCTTCTGTGTTATGAATATTCTTTTTGGCATATCACAAGAGAACACTACCATAATCCCATGGTTTTGAAAGAGATTTTGCGATATGATGTAGAAGGAAAGCAGAATTCAGAATTACATTTTCCATTTTGTTTGGGGTTTTTTTTTTCATCTAGAAAGAGCAAATTTGATTCCATTTAAAAAAGAAAAAAAAAAACAACAACAAAAGAAAACCACCAAAACAACCTTATCCAGCACCATCTACATTGCAGTCTCTGGTGTTAGTGTTTTGGAAGGCTGGAAGGAATCCCATAATAACTGATTGCTTTCCCTATAGCGGCCTAGCAGATTTCATAAATGATTTTGAAAAAAGGCACTAGTCCTTTGCTAGTTCTGTTACCTATAGCCTAGCACTGAGGTCTTGAAGAGAAGACATTCTTCTCCCTGCACTGATTGAGCTGAAGAATATAACTGTGTGAAATGGGCATGTGGGTCTTGCACTAAAGATGCTTGAATTTGTATACAGAGCTGAAAAATTTGTTAAAGAAAATGATATTTCTTCCAATAATAGTAATGTGGATCTTGCAATGAATTCTTAGTGACAGCATATTTATCTTGTAAAATACTAGAAAGTTAAGGGGGGTTTTTTGGGTGGTTGTTTTGTTCTGTTTTGTTTTTTCCTTTTTTATTAAAAAATCAAAACCAAACATTTTGTGCTGGGAGGCCATGAATTGGAGATACAGAAAATATTACTATCAACAATCATAAACATCTTCCAACTGACAGGCCACTCTCATTACAAAAGCCAAAGATTTCAAACTGCTTTGACATGACAGTGAATGGGAAAGAGCTTTCAAAGCTCTAGGGTCCTCCTGGCATGACATGTGTGTAGATACCTATATAACCTTGTGTAGCCTTCTCCTGTGAACTCTCATAACTTTGTTATTTGCCCCTGGGTGAAAAGACTCTCATTTGTATATTGTGTTTAACCCATCATAGACTTCAGGATATAATGCAAGTGAGTGACTGTGGGGGGATGAATGTTTCAGAGGGAGAACATAAAACTTTGACCAACAGAAAAGCCAGTGTGGTACAAAGTGTTTCTTTTACAGTAAAAAAGTTACTGATACAGATGTTTTGGGGAGTCAAGCCAAGGACACCCATCTTCTGAAGATGCTTGCTGAGCTCAGGATCCTCAGCCAGCTCCCCTCAGACAACCTCTCATCCATCCTCACCGAGAGCGTATCAAGGCATATCCACTTTCAAAGATCCCACTATCTTAACAAGCCCTCATTGCACTTATTCATTTAACAAAGTAGAGCACTAGGATTCCCCCTTATAAATAAAGATTAGGTATAGTGCATTTTTTTTTAACTCCTGCTCTTCTAGTCAATTAGAGCAATCAAATATTCTACTACAATACTGAAACTACCTATAAAAAAGTCAAGACATTGTACCTTTTCAGAAAGTAATTATATTTTCAGAATAATGAGAGCCTAAAATAAGGATGAGTATGGCATCTATCTGGAGAAAATGCGGTTTAAGAAGTGCACATTAAAAAATTCCCCTAAATATAATTCAAGCTAAGAAGCCTGTTGATAATTGTTAGTACATAAATCACAGTAGCTCATAGGTTGGGAATTAAAAAGAATGGAATATCGAAGTATTCTTTTAATAAGCTATTGCCACAGATCTCAGTTTAACTTTAATAGCAACATTATGTGATCACATATTTTATTTATTGATCATTTGAAGAATTTACTATGCAGATATTCTGATTAGTGGGCTATTGGACCATTAGCCAAATAAATCTAAGGGTAGTAAAACTCACAGGAAGATAAATTGCTTTCCTTTTCTTGTTCTTTTCAGCCAATTCAGGCTAATTTAAGCCTTTCACAGAATGGTGATAATGAAGGATTTGTTCTCAGCAGCATTATGGCAGGTGATTTGCATTTGAAAGTTTGACACATTTATAGGCCTTTGATCTTTTCCCTCCAGTGCTAGTGCCCCTGGCCAGACACCTACATGCACTTTTTACCAGGTGGAAGATGTAGGAGCAAAAGCCACTCTAAGAGTCGATACACTAGAGAAAATAATTATACGATTTGTGTCCAGAAAATATATTGCTGAACTTGAGTAGACTTTATATAACACAAGACAAAATATGTTTGAACTTCTTTTATTAGAGTTTCTTTCAAGCGAGAGAAAATCTTCATGGAAGATTTTAAAGGAATAGAGAGTCTGATGTAAAGCCCACTGAGCTATAAAAATTGCTTCTTCTATAGGTTTGAATTTCTTGTTGAAATGGAACTTCTCACTGTAAGACATTTCAAGAATTTTGGCACCAAGCAACCTTGAGAAAAGACTGTGACAGACATGGAGACATTTCTTAAATATTATTTTAATTTTTGCTTTATTAAAAGATATAAGAAATTAACTCTGGGCAGGAGAGCTATCTTTGGGCTGGAAGAGGAAGCCTTGAAAAAAAAATTGGGGTTTTTGTGGCACCATGAGCATATGTGAGCAATATCAAATGTGTAACTTAGGTTATATAAGGGATGTTCTTAATGTTTACTATTTGACCTCAAAAATAAGTAGGGAGTCACAGGATTCAGGAGGAACATAGCTGAATATTTGAAACAGTGCTGTTGTATCCCTCATGATTGTCTAAAATTTAATATAATAAACTGATTTCTCTGCTGGATCATAATGGTTAATTCCAGGTCTGTGAGTCAGGGGCTCATTTCATTCTTGTCTCAAACTTGATTCCTATGGTAGGCTGGGTAATTAAAAATTGCCTACATTAAATTCCTTCCTTTGCCATGAACTAATGATATCTCTCCAAACTGAGCTTTTCCTCTGGAAGAAGATAAGGCTTGCTAAGTTCCATGGAGGAGGACAGCGTGTCTGATCTTGGGAAATCTCCAAGGATGGAAGTGTTTGGCCAAATAGCGGCTGCTCACCACCCCGGAATACTCAGCCTTTTTAAAGCTGTGTAATGAGTATTGATTAGCCATTGTCTGAAGTACATTGAAAGTAACAGGGACTATGTAAATGTTAATTTACTTTATATGCACATTGATAGGGAATCCCCAATAGCTCTTTTGAGCTGTTTTCTTTTTTTCTTTTTTTTTTTTTCCTCCTTTAAAATTTGCTCCTGCAATCTTAAGAGTTAACTTCACGCTGAACGTACTTGAAAATTCAGTTCCTGCTACATTTTGTTCATCAAAAGAGAGCACTATCCATCTGTGTTACTTTGCTTTCAAGTCATCACAGAATGTCAGATACCAGATAAGAGCAAGAGACTGATGAATGTGCATCCCAGCCTGACAGGGCAGGTCAAGGTCAGGGAAATTTAAGTTTCCCTTTTTTCCTCTTTTTTTTTTTTTTTTTGACAACAACCCATTTGCCAATGTTTACTTTAGAAAATTGCTTCTCTAGGGGCTCAGATGGTTTAAAACAATATTCCTTGTACAATTTAGATTTAATTATTTTCTGATACTGTCTCCATTTTATACAGTATTTTGTATTAGGCCACTGTCACAAGCTTCAAACTAACCACTGTGGGTTACTAACCACTTCAAACTAACCCTCTCTGCAGAGGGGTAATCCCTTCCCTGTAATCCCAGTCTGTGTCTAAGGTAGGGAGAGATGTAGGGCAGCAGGAGTGGAAGATGGGGGTCTCTATCATCATGCAGGTCAGTATCAGAGCTGAGAGCAGGAGATTTGTGACCTGATGTGATTATGCTGCCTCTCCAGACAAAGTGGACCCCACGACAGTAGAATTTTATCCAGGACCAGCTGCCCTCAAGATTTGCATATCTGCTGTTGTAAGATTTACCTGCTTATTCATGCATGCACTGATTTTACACATTCCAGTTACCATTACCTAAGCAGGAACTTAGGCAGGGTGCAAACCAGATGTCTGTGTCTCAGAGTGACTGATGGGTGGCCGGCAGCACACGGTTCAGAGTGAAGGCAAGCTAACAGTTTGATTAGTAATTCCTTTTTCCCACTAGTTCTACATTTTACCTTCTCTTTGTTAGACTTAATCATATAAGTTATATTAGTATATAGAGGCCTAATAGCATAAGTATATATACATATTGGCCCATACATAAGTCTTCCTGGTAGGAGTTTAGGGGTTTTCTTGCACTCTCATGTGTTTCAAAACTAGAAATGAAAATAATATGAGAGTTTTCTAAACAAGTGACCTGAAGTAAATGACTTTGTGCAACTTCACAACCTTAACTGAGCCCCTATCTGTAACTGTATACTGTAACTATAGCTACTGTACCTACTCATTCGATAACCTGTGCTTTGGACTTCCTGAAAAGCCTGCTTCAAGTGGATACTTATATGTTTCTTGCTTCTAACATTAACTTTATCCATGCAACTGGGCAGAAATGTATGATTTGTATGGTCATTGGATGTTAAAAAAGGTATTATATTCTATTGCCAGTATCAAGAAGCACCAAAAAGAATAAGAGAGACTGAAAATCAAATGGATGAAACATGAGAAAGGAAAAGAGAAAGGAAAAGAGAAGAGAAGAGAAGAGAAGAGAAGAGAAGAGAAGAGAAGAGAAGAGAAGAGAAGAGAAGAGAAGAGAAGAGAAGAGAAGAGAAGAGAAGAGAAGAGAAGAGAAGAGAAAAGTGGAAAAGAAATAATGTTTAGTCATAGATGGGATAAGCTAGAAGTAGAAAAGTTGAGAAGGGGAAAATAAAAGCTCATCATGAGGCAAAAAAAGGGAGCAAGGTCTTCACTGTTGATGAATACAGACCTCTGCACCATGCCCTTGTCACCCAAACACAACTGTCCTAAAATCTAACCAGGCAAGTAAAATATTGGTGTCTTCTATCACCAGAAGGACAGCAGGAAGCCTATAATGACTCATTGAAAGGTTGAAGGCTTGTAAGACTCAGAACTCAATATGCATGTTGTCTCTCTCTCTTCCACTGTGAACCTCTGCAGACTTTGATGGCTCTTTTCGTTCTCCCATCCGGTAGTTGCAGGCAGCAGTAAGGTCTGCCCTGAGCCTTCTCATCTCCAGGTTGGACAGACCCACCTTTCTGGTCCTCTTTCTGTCCACCGACCCTCTGATCAGCTTGGTGATCCTTCTCTGAACTTGCTCCGGTCTATTCACCCACCAGCTTCCCCAGGTCTTTTTCTGGGAAGCTGCCTCCTGGCCAGTCAGCCTGAGCCTGTGCTGCTGTGTGGGGTTATCCCACCCGGCACAGGGCTTTGCACCTGCTTTCCTTGCTCCTCCTGAGCCTGCTCCCTGAAGGTTTTCTCCAGCCTGTCCAGATCCTTCCAAAAGGCAGCTGTACTCTCCAATATATTTACCACTCCCTCACAATTTCATATAATCTGAAAACCTGCTGTATGTGCAAAGTTAAACTATAAAAAAATGGGAATACCCAAATGTATTCATGAGACTGGTATAGCACTGAGTTTAATTTGTTAGGCAAAATTCATGGAAACATTCAGAGAAAATGCAAAAAAAACCCCTCAAATTTAATATGCCATTCATGTTCATCAGTAGACTGAAAGACAACTTGTTATTTGTGGGACTGAATATGATTAAAATTAAGATTTAGCAACTTGCCAAGAAAGTTATGATTGCAGTTTAAAATCAATGGTCCTCACCTGCAGGTCAGCCTCATGCTTGTGAAAGGGGCTTGAACAGGCACACAGCACTTTATTTCAGAATGTGAAATATGTAAGAGCGAAAGAAAATTTCTAATCTAACACTTGCACGTTGTCTCTTACCCAGACTATCGATCCATTTTATAATTATTAAAGTGAACTGCAGGCTATGCTCAGAGCATAACTTCATTTAGCACCAAGATGAAACATGGTTTCTATTAGCAGCACGCAGCAATTCTGCACATCAGTGCTAGGACACGGGGGAGGAAGAAATGAGCAAATACTGATGAAGAGGTTCACTGGATGTAAAGGAACAGCCTGAGCTGAAATGTAATCACAGCAATTGAAAAATAGCTCTATTCACAAACACCCAGCTTCAGCTGTGCAGCTCAACTAGAAATAGTCACAACTGAGCTTTTAATGCAATTTCCATGGCTATTGGAATTTCTTGTAAGATGTCCCTAGTTTTGGAAAATTCATCATGCTGCAAAATGAACCATTTAGAGTGCAAGGCACAAAAGCCCATTGGAATAGCATGAAAGCAAGAGTACAAACCTTGAATTTCCTCTGGGACTCTTGAGTATTATGCTGTTTTTTAAAAAAGCCCTGTGAAACCACTCTCACACATGGCAAAGGCAATCATCAAGCTGTTCATGGAGAGAGCAAAAGAAACACTTGGAGATAAACTATATTGTACTTTATAATTTATTAAATTTGAATGTATGCTTTTTGGGTAAAAAGGAGGCATTGCTGATGATCTTGAAATATTTGCAACAGGTAATGCTCCACCCCTCCCATGAATAACTGAAGGAAAAACTTCATTACAGTAGACAACATTTTTTGAAACTAAATGTGAAAACTGATACAATGAAGCTGTAATAGCCAGTAATGGAGTTCTACCGAACCAGCTTCTATTATTTTGATAATATCTGTTATTTTTAATTTTCTGAGCAAAATAAACCTTCTTAGGCTCTTCTTCCTCCCCCACCTTTGCCCTTTCCTTCTGCCTGAAGTAGCCAGTAGACATTAAAGACCAACCACACAGTTGAACCTCCTTTCAACTTCTGTTAACAGGGGTATTAAAAAGACATTCCTAAATATCAGCTGAAAACCACTAGGTAATAAACTCCCTACTTAAAAGGTGGGTAGGTGTAAATTCCACACGTAGGCCTTTTCATCTGGGAAGCCAGTTGCTTGGAGATCAGATGTTTTAAATGAATTGCGGAGCTGATGTCACTTGTCAGTCGATGGAGACTGCCACTATTTGGAGGATCAAATACTTACATTTGAGGGTGTAAAGCAAATAGATAGAGGTCCCGATCCTGCCAGGGCAATGCCAGAGAGGTGCTTGTCACTATACATATCCCCGGTGAAATCAATGGTATTTACTCGACTGTTTCTTCTCCATGAGCAGGCTCTTAGTCTGGCATTTTGGAATTGTGTCCTTGAGAACATTAAAGGGTTTAAATGCTTAAGGCAGGTTTTTTAACAGCACTAGAGCTGACCTATTTCTAGTCTTAGTACAAAAGAATAATAATGTTTTCTCTTCTGCTAGCCACAGGTTTGTTTGGCCAAAGGTGGTTATAACAATTAAAAATCAGATTTACACATGGTTTTCATTGATTTTATTAAGTATTGTGGGCTACCTTTCATAGGGCTCAACTCAGGATCAGTCCTGGTTCTCTCACTGCCTTCTGTCCTTCTGGTAGTTGTAGCTGGTTGTTCATCCATATTCTTTGGCATATTGACAAAGAAAAAGAAAAAGAAAAAGAAAAAGAAAAAGAAAAAGAAAAAGAAAAAGAAAAAGAAAAAGAAAAAGAAAAAGAAAAAGAAAAAGAAAAAGAAAAAGAAAAAGAAAAAGTTTGTATTTTTTGACCAGCTTGCTTACCTAGAAGTCTTATTTATTCCAATTGAAGTTGGATCCAGATTAAACCATCTTCCACAAGTAGAAAAAAAGCTGCAAAATCTACTTATTTTTAAAAAAATACAACTATCCAAATTGAGGGAAAGACTTAAGAAGGAGAGAAACATTGTCTGGTGGCTAATGTGACTCTGGATAACAAATGTGGTGGATCCTTTCCTTCCTTTATTGCCAGCTTGGGTGTAAACTGGTGTCCAACACTGTTTTTCAGAAGTGTTGAACACCTGCTGCGTCTACTGTAGTTGGTGAGACCTGCAGCTGCTTGACCCACGTTTTATACACGGGCGATTGAATCCTCATCCGCGCCTCTGGAAGGCAGGAAGGTAACAGTCACCTCTGCAGCGAGTGGGCAGCGTGGCAGCTCGTACATGGGGAACCTCTTGTTAACTGAGACATGAAGTGACTTCAAAAGCTTTTGGGAGATGATTGATATTTTTTCATGGTATAAACTGCAAGATGAAGCTTTATCATCCAAGTCCTCTACAAGGATATTAGTATGATGATCTGCTTCTTGTCAATAAAATAAAACTAGGCTTCTGTCTTAATTGCAAAGGAGGATGAGTGTTATTGGATTAGTGCTGCTGAAACACATTTATTGATGTTTATTCAGTTTCAGCCTGCATTCTTCCCATCCAATAGGATTTTTTCATTTACTATTACAAGTCTGTTTCCCCTATCAAATTTACAGCTTGGAGGGAATATACTCTAATATAGAAAAAAAAAAAAAAATAAAAAAATCAGTCCTTAAATACCTGTACACAAAAATGCATATATCTACCATACTTGTGGATGACAGCGATTATCTGGACAAATTATTTTAAATTTAAAACCTGAATCAGACACATATGGAAGCTCTAAAAATTTTCTATTCCATAGGTGTTTTTGTTTTTTTTTTAAATGGAAAAAAGTTTTGCTCCTTCTATGCCTCCATGCTTCTCCTCTCTTCTGTAATAAATTCAGAAATATGAGCAGGGAACCTTTCATTTTAAAGGAGATGAAGATTGAGATGTTAACCTTTATATTGCAGAATAAATTACTGAAATGAAAATCAAAACAATCAGTCAAGCAGAAAATGCCTTATCTTTTTTTAAGCATCAGTTTGTATTTCATTGGCATTAGCCTCACATCTCATTACTCTTCAATGTTTTGACATTATTGACAGACAAAAAAGGAATTCCTAAAATTTCTGAGAGGTAGAATAAAATAAAGATTGCAAATACTTGTGGGTTTCCTCCCTCCATGTATTTATTTTCTAAGAAGGTGCCACCTGGAATACTAGATTTTCTTAGCTCTTTAGTGAGAGAGCGTCAAGTAGTCATTGGCTATAGAAAAATGAATCAGCCTGTAGCCATGCCTTCCTCTCTATGGTACTTTTTATGGCTCTGTTATAAAACAACCCTGTGAACTATTCTACCATTTCCAGTAATTTTTGCCTCTATAATTGTCTCTACTTTGCAAAATAATTTCATGAAGATTTTCATACTTGCGGGTGGAAATGTAGTGTTTTCCAAAACTAACTAATCCAAGAACAGCTACATACCGTGAGACTCCATTGACTTATGTAGGCTGTGGATCATACAGAGACTGTGGAGAGAGACATTACATAGCTTCCCAATTTGGCCAAACTGAGGCACATTTCATGTGAGTACATTTTGGAAACCTGGGGGTTGTGGCTAGAAATGGGTGGCTATTTTTCAAAACTGAACCTTTGGCTGCATCTGTACCAGTAGAGCAAACATGGCCATGGCCCCAACTTTGGCCCTGAAGACACATGTTATGGCAAAGTTTGCTTCCATATGGGTAAACTCCCCTATGAAACCCTATGTCCTCAGAGGCAGCCCCTGAACCACAGTCAGGCAATGTTTGGGACATAACTAGGTGGGTCCAAGCTAAAATAGCACCATGGACCATGATGGTAATAAAATAGGATGCAAAACCTCAAGGCAGTTTTCAGGTGTGAGCATTAGCCCTGTATTATCTATTAATGTAGAAAAGTCTGTAAAGTTTTCTTGCCCATGTAACAGTTTATAAGAGCATAAGATTATAAGATTCAGTGATTTTTCATGCAACCAGAGCAGTTGCCCACATACTCTAAGTGACCTGCCTTGGTCACTCTAAACATTTACCCATAAGATACAAAGAAAGATATACTATTTCTATTCCTCTGCCCTGCCTAATCTAATCCAAATCCCTATATATAAGAATATAGAGATTAAATCAGACTGTGTTCACCTGTCATTTACAGCAATGGCATCTTGGTCATGCACAAAATCTTTTCCCCCCTGGTGTTTGAGCAACACTTTGTATGATTTAACCATAGGTTAGGGGTATGATTTAACTGACAACATGCATTTTTTTATAGTCAGCAAACATGTGACTCATTGAAATTTTTGCTTCTAAATTTTCCTGCATTTGATTAACACTTTTTTTCCAAAATCAAAATTGCTGACCAGAACAATTTATATATATGATTAGTATGTGCATTTTTATATATATAAACATATATTTGCAAACTGCTTTTTCTTAGCACACTCTGACAGAATTTCCTCCTCTTCTATCTCCCCTAACCCGATTTTTGTCCATTTGTAGACTTTTAATTGTTGTGTTTACCAAAAAAGGGAAGAGCATAAAATAAGAGCAGGGAACACGTCAAATGGAAAAGGCACCATAAACACAAATAGGGGGAGGAAAAGAGAAAAAGAGTGGGAGAAAGATTATAACTGAGACAAAAACTAGCTCCCTTTTTATGCTAAATTAGACCTTGTGTCTAACTTACAGCCTTGTGACCACTATCTTGGTGCTCAATGAAACTCATTCAGTTCATTGAAGTCACAGAAAATGTCTGTTGTTCATCTTGTCTTAATTTTAATTTGTAGCAGGCATTTGTGATTCTTAGGGCTGTTTCAGCTTATTTTCCTTAAAGGAGTAAAGGAGAGGGCAGAATACGATCAGGTAACCATAAAACCCAAAGCAATCCTGGCTGTGGGAAGCTGTGCCCCGAGTTTCTGTATGGGGTAGATATCATCATGTTGAACTGTCTCAGCCCGGGTTGAAATGTGAAAATCCTTCATTTTTTGATTCTTTCTTATTAATCTCAGCATAAAATCAGTAAGTCTCCCACAAGCTGCTTCCCAATGTTTTAATCCCAAACTCATTAAAATTCACAAAATCCTTCCTGCTGACTATGGTGAATATTGGATTGTTTTTTTCTGAGTGGTGGTACTAATGTAGTGAGGATTTCACAATCAGAAAGAAATGGTATATTCCAGAAAGCATCAGCTTGCTTCAGTTATATGCCATTCAAAGGCATCCCCCCTCTTTTTTCAGAGAGGATTATGGTACACACAGAGATTGTTGCACAGAAGGAACTCTAAAATAAATCCTATTTTTTCTTTTTCCTTCAGGTTGTCACTCTTCCTCCTCTTCTTTTCATTATATATTATATTTTGCTTTCATTATGAGCCATACAAAGTCATGGCTGGCAGCCCAGCTGCTCAGTAGAGCTGCAGAGCTCAGGAGTTTTGAACGGTTTGCTTGGCTTTCCGAATGATTTGATATGAGATTTTGGGCAAGTTACTCCTTGCCTCGCATATCCATTTCCCCAGAGTAATAGAGATCATTAATCATCACTGTAAACTGTTCTGAAGCCTAGAGATGAAAAGTGCTCATTACTAATGCTATTAATTTAAAGGATATACATTTTCACTTGAAATGCCTAACGCATAACTACACTGTTCTATTGAGTCAGGGCTGAAAAAGGGTTTTTTTGGCAGAAGAATGGATTCCTAGATGTAGAAAATTTTACAGAAGTAGCTTCTAGTCTTGTCTTACACACTTCTAATCTGTGAATTACTTTGAATTAAATTTCTATGTAAAAAATTTGCCTAGGTCCAAAGTTTATACACTGTTTATTTTATTTCTTAGACTTTTTTTAAAAATACCTTTTCCTATTTCTTTTGTTTTTTTTTTAAATGGGACTTTGACCTCATTTACAATTATAGATTTCCTTTTTTATTTCCCAGTCATGATTTAAAATAACAAATGAATCTACAGACTGCAGGGAATGCATTGCTGTTTTTCCTCCTGTCTCCTGTTGGAAACCAAAGTGATTGAGAGAGAAGTTACAACCTAATGAGAAGAGAAATCCAGACAGCAATATCATGCACAAATCTAAACAATCTATCTTTGATTTTCACAGTTAAGATGCAGATAATGAGACACTACTTCAACAGGAGTCAGCCCAGATCAAATCATCACTACTCTAGTACCATCGTCTGCAAACAGTTACACAGAAATCAGGGCTCAGTGGCTTAAATTCAGTGTTTGTTTTAGTGGTAATTTTCTTTAAACTCTACATCTGTAAATTGCTTTGCAAAAATTGTTAATTTTCTTTTTCCTCTCTCACCACTTATCTCCCTAGCGCAATGTTACACGTAGATGCGCAGCCTTAATTGGTTTAGTTGCAAGGAGATAATCTTTTTTTCCTCCTTTCTCGCTGTTGCCTGTTAGCTTAAAGGCTTTTTAGCTGAAGGTTGATAATTATCATCGAGAAGAAACTAGCACATCAGGAGTTCATTTTCCATCTTAGCACTTGTGGCTCCTTTGAACTCCTCTCGCCAAACCCACGTTCCCACTTTGTCACTTTCCTCCCTCCATCATAAAAAGGTCTCGGCAGCCGGCGGCTCCAGCCTTTGCTGGCGGGCAGAGGGCATTGCTTCTCCGGAGCGCTCCTCCAGCATGGACAAACTGCACGAGACACTGATAAACATGGAAGACGCTTTAGGTTCGGAGCACTCCGTCTGCTTATCGTCCTGGGACTGGAAAAGCACCTCTGGGGCTTTCGAGCTGCACCCTGTCTCGTCTCCACACAGCTTATCCCCGACACCCTCCTTCGAATCCTACTCCTCATCCCCTTGCTCGGCGCCAGCGGAGACCTCCTATGGAAGCGGTGGTGGTAACAACCTGGTGGGCTACAGCCTGGTGGACTTCCCCCCTGCCTACCTGCCCAGCCCCGGACAGGCTCGGCTGCCCAAGGGCACCAAGGTGCGGATGTCCGCCCAGCGCAGGAGGAAGGCCAGCGAGAGGGAGAAGCTGCGGATGAGGACCCTAGCTGACGCGCTCCACACGCTGCGCAACTACCTACCCCCCGTCTACAGCCAGAGGGGACAGCCCCTCACCAAAATACAAACCCTGAAGTACACCATCAAGTACATCAGCGAACTGACGGAGCTCCTCAACAGCGTCAAGCGGGTGTAGACCCCATCTGGAGCACCCACCCCGGCATGCTCAGGGCCTTTACAAATAAAAAACCAGCAAAATCTCTTCCTCGCCCGAGTACAGTGGTGCAGGGTGCGAGAGGAGGATGGAGCAATGGAGGGAGAGCAAGAGCCACATAGGACACGATGCTAGAAGGTGATGTAGGATTGCCTGAAAACCTGAACTGCAGGTTGCCGAGACAGAAGTCTTGCTTTTTGTTTTTTTTTAAATATATTTTTTAAAATAATAATTTTCCGATAAATATTAATACTAGTCTGATACAAAAATAATTAAAAAAACCCCCAACTGATCTTCCTAGGATTTACGTACCACTGTTCTGATTGATCTTCTCTTTCATAAGGACACTAGTAAATCCATAGGTTTTAAACTGAATTTTAAAAAGTAAATTAAAACCACACCATAAGAATACTAAGTGTATGGATTTGTAGGCACTTTAACACTAGGATGAGGAAGAACATGTATAGTTAGCTCAGGTATTGTCTATTTATCCATGTTTCCATTGTACCTAAAAATTAAGAAACTAAGTAATAGTGAGAACATCTTTGCTTGTAAACAAATAAATATCAGTATCATAGTCTGTATCCTGTATTATATATCTGATTAATAGATAAGTAAAATCTAGCAATGATAGCTAAATATTGGAAATTAAATATAAGGAAAATGAGATTTTGTATAGATAAATTGATATTAAATCCTATCTTCTTTATTAATATATACAGAAATGTATAATATTTCTGTTTAATGTACAAAACCCCCTTGCTTCAATGCCTGATAAATTATGGAAGACATTTTTACATCAAATTGCTGGGACAAATAAGATTAAGCTGAGTTATCTTCCTTCTCTTCTCTTTTCTCTGACATGAAATAAATTGCTTCAGGTATCAAAAAGATGCAAACTTTTATCCTCAAGGTGCACTGAAACCTAAGAGGGCTCTAGTAACTGTGATGTCTCCTTATGAAAAGCTGTCTGATCATCTGTTTCCTATAGCTAGTAACAATCCTGTAAAACACACATGTGAAACCCTTCAAAAATCAAACCAATGAGGATGTAGTCTTAATCCTTAATTACCCTGACTTTCATTGACAGATGTCACACAGGTCTCATCACACCAGTGAAAAATATGGGTTGCTTTGTGAATCTCATTGCAGACTGATTTGTAAGACTTGGCTGTGCTGAGGCCAGCAACACAGAGAGAGGAGCAAAACTCAGGGCTGAATTATGTGGGGCTAATTAAGTGAGATTAACCTTTCTCCATGGGGAGATGCAAGGCACAGAGAGCAGCAGCCAGGAGGTAAGAGGCATGTCTCACCAGGATGGATAGATCAGCATGTCTGTGTGGGACAGATGGTTTAGGTTTGTGGATGCATCCTGTAGCAGATCATCACAAAGCTAAAACTTTATTGCATCCTTCTCTTTTTTCCTTTCCTTCTTTCTGTTTGTTTGTAAGACAACACAATTGTCTTTGTACATTTTTTTCTCCAAGACCCAGCCTAAGCTGACTCAGTGCTCTTCTCTCATGGGACGTGTGTATTGGAGCAATCAGCATGAAATCCATCAGTGTCTCAGAAAAGCAGCTACATTCAAATTTATGGAGATAGCACTGTCACTCAAGGTGTAACCACATTTAAGCATGTCCCATATGCTTCTGTTTTGTTTTAACCCATGTTAAGTTTCTCACAGGCTTTAGAGTTGCAGCAAGAATATAAGTAGAATCATTATAGAAAGCCCTATAAAGTTGTCAAACTACAGAAAATTTTATGCACATATGAGATGGCAGCGCCAATGGCAGCATGGCATTCCTCAACATAGGCCTGTGCAGCTGATCCAGATGTGAGCAGTTAAAGACAAAGTTAGTCTAGATTAAGTTTCACAAGGGAGTGAAGTTGCTCATTGCCCAAGGGATCTTGCACAGAAACATAATCGAGAGCTTGGTCCCAAGACTCTCCATGGCACTGACAGCTGTAAAAGGGTCTCTGCTCACTAGTACTGGCAGGCCACCCGCAGATGCACAGGAAGATAGCCCTGTCATTCTGTGATGTTAAAGACCATCATCATTCACAAATATAGTGGCTGGGTATATTGTCTGTGCATGGAAAGACTTTTAAGCTTGTTGTTTAAGTTTTCCACACCTGAAACTACAGGTAATAACTATGCTTTTTGGCTCTTTAGGAAGTCTATAGTGTCATGGTTAAAGCAGAAGATCCAGGAGTTAGAAGTATCTACTTTTACTGCCAGTTTATGTATTAACTTGGCTGGTCATCCAGCCTTGCTGCCTCAGTTTACCCATCTACAAATGAAGACTCTGAAGGTTAATGGCTTCAGAAGGCTGCTGCTCACAGACAAAGCTAAGTAACGCTGTATACAGACAGAGCATCCCAGTAGCAGGTACCCTGCAAATTTAAGAAGCATCTCGGGGTCAGCATTTCCTACCACCCCAGAGAAAGTAGCAGGTGGAGGCCTTGAATGTGCTGGGCAATAGCTTGTCAGGTGCCTGTAGAGTTCTTCTGCCTCCCTGCAAGTCCAAAGTGAAGCAACAACTCTAAGTAACCACAAAGGCAAGCTTTGAGTTTCAGAAGGGCACCTTACTGATTCTGTGCCAGTGAACTAGACCCTGCCTCTGCCTACCCCCTAGCCCCAGAATTCCAGTGGCTCCTGCCATACCTTTAAATATGTTGAGCTCCAGCACGTAGCATCTAAGTTGACCTTAGGGAGGGGTCTGTCCTCCATCCCTCTCTGTGATGCAGTAAGACCAAAGCCCATGTGCAAGGTGGGATTAGTTTACTGGAATTAGATTGTACTCTTGCACTGTTTAATTTGTTTGCTCCCCTTTCAGGGGATCTCTCCTTCCACCTGATTGTGAGGGGGGGGGAAAAAGTGACTGAGGTGAATGAGTAGGAGGCATAGGTAGGCTCAGTGCCTGCCTGGGACCTCCTGGGATCTGCCCCGTTTGATTCTCTCCTTCCAGAAAGAAAGGAACTCTCGCTCTGCCTGACACAGAGCATCTCTCTAAACCCCTCCCTTTGTAATTCTTCCCCTTGACATAGGCATTCCATTGATCCAGAGAAAACAGTCTGAATGTTTGTTCCTGATAGTACAAGTCCTGTAGCTACTAAATGTTGGATTTTATTAATTTTTCAATAAAATGTAATAGAGTCAAGATTTCTCCTCATTTCTCTTTCCTTTACTCCCAGGAATTTAGGATATTAACTTACTCTCTTTCACACCTATTAAAGTCCTCCTCTTGAGGAAATAAGATCTGGGACCCAGGACTGTACACATTGTCCATAAAGCTATATTGAATTCCAACAGCAACACCATAATAATCCATAGAATAGAGGACAAAAAGTACAACCTCAGTGTGAAAAAGTTGCACAAGTCACAGAAGTAGAGGACATCTTTCACATACAATCATCTTTTAACACAATGTGTTCAAAATTCACATGGAAATAAAGCTAAAGTAGCAACCTAACAATCACTGGAAGTTGATGGCTGAGGAATTAAATCACATTCTCCTCAAGAGATTTAGGTGTTTACCACACTAAAGAAAGAGATACAGGAGAACAAACTAGGGTTAGTCCAGACAATTAAATGAACTCTTTCGGCCTCAAGATCTCCCCCTTTTCCAGGTTAGCACATCACTGAAATTCCTCACTAGCGTGGAGAACAGGAGTGCAGAGATACTAAAGAAGAAACCACCACTACCAAAACATAGTTTTCTACTGCATTCACTGTTTTCTCATACAAGAAATTGGTACATGAAATAATGCTTCATGAGTGATCATAACACTGAAAGGGCAGCAGATAAGTGCTCAAATACTTAAATAGAGGAGGGATGATAAACATTATAAGATCTTGTACAAAAATTAATTAATTGGAAAATATTTTAGAAACTCAGGAAAAGCCTTGAGATACAGAAACCTGGGAATCTGTTTGAACTACTGGTCCTTTACTCTCAGTTTACTGATGAGATGATTACACTATCCTGATGCTCCCAGTCAGTTGCTGCACGCTATGAGTAGATATTTTGCCTTTTAACAAGTTCTCCCAGACAATAACTATAATAAAAAAAAAAACCACGACACTTTGCCTTGAGAAAGAGAGAAGCAGCCCAGACCCTGCACATGCTCTACTTGCCCAAAGACACTGGGGAGCAGTGCAGTGAGGCAAGCTAAAGGCAAAAGAACAGATATGCAAGGGGCATCAAATCACAGGTGAGATGGGTGGGCCCCACACCATCTGCTTTCCTGAACAGCTCTTCATGTTCAGAGCTGCATCCTTGCCTCTGCTCTGGGTGAATTGCTGGAGAGGGACCAGGTGTGACTGCAGAGACAGAGTCCTTAAAGTTTCAGAAGCCAGAGCAGAGAGGGACCCTTTTCCCCCCACAGCCATCCTAACACTTTTATTAGGGAAGAATAAGGCAAGGCAGAGCAGGCAGTTACATATAATGGATTTTATAGAAGTTAACTCCTGTGGTGCCATCAGCCAGGCAGTTGGTGCTCCTGGGCGGAGTTGCTGTTATCAACAATAAGAGAATAGCCTCTGTGTTTCTTCTCAGACTTCTAAGGCTGTTCTGGTGCAGCTGGAAGTATATGATGCTGCTTTATTTATAAGAAAAAGAAGACTCCTAACAGGTAGGAGCAAGCCTGCCCAGGATTCAGGAGGCTTACACAGCTCCACTTTCCACCTAGATTCATCAGAAAGACAGAAAGGATGCAGTGGTGCACCACCTGCCAGCAGCAGTAATATCTAGATAAACACCCTGAAGATGGCAAGGAAGTCAAGTTCCCTCTTGGTGGGAAAACCAAGTACCTTGAAGAGAACATGCCCCAGTGGTTAAAGGATCACACATGTGGAAGCAGCTCCCCAGGCAAGCCCTAGTTCCAAGAGCAGCAGAGCTCACCCCCACCCCCAAAGCAGAGGGGAGCTGGGGGCACCCGCCCACACACACATAGCACTTTGAAATTCTATGCTGAAGAGCACCATGTAGGTGCCAAGAGGTTTTATGGTTACACATTTGGGCTGCACATAGGTGTGTTCGGTGGGAAGAAAGCCTCCTGCTAAAGGGCTTCAGCCAGTTCCGTGGGGGAGCTGCTTGGCTGGTGGCTGCCACAGCTCTTCTGTCTAGGGCTGCCAGGGACCAGCCCTCCAGCTCTACATGGCAGTAGCTTTAAAACAAACAAAACAAAACCAACCAAAGAAAACCAAACCAAAACAAGCAAAATCACCACAACTTTATACACGGACCCCAGCTTCTGACTTTTGTTCCCCAACTCATTTGCCATATAACCACAAATGTTATTGTTGCATTTAACAGATGGGAAACTTGGTTGTAGAGAGTAAAGCAGCTTATTTTTAACAAGCTATTTGAACCCCCTCTCTGATCCATTCCCTGACTTTTTGCTTCTGTACACAGCAACATGAACCTGGGCTTGTTCTTTTATCAGTACACCATGTACAGTCAGAAGACCAAATCAGCTTACTTGTACTTTAAATTGTTTCTTTCAAAACACATGCCTGTCTGAGGCTTGGGAATCTAGCTAATACTGTGTTTAGGTGTTTCTGGACTCAGACACACCAATGGAAACAGCATTTATATGGGAGTGATTAGCTGAGGACTCAAATGGACTTAAGGCAGAAGCCAGAACTTGAACCAAAGCTTGCCAAGTCATTAAATCATTGTCAGAACACATTTTCCTCTGGATAGAGGTGCATAGAACATACTTTTTTCCTGAAGACATTGAGATTTAAAACAAAAACTAAAGCAATATACCAAAAAAGTTAATTGGGCCAGAAAATTTAAGTATCAGTTTTCTTAATTGTACAGTATTAAGAGTAAGTTGTTGTTGTTTTAAATCACCACAGTAGTAGGGAGTTTTAAAATACTAGCCATGTCATTGAATATAGACTGTAGTAAAAATTAGAATTCTGCATTTCTATCAGCTATCAGATATAGGGTCTACTTGCAACACTGACTTACCACCATATATTTGAAGTGGAAGTAACTGTCTGCAGTACATTTCTGTTATTGTTTCTGTTTTCCTATAAAAACAAATCACATCAGACTTCTCTTTTCACCTAGACTTTTATCATTCACCTGTTGAAATTGCAGAAGACATTAAGCATAAACAAAGAAGATTGATCTGCTTTCAACTTGTGTTAACAGGGATATAAAAATAACATCCCAAATACTAGGGGGAGAAGTGTGTGGTCATAAAATATCCACTTAAAAGGCAAAGAGGTGTTGATACAACACTTGAAGAGGATTTTTTCTTCTTTTTTTATATATATAACCAGGAAGGCAGTTCCTGAATTTTAGTATAAACAGACACCTCTGAGGTGGAGAAAGTATTACTATCATGTCTTTAAAAGATATTGCTGATATTCAAATGTATTTTGTATGTCTCACATGCTGCTAGAAAATATGACAAGAAGCTTTATATAAATACTAGTCTAACCATGGATGGGGATCTCCTTGAGTTTTCCAACATATGGAAAAGGTAAAGGACCATCTTATCTATTAATATTTCTCATTTTGCAAAATAGGACTAGACAGATCTTTTAGAAGGGCTGAGGACTAGAGCCACAGTTTACCTGGGCAGCATCTTGCTTTTCAAGAACTCTTAAATCTTCACCAAAAATAAAGAACCCCAAGATATTGGCTAATCTTATGAAAAGAAATTAAGGTGCCTTAGATGAGACTGTAAATACCAGATTTCTGTTTGTAAATGTTGTTTTTCCTCAGGTCTTGGTTTGAGGAAAGGAATCGGAAACCCAGGAAGCCACATTTGAGACCAAGTTAACAGTATTGAAATAGGCTGCCCAACCCCCTGATGTTTGGTTCTCACAGTCCCTGGTCACTACATTTTTCCCTGCACAGCTGAAAGAGGGAAGAAGGTGGCTCAGGCTACCCAAGGCAGCCTACGCTGTGCTGGTAGAGCACTGCCATAGTAGATGAAGATTGTCACTCACCTATCTGAAGAAAACACTCCATAACAGTCTCCTTTCTCAGGAGACAGCATGGTGTAAGACACAGGGAAGTCACCACACCACTCAAAGCTCCCATACATGGGTTCTGTTAGGTGCAAGACCCTGGCAGCACTACAGGCATGCCTTTTGATTTCTCAATAGATTGTTCCCACAGACTGAGGAATAGCTAGTCCTTAACCCACTGGGTTAATGTAGAGGAAAGCACTAAGTTGAAAGTCACTGACCTGCCAGGCTCCCTGTCAGATTTATATACTCTGAATTTCCCTTTTATTCCCATGCTGACATACTTCTCTCTCATTCCTTAATATCACAGCTCCATGGCTTTAGTCTTCACCTACCACAGGAGTAACAAAACAAGGCTCCTTTAGCACAGTAGCCTCCTCTATTGGAAAACAGCCTTGGTGCACAGCTAGGGACTTGACACGTTGCTCATCATGAAGTCCACAAAGACTTTTTCCATAAGTGATAGTACAAGACATCTACTACAGACATACTTAGCAGGCAACTTCAAGGCAGAAGATACTTACAAACATGAGCTTGTAATTATAACACAAAATATTTAATGGGATCTCTGTACAGGTATTGTAGCAACAGAGCTACAGTATTTTACACACCATGCTTTTTCACAAAGTGCAAACAGATTCACAAAGTATTTTCTTGCCCAAGTTAACCTTCACAGAAATTCCCTGTAGGTTAATCCTATCTAATATAAAGCTAAAAAACAGACATCCATTATTGTATCTTTAACCCTAAGGGATAATGATTCATTCTAAGCGATAGCTTTCTTTAGAACAGGAAAACACAATATAGAATCTCAACTGATTTCACATCACTGTTCAGATGCAAAGAAGAAATCAAGAAAAAAATCTGTTAAAAAAAAGAAAATGAAGAAAACTCAGGGTAATCTGACAGGAGCTCTTCAGTATCATTTTCTCTAGTAAGGAAGAATTCTTAACACTTTGTGGATGGAGTCTATGTATTATTGCTACTACTACTACAAGTCTTCACTGAAAGCTTTTTTTCCTTCAGGCTGACAGCTACTCGGCTAAAGAGTCACTGATGCTGCCTGTGAGCACTTTCCTCCCACCTAGGGAAGGCAACCTGACATTGCAGAGCCCCAACACTCCGGTGAGATCCAGAGTTTACAGGTTTTCTGTCAGTAGCCACTACAGGATCAAGTATGTCAATCTCCAGCTTGCTTTGAAAAACACTTTCTCTTACTGACATTAAGCTCCCTGCAATCCTTTGTTCATTCTGAAGCTTTTTTTTTTAAAAAAAAAAAAAGCTCAAAGTGATTTACAACTGCCTTCACACCTGTTGCCACCTTCCTCCCTCTACCCCCAAACAGATGCTTCTAACTGCAAAGTGACTAGACAGAAGCTTTGGACATGTTAGCTGAGCAGACTAGGGCAGATGCAAGTCACACAAAAGACTAAGAGTTCAACACTGTAGCAGAACACAAGGGTGCAACATGCTAATTTAACTTGGAGACAAAAAAAAATATCCATAATGGTTAGCTGACCCTTTTCTCAGTAGACACCATCAAGATATTTTCCCAGTAGATTCTTTTGAGATGTCCTTACTTGTAAGTCTGGGCAGGCTGTGCTTGCTTAGGTCACCTAACTGCAACTTCATAAATATAAAAAGTTCTTGTTTAGTGTCTGTCGAAAGTCGATATATTCACCTACAGGGAGAAGAGAGGCATACAGAAGTTTGTTATGTTACAGCAACAGTAGGCTTGGTATTTCAATAATGTAATTTGGCACCAACCTCTGCTAGTTTTCCTTCCTAACAAGCACTGCTCCAGAGGATGCTTGCCCACGTGGATGTAGATCTGCACTGTGATCTAGTGAGACATTTCAGCTTTTAATTTTCTGTACACAGCGCACACTAGGACTAGGAGTCTGTCATCTGACACAGCTCCTGAGAGGATGTGCCATACTGCTGAGCAAATATTCAGGAGTTACTCAAGAAGGGCCCATTTTCTTACCAAGCCTGTGTTTCCCAGGATTGCACCTCCTTGGACAAGGAAAGCCTGAAGGTTCTTGCATAGTGCTGCAGATCACCACACTGCAGTGGAAATACAGCTACAAGAAAGAGTATTTATATTAAGTTTAATGGAGTCTTATTTGGCAAACATCTGATATGTATACTGACCCCAAACGAGATGAACTGCCAAGTGACTAGTCTTTATTTACTACTTTTACAGTATTATGCCTTCAAGGAGGTGGCTAAGAGCCACAGGCAGCACCTGGCCAGCTGAGATCTTACACAGCATTTGCTGCATGCACTCCTCCAGGTTCACATATTGGGACTGCCAACAGCATGTGACAGACCATAGAGATATCTCACCTGCTCTTGTAACGGAGTTGTGCCTTGTACAAAGGTGAACATCCTCACTTCAAATCTCTTTAGGTGCTGAGGAAGTTTTACTCTGAGGCTATAGTTAACTTCATGGAAGACAGTTCTGTAGGAGTCTTTGCTGTTTTCACATCTTTTTGGGAAAGTGAAAGAAAATATATTTAACCAAACTTCCATCACTTCCAACAAGATCTTTAAACAAAGCAAGTAGATGAAACAGAGGAGCTTCCCTCTCTCCATTCTTCCCAGGCTATAAGGATATGGACAAAGCCTCCCCCATTCATGATCTCTGCCTTTGGCCACAATGAAGGTTGCTTCATGTTCTTTCTTTCCAGCTGTAAGCTGTTAGCTAGAAGCACTTCTTCCTTCCATGACCTGCTGCCACCACAAGGCATAGCCATTGTGCTGACACAGACACATGCTCTACAGCCTAGCAGCAATTGCCCATCAAGACAATACAATGCATCCAAGCTGACTTCTGTCCTCTTCCCCTTCCCTCCTACCTAAGGTGAGGGGCCTTGTACTGAACAGTCACTAAATAAACACAGGAGGGAAGCCCTCCTTACCCATTTATAAGGATGGGCCACTGTGGAAGGCTATCCTGGCTTTGGGAGTTTGTAGCCCAACAGCCATCCAGGTTTAATTCCAGTCTTGCATCTTTAGGCTGGAGCAGTTCAACTTCAAAATACAATGCCTCCCCCAGGTATTTTACCACAGGATATTCCGATTCCTGGTAAGGCTCCGAATAGGATTTCTCTAGAAGAGAGTACTGATGTTAGAGTTTCCTTTTTACAGAGTAAGTGTTCGCAAACTTTCTGCTTCTTTATTCTTTCCACGACCATTTACTCTGGCACAGTAATACTAAAATATGGGAGTGTAAGAATGTCAACAAGTGTGGATAGGATGGCATAAAAGTAAGAACTAGCAATGAAAGCAAGGATCTGAACTGTATTCCTTGGCTCTGAGGATCCAGAAGTGAGACCTCCTTCTGCAAAACTCAATGGAGTAAGATGGTAATTCAAAACTGTCTCTTATAAAGGTACTGTAGGAAAAAATATGGTCTTGCGCAACCTCTTCTAGGTGGTCCCGTTGGATCAGAGTGGAGGGACAAAACTACTTTCAGAGGTCTCTTCCAAACTGAACCATTCAGTGATTCTAAGGAGTCCAATAACAAATGTTACCTTTGAAAAGCTTCAATGAAAGAGCAAGAGAGCCAAACCCTGGCTTAATATTGGGTGGTGGATTCTTCTTGGCTTCATATTGAAGATCAACAGTCTGCTTGATTGCATACCAGCATACAAATTTCAGTCTGAGGGAAGAGGTTTAGCATCAAATTTTTAGAAACCAAAATACCTGGGACAATCTTCTTCTAGGGAATGACACTTACTGGTATACTGGTATATTGTTGCCAGGTCTGAAATACAGTACATCATTTTCATACATCATAGTTGTGCTATTGAACTGAAAGATACACACCATTACAAACAGGACAGTTTAATACATTAGAGTTTACTTCAGTCTTGACACAATATCCACATCCCTTCGCTTGACTGGCAGTGGGCACTGAGCAGAGTACACTTGGGAACAGCCAGAAATCACCAGCCAACAACCCTATGCCCACTGACCTAAAGCTGACAGCTATGCCATAGACAAGAATAAACAGTTTATTAACTAACAATGCCTTAAATATCACATAACACACCAAAAAGGGAGTGCATTGGGCCCGAGAAAAAAAAGATATCAGTTGTTTCTGTTGACAGAATCGATGTATAGCATGAGATGCAACACTCAAAGCAGCAAGTTGCATTTGTGGTGACCTGAAGCACGATCAGATCCTTTGTTATTTTGTCTGTTTTCTGTTTATGCAGTGCATATGTGACAGGAACAGGAGTCATTCTAGTCTTGGGCTAAGAAGTCGTTAGTAACGCCTAACCAGGTTCTGCAAGGCATATGAGTATATCTCTACAGCATAAACTCACATGCAAGTCCATTACTAAACAACTCTGAAATGTCAAACTGAAGGTTAGTTTCAGAAAGCTCCTCTGACCTTGCAAACCATTTTTACCAAATAAGAACTTCTGCCCAACTGCATTTAGTATCCTCAGAAAAAAGCATAGATGTACTACTTAGCAAAAAGTTAGCTGTGACCTTCTTGCAGCTTCGACTCAACTCTGAACCTCTGCTAGTTCTACTAATAACCCTACCCCAGTGCAGACTAAACTTCACATGTCTAAGCCCTTACCTTTCTACTTGTTCCACAAGTGTTCACATTGAACTTGAAGGTTGCAGTTTTCTCTGTCACTCGACTGGGTTTACATCGTTTGTCCCTCAAGACAAACAGGCTGGTGTCCAGGTCTGTAACCCCTACCAATTTTACTGCGGTAATAACCACAGTGCCATTGGGCAGGCACTCTGAAAGAGAAAAATATATTTTCATACAAATCAGGACTCAGACTTCTTTATTTTGTAGGCTAGCACAACAAAGAGGTTCTGCGTGGATTTGCTAGCAAGTTTTTTGGCAGCTCACAAGGACTAAGTTTTGAGCAAGACTCTCAGTATCCACACCTGATTTTTCTTCAGGCTAACTGCCAGAATGTGTACTATGTGGATGAAGCTGGTGATTTCACTTATCTTTCTCCTCCTAGGAATTCTCACCTTCTTCCAAAGGGATTTTTTTAGCCAAGATATTCAGTACATTCAATACTGATGAGTAGCTTTAGAATGACTAATTTATATGCTGATATTCTCCCCCTCAGCCCATCAAAAAACCCCCTATTCAATCCCAAAGTGAATCACAAAAACCCTTTAAAATAGCTTCATCATTTTGGACGTGTGAAGGGAAACAGAGTTTCCCACCTCCTCCCCTCGCTCCTATACTAGATAGGATAGTCACTCCAATCTGTAATTTGAATCGCATGTTACTTTGTAGGAAGTCTGACAGGCAAATAGAGTATTACACAAGTATAAACTCTAGAAGCATTTCAGACTGCCTGGGCTTGTGAGAGTTATACAACACAAAGAGCATTAACAGCTAATCCCCGACATGTTATTACGTATAAGCTCTGAAGGTGAAAATCTGCAGGAAACTGAGAAGTCCCTCTTATTAGCCAAGGTGATGCCATCCTTCAAGGTTAAGTAGAGTGAAGCCTTTATTCCAGAGGTATGAAAATCCTAGAGATGAAAATCATGGGTTAAACAAGAGAATAAAGACACATTATTCAACTAAAGTATTCAAAAAAATTAAGATAGCAGGTTATCACAAGCCAAAGATAATGGTTCTTGATTGAAGCCAAATCCACAGGAGAGATTTTTTAAAATCTAAAATCTTACACAATGAGCTTTTTCCAGTCCTTTTGCAATGAAGTGCAATGCAAACTCCATTGCATATACAGTTGCCTCTAAAGATAATTCAGCCTTAAAGTGCTTACAGATTTTTTTTCTTGCCTACATCCACCAACATCAAGCAAGGGAAATTAAAGTGTTCTTCCAAGGGCAGAAAATAGGCTTCAAAGGATTAATGGAGGACTGTCTCAAGGGGAAGTTTTATTTTGCCTTCAAGGACATAGTGCATCATGTTCATCTCTCACAGCTAGAGCACACCTTTTAATTGCTACATGCTGACATCCTTACCTCATAGTTCACATGGGAAGAAAGGAAAGGGACAGAGATTGCCAAGTGAGTTCCATTGTCCCTCAGGCTGTAGTTGTACTTCTGTGCAGCCTCTGGGGTCAGGTGCCAGTCTGAGATGAAGGGTAGCCAGTTCTGGTCCACATTCCCATGAGCAATAATGAGATGAAGGTTCCTCCTATCACAAAATCCTTGTGCACTGGGCAGTACTGCAATACAGTCAAGAGTTAGCCAGCATGCTAGCTGCCATTAGAGTTTAATAGGGCTATTTAGGGCTGGTAGCATCCCTGTCTGCAGTTAACCCGGTTAACAGCTGAGTTCACAGCCAGATTAGTTGCAGCCAGACTGGTACAGTTTTGCTGAAGTTCCACTAGTTTACCTGCATCTTTAACAGCAGACACCATTATGACTGGGACAGCAAAGGTCTCACTTGTTGGATGGGTTACAAAAGCAAGCGTGACATTCAGGGTGTAGGCTCTCATGTCTGCTCTCAGGTACTAGGAAAATCATATTTAGAAATAAAGCTCACCAAGTGATACCATCATTTTTATACCATGGTATGCTGCAGTGACTCAGCACACACCTCTTTCTTAATGCTCGGTGCATCAAATGAAACTTGTATTACATAGGCTTTGCTTCCATTAGCATATCTGATTTCATATGTTAGATATCCATGCTGAACTGCTTCAGGTAGAGCAACAGGTGCCCCTTCAATGGTTAAGTTCACAAGCTCCACATCCGGGAGGAATGTTCCCACTGTCACATTCATTAGCCTTGCACTCAGATTTGAGTCTGAAAATGAACACAGTAACATTAAGCTCTTATCAGTACCTATACCAAAACCTTCAGTAAATTCAGTGTTTGGCTACTTACAGTTGGTTATAGCAATTTCTATGTGTTCAAATGGTGTTTCTATTTCCTTGATAATAGTATGTTTGGTTAGTCCCCATTTGCTATCTTCCCACTGATGTTCCAAGAACAGGTTGATGGTGTATTTTGCCCCATGCTGTCCATTGCTCACAGAAGTCTGGAATTTCAAACCAACACCCTTTAGTATAATATATTTTTACATTTAAAAAGTTGCATTTTAACATCTCATGGTCCAGCTAGAGCTACAGCTCAAAAAATTTGTCCTTCTCAGCTCTGTGGCCCTGCTTTTATACTGGGAAAGTAGTAGTCTGAAAAAACACCACCTTTGAGTAATCATAAACTCATCAAGTGGCCCTTGCTATATCATTGTTATTGGCACTTGCTGTATCACTATTATGAGCTCTATATTTTGCCTAAGAATTTAGGCTTATCTCAGAATACTCAGGAGACTTCATTTTGAAAGTTGTCCCCTGCTCCCAAGTTTCAAAGCAACAGGGGACTTTCACCAGTGAAAGAGCTCCTCCTAGAACTTCCTTTGAAATTCATTGTCAAAACATTTGCCCAGGATTCAGTTCAGTCCAAGAAACTAGATTCAATGTACAGTCTCAGCCCATTTCAATATAATACAGTCTGGTGGACAAATGGGTTGTTCCCATTCTCTTAAATGGTCTGTGTAAAATATGACAGAACCCATGCATGCTTTACAGTCCAGTTAGGACTGTCTCTAAGGAGTACAACACGAGGACTAAAAGGTGAAAGCTGTACAGTAACTTAAGGGAGGAGACTTGAGGCCATTTCCTCTTGTCCTGTCACTTGTTGCTTGGTTGAATAGACCTATCTCCACCTCTTTCCACCCTCCTTTCAGGTAGCTGTGGAGAGCAATTAAGTCTCCCCTCAGCCTCCTTTTCTCCAGGTTAACCAACCCCAGTTTCCTCAGCCTATTCATTTCGAGCATATAATTTCTTCCCTCTCTCCCCGGTTCTTCATTTGGAAGGAACAGAATGAAGAAGAATTCAATCCCAGAAAAAAACTAAACAACAAAACCCCGCCAAAAAAAACAGAAAGAGTACTTTACCTGCCATGTAATGTAAATTACCAACCTTATAATAGCCACCTTCTGCACCTATTGGTATCTTCATTGTAATTGCATTTAAGTCATTAGATAACACATATTTTCTGGAAACCATTTCTTTGGCAGAGAGTTTATGTAGATCCACACCAGCTTCAATAAGCACATCCTTAAAGCTAGTTGCCCCAGCAGAGAGTGGTTGAATATATTTGGGAACAGTCCAGATGATTGTTTTGTTAGCATAGTCCACACCATCTTAGGGACAAGATATGAAAGCTGTCAGCTCATTACTCTAGTTGTAAGTTGGTCCTTGTACATCTAAGCATTGAAATATGGGACCATGTGTCTCACCTACAGGACATGCCACAGCAGTATCCACCACCAGGATCATCCATCCCTGTTTATAGAATGTGCTTGATCTCACTGCAGAAAAGGTAATTCCCTGAGCCTGTAGGAAGAGATCTGGTTAGACCTACACGTCCTGGCAGCTTACTGGGCTAGAATGAGCGTACCAACCTTGACCAGCTGAATTTGCGCAGCAGTGTACGGTATTCGCAACAGAACCCTGGTGTCCGTGATGTTGAGTCCATAGCCTGCACCCCAAGCATCTCTTACAAGCAGAGCCTTTTTTTCTTCTGGCTGATGGAACACTATTTGCCATATTGAAGCTTCTCCTGCTTTTGCCTACCCAGAGAAATTCATCAATAGTTTAAACTTGCTGCTCAAAGACTGACTGTATTGAACAATTTATATTGAACTGCCCAGCAGTTTTGTTGCCTTATTCTAAATACTGCTAGTGGGATATTCTTCCAGCTTTCCCCTCTCACACAGACAAAAAGCTTTCCATATTAAGAGCCTCAGAGATTAACTGCATTGCAAATGAATGGGCCAAGAGGAAAAAAGCCCATCCACAGTTCACTCCTGGGCCATAAGGTCTTGGACAGTTTTTGTTGTGCACTCTCTTGCCTGGGGAAGACTTGATTTCTAGGCTGAGAAATCAGTTTCCATTTTTCCTTTGAGACATGGCCTACAGCTGTCTATTTTTAATGTATAAAAATCTCTATACTAAAACCACTTGGTACAGAAATTCTGCCCTTCCTACTTAAGTGGTTTTTTGAAAGGATATTTTATACTGTGCAGACACAAAATAGAAGGATGTGGTGCCAGAAACAGCAAAAGCTTTTACTAGGAAGAAAACTTGTAGTTTTACCTCTGGAAAGGCAAGAGTCCAGTCCTCAAGTTCACCTTGAATTAAGTTTTTTACATTTTGTGGAACCTCCCTCCTGACAGAAACCTGAAGTTGAAAAAGCTTCTGTAAGGGGCTTGCTGGTGGCACTTGTTTACTTGTCTCCAACACACTATGAGTTTTTTAAAATACTTGCAGAACAGTATAGGATTGAGAAGCAAGACTAGCTTTTCCTAAAGTGAAGTTCCCACCCCCTTCAAGTAAAAAAAAAAACCAAAACAAAATAAAAAAACAAACATAAAATGCCATCATGCACAATGCATTATCTATAGTCCACTTGATTTCAGGTTCTTTTCATTTTTAGTGAATCTTCACTTTTCTACTTCCAGTTAAAGCCCATAACCTCTTCAAAACAGAATCCTTCCCCCTGCCCCTCTTCTCCGCAGCAAATTCAGTAGGGAAACTTCATTCAGGAATTACCCATTTTTGTTATCATCTGAAATAAGATTTGCTGAGGCAGCATTCGGTAAGTTGAATCCATTAGCTCAACCTTTTGAATACTATTTCAGAATTTTTTTGGCTGTTAGGTTGGTTATTAAGCTATATAAGCATAATATAAATGTACCACTAGACACAAGATGCATGCTGTCAGTTCACTAGTGAACGGTTCATGGTGGTGCATTCAAATTCTGTTTTCCAATACAGATTCTTAGCATTTAGAAAGCTTCCAAAAAGAGAATCTTCAAGTGTTTACCTTCTTACCTTTTTTTAAATACCTTCCCATTTTTACTTCCACTACTTACCTCCATGTAGTTACTTTCACATACTAACTCTCTTGGACTCCATGGACCAAAATGGCAACTTGCACTTTTCAGATGAGTTGTAGTATTTTTCATATCAGGAGTATGCGATGCTTTAATTTGTATAGTTACTATGAACACATCTTTCTGCATGGACACAGGGAACACTTGCTTGTTAGACATTGCCTACCCTTATGAATTAAGAGTAACTTACAAAATCCACCCTCCAGCCTCTTCATGGAAGAGCATCTCCACACTGAAGCATTATTGTTTTCTACTTGCTAACTAGTTAGGCTATATACCTATAGATGTATAACTACACAGCAACATAAATGCCTTGGGGACCAGCTTCTGCTTAATAGAGCACCAGAGCTGGGAAAAAAAAAAACAACCAAACAAACAAAAAACCCCCTAAAAAAACAAAATCCCCAACTTCCTAAAATATAGCTGATCTTGTGTTTTACGACATAATAGCAGTGAGCAAGCAACACAAGCAACCAGAGCTTTTATACTAACAGGTCTCAGACACTAGAGCAGAGGGCAACACAGCTGCCAGACAGAATTCCCTATTCTTATCCAAGAGAAAACAGTTGCCCTTCAAGGGCATATGTGATATGCTTCTTTGTGTGTTCATCTGTAGGCTGTTCAAATGTCAATACCATGAAATATTCTCAGACCTCTGGATAAATTTAAGGAGAAATAAATAATTTTCTGCTAACAGATGTTCAAGATATTACACCACCTCAATTAATACCCATAAATAATTTGGCAGTCTTTTGGATGAAGGTCACATGTAACAGCATTGTAATCAAAATGCCTATAATAGACTTACCTCTAAGTGAGAGTGGCAGCTTAATGCAGAAGCACGAAATTCAATGTTACTCCAGTTGCTGTAAGTCACTGTATAGCCACACTGTGATGCCATGGCCTCATCTAGCTCCCAGGCTATGCCAGATTGATCTGTGGGCAATTAGGGGGGGGCAATTTTAATGAGTATAATTCCTGCTCTGTAAACTCTCTCTGTGACCCACCCTTGTCCCAGGGTTCAGCTGACCCTGCTCCAGTCCAGCCCAGCTGTATGCTCTGGGCTCAGACATAAGACCTGTAACAAAGTCTACAGAAAGTAACATAGAATTACAGACAGAATGGGACAGGGAACACCAGCCACTCAAGGACTGAAGATGAAAAAAAAAAATTAACCAATGTGGAAAGATATTAAATCCAAAAGGTGTAAAAACCCCAGTTTGCACAGAACAGTCAGTTAGGTCATCTGTGTCAAAGGTGAGAAATGATGACAGCCTAGCAAGATCAGGAGCCTGATATGTGGCTGGCACAGGCCCCTGTATCTCCAAATTGAAAACATGTGGATTTGATGGATGGACCACTTGTTGGATAAGAAACTGGCTGGATGGTAGCACTCAAAGAGTTGTGGTCAACAGCTCAAAGTCTGAGTGGAAACCAGTGATGAGTGGTGTCCCTCGAGGTTCGGTATTGGGACCGGTGTTCTTCAACATCTTTGTTGGCGACATGGACAGTGGGATTGAGTGCACTCTCATCAAGTTTGCTGATGACACCAAGCTGAGTGGTGTGGTTGACACAATGGAGGGATGGATGCCATCCAGAAAGACCTTGACAGGCCTGAGAGGTGGGCCTGTGCCAACCTCATGAAGTTCAACAAGGCCAAATGCAAGGTCCTGCATCGGGGTTGGGGCAACCCGAAGCACAAGTACAGGCTGGACAATGAGTGGCTTGAGGCCAGCTCTGAAGAGAAGGACTTGGGAGCAGTGGTAGGCGAGAAGCTCAACATGAGCTGGCAATGTGCACTTGCAGCCCAGAAGGCAAATAACTGTATCCTGGGCTGCATCAAGAGAAGTGTGGCCAGCAGGTCGAGGGAGGGGATTCTCCCTCTGTACTCTGCTCTTGTAAGAGCCCACCTGGAGTACTGCGTCCAGTTCTGAAGCCCCCAACAAAAGACGAGTCCAGAGGAGGGCCACGAGGATGACCCAAGGGCTGGAACACCTCTGCTGTGAGGACAGGCTGAAAGAGTTGGGGCTGTTCAGCCTGGAGAAGAGATGGCTCTGGGGAGATCTTATAGCGGCCTTCCAATACCCTACAAAAATGCTGGGAAAGGACTTTTCATAAGGGCAGTTAATGACAGGACAAGGGGAAATGGCTTTAAGCTGAAAGAGGGGAGGTTTAGATTAGATATTAGAAAGAAACTCTTCACTATGAGAGTGGTCAGACACTGGAACAGGTTGCCCAAGGAAGTTGTGGATGCCCCCTCCTTGGAAGTGTTCAAGGCCAGGCTGGATGAGGCTTTGAGCAACCTGGTCTAGTGGAAGGTGTCCCTGCTGATGGAAGGGGGGTTGGAACTAGATGATCTTTAAGGTCCCTTCCAGCCCAAACCATTCTATGGTTCTATGTTTCTCTGTGGTGCCTGCCTGGCCAACAGTTTCCTCAGGAGCCTTACCAGGATGACAAGCACACTAAAGCTTTACTTGAATTTTTTTTTTTTTTTAGGCTACAATACTGTCTTTGTGGTTTTAGGCTTTTTCATTCTGTGTTTTGGGTTTTTTCCTTCCAAAAATAATTGCTTTATACTTTCAAGCTGTACAGATCCCAACTGCAGAGTGTCTTTACGTAAGGATGAAGATCCCTGAACAAAGAACATACATTAAGTGGATTTTTACACAAGTTTAACATTCTAGAAAGATGGATGTTATGTTACAGATGTCATGGACAATATGTAGTTAGACAGCTAACCAGCATGGAGAGCTAGCTCAAGGCTGAGTTCACACTTTATGCATATAATCACACCTGATTTTGTTTATAGCACAAATGTTATTTCATTCTGTGCTTCCAGGGCACTCTGTGGTGCTTTTCATTCAAATGCACTGCTTGCCTATAGCCAGATGGCCCATCTAATTTTTCTTAACTCATTAAGAGTTTATGTGCTGCAATCATGTCCCTTAGCTTTAAGCAAAGAAGGTGGAAAACCACTAGTTCAAAATCAGTAATGTAGTGCCAGCTTCAGCTAGTGAATTTTCAGAATAGTATGTGCTGTTTCTGAGGAACATTTTTACCAGGATGGAAATTCACCAACATTAACATGCTGAGAAACTACCATATGCATTTCAATTTGACTCCAAAGATATCCACAATTAGAGTTGATATTGCTAAGTTATCACACAAGTCTACAGGATAGGTTATACAGAAATAAAGGTAGCGATTTGTGATAGTTTAACTTACTTTACTTACAATGAGGTCCACCTACTAAGCTCTATGATTTTAGAATAATCCAGGGAATTCTAGGATAAGAGGACCTCAGAGAATTTTAAACATTTCACTATGTCTAATTCCCTCTCCAAGTTCTTCTATATCAACTTACCAACAACTGAAAGAGATAAGTATTTGTCCTCAAAGTATTCTGCACTCAGTGTTATACGCAAAAGGTTCCCCAAGCAGTCTGAACTCATGGGTTCTGTGTTAAAGATATTGAAAGGTTAGTAAGTGGAGGATTAAAAGTAACATACAAACAGAAATCTGTTACTTTGCAGATTACTTTATAAAGTCAGTGTTGTGACAGTCATATTATAGCATCTTTGGTCAGGAGGCACTGGAAGTGTGTTTTGGGGTTGGTTTTTTTTTTGGTTGTTGTTTGTTTGTTTTTTTTTAAACCAGTTATACTTCTAAGAGAAAAGCCAGCCCTGAAGTCAGTATTCCAACAGTTACTGTGTCTGGTTAGCTGGCAATGCCCCACAGCCAGTCGTGGAAAAAGGAATTTGGAACAGGGAAACTACTGAATTGGCTGTCCCAATCTGAACATCTTAAATAGAATAAAATAGAAGACAGTTAAGAAAGTCCCCCTAGTCTCCTGAAAAGAAAAAAAACCCTAAAGTAAACCCTTAAAACCCCAATCAACTAAAGAAAAACCCCCAAAACCCAACATTAAAAACCACAACCCAAACCACAAATACCTAATCACAAAAGGAGCCACAAGCCAAGTCTGAATGGGGAACAGCCACATCAGCTACCCATCGCTCTACCTTGCTCACCTTCCTGAGTACAAGTACCAGAATCCAATTGGCTCATGCTGGGAAAGGACCACACAGGAGTAAAGAGGATGGCTTGAGAAGCTCAAGTCCCAAGCTATCACCACAGCATAAACCAGGCTATGGCTGCCAAACCTCTTAAAGGCAGGATGGAGTTACAAACAGTTCTAGATGTAGGTGCAGAGATAAGAGAAGACTTTTCACGTGACACAGTTCTATTAAACTGTGATTTGTTGTTTCAATCAGAGGTTTCTACAGTATTGTGACTAATACCAACTAGATCATTTATAGCAACAGTGCATTTCAAGGGTGGAGAGAATCCTTTTTTTCCAAAGAGTTCAGCATTATACTTTTAACGTTAAGAGATGCAGCTCCCATGTCAGAGCTGGTCATACTAGAGAACATCAGACAGATGCTGGTGAACATGACCTTATTCTGCCCATATTCCAGTCTACCAACTTGATTCAGTGCAGAAGCTACAGAATGGCTCCAAGCTGGATAATACCTCCAGTTTATACAGTGAGTAGGGCAGAGAGTCCTAGAAGCAGCTTTCAGTGTCTGCTGTTCCAGGACCAGCGCTGTTTTGTAAGGAAGAAATTAGAGCAGACAGAAGTTTTAGTTGAAAAAACTAGTGCTAATACCTTTATAACATTTAAAAGACCTTACATATTGTATGGTCAATAACTAGACTCAAGAAAACAAGAACAGCAATAAAGTCTCTGTTAATTCATTAGTTTTTGTTACCAGAGTGAGGAAAGGTAGAAACATTAACTAAATTTGATGGTACATAATCCTAAAGAGCAGCCATGGGTACTTAGCAATAGACACCTGTACATTCGGAGTTTCTCAGAAAAACATGCAAGTACAGCTGCCACAAGAGGTTCAAGACTCCTCTGAAACACACACACACAAACATAGATGTCACCTATAAAAAAGCTTAGAAATTGTGATGTGAAAGCAGTTGATGGTAGCATTACCTGATCTCTCTTGGGTCCATATTTCAGAGATTAATATCCCCATTAGTAACAACCTGTAAGAAAAGACAGGGATTAGCAGCAGCTTCAGCTGTGAAAATAAATTGCTGACAAATTTCTGTGCTCAGAAAGTTCCAGTCTGGATATTAAGCTATTCTTAAGTTTAGAGCTACAGGGCTCTAGGTGGAACTTGCAAAATGAAATTTCCTTGATGACCACTAGAAAAGTAGGGAAGGTAGATCAGAGAAGTTAATATATTTAATGCCTTAGGTAAGATGATTTACATTTATCAACCATAAAGCTCTCACCTCTGTGCCAGACCCAGCTCCATTATGCATTTGCTCAGCCTCTACCTGTGGTGTTTTTTTTCCCCCCTTATACTCACACAAAAACAAACAAACAAAAAACTCCTTCATCAGCTTTGCACAGAAATCAAAGTCTTTCTGGCTTCTCAGAGTCTTGTGCTAAATAGAAAGGCTGCCACCTTTATACTGATGAATCTAATTTTCAGCTGTTTACCCTCTTAACCATAGACCTGTAATTCATGTCACCTGTTCATTTGCTTTACTGATTGAATCTGCTCTTATTTAGGTTCCTTCAGATGTCATGGCTGCCAGCTCCTGACTAGCAGGTTGTCAGGTGGCAGTAGGATTATTGGTGCTGTTCAGGTAAAATACGTGGCAATTAATTGTTTTGGAGTTACTTCTCTTCACCCTTTTTCTTCTGTGGAGGATTTTGCACAGCCTTCTCCGGACAGCTAAAGTCTGCCAGAGGCAAATGTGTAAAATGCTCTTTTAAGGCAATTGGTATAAATAACAAAGGAGAGAAGGAACTGTTGACCTTTAAGGTAAATGGTCAGGACTAATAGTAAAAGGGAGCCTAACTGGAGGCTGATGGGTGTCACAAACTAAATGAAGAACTATCTCATCAGGTGACCTGTGGGACACTTAGACCAGAAATCACCCCCAAATTTTGCAAAAATTAACCCAAAATGACTCAAAAACTGTGGAGCAGTAGATCTGACTACAAACAGACTGGAGGAAAGGAACATGCCTTTGCTGTGTGCCAAAGGCAGAGAAGTTCTGTCTGTGGCCCTGGATCAGGGTCAGTGATGGTCTCCCATCATCAGCGTGGGTGACTGGTCACTGTGAGTGAGGTGTGGGAGTGTGATGTCCCTGGGGCTGCTGAGCTGAGCTGCTGATGGTCAGAAGGTGACAATCAGGTCACTTAGCATGCAAAGGGATTGCTGTGGTATCTGTTCACATGTTCTGTGTTGAGCACTGTGTAATTATGGCAGTAGCATAACCAATAATAGCTGCAGTGTTATTTTATGTAATAAAGAGTGATAGAATTCAGTATTGCTTGTCTTGGTCATCATTCAGTGCAGCTGTCAATCACTCTGTGCAAATACATCCTCAACTCTCTGAGCTATAGCTCCCCTGTGGCAATGATAATTTCTCCTCTTTCGTGACTAAAATGTTGCTTTCATTTCCCTATTTGCATTGTGCATGTATGTGTTTGCCAGCAGCTTTATCAAGATTTAAGGAATATTCACCTTCTACATGTCATTTTTTTTAAAAATACCTTTGCCAAGAGGCAAGCTTGGCAGTGTTTCCTAATGAGTGGTTACAACTGCCTGCATCCCTCTATATATATTTTATATCTAGACTAAACTTATATCCCCCTCCTTCTTTATATTTCATATCTAGACTTACCTTATATCCCTCTCTCTATGTATATTTAATATCTAGACTAACCTTATATCTAGGATCATTTTGTCCTAGGTTTATGCCTGTAACATTTGGGGTTTGCTCCTTTGCACATGTGAAGGCTGCGGGAGCGGTGGAGCTGGAGGATTTATTTGTAATTAACAGCGATGTCCTCGGGAGGGAGCCTGAGACTCTCCTACCGCCGGCTCAGCCCCGTCCCTCCGCCCGCGGCACCGCCCGAGCCCGCAGCCGGTGCAGCGACGAGTCATCGGAGTTTGTTCTTAAACCCAAGACAGATGACGCAGGGTCGTTTTAGACAAACATATGTACTTGTGCTGCTTATCACGGCTAACTTTACTGCACCATATCTTCAAAAGTATAAAAAAAATAAATTAATTGAATATGAAAAAAACCCAAAGTTTGCCATGCTCCAAGAGGTTGATCTTTACCCCAGAAACAAGTTTTACCTCCAACTGGTTTGTGTTCCTGTTGTCTCCTTCTGAAATTCCCTAGCTGATAATTTTTTTTTTTTTTTTACTTCGCAGGGAGTCTTCCTGAGAAGCACTTTCCACCAAGGATGGTATATAAATAATGGATTATAATAAGAAATAAAACTATGATCAGGCAGGGCGTGCATATTGGAGAGCACATCCCTGTTTATTATTGTTGAAGGGAAGACTATTTGAATAATGGCTTTATCTCACCATGTGGTGTATTTTTACAATATTGCAAAAAGGTTATTACACTTTTCATAACATCAGAATGGTTTGGGTTGGAAGGGATCGTAAAGATCATCCAACCCTCTTGCCATGAGCAGGGACACCTTCCACTAGACCAGGTTGCTCAATGCCTCATCCAGCCTGGCCTTGAACACTTCCAAGGAGGGCACATCCACAGCTTCTCTGGGCAACCTGGGCCAGTGTCTCACCACCCTCACAGGAAAGAATTTCTTCCTAATATCTCATCTAAATCTACCTTCTTTCAGTTTAAAGCCATTTCCCCTTATTCTGGTACTACCTGCCCTTGAAAAATGTCCCTCCCCAGCATTTCTGTAGTTTCCTCAGGTACTGGAAGGCTACTATAAGGTTTCCTCAGAGCCTTCTCTTCTCCAGGCTCAATAGCCCCAACTCTCTCAGCCTATCTTCATAGGAGAGGTGCTCCAGCCCTCGGATCATCCTCGTGGCCTCCTCTGGACCCATTCCATCAGGTTCATGTCTTTCCTGTGCTGATGACTCCAGAGCTGGCCATAATACTCCAGGTGGGGGTCTCACTAGAGCAGAGTAGAGGGGCAGAATCACCTCCCTTGACCTGCTGGCCACACTTCTCTTGATGAAGCCCAGAACTTGATTTTAGGTACCACCAGGGAAGTGCCTGAGATTTCCTCTAGCTTGCATGAACTTCACCTGACATTTAAAGCAGATCTGCACTGTTAACAAGCCCAACACACCAATTAAATGATACATGCCAAGGTTGCTGATGCTTTTCTACCCCAAACAGATTCCAGCCATGTTTCCATGAATCCTTCAACCTGCCAATACTCACATGCAGGCTGAGGTTATGGGGCAAAGTGGCATCCTGGAGGTGTCTTATTCACTTCTTGCAGTTTAAACGGGATCATGATGACTAGCAACCATGTACTGGAATGTAAGAACTGCAGTAGTCCTGCTACAACTCACATTTATCACAGTGGTACTGAAAGCATTACCCATCTACTTCACCCACACACTCACTCCGTGTTTGTTTCCTTCTTTTTCTGTTGTTACTAATCAACTGTAAATTAATTCCTAGACACTTTTATGTTTCTGGGTTGATGTGTGGTTTAAAATTTTTATTTTTATAGTGCGTACTACATATTGTCTTGGGCCATAACTACGATTCTGGGCAATACAATAACACAAATAAATCTGAGATTACTTATACCTGCTCAAACTTAAATTACCACGTGATAATTAAAAAGCAAGAAGAAGTCTTGTCTGTCACAATTTTAATTTCTAAAAAATACTGAACTCTAAAAGGTTTTACTCAAACTCTATGACCAAAATGTCCAAGATGATAAAACAAACTTTTCCTTCTGGGCCTTTCAATCAGTATGAGGGCAAGTAGAGGAAGAAATAATGTAGTATAATGCACACTTGCAGGGCTAACAACTAAGTGGAATCAAGTGCTGGTATCAGCATATCTTAATATTACCAGCCTTTCAGCTGGTAACTGGTAATTCTCTCACTGCAAGCAAGGACCTGGCAGTAGGGTCAGGTCATGTAGTGCCATGACTTTTGGATAAAGGCAAAAAGGAAGTCTGTACAATTTAATACAGCTATCTGTTAAGCATACCTTGAAAGCTATTTTGAGTGCCTGAAAAAATGCACGATAAATTAAAGCCAAATCATAGTTCCTCTAGGATTATGTAACAGATAATTCTATGCTAATAGGAATAATAAAAGCAAGAGAGGTTTTACAGTCTCACCTTTATAAAGTGACCCTTGTGAAACGTCCACAAGGAAATGTATTACTCATTTTCTTCACAGGGCTGCAATTCAGAATAATAGATATTCAATCAACTACTCTATCTGTCTCTCTCTGTTTCCTCTTCACATGAATCTATTCCTAGACAGTGTGTTTATGTGCTAGCCTAATTCAAATATTTTCCATGTAAAAAAATGAGGAGACAGAAAACACAGTTCATCTGTAAGCAATATCTACAAGAGCAGACACATTAGACAGAACAAGACCATTAACTAAAACTCAGCAACTTATGCTGGGCTGTCTCTGCTGCAAAATATGCTTCCTCTGGGGATATGAATGATCTCCTAAATCATCACTGACTTGATTTTCAGTTAGGCATAGTCCTGTCATGGGAGTACAGTAGAGCTAAGATCCCCAGAGAGGCAGGAAAGCTTCTGTCTCAGAGTTATGGGTAGTTTTCTTTGGGTTTCCCCCATATTTGGGGGCAGTAGGTATGATAATTGCCAGCAGACAATTCACTGATTAAATCAGGGACCAGCACATTTAAAATGACAAATGTCCCTAGTTAAAGCTTTATAAGGCATTCTGTGTCAGTCCTTTCTTCTCTGAAGAGGGTACAGCAGGACATTTGAAAAAAGCCTCCCCACCAGAAGTGTTGATGTGGTGAGTTGACTCTGGCTGAACTCCAGATACCCACCAAAGCTGCTCTGTCACTCCCCCTCCTCAAATGGACAGGGAAAAGAAAAATACAGTGAAAGGCTTGTGGGTTGAGATAAGCACAGGGAGAGATCATTCACCAATTACCATCACAGGCAAAACAGACCCAACTTGAAGAAAATGAATTTAATTTATTACCAATCAAATCAGAGAAAGATAATGAAAAATACCCTCCCTTCTTCCCAGGCTTAACTTCTTTCCCAATTTCCACCTCCTCCCTCCCCAGTGGCACAGGGGGACAGGGAGTGGAAGTTGGGGTCAGTTCATCACACGTTGTCTCTGCTACTCCTTCCTCCTCAGAGGGGGGACACCTCACACTCTTCCCCTGTTCCAGCATGTGGTCCCTCTCAAGGGAGACAGTCCTCCATGAACTTCTCCAGTGTGAGTCCTTCCCATGAACAGCAGTTCTTAATGAACTGTTTTAGCATGGCTTCTTTCCATGGAGTGCAGTCCTTCAGGAACAGACTGCTCCAGTGTGGGTCCCCACGGGATCACAAGTCCTGCCAGCAAACCTGCTCCAGCGTGGGTTCCTCTCTCCATAGGGGCCACAGGTCCTGATAGGAACCTGCTCCAGAGAAGCCTTCTTCAGGCATCCAGAAGCTCCAGCATGGGGCCCTCCATGGGCTGCAGGGGGATAGCCTGCCTCACCATGGTCTTCACCACAGGTTGCAGGGGAATCTCTGCTGTGGTGCCTGGAGCACCTCCTCTCCATTCTTCTTCACTGACCTTGGTGTCTGCAAGGATTGTTTCTTTCTCATCTTCTCACTCCTCTTTCCAGCTGCAAAATGTGAAGTTTCTTCCCTCTTCCCCTTCTTAATTATGCTATCATAGAGGTGTTACTGATTGGCTCGGCCTTGGTCAGTTATGGGTTCATCCTGGAGCCGGCTGGCATTGTCTCTGTCAGACATCAGGAAAGTTTCTGGCAGCTTCTCACAGAAGCCACCCCTGTTTCCCGCTACCAAAACCTCACCACATAAACCCAATACAGTCATTCATGACCAAATTTTCTTGTGAAGTGCATTGTGTTTTGCACACAGAGCATGCAGTAAGCTATGCCTCTATCCCACCTTCTCCTCCCTCAAGCTTTCTGAGTGTCATCTCCTTCAATGTGATAGTGTAAGAGCAGTGGATGCCCTCCCCTGAACCAGGACCATAACCTATGGAGTCATGTATAAGATCTCCTAAAACAGAATACCATTCTCAAAGTTTGTCTACATCAATAAAACTGAGCCAAATTAAGTGAAAGAGTTGCACCAGGAAGCAATCTGACCTTCGAAGTCCAGCTAGAGTTTGAGAATAGGAATTTATGTGTGGTGGAGAACAGTCTGTGGAAATGTCTGGAACCAAATGCAAAGCAATATTTAGATTACTGTGATAGCACAAAAGCGCTTTGTGTAGACAATTTAAGACATCTGCCCATGGTCCAGACATCTGTGTGCAATGAATATCATTTCTGAGATAGCGCTTTATTTATCATTCAGTAATGTCCATTAATAATTGCTGCCCTGGTACAACCCTGTCTTTGTCTATATGTAGTTATATATGGTTACTTGGCAATTGTAATAAACGAGGAAAGAATTACTTGTTCTTAAATTGAAAATACAATCTGTGATCCAGTTCTATTTCAAATATAGACAAACACATTTTACTCTTCTCTCCCATTCTCTATCTTTGTATTTGAAGATGCTATTGCACATTTATAACCCTCAGAATAGTGAACATACAAACTAGGTCCTGTTGTGCAGATGGCTCATGCAGATATAATTCTTTTGTATTTTTAGCTCATCTTCAGTTTCAATCCTCCTGTGATGCTGAAGAACCTGGAACACTCAGGCCTATGCCCAGAAGCCAGGCTTCCTCTCTTCAGACATACAGATTTCCTTTCTTCAGTCACTCTGGATTTGTACTCACTATTGCACTATATTCTAATCCTCTCTTTTCTCTTATTTATGTAAAGTCTTTGGGATCTTGCAATATCTTTTACTTACCTAGAAAGTAAGTCTTCGGTGCTGTAAGAAGGAAGGAAGTTTTCTTTGGTGCAAGGATACGGGCCAGTACTAATTAGACTTTGTAACAACAGAGATAGCAAGTGAAAACAGTGTGTCATCTCCAGCAAATAAACAAATTTGTTCTGTCTGCTCAAGTAATTCCACACAGTGTTTTATTAGCAGTCAAAATAAAGTAATATGCAACCAAGAGCAGAGTAATCTTTCCAGGGTATCTTTATAAAATTTAACTCGTAAGTCTAATTGTAATGTATTTAAATGCAGTTTTATGCTTTTTTATTGGATTCTCTAAGGTTTAATGCTGCAGTCTTGCATGAACAATAACTTGATCCTCTCTGATTTCAGTGAGCTTTGGACTAAGCTCTCAAAGTTTGGATGATGAGGTTGTCTGTGTTCCCGCATGCCACAAAAAGTGAAGAACTTTTTTTAATGGATTGATTTATTTTGAAATTGGGAAATATATTCAATTGCATCAGTGTTTATCCACATTGCTCTGCTGATAAATCTCCATATTGCCTGTGGGGAAGACCATAAGTTTAAATTCCAATGACACCTCTCCTCTCCTCAGAACTGGCAGCCATCCAGTGTTAAGTTAAAGGTCTCACAGCACTTTTCATAATGGTTAGGGGGGTAACTCTGGCTTTTTGCCAGATTTCCTTCTGTGGAAACAGATTCTAATCATAAAGAGTCAAATGATGAATGACCTTTTATGCAGGAGGATGAAAGATATGGAAAAGGTCTGGGAATATCCCCACCTTGTGCAATGGATTGTGTAAAGAACCAGTCAGTCTCTTGTGTTCGGAGACTACCCTATGAATGAAACCAGAGAGGCAAAACAAATTGGGCTTAACCTCCAGTTTGACTCCACAGCAGTCTGTGGTAATGACTATGCTAAAGAAAAGCTGTGCTGCCTCTTCCAAACTCCCCTTCCATTTTTTCCACTTATTATCTTGTGGAATGAGACAAAACTGGAATTGTTGCACTGAATTAGAATATTATACTTAACAAGACTGGAGCAGTGTGCTTTGGAGTTTCTATGAGATCTTGGCAGGCTCATTAAACATCTGTATCCACGTCCCTTCTTTATAACACAGAGTTCATAATGTTTCACAGTAGTGTTAAAAAAGTACAAAAATGTTTGTGAAGTGCTCGTACACTGCAGAATATGTGCACCAAAAAGGTCATATAAGTGCAGAAGACCACTTGTGCTTTACTGCAGCTGCATTATTTTAGGTATAATCAATCTAGATTTATACTGCCTTTGGGCAACTATAGGGAAAATCTGTCCTAGATTAAGTATTTTACACAGAAAGGAGAAGTTTGTGGCATAAGGAGATACTGCTCATATCTTTTCTGTGTTTCATATACTCCTGTTGATTCTACAATAAATGTCATTGAACATTCATCAGTTCCAGTCAAAAAAATGGCATTATGTCCTAGCAATAAGTTTGACATTTGTTTTACTTCCAAACAGAGATAAAGAACAGAAATAATTAAATACTTAGCAGAAAAGAAAGTTCAGAAGAACTGAACTTCATTTTGAAAAGAAGAAAGAAGAAATTCAGTCTGGAAGAATCTAAGGGCTTTGTTTCAGCTTGCTTTCAGGTTAGTCTGAAACCTCTTGAAGTTCTGTGGTAACATTTGGAGATTATAGACTACATCTTCTCTCACTGTTCTCCTCAGTAGGCCAAATTCCCCTGCCAGACTTCCCCATCCACAACGTACTCTGGTGTCTTGATGACTAACAGTCTGTCCCACATCTTGGAAGATGTTGCATGGCAAGATGTTCCAGACTATGGAGAAGAACAGGAGATATTTAGCAACTGAACCATAGGTACCATGGTAGCCGATGACAGTCTGCCAATACTAATAATTTCAGAGTTGCGTGGACACTTAATAGTTTGGCAAATTTTAATATAGATACTGATGACATCTTGCTGAAAGGAATTACTCTACAGTAATTACAATTACAGTTGAAAGAGTCAGGATGATGCTGAAATCCCAGGATGGATGTGGGGTGTGTCAGTCACCTTGACTCAATGCTAATCAGAACAGCTCTGAGCCATTCACGCATAGCAACATACCCTCTCTGAACCTCATTTTGATTTGACCTTGAATTTTCCTTCTTAATTTCATTTTGCTGCCAGAAAACTTATTTGCTAACATTTCAAAATTTGAGTCTAATAAAAGAAAGCATAATTGGCCCTAACTGATTTCACATGAAAGCTCAGTATTTTCTACTGAAAATGCCAACAGTTCTTTTTGCTTCAAAAGAAGCAGCAGAAATTAGTTCTTAAAAAACCCACCTTATTTATCAAAAAATTCAAGATTTGTTTATGATCTTACTCTTATCACAGGAAACTAGGAATTGTTCTTCTGAAATCAGTGAAGACCAATTAGAACAAGACTGGTGCTGCATGAACCATGATCTAGCTCTGAACAAGTTCAGGCTGTGATTTCATTAGTTAGGTGGTAGGAAGGATGTAAGATCAGAGGTTCTTCAAGATTTCAACAGTTCTTTTAGTACAGCTTAGTGAAAATGCTTTGTTTATTAGCTTATTTGGCTCCTTTCAGAATAACCTCGGTTTTGACTATGCCCACAAAGGCAAAATTGCCTTAATGTCTTCCCTGCTTGGCAACCATATTTTGGTAGACTTTTCCGTCTTCATGCTGCAAGGTGATTCCCCCATAGCAGCATCATTTCAATTAATTATGGGGCTATACTGTGTACTGAATGGCCTCAAGTTGCACCAGGGGAGGTTTAGATTGGATATTGGGAAAAACTTCTTCACTGAAGGTGTAGTCAAGCATTGGAACACCTACCTCCAGGGAGGTGGTGGAGTCACCTTCCCTGGTGGGATTTTAAAGACTGGTAGACGAGGTGCTTAGGGATATGGTTTAGAAGTGGAATTGGTAGTGTTAGGTTTGTGGTTGGTCTCAGTGATCTTAAAGTTCTTTTCCAACCACTATGATTCTGTGATTCTGTGATTTGTCTGATTGCACCATCATTAGAAGAAAACACTTTTTTATTTTTTTGCAGTTCTCTTAAATCAATTCTAGCACAACTGGACACAAGGAGAGAAGCTGACTTGTTTTGGCATGGGGATGAGATCATGTATAGAGATGGAGTACTGCTACTGATGACAGATTGCTAAACAATGTATTTTCAGCACAGGAGATGTTTCGACTGATTCTGCCAGTTATTGCAGAGACAGGATCTAGTAATCTTGAATAGTAGGGAGTTACTCCTCCCTTGAACATAGATGACATGGCTGTAGTCAGAAGGCCCAAGTGAGGAATGTGTAAAATGTGATTTGAGCATGGCCTATAACTACTGGAGAAGCTTCCTGAAAATTGTGGTTTAGATGCTTCACATCTTTGTCTGTTTATAAAACTACCATGTTACTGTGCTGAACTTGCACGTCCATTTGTAAGCCTGAGCCTGTGGTGTTGCGCAGTAAAAGCAAGCCCATCAGGAGACTCCTGACCCTAAGAGCAGGACAACAACAGGGGGAAGAGCTGAGGAGTAGTGGCTTGACTCTTTTTTTATGGAACAGTTTCAATAGCCTAAAAAACATATAAATATACTATTCTAGATTTTATACAGATTAGAGGCAAGACTACTACAGCTTGAGAATAAAATCATGTTAGACTTAGTGATATGATTTAATTTTACATAAGTTGAAGAGATCTACTTTCAATGTTATTTTAAAATTAAAAAGCAGCACTCTTAGAGGGGTGATGATGCAGCTACTAGTAGAGGAGTAGTGATGCAGCTTTTAAAACTATACGTCAGCCTGATAATATTGCATATTAGCCCAGGACTGGTTTTAGAGCTCCTGTGTTTAGCAAGTGAATCCTGTATATTTGCAAAGCAGTTTGCTTTAAACTCCTTCGCAGTCTCTCTATAGCACAGAACTGGGTAGTAATGCTAATATTAAGTTTATTTTCTTTTGAGAAAGCACTATGTGCTTTGAATGTCTTCAGCTCCTTAAGGTGATGAGTGTTGTTTTTTTCCTCTTGCAAGGCAGTGAGCAGTGGCTGATGTTCAAGAAAATATTGATAAAATAACATTCTGCTGCAGCTACTTTAAATAAGATATCTGGAAAAATCCAAGTGTGATAGGCATCATCCAAAAAATTTTCATACACCTGTAGGGGTCAAAAAGCTCATGTTTTGAAACTGTGCTGTCACATAATTCATGTGACATAATTCATCCAGATAAATATTTTACTGAGTTCTGTACTATTTATTGTGTTTGTACAGAGGGGTGCTACAGTGCCATTAAACTTAAGGTCACTGTGGGATTCTGTCCTCCATTAAGCAATCAGGTTGCTCCACAGCTGATTTATAATTAGCCCATCTGTTTTTACTTTGGTAAGCCCAGACTCATCAGATGCATTGCTTGTACCTACGCATCTAGTGTTTCCACATTCAAACTGGGCATATAAATAGATGTTTGCTGCTGAAGAAAGCAGTTCTTAAAGTACCTGATTCTAATCACTGTAAGCAAATGGATATAGCATTAAAAGGGCTTTCGATTAGGGTAACTATTCACAGCTTCCTTTGTGAAAATGTTAAATGCTGATACTTTAAATTGGAGGTTTTCCACATTTTCTTGCAGTGGTATCCTTAAAAATGTCTGGACTGGGAAGAGGTTTATGAGTCCATAAATCCATGTACTTAGCACCCCACTACTGCAGGCAATCCTCTATACAGTCACTTTCATCTGACTGAAACCTGCTCCTAACCCAATCAAATTAGTTGCCCCCTCCAACTTTCTAATAAAAAAATGTTCCAGATCTTTATTTCCTTGACATTTGTAAATGTTCTATTTTTTTCCAGATTGTGTTCTTGAGCAGTTTATATTGATTTGTTCTTGTACCTAAATTACTCTTATTTACCTCCTGGTTTCATTTCTCATTTTCAAAAAGAGAACTCATACTTGCTGTTATGGTTCATTTTGTGGACTAAAGCATCATAGTCTTTCTCATCCCATCTCTTATACTTGACTCTCCATTCCTCTGAACATCCTAGTAGCATATTTATCTGTAATATGGACGATGGGAAGTGAATACAGATGAAGTTTCACCAGCACTATATATAATGATAAGAATGTTTATTTCTACTGAAAATACCTTGGGTTTTTTGTGGTTGTGTTCTGTTCATGTGTGTGCTGTGACCAATTACCTTAATGACATCTTTCTCTATTCTTCCTAGTCAAAACTGAGCAGATGAACTCAGGAAAAAGCACATCTCCTTGCTGCATTTGTACTGCTGGATGTGAAATGGCTCCCTCCTTTAAGTGGCAAAAAACTGTATCATGTTAATACAGCTATCTGAAATGTAGCTTGATTACATTCAAAAAACTTCCAGAAAAGGCAGAGAAGCCCCACAAAAAAGGTAGGGGCAGTATGAAAATAAGCCAGTCATAAGCACTATTAACCACCAGTACAGCCTTGTGTCCTTCTTAATCCTTCTTTGCTGGGCATTGGACCTGACATTAGTTCTAAGCTGGGGTTTCAAAAATGTTAAAGTTCTGGGCTCAGGGAGATTTTTTGGGAGACTATAGAGCATACTGAGCATAATGCAACAGAACATATTGCTGTCTGATGGAAAACTAGATAGCAGCCAATGAGGACTTTGGAAAGCAGTGTTTTACATTTGATAACAAAACAGGGTAAAACACTCCATTTCATCCACTTTCTCCATTCAACATTTACATTTTTAGCCAGTCTATGGATGTAGTGGTAAGGATGGTTATCAATTCCTTTGAGGGCAGAAGAAGCATTCCTTCTTGAACATCCATGTTCCTTCTTGGTTGTGTCACCGAGAATGTGTTAGTGTCTCATCTGCAATGGGCTGTGCAGTCATTTTATTGGTGCTACCATTTTGGTCAGTACTTCTTCAATAAGTGCTAAATCACAAAAAAATAACCATGTAAATATCCTTTGTCTTAACCGGAAAGAGATTTCCCTGTTCTTTAATCACATGGTATGTGTTTCCCTTTACATTACTTTTAGCCTTTGATTTTAGGTTTTTGGCCTAAGCCATTAGGCTTAAGCTTTTCCTGTAGTCAGTCAGATGAAAATGAGCACCTCAAAAAAAGCAATTCTTATCAGGTGTATATCTAAGATACATGGAGTAAATCACTTGTCACTAGCAGAAGAAGATTCTGACTGATTACCTTAGACTGAAAACCTAATCTTTGAAGGGATGCAAATGGGTGAACTTCAGACCTTTTTACTAAAATGCAGTATCTCTAGAGATGAAAAAATTCTGTATTGACTTCTGTATGGAACTTACATAGTAATTAGGTCAGTGGTCTGCCTCCATAGATTCTTCAGAATAGAAACTTTCCAAAATGTGGACAAAGTTCTTAGATTATAATCCTCTATTTTTTTTTCCAGAACACTTTAAGTAAACACAGGATGGTAATGAAGATGTAGTAGTCACTCCAAAGATTTTATTTGGCTAACCTGGACCCACAAAAGTGCTGTAACTTCTTTCATTATTCATGAGAAGAGCATGGTAGAATGCTTTCAGATGTAAATACCCTTACATCTCAATAATCAGTGCCATATACCTGTATAGCAATATTGATTCCTGGATTGTTTTTCTCTTAAGTATTGAAGGAAATCTTTGCAATTCTGTCTTTCACCCACATTGCTGGTGACTGATGGCAAGTCAGAGAAATGGACATGTCAAGGACTTCTGAGCTGAATGGAAATGCAAAGTAAGGACAAATCCCCAAAAGGAAAGAAAATAAAGTAGAACTAGGAGAGAAAGTATTGTAATTTTGAAGATAAATAGAAGAAGAGCAGGTTTAAAAGTTAAGCAAATTGACACACTGCTATAGCTTTACTATTGCTCTATTCATTTTAGTACTACCTCACTTTCCAAACCCTGATTTTCAGCTTTTTCTATAGCCTCGTCTGTCTTATCCAATCTTCCCTTGTACTTGATTGTGTCACATCTACCCAAATGAAGTTACATGCCCGCATTGAGGTTCCTAAGGGACTACCTTAATAACACTGAATAGGAATACAGTTGAAAACCAAGAAAAAAGACAGCAAGGAAGAAATAATGGAAGAGAAATAAGGCTAAAAAAAGCAGGCCTCAGTCTTCTACTTCATCTCCCTAAGCAAAAAAACCCAAACAACCAACAAAAAACCCCAAAACCAAAACCCCCACAAAACTCCACCTCTATAAACTTGTAGGAGAAATTAAAAGATTACATACCATCCTTCTTCACCATTCTTTACAGACATGCTTTTCCCACTGAAAGACCTTGTCTTCTTTTACCTCACTATGATTTCCCATTAATTTTTTGAAAAGCATAGCACCATAGAGCCCAGTATATTTATTGTAAGCAAGAATTCAGCTGTGACAGGCAAGCCAGATCATACATCCAATATGTAATTACTGTATTAGTAGCCTGTGTAATGATAGCTGCTGCATTCAGCATCTCCACACAACTTGACATTTATATGTTGTTGCTTCCAAGGCCCTGTTTTAGACCCATTCTGCTACAGGTCACATTGTAATTTCAGATTAGTTTGAGCTAGAAAAGGTATCAGGCATTTCCTATCTACCTCAGTGAATAGTGATTCAGGAGCTTGCCATCCATCATCTTCTATTAAACAAGCTCCTGCATTAATATGTTTTCAGAATAAATGGCAAACATACTTTCCAGAAATGGAATATGCTCAATGCACATGTACATTTGACTTCTCCTAAGACGTGTGTCGATATCCTGATAATCAGTGAGTAGCTGGAACTGATAAATTTCTTTCCTTCTGCTTGATTGAAGATCTGGTATGGTTCACGTATTCCTAGAAACATTTATAGATGCTTTAAAATTCAAATGCTAGCAGTATTATCCTCTGACTACTCACATTTACTACCAAACTCAGCACTAAAAATCAGTAAAAAACTCTGGAGCTCTAAGTTCTATTCCTGGTTCTGCAGCAGATGCAGTGTTTCCTCAAGTTACCGAAACACACTTCCTCACAAACTCTTTAAAACTCTTTATCTTTCTCTTGGTAATACTTTGTTATCATTGGAAATACGCTGCTTAGTGAATTGAAGGAGCTATGTTACACTATATGAAGTTATTTTATCAGGCTAATTAAGGACAGACTCTATCATTTACAAAGAAAGTTTGTCTTCCTGAAGTAAACAACAAAAGTTGTAAATTCCCACTGATTTTCTTAAAACAAAATAGCAAGACAGTTCCCAGACTTGGAACACAAAAGCAAGTACAGGAGTGCTCTGTTTCCCATCTCCCTCTCACTTGTGACAATTTAAAAATATAATATTACAACAGTAGTTCCTTTGTACAAG